>OY720105.1:7337478-8644296 GCA_963082835.1 Leptogaster cylindrica | reverse complement strand
TTGTTAAAAAAAATTCTGTTAATCCTAAAGCGCTGAATAAGAACAGTACATTTTGAGGGAATTTCATGTTATATGAATTTCAGAGTTTGCTGTTGAATAAATGAAAGTGAAAGTGCATCATTGAGGAATGCATTAAACATGTTTTTATTTCAGGTTGAAACGAGAATCCAAATTGACCCCAGCAGACATGTTAGCGTTAGTAGCTCTAGTCGAGGCTGGAGAACGAGCCAAGCAGGAGGCGGAGAACGAGGAAGCAGCCAACAACTACCCTAAGCCCTACTTCTCACCGTACGGAACCCAACTGGATAACGACGAGTTCATGAATACCTGGATCGACCCGGCAACTGATTACTATTCGCTTCCCTACAACGGCTACAATTTGAACGACCTCTCAAAGTACGATATTATGAAGGATCAAACATATCCACCCAACCGTAAGCAATACACGATATTTAAATAAGAACATTGTGATTTATTACAAACTGTTTTCAGACTATCCGGACAAGAGGTTCAAAGTTGCAAAGAGGAAACGCTCTTTGGGACACTTCCTGAACGAGCCTGTGGCAATGCCCAGCATTTCCTACGACTCGAAATTAGCGGCTCCAGATTATTTGGCGAAGTCCCCTAAAAGATATCAACAGTTCTTCTAAGTTTCTAAATATATTTTAAAAACCAAGAAAAATTTGAAACTGAATTTAACTTATACAGGGTGTGCCAAATATTTCTCAATTTTACTTGTATCAAATTGCTCATGTATTTGAGTGTAAACTTTATAAAAGAGGTAAATTTGCCTATATTCAGAATGTTTTTAATATATTTTATGATCTATAAATATTTAGAATACTAAAAAAGAATGATTAAGTATTTATTAAATATTTCCTATTTAATACTTATTAAACTCAAGAAGTTTCTTGCAGTGCATTGAATTAAAGGCTACTAATTAAAATTCGTACTTAATTTTATATTGATGAAATTATTGAAGTATTTTACACACTGCATTAATAAAAAAAACTATTTAATATATAATCAGATGGAAAATTGTTTCTTCTAATCCTTTCCTGAACACACTACTAACTACGCATTCTAAAAGGGAAAGAAATTATTACATTCGTAATAAAAAAAAGAACAAAACATATTATTAAGGATTATTGTTTAACGATTTCAGTGACAATAGTCAAACAATCATTTCAAGATAGCAAATTAACTAAGTCAGAAACAATTTTTTATATTATAAACCTTAAAATAATTCTTTGTATGTTCTTTTAAAGGCAATGTTTTGGAAACACATTTTCCATTTGAATAACAAATATAAAACATAAAAAATATCTATAGATGGAATTAAATCGTAATGTCTAAATAATTATATCATGTGCACCTCAAATTTATTTTTTATTAAAATATATTCACAGAAGTCCAGAGAGGAATTATACATGTCTAAAAAATAAAATATATATTAAACGACTATATTTATTGCTAATCAGAAGAATTTATATATGTATACACAATTAGCTTTTAAAAAATATATATTGTCCTTCGTCAGCAATGAAAGCTGGAAGAAATCAACTACATTGTCTAAATTATACAAAAGTGATTTACCATCGCTATTCGAATCTATTTATGATCATAAATGTTCTCCAGAATTATATTGCTGTTGTGGTGTAAAATCCAGATACTGGAAAAACGTGGAAAGCACGTATATATAACCGCTATCAAATAAACACGTACAAAATATATTTATGTAGATCGATTAAAATTCCGATGTGACCTTTATTTCATTTTCATTGACTAAGTTTAACGTATTTTCATCGGAAATATAATTTGGTTTAAAGATATATAAAAAATATGTGTAATATATGTACAATGTACCTACTATTTATCAGTTTGAAATGAGTTTCTTTTATTGATTTTAAATAAATTCTATATGTTAAGAATTTGACCGACTTTTCAAGAACCAAAACGACCAGTTGTTGTTTGTGTGAATTTCGAACTTTTCTTAACTTTTTGTTTTTAAAAGTGCAATAAATTCATTATTTAGTATTATCATTTATCGATAGAGTTATTATTTGCGGTGAAATTTTTTATTACTTACTTTTTGTTGTCACTTTTCACCCCACCGCGAAGGATAATGTTTTTCGAGCTTTTATATGTACATTTATGTATGTATATTTCTTCTACTCGCTCTGTAGTGAATACTAAACGATTTAACAGATTTTGACATATGAGATGTTATTAGATTCGTCTTAATTGTGGAAGTGACAAAAGGTATAAATTTTAAATATGGCGAGTGCAACAAAAACCATCGAACTAATTAAATTATTAACTAACTAACTTGTGTCCACAATCTAGTCGGGTAAAAACGGAAACTCATAGCTGGCGTCGCAGTATAGCCAGCTTTCACTTGATTCTCCCAATTTAGTTTATAAAATGGCGTTGTCTCGAAAAATATATCATTAAATGAAAATAAAAATGTTAAATGTGATGTCTGAGGGGTTTGATCTTGGACTTTTTCGTGGCGGCCATTTTTGCGAAAAAGTTGTTCTCGAGTCCCTTTTATAAAAAATAATTGAAACCGCGCCATCTTCATAGTAATAGCTTACGATACTTGTGTTTTGTTTCCATTTGTTCTATGCAAGCACAACTGAGTTCTGTCCGATCGAAAAGTGTCAAGGCTCTTTCCGGTTTGGATTTTGACAGCTCAACACATCAAAAATGGTACGCGTAAAATATTTACAAAAATCTAAATAATCGGTGTTAAAATTGTTATTTAATAGTGTTAAAAGAAATCATCTGCATTTAAGGATATAATATTTCAACCAGTGGATTCCACAGTGTTGAATATAACAAGAATATCACTTCAGTATGTTTAATGACTCCTTCTCTTTGTAGGCCAAACGCACCAAGAAGGTTGGAATTGTAGGAAAATACGGTACTCGATATGGTGCCTCTTTACGTAAAATGGTAAAGAAAATTGAAATCACCCAGCATTCAAAGTACACCTGCACATTCTGTGGCAAGGTAAGTTCAGATCGCGGATCAGAAGAAAACGTTTGTTTATACTTGTCAACCTATGATTGCAAGAAGCTGTTGATGCTTCAAATGTATGTTTTAATCAAATGAGAAAAAATGCAAAAATATAATCATTTAGAATTGAGTGAAATTTTTATTGCACGGAATGTTTGTTTATAGTTGAATTTGTGGAATGTGATAACTTTCTCAGTCTTATGATTTCCAATTCATAACTGTTGTTTTATTTTCAGGACTCAATGAAGAGAGCCTGTGTTGGGATCTGGTCCTGCAAGCGATGCAAACGGGTTGTGGCTGGAGGTGCCTGGGTGTACTCAACAACAGCAGCAGCCTCAGTGAGGTCAGCTGTTCGACGATTACGCGAAACCAAGGAACAGTAAATTAATCCCTTTGTTCAGTTTAAGTTCTTACGTTGGTGTGCAGGAGCCAATTTTATTGTTGCCTGACATTCAAAACTTTTGAATAAAATAATATTTAAAAGAAAAATCAATTTAAGTGTCTTAATGCTGTAAATCAAATTGTCTTAAAATGAGCAATGTCGAACTGCTGATAAAGTCCCAGTCTCCTTGTTTTATTTAATACAGTGGCCCCAAAAACACTTCATGTGATCATTTTTTATTAACTCTCAAAATATAAATAATTCGCAATGAAATGTTGAGTAATATTGTTTATTTACATCTTAACTACATAAGTACCAAATATCAAGAGCATTTAAAATTGTGACTTAAATCCATGGAAACACGTCTCATTTCAGCACAGTATGGTTTGTTAATGTTTTTACTAATTTCTCTTTAGGATTGTGCTTGATTCGCAAGTTAGCAATTTTTCGTTCTTCTGTTTCTTTTTGTTTTCTAACCATTTTAGGAAATAGTACACTACGACTTTTTAAATGTTTTCACAAGAGTAGTACTGATTAGTTACTGACTACAGCCGGAGGTACACGATATGGAAAACGTCATATTTATAAGGAAATATCTTTGTGGATGTCACTTTTGAGACATCGAGTCACACGATAAGCAAAAATGAGTTTGCAATCTGTATTTTGCAATTCACAGATTACCGCAACGCCGCGCCGCCCGTAAGAGCAGTAATCTCAAAACTGTGTACATAAAGTTTTGTATGGTGTGACTCGGGAAATTTGTACCCCGCAAATTGCTTGGATGTGCCGAAAATATTCCGAAATTTTTGGGTTATTTATAAGCGATACACCATATTGCTTATCGTCGAGTCTCACGATATGAAATAAGGCGTATCGCTTATAAATATGACGTTTTCCGTATCGTGTACCTCCGGCTTACGACTGAAAATAGAATTTTCGATAAACGGTCCTTTTTGGGAATTGAAAGTGAGCGAATACTTTTTGGAGTTGCTGTAGGTGCCAAGAATAAGGGCGAAAACCCATCCCTAAAAAGCGTATTCATCTAAAACGTATAAAACACTTTAAATCTTTTCGATCTTTTATTACGTATTTGAAAATAACTTAGATACACTAAAGTTTATTATGTAAAACAGCAGTTACAAATTTGTTTTTAAAACTACATACAGAATAACAAAATTGCACCATCACCGCATAACTAATATAAAATCTTATTGGAATTCTATCGGTTTGAAACAGAACATAGAGTATCTCTCGTAAAAAATATTTTCTTTTCTATTTTGTGACGTAAATTCACACAATTCCTGGCAGAAATGCTTAACAAGATCAACTTATTGCGAAAAAAAACTTATCATAGTTAACTTATGGATATGGAAATACATGACGGTGAAATCGCATTAAATACAGTTCAATGAATGATAAGAATTAACTATATACAGTTACTTCTACAGTTTTGTGCTATGGTCCACTATTCCTTCTCGTTTTGGCCCACAGGAATTTTGGGTATATCTCGTAGAAGTAATTACATATTTTTTCACAATTTACAGGCTAGAAATGTACAGTTTACGCTAATATCATTCCACAGAGGAGGCTTCAAAAATATTGTCACTAAAACAGTAAAACCCCTATTAATTTTGGAACGGCACAATTCATATCTGAAGCTAAAAAATCTTTCGGTCACACAGCATAAAACAAAAGCGAACCTAAAAACAGGTTCGACTTACTCAAGAATCAAGATCGCATTCATTAGTTACAAGTAATGATTATGTTCTTTTTCTTAACTTTAATCATATTTACATCTTACGATTGCACCAAAATGATATGCGCTAATTTTAACACAAAATCTAAATCGATCTCTCTTTTTGTTTGTCATTTATATACACATAATAAATGTTTGCCAATGATTAATTATTTGGACACAGAGTCACACGAATCGTTTGGGAATTTCTCTTTAAGAGGATACTTTTGATTTATTAGATCAAAAATGGAAAATAGAGGCATTGTCCGATATTTTTATTTTAAATTCAAAAAGCACGCACAATTTGTAGACAGTGGCAGTACAATCAAAAATACTGTTTGAAATCCTCTGTTTTTCCGAATTAGTTTCTTCAATGGATTTTTTTGATAGTGATCTTTCTTATTTTCATATTGTCGCTTCAAAACTTTTTTTGTTTTGTCATTAATTTCTACTAAACATAGTCAAGCATAAACAAAAAATAAATAAGAAACTTCAAAACAAATCAAAAGTATTGTTTATAAAATTTTGGCGAGGTCAATATCTATCAAATACGTCCTAGAATAACACAAAAAATAAATTTGTAGTAATACAATTTTAAATGTTTTAAAAAAAAACAATAATCTAATTTAATATAGAAAAATTAAGTTATACCAAAAATTAAACATTGGAATTTTCCACATATATTTTTAAAACAATTAATATTACGTTTTTTCATCATTAAAAAACTGATTTACAAGAAATGTTGAAATTATAAAGAACTAATCAAACGTGAATGTAAGCGACAATATTATAAAGTTTACAACACATCGTTGATTCTACTACCACGTTTTCTTAAAAATCACAGTTCTTACGCAAATTATGACACTAGAAAATAAGAACAATATTGACAAATCTTACACTTTCATTAGAATAACTTAAACCAAACAGGAAGACTTTAGTTTTTCGAATATAAAAATTTTAAGACTTTAGCAAAGGAATGGAATTATCTAAATTATGTACATACACTTGAAATTGGATTACTATTTTAGATCAGTTCAGTTCGGTTTGAGTTATTACATTTAATTAATTTTTCTTTTAAATAGTATTACCTCGTTTGATTAGGTTGCTAAGTCTCTGATTTGTATGACAAAAGAGGTATTTGAGAATTGTTAAGTCTTATTTCGCTCACAAACATTATTACAAAATATACAAGTGGGCTAGGTTCACAAAAAAAATTCTTTAATGCGTGTTAATGAGCTTGCCATTTAAATTTGGCTTCCATTTGCCATCGTTGTCCTTTTGAAAAGTCGCACGGTCGTAGGAGAGGAGTTGTTGGATCCTCCCTTGTGGGCCGGGTTAAGCAGTTGCCTGTGCTAGTGTGCTTGATTGTCTTGTCCTGAAATACATAAAATACAAATAAAACGTTTTTAATACAATATATATGACTCCTTATAAATCATGTCATTTACTTACATCGTCATCGTAAACCCATTCTTGGTTTCCGCCCATATTATGACATCGAACCATATTGACTGGTCCTCGGGAACTTGAAGCATCCAAACAGAGATCGTCTGACATTATTTGATGTCGTTTCGTGTATGCAAAAACTTGATTGCCGCCCAAACCATGACAATATGTGATACCAATCTTTTCGCCATATTTTCTGCCCATGGTGTCTAAACAAGTCTGTGTTTCGGCATTACGAATCTAACAAAAAGGAAACAGTTGAGGACCACAAGTATAGTACATTGGTATACATACCTCTCCTAGGTAGTAGTAATCTAATGGCATTAAACTTTCCGGGTATATGTTTTCTAAATACCAACGGAAACTCTTGCATTTCAGACGATCTCGCAATGCTTTGCGTTCACTTACATCTCCTGCAGATGCCTTTCGAGCACCTAATAAATTTGCACACTATTAATTTCGACTAACACAAAATATTATTAAAAACAATACAACTCTGGCAAAGAGTGTAATCAACAACAAACATTTTAGTCCCTGCAATTATTTCTATTTGTGCAAGCAAAATTAATAATAATTAATCGAAAACTATACTATTATCTATTGTATATGAAATAATAGCCATATAAAATGTGGTTACTGGTTACTTACAAAAGCAACTACGGTTAGAAAAGCAAATATGTACTATGAAAGGCATTGCATGAATAAAGCTGCAAATTAATAATAATAGTGGGACAAAGAAAGACAGAAGAAAGCATTGATTTAAAAGAAATTCTATTAAAATTAATTAGGTTAAAAACAAATTAAACCTGGATAAAAATTGTAGTAAAACTCTTTCCAATCGTCCAGCCATACTTCAACCAAACGCGCATTATTGTGGTTAACAATTTCGGTTGTACCGCCGGGAAACGTGTAAGGGGTTGATTTACGAAATACATGACCAACACGGGAGCATGGGATTATTTCGAGGGTACCTCCACACATCCAGATCTGTTAGTTATTGTTATAATCAGCCACAAATTGCACTTATAATATAATTAGAATATTTAATTGGTTTTTTAAAATAAAATTTGTTAAATTTTCAAAAATGTATGTTAAAATATAAAATACATTTTATTTTAATCTGCAATGCTGAAGGGTAATTAAATAACTAGCTTAAAGAAAGTTACATAAGCCGGTAAAAGTTTAAAAGTAACTAAACAGAATTTCAAAAAAGAAACTAATAGAATCGTTTATTAAAACTGGGAAAAATATAAATAAATGCGAAAATGTAAAAGAATTATTATGATATTATAGCAAAATCTTTTATAACTAATGTTGGTCGTTATAAATAATAAATCATTACAAAATCAATAATAGGTTGATTTAAAAAAAAAAAAAAACAAATCTCTCTTAATAAAAACCTGTGTAAATTAAAAAAATACAAACAAGAAAAACAAAAAAAAACCATTGAAATTTGTGAAGTTAAATAATTGCAGAAGATTTCATAAACATTTGTATTGTAAATTATAATTTCAGATTCGTTGATAGGAATGAAACATCTGAATCATCGGTTGTGCTGTTACAGTAAGCAACAAGGCTACATTAAGTGAGTGAAGCCATGAGAACAACAGCGAATGGATAACTGACATTTAGATTAGTGCATTTTCGCGTTGTTTGTTATAGCTAAACACTCCTACGTAATCCCTTGATGAAAAATTATAACTGGATTGTTTCTCCAACAAGAAAATAAGCATTTTCAAAATATTTATAATAAGTCATATATATTTTTGAATATTAAGTACACTAATTTCCCTTTATTATTTTATACGTTTCATATTTAATAACAACTTTATATTTTCCTCTTTAAATCGCAATAAGAATATGAATCTTTGTGGTACTACTCCATAGTAAACATTCGTCTTGATGAAGAAAAAAATCCAAAATCGTGCCAATGATGAAATCTACTTTACTTTTTAATTTAAAAAAAACTTTTTACGTAACTACTTCATTCCAAAAATCACCACCAAATTTTCGAATTAGTACCATATCAACTGTCCCCATGACACTTTTTAGTAAGCATATTTTCTATAGTTTATTTATTTTTAAGTATGTCTATGATTTCTTTTGTTAGTGACTTCTCTTAGAATATTATGTTTCTAGACAAAGAGTTAGTTATATCGACACTAACTATGTTATCACAGCTGAGGGTTGCTCCATTTAGTAAAGCAATTTAAGCAAAATGTTAAGTAAACTGAGCGAACCTGTGCTCATGGCATAATAAAAATCTCTCCACTCATCCAGCCATACTTCAGCAACACGGGCTGCATTGTGTAACACAATTTTTGCGACTCCGCCGGGGAATGTGTATGGAGACTTGTCACGGAAAACATGCCCCACATGTGAGCATGGAATTATTTCTAGAATGCCACCGCATTGCCATATCTAAACTCAATTTAACAATGTTATATTTGTATTCTTTAATATATTATTTAGAAAAAAAAACTTAATGAAATACTGAAAAATAAACGTTTTGTCAGAACATAAAAGTATAATCTACATACCCGGAAGGACATTTCTAAATTCTCTCCACCCCAAATATCCATGCCTTCGTCATAAGATCCAATTTCGTAAAAGAATTGCTTGTCTATCGAGAAAAGACCTCCAGCCATTGTCGGTGTGCGTAGCGGAGATGTTCTATCGTTATTTCGTCTCTCCATTTCTCTTTGAGGAACTCGATACCTACATTAAATCCACACAAAATTTGTAATGGACATGGGGACAAAATGTTTGTGTATACACTATACATACCATCTAAAATTTAATTTCCAATTAAAACCGCCCCATGTCTGATCGGAAGCAGTAACATATTCGAATGTTTCATCTGATATGACATCAATAATTGGACAGACAACGGTTCGCCTGTCCTGCACGATACGTGCCAATAAAGGTTCTAGCCAACCCTCAGTACATTCACAATGTGCATCTAAAAATGTAATTACTTCACCCTGCAAAATAAGCGCATTTTTAGTAATATTTTGATAATTATAAACCAATTACTTACAGTCACATGCTTGGCACCTAACAGTCTTGCTCGTATCAGTCCAGAACGTTTTTCGGTGCGCAGCACAAATGTTCTTACTGGTAGAGTTTTTACATAATCCTCTAGTTTCTGACGTAAGTAATCTGAGGGATTTAATTAAGAATAGTATGCGTGCATTTTTATCAAAAAATTAACAAACCCCTTTCACTGGCATCATCAACTAAAATAATCTCTTTCAGCAATGGTCGAGGCGATCTGTTTATCACACTCCACACCGTTCGCAGGAGAGTTGACCATGCTTCGTTGTGAAATACTATAACTATGGATGTTGTTGGAAGTTTCGGTGGATAATACTTATTTTTACAACTGGAAACAAACAATGTTTATGCATAACTCTTAATAAAAAATTAATGTTATAATTTTTAGGCTATTGTTTCCTCAGACACATCACAATAAAATTGTTTTTGTTTTGATTTTTAATTTACTAATCTCAGTTAATTAAGCTAAAGAGCCATAGGTCATCAAGTTTTATTACAGAATATCAAAACACAAAAAACAAAATTAATGTTTGTTATCGTTTCATACTTTGTGATTATTATAAACAATATAATTATCAACATTTTAAAACTCTAGGGAAATTACGAAACAAAGCTGTACAAAGTAAAAAAAAAACCACTCACTTGTCATGTCGGACATCAGTTAACGATCGATTTAATGAAATCATGTCACTGGCGAGCAGATTGAACTGATTCTCTTTAAATTTCTCCTTCATCAGGTCTTGCATTTCTGATGGAATTTTAACCGATTTGCCTAAATGGAAATCAACACTTTAGAATTAATTTATATATAGTCATTGTGTTCGGCTTACCCAATTCCCCGGGCTTCCCCGGCACCTCCTTCACGGGTGGCACAGTTTTCCATCGCTTCAGCAAAGCACTACGGTACGTGCGCGACACCGTAATGCCGCCACCGTCCATGGCTTTGCCCGTGTTAATTTCAGCATCATCGACAATGCCATCGTCGTCGGACAAATGTTCTGCCTCACGTGGTACCTAAAATAATTTATATAATACAAAATCAATACAAAAAGACATTTAAAATAAACGACAACTCAATGATGTTAAGATTAACAATGCAAATAAATTGTAATGGAGACCGAAGCAACATGTTTTCCCCAAAATTCGGTTTCATGAAGTATGGAAATGAGCCAATTACAGCACAACAAGCATGGATGTTAAAACATCAGAACATACTCCATCTAGTAAAGAGACTCATCTCATATGATTGTGTATCACTCAATTAATTGCCAGTGAAAACACTTGCTGCTCGGAGCTAATTACATATGGTAAGGGTTGAAATAAATCAAGCGTTCGTACGCATTTGTCATGACTTTTTGCAATTTCTTTTGCTATTCGATTAAGTTAATTAGAAAATTTTCCTACTAAATGAGCTTGTGAATTGTGATTCGGATTTTGTTAATTAATTTATTACAAACTTTGTAATGGTACCTTAATTGAAAACCTCGTGGGACCGAAACTAATATATAATATCAACTAAGCAGAATTATAGTTTCATTTTAGTTCCAATAGATAATTGGAAATTTCAAAAAAATTTTAATTTGTGGAAAATGTACCTATATTGAAATTATCAATAATAAACACACACACACCTTACCTTATCTAACCGAAGTACAAAAGTGAAAGTCATATCTTTTTAACGTTTCTAAATGTGTTTTTTCCTGAGCAATTTTTTATTTGTACAAAAAATTAATCAACAAAAGTAATTTGCTTAAGTTGCCTGATGGATTAAATTTATTTTTGACTTCGCTGTCCTTCCAAATGGAAATTTCCTCCAATTACTTTTACTGCTTTCAACAAATCAATGCTTAAGAATAAATACAGTAATACATAAATAAGAAGCTATTCAGTCGTCTAAATCCAAAAGCCTAAAATTAATTACAATTAACCCAAAAACATATCACAACATATCAAAAAACATATCAATAACGTTGTGATACAAGAGCACATAGAGTAATATGAAAGACACATTTTCTAAAACACATGATATCCAGGAGCTTAATAAAGTTAGATTTCCTGCTTTGACGATTGTTTCCTCCTAAGTTCAGGTCACCAACACCGCATTTACCCACAGATTTATGACCTTTAATTTGCGATATATCCATTCGTATTACTAACACAATCATAGCTTATCTGGGATATCTTTTCCGTTTTGCTGATAAAAACATTTTTTAGACATTTTTTTTCTACATTAAATAAATCAAACAAAAATTGTATTAAAACGTTTAAGTTTGTTGAAAACATGAAAGTGTACAAAAAATGAAAAAAAAATATTTTGATCGATGAAAGTACAGAGATTGGAACATTTCTCTAACGAAGCCTTTAAGCAAGCTCCCTCTTAAAATGATTCAATATTTGTATTTGTTCAATAACATCAAATAAAGCCTCGAGGTTCATTGTACTTAATCGCCAAATATGAGCACAGACATATGCATTTGGTGCTAGAATTGAACGACTGAACATTAATTTATGACCAGCTTATTTTATTTTATAATAGACGTAGTACAAAAAAAAAACATATTTTTTCGAAATTTGCATAATGGTAAATAACTGCTAAACAAAATCTCCAAATGATTGATGAAAATCTGCTGGAAAATCAACAAGCAAAGTCGTTTCATTTGAAAACCAATTTAAGACTTCAATGAAATTTAATTTAATATGATTTTTTTTTGTTTTATTTAACCATTTATGCATGAAAATTATTTAGGTACAATATATATATTATATGTAGGTATAAAATAAATGAACATTGCAAAACGAAGATTTCCTTCCCATTGAAGATTCTTTTGATAACTTAGCGAAGATATATTGCTAAATGTAAATGTTGCTTGTAAATGTTGTGTCGCTCAAGAGGTTTATTGTTATTCATATTTTTAGGCAATAAAGATTCATTTTAATAAATTTTTACTTGCCCATATAATTCCAAAGGAAGTTTTATTACTGTAAATATTTAAAACATTTTATGTTACACTAATTTAATAAAAACGTCTCCAATTATAATAACCCATGACGGAGAATTCGACGACGAAAAATTGAACGCCTAATTGCACTTGAGTGCCCTAATTGGTGAATGAGAGTCGTCACAATCATCGGATGGAGCGAAGGGTTAATATTTGTTAAAAAGTTATATTTTGATTTATTGCACTTATTATGCATTCTTGAGATATGTAAAAGGAAACAACTAAATCAAAAATCTTTTCAGCAAAATACAATTTGTTCATTTGAAAAGATAAGATTTTCCGCTATTAATTTTCTAATTAGGGAAAAATTGTTTTTCATCTATTTAGCGCTGAATGGAAATGTAGAACAGCATCAAAAAAGCAATATAATTATTGTACGCAGTCGAATGTGAAAAGTTCTTTGAAAGCCGTGAAAAGTGAAAGTTATTTCGAAACGGAACAACAATTGCGGAGAATCAACAACATTATAAAATATCAGAACAAATTAGTGATGCGAAACTTGAGATGATGGTACGTGGCTAACAACCTTTCACCACTGTAGGTGTTATGATCAATCTACGGTAAAAGTATTATATTCCCGTCAGCGCACTTGCAGTTGATAGTAGGTTTTGTTTAAAAATGCCTTATCAGTTTTTTTGTTGTTTCTAATATTGTTTTATAAATACTAAAACAACCGTAGCAACATACTTTTCGCTTCGCTCAAAAAAAATTACGATAAATAAAATTCGATACACGTGGATGTTAAGATGACATCATTACTAAAGTTTAACTGACGCAACATTAAATGTTTCCAGACGTAAATTTAAGTGTGCATTGCTTCAAGTACATTGGTAGTTACGTAAAAAATAGTTACGTACAAATGAAGCAACAACACCAAGGCGAACAAACTTGTTTAGCTGTTTTATTCTTTCAGACTTCGCTGTTCTCGCAAGCATTAGGAATATTACAGCCAAATGCAAATATGTAATCAAATTTACTTCAGTTGTTACACACCGCAAGCTTAATTTTCATTACTAATCACCATTTTAACTATAGAGAAAATTAATTATTTACTCAAATGCGAAATTGGTCTGACCACAAAACTACGAAATTCTGTTACAATTTGAATACAGAGAATTTAATGTTGTTATTAGATAAAAGTGAAACATTTTATAAAAAGCATTTATTTGCCGTTGGCAATTTAAACATACACCCAAATCATTGGAACAGAGTTTTCCCAAACATAAACAATTGCTTCCGGCCAATGAAATTGTTTTTATCGCTGAATTGTGTGATGGATTGAAGCGGAATAACATTTAGTCTGTTTCCACGTTGACACGGCAAAAAGTCGAATAGATTCGATAAACGATATAAAAATCAATGGTGTGTTACTAGGAGAACTTTTGTGTCTGTCGTCGATTTCGACATTAGTGTTTCGATTAATCTTGCATCCAATACACGCAACATCATGATTGAAACTATTTTCCCCATCGACAATTATGTCTGCACATGTAATTTATTCGAAATAATACTTTAAAATAACCGATTATTTAAATTTATTGTAAAATTGTTTACTCACCTCAAGATCAAATTCGCCTGGTTTTTTGCACTTCCATCCATCTCTACCGATGCAATCGGAGTATTTGGCTATGATGATGAGGTCGATTAGAACCCAAATGAGGGATGTTATTAAAATAATTCGGCACGTATTTGAACGAAATTTGCCACGAACAATTCTTGGCATTTTATAAAATGTGTTTGTCATATTATAAAATAATTATTAATTTAAATTACACTAATAAATGAAAGTCTCTTATTTATGCACAATACTTCTCCAATCGAGGCTAGCTAACAAAACTCATGCTTTTTGATGCATGGGTCGGAATAACCTCGATTCGTTGATCAAACTATGTAATTAAAGAAAAAAATTATTTCTTGAGCACTTGCAATCGGTAATATACAAGTGCACGATATTTTTGAATTGGTGATATTAAGTAAGGTGAATTGTAAGAACTTCTGAGCAATCAGGTGTTGAGGTCTCTGTCATCGTCAATGGAAGAACAGGATCTCGACGATGTGCATCATTTGCTTAGGTTTTCTAGAATACTTTTCATCGGAAATCTATTTCTTGCAGTGAAGTTGTGGTAGCCAGGATTACTCCGGAGCATTATGCGATGATTGTGGACTGATTTGTAGAAATTAACATCGGTTTGTGTTTGCGCAGGCCACCTTCATATTTTCTCTGAAATGGGAAAAAAATAAATATTTGTGATTACAAGAGAAAAAAGAATTATACCAAATATTCGCTTATACAGTACAGTATACAGTAGAATCTGGATAGTCAGATTCTCATGAGGATGGCCGAAACAGTATTGTCATCAAGGCACTGTTCTAGCTGCTGAGATTTATGTAATGCAATGTAATGCAATGCAATGCAATGTAATGTAATGAGGATCTCAAAGGGATTACCAAAAATTGCACGTGTTATCGAGGAAATCATGACATTGAGTCGAGCTATCGAGATTCTACTGTGTTAATACAAAACAATAAAATATTGCAGACAACAAAACTATCTTATGCCGGAAGAGTTGGTCGAATTCCCGGTCAGCTGAGCAGCATAATAGCTGGAGGTGGATCATCAAAAATGAGTTACAAAATTTTATGAAATTTGCATATTCTGTAATTTTTTGACCACCTGATGCGTAAGAGTCAAGCCATAATAAATTTAAATAAATTTTGTGCTTACCATCAACAAAAGAACCATCAAGTAAAAAATGATTCATAAAAGAAACCGGTGTTGCAATGGTTTTATTTTTAAAGAAGTTTCTGTGTTATTATTGTTTATTATTTTCATTCTTTTTGTCAAAATACAATATTGTGAATTTCCTGTTTTATAAGTCTCTGATTGTACCATCTTTTTATAGAACTATCGCAATGCCATACAAAATGTATTACATTCATGCACAAATTTTATAAAATTAGTATAGATGAAACTATTTGGACTGTCTATATAAACATAACTTTTTATTGAGACAAATTCAGGTGCTTAATGTAAAATTGTTTGTTCTTCAACTATGGATGGCAAATTGTTTTGCAATCCAACTCTCTAGAAGAACCCTGAACTTGCACACTCCATCCTGCTGAACTAGAACAGTCGCACAGGATTTCGCGAAACGAGCTCACATTAATCTTCCACAATTGTAACGCGATGTATTTCATGAAAAGAAATGCACTGCTGACTGCTTGTGGATTACATTTGTTATTCCTTGCTTGTACTCCAGTAGATTATTTTATGTCAATAAAAATGTAAACTGTCCCATAAAAATTGCATTACATTTTCATTGTCGCACAAAAATGTTTATTTACATTTACATCGTAAAACGTACAATTTTTTTCCATATGTTAATATACCATTTCCATTTCTTACGCCTTCGCTAAGTGGTATAATGCTGGATAAAAAATATAATAGTAAAAGAAAAATTGCATTGCACTTAGTTCTCCATCAACTGACGATAAAGCCGTATGCTCAAGTAGCATCATTGAGGACACAACGCACAACCCACATGCATACTAAAAACCTTTTGATCATTCACACTGTTCACTAGTCACTATAATTATGCAAACACTCTACAATGGTTGCTATGAGGGGAGAAAATGCACGCATGCACACTTTTCCATCATGAAAAAAATGCAAGTAATCGCACTAGTTTTGAAAGCATTTTGAAATTACGAAAATTCAGTTGCGCAAAATGCTTGTGTACAAAATAAAATGTTTTGAAAAGTACATTGTTTTCGGAAATATTATCTGCCAGGAAAGTTATCAACCAACTTCTTTGCTAACAATTAATAAGAGCCAGCATATTCTAGATTTGTTTTCTGACAAGGTAAAATACATTTATAATATATCGACTTTTTTAACTAAAGCAAGATAACACAACCCACATTGCAATAAATATTTTAACTAAAATGCGGATATTTGTAATTACTTTAGGAGCAAGAAACATTTATCAATCGTTACAACCGGAAGTTGCCATGAAAATACTTCCATATACATAATATGTATATTATAAAATATAAACAGAATCAACAAATTCTATTATATTTAGTAATAGTAAGTAAATTACAAATTGTATTCAAGGGATTTCGAAAAACAATTAAGTTTTGAACCAACAAAGTATGTATTGTACAGAAAATAATCCTATAAATTGGTAACAAAATAGTGTTTTCGAATGATGAAATCAAGTGTTCATTATTTCTAAAAACACACGTCTTATTGCAGACTGTAAATTTTGTTGGAAAAAATATAGATTATACTTGTAGAAAAGCTTTGTTTGTTTTTGTTTAATTTTTTTACATAAATTATTATTATTATTTTCAATTTGCTTTTTACTAGAACGAATCCGGTGAAATTAGGAAATATAGATGTAGGTAACAGGAACAAACCAATTACAAATTCTGGGTATTCGTTTGTTTTTGGGAATTAAATTTCTACAATACAGTAATATTAATTAGAACAAAATTATAGTATTCCAAGAGGCAAGAATAACCTTAATACAAATGCAAAAGTCAACAGTTGGAAATCCATTTGATATACTATCCAATTAGACTTGAAAAAACAACTCACCCTAATTAGGTCACAAACCCAGACTGGAGTATTTGGCTCCCGAGTTTTATCACAGCGGAAGTTTTTTCCTTGCATTATTGTTGATGTACACTGTACAGTACTGGCCAGGCAAAAAACTTCTTAAATTTTTACAACAAAGCTTTAAACTGGGATATTGCTGGAATTTTTACGGGATTGGTATGAGGATGTTTCAGGGCATGGGACTCTGGGAAGCTATTCCTCACAAACTGATTTCTGTGAAGGACATTGTGTACGAGTAGCCACTGTGTCAAAGATTGTTTTTTTATTGTGTGCTTGAATTGACGTGAATAATATTGGAATTTCCATGTTAACTGTGCGACAATGTATGCTTTTTTATTAACTAGTATTACTAGTACTGAAGACTATCTAAAACAATGATTCAGATGTAAGAACACAAGCGCTGTTTCTTGTTGAGATGAAAATCTTCCGAGCGTTTCTAGACTCTCAGCAATGAACTTACTACAATTGATTATACCTATTAGAAAACGATTTCTTTTCTTGTATTACAATAGGTACATATATATGTGGAGACTTCATCCACTCTGGCAATGAACATCTTAATCCATCCACTGGCATCAGTTGAACTGTTTTCCTAAAAACTTGGATTGCAATTCTTACGTAATTCGCAAAATGCACAATTGTCTACATATTTGCCATTAACATTTAAACCCCTTCAGGTACCGATGACTTTAAATGCCACGGCTAATTCACAACTCAGACAGTGGCACTCCAGTTCACTGCGTCACTCTTGGCTGATGGGCTAAGTGCAGAAATGTTCGCATCCGATGGCAACTCCGCAGCACAGTTACCTGAAGAGATATTTCTGCGCTCGACCGGATCCCGCCTGCTGCACACTCCGCAAGACGTGTATCGCGTTGCACATTTTCCGGTGAGGCTGGCGAGAAGGCGTTATGTCCGATATACGATCATCCTAGCAAGCCGCTAATGTTTTCGAAGCGTCTTTAACCACCCAGCAAAAGTGCACCACTTTTCTTGCGATGGAGGAGCGGCAGCCTGATAGATCTGTTTCCAATCGCCATTGATGGATGCTGGAGCAACCAATCGAGGAGTGCACCAGAGGAAAAACACCTTGACTATCGAGAGTCGGTCGGGTGAAATTCCGTCCTGCATCGATGGAGCTCATTGAAGCTAAGCGGCTGGTTCGGATGCCATTCAATGTCAAACTCAAACACACCCGGCGCATCGCTTAGGAGACGCGTCGGAGCAAGTAAGCGTATCTGGTTCCACAGTGAATGAATGAACGCGAATTTAATCTAGCTGTTGTGATCCAATTGGGACTGTAAAGCAACTGCCTTCGTTGGTCCAAGTTCCGCTCGCACTAGCTCCTCAGTTAAGTCTGCATTTCTTTCAAATTAGATTTTCAGTCGGATTCCACTGGCACAGTAGTAAAACTTAAGTTGACAAATTTAGCCTAATAGACGTTGTAAAATTGGAACTGGTGCACGAGTCGTCTCAAACGTGAGCACCACCGAGTCAACAAATTAAGAATCACACTTGAAATGGAACTTGGACGATAAGGAAACCATAAATAATAAAGAATCATCCGACGAAATGTGAACGAAATCTAAAAATAGGAACTTTTTTAAAATGTAGATGACTCATGTTCCTTATCAACTACTTTCTTTGAACAGCTTTTCTTCAACTGTATATTAAAAATTTACCAGGAAGTAAATTAGTAAAATAAGAGCTTGTTTTTAGTGCATACATATGACGTAAACCTGAATCCTATTAAAGAACAAAGAGAGTAATAAATGTACCTTGGTAAGTTATGCTTTCTAAAGTCTCATCTATCTATACCTAAAGCAGTTAAGCTATCAAAGCAGAAAATGTTTGTTCTTCAACTATGGATGGCAAATTGTTTTGCAATCCAACTCTCTAGAGGAACCCTGAACTTGCACACTCCAATCCTGCTGAACTAGAACAGTCGCACAGGATTTCGCGAAACGAGCTCACATTAATCTTCCACAATTGTAACGCGATGCATTCCAGGCACAGAAATACACTGCTGACTAGTTGTGGATTGGAATCCTGTATTACTTCCACAAATCGTTTAATGAATTTGAGTAAATTTGCACAAGACACTAGACGTCAGCGGCAAGGAGATTCGAACCCGGAACTCTTCGCCGGCGAGTCACCACTTTAGGTTTGAATCTATCGAACATAATGTCAACACGTGAAATTTTTTCGGATAGTTTCTGTCGCATTCATTTACATAAAATTAAGGTTCTGTTCTTGAGGTGTGATTTAAGAACCATTTAGGTTCACATTTTTATTTTCCACAATATTCTCAAGCACGTTCGAACTGAATGATAATGTGATTATTTCCTGATTAAGTAGAACGTGGAACACTAGTATTCTTCAGTCTTAATTAAACTGATAAATAACAATAATTATTGCTAAAATTGTGTTGAGTAATAATTGAGTAGGTAATAATTTCTCAGAAAAGAAAACTATGAAAACTGATAAAAATCGTTAGAATTTCTCGCTACTGTATGGAAAACGTCTCTAGTATTCAAATGGTTGATTACGAACAATTGTGCAAACTAAAATTCAATAAATGGTAAATATTTGCATACATGCGTAGATAATTACTAGGTCTATAACGCTGGACAATGCGTCAATTCCTTGTGAAGGGCTTAAAATTAATCAAAAAATATTCTCACGAATGCATGGCTGAGGTGCAACTGTGTAATTGCGAAAATCGGATTAATTCGTACTCTTGGAAACTCCCGAACTAAAATCAGTCTCAATTTGATTTTCGCGGTTGATTTCTTGTGATAATTGATTTCCCTTGCACGACCAAGTATAACCGTAGAAATAATCACGAAACTGGAATACAAAGAATGCCAATCAAGTTAGAGACCTTTGCAGCTAATGCACGATAAATTAGGGAAAGATAACTCTCGTAATTGCACTTATGACTTTCCTTTTTGAGTTTTGGAATGCGGAAATTGAGTTTTGGAATGTTTAAAAAAATCACCCACTAAAGTCTTCGTCTATAGCCGGAGGTACACGATACGGAAAACGTCATATTTATAAGGAAATATCTTTGTGGATGTCACTTTTGAGACATTGAGTCACACGATAAGCAAAAATGAGTTTGCAACCTGTATTTTGCAATTCACAGAATACCGCGACGCCCGTAAGACCGTAATCTCAAAACTGTGTACATAAAATTTTGTGTGGTGTGACTCGGAAAATTTGAACCACTCAAATTCCTTTGATGTGCCAAAAATATTCCGAAATTTTTGGGACATTTATAAGCGATACACCATATTGCTTATCGTCGAGTCACACGATATGAAATACGCCGTATCTCTTATAAATACGACGTTTTCCGTATCGTGTACCTCCGGCTTATTACACATTTACTTGGATGTGATTTAAGCAGTCGAGGAAGTCGTGTGCCATCGTAGCAAAAGTTTTATTGGTCTTGAAAATGGACCACATCTTGCGAAAATATCACATCAGCCGTGCTGTAGACCTTAAACGAAACTAGTCCATCTCCATTGAATTTTTTAATTATTTTTTACCAGGCTGCAAACTGATGGTCAGCGAGTGTTAGCGACGACGTAACGGTTTAAGCAGTCAAGTGCTCCGATCACCGATGTAAAATCAACAGCAGCTCTTGGGAGCAAATCACAATTTCTGCACAAACGGGGCTCCACTTGTACTTGAGCAGGCTAATGGAATAGGCAACAGCAAAGCTACCAAAGGAATGCACTTGACTGCGAAGAAACATTTATCGCAAAACCGGTTTAGGTGGCACTAAAGTCAGTCCAACTGCCAGGGACAAATTATTAACTGGAAGAATAATCCCTACTAGACGTATTATTCTCTCTCAGATCATTAGTAAAAGGATTTTAATTAAATATTCACATAAATTTCATTCTGGAAAAGGGAAAATATGCTAAGTCGGTCGAGCAAAAAATCCCGGCTAGATGCAAATTAAGCTTTTTTTTTAAGTAGGGAACAAACTTACTTTGATAACTGCGGTCTTCAATTAACAATTTATGTAGCTTGAGGAGGAAGAAACATTAAAACGACACACGAAAAGTGGTCTTACGAGGAATTTGCAATGCCGCAGAAATGTGCTGTTGTCACCACGGGGATATCACAAAACATACTCGTAGGCAGTTCCACTGCGGACAAAACATAACTTTTTTAATAACACACCAACGTATTAATGTCGCAAATCATATATTTCACTGAAATTTATGTAAAGTTCTTATTTAATTCACAAAAAACGTAAGGAAGCAACACGACCGTCACCGTCACCCTACCTTTCAACACCTGTAATTGACAACACGTCGCACTCGACCAAGATAAATAGAAAGAAGAAAGAAGAAGAAAATATTCTTCCCAACTGTCAAATTTGTGGAATGTCATCCATTGAACATTTTCGGTACAATAAATTGGAGGATTGTATTTTAACAATATTCTTTTATCAACTAAGGCAATCAAACGACAAAACGGCAAAAAAATAGTGGGTGTCGCGATCTAATACTGCACAATTAAATTAGTTCCATTGTGGATTGGGTTGAAACGAAACAATAGGCCATTTATATTTAAATTTCCAAAAACACACACTTTCGTCCCTCTCGCTCTTGTTCTTATATCCGAACCGACTGAGTGGTTTTGTCTCCTTTTGCCAAATTCTCCACCTTGGAACTTGTTGCGGTACCAATTAATTTTAGGTTATGTTCAAAAATATAACCTAGGTTAAAATTAGGTTATGTCTTACACAAAGTTCCATCGAAACCAAGAAAAGGGATAATTCCCACGATCTGGCAGTTCCACGATATCCAGTCAGAAGACATCTCTCGGCGAATAGATCTGTTCCATGTGAAAATTACTGTTTTTCAAAATTTTAACGTTTTTCTTTCTGTGAAACCTTCAAAACATGAAATATTTTTACTGAATTTCAGGTATCATAACTAATATTTTATTGTATCTTAATATAAACTGACATTAAGAAAATAAGTCATTGAACTAAGAATGAGACAAGACAATTAATCAAAACCAAACACATAGGTATGAAAGAAAAAAAGCCTCGGGCCTCGGCCATTTAAAACGGATACGAACTGAGGTAGACAATCAATTATATGAATGCCTACTACAAAAGTAAAGATGAGAAAACACTTAACCATATAATTGCATCAAGGTACAACGCATTTCTACTTGTTCAACTATAGGATTTTTTCAACTTTCTAAAAAAGAAATGCGGTTAGGTGGTTGTAGTAAATTTCATACTTTTTAATAATGTGTTTTGCTCATGTAACTTTATCGTTGTTAAAAAAGCACAGTTATTCATAATTAACAGTCAAAGTATATTTTTTCACTGTGGTAACATCATTTTCAATATTATAAAATATGTTTGCTTTATCAACAGTTTGTAGAGTTGCCTGCGCTTATTAAATTGCTAATTGCGGAAAATTAAGAAAAGTGCTTAATATATTTCCCTTTAACCGAGGTAAAATTTGCTGAAATCTATTTCTTGTGACCTGTCACATGATTTTTGGTACAATATTTCAACAAAAATTTAACATTATGTGTAGTGTACTTTTTTGATTTACAATTGGTGCACTCCAAAATTATTCGTTCCTAAAAAGGGAAAGTACTCACAGGTATCATTTAGTGCCATAAGAATAATGGACGATTTCTTTAATGAAACTCTATTTAGTTATCCTAATGTGGAAATTGCATTCAAATTTACCTAGGTATTCTAACACTGACTTGGTTAATTTATATATGTATACTGTATAGTATATTATGCACATTTAGTTTCCTGAAATTTGTATAAGCATTTGTAACTATTCCAGAAATAAAGATCCGATTTCCGATAAATTTTTAATTTTTCAGAGTAGCTCCTCCAACTAACTTTAATTGCTACCGTTTTCTAATAAATAAAACATTTAATTTTTCTTGGACGGGTCACAACTATGTAGCTATAACTACGGTAAAATTTATATCTAAGAAGCTGAAAATATTGTACACTTAAGATCCAGAGACTCTTTTCAGTATTATTCAATCTTTGTATGTATGCCTGACTTTTTACTACATAATTAATCTTAGGTATATCAAAACAAAAAATAGACGCGCGATATAAAAACTAAACTAAAGAAGCGTAAATAAAATGTTGAATATGATTTTCATGCAATTTTCCTATTTGTTAGCACGTGCTTTGTTTATATTATCCTTCTCCTGTTCCGAAAATTCTAGAATACTTTCAATTGCGTTCAAGTGTCCCTGTGAGTTCTCCTTGTCCGTTAGAAAGTAATAGATTGCACTCTTCAGGAACTGTAGTGTGATTTCCGGATCAACTCGCGTCTTGTTCTGCTGAGCTTCTAGCAATCGCCGGTAAATTGTCTACAGGGAAGAAAAGAAGGGAAGAACAAATGAAATAATAAACGAAAATTCCCCACAGCCAGTATAAAAGCACAAGAAGCCAACAAATGTAAGTTTTTTAGCTGAAGCGAATATTAGGAACATATTTCTAATGTCCAAAATGTATTATATAATAATATAATATGTTTACACACTATTCAACTATGTTTTAACTACTCTCTCTTGTTGTTTACATCCAAAATGTATGTTTGACAACTGTGTTAACATTTGGCGAAGACACTTAATGTTAAACATATTTATAATAAAACGAATTTTAAAATAGCTTATTGGGCTAAAAGTAGGTATTTCATTTTTTGTAAATTTAATTTTTGTCTGTAAACTTTCAAACTAAACTATTTTGTATTAACAAGACAAATCTAAATATAAATACAAGGTTATATCTCTATAAGATGAACTTTAAATGCGCATTTATTACTATATAATATGATTAAAATGAACAATAAAGACAAAATATAGGCATGTTCATTTAAAGGAGGTAGGGGCAAACATTTTGCCAGAACAAGAAACAGAAACGTAAAAAAAACCTTCTGGAACAATGGCCAAAGAACATATTATATATTACTTATATAGAAAGCAAAGGAAGAAAAAGCGAAAACCTCCTCCTTGTTAAAAAATAGATACAAAAAGAATATCTATTTTGACGCGAGGCGAAATTTGTTGTAGTGCATCATGCTATTTAACTTCTCATTGAATATAACGCAAAATCAAACTTATAAGAATTTTATTTTTAAAATATATGTTTTGTACAAACCTTCCTCGCGCCAAGTACCCATAATGAAATAGCTTCCTTCGCGGTTAGAAGGACTTGCGAGTTGCCACATTCTGTTCTACAGTTCGCTGCCTAAAAATATCGTACAATTTCGGTTTTGGTTGGAAACATTATTTTAGTATTTCGTATAAACTATTTTTGTACATCTATGCGTAACCAAGTTGTTCTATAAAATTATCTACAGAATAAAACCAAACATGTTCATGTTCATGCATTACGAAAGGCTTTACGAAACTATCAATAAATATATTACGCCATTTTTAAATGTTAATATGTCAAATAGTAACAATGTTGAATATCTGTTGCAGTTCCATTCCCAGTTACGATTTTAAAAAAAGTTCTAAGTGCGTTATATAGTATTGGATGAACCTGGGAAAAGGATCAATAATATCACAAGCTTCTACATATTACTAAACACATGACATTATTTTGGGCGTTTTTATTGATTATCCCGTGTACCAAAAACTTTAAAATTAGCAAATTAAATAACATTTTTAATACTAATATTCGATGAACGTGTTAATTAAAGTTAATGCGATTGTAAAATATTGTTTGTGCTTGAAATATAACTGTAGTCTGTATGTCGTAGCAAAACTTACAACTATACATATCCATAAATCTACCTAGAATACACTCATGAATGTTTGGCAAAGTTTTGAGATCAATTTTGAAATTGTTGGACCTCGAGTTATATAGCAGTTAGTCTAAACTTAAAAGTACAAGCATACAAGAATGTGTGATACTGTGATATGAGTATGATACAAGTAAATGGTGTGATCTCCAGATTGAATCAATAGCACAATGACATCTTTGTTGAAATGAAAAATAGAAAAGCGAACACGCAGAGCATCACAACACGAGCACGTGCCAAGCTGTTACTATGCAGGAGGCTATCACTTACTCTAATGTTTTCCAATTCATCCTGGGTACTCTGCAGTTGCTGTAACAGTTCTGGTATGGAGACTTTATTCGGTGTCCGATGAGTTATCTCTAAGACCTTTCGAAAGAGCAATAAATGTTAGTGTAACATCGCTAAGGAATGCTAAGATCAAATAGTACTTTTTCAGCATGGGACATCCTTTCTGCTTCCTGACCCTGAGTATACATGTGAAGGTACATTTTGTTGTTTTTATCCTCTTGTTCCTGTAATTTGCGTTGTAGATCTTCCAATTGTTTCTCCAGTTCTCGAATGCGTTCCTTTGCCTGCTCGTAGTCTGGAACAATGTCCGCGTATCGCGTATTACATTCGGCTAGTTTCTGTAGAAGTGCTTCGACTCTGTCGTTGTGGGTTCGTTTTATTTCACTCGTGGCAGCATCTTGGCTTTTGATTAATTCCTCAATTCGTTTTTCATATATATCAATTAATTCCTTCTTCTGTTCCTCTCGCAGGCCAATTTCACCATCACTTCCGCTTGCTTTATCCTGCATAAACGAATCTTTGGAATGAACAGAGGATGTCGTCATGTCTTCAAAATGTCCCGAATCAGCAAACGAACTCTGCATTTCCGAACTGGACATTTTGTCAATGAACTGAACCTGATGAATGCCGTGACTGTGCATAGCATGACGAGGACTGCCTTTAATACCTTCATCAATCATATCAACTATGGGGGAAACATCTTGTGATGTCTTCAGTTCAGTAACCGCCTCTCGCACTGTAACTGCATCGCTAGAATTCGATCGATCTTCCGGCGAGCTTAAAGATGCTTTAAACAAGCGTAGTTCGACAACTTCCCTGGTCAAACGGAGGATCTCACTATCTTTCTGTTCGAGATCATGACGCGCTTGTGACAATAGCTCTTTAAGGCGACGTATTTGACGTTGAGCTCGTTGCGTAGGCGTTAAGTAATCTTCTCCGACTTGTCCAGCATAAGAAGAGCAATGCACCACGTATTTCATTTTCCGTCCACTAAATGTGGTTCCGTTCCTGTTAAAATAATACCTTAGTAAATAGTAATACATATTTATAATCCTGAAATATGATACACACCTAGCTACATAAGGATGCTCGCAAGACATTGTGGAACGACCAGAAGTGACTGAGCTGTAGCTATACAAAGAATCTAAATCGTCATCCAGATAAGTATTGGGAGAGTCAGGCGTAACAGGCGGTGTCTTTGGGGTTATTCTAACGTTCGTCGACGGCGTCCTGGGCGTAAGTGGCGTTTTCGGTGTCCTCACTACTGATACCGGACTACTCACTGCAACCGGACCGTTAAGGTTCAAAGACTGCAAAGTAAAAATGGCTATTTGTAATAAGTTTGTACACCGAATCTATTGAAATCATCTTCATAATATCACATGCAAAAAAATAATTAAAAATCCTTCACACTTGAGTTGTGAATTAGAACGGATTAAAAATGCAAGTCTCCTCCATGCACACGCCTGGATAGATTTGCTTCCATTCACTTGCACTCGCGTTGCACAAGCAAAACCAATTTCGCCATGAAAACCGAAAGCAATTCTGATACCCTCAGAGAAACACAGAATCCAGTTCGATCCATTTCGCGTGGGATAACTCCGCGTAGAGTCGCATCAATTTGTCGGTGAAATAGAAGAAACAGGATACCCTACGTCTACTACCGGAATACCGTTATAAAACGACGCTCACGAGTGAAGGTTTATTTAAAGTCTTTGATGCGTGCTGGATGTATCTCTATCAAACTTATCGCCGCTTTCAGGGTTTCATTGATTTCATCTGCGTATTGATTTTCACTGGGAGGCCAATAAAACTAAATGCATTATTAATTTAGAGTATTTATGAAAATAAACTTTCACATTTCTTTGACTTTAGAATATTATGTTCAATCAAACTGCTTTTAATATGTATGTTGCTCTCTAACTCACCTTCAGTGTGATTTTAAAATAATTATTGAAAATTATATTATGCTTGAAAATTATATAAAAAGCAGAAGTTCAAGCAATTATTTTTTTATGTAAGTACATATTATTATTATGAAATTAACACAAAATTTTTCGCACAAAAATTTTCGTCGCGTTCACAGAAAATGTTATTTCAAATGGAATTTAAAACTTGTAACTCCCAATAATGT
Source organism: Leptogaster cylindrica (assembly GCA_963082835.1). Lineage (NCBI taxonomy): Eukaryota > Metazoa > Arthropoda > Insecta > Diptera > Asilidae > Leptogaster > Leptogaster cylindrica. The sequence goes on along the minus strand of OY720105.1, from coordinate 8,616,781 downwards.
TTTTAATGTTCACTAATCAAACTGCAATATTAAGCTAATTTTATTTTATTTCCATAAAATTGCTTTGAATCACATAATAATTTTTTCAAACATAAAAATTTTACAACACTTCGTATGAGCACGACAAGATTTCTTGCAATAATTTGCAAATGTTAAAATTTAAATTTATTTTCTGCCGGTAAAAATAAGCTTTTTATTTTATTGATAAAATAATTTAAATGTAATGGTAAACTTTCTTCAAATACAAGATTGAGACAAATTTAGTCATTGATATTGATAACGCTGGGTTAACCAAAATAAAATGTTATCATGAACTAACAAAAACTTAGGATCACGCGATAAGAAATTTCTTTAGACAAATTGATCATTTTTGTTTCATAATAAATTTGAGACGCCTTTTTGAGTGACTATGAAAAAATCCGTTACAAAGTAAATTATATTTTCGAAAAGCAGAGGTGGAGATAAGAATAATAAAGTTGAAATTGTTTCTTAGTTTTAAGTAAGAAAGACATCGACTTTTCCGTTTGTTATGTAAAATTCATATCGACTGCTAAGCGTCCCAAAAACATAAAGCGCAATATTTTCCACCAAATGTTTTATTTTTATTTTGCGGTAGGTTCACTTTTAATCAATACTTGTTCAGTGGAAAACTCACTGCTATGACCGTTTGAACATCTGACAAACAAACGTTTGGGCACTAGCCAAGGATTCATAAACAACTGTCCATGTTTTCGAAGGTTCAGGACACTTCCGCATCTTATGCAAGAAACCGTAACCACGTAACGAAGTCAAAGGACACAAAGAGTTTCGAATTTCACATGAAGGACGTACGTATGTGTATATAAACCTTTTTTGCTATAAGACTACGTACCTGCCGAATAATAATTCAAATTAAACTAAAACTTTGTTACGGATATCCGTTTGTTTATAGGAGTGTTGAAGTGCTCCCTTCAGAATGGAGCGAGATGGTGAAACCAGATAGTGATGGGGATGTTTCTCTATTGCTGCATTTTTGCATAATTACTATTGTGAAAGTCGAAGAGATTGAATTGCTTTTTTCATTTATCAATTCATCAAGCGAATATTGTTCGTATTCGTATTGTAATGCAGAAACATAATATTTCCATAAATGGAGAGTTATTGTCTTGGTGATTTGGCGTCGTTCCAAATTGGCACAGCTGTGCAAACTTGTGGTCGCAACAAAAGAAAAAACTGTAACCCTTCACTGACGATGAAGCAAAACAATTCGAGCTGAAGTTAGATAAAAATTAATTTCTTAATGTAGCAATGTAGTAATTTTGTACTAATTTAATTGCATTCTTAAGAATAGTCATAGGAAATTGTAAAACGTTATTCTGGACGCAATTTAGACTTCTAATACATATGTTTAGGTACGTCCACAGGGCCATCATACAATGAACCCCTGAATGAACCCACACATGGTAAAATCGATGTTAATTTATTCAATTAGGTGAGCAGTCATTATGATGTAACCACAGGTTACTCGGAAGGACTTACCAGTCCTTAAACAGGCACTAAGCACAGTATTTTTAACAACACAAAAAAGAAAGTTGAATAACAATTCTATTATTCTTACACTATCATCTCTTTCAACAACACTGCATTGCTGCAACTGCAACGAGACTGGAGTGCACTTACGACCTCTTTAAGAAAACTAACACATTTCGTGGGGCCACATGCTGTCACTCGACACCATGCGGAAGCTCTGGGGTGCTCTCTAAAAATGTCGACGACAACCTGACCATCGGGTGAGTTCAACTAAACCGAAAATCAATATAACTACGGATTGACGCCAACACTTACCATTCCATGGGGGTCGCGTTTGGCAACCGAGCCTCTTCCGTCAGGACTGCATCCTGTGCCGCTGCAGCTCTCCCCAGGGCTCTTATTTGTATTAACTTTATTTTTGTTGGAGTCCCCGATATGGGGATCCTTATCACTTGATGTTTTTGGATCGGCCGTGATTACAGACAGCGAACAGGAACTGCTTAGTTCTCTCCTACGACTAAAGCTGGTGTGGAAGACGCCCGCTTCAGCGGCAGGTGCTTTCGAAGGGGAATGCAAAGTTGTGGGTGCTCGTATCCTTCCTAGATTTGCATTACTGTCGTTCGTCAAGCAGCTCTTGCTCCCGCGCAATCTCAGTGAGACGGAACGACGGAAAGGTCCTGGAGACGGCAGCGGAATCCGCGTACCACATTCGTAATCAAAGTTGGAGGAGTTGTTACGTCTTCTATCTGCGGAGATGTTTACACTTGACGTCATACTTTCCTCTTTGGTTTCTTATGCATTTGGATTAAACAACACCGTAATGAAGCTGAAATGAAAAACATTAAACAGTTATTATAGTTCAAATTTTCTAAAAATGTACGTACAGAGCTAACAAGAGAAAGTATGTCACATTTCAGGGTTACGGTCCCCGGGTCCCAAAAAAACTTTCGGCATAAAACTTTTACAGACTTTAATATTCTGCTAACGTCCAGTTTGATTTATAATAAAAACTTTCCTTTATGCTTGTGCCACAAAAGTTTTTGACAAACAGAAAAATCACTTTTTTGTATTTACGTATAAATTAAAAGGTGTACAAGTAAACAATTTTTCAGTCTAGGTAAGTTCTTGAGTTTCCAGTAGTGTAACCGTTTTTAGAACTAAAGTACCACCTTTCATTATTTATCATTACGACTTCGCGATGATCATATTTTAAAATTTAGTGCGGCAAATTAAAATTTGCACTCGGGTTAAAAATAAAAATATAAACTGAAAATTAACGAGCTTCTTAAAGTAAAACTTCCTGCTAATTTGAAAATTATAATAATTTTTAATTGGGGAAAGCTATACCTACTTGTGGAAAAGTTATGCCCCTTATATTAAGCACATTTTCCATTTAATCAATTTTTTACAAGAGGCAGAGAAAACATCGGGTGAGCACGAAAAATGTATGGTTACATTGAAAAAACACATTTTATTTTGAATGATTTATTACTGCAAGACCAACTAAAAATTAACAAATTAATAGTTTGATTCGATAATTGTTACAGAAAACTATGAAAACAGTTTATATAGGGTAAAAGCGGGGCACAGGAAGTAGGAGGTATGTTTCACAAATTTATATAGTTAGAACTCTTTTCTTGTTATGTTCGTTATGGTACCTATCTACAGAAAATAATCTTTTTACAGATTTGAATGTTTTTCATTGTTTACAAAATAAAAAAATAAAATAAAATGTGTTTTACTCCGTGAGGGTAATTGGGTGGTAGGCCACAAATCAATAAAGAGTCAATGCTGATTACTTTGTGCTTTCGGATGATAGAAAGAAACCTAAGAGTACCAAAACTAGCATTTATTAAAAATATAAAAAATTAACCATAAAAATGTTATATATATATGTAAACTAATAAATATAATGTCCAAGTTTACTACACCAGTTTAATCAGAGCTCCTGTAGTGTACTAATGCATTTTTAATTCAATTAAACAAAGAAAATTGTTATAACTCAGTTTTAAAATTTACCACCTAATTTCTAACAAAGGAAGTACTTGAGTAGTAACTGGTAATTTAATACCAAAAGAGTGAAATAATTATGATTCATTCTTGAAGAGTTCGACTTTTCATACATATCATTAAATTGTAAAAAAAAATCAACAAATATAAAAAATTAAAAAAGGTTAAACACTTTGCAACAGAATTACCTCACCCAGCCGATTCCCCTCGTTTACCCTATACTGTTTTCAAGGACACTCTTTAACCACAAGTTCTTCAATTTCGACAGACACTGAGAAGCGCTGATTGTTGAAGTTACTAAGTAAACTAGAAATTTTGAATCTCATCTCAATCGACATATTTCCAGAGTAATTCTAATTGGCGTGATCCCCTTCTTTCGGCATTGCATTGGCTGCGGTTGATTAGTCTTACTTAGACCTGTCCCCAATAACAAACGAAACTCTCTTTACAAAAGGTTAGAAGGTGATACAATTTCACGGATTTTTTCACCGTTTCTCGTTCGTGAAATTTGAAAATCATGCAACAATTCAAGTGTTAAGGTCACGTAAAACTGTTTTCCAGAACACTGACACTTTTGTGGTCATACTCACAATTTCTTAATTTCACGTTTTTTTTCTTGAGGTTTTTTATTGCCACAATGCTACCAAGAGAATAACGAGAAATAAAATTTCTTAAAATTATTTCGACATCCACTTAGAATTTCATATGATATTACAAAACCTTTAGCTCATTTTATGACTAAGTTTCATGCATTGAAATTAGTTTTTAATTACCTACTAATTAAGAATTTTCTAAGTCAAACTGATAAATTTATATACTCGTAAGTGAAGTTGGTTAAACAGATGACAGGTGGGTGTCATTTTAACCTCATATGTAACAGCCTTCGTGTTTTTTGCGGTGTGCATTTCAGATTAACAACATCATCAGCTAATCATCATTCTACATCTTTACAAAGAGCAACTCAACATTACAAACTCGTGTGAAAGTGTACGCAGTCACTCCTTGTGCATCGAATTTCTTTTTATTATTATTATTTTTTTTGTTCCTTCATTTTTTTTTTATTTTCCACATATGTATTTTTTTTTTTGCGCAAATTTCAAGATTTATTTGTTTAAGTTGTAATTAGTGAAATCTTTAATTAAAGTCCAGATTGAAGTTTATACATTGAATTTTAAATAAAGTGATTGAATAACAATTGGTACTTGTTCTTTGCTCATGTTGCAATTGGCCATTATTTATTTTTTGGTGGTTTCAATTTAGTTGCATTGTTTCAGTCTGTTCATAACAGAAGTATTTAAATCATGTTAACCCCTTGATCTTATTTTTATTGTTCAGGGCATTCCAACTCACACGAGCTAAATTCTCCAATGGATTTGCACAATTTCGACGTTTCTTACCTTCAATTTTCAGGGCAATGAAATAATTAAGCATTAACGAGAGGTTGAAAATTTGAACAACGGATAAAAGAATAATAAAATTACGAAAAGTTTTTATTCCGCTTATAATTTTATTGAATTGAAATGCGACTTTCAAAGAAAAGTGTTAATAATGAACCGCAAATATTTATGTATGGATTTTAAGTCTGAATTCGTTGAAAAAATATCCTTGCATTCAAACTTATCACTTTTATGTATGACCTTCAGTTGCAAAAATATTTAACTCAGAATAGAGTTGAAATTTAAGAGAGTTCTTCAATAGTACAAAGTTCTTCTTTTAAAACATGAATATAAGTCCTATATATCATTTTATAATTATGGCTGCGATACATAACCATAAAGTTGTTATTATCTTCAGCCAAGCTCACCGTCAATTGTGTCATGCTTTCTTCCGCCAAAGAGTGCAAATGTTTTCTGCACAGGCGAATCCCTAAGTGCATTATGCAAATCAAGAGTTCTCTTACAAGACACCAGTTTAAAAATTATCCTGCAATAAACAATTAAAACAATAATTGCGTAGTGAATTAAATTGCTAATTAAAACATTAAAAAAAGAAAGCGCACATTTATATGGTAAAGGCCCCTTTCCTGCGATCACCTGCGTTCAATTTAAGTTGCATTTTCAAACTGAGTGGAAGAAAAGCGGCTTATAATTCAGCAGGTGTGAAATTTTGAAATGGATTAATTTCTTTAATTTTAAATTTTAATTAGGGAATAACAAAAATAAACCGCAATTTTCATACGTTGGCAGAAATTCGCTTAAAGAAAATCACAACGTGTTCATTAATGTTTTCCGGAAACTGAACCAAATGCTGTTATTTATTTAATTCACTGATAACTCTGATTTTATAAATAATGGAAATACTTTTCCAAACACTTTTCTTGCCACGAAATTAACCGCTTCCGTCAAATCAATCGCGAATATCACTCAATTCACTAATTTGAACGGTTTCAAGATATTTAATAGGAGATAAGTTAATATTTTGGACCCATTGGGGAACTTCTTACGTACTTGAGGATTTTTTAACAATCGCACCGCACCGACTGAAAACTACTGAATGAACAAAACGATACTTTCCGGGAAAGTTTGCAGCATTTATCAGTAGCTCTCCATCAATTTTACTTGAAATTAGTTTAACACATAGAGGTATTGATGTCTACCGGGAGGTGAGATGGGGTGTGGGGAACCATCGCAAAATTAAAGTAACCGTGACAATAGTTTACTACCAAGTACCAATTTATGATGGTGTCTTGAGATTGCAGAAAAATAATTATTTAAGCGGATTTTCAATGTAAACAATAAAAAAAAAATTGAGTTCAGAGCAGGAAGGAAGTACTCACAATACACTAAAAACAAAAGCAATACTACGCAAACGTCTGGTTGGATGTGATAAGACGCAAGCAGCCAAACACTGGAAACCTTGTTGTTATCATGCCATCGAAATTCGAGATAGTCGCGTGATATGCGAACATTTGCTAAGTGAAAATTACTCCTCGGACGCGTTTATGCCATTTGAATAGAAAGTACAACGAATTCGACATGCAGAAAGACGAGTAATTGCAAAATTTCTCGAAAAAAAAACGCTTCTACGTGAAGCATTTATCTCCTACGAACAGTACTTACTGCAACAAGGGTGCAATCTGCATCCCCATTTGGTATAATGCTGTTCGATGGACAAAACTGAAAAGCATAATCTTCTTCCACCTTTCATGGCTTTGACCTCTTTTTACAGACAAAAATCAATAAACACGCACCCTCATGCACAAGGGATGAGTTTTAGCCTTTTAGGAACTTTTACCGAGAATCTGGGTTAAAGTGCGAGAGTTTTATCAACTGAGATTTATTTGATATGCTATACGACTACATAAAGCCAAATGGATTGTGATTGCAGATGATACTCAGACCCATAACTACTTGAAACCATTTTTACTTTCATATAAACAAAACAAAATAAGGTTGCAATAAATAGACGAGTATATAACACATCAACAGAGCGCAATAATGTAGTTTTTATTTCCATCATAAATGTGCACAATCCTGCGGGAGTAGAGCAGAATATTCAACGTTAGCGACATTTACCTCAGAGATTAAACTTATTATCCACATAAATTGCTATACAATTTTATATTTTACACAAGAAGTATTAAAACAACCTTGAATATGCGAAAGCATAAAAACAAACTTATATAAATTTATATAATATAGTCTGCTATAAGAGTTTAGAGTGCAGGATTATGTTGACGTTATTCATTTTTAAATGTACCTATGTCAAAAGTGCACTTCAACAATAGATGTTTGTATTTATTGAATTCTAAAAGAAAATTTTGTTCCAGTTTCAGGAGATATTTAAATTGCAGGGTGTTTTACGAAAATAAGGCCAGCTTCCACTTCTAGCTTTATTTGTACAGGAAAATGAATGGTCTTTTAAATGAAAAGTGATTTATAATTTATAAAAGTTCCTTATGTAAACTTTTACGTAAAGACAATTGGTCGCATCTCTCTTTTCTGCTTCTCCATTAATTGCCTCCTTTTGAATTGCAGAATTGCGCCAGTTTCTTTACAGTTCCCCTGAAAAAGGATTGCATTCATTTTGATATGAAAAGCTTTTCTTTGGACCAGACTCCACCTGTTTAATTATGCATTAATACAACATGTACATTGTACGTGTTACTGCGAGAAGTGGAAGATATATCCCACTGATCCCATTTCCAGAAGAGATAATGTAAATGTTACGTAGATTTTTTCTAGGAATTTTTCTACTTCAAAAAGATGTTATATACTTACTGTAAACCCACGATGACTTCCCTTTGTTCAAACCCATAATAGTTCATATTTCTCACGCATAATGACTACCGGCAATCGCCATCAAAAACAAAGGAATCGCTGATCAATTAAACACGAACACTGAACAGTAATGGAAACGGGGTGAAATTCGCAAGGAGACTCCAATGTGAATGCGGTATAACGTAAATCTGATTTAATTAGCACCTTTCGACTCGTGCAACTATTTGGGGTGTTTGGGTCGTTCACTTGCTGCCATAGAAACCTTTTCCTGTAGGCGGACAAGCACAAAAATGACGACTTTCGTGCCACCAGAAAGACAGCAATCAATGCAAATTATTCGCAAGTACTTTAAATTTCCTTATTTTATTTGCTTCTTTCACAGTAGAAAGCTGGAGCGGTTTATTCTATTGCCTTGTGAATTTACATATTCCACGCGAATTCGGAAATCGGTCAAACTGTAGGAAGAGGATTTATGTAAAAAGTCATTCTGTGGAGAAACTTGAGCATTTCACCGATCCGATTTAAGTCATCGCCATCCCTGATGCCAACGAGATTTCGTTTTCCACTTTCCTTTTTAACAATTAATCTGAACAGTCGTGCATCAAGCGCTTGCGGTGTTGATCTTTCGAAATATGCTTTTGTTTCTATTTCAATTAGTAAAGCACTGAAAAGAAAATGATGATTTATGATTGCGAGTTTCTTGTCACTAGCTCAACAAATCGCTTCAACCCATTCATTTCAGAACCCAGCTTTTTTAGGAGTTGTACCACAATTGTAATTACCTGAGACAATGCACAGAATTGTTGAATTTGTCGTAATTTTTAAAAATTATTTCTTACTAGGGCATTTGTCTAATTAATTAATAACACTAGCTTCATTTCTCCAGCCGGTGCTTGTTGCGATCTGAATTTCATAAACTTCCCATAGAAGCAATTTCAATGTGCTTTGTGATAAACAAATTCCACATTGTGTGCTTAAATCCGATAACATTTTTATGTAATTATTTAATGTTTGTAGTCTTTCTTATGTAAATGTTTTTCGTAAATATTTGGAATCTTTTTCTCTTTCTCAAAATAAGCAGCAAAGCATACTTGAAGCACGGAAATAGAACACAAAATGTTTACTAATTTGTGGTAGAAGTTTTCGACAAATTTCGAATTTTTAATTTTTGTTATAATAATATACACTACACATATACATATAAGAAATATAACAATCTACCTAGTTATATAGAAAAGTGTGCAACAATTATGAAAAATAAAGTGATGAAAACATGTATCTAACGAATTTCTTGTTGTCTTTCCTCTAATGCTATAAAAAAAATGTACGATGCGACGAAAAAATGTCCTAAAGTCAATCAAAAGGAACATGATGACTTACAATTTACTAACTAATATTAATTATTATTTATTAACGTTCAACACTACAATGGCCGCAATTAGCGATAGTAATTCCAGTTTTGCCAACTTGGCCTTCTTAAGTGTGCAATTTGAAGCAATGCCAGACTTTTTGCAGCAGCCTATCGTTTTCGTATTTGTGAAAAATATTACCATCAAAGTGGTCAATGAACTCATTAGTGATTGCCTTTCCTCCGTACCTAGTCGTAAAATATGCAGTGAAGTATGAATTTTGTTATGTGCTAATATTCATTACACAACTCCCCAAAAATTGCAGTGCTTTGGAGTTGTAGGTCGATGTTATAGAGAAGCGACCGTCCAATCCAATTATTCCTCCAAGATTCGGATGTGAATCTGTTTCCATGCGGAGGAGATTAAAATCAAGTCGATGTTAATTACTCTCAATTTTTTGTAATTTTTATAACGCGGTAGTTTTCACAATTCCTGCTTTAATGTTGCTTAATGTAATCAACTGTTTGTTTGAGGACACGGTCCAGAGCAGGATCTCAGAAAAATAGTTTCTCTAACCAGTTCAACTGAATTGTGAAAAAAGTCAGCATTGAATTACTTTAAATAAATTTCTGATTTTAATCCAATGTTTTTATCACAGAAAACAGTATTTTACCAAATTCAATATCAGTAAGTTGCAAATAAAAATTCAATTGTTTGTCATTTCATTTAATGTTAAACTGAATTTGCAGTCGGTTTGAAACACTTTTTACTTTCCAAGAAGTTGAAATTATGACGTAATAATGGCACTACAATACTTAAGCTATAATATTGGAATTACTAAAAATAGGAAGAATTGACCCACGTCCCAAAGGCTGTACAAATATTCTCAGATGAAATAAAAGAAACAAAGTTTTATTCATAAATAAAATTGACTATAAAACTGGATAAAATAATTTAAAAAGGGGTTCAAAAGAATTCTTGTTTTATTAACGAAAAACAAAATAAATAGCATTATAAATATACGATCAGTAACTTCCACTTTGTTTTACTAATTTCGGTTTTGGTATTAATACTAAACAGAATTATGCAAATTATTTACATCCACGGAGAAATTTTGCATTGACAAAACAACTTTAATAATAAATTAGCGATAAAATAAGAAGGAGTATTTTTATATAGCTGACCCCAATTGGTTTAATCCATATTAATTTAGTTCCGTATCTATTCAGATATTTTCCACCAAGATAATACTATTGCATTTGTTTTTTACTGTACCTTTTTTTACCAATATACATAGTTTAAATACTTATGTTCTATGTATCTTATCAAATGAATGTGTCAAATAAAATTCCAGATATTAAAAAACTCTTGCAACGTTATTACAAAAAATGATAACAGCGATTCTGCAAAACATGTGACTATAAAAAATTGATATGCACGCAATTATTGTTACGAAATCTACGAAATTGTTTAACCTCATAAAATGCTGAATTCATCATCATTCAATCATAATTGGAACAGAAGGTTGTTGTTTTAAAATTCACTTCAATGGGAAACACACTGTTAAATTAAAAAGTCGTTTTAATTATTTTAAATGAAAGTAAATTAAAAACGTAAAGATCGAAGTTTTACCATTTTTCGATTAAATTAAATGTCAACGGAAGCAAAACACTTTTACTATTACTATAAAATTATTAACAAAATGTTGTTTTTTTATATCACTTGTTTTCACAACTGTTGCAATAGAAGTTTCAGAAAGTACGAGTATTACCAAGAATTGCTACGTAAGCTAAAGGTATTCACTGTTTTTTTATTTAGAATAGAAGGAGGTCTCATGGAAAATTGATTACTATCTGAACTGTCTTGCAATTTGCAAAATAATATATAAATTTTCCTTTTCCAATTAACTAAAAATTACAACAAAAGTTTCAATGATTATGATTTATGGCAATCGGATGTGCAAAAACTACTCCACCGCATGAACAATATCCAAAACATTGCAGCAAAAAATTAACATTGAGCAAAAATGCGAGTTGCACTAACTGACCTTTTAGACTTCTCCTCTTTTGACTTTCCGACTGTGTATCCAAAAAACGGCGTCCTTCACAACCACTGATAAATGATAACCGATAAAAAATGCAATCTGCACTGCAACACTTCGCAACCGCCACTTTCCCGCTCCACTGCGAACAGATTTTCTGGTAGTTTGCGAGGTGCGTTTCTTAAGGTCTAGACCAGCACAGTCGTGTTCCTCGAAAAGACTGAGCCACCCGAGGAGCCACCACTTCTGTTACCTGCAGCAGTTGCCGTGGAGCTTTTCCAGGTGTTATCCGTTTCTCATTGACTTTACATACAGACGCTCCACGTCGTATGCTCGATGATTTAGCATGGTCGCGATTGCCCCAAATGTAACACCTCAAAAAGAGCACGGAGAAATAATATCAGACCTCGGTCATCTTATGCAATTTCTTTGTTGGAAGCAATTCCTTCGTTGTAGTGTGGTTCCCGAAGCATATTCGAATCCGTTATTTTTTGCTACCTCATTAATTTCATTTTTAGGTTCGTAATGCTGCTGCACTTTAAATGCAGGTTAATCATTTTTCCCCCCACGACGAATTGTAATTTTGCGGCATTAGTACAATATAGGTATATATTGAAAAATCAGAGGTTTTTTCTTTGTTTTGCTTTGATAGTAATAACCAAAAAAGTAATGAATCAAATATATTTACATACATGAAATTTTAATTTTGGAAGGCGCAAATAATTCTGATAACATTTAGATGTCAAGATAAAATGTTATAAAGTTTTAAAAAGGTCATTTTTGATTGCCATTTTTTCAGATAAAGTTCTTTGAGTTGCTAAAATAAACATACATAAAATATTAAATGATAATTCGAATGCAGACGCATTTAATAAATATGGATGATATCAACAGCCATAAAAACGGACCTATAGTAGATCGAACCGACTCTTATGGTTAGGATCGTAATTAAATCATTATGTTCGAACATTAATTCACTATAGTAGAAAAGGGAAATATTAAAAAATCGTTTACAGTTTAAAAAGTTCTTTCCGCAGAGTTCGCAGTTCCGCGGTTTCAAAAGGGCCGTGTGCTATACTTAGATATTATTCGCAAACAACTTTATATATATTCAACTATAGTTAAAAGAAATTGTACATTTTAAAAGAGTTTGTAGAAGAACGCCATAATAAAAGTTTGAGAAGCAATGGTTTACATTCTTTTTTTTGCCTTTTTATGTGAAAATTATGTTTCCCACAGATTTTCACATTTTTGCTGTTCATTCATGCATTTAGAAGTGCAAATTGCTATTAAGGAAAAAATATACTATTCCCACAGTCATTCAAGAAAATTAATAATTTATTGTCGTAACTAAAAGCAACTTTTAAATTATATCAGGGAAAAAGTCTTTTTGTAAAAAATGCACCTAAATACCATTACGCACTTAAAACTACATTAAAACTAGTAAGGAAGCAATTGGTCACACCAATTACGTGATACCCTAGATGTAGAAAAATATACTCATTCTTATATCAACATTTTTGTATAAAAACGACTCATGCTTATATGGCAACACTAAGAAGGAGTTGCCCGATTTTGCTCATCTTCGAACTTGACCTTGCAATTTTAATCAAATATTATTCTACCAAATTAGAAGTCTCTAGCTACAAGCGTTCTCGAGTTATCGTCTGAACAGACAGACAGACAGACAAACAAACAGACACTGGGAGACAGACAGACGGACATGCATAAAACGGTTTCCTTTCACTTCCCAATCATGAATATATAGTTCTTTCTTTTCTGTGACGATTATTTCTTGGCGTTGCAAACGTTCGCTCAAAACTAATATACCAGCTACATCTAGGGTATAAATAAAGCAATTCGCCAAGTAGGCGAGTTTGGCTGCTTACCAACGAAACTGTTGTTTAGGTATACGGTGCGTCGCCGCATTTCTGTTTTGCGATTATGAAATAATCAACTTCAATTGTAATTACGAGAAGAAAGAGGAAAAATATTGTAACCTAGATGAAAAAACTGAGTGTGAATTGTTCTGCGGTAATTCTTTTTTTGCTTCACTTGGAATAATGTTAATTAACTTTGTTTAGAGAAATTATAATTGACTAAACACAAAACAAAAACTGATCATTTGACATACAAAACATTAATAATTATTTATTGTTCATTGAATCATAATATAAATTTTAATAAAAGCAACTAACTTCGTAAGTAAACTTATTACTTGCTGTTAGTGTTATTAGTAAAATTGTTCGTTTTCTAATAGTTCTATTAATTACTCAGCAAAGTTTTCATCTTGAATTTTTTGAAATTTTCATTTTGAATTTAACCTTCGGCATATTTCAAATTTAACCTACTTGCATATGGCATTACTGAAATTCTAAAGCAACATTGGCTGAATATCAACGACGTTGTTCTAGACGAGTTGTTACTTGCACATTTTCAAAGCTGTCATATTCTGGCCTTGTTGTGTCGTTTTAGTTGCGTTTTACTTGAGTCATTTAATAAAATAATTGAAATAAATTGTTTGTGTCAATAATTTCTGATAACTTGCGATCCTACGAAATCATCAAAAAAATACAGAAATGGATCGCTTGTTAAGATTAGGGGGTGCTATGCCCCAAGCTCCTCCGCCAACTGATGCTCCAGTTGTAGATACCGCCGAACAAGTTTACATTTCTTCTTTGGCATTACTGAAAATGCTGAAGCATGGAAGAGCTGGTGTTCCAATGGAGGTCATGGGTTTAATGTTAGGAGAATTTGTGGATGACTACACAGTACAGGTCATTGACGTCTTTGCTATGCCGCAGACCGGTACAGGAGTTTCTGTCGAAGCTGTAGATCCAGTGTTTCAAGCAAAAATGTTGGATATGCTTAAACAGACTGGCCGTCCAGAAATGGTCGTTGGATGGTATCACTCACATCCAGGATTTGGTTGCTGGCTATCGGGAGTGGACATCAATACCCAACAATCATTTGAAGCTCTCAGTGAGCGTGCAGTTGCTGTGGTAGTAGATCCCATTCAGTCTGTTAAAGGAAAAGTCGTCATAGACGCCTTCCGCCTTATAAACCCGAATATGCTTGTACTTGGTCAGGAACCAAGACAAACAACCTCGAATTTGGGTCATCTGCAGAAGCCGTCTGTACAAGCCTTGATACACGGCCTGAACCGTCATTACTACTCAATAAGCATCAATTACAGAAAAAATGAACTAGAACAGAAAATGCTTCTTAATCTGCACAAGAAGTCCTGGATGGATGGTCTGACATTAGCTGACTACAACGAGCACTGCACTATTAATGAAAACACCATTGCAGAAATGTTGGAATTGGCCAAGAACTATAATAAGGTATTATATAGCTTTTGCTTGGTAATGCAATACTAAAATTAAAATGTTTACAGGCTCTGGAAGATGAGGAAAAAATGACACCGGAACAATTAGCTATTAAGAATGTTGGAAAACAAGATCCAAAGCGGCATTTAGAAGAGAAAGTTGATAAAGTGATGCAGAACAACATCGTGCAATGCTTGGGTGCTATGCTGGATACAATTGTCTTCAAATGATCTGAACTGCTAATCCACTACGATTATCGAATCTAATTTGTAACTTGAATTGAATGTAAAGATGTTTGGAACTTTTTTATTCAAATTCTAAAAATAAAGAAAATTACAAGAAATATGTTGTTCTTTTGTAATAATTTAGTCAAAATTTGTAAGTTTAAATATCTCGAGGTGAGTTTTAAAACTATGATTCATTTAAAATCTATATTCGAGGCCTTTTGAGAATACAAGAAATTGAATGATTTGAATAAAACAAACAGGTAAATATTGGTTACAAAAATTGATTTATAAATATAGCGGTAGAGTCTGCGAAATTTAAGTAGACGAATAAAAGATCCAATATTAATATTAATAAACTGGAATGGATTAATTGCATTCAGAACTTCGTATTAGTAAACCAAAAATTACTATGCGTCTCGAAAATGTTAAATGTGATGTCTGAGGGGTTTGACATTGGACTTTTTCGGGGGCCAGTTTTGCGAAAAAGTGCGTTCTCGAGTCCCTTTTTTGGATTTTTCGAGGGTTTCGGGGGTCTGAGGACATTGTAAAAGATTCTGGTTGGACATTTAATACGCAACTAACTTCACTGTATTTATGGACATAGGTGAAAATTCTAGTTGACTGTCCTCTGACAGTTCTCTATAACATGGTGCGTTATCGGAACTTTGATATGTATTTGCGAGTTTCCCACCGACTTCCGGAATAGCTACGCGAAACTGATATCAACAATTATGTGCCCCTACTTGCTAACTTTATTACGCTTATCACCAAATATTTAGCTCCTTCGACAACCAATAAGAAGTGTAATTTTAAATGCAAAAGAGACTGCAATAATAGAATCACAGACGATAATTTAAGAAGTGCTTGTGAAACCAATAATATAGAAATGGGCATCAATTGGTCAGAACTTTTTCCAACTAAGTTAAGTGTCTTCATCTTTCTTGGGTACATGTCGTTGTTTGTTGCTCAAGGTATTTTGTTGATGTTCGTATTAACTGATAATGTCTTAATAATTTTATGTTTCAGGAATATTAATCACGGCATCACAAGAGCAAAATAATTCTTATAATTACAACACAGTTACGGTTGTGCTATTGACCGAAGTTCTGAAATTGATTGTATCTGTAATGCTGTATATTCGAAAGTACTACCGGTCATTTTTTGTCATAACAACTTTTATTTTTACTGTAATTTCAGTAACACTGTTGGATCACTTTTTAAGAATATAAAGAAGGACAGAATTGTAATGATGTTATACTTCGTACCAGCGTTGCTCTACTGTTTTTACAACAACCTTGCGTTTGTTAACTTGTCTACATTCGACCCCACAACATATTACCTCCTATTGCAATTGCGAGTAGTGGTAACTGGAATTCTTTTCCAAGTCAGTTAATAATTTCAAGATTATGTAAGCTCTAACCGAATATAATTGATTTGTAGATAATATTCAAAAAGTACTTAAATCGACGACAATGGATGTCGCTCATTCTATTAACGATGGGTTGCATGATGAAACAAATCTACTTAGGACCAAAATCTGATGCAGACAACAATGCAACCAGCGAAAGAAATGGTATCCATGCAAAAAATATGATTGGTTTTGAATTCAGTATTAGTGCATTGTTGATTGTTGCCCAAACAATATTTTCATGTCTTGCGGGAGTGTATAATGAATATTTGCTTAAAGACAAGGGCTCGGAAGTAAATATATTCGTTCAAAATGTGTTTATGTACCTAGACTCCATAGCATGCAATGCTGTGATTCTACTTGTGCAAGGGGGACTGATAGATGCCTTTACTCTAGAAAATTTAAGATCAGTATTTCGCTTAAATGTTGTTATTATAATGATTAACAATGCTGCAATAGGTATTGTGACTAGTTTCTTTTTAAAATACATGAACTCTATATTAAAAACTTTTGCTAGTGCCCTCGAACTGGTATTTACGGCAATTCTTAGCTATCTACTGTTTTCAATTCCAGTATATTTAAATACTGTCTTAGCGATTTCTATAGTATCATTTGCAATCTACTTGTATTCTCAAAGCCCTGTAGTCAATTTAGGTAAATTGAGAAGCACTGCATTCGATTCGGGTGATAAGGAGCACCTATTAATGGACGCTGAACTTGAAATGGAAGAAGTTTAGTGTATATTACTTGCCAAATGCCGACAAAAGAATTTAGTTGTTTTCACTTTGAATTTTCCATAAGTAAAATGTTATACTTATGTTACAAGTATTCTAATATATAGTACATGTAGAAAGAATTTATTTTTATCAACTTTTAAAGTTTGTACTTTATTTAAGCATTCTTTTACACCAAATAAAGCTCACCGACAATTTTAAATGAATAAATCTTTTAATTACTTAGAATAAGATTTAATTTCAGTGCCAGAAGCATGTTCAATAAACTACTGAAGAAACAAGAAGGATATCGAACTTAGAAAACAATTTATAACTTTCCAGAAGCGTTTCTACGAGCAAGATCGTCGCAACTCTCTCAATGTCTGGGTTTCATTTTTAATTGGGTTAATCGGAGCTAGCCGTTTCGAATTCTCTAATCTGTAAATATTTAGTAGGAATAACAATAATCATGTAACACATCCCAGTAAACTTACATTTTATTTAAAAATTTAGGATTTAAAGTTGAAAGCAATGGACCAAGAACTTTCAAGCTTCTCAAACGGTTCTCGTTAACCCTTGGCTGTGGCTCTACCACAGTTATGAATTTCTCCACCATATCAAACATGTTAAGAATAGACCCCGTAATCAATTCATTATAGTCTGTGACTGACATTTTTGAACGATAAATGGTTATATAAGTTTTTAATATTTTCTGAAAATTTAAAACTTCATTTTTAAATGAATAATAGTTTATATGCCTTACCTCATGTTGTTCAATTTTCCACAAGATGAACAAAACGGCGCCAAAAATCTTCACGAAACGTGACCCTTTTTCTTCATTGGGACGATATTGAAGGAAAGCAGCAATCAAATTTTTTAACTCATCTTTAAATTCGTTATTCTGGAAAATGCAGACACGTAAGTTGGGGCCGGGTGCATACTTGGATTGTTTTAAAATGCCTTGATTAAAAAACATACACACTTACCACTGCAAGATAGAGAACAATGTTTGATATTATGACTGAGAAAGGTAAATCGATATATTCCGTATGTAACTTAGTATAGGCTTGTAATATTCTTCGTTTCATTGTCAATGTAGATCGTGCGTTATTTTCTAAAGTGAAATTGGAACTTGATCCTGTGGGATATTAATTATAAATGATTGATACCTTCTGGTTTCCTTTGTAAAACATCTGCCACAAAATTAGTAATTATCTTGTATGATTCCTTTGATAACTCAACGTTTATACTTCTGATTTCCTCGGAAGCACTGTTTGTAATACTTCTATTAGAAATTAAGATGCATCTTATTAAAGACTCGAAGACCTGTAAGAACTTAGTCAGCTAAGAATCAAAACGTTCTTCATCAACCCACATGTTGTTCGAAAAATAAGGTTCTTTCCTCTCGAATGATTCCACTAATTGCTACCTTCATCAAATCTGACAAACCATTTGCGAGATTGACCATCTCAATCGTGTTACTGTCTGTGCTCATTAATAGTTTTTGAGCTTTCCTCAAGAGCAAGTCTGCATTCAACGTTATAGCAGCAGCTTCTGTAAATAGATGAGCCATTATTCTGTGTTGATTGCTATTTCAATTTGTTTAACCAATTTCATTTTTCAAGTTATTGTCTTCGGGCAGCTTTAGAAATTGATTTTCAGCAAGTAAAACAGGCTTCAGTCGACTTATTATTTGATCTTCTACTTGGTCATCTAAATATGGAGAGTAGCGCACAACTGCAGACACTCTGAACACCGATCCGGCCAATACATTTAAATCGATATCCTCAACATGAAACTATTATTTATTAATTGAAATTTTATATTCTATACTCAGGACTTACATTTCTGGATTCCCACTCTGATAAAATTTCAAGAAAATCATCGCATGTTGTTTCTATTATTTCAGTATATTCATTCGTCATCAATTGTTTCAACTCCGAATTATTATTAAATCTAACCAAAAAGTAAAATATTTTTCCCAACAATTTGTAATTATCTCCTTGGAAATTGTTTATTAGATGTGTTAATAGACGCGAAAAGTACTGAAAAGAAATCTTTACTTTATCATTTCGCATTTTTTGCAGGAAAACGGATACCTTCTGATCAATAGCGTTATACAGGTTGAGGTCTACGTAGTGGAAAATATCTAACAAAATTCCATAAGGAATTACCTCGTCTTTCAAATCTTCAAAAATAAGCGGAAGTTTTTTCAATAGTACCAGTATTTTGTCTTTGTAAAGATCTGTAAAGTATATTTTTCTGCTTAAAGGAAGGTTCATTAAGTAAAGTAAGTTGTGTCTAGACTCGATTACTTTACGTAACTGTAAAAAGGATTCTTGCAAGCAGTTCAGAATACATACCAACTTCCTTAATCATTTTTTTAAGAACTGCGATTGCAACGTGAGGCATTGCCAAAATGCTGCAGCCGTCTAATCTGATAAGAGCCAAGATATTACTAAAACTTTTCAAGTAAGGATATTCCCAGAAGGCGTCCATATAATTATCCAACATATCAGCATTTTTCTATTAAGGACAACTTTAAGATTTGTATCTATGAATTTTCAAAATAGACTCACTTGATATTTAAAATAAAATTCCAAAATTTTTAGAAATATCTCTCCGTCATGTTTACATTGTTCAGAGTTCAATTTCAAAAATAATTTGGCTGCCGCTCTGCGAATCGATGCATTTTTATGAAACGTTTTAGCGTAAAGTATGACATAATCAGTTGCTTCCCAAGATGGAATATTCGTCATATAGCTGAGGGTGCATTTTAAGACAAGCAATCCATTCAGAGAAATTTAAAAATAAAATGGAAAAAAACTACTTACTCATGAAGACGAATTACTGTTTCAAATGCATTTCTAGCTATTTTGACTGGAGCCGAGCAAATCAGGGCTCGTATGGTATTTATAAATTCTTTTTCAACAATAATATCAATAAAAATTTTCCGTGTTCCTTCGTTCATGTTCGTGTCGTTTAAAATTGTTTGCATACTTTGTAGAGCTGTTAAGGAACTATCCAAATCCTGAAATTAATCAACGAATTAATGTGGCTCAACAGTTAAATTTATTATACCTACGACTACACAAAAGCATTCCAAATACAATTTTAAGCATTTGGCATCTTTCGTATAGAAATCCGGACAGGTTTCAATTAACCGGAAGAGTTCAGTTCCTATGCTTTTAGTTATAGCTTTGTACCTATAAAATTTTGTTGACCTATATTACTGTTTAAACAACAATATCAAACAGATTACCGTACTCCCATAGCTGCGACATCGAATAATTTCAAACAACAATTAAAAATATAATCGAGATTTTTCATTTCCGAGATTCTTTCTTGTTCCGGTAAAGTTTCATCCGTCATCTGAACTCGAACATCATTTAGTGCAATCAACATTGATAAGCCTTTTGAAAAATATATATCATCAGTTGTAAAACAAAAACCATGTATGTACTCAGTTTAGCAGCGACCGGTTCCAAAAATTTGTATTTACGAAGCTCCATCAAAAAGTCAGTTATTTCTTGATACCAAAAAGTCCTGTTGGAGCTTGATGCCTGCTTACACAATTCGTCCATGATTTTGTGGAACCTTTGGAACTTTGTGCCAGTTAGAGGTGTCGGGACCTGGAATTTTCACGCTCAGCTATTTTGATCTTTCATTACAATTATGTTAATTTCATACATAACAAGAATTTACTTTCTCGGCAATTTGGGAAAAGTCCCGGACATCGACATCTGCAAGGTCTACTTTTCTCGGCGTGATCATCGTGTCCACCAAAAATTGAAGCAGAGTCTGCATAACCTGACTTTCTGAACATTGTTGGAAAATATTAAGGATGGAAGTGACTGAATCCTGAATGAGTAAAATATATTTTTATATGTCGAGGATTACTGGATATTATCACGAAAAATATTATATGTATTTCGGGTGCCTCCCCAATTTCTGAAACAATAACAAAAGAAAGCAATGTACTTTTATATCTGATCTCGATTCTAGTAATGATGAAATATCCGGCCGACCTTCACCACTTTCTTCGAATTCAAACATATTTGTAATAAACAATGTCACAATTGAGTGGCAGAACAATTTCACTTGTAAATTATGTACTTATAACGTGATGTTTAAATCCCGTTTGTTGCTGTTTACATTTTGGAAGTAACGTACTAATGTCTTCTGCCTGACTGTACAATCTATTACAGCGCCATCTAGTTTAATAATGGTTCAAAAATTTTCCAGCATTTCCTCCTTTGAAAAATAGTTTTTATCGAACAAAAAACAAGCACACTATGAAAAGTATGTTTTTAACTATCCAGCATCAGTAAAAGCACCAGAAGAATTGGGCTTTGAGTTCGGCATAAGTATTTCGCCAATTATTTGTTTTTCAGAGAATTTTCGTGTAGCGCATCTACCGGCATTTTGCGGAACATTTTCTCGGACCCTGTCTAGAACCCTCGAAAAATCCAAAAAAGCTAAAGCTAAAAGCGGCATACACCAAAAGTATTAAAAACGCTGTCCAGGTAATGACGCGCAAGATGGCGCGGGTTCATCAGTACCATATCTCTTTGTACCGTGGAATAAAAGGAAGAATGAAGAATTGAAGCAAATTGTTTGGATCGTTTTTACACGTTTGCCAAAGAAAGGAGTGTTAATCGATCCAGAGGATATCGTGGGGTTATCTATATAGTACATATAGTGCATAGGCAACAGTGTCTTTTATTTAGTGGAAGATACTTTTTGACTTGCTCCCATTTTTGATTTGCATTCTTGCAAGATCTCATGGTATTCGTATTATTTATATACAAGCGGCGCGGGTGGTCTCCGTCTGACAAGACTTGTCTGGTGTGTTTAGGAAGTGGGCATTGGAAGAAACAGTTTATTAGCATTTAAAAAGTGTGTACTGTTGCGTCTTAAGATCATATAATTGTTTTATAATTATGAGTAGCGGTATGTAATTACCAACGGCAAATCATTTCCCGTTCCATTGTGGAATATGTGCCGTGATCCTGTTTCCCATCATCATTTTCACATCATATTTTGAGTTTATTTATATTCATCTTTGTTTCATTGAGTTCAAAATGAGGTAATTTTACCAAGTAGATTTTTGTATTTGTTTCTTTTAATTGTTAAAGATATGTTTATGTATTATATTTGTTATTTATGATATTGTTTATCACTTGAAAAGGACAATAACATTAACATAATTTTTCAGCAATTTTGTCAAATTCTTCATGCTTTTTCTTGCATTCCCTAATTTTGCACATGGGATGCAATCTTCGTCAATTGAAACACCAGAGTTGGAACCGATCAATGGAACTAACAACTTTCGGCTTTTCGGTTTGTAATAAAGCACTCTTCATAATTTTACTCAGTTAATACTTATTTCAAACTACTTACTTTAGGCAAAAAGGGAAAGGACGAAAAGCCGTGGTTTGATGGGCGGGGAGACATTAAGCATATTCATTGCATTCGGCCGGGAAGGTGTGAAAAATTGCAATTTTCAAACTGTTTGGGTGCTAAAATTCCGTACACGTACACAAGTCTCGATCTTACTGACTACTTTAGTCAAGAACAAACTTTGGAAAGACTAAATTCTTATCAAGCGCTGCAACATGTTCCCAAATGTTGGGCTTTTATACAGGTAAGAACATGCATCTTAGTGCAGTTTTTACAGTTTTTAACATTCAATGTTTTCAGCCATTTCTATGTGCAGTTTTCGCTCCGAAATGCGAACGAATAAATAATAGAGACATGGTGTATTTGCCTTCTCTGGAAATGTGTAAGATAACATTAGAACCATGCAAGGTTCTGTATAACACCACTTATTTCCCGGAGTTTCTAAAATGCAATGAAACTTTGTTTCCATCCAAATGCAACAACGACGTACGAGAGATGAAATTTAATATCACGGGAAAATGTCTGGAACCTCTTGTTCCGGCCGAATCCAGTACAAGTAACTACGAAGGAATCGAGGGATGTGGTATCCAATGCAAAGATCCTTTATACACCGATGATGAACACAGACAAATACATAAACTCATTGCATGGGGAGCGTCACTGTGCTTCTTTTCCAATTTGTTTGTTATTGCAACATTCTTCATAGACTGGCAAAATGCAAACAAATATCCTGCGTTAATTGTATTCTACATAAATTTGTGCTTTCTTATTTCCTGTCTTGGGTGAGTCAGGTGATCTTCCTTCGCAATGAAATTAATACCGTTTACTTTCAGATGGTTAGCTCAATTCACTCCAGGGAGTAGGGAAGACATCGTTTGCCGAAAGGATGGAACACTTCGGCACTCCGAACCAAGTGCAGGCGAGAATCTCTCCTGTATTGTTGTGTTCGTGCTCGTGTACTACTTTTTAACGGCCGCCATGGTATGGTTCGTTTTCTTAACGTATGCTTGGCACTTGCGAGCTATTGGTAATGTCCAGGATCGCATTGACAAAAAAGGTTCTTACTTCCATTTGGTGGCGTGGTCGCTCCCACTAGTCCTTACGATTACCACAATGGCACTAAGCGAAGTGGACGGCAACAGCATTGTTGGAATCTGCTTCGTCGGATATGTTCATCATGCCGTACGGGCTGGTCTACTGCTGGGACCGTTATGTGGAGTACTGCTCATTGGTGGATATTTCATTATTCGCGGAATGGTCATGCTTTTCGGGCTGAAGAATTTTGCAAATGACATTAAATCCACCTCAGCTAGCAACAAGATTCATTTAATTATAGTTAGGATGGGCCTGTGCGCTATGTTCTCATTCGTGTTCATTCTAGTGGCTATTACATGTCATCTAACCGAATTCAGGAACTCAAATGTGTGGGAGAGCAGCCTAAAGGCTTTTATAATGTAAGTTTTGTATATTCTAAATTTGTGAATTTCCAAAGAAAATTTTCTTTCACAGTTGTAAAATTTCTTCAACATTCACTGATGAGCATAAGGTTTGTAAAATTGAGAATAGACCAAGTGTTGCTGTTCTGCAGTTACATTTATTGTGTTTGTTTGGTGCTGGTATTGTGATGTCATCCTGGTGTTGGACTCCGTCCTCAATCGAAACTTGGAAAAGATATATTACAAAGTTTGTATAATGTTCTGGAATTTTATGTTTTAATTACTGTTTAAATTTAATTTTCGTAGAAATGATAAAGTAAACATTCTAAACTATTTCATATCACTTTTAGAAAGTGCGGAAAGGAAGTCACTGAAGAAATTAAAATGCAGAAACACAAAGTAATTGCACAAACATGGGCAAAAAGGAAGGAGTTTGATGATAAGGGAAGGCTCTCTATAACACTGTATAACACTCATACAGATCCAGTTGGCCTTAATTTCGACGTAAATGATCTCAACTCTACTGCAACAAACGAGATTAGTTCAACTTGGGCAAACTATTTACCGCAATTTGTAAAAAGGAGATTCGCCTTAACTGGAGCTCCAACGAATTCCTCTAGTCATGGACCCCGGAAAAGCTCTCTGGATTCTGAAATTAGTTTCAGCGTACGACACGTCTCAGTGGAGTCTCGTAGAAATTCAGTAGACTCACAGGTGGGTCGAAAAAGCCTTGGACATAAGCGACAGATTAATTACCAATTTTATTTTCAGGTATCAGTAAAAATTGCAGAGATGAAAACAAAAGTAGCAAGTCGAAACAGAAGTGCTGGAAGTCATCACGGATCGAAGGCGCCTAAAACAAGAAATCGCAGACGTGATTTCTTTGCAACTGGACGGAAGTTTAGTAGTCGAAAGGAAAGTAGCACATCTGTTGAGAGTCAAGTAATTGCCCTGAAGAAGACCACATATCCGAACAATAGTCACAAACTTGGTGTGTTCTCCCATTCAAAAGGAGTGAAAAACATGAAAAGGAGGAGCGCCAGCGCTGGACTGGATCCTGAAGATATAAATAACTTTTTAACGAAAAATGGAAAATTTATTTTCCCTTTTCTACAAAACCAAGGAATGACAACGACTTCAGACGAGGAAACTTCTAGAGCTTCCTTCAAAATTCAAGATTCTCGACTGGATGTAGTCTTCAAGCAACAGGAGCAAAGTGATGACAATAGCGAAAGCACTGAAGTAAAAGAATTCATTCACAGTGAAATACTTAAAAATATGCAAAAGTCTACATCCTTGGACAACTTACTGGTTAGAGCTAGCAAGGACAGATTTGAGTCTGGCAGTCGCAATAGCAAAATAAGTTCCAAAAGTAAGACTAGTCGCAAATCCCATGGCGTCAGGCGGACAAGAAAAAGTGGAAATAGGCCGGGAAAAAAGGAAGCTGATGTTAACATATCCGATCTCAATGAATCCTTCAGCTCATATTCATCAGGATTGGATCTTCCAGGCGGTATGCATAGCTCGTATTCTGGAGTTTCAACTGGGAAGCCCAATTCTCGAAATAGCAAGACTAGTTGCGATGTCGGAATACAAGCGAATGCCCACGAAATAGCCACTCAGACTTTAAGATCTTATGATAACGCAAATGACTTTGAAATTGCCGTTCGACAATTGAATGGGAAAAACAACCGCAGAAACGAACATTTAAACAGTGAAGAGTTTGAAGCACTGGAAAGTCATCAACTTCTACCAAACAAATACAGAGAAATGAACATGAGCGAGTCTGAAAAATTGAAAATGCTCCTTCTGCCGTCCAAGTAAATTACTCCCTCTTGTAAGATTTCTTTTAATTAGACGATCTTACTGTGGCTATCTTATATTAAGATTGCTCTCATATTGCTATATATAATAATACGTTCTATTCTTTTTCTTCATGTGCCTTAAAATATATTTACAAAATTTTCTAAATTGCTTTTTAATATTTAATTAAAACCTTGTATTTTTCGTAATGAAATAATATAAGAAAACGAGTATCAAAGTTGAAATATTATTAATTTTGAAAACTTTTATTGACTTGAATTTTATTGACAAAATCTATACTAACAAGACTCAAATTTTACATCAAAAATGTTTCACGTTGCAATAATTAGCAAAATAATTCAAATTTCGTACCGTATTATACATAAATTGGTATTTTGTTCTACTAAAATTAGTTTCAAAATTCTAATTTGATTCACATAAATTCTCTAAGCAACATTCTAAATTTTCTTAAATATTTATTAGAACCTAAAATTGATATTCAGGCTTTTATTGTATTTCTAGTCATGGAAAATATTTCCTTACCTTATTTAGTTTTTTTTAAGTTTAAAGAAAATTGTTGGGAATGATAATCACAAGACTATTTGGATGATTTTTAAATTGTTCATAATAAAGCGTACGTTTGTACACCCAAAATTCCAGGGAATTATTGCATTCCATTAGAACAGTTTCTCTTTTGCGAATTATTTCGTTAAAAAGGAAAGTCTTTTTATGAAAGACTTCGTGCGATTTTACTGGGTTTTACGCGAAGCGATTTTAAGTTCCCTGCCCCATATTTTACTATTAATGAATTCTCCTGCAATATATAAGGATACAGTAAATACTAAAATAACGAGGAAGAAAACGATCCGTTGGGGGAGTTCCAGTGCTTCCAGTACGGGATAAACCCAAACTCCGGAAAAGTGTTTGATAACATGAATCCATACGAGATAGCAAAGCATAAACACAGCCAGACAGGAGAGACCTTTACTTCGTTTGGGATATGTTCTGAAGGATATAAACATTTCCAGCAAAATAAACACCATTATGTTCGTGTGCATCACATGATTAAGCCAGCTGCAAGAAAACAATGTTTTTAAAGTATTCATTTAAAAATTATACGCAAATTACCTGGGGAAAAATAAATCGAGAATCTTTGGGAACACTAATTCTCTGTCGATCGCCATTAAAGTCCAAAACGATATTCCGACATTAAATGCCAGAGGGAACGCCAGCGATCCCAGGAGAAAGTCCTTGAGCTTCCTTACTGTCGGTATTTGCCGTGGGGCTACCTCGTTTGTGCCAATGAAATCGTTTGATAAGCTTATGGTGAAGTATATTGCTTGCACTATCTGGAAAAAGGAGTGTTTATTAGATAACTGAAAAGCAAATTTAAAAAAACTTAATTTAATGTAACTAAAATAGAAATATTCAAAATGGATTCTTCAGATAAAAACCGGCATATTTTTGAGTAAATATAGGTATACAACAAAACGAGTTCGTAAAAGAAGAGCCGAATGTAATGAGCCTCAAATATCAACCAGCCGAGCGACAAATTGTATGGATGACTGCATGTCCGCTGAAGGGTGTAAACGTGGCATTAAATTTCTTATTTTCAAATCAGGAGGTACATATTTATATGGAGCCTAACCCATGCGATCGATTGCTAATCTGATATATTAGATGTTTAATTAATTAACCTAATTGGTTAAGAAATTTAATACAATGTAAATATTTGGTTTAAATAATTGGTAAACGAGTAATTTAGTAATTGGCGGTTGAGCTTGTTCAATTGCTGCAATTTTATTTTTACTGCAACCAATGAAACTTCCAGATAAGATCTTCTAGTTATTCGTTGAGAGATCATTGACCTTAAAGATAGTATATAACAACTCTCAAGCCAATTACAAGTCCCAATTACATGGGAAGAGTTGTTATTTTACACAGAATATTTGTAATTGAAAAACGTGAGGTGCAGAGTCCATAAGTATTTATTACGTAGGTACCTACAAGATTATAATATTCGAACGATTAAATCACCTTAATCCCGTACGAACTGTAAAAACATTTCAAAACATCCATTATCAAAAGTAATAAATGCTGATAACAGGCAGCGACAGAATTGCATACAAGAAAACTGACATAATTTGCAATTTATTCTGTACGGTTCGAGTGCAAAGATCAGTGTAAGAACCGGTAAAATTAACAACTACAAGTACTGAAAATTATGTAATTTACCGCATCTAGAAATGTTAGATATTTGAATTTTCCGCCAAATGCGTTCCCCATGCGGTGGTATTGTTCGGGGACCTGCACGTAGTTATAGTCGTAGTAAACGGCATACCAAAATTGCACAACAGCAACCAAATGAAAAATTGTTTTCAAGGCAGATAAAACCGCGCGGTTCCAACTGGCTTCAGCTTTGACCTTTTGATTACTAGCCATTTTTTTCATTTGGG
This sequence comes from Leptogaster cylindrica, assembly GCA_963082835.1. Lineage (NCBI taxonomy): Eukaryota > Metazoa > Arthropoda > Insecta > Diptera > Asilidae > Leptogaster > Leptogaster cylindrica. Next base: position 8,588,877 of record OY720105.1, on the reverse strand, counting down.
GATGAAATAAAGAATTGCAACTGAATTTTATTAAAGTTGAATAGAAATGTAATTTGTTACACTTTTAGTTAGCACATTTCCCTATCAATAATAAAAAAGCACTAATGATAGCATTCAACGTCCCACGTCCTCACGCAACTTCTCGAAAGTCGAAACTGGTTGACAATTTGACATACAAAAAACAAAATGACAACTTCAGTGGACTACAAAATTGTCAACGTAATTCGCTTACAGTCATGTACAGTTAGTCATAATTATTTGAACCTGGTTTGAACCTACGATTACCGCAGACCACAACCTAAAAAAATCAGATCCCTCACTCCTCAGTCAGAGTCAGAAAATCTCAAATATTACCAAGGTCAAACCCCTCTGACGTCACCTGAAGCCATATGTACACGATTTGACTTGGTGTTGTGTAAGTAAATGCCAGTAAAATTAGACAGCAACAGAATTACAATGTCCACAAAAAATGTAATTAAAAAAAATTAAGTAAAATTGCAAGATGCTGTTATCAAAATTAATTTCAGTCACTTAATTCAGTTTTTTCTAGTACCTACCAATTTGGAACCTCGATTACAAAATCCGTATACATAAAACTAACTGTGATGTAATAATATATCATCGATTTTCAAAATATTAGTTTAGTTAAACTTTCATAAAAATCGAATTTCCACATAAGAATATAAAAATTATTTTACATTATTGTTTTAAATTTATCATTTTAGCCAATCAAAATTAGCGCAGTCCATTTTATAGACTGTAAATGCAAGCAAAAACAGTTTAGTAAATCATACACATATATTTGTCATTTGAACATAACAGTAAAATCAACAAATTTTACGTTAGGTAATTACAATTTGAGTTTTATTATAGCTTTTTCCATTACATATGCATTATATAAAAATGCATGCTTTGCCTTGATCCTATGTATTCAAATTGATTGCAGTTAATTCGTGCTCGGCAGTTCCTGCATCCTCTGCGACATCTACCGGATCTGTAAACATTGGATTATTGAAGGACATAGTTCCGGTTTCGTCGTTGCCTGATGATTCCTTCTCGTCATACGTAACATTCATTACAACATTTCCTTTGGGTTGCACTTCCACTTCCGCTTGGGCATTCTCGAAACGTGCAAACACAAACGGAGAACCCGGAGTACGATATCTGCTCGGATACAGCCACATTGGCACGGATACGTAAGGATTTTCAGGATGATAATGAACGTAAATAGCAATGAAGAAAACGATCACCACCAAGAAAGTTCCAAATATGAAGGTCCATGGTGATGTTCCTGATCCTGGGGAATACGGTAATCCCGATAAATGAAAACTTTGTTCCATATTTTGGTATAATTTTTTGAATAACGTCTCCTTTAAATATTTCATAAATTCGATACTTTTCTGATCATATCCGTTGTTGTCAATCACAATCAGTTGCAAATATTTCACGACTCCTTCGTCTACCATTGAGGCATAAAAGGTTAAATCTGTGTCCAGCTTTTTCATGCTAATAGCGCTTTTCACTTGATCTTTAAACAGTTTCAAGTTGAAACTCTTGCAATTCAATTTGCCCATGAACAATTTAACCATTGAACCGCAAACAGCACAGCAATGTCCAGTGGGGGTAATAGGCTCCAAACATTGGGGTACATCGCAGCTTTTGGAGGCGTACTTACACACACGAAATTGCAATTCCATAAACGCCTCTGACTGATGGCATCCGCAGATAGGTTCATCGAAATACTTGACCTTTGTATCCTCGGAATCCTTAAACATCATCTGACCCAATTCAGTTTTCAAGAAATTCTCCAAATGCGCTGAAGACATTTCTTGCCCATGCAAATTTAAGTCGCCAATGTACAAACGATCGATTTCGTCAAGGCTTATGGAAACAGGATCCCGATGTGATATTTGCACAGGTTCGTCTGAACAAGGAATACGTTCAGCATGAGGCATTGCTGCACTTGGCTCCTTGTTGAGTGGTAATCTCCAATTTTCTGGGTCAAACCAAAATTTTAATTCTACAGGTTTCAACCTCGCGACACGATCTCTCCTCTTGCATTTCTTCTCTGATGTTTCGGGTCCATCAAATAAAATTCGCGAGTTGAAAGGTGGCAAAATTAAGCCTTCTGTTGGAAGAACAAATCCTCTGGTTTCTACTGTATCCGGGAGATATATGGCTGCATTGAAGTCCTCCGGGAACACGACTGTGTCCAAAGCACATGGCGCACTATCTTCATTCCACAGTTTCGAGTCAAAAAAGTCTATTGAGTTTTCATTCCACCATTTTATGGAAAAACTTAACTGTCCAAAAGTAACGAGGAAACTTGTGAAGGTTAATCGAGCACGTTTAGACATTTTAAGATGAACTCAGAGACTGCATGAATTAATTGGGGGCGTCTCCTCCGATATTGGCGTTTATCATTCAGTTTATCTTTTATGGAGGAAGATTTTCTCGTATATGCATAAAAAGTTCAATGATATTCCAAATATTTCAATTTAAATGTTTTAAAGGCTGTTTTCATAAACAATAATTAGATGAGAATTTTTATAAGGTTTAATAGTATTCCAAAGTAAAATGTAATCTAATCTGAGGAATTTAAAAAAAATATTTTTTTCAAGTTAACTTTGAGTTCATAACATTCAATTTCATTTTTAATTTCATTATCAATTACTGATGAGTTTGGCCCGTTTGGGTACTATACTGAAACTTGGGTAATTACCTCGGCGAACAGAGGAATAACATTTCGAAGAGGATGGCTTAAAAAAACGATTAAGAGTACAATGTTCAAGTTCCATCACTGCTCGCAATGAGATAATCGATTTATTAAGCTGGTGCAATGTGTAGTGTTTGTTTCGTTGTTACTGTTTACTCATTGTCAGCAGCTATATATACATATTATGTAACTCGAAACTAGGATCAAATTTAGCATGTATCCTTGTCTGATAACTTTAGAACTAAACGTTCTTGTGATTAATAAAAAAAAGAAGCAACTGCAGTTGGTTTGCCTTGCATTGGGAGTGCGCGGCACTTGAGAACCATAAAAATGCAATGGAATTTGAAAAATATTTCAAAATTAACCATAAAAACGACTGAACAATTTCCATCGAAATCACATGCATTAAAACTGCCTCAGGAATGGGAAACAGGGACAACCAATGTTTTGTAATGCTTTTAAATTTCAATAAAACCATTGTAAGATTTTCAGTGAACCGGAAAATTTGCTCAAATGAGGCTTATATAATTAGGCAGAAATTAATTTGGTACGCTATTTCTCTAAACAGTAGGTAGACTTTAGCAAAAAAAGAACTCTAGCAAAAGTAAGGATAGATTAGATATACACTTATGTCTACAAACAATAAAAATATTGTGAAATTAAGAAAATTGCTGAAAAAAGTATGTTGCAATCTTCAAACCAATCTGCTTAACAATCTTGCAAAATTATCCTGTTGAGAATTATGGGGTTTATAATTGAAGTGATAGGGAAGCGCCGTTATTAAGGTCACCGACCTTAAATGAATGAAAAATTTCCATCACCACCTCGTCCCATATTAAGGGTTTTCCTTGCGCACAACCTCTATGAATGACCTGTGAATACCATTTCTCTTTTGTTACTTAACTTGGGAATCATTTCAGATAGGATTCTAATTGTAATTAAATTATTATACAATGAAGAAGAATGCTATACTTACCAAACACCAGTGAGTCAGGTAAGCAGCTTTTCCTGCGAAGGTCTTCGTGAATGAAGAATTTGTCGGAATTTTCACGAGAAAGTGAAAGTAATACATGGCGAAGACGTACTGCACCAGAGCGAACAAATGCACAATTGTTACAAAAGGACGCGATTTATATAGTTCAACTTTCGTCATTTTGAATTGATTTAATATAATATTAAAATAGAATAATGCCCTTTTCAGTTTTCTACTGGGACCACTTTCTTAGCAGTTCGTTATTCGTATTCGACTATATTAAAACCGCATAATTAAGTGCTGTCCTGCAGTAGCAGTCTGACATGAAACTGTGCAGTCTTAGGTCAGTTCAAAATACGTGGAATTAAAGAAAATTGTCCACCGCGTACAAACTTCTGTAGTCACAGGGATTTTGATTACACTATCGCCTATCGGTCAACTTCACTATCTCGAAACAGGTACTTAAACTGGGCAAAAAGAACCTTTTTACAACTAAAATACTGCAGAATATAGCCAATTGGAATGGCACAATTATCAATATAAATGGTTATTGATAATACGATGGCGATTGCCTCATTCCCTGTTTACAAGAGATCTAAACCAACTTGAGTATTAGGTCACTAATAACATAGCATCAATGAAATTGTTGTGTTCTCCCTACACTTTGCGCAGTCGAACTGCAAGCTTTTGAAACACAAAATTAATTTGGAAGACAGTGTTGGGAAGTTTTTTGGCTACAGTTCCCACGAAAATGGAATTTTTATAAACATTTTTTTAATATTCGGGGAAATTACGGATTGCATGGAGATTGCATCAACGGAGTTACAACAAAGTAAAAGTAAATACATGGCGAAATGAAATAACTGCTGTCGTGATGGCGTATTCCTGTGTAGACGAAGAGTCAAATATTCATATTATTATTTGTGTTAAAGTTCTGAATAATTAAGGGTTTTGTATAGCTAATTATTTTTGAAAGAAAAGTTCTATTCCTTTTAAAATTGACAAGTCAATCTAGTACTGAAATTATTTTGTGTTAACAGCTGTGAGCTGTTCTAAGCTTTCAAGTGCGGTTTCGATTTTCGATATCGGAACGGAATCGGAAATTGCTAGTTCTGTGGTATTAAAAGGAAAATTAGATGTCCACTTTAGCTAAAATAACGTTATTGACATCATGCTCCATTTCCATAGGTATAATAGGATACGTCCACTATAAACAGACTATTGACAGGTAATGAAATAACGCATTGACTTTATCATTGCCGTATATCTTGGATTTTAGGGAGAAGCTGCATGAAGGTGTTTTGAGAGACGTTGAAAGGCAACAACGTCGCAAATTAGAAAACAGTTATGTATTGCAGCAACAAATAGATCTGACTAAAAAACTTAAGAAAGAGCTTAATACTGCAGAGTAAATTTTGCAAAAATGTAAATATTTTTGTTCAAGAATATTGAGTGATATCGGAATACATATTTTGTATATAAAATTTTGTTCACATAAACCTGCTAGTCTTCTACCTACTTCGTGAAAAATTGTTAAATGTATCCCATATTATGGTATAGTCGCTACTCAACTCAAAAGGGAAGAACTTGACTGAATTTTTTTGTATAAAACAAACCTAGTTTTTTTGTTACGGGCAAACAATATTTTTCCAGATGCTAAAATATTCATATTACTATTAGTCTTGGTCCTGAACTAAATTGAAAATTCCATTTCAAAGTTGTAGAAGTAGTCTTGATTCATGCGGTATGCCAAATATAATCCTTAAATTTTAGAGAAACTAAATAAAACAACCGTTTTAGAAAAATTGACTGCATACGAAAGTAAATTCTCAGATATCCAAAAACAGCTGGAATCTTTTAGGAGCCAATCTTTAATAAAAAATAATGTGTTATTACAAGATTACTTAACATAAAAAAATTGTAAACGCGCGCTGTTCTCAATATCGTCCTTTTCGATTTTCAGATCTGTACTCGCCGCCACGTTCCCTGCTTCGTGAGCGACGTCTTTCATTCGAGCGGTTTCGCGGCCTGCGGGGGGAACGAGATCGCGAGCGTGAGCGTCCACGCCGACGGGAATACAAGTATCTGTTTAATTCCCAAAATTAATTAAGATAAATTCATAATTTGATAAATTTACCTCCTCAATTCCCGGGAAATCGGCTTCAAGTGCATGAAGTTACAAAATCCGGAACGGGTGCATTCACCCATCTCGTACTGACGACAACATGCTTCCCTGAAATCTGTGACAGGAGACAGCTCGGCGTACACTGGTCTTCCTCCGAACCAGCGATTATTCAAATCCTTTGCGGCGCGATCAGCGTCCTCCTCGTTGCGAAACTTGATGTAGACGTTCCCGACTAAATGATCGCCCAAATTGTCGCACACATTCATTTCTTCAATTTCCCCATATTTGTCCTCACACTCGACAAACACATCCTCGAAGAAATTGTCGTAGTGCTCCTGCATTTCTTCATCCGACACGTTAGCAACCACTGTTAAGAAAAGAAGTTAAACAACAAATAATTGCAATTTATGAAAATCTCTTACAGTGGCTTCCATCAGCGGATTTAGCGGAATTCTGTGGATTTACATATAAATTTTGCAACAGCACTGTTTGCGAGAATGTAGGCTTGTTGTGTATGCGAGAGCATCTGTCCCCATGCCGACATGCGCCTATTTTGAAATAAAAGGAACAATTTACTCTGAAAGAAAATGTCAATTTTAGCCGCCATTAAATTGAACACAAATTTCAACAACATACTTGTCCTTTTCCGTTCCGAAAATCGAAGCTAAATACTCCGCCATATTTCCTTAACTGTTTATGGCTTTAAACTGTGATGAAATGTCCTTTTAGTAGATCGAATTGCACGAAATTAGTTGTCACCCTTACGGAAAGCCGACATCAACTCTCAAACCCTACTTTTATTACTACAATGTTGGTCATAGTGAATCGCCTTCAATCAATTTTTCATTTTTATGTTGCCTGTTGTAAGCCTCTGTGCAGTGTCAAGTGTGCACGCGTTTTACTTGATTCTATTACTCTGATCTACTCTTGGTTTTCTTTTGCAGGGGAATTCAGCTGCAGGAGGTGAAAGACGAGGTTTGTCAGAAAACCCATTTCTCATGTTTAGTGAAGTTCTAGAGTGTTCTCGAAGAAGTTTGAAAGTAGCAAAGAAAGGAACTAAAATTAATTTAGAAGCGTGGTGAATATTCGTAAAGCATTTAACACATTTATTGTTAACATTTTTGTGACGGCCAGTAAAGTTAAATAAAACATGGATAAGGTAAGGCTAATTGTAAGGTTATGTTGAACGAGGTAAGCTGAAATTTTCGAGAATTAGGTGACTGCATTGAAAGAAAAGGGTAATAAGGCGCTCAGCGAGAATAAGTTTGCGGAAGCTATAGCTGCGTATACGGAAGCAATAAGTCTTGATGAGAAAAATCATGTCTTGTACAGCAACAGATCAGCAGCATATGCAAAAGCCGGGAACTACGAGCTGGCGCTCAAGGACGCAGAAAAAACAGTTTCTCTGAACCCTGCTTGGCCGAAAGGTTATTCTCGAAAAGGGTCAGCATTAGCTGGACTAAAGAGATATGATGAGGCTTTTAATGCGTATGCCGAGGGTAAGTAAAATAGAATGTTCTTGAGTAAAATCTACGAGTGATTAATGTAGGTTTGCAACACGACCCCGGTAATGCATCGCTTCTGCAGGGCCAGGAAGAAACTAAGGAAGCGTTTGTTGCACACATTATGCGACAAACTCCTATGGATGTCGATCAATCGCCACCAGAGCCCCCAAGAAAAAAATCTCCACCGAAGGAAACGCCACCGCCTGCGTGGCATGAGCTATCTGAAGAGGAACAAAAGAAATTGGAAGCCAAAAAAGAAAAGGATTTGGGAAATACTGCGTACAAAAAGAAAGATTTTGATGCCGCAATCTTTCACTACAACAAGGCTGTTGAGTTTGATCCAAATGATATCACCTTTTACAATAACATCGCTGCCGTGTACTTCGAGAAAAAGGAGTTTGAGAAATGCATCAAGGAGTGCGAGAAGGCAATCGAAATTGGCCGGGAGAATCGAGCGGATTTTAAACTGATTGCAAAGTCTTTTGCTCGTATTGGTAACGCGTACAGAAAGTTAGAAAATTGGAAAATGGCCAAAACATACTACGAGAAGGCCATGTCTGAGCATAGGACACCAGAAATCAAGACTTTGCTTAGTGAAGCTGAGAAAATGATAAAAGAGGAGGAGCGCAAAGCGTATGTAAATCCCGCTAAAGCTGAAGAAGAGAAGGAATTGGGAAATGAGTTTTTCAAAAAAGGTGACTACAGTCAAGCTATTAAGCATTACTCAGAAGCGATCAAAAGAAATCCTGAAGATCCGAAATTGTACAGCAATCGGGCGGCATGCTACACGAAACTCGCTGCTTTCGATTTAGGGCTCAAGGATTGCGAGATGTGCATCAAATTAGATGACAAATTCATTAAGGGATACATTAGAAAAGGAAAAATCTTGCAGGTAGGTTTCTTAATAATCTTCAAAAAGAAGAAAAATTATTTGTTTCTCGGTATCAGGGAATGCAACAAGCTTCGAAAGCAGCATCCGCATACCAGAAGGCCTTAGAAATAGATCCCAATAATGCTGAAGCCTTAGAAGGATACCGTTCGTGCTCCATTGCATTCCATAACAATCCCCAGGAGGTTTGGAAGAATGCCATGGCTGATCCCGAGGTGCAGCAAATTCTCAAAGATCCTGCTATGAGACTTATCTTAGAACAAATGCAGAGTGATCCAAATGCCGTGAAAGAGTGAGTAGAATATATTTCCAACATTTATTGTTATTATACATGATTTTTTTTTATTTTATTTCAGACACTTAAAGAATCCTGCTATTGCTGACAAAATAATGAAATTGTTCGAATCTGGCATTATTAAAATGCACTAAAACATTAACTTCCCACGCGCGTTCACTAGCCGCAGTTAGGAGTTCTCGATATATTATATACATTAATGACCAACAAGCGCTAAAAAACCAACTATGCTGGAAAATACTGATTAACTGTCCTAATTTGTTTGAGCGGAATCTTGTTTATGGTATGAATTTTCTCAATATCCAACTAAGTGTAGTTACACTTCGCAAATTATTCCTTGAGGAGGTCATTGCCATTGTCTATAATTTAATCAAAAACATTGCGTAACATTTTTTTGTAGTTTTCTTTCAAATAGTGATTAAGGGGCAGTTTAAAATGTATATTAATAAAAAAAAAATTTAAAAAAAATTAATGTTAATTATTTTGAACGTGTACCTTAATTATGATTTCACGAATCAGTTTCCTACAAAGAAGCAACAGCAATCTTACAAATCAATTGTTGGTAAGAAAGCTTCCATCTTTCTCAATTCAAAATGAAAAAAAATAAATGGCAGAAATCTGAATTATAAAAAGCTCTGATTTTATTTTGACACCAAATGGAAGAAAATATAAGAACGCCAAAAAAGTGTGTTGTAATAATAATTAATTTGTTCGTGCGATATTAATCATCTTTGTATTATTTCGATTTTATTAAATTGCTCCAAATCTTGTATTTATGAAGCATTTTTAAAAAAACACTATATAAATAATAATTTATTAAATATTTATTAAAAAAAAATCTGATATAATTCAAAATCAACTGTATGCACTTTGTTAAGCAGCATCTACCAGTGATAGCGTTAATTAAAACTTTAACATCTGCACAATGTTATCCCTCTATGTGTCAGTTTTTATACATCATATGACAGCAGCTATCAATTTTTTTTATGAAGACGTATAACGATTGAAGTGATTGGCAAACAATCTGTTGGATTTTATCAACCCTGTGATCCCGTGTGTTACCGGAATATAGTAGCGATAATTTGTTTAGTGATAAGTGGAATTAAAAAGTTCTCTAATTCAAGGCATCATGGGTATTAGATGCCAACAAATGTTTTTTCTGTCAGCACTCGTCGGATTGCTTCTAATAAGTGATGTTGGATATTTTGTAGAAGCAGAAAAAGAAATTCCAATGATTCCGAAATTTGGACAAAATGTTGGTGGCCCGACAATGACCTTCCTCTATTGGTATGTTGCAAGTCATTGTAGATGGTAATAATAAATCTACATACATATATTTTTATCTGACACTGAGTAAAAACAACAAAATTTGCAACGTAGACTAGTATCATGATTTGTTTTTCATTTATTTTCATTTTATTATTTAATTAAATAAAAAAGTACAAACATACAAAACTGAATGCAACTAAACACAATTTATAATAATTTCGTAGTTATTCTTGCGGCTACAGAAAGGCGTTTGAAGATTATGTAAACATTTTGAATGAAAAGTATCCTCAAATAGCGATCCGAGGAGCAAATTATGACCCTCCTGGAATTAACTTATATCTTTCACGTGCTATATTCGTCCTGAAGTTGCTGTTAATCGCTGTGATACTTTCATCTTTCGATATTTTCCAAGCCTTTGGACTTGATATGCCCTCTTGGTGGAGGTTTTGCTCAGAAAACAAATTGTACGCTTGCATGATGATATTTTTCGTCGGAAACATGCTTGAAGCACAGGTAAGAATAACGAAGCCTTAAAGTTGTATATGTATTTCATAGTAACTATTACAGCTCGTATCATCAGGGGCATTCGAAATAATCTTAAATGATGTCCCGGTTTGGTCAAAGTTGCAAACAGGAAGGATTCCAGTGCCACAAGAATTATTCCAAATTATAGATAGCCACTTGCAGTTCACCGATAAATTAAACGGAAACCCAGACTATGTAAAGTAGGCTTGACTAGAAAATAATTAGTTGGATTTCGTCGTAAACATTTTTATTTTCTATAAGTTAAGAATGCTATTCCGAGGAATTTATTTTCCTTAACAGTTGGATTTATTGTGCTTTGACTGACTTGCTCAGACCGTACTTTAAAAAGTACATATTTACTCTTGGTTCATCATATCTTTACCTTAATATAGTTTACCATTTAATATAAAAATCTGTTTTGGAAAATTTGATTGTCATTTAGTTATTTATTTGTAAGATGTGATTCTTAGCATAAATAAACTGTTTTTATTGAGGAGAAGTGCTCTTGTTTTATTTAAAAAATTGTGTAGTCATTGGTTATTCCAACATTATTTATTCGGAAAGCCTCCTAATTTTGTTTACAATAATAATTGTACAACTAATTTCGGGTGTTGATTTAGAAGCGAAACTTAACAATAATAAGTTTATTACAAAATATGGCAGCAACATAGCTTACAAATATTGAGATAAACTGAGATTTTTATACAAATATATTCGCGATTTATTCTTTGTAGCAAAGTTTTCAACACAACTTGAACTTAGAATTTAGACTTTTATTTCAAGTTAAGAATTATTTAGAGTCTTATCACTCTTAAATATCTTTGAAAGAAAAGTCAAAATTTTTCATTTTTCATGGTTTCCTGTAAACGTAGCCAATGATAATAATAAATAATTATCATTAAATTTATTATTGTATTTTTGTTTTGGCTTTCCAGTAAAATTAAGGATTTTTATTATGGTGTCACTTTTCTTTCGAACGTGCGATATAGTTATAGACATTTTTATTGTTTCTTTCCTTGTTTTGTACATAGCAATTATAATGCAAAAGGTAAATTTCAAATTATTGTAATATTTTTATTATATTGTTTAAAAATATTGCATTAATTGCTTTTAGTACTGCAAGAAATCATTATTTTCTGCAAGAAAACACCACTTTTTGAATCCAAGTTTCTTGAAATAAAGGTATTCATTTACCGTCATTATTATTAACTCCATTGTAAAGGCATTACAAAGAATAAATACGCTCAATATATAAAATTTATACAAAATTAGTGAAAACGGTACTATCACTTTAGGAGAGAAGTATCTTTCAATGATAACACAAAAAAGACTAAACAAATTAAATCCTAATTTTACTTATACCTAATTGGCCTCTGCCTTGGTCTAGGACGATATCGTCTTGGTGGTGGTGGTGTAGTGAATGGATGGTAACTTTCCCGACCACGTAGCTCTACTGAAGTAGGTCCAGGATATGGTAAACTGGGAGCAAGTAAACGTGAATGATCACGTTTTCTGCAAACAACGCACCTGCAACCACGAAACAAGGATTAATAAGGAAAAAATACTTTGATAAATGTATTAAATAATAACAATTCTATATATATAACTAACCTGCTAACTTTGGTGGTTTGATCAGCTTTTAAGGTAAGTTGTTGTGGTCTTTGCCACATTTCATGTTCCTCAATTACTGCTAACCAAAATGAAGCCAGCGGATCGTAATAATTGCATCGACCATGGCCATGGCATTCTATTACTGGATTCGTTCGGAATTCTTCGAGACAAGATCCGGGAGATACTAAATTCTGTCCGAAACCACCACTATTATCTGTTGTTGTCTTTTAAATGAAGTACAATATAGAGCAAATTTCTAACTTTGTTTTTTTTTTTTTTGCAGAAAATACCATTAAATAACTGTATCCAGTCCATAGTTCTTCCCAACCTCCAGGACAATCTGGTATGGACATTGTTTGACTGTGAAGGGCTATAATTCGAGTTGTTGTTTCACAAACTGAACATCTATCGATGAAAATATTTCAAATATTGGTTAACTAGAATTTTTTTTGTGGAAATAATAAAAACTTGCCTTGAAATGTATTTCAATAAATCTCTGGATTCAATCGGTGTCATGGTCATTGGCATGGGTTCGGACGTCGATAGCCACATACTGTCGTCATTGTTTTGAGCATAATTGCAGACATTGTTGAAATCACAGAACATGTATGGCATTGTGGAGAAGCGTTGGAGGCATGAGCCGGCAGATCCTAAATCTTGGCCAACTGCACGACTGCTTCCAATATTTGCGGCGATAGAGAACCCATCCCATATCTTGAGAGTATTTGGGGGACACTCAGGTATGTGAACCGTTTGAGAATGGCGAGTAAAAATGAATCCTCGACTTTTTGGTGGTGGAGCTGGCGGTGCTGGGTCACCTCTGAAACCCTTTACACCAAGGTACCCGTCCAATCCAAATATACCTGGTGGGCCTGGCAAACCTCTTTCACCTTTGTAACCAGGTGAACCGACATAACCCGCTAAGCCTATATCACCTCGAACTCCCTTCATACCTCGATATCCGTACGTTCCAGGGAGACCAGCAAAGCCAGAATCTCCCATCATACCTTTTCTACCTGTCACACCGCCAACGCCTTGTTGGCCTGGTGGTAATAGGTGATACGGATAACTGTCACCTCTATCACCCTTTAATCCCTTCATTCCAGGCAAACCATCTATTCCGCTCCACCCAGAATCGCCTAATGGACCGCGAGGTCCTCTTGGACCCATCATTCCAAATGATCCGGGTCGACCAACTTGTCCTTGAGCACCCTTTTCGCCATTTAAACCTGGGTAGCCCCTAGGGCCGTTATCACCGTGCTCTCCTTTTTCACCAGGAATCGTAATTCCCGGATAGCCTATCTGTCCTTTTCGACCAGTATCTCCTCTGTAACCTTGGGGTCCTGGGAGACCATCTAAACCTGGTCGCCCTGGTCCGCCTGGATATCCACGCTCTCCCATCATTCCCTTTATACCATCTATGCTGGGGCCAGGGAATCCGATTAAACCATCTGAGCCATCATCACCTCCATCCCCAGGTGCTCCTTTTGGACCAATAATTCCTGGGCGCCCAGGTAATCCATCAAATCCAGGATCACCCGCATCGCCTTGTGGAACATAAGAAGGAACAGGACCTGGCAAACCAGGAAAACCTGCATCACCTACCATTCCTTTTAAGCCAGGATAACCAAACGAACCCGGTTCGCCAGCTCTACCCATATCACCCATTACACCTTTGGGCCCAGGAAAGCCGGGAAGTCCTACAGGTCCTGGTTTTCCTGGATATCCAGGTAGACCGATTCGACCTCTATCACCTTTTTCCCCTTGCGTTGCGTTTACGTAAATGAGCCGCCCTGGAGCTCCCTGCCACCCCATTTCACCTCGTTCACCTTTTGGTCCAGGAAGCCCTGGGAAACCATGGTCGCCGGTATCACCTTTTTCTCCTGGTCGTCCGTAGTAACCCGTTTCACCTATTTCTCCTTTTTCACCAAATGAACCTTGTTGTCCCATGAGACCACCACTGCCTGGACGCCCCATAACACCATCCCTCCCCTTCAAACCAGGATATCCAGCATCACCTTGAGCACCTTTTTCGCCAAACTCACCTATTATGCCGCTATCTCCTATTGCTCCTTTTAATCCTGGAATACCATCCAAACCAAAAAGTCCAGGTACTCCCGATTCTCCTTTAATACCCGGTAACCCATCAATAGTTGCTCCCGGGTCTCCTTCTAATCCTTTAGGTCCAATCATTCCTGGGCTGCCAATTCTTCCTGGAGGACCATTAAGGCCTGGATTTCCTCTATCTCCTTGTAAGCCGCTAAATGAAGCCTCACCCTTCGGACCTTGAGATCCTGTGTACCCAGGGTCTCCTCTTAAACCTTTTCTTCCAGGTGTGCCTGGATAACCGGGCCTTCCAACAGGTCCTGGGCCACCTACATCTCCTTTAAGCCCGAAGATTCCCATTAGTCCCCGTGGCCCAATGTCACCCCAACGACCATCTAAACCGACATCGCCTCGATCACCCTGTTCACCATTAATTCCGATATACCCTGGGGAACCTGGTGGTCCTGAGTCACCTTGAAGTCCCTTGTCACCGGGAAAACCAACTCTTCCTGGATACCCAATGTCACCTTTTGCTCCATGCACACCAGGAGGACCTAGTTCTCCAACTTCTCCCTTTTGACCTTTTTGACCATAAGGTGCAACGCGGCCATCTCTTCCTGGTGCTCCAGGAAAACCTCTATCTCCAATCAAATAATCGCCTCGTTCGCCCTTATTGCCGCTCAGTCCTTGAATACCTCGAGGACCAATGTTTCCCTTATCTCCTTTAATACCTCTTACACCAGGTACCCCTCGAGGTCCTGGATATCCTGGGAAACCTTTGTCCCCTATCAAACCCCGTTGTCCCCTTTCACCATCAGGTCCTATTTCACCAGGCAAAACATAAGGTCCAGGATCTCCACGTTGTCCTTTGCGACCACGAATTCCATCGGTACCTGGTATACCATCTATTCCAGGCAAACCTGTTGGTCCAGCTGGTCCTGGATCACCTATTACCCCGGGGAAACCCTTCTCACCTTCTATTCCTGGAGCACTAATTCCCTGTGGACCAATATCTCCCGGCATGCCCGGCATACCATCATCACCATGTGGTCCTTTAGGGCCACGGGGACCCATGAATCCGCGATCACCCATTTCACCCTTGTCCCCATTATTGTCAATTATTTCACCAACTACAGGCCTCCCAATTTGACCACGTGAGCCTTTAGAACCAGTATCTCCTTTGTGGCCTCTGAAATTTAAAAAGTTTTACATAGAATTTTTCTGTATAGTATTAAAAATTAATTACTTACTTTGCACCACTGTATCCTGGATCTCCCACAAGATAAACTTTTGAAACACCTATAGCTTGAGCAGGAGCACCATCAATACCATGTCGTCCTGGCTCTCCGTCTCGTCCAGGTGTTCCAGGAGTTCCATAGTCACCACGCCAACCTTTGTCTCCTGGTGGACCAGCAGTGCCAGGGAATCCTTGTAAGCCTCGATCACCATCCGGACCTTGAGGACCCCGTTCGCCAGCGTCGCCTCTATTACCCTTTTCCGCTAGAGGTAAGGCTCCAATATTTACAATAATTCCGTCTCTACCTCTAACACCAGGTTTTCCCCGTTCACCTGGAATTCCAGGAGTACCTGGGAATCCTTTGAAGCCTGGTAAGCCGGAGTTCCCTGATAAGCCCTTTAGTCCTCTCGGCCCAGGTAATCCTTGTTTACCAGGTAAACCAGTCATACCAAGATATCCGCTGTCTCCATGGTCACCTTTTATACCTGGTCTACCTGGTGGACAAACGCCGCAATCATCGCCTCTGTAGCCCTTGTCACCAGGTGGTCCCTTGTATCCATAAGAGCCATCATCACCTGGAAAACCTCTTCGCCCAGGAAGACCTTCTGATCCAGGTGGCCCTGTTATGTTCAAACCAAAACCGGGAAGCCCTTTATCTCCAGGCAATCCTGGTTCACCTCTATCTCCTCTTAAACCGGTGACTCCCATTCTACCAGGATTTCCTGGAAATCCTTTAGCGCCCATTATATCACGCCCTGGAAACCCTTTAGGTCCTTTTCTTCCAGTAGGACCCGGTGGACCTGATGGACCGACGGGCCCAGGTGAGCCTGTCTCGCCTTGGTCTCCCATTTGCCCCTTAAATGTTATACCTTTGCTGCCTGGTGGTCCAGGCAATCCAGCATCTCCTGGAGGTCCTGGAACTCCCATATATCCGCGCCTTCCCTCATCTCCAGGCTTACCAGCCATTCCTTGAGGTCCTGCTTCTCCAAAATCTCCTTGAATACCGATTGGACCTCCCAGGATCTCATCTAAATTAGGATCGTAGATACCTGGAGGACCTGAAGGACCTTGGTTTCCCGGTACCCCATCATACCCTTCATCACCAGGCTGACCTTTTTGACCATCTCTACCATCAGGACCTGCATAACCGGGGGCACCCTTATGACCTTTTTCACCACTAGGTCCCGATGAGCCTAGTTTTCCAGGTTTTCCTCTTTCACCCGGAGATCCCTCGTCACCCCTGTAGCCTTTCAAGCCCGAATATCCCTTAGGACCCTCCTCACCCGGATACCCTCTGGGCCCATTGAATCCCCGTGGACCTACATCACCTATTGGGCCCTTTGGTGATGGAGACAAGAAAGGAATCTGTTCCTCGCCCTTTTTGCCAGTGAAATAATAGGGAGCGCCCTTTTCACCCTTTTGACCAGTTCCTAACAGCATAATAAGTTGATCTGCGTCATCGCCTCTAAAGCCTTGTGGTCCTTTTTCTCCAACTGGACCATAAAAACCAGGCAATCCAACGTCACCTTTTGGCCCTCTTGGTCCTGGATAGCCTTCCGGTCCATTCAGACCTGGTGCACCGGAATCACCGCGAATACCTTTCGTTCCCTTTGAATTAATACCACCCTCACCAGAGTCCCCAGGAGAGCCTTGTAAACCAACATCACCCGGTAGTCCACGGCCACCAGGATAGCCAGGATATCCAGGGGTGCCCATTATACCATCCTTTCCATCACAACCATCAATACCATCTGGACCACGAGGACCATCTTCACCAGGAGCTCCCTTATTGAAGAAGAAACGCTGTGAGAATTTCATCAACAGAATTTTGTTTTAATGTGTACTTACTCGAATACCATTTCGGCCTGGCGTCCCACCTTCTCCGGGATCACCCTACATTGAAAAAAAATGCAACTGCTTGAAAGTGAATTTAAATCTAATATGACCATGAATATACCCGGTGTCCCTTATCTCCGACTTCTCCATATTCTCCGCCATCACCACGTTCGCCGGGTCGGCCATAAGGACCTTCAGGTCCAGAATCACCAGGTGGCCCTTCTTGACCTGGACTCCCTGGGGGGCCTAGAGATCCCATTCGCCCTTTCAATCCCTTACAGTCGCATAACGCTGTTTGATTGCATTCCTGCAAAAAAAAAAAAAAATGTAACCTCTTCAAGATCATGCTGATATGATTTCAAAAAAGCTCATTCAATACATCGTTGGAGTCTTGCGTACTTTTTGTCATTGAAATATTATTACTATGAGATCGAAAATGCACAACAGCCACAACCCCGAGGGGCGAGGGCCGAGACCCACAACGATTTCACTGACGACACTTAATTCGTAGTGAAGTTCTCTGCCAAAGTCAATAAAATAATTACTTCCACATACTGGTGCTGGTGCATGCGTTCTTTGGTGCGGTGCGGTGCGATGAGCGTGCAGCATATCGCGCCTATCTATGCTAATTGCTAATCCGGAGGCATATCAGTTTCATTACAACGGAGGTTGAGTTAGATCTGAAGGGAGGCTCGCTGGACCTCATGACAAATGAGTATAGCACATCTACAGTCAGGAGTATGGCTTGTGCTTGACGTAATCTCCTTTTCAGAAATCATTTTTTTTTGGTCACAACACAACTCTCGGCGCAGTTCTATTATAGTCAATTGTTCTGCCATGGCCTAAAGTCATGGAGCAATCGCGACGATGACCACATTTTTCTAATGTGTGTTTTTAAGAAGTACATCTTTTTGTTGGACCAGTGTTAAATTGATTTCAATTAAAATGCTGTGGACACTTTTTCGTTTTTGGGTGGACGTTTGTGATTTGCATTTATGACTGCCGTTTTATGAATTTCGTGACTTGATGTTATTTATCGAAATTTTGGTAATTGGATATTTCATGGCAAGTTTTTCAAATCGTCCACGTTAAAAAACAATAGGCCCCAAAGAATTACTGTATATCTTGCAATTGCAAGGAATAGCATCGAAACTAAACAGGGAATTTCCCTTGATTTATGTTGTTCCATTCACCGTGATTTTGTTTAACATAAAAATACTATATTTTGACAGAGGATTTGAACAAGCTACGATGTTTCAAAGAACAACAGAATAAATTGCAATTTAATCACTGTTGACTTTTATTTAAAAACAATGTAATTTCTTATATGTAATAAGAGTTGTTGTATTCCTCCCTTAAATCTAACTAGATGATTTTGTATAGATACACATTGTTTCGTTTAACGTAGGAACTACAAGTACGTATCAAACTTCCTTTACGTTATAGTAACATGCCGTAAAAGCGAGGACTGCCTTTATTTGCAAAACATACTTTATTTTTAAATCCATCTTAATACATTAGTAGCTAATAAAGAAAATAACTCCCAACCTTTTGCACTATTTTCAGAGATGATTTACAAGTAATAAACAAAAATATATCTTTGTATATAGCTGCTGTTAAATTTAAGAGAAAAATAAATTAAATTGATATTCTGCTTGTATTATAAAAGAACGTTATCAGTTTGAGGCCAGTTATGAAAGAAAATTTGTTATCATTTTCCATGAACTTTGTTAAGAAAAGAGCGCCTTGGATTGATGTAAGAATCTAAATATGAAACATAATTTTGAAAAAGTCAGCGATTATCCCAGAAATAACTTTTAACAATCACTGGAAATTGTTTATTTCAAACTGATGATGTGAAACGATTCATGAAAGCTTTTATATATTTAACGATGATTGTAGTTACAGTTATGTGCTCCTGCTCCTGCTAATAATATTGATCATTAAAGGAAAGTAGTGAAAGGTCGGTTTAGAACACACTTCCGCCATCGTTAGTAAAAAATCTTTTTAGGTATGTAAGTTTCATCGATTGTTGGGACTATCGGATTCCTCGGCAGGCGTCTTGGAAAACATAGCCGAGAATGCATTTTTAGAAAAGCACAAGAGAAATATGAAGCAGCAGCAATGCAAGCAACTCGGTGCAGCTCGGCCGTATCATGTAGAATTGCCGGTATTATTTATGTGTCGGCGACGGAAGGGAACCGTCGATTCTGCATTTTAAGTGCAGCTAATGAAATACCATAAGGACAAAAGATGACACGTGTGCAAAACGCGCAGAGGAATTGTCGAAAAATCTGAAAAAAATTACAAATAACTTTTTATTCCACGAAGTACAATTTTAACTAAATTAATGGCTTTGATCTAGAGTTTTCTTTCTTCCTCTAGTGTTCGGATGCATTGACTTTCAGAACAGCGTCAGAACATGGAAGCGAGACCGTATGATTAATGGTGTTATCATTATCACATTTGAATTGTAGTACAATACAATTCTCTGTGCCTATTTTTCCTCATCATCAGATTTACGTAAACGATGAATGAAACTCATTCCGTCTGAAAAACAAGAATGAAAACTGATTTAAATATATAAAAAAAACAACTGCTTGTGAATTGCAGACTGCAGTTGCACTATCAAAGGAAATTAACTCAGTTGAGGAAATGATGAAGATGCTGCAAACGATAGCAAGCGAGTGACTTGGACATGAGGGTTTACGGCTTCTCTGGCGTGAGTGCACTTTTCGTGATAAGAGCAAATGTGCCGACTCCTTGCAGTGAATGAAAACTTTTGGTTGCATCACATGCGGCTCTGGAAACGGCTTAGCGGCGACTGGACGAAAATTCAATATCAAGAGGATCTCTCCTGTTTGCACATAAATGCGTCAGGGATCAGGCATTGTCATCTGTAATGTTCCATTTATGTGTTTTCACAGCATTTCATATACATGTACTTACAATAAAACTGCAGCCTTTTTTAAGTCTCGAATAATATTATTAATTTGATATTAAGAGGGGTGAAATTAAATTTATGTGGGAGCAGTTTCATATTGTTCAAATCGATCCAAAAATTTTCAGCTGTTGACATTTGCTAAAAATACAACTAAAGGATCGAGAAACCAAATTCTACTTTATTGGATTGTGTTATAAAACATTTTCATCGTTTCACATAGTCTTCAACACTTAAATTTCTACTGCTGTAAACTTTCCCACGAAATATTTGTTGCTCTGGATTAATAATTATGTGGAACACATAAAATTATGTACTCTAGATAATTTAGACGATCATCCCAAGGATTTAGCTTATGCAAGTTCGTTCTTGACCAAGTCGTAATCACGTGTGGCACCAAGCCAATTTCCACCGAACTAAAAGATAGACGTGCATCTTTCCGCCATGAAGCATTTGAGTTATTTTAAGATGATCTGTTTATAAGATAAAATTTGTTGCCCAAACATTGTTTTTGGCACAGAATGTTTTAGTTCCGGGAATGTTATTGAAACCTCCTACACTGGAAGATGGTCTGGTTCATTGACTTCCTACCAAAGAAACGATAATATTAATAATAATAATAAGTAATTGCATTAATTCGGCAATATCCCGTTTGGAATATATAGAGAAAGAATGTTTCAAGATATTCAACATTAAGAAGATGCGCGTAATTGTAGTTTAAAATACAACGTAAGCAATTATGTACATATATAAATGTTCCCTTTGCTAATAGAAAGCAGAAGATTTCACAAATATACTTTTATTATTTAGGCATCTTTTGAATTTTTTTCGACTTAAAGACAAACTGAAGGTCAGTCTGCGGTAAAAAAAGGAATTCCGTTCGGTCTACAAAAAGTCTAATGGCGGCGGGTAAAAAAAAAATAATACAAACACCACGAGGATCCTCCAGTTACCATCTTGAGAGAAGGTTCCACGGAACTGGTTCTGACATTGCGAAAAGAATCGACCCATTCTTTAAAAAACGAAAACAACAAACATTGCAACTGTTGCAAGCAGATCCAAAGACCGCATCAAAAACCACCTTTAGCGTCTGCAGGACCACAAATTTTCTGTGATGGGTTTCAATCACTTTGATGACTCTGGGTTATTTAACTGCTGTGTTCCATCGGGAAGACTGCGGGGAATTCGGGAGGAAATCACAGTTTGTAAAAATGTTAGTTAGAACATTTCTATGAGTTTGTTGAAAATATTTCAAACATATTTAGTGTGTTTTGCAAATATATGTGTATAAATCATTTTGAAAAAATTGGTTTTAAAAATTCAATCTACAACTTGTTTTACCATATTTGTGCAAATCAATTATTTTAGTTACAGCATATAGAATTAAACACAATTTGAATTTCGCAAGATGGACAAACTCTGGTCATTCTGCTGCTTTTCATAAACAACTGACTAACCGAAAAAACTTATTTTTTGAAACGTCGAACGTATGGTGTAACTGCACTTTACATGTGGCTGCACCTGAAGTCCTTATGCAAACCATCCTATTGCAGTATTTGAAAAATACATAAACGCCAGTGCGATGAACACTTGGCACAACAACTGCATTGGTTCATTTCGTAAGGGTGCTCCAATGTTTGTTCATTTTATATCTTCCTAGAAGCGAAGTCACTTCCCGAAATAAAATCTCCATTAGTCCCGGTCAGTACCGCCTAAAACTTTTGTGAAACATGCATTTGTTGTAATCTACGGACATGAACCTGGTCTATTTCGGGCGAAGCTCGTGCTTCCTTAACTCAGATCATCGCCATTCCTGCATATGTTTGTTTTTTGGTATTCCATCAAATGATTTTCTGGAATTGATCACGCTCGGCACATTTCGAGCTTTGGCAGAAAACGACACGAAGGAAAGTCCATGACTGCAATAAAGTGACTTGAATTGCATTATTTGTGCATTTGAATATTTTGTTGATATTCTGAAACAAGTTTCCATCTCGCAGAAGTTCAGATGCAGCATGAACGAATTCGGTGCATCTCCAAGAATCTTCTATAGTCCTCAGTGCATTTGGATTTCCTTTATGACTACGATGAATGTTTTATCGCCTCCATGTAGAGAAACAATGGGATGAAGGTACGGAGCCTCTAAATTTAGAGGTGCTTCCAGTTTCGCCGTTGCATCTTCCCTTTTACCCGTTGGGAATGTGAAAATTAAGAAAGTTCGAAGTGTGGTAAATATGCATCTAAGAGTGCATTTTATATAGTAGCTATCCAAAGACTGTGTTCATAGAATGTTTAATAAATGTGAAATCCAATGCTGAAGTTCAGAAGTGGATGTCATTCTAATTTTAAATTATTAGTAATAAATTCATAAACATTGCTGTTGCTTGTTCGAATATCTTCAAAATAATCGATGAAACTGAATTGATCTGTCAATAAAATTGTCGTATTTGGATGAACACATTAAATTAAAGAAATTGCTTTGTTAAAAAAATTCTCCAAATCTGGGTTAAAGATTATAAAAATATTATTCACAAAAATATATTTTTCTCATATAATCTTCTTTGATCGTTGAAATACATATACATTTCCAATTATTTAAAAATACTTCTTAAATATTTTAAACGCAATCCAATATCAAAATACACGACACAAACAACTTTCATAATAATTCTGAAGTAATAATGGGATTCCAAGAATTTGTTATCAAAAAAGTATGGCTTCGCAATTGAAATTTCGCGGTTTTTTTTATGCTTATCAAAATAAGTCTAAAGTCATTGCATGAAAATATTCAGGAGTTCAAAAATCAAAATATATACATACTCACAAATGGGATTAGGTCCAGCTGAGGCCGAAAAGTGTAACATCTCAGTCATCAGTTATCGGAAGTGAACGCGCTGCATCCGGGAACGCGAGGGCGGTTAAAAATTTAATCACAAAGCGGAACTATCAAAACTGATTGTACTTTTGAGGTCATTGTAACAGAAAATAGAATTTAGGTGATGCCAGAATGCAGAATGCAAAATAGTTTTGTAATTACTGGAAGCCCAGAACAAAATATGGACTTAATCAGAAATGGGATTCATGTTCCATTTGAATTAAGAAATAGCGTTGAGTTCTACGCGTAGATTGAATTCAGATTTATAATAATAGAATACAACATTGAGGAAGAATTGTTTAAACTTAAGTTCGTACTTGCAATGAAATTTGAATGACTGGAACTTTTAATTTGTAAAATTAGTAAAAAATTTCCGGCTTGTTTTGCCGACCATCGCAAACGCCACCACAATTATTGGATTGTTGAATTAAGTCACGGCAATTCAAACCGAATTTCGCGTAGGATACTCAAGAGTTAAGTCTGCCATAGTATTGTACACTATAGTTAACAAAACGCCCCGAAATGCCTGAAGCAATGCAGACGGAAAAATGCAATTGCACTTGCACCGCATTTTATTAGTGTTTTGTTTCTATTAATTTTGTTTTTAAACAGAGCTAGAACAATATTCTGTAAGCGTCCGATTTGACTTTCGTGCCAGTCGGTATAGTTGGAGTAGGTGGTGTGTGGTGCAGCAACTTGCATTTCGAATAATTTTAGCTTTGATTCATTGCAATCTCTGAATAATCACTTCACTATAGTTTTAAGTAAGACTTCGAAATATAAAATATTTAACAAGTTCACCAACAACCAACAATATTCTGGTAAAGACACGTTTTATATAGTCCTTGGACGAACATTGAAAATGAAATGGAGAAGAACCGCAGCATGCAATGAACAAACTATTTATCATAAGTTATTATAATTTCTTTTACATTAGGAAAATTCCTTTCGAAAGTAATTAGAATTTTTACATAATGAATATTATTTGAAGAAAACGTTTAAGTAAGTGGAAAATGTTTTTAAAAAAATGTTTGAACCTTGCAATTATTTTTCCGGATTCTTTAAATTTAAAAATATTTCAGTGGACTCATCTGTGTAGTAATCTCAACTGCCCACTTGATTTAGAAAGATCTTCAAGATTAGGAGTAATTTCAGATGCAATTCGGACGCAGATTGTTCGTTCATGGTTCATCACTAATCCAGTTGGATCTGGATCTGGCGCTTACAACACATGATAGGTGATCTTCAACATTCTCTTCTAGATCTAGGTAGAGATTCTCCAGTCGCCTGGATTGTTTTAAATTGTTGCGCTCATGTTTCGATCTTTTTAAGTACTTGGGTGGCTCAACAGCCTGAATGTGTGTAAATACACGGACACGTTCTAAACTAATCAGAAGCACGTGACCGCGATTGACGAAGAAGTTCTCTGGTCAGAGAATTATTTATAACCCTTTCTATAGTAGGGGCTCAAATCAAGTACAACGTTGCATTTTAGATGTTTAGTTGCTGAACACTTTACGATCGTCGGTTTTCGGTAAGTTTTTTCCATCAGCATGAAAGTGCTGAACATTTCCGTTTTCCGAAGTACCTGTTGTTGAGCTTCCGACTTGATAATGCTCTTTTTGTTCATTTAGTTTAGAAGATTCACATTAAAATAGGAAAACATATATCACGAATTGTTTTGCAAGACAGCAATAACAATCAATATATAAAAGACAAAATTTTAACAAACATCAAATCTTTATGATAACAATTCTATATCACATTATGAGAACACCGGAGAGTATCAATAAAAGAGTTAAAAGTAGAGCAGAAATGGCGGTGCCCTAAGGACAAGGCGCCAAGGCGGGATGGAGAATATTCAAGAAAAGCGATAATATTTTCGTCTAATTTCCTTTAATTTCATTATTGTAAAGCCGGAGGTACACGATACGGAAAATGTCATATTTATAAGCGACACGCCATATTTCATATCGTGTGACTCGACGATAAGCAATATGGTGTATCGCTTATAAATATCCCAAAAATTTCGGAATATTTTCGGCCCATCCAAGCAATTTGCGGGGTACAAATTTCCCGAGTCACACCATACAAAACTTTATGTACACAGTTTTGAGATTACTGCTCTTACGGGCGGCGGGGCGTCGTGGTAATCTGTGAATTGCAAAATACAAGTTGCAATGTCATTTTTGCTTATCGTCTGACTCGATGTCTCAAAAGTGACATCCACAAAGATATTTCCTTATAAATATGACGTTTTCCGTATCGTGTACCTCCGGCTTAAGGAAGAAATCCTTTTGACTCCTTTGAGTTTCTTGTCTCATGTTGCAGTATGCGTTTTTATTTCTGATCTCCATCGGCAAAATTCGTATTTCACCTCTGGATGATAAAAGTCCTTCAGTCTGGAAAATCCCAGCTAGCCTAAACAACGAATCGATTCTCTGGAGTCTAAATAAACCACAAGAGGGGCCGTTGTTGGAGGTGGCTTCGCATAATTTATTTGTTGTTGTTTACGCAGTGCGTTATCGGCTCTAAATTCTCGTCATTTCCTCTCTTATGAATTTCTGATATTCCTGGACGCTGGACTCAATAGTCGCGATTCGCGAATCGAGTACAGGCACCTAAGTCTATACAGACGATCACGACGAGCGACGATCCATTTCCATGGTCTGGGGTGAACAGAGGAGGATTAGAATAGAAACAATTGGCTGGTGCATTTCTGCTCATTTCCTCTGCATATCTCATCCCAAAGTGGTTACATGACAAATTGCATGTAACACGCTTCCATTGCGACCGTCAATCGCACTGCATGTGACAATAAGTCGTACGCGCATGCTGGGCAGCATATGTATGCGGGATGCGTGGGTGCAGTGGCTGGGATATCGGGCGGCTGCTGGGGGACGATTCTCGTCCAGAAGAATTGGATAGCTTCAAAGCAAACGATTTAACCATCTTAAAGCAATCCGCATGAACTCATCTATTTATCTATGAGGCTGATGTCACTGCAGGATGACGATGCGCGCCAGAATGCTTCGAGCTCATTCCGAATTTATAGTTTAAGGCTGCAGCGATTTTAGGATAATTAATCTATTGACCCGACACTTGTTTAACTAAATGCAACTATTTAATTGGAGTGAACTAGAAAATAGAGCATTCTGCTCCGCACTTTTCTTGATAACGAGAAATGTGGTTTACGGCCGCATCAGATCAAGGAGTGATTACTGTATGCATGCGGACAACGCTCGCGAGATGAAGATGAGCAAAAAATGTACAGAAATGGGTTAAATATTATATTTCTGTGTGGTTTTCTCCTGGCTTTTGTAATTATGGTTCTTTATTTGGGTTCCATGGTTGTCGACTGGCTGGAGTAGAGCAAGAGTGTCAAAGGAAATTCAATCTGCAGGCTTTCGTTGAATATAGAAAACGACGTCGATCACAATATACATCTGAATGAACGTGCAATGCACTAAGTACATAACTGTTTGCAATTTTTATGTTTTCATTTCCATAATATATCCTCATGGATGTCTGGAATAATATTCTGCCTTTTCGGTGATTTTGTATTGAGAACATATTATTATTTAATAGTTCAGACAAATAACACAACCAATCAATATATAAAATACAAGACATTAGTTGGAAATTTTCTAATTTATAATGAATCTAATAAACAATCTAGGTTATTCAGTATAATCAGTGTGAGTGTATTATGCGATTAAATCTTATTCACATAATATCATGTAGCCCTGGAAAATTTTCCGGGAATTTTTCATCAATGAATTTTAATTGCAATAATTTGAAAAGTTAATAAAATGATTAAACAGTAGTATTAAGATCATGTTATAGTTTTCAATGATTGTTAGGTCAAACGTTATCGATTTATATTTATGAAATTATACTGCAGATTTAAATACATTTCTATGAAGAAACATAATGACTGCAGTATAATGTGAAGTGGATTTCCAAGAAATTCGCTCACATAATATTGCAAATTCATCCTGGCAGAAAGTTATTCTCAGTATACTTGTGATAACTCTTTCTAAAATATCCTACAGATCTGTTGCGGTCAACACTTACTTTTGCTTAAGATTGCTGTTTTGACCTCATTACCCTAAATTCTCACATGTTGCAGTAAAATTGCAAATGTTCAGTTCAATAAGAGTCTTCCAGAAAACTTTCAACAATTGGTTCTATTTCGAGAACATCGTCTTCTGCAATTCGAAACGTTTGAAAATCTTAAATTTCCCCATCAAATCAAATGTGCTCATAGTTTTCTCTTGGTCCAGCGATATGATCCCAGTGCATTTGGTGCAAGGAATTTATCGCGAAATAAAATTCATGTCGTTCAGCTCGAATGAAACAATGAAAATCCAACTCTGATGGTGGCCACCACGATAAGACCAAGTCACCAACGGATCTGACCGCATTACGTTCTTCCTGTCTGCGCACACATGATTTCTGCCATGTTCTGATGAAATTTATTTTCAGAAATCGCCGCCTTCATCCCGAAGAATGTTCGAGCATAATTAAATTCAGATCACGTCGACCCGGTCCATGAATGGTTACTTGTACACTTGCAGCTTTTTTTTTCAAATTCTGCGTGCAATAAATGTGGGCTGCTGATAAACGCAATCAGTTCAAGTCATAAGGGCAAAAATAATTTCAGATTTTGATTATTTTGATGCTATACAGGCAGCTGTAGAAGATCGTTGGTGGCCGAGAGAGGCGAGGATGTTGTGCGAGGATTGCGGCGAACGGAAAATGAATTTGTCGCGATTCGAGTTACTACCCTGCGCCTGACATATTATGCTAGAAATTGTTAACGAGTTGTGGGTTAACGCTCGTGCAAGCAGTTCCCTATGGTTTCGCACCATTTTATATTAATTTCCGCAACGGTTTAAGAATGTGTTTATTAAGCCAAATGCAAGAACTGCATCATCAGATTACCTGGTATAGTGCAAGCACCCTATGCACATATGCATCTCGTGATCGCAGCACCCAGAGTGCATATGGTATTCAGCAGCTTCCAAGGAAGAAAAGTGGTCTGTCTTCGTAGCGCATTCAATTCTGATTCTTCCATGATGGCATCTTATAGTCGGCATCACATGTCAAAGAAAACAAATCTACTCGGTTGTAGTTTGGATGCTGGCGCAGATGGACCAAAAGTGAAATTATTCGAGGAAACCAAGCGAGCGTGAAAATCCCATGAAGAAGAAATCAGAATGAAATGAATACCGCCATTGATGCGCCTTGGGGTATTTTTAGATGTTGTGTATCAGGCGGTGCAGTAACGAGTCAATACTCTTCGGCAGAAGAATTAGGACTTGATAAGCGTCCGGCGGTGTTAAGGCTAATGTAGATGTCATGAGCGATCTTCCCATGATTAATTTGGGTACTCTTCCAGCGATAGAGGAGTTTCGAGCAATTTGCAGTCAATTTGTGAAATCGCAGGTTTGTTTTAGTGCAAACAAAGTTTGGTATCAATTCAATTTCGCATTCAACTTGTTTATGATTGTTGAAAACATTTTATAAAATTTTTTTTTTACTTCATTTTCTGATTTTATGCAACTTCTTTGTAATGTTGGAGTTATAATATCTATAAGAATTTTGTACACTATACACATGTGTAGGTATTTAAAAGTAACATTTTGTTTTCAATATTCTACTACTACTAAAGTTGTAAACTTAAGGAACTATGGTAATCAAGAACAAACTTTGTATCTTGTATGGTCGCCGGATTTTGACAAAAATGTTTTACTATACACATATGTAATTTTAATATAATATACTGCCTAAGTAAACATCCTTTTTAATAAAATGGTTTAAATATTCATAATCAATAAGATGTTTAGTACTTTAATCTGTTTTCCGTAATACGGTTACATCAAACAGTGAGCTATAGTATTGCGAAGAAATTCGCAAGGCGACATTATCAAGAACCCTTGTATCAGCATACTCCGTTTCCGGTTAAGTGTTTAAATTATTATTTGGAAACAAAGAAGAAAAAAATCGTTGAAACGATAACCTCTGGTTTATCTTCAACAAAATTTTCATAAAATTTTTGCTTCCCCGATTCTTAATTGCAAAACTGTTTTAGTGTATGTTACAAAATCTTTTCAACTTGTGCGTGACACAAACACTTTAAGATTAAATGAACAATTATGCAAAAGTGCAACAAATTGCACCAACTAAGTTCATTTTACATGATGTCAAGTGTTTGGGAACTAAAATAGCGTAAGATAACATGAAATTAGGAATTAGCGCACGCTCTTAACTCTTTTAGACGGCTTTTGATAAAGCTAAACTGAATCAAGAATGAACACAGCAACCGTTTTGCAATTGTGTGCGTGTCTAGTTCCGTTAGAATGGGATGTAATTTCCTAATATATTATTTGCCTTGGTACGTACTTGTACCAGTATCTGGTACAGAAACAGAGCAATTTCTCAGTCGACAAATCAAATTATGCCATCTCGAGGCCACAACCCTTGTGACCCCTTACTGTGATTATGGTAACAAATTATGATATCTTCACATTTTGAAATTACATTTGGATTTTTTTCGGCATTTTTGACACATTTTCCGGTGGAATTAAATCTTTAAGAAACATTATGAACAACAACACCCTGGACAAGATACCGCAATTTACTTCAAACGACAGTATTTAGTTCTTTTCAAAGTCGCTGTGATTATTTTTTTAAAAATGTTGCCTTGAACGTTGAATTATTGCTTTTGCTGGTGATCTTATAATTATATTTTGGGATTTTTGGTCAGGAAATTATTGACACATTTGAAGATACTGCGATAACTTTGGAACATATTACGAATTGGCGAATATAGTCTATTTTCGGTGGTGACAATTATCGCCCCCAAAGCCTTTGGTAACAGAAAAAATGTGCGCTAGTGTGCGACAAATCGCGTGCGATGGCATGCCCTTCTTCCATGGAAATTTCTTATCACGTATTAAAAGAGCTTCCAGAGGGTATCAGAAGAGGAACAAGGAAATGAATTAATATCGTTGCGCATGAGTCCAGCGATCGCGATGAATGCTTCTTTGCGCCGCCGCGCCGTCCACAAGGGACGGCTGAGATTGACCATTGGGTGATGACGATGTGCAATTTGGTCTGTTATGCACTTGGAAGATCCTTTCACAAGTATTATCTCCCAGTTTGACGATGGGTGAATGTCCCTCTACTTTTTGTTTTTTGTTTGAAAATGTCGTTTCAGTGTTTATAAATTTACAAGTTTTTAATATAACAGACTCATATTAAAAGTGATATGATGTGATACCCATAAAGCTTTTTGCGATCCTTAATCGCCAGACGATTTTTTTTCTCTCATGAAAATAGTTTAATCTGTTTATTCTGCGATTAAAATTATGTTTTTACATGTGTGTTTCTTTGACCCTTTTATAGCTTTTCACATCTAGTTTTTCATTGAATGTCTGGACAAATGTGTTTTTAGTTATAGCCATTATCATATTTTTAATGATTATATGTCATACTCAATGAAAAATTATATATTTTTAAAAATTAGGAAGAGAAGAAAAATTGACGATTTATTGAAATTTCCAATTAATATAATGCACATATTGTGAGATCTAAATAACAAGCAATAATCTTTTGCTAATTTAAAAAATAATTAGTGAGAAAAATACCCCGAAAAATTTGTGTTGTATAATTACAAAAACTATTTAAGTTGTTACATAAAGTTTTTTTTTTGTTTTTTTTTTATAAAGACCATATTTATGTAATTGTTTATCTATTTGAAAATTGTTGTATAATTGTTAATTTTCTTGTCGGTACCTATAAATTAAGTTATATATTACAAAATTAGCATTTATGTTCAAATAAGATTTCAAAGAGTAAGAGGATCAATTTTTTTCCTTTAGTCAAACTTCTTATAAAAGAAAAACTATTCCTTGAAATTTTTAAGCATTAACTTTATTTTATGGAGAATGTCATATAAACAAAATTGACAAATAATGAAAAATATTCGCATTAAATTTGGCACAACAAGAGAGGAAGATGTGTAGCCGTATACCCTTTGTATATATTTCTATGAGTTCAATGTCTATTAATTTTCATATTTTATTCTATTTTCAGTTTATTATAAATACATATATTACAGGTATTTTGTAAATTATGTTCATGTTAAATCACATTCTTGTGGACTATGCGGATTGTCATCTTTCCTTAAAACTGATAAATCATCGCAAATCAAAACAAGTCAGAAATGGTAATAACGAGGAACAATTACTTGTATTCATTCACAGGCTATTTTAAGATGTTTTTTTGTAATAATAAATTTGCTGTACCTATGTAAAACAAATACAATTTCTTTTGTTATTTCTTCGAAACTGGTGTAACTAATGACCTGCCGACTATGAAGATATTTAAATAAAAATAAATTTTAAAGTAATTCATTCGTTTTTGTTTATTAAAAACTAACCGTCATATTTTATATCATATAAAAAAGATTTTGTATTGGGACTCACCTTTGCGGAAATAAAGATCACATTTAAATCTAATAAAACTAGTAGAACACATATTAAACCAATTGTCCTTAGGACAGGCGTGGTGATCTTGAAGGCCTGGAGACCTTTGGGGCCTCCGGGTCTGTCAAATGCCATTTCACTATGCACTAAACAATTTTCATCAAAGTCTTTACAGATTTTCCAGTCCTACTAAAACATTGCCCTGAGGACTGAAGTACCTGACGATCAGGCAAGATTTTGGAAATTTGTCCAAACACCGATCACGAAAATCCTTTTGATACTTCGAAAGAACTAACTGATCTCCAGCACCAAGTAATAAGCTCTCCCGCATGGAGATCGAGGCACGTTCGAAGCGGTACTAAAAGCTGGTTGTTCACCAAGTTCAAGATTTGCTGTATGCGCATACGGCTACCCAAAGACCTCTCCATTGCGGTGGGTGAGATCCCGATGATCTACATACGAGCGATGATCATAGCGTTAGCATACAAGCAGCATAATGTCGGCGATTTCTCCCCCACATGGCCAGAAAAGAACATTTATCTGCCTTTGTATTAAGTTCAGTTCATTAGTGACTTCTAGTGGCCAGGATCACATTATAATTCTGCGGCTAGAGATCAGTACGCTCTGGTCGATCCGTGGTGTTAGATCGAAAAAGCCTGTGGCTCCCCGTCGACTAGGGTGGATAAGGTTCTATAGTGTTCGTCATTTGAAGTCCTTTGCGATTCTCGTTAGTAACAACTTTCGTGGTACTTTGAACTGTTTCGATATTCGAAAACTTCAGGTCGCGATCGGTTTCATATTTCATCTAAGCGCATTCTGCTTCCGATTAAATGTTTTTCGCGATTAAATTATCCTCGTTTGTGGAGAAAAATTATTAAATCTGAATACCGTTTGCTTTTCTTAGGTTTTCTTTATTGAAGTTTTCATTTATTGCAACAAGGGCAAAATAGGATAGAAGGAAACACTAAAAAAAGCAAACAGTTTTCTGAATTTTCGATATTACAAACGTTCGGTTCTAAAAGCTTTTAGTGTTGTGATTATAACGGGAAACGATTTTAAGTGATATTTTACTGATTTCTGACCTCATTTACAGGATTTGATTGGATTATGCACAATTGTGGTGATTGATTACAAGTCAGTTTCCATGTTTTCTATAAGGACATTGAATATGGTTCATCAGTTTTAGTTTGAAAAAATTGTGATAGTTATTTTATTGTTTTAATTTCTTATTTTGAGAGTGTGAGAACCAACAAAATTCACAACTGACTGGGGCACCCCATCATGGAGCCCCTTCTGAAGCGGTAAGAAATCTGATTTGATATTTTCAAAAATATTTTGAGTGAAGTGTTTTTTATTACAACTTATTAAATGAATATAAAGTGTGAACGAACAAAATGGTTGTTCAGTTTTGCAAAATTCAAATTTTTTTTTTTTGCTGTTGACTACAGTTGTGCTAAAATTAATATTTTATTGTTTTTAACTTTTTCATTACTTCAAAAGCATTAACACTAATTTTCAGAATGTTTATATAATGTGAAATATGTAAATTACCTAATTAAAAACAAGAAAATATCTTTAATCACAAAATTTTTTTTATAAATATTCTCATCCGTGATATCTATAAAAATTGAAATTTATAATGTTGTGAATTATATTTAAACAGGCCACATCCTGTTGAACTTCAACCTAAAAATGTATTCACATGGGTAGAGTTACTGCTTTTGATTTCTTTGGAAGTTCTCTTTAAGATTAAAAAATTTTCATTTTTCAAATTTATTATTTCCAAAAATATACTCACGATTTTTCACAAATGAATCAATTGTATAAAAAAAAATTAACCGGGAAGGACGTTCTAAGTGAATATATTTCACACATCCAAGGGAATTTTTAAGAATATGAAAGAATTAATTTAATTTTAAGATTCACTTCAAATGGTTAAATAAATAAAAAATTTTATATCATTCAATAAGTTGTTGATCTCTTCTTTTACATATAATTCTAAATCATACAATATTTATTTTTAACTAGCACGGTCCGAGTGTAATTTATTAGTTTAGGCCAATTATGAAATAATACCCTAAATGTAAAACGGCATCAGTTTGAAAGCAGAAGCAACGTTTGTTAAGAAATAGTGTAAAAAACTATGCAAAAACAGTTTTCCTATGGTAAAAAGAATAATTCCATCCAAATTATTGAAACGCGCATTATTGCTAAGTACCTGTAAGATTTCATTTCGTGATCGTGTAAAGGAGACCACGTAAAAAAAGTTTTGTGAAAATAATTTATAATAATATTTAACGAAATAAAGTTTATAATGTATAAATATATTCAGTTCTCTAGTTATCGTCTGGACAAACGGACGTGTGTCCGATTATAAGACGGACATCTATAAAACGTTTTCTTTTCACTTCCCAATCATAAATATACAGTAATTTTTTTTTTGTTTATCACCAGGGTGTTTTGAGGGGGGTTGCAGATATTTTGCATATGGATAGGGGGGGTCATTGTGAATATTTTGAGCCATATATGCCTTAGTCCAAAGTCGCATGGTTTTTGAGATATTCGCAAAATTCCGATTTTCTGCTAAACAGGGGTGTTATAGCGGTTAACAGCCAATAATGCATCTAATTAGAGTTTTTTGGCGGACTCATTTGTGTTTTTTTGTTTTCCTATAAAATAGTCCACCGAAAAAAAATATTACCGCAGCGTACAAGGTACAAAATAAAATAATAAAGGCAATCTAATACCAAGGAAAGTAGTTTTTCACATCAGTCTTGTAAGTTCCGTTATCTGTAACAAAGAAACTACAAAGTGTATCACCCTTCAAGTAACTTAAAAACATCCTCAATTTGTATCCTTTCCAATGATGTTTATCATACTCCACAGCTACTTGCGTTTTCCCAGAAAGTGATTTTTGAATAGATGAGCCTAACTAATTTTTAAAAATAATCAAAACTTATTATTAATATCTGCAACCCCCCTCAAAACACCCTGTATATCTTGGCGTTGCAAACGTTCGTTCAAAGCTATATAATACCTAATACATCCTACATACACCTAGGGTATAAAAGTCCAAATTTTCTTTAAAAAATGCACAACTACTATATTCCGAAAGAACCACTTTGAGCTTTAGAGAACTTTATTCACAGAGTTTTGTACATTGCAGATTTAGTCCTTTAAGAGTGTATTAAACACTACACTATTATAATATATATTAGAAATCGTGTGCATACCAAAAGAGCTATCATTCATTCTTGGAGGTTAATATTTCATAATTATGTACCCAAAATTGATTTAACTTAATAATTGTAAATTCCTCTTTCCGTTCAAAACCGATAAATATGTATTAAGATAATATTCTATTCATATTGTGTGTGTTGAATTTTGATATGATATTTTTAACAACACTAAAACAAAATGTTTCGTATAAATTTCAATCTCGGAATCTGTGAAGTTTGTTGCCTTAAGAAACAATAATTTTTAAACATGATTCAAAAACAAAAAAATTGTATATAAGCTACAATAAAATTTGTCACTATATGATGAGTGAAGATTACTTTCATTGCAAATTTTTACTATACGAGGATCTACAGAATAGGATCAAAGAAGACGAAATTAAATTATTTTAACTTAAATACTACAAAATTAAATAAGTGTTTTTCTTTCTTTTTATATATACATATACTTGTTTAACCATTTGATATTTCCTTGATAATGGGCTCGAAAGGCGAAATACGTATCGGAAATTGTGTAAATGGTGAAACAAGTATATTTAAAAAAAAAAAAACAGTTCTTTAATTTTACATTTAATTAAAATGTTTCATATAACCCATTTCAATTGCTTTTGATACTAAAATAACTCCCCTTTTTACAAACATTCAAAACTTAAACACTAATTGTTTTATAATTTCATATTGGTTTCGCTTCTGCGATTTTTTGTTCACGAAACATTGATTAATAAATTGATATGCAAGTTTTTTACTTATGGATACAAATCGGATTACATTTAAAATTATGCTGCATTCGTAAGTAGGGGAGTGTTTTTGTTTCTGTTCCACTGTTGTTGTTTTAGTGTTTTGGTTTTAAATTTTGAATTATATAAACCAAATATTAAATTTTTATCATTTCGGAAAATAACTCACTTAATTATGTTCCTACATTAGTGTATTAAGTTCTTATTTATTTACGCTTTCTACGCATTCTAGGCTTTTGCTCGCCGCACTTTTTCTAGGATTGATTTATAGTGTTCGAGCGGTAAGAAAATATTAGTAAAATAAAAATCACATTATTTTAAAATTGTTTAATTTCCAGCAATTTTGGCGTGATACAAATAATGCTGGTGGTGGTGTGGGAATGTTCCAGTATGATGAATCGAGTAGATACAGAGCTCCACCAGCGCAACGACCCATAGACAGTAGTTATGATATTCTGGAAACGCAAACTTCACTTCGATCTGGTGAACCAGCAAAGAATTGCACCGGTGGAAACTGTTGTAGTCCGAAATGTTTTGCTGAAAAAGGAAATCGAGGTTTACCTGGTGTACCTGGAACAGCTGGTCCTAAAGGTGTTCCAGGTTTTCGAGGTCCCGAAGGTCCTTCAGGGTCAAAGGGGACAAAAGGTGATCCAGGTCCGATCGGCCCAAGAGGACCAAAGGGTGATCGCGGCAAGCAAGGAATTCCTGGTTTTCCTGGTGTACCCGGCTTACAAGGCTACCCAGGAAACTCTGGAATGCCTGGAACACCTGGTATAGATGGATGTAACGGAACTGATGGTCTTCCTGGCATTGCTGGGTTACCTGGTTCCCCTGGACCTAGAGGATATCCGGGTTCAAAAGGAAACAAAGGCGAAAAGGGAGACCCTGCACGAGATTTTGGTAATTATTTGAAAGGTGAAAAAGGAGAACAGGGTTTCGATGGCAAACCAGGTTATCCCGGACCAGATGGACCATCAGGAATAAAAGGCGACCGTGGTGATATGGGACCGGTGGGACCGGTAGGCCCAAGAGGAGAACGGGGAGACAAAGGTGATAAAGGAACATCATGTATGGCGCCACCAATTACTGGAGAAAAAGGTGAAAAAGGTGAAAAGGGCACTTCGGCAACGCAACAGCAAACCTTGGGACCACCCAGTGCATTGGCTGGCCCGAAAGGTGATACCGGTCCAAAGGGTGAAATGGGTGAACGAGGCGAAAAAGGTGTCCCAGGACCACTAGGACCTAGAGGAAATGTCGGGATGAAAGGTGAAAAGGGATTGCCCGGTCCCACTGGTGACAGGGTATGCTTTTTAATGTTAAATATATGCATGTAAAGTTAGTTTTAATGTGTTTAACAACAACAGGGACGACAAGGAAATTTCGGTCCACCCGGACCAACTGGCCAAAAAGGAGATCGCGGAGAAATTGGTTTGCGTGGTTTAGATGGAAAGGATGGACAAAAGGGTGAGCCAGGACGTTCAGGCACTCCAGGTGTTCCTGGTTTAACTGGACCACCAGGACCCCCAGGGGGTGGTAGAGGTACTCCTGGACCTCCTGGACCGAAAGGACCACGTGGATTCAGAGGTCCCCCCGGACCCAAAGGTTTAGATGGCTATCCCGGAGTATCTGGCGAACGTGGTCCTCCCGGAGCTAAGGGAGGACCGGGATTACCCGGTAGACCGGGTTTGGAAGGTCCACCAGGACATAAAGGTGATAAAGGAGAAACTGGACCAGCCGGCATAACAGGACCAATAGGACCAAGAGGATACCCTGGACCACCAGGACCAGAAGGACTTAGAGGCGACACTGGCGAACCTGGAATAGGAGTTATGGGCCCCAAAGGAGATGACGGCGTACCTGCGTAAGATTATTTCTTGTATAGCAATTACACATTTTCAGCAAATGTGTTTTTTTTTTTTAGTTATCCTGCGCCCAAAGGTCAAAAAGGAGAACGCGGGCCTAAAGGTGTAATTGGTGTTCCAGGTGATTCAATAGATGGCAGACCTGGATTACCAGGTAGACCGGGCAGAATAGGCGACAAAGGTGACGCGGGGCGACCCGGTCTTCCAGGATTAAAAGGAGATCTCGGAGAGAAAGGCGACAGAGGTGGTAGCTGTATTGACTGTGCACCAGGTCAAAAAGGTGCTAAAGGTGAAAGAGGTACAGACGGCCTTCCGGGAGCAGACGGATTAAGAGGACCGACAGGCGAAAGGGGGTATCCAGGTGAAAGGGGTGACGATGGCCCACCTGGACTCATGGGTCCATCTGGTGAAAAGGGACGTGATGGTCTCCCTGGATTACCCGGTCCAGAAGGAGAACGCGGTAGGGATGCAATAGTTGATTTCAATCAGGTTAAGCCAGAAAAAGGTGACAAAGGGGATAGAGGTTACCCAGGATTGGCAGGACCTAAGGGTGAAAGGGGTTATGCAGGTACCCCCGGTTTCCCTGGACCTAAGGGCGATTTCGGGCTTAAAGGTGATCGGGGCTTCCCAGGTAGTCCTGGAATGGATGGTGCACCGGGAACTCCTGGTAGAGATGGTATGCCAGGGCAAAGTTTAACAATAAAAGGCGATAGAGGACGCCCTGGTGTAGATGGCGAAAAAGGTGACCGAGGTACACCAGGTTTCCCTGGAGATCCAGGTCCGGCTTGCTTATGTGATAGAAGTACTTTAAATGTTCCTGTGAAAGGGAATAAGGGTGACAAGGGTGAGCAAGGGCCCCAAGGTTATGTAGGACCAATAGGAGAAAAGGGTGATCAAGGGCGATCAGGACAAAAAGGTTTTCCAGGTCTTTCAGGAGCTCCAGGTCCAGTAGGCCCCAGAGGAATAACTGGCCCACGCGGTGAAAAGGGAGATTCGGGACCGATTGGCTTTCCAGGATCACCTGGAAAAGATGGTGTACGTGGTATACCCGGTCGTCCCGGAGAAAAAGGTAGCAAAGGTGAAGCGGGACCTGCGATGGCTGGACCACCTGGGCCAAAAGGTAACGAAGGATATAGAGGCGAAAAAGGAGACCGCGGTGAAACAGGAACGTCAGGATCTCCGGGTATGCCAGGAACGCCGGGTTATGTTGGTGATAAAGGAGATAATGGTGAACCTGGACCACCTGGTCACCCTGGCACTTCAGGACCTAAAGGAGAGCCTGGTCCAAAAGGTCCCCCAGGTCCTTCTGGGCCTCCGGGTAGACCTGGTTTAGATGGAATCAGAGGAACACCTGGTCAAAAGGGTGAAACTGGTAGTCCAGGCTTGGTAGGCATGCCAGGCTTGAAGGGTGACAGGGGTGAAGTTGGAATTGACGGAGTAAAGGGCTTCTCTGGGCCAAAAGGAAATCCTGGTTATCGAGGTGCGCCTGGCACGCCTGGAGCACCTGGTCACAAAGGTGATAAAGGCGAACGTGGACTTACGGGTATGGACGGTCGTACTGGACCACCAGGACCACAAGGACCTCCAGGTTTATCGGGTCCTAAAGGAGATATGGGACCGGTTGGGCTAGCCGGCTTAGATGGCAGACCAGGACTTGACGGCGAGAAAGGAGATCCTGGTTATCCAGGTTTAACAGGGCCAAAGGGAGATCCTGGATCGGCGGCCGAAAAAGGGCAAAAAGGTGATCCTGGCCCTCCCGGGTTGCGTGGACGAGAAGGTATTGATGGTACACCCGGCCCAATGGGACCGAAAGGAGATGCAGGCATACCAGGATACGGGCCACAAGGACTACCAGGACAAAAGGGTGATTCTGGTAGAGACGGTAGAGATGGCATACCTGGTCAACCAGGTGAAAAGGGTAAACGAGGTTATCCTGGTCTCAGAGGGGCAAAGGGAGATAAGGGTAATGCGGGACTTTCTGGAATTCCAGGAGCTCCTGGCATGGATGGTCTTCCTGGAACACCCGGCCCAGTTGGCCCTAGAGGCTTTGATGGAGCTAGAGGCGAAAAGGGTGATCGTGGACTTTCTGGTTCCCCAGGATCTAAAGGTGACAAAGGTGATTCCGGCAGATCTGGTCTTACTGGTAACATGGGTATGAAAGGTGACAGAGGTTTTCCAGGACCTCCAGGCGTTTCTCCAGAAAGTATTAGTATCCGAGGAGAGAAGGGCGAACCCGGTGAATTCGGTTTAACTGGTCTTCCAGGACCAGAGGGACCGCCTGGACCGCGAGGAGAACCAGGACGCGAGGGAATGAAAGGAGATTTAGGCCCGACTGGTCCTAGAGGTCAACCTGGTTTAGATGGAGTACCTGGCCCTAAGGGTGAGCGTGGATTCCCAGGTCAACAGGGCCCCGCTGGGCAAGCTATCAAAGGCGAAAAGGGATTACCAGGTCGTCCTGGAAAAGTTGGCAGAGAAGGTCAAATTGGTCAAGCAGGTTTGAAGGGTGACAAGGGTCTACCGGGACTCCCAGGTAAGCCAGGTTTGATTGGGTTACCAGGCCCACAAGGACGGCAAGGAGAAAAGGGTGATCGCGGCATGTCTGGTTTCCCGGGAAGAGATGGAACGGACGGCATGCCTGGGCAAGTAGGTATAAAGGGTGAAGTAGGTTATCCTGGTGAAAAGGGCGACCAAGGAGTCCCAGGAATTCCAGGACAAAGAGGCGAGAAAGGTGATGTAGGTTTTCCCGGTGCACCAGGCCTAAATGGATTCCCAGGGGTAAAAGGAGATCCAGGTTTACCTGGAATGGATGGTTTGCCGGGACCAATGGGACCTGCTGGCGAAAAGGGATTCCCCGGCCTGAAAGGTCGTGATGGAAGAGATGGCTTCTCTGGAGAGAAGGGAGATAAGGGTGAAGCAGGCTTGCTGCCACCACCAGGACCCAAAGGAGAACCGGGCCCACCAGGTCGTGATGGTGAGAAAGGTGATCGTGGACCACCAGGACCACAAGGATTGCCTGGCCCACAAGGGGAGCGGGGAGAAAAGGGCGATGTAGGCTTACGAGGGCCAGAAGGGCCAAGAGGCACTCCTGGTTTAAGAGGAGAAATTGGTTTGAGTGGACCTCCAGGTAGAGACGGTATCCCTGGAGCTCCAGGTCCTAAGGGAGATCAAGGAGAAGCGTGTTCCTCTTCCCCAGACTACCTAACTGGTATTCTATTAGTTCGGCACAGTCAATCCGAAAACACTCCACATTGTGATCCGGGCCACATAAAACTTTGGGACGGGTATTCTCTATTGTACATGGATGGAAATGATTATCCTCATAATCAGGACTTGGGTTCACCAGGATCATGCGTACGTCGTTTCTCTACACTACCAGTTCTAGTGTGCGGGCAAAATAATGTATGCAATTATGCTTCTCGAAATGATCGATCGTTCTGGTTATCTACATCCGCTGCTATCCCAATGATGCCTGTCGAAAGCTTCGAAATGAGGAAGTACATTTCTAGATGTGTAGTTTGCGAAGTTCCTTCTAATGTGATAGCTGTGCACAGTCAATCATTAGCAATTCCCTCATGTCCCGCTGGCTGGGAAGGCTTGTGGATCGGTTACAGTTTCCTAATGGTATGTTTCAAATTTATATTTCTACTGGTATGTATTAATGATTTATCTTACAGCATACGGGTGTAGGAAATGGCGGAGGAGGACAAGCCCTCTCGGGTCCCGGTTCTTGTTTAGAAGACTTCCGAGCAACACCGTTTATAGAATGTAATGGTGCTAAAGGTCATTGCCACTTTTATGAAACCCAAACAAGTTTCTGGTTGGTAACTGTCGAAGATCACGAGCAGTTTACCAAACCAGAACAGCAGACACTTAAATCTGGTAACTTATTATCGAAAGTGTCTCGCTGTCAAGTCTGCATAAAGTCCTCATAACGAGACCATATAGTCAAAAATACTATCCCATCCTTTTAAATCACTTCCACTCCTAGTTTTTTTTTCCATTGGCTTTTCTGTTTTAAGAACGATTTAAGTCTTGTTATATATATAGTGTATAAATTTACTTAGACGTAATATAAAGTAAGTAAAACACTCTAAACAAATTGCTCTAATCGCTGAAATAGTAAGGTTCAATTAGATAATTAATTGTACTGTACACCTTTCTACCAGTGATACAAATGCCAAATTGTATAATGTTATTGTTGAGTTTTAGAAGGATAACCCTCCAAATGTTTATTGTATTTAACTATTTAAGCTCTTGCCCACCAAATTGAATTCTAAATTTGATGTGTAGTGGGAGATGGAGAAAAAATGTTGTATCTATAAACTGCAATTAAAACATTTCCAAATTATATTTCATAATATTCTTTAATCACAGTGTTCAGACTTAAGTGTTTAAAATCTTTTAACAAATAGTGTTCAGTAATGCTCCAGTTTTAGAGTAATTATAATTGTTACTGCCAATTTAAATACAAGCCATTTGTAATTACGATAATTATTTAGAATTAATTAAACATTTTAAATAAATTACTTTTGTTTCATTTCATTTCGTTAAAATTCCAAACTGACTCGAAAAACTTTTCCACTCATCAAGTTGGTAGCCTGAAAAATTTCATTCTTCCATATGGTTGCCCAACATTCGCCAACTTCACCACTGAGAAAGTGAGAATTCTGCCTATTCCACTGATCCTGGATCCTTTGAGCATTTTGTTCTACATAAATATAGCGTACAGCATTGATTTAAATGAGGGAACATCTCGCTGATTCCTGCTCTTCCCGAATCAATATCAATGGCTATGGCGAGCTGCATTAGGGTGTCGAACGATTAAATTCTCACAATTTCTTGGGGGAAATTTCTCTACCTCGTCAGATTTGTGAGGGAGAATTGAGAATTCGGTTGTTCTTCTGTTGTTAAGGGGAAAATGGTGCCATGGTGGCGGTCTGTCGTGATAACAGCATAACAGCCCGGTGCGGCGGCGTTGGGGTTATGGGTGCAAAAGTAAGATATGCGCAGAGAATGTTTTTCCTTAAAATCAGGGTTGAGGGTGCAATGGAGTCACTTCGCTCGGGTTCGTTAACGGTCGAACACGCCAGTGCAGGCAGCGGTCGAGAAGGAACTGTGCGCGGTGGAAAGTGATTGGGTTGAACTAAATACGAAATTTGTGGAAAAAAATCACTCTTTTTTAACAGATTTGATGTGGTTTAAGGAATAATAAACAAACAAAGTTTTTTTTTTTTATTTAGTGGAAGTGTTTGCTAAAATTGTAAAAATACGAAACTAGTGAAAAATATTTTTCGCGAACAAGAAATGAGAAAACCCATTTGGAATATCGATCGATCGAAAAACATTTGATAAAACCAACAGACGAAGGAGAAGGGAAAAGCGTAGTTGCCATGGAAATAGCGAAACCATGTTGTAATAACTTTTTTAACCACTAGAATCATCCCCCTTCTTCATGACGTTTTGCATTCATTTGCTTTTAAATATTTTTGGTTTCAATCATTTTAATTTGCGCACGGAATCTTAAGTCGGTCCAAAATTAACCCCGGAAAAGAAATTTAATGATAGCAAAAAATTGAAATGCAATAGGTATTAGAAGCGAACGAACTCCGAAGGGTAGAATCGCGGTAGGCAGTGATACGAGGGAAATCGATAGTAGTAATTGTTGCACCTGTGGATATTGGCAAGGAGTCGAATTACGCTAAGCTGATTACCGAGTGCATTGGAAAACTGTATATGGAATTAGGGCAGATTCGTGGAGTGGTGGTGTCGGAAAGCTGAAACATGTCATCGGGATGGGAGTCTGATGAATCTGGTTCCACCCACGAAGAAGTCGGAATGCATACCGCCGCCGCCGCCGTGGCGCAGGAGTGCGAAAAACAACCTTTATTGCACGGATGTGAGGATAATTGGACATGGAGCAAACGGCATCGATCGAAGGAAATACTACTCAGTGGAACTAACAATCGTACCGTTCATTTCCACCCCAACTGGAGCAAGGGAACAGCGGGAGTGCGAGGTAAACGTCCCCTGAACAATGGCAGGTTCTACTGGGAACTGCACGTCACTCGAAGGGTCTTTGGTACTAGCATTATGTTCGGTATAGGGACAAAAGGCGCCCGGCTGCACGCGAACTC
This sequence comes from Leptogaster cylindrica, assembly GCA_963082835.1. Taxonomy (NCBI): domain Eukaryota; kingdom Metazoa; phylum Arthropoda; class Insecta; order Diptera; family Asilidae; genus Leptogaster; species Leptogaster cylindrica. Next base: position 8,545,570 of record OY720105.1, on the reverse strand, counting down.
CTTCACCAACATGTTGGGGGAGGACGAGCATGGATGGGGGCTGTCCCACAAAGGAGTACTTTGGCACAAGGGCATCGCGTTGCACTACACATGGCGATTCTATGAAAATCAAGCAACCGTTGTCGGTATCCTTTTTGACGGAATAGAAGGAACGCTAACCTACTACAAGGATGGCAGGTCATTGGGGGTCGCTTTCCGGGGCTTAGACAAGGTAAGCAGAGTCATTCTTCCGTGAAATTGGTGACAAATAACAATCGCATTACAATAATTGTCAGGTGAAGGAGCCTCTGTATCCTATTGTTTGTTCAACAGCTGCGAAAACCGAAATGACCTTGAAATCGGCGCGCAGGGATTTTGTAAACTTACAGGACAGATGCCGGGCAGAAATCATTAAGCACATCAAGGACAGGAACGATTTGTCTAGCTTGTGTCTTCCTCCAATTATCACCGAATACTTGGCCGAAGTTTACAACGACATCAAACCCTTGAGGCCGGTCGATAACTACGACATCCTGTGCGACCTCTAAGGTAAGTACAAACTCCAGCGATAGTGTTCTTAATTAAATTGATTTGATTAAAAATTCCCTACTTTATTTGCTTTCTGTTTTCTGTTCTTTTATTTTGTGGTTTGCGGTCGATCAGCATTTGTTAACCTCTTTGCAGTTTTTTTGGAACGTGCCACTCAAAGTTTAAAGAAATCCTGATAAGCTTTAAAAATTGTTGTTAATTTTGATATATTTTAAAGTTTTAAGTACAATAAATCAACAAAAGAAATTTCTGTTTTCTAAGAAGTGTTATATAAAACAATCTCTTATTAAATGAGTGAACTACTTTACCAGAGTTAATTGATTCTAGCAAAGAAGCAAAACGATTTCTTGTGCCATCAATAATTTTAATTTCAAGGTCAATGGTTTTTCTTTCAGCTGTCTCCTGTATGAAGGCATTTTATAAAATGATTTTCATTTTAAGAACTCAAACTTTAAACATAAAGCAGTCATTTCCGGTGGCTATTTTAAATAATATTGTTTTTAATAAGTATAAAAAACTACAATTATTGGTTTTTGTTCCTAATATAATAGAATGCTAAATAATTACAACCACAATTGAAAGAATACAAGTAATTTGTAAATTTTATTTTTTTATTTTTGTTGTTTATCCGGCCATATTTTTAATTACCTACAATTACTGTTACTAATCTTCGCAGTATAATTTCAACTAGTTATGCTTTGACTGAGAATTAGAGTATCACGCCATACTTCTTTAATATTTACAGTAAACGTTTGCTCGTTACTATACGTGTATGTTTTATCCCATGAGTTAATAAGACGACCAGGATAAAATTGTGGTATTTTGAGAAGAAAGAAAAATGATAACGTGGTTTTTTCATAGCCTCTACAAAATATAGAGGCTCTTATCTGCACCTTTGCACCTGGATGCCTCACTACATACCTACTACAAAAAATTTTGCAGTTTCTGTAAGAGCCAAAACAATGTTGTCCTTGCGAAAAGGGTGCTTCCAAAAATAAAAGAAAACGACGTGTTTTATTTAAGGAACAATTAAATCATAGATGTTGCAAGCCCTCGACCTTAAAATTGTTGCAAGTCTCGGTAAATTCCACTTGAGTTTTTTTATATTCGCAGGGTTTATTTTAATGTTTTTCTACTAGGACGATAGCCCTTGAGGTTAGCTTCTATGCTTCGTCTCTTCAATGTTCTCTTTAATGGACTTCCGAGTCCATTTTTCACTTTAATTTTTTTTACTTCGCCCGGTTTAGTTTCTCTCGTCCTAATTTACTAAAGATATTCCTACCACAAGCCTTCAGTACCAATATGCATACAAATTTCTTTAAAATTATTGCAGAAAAATAACAACTATATATATATAATATAACGTTTCTTTTACAGAACTACATATACATAAACCAATACAATGGTAAGAACAATATAAGGTGTTCTTGTACTACACTCGAGATATTAAATTACACATTATCATTCCATTCCGCGAGTCAACGAATAATTGTACTTTATGTTGCGCAACAAAATATACAAAATAGCTTTAAGACCTACATTCAAGGTATGTATTATAGCTTCCTAATTGCTAAAGATAAAAACTTGGTTTTTACACCCTAGCCCTAGATGTAGGGTATATTACTTTTGGGCGAACGTTCGCAACGCCATGAAATAATATATAGGTACAAAAAAAAAAAAAAAAAAAAACGGTATTGTGTAATATGTATTCATTGTTGCGACATGTAAAGTAACTGTTTTATGGATGTCCGTCTGTCTGTTCAGAATGAACTCGAGAATGCTTATAACCAGAAGATTACGATTTGGAACATTTATTATATTTAAAACTACTGTGCTGGTAAATATTCTTATATAATATATCTTGACATCGATTTAGAAATCTGATATAGGTATATGTAATTGAAATTTCAAACTGCAATTGTAATTTTCTGTACTATTAAGTTAACATGAAAACAAACTAAAGTTTGACGAGTTTTTGTGTTTCATTAGTTTTCAAATAAAAATAATTAAAATATTTTTACTGAAGCTACAAAAGAGCAACTAATATTTTTTACATTGCCATTGGTTTCCATGAAATGTCCTTCGCTTCGCAGTCCCAAAAGGACGAAAGCAATGAGGTCTACTTAGTTTACTTAGAGATAATAATTTATTAGTATAAATAAAATAATATGTATGCATTAAGTTGTACAATTAATTAATTATTATGTAAACGGCCAAATGCAAGCTACTGCGAATTATGACAATTGTAAATATAATATTAAATTATTCATTTTTAAACATTCTGGATGATCATCTAATTTAGATTTATTTCAACCATTCTTTAAAAGAGTTTTTGATGAGTCTGTCTAGTCATGACCGTTATATGTAAGTTATTATTATAAAATAAAAATCCTATAACTAATACATTACTAATATTTATTTTTAACCATAATTTTCATGAGTTCTTATTGTTAGTTTTAGATAAGAAATTTTATTTAGTTTCGCATCCCCGTCCCTTGTGCTATTGCATGATGGGACGGGCTCCACTGTGTTACTACTACTACAAGACTTGACACGTGCAATAGAATTTAAGTAGATTGCTGAATCCATTTATGTATATACAAAACTGATGACGCTTATTCAATTATGCAGTAACGAACCTCAACATACAATTCTTATAAAGCCGCTATAGAAATGGAGGTAGATTTTGATATGAACCTACAAAGATTCATTTTTGGAATCTTGACAAATTTTACAGTTAAATATTCCATGAACTTTCTTCTCACTCACAGCATCCAATCGTTTTTAAAAAAATTGTCCAAAGTAATTTTAAATAATACAAAACTGTGGTTTTTATTGCAATTCGAAAAGCACCGACAAAGCCACAGCCGTGGATCACTAGCGTGCCATAATTTAGAAAATTACAAGAAAAACATATTCCTGTATTTTTTTAATGTTTGTTTTTGAAGAAAAATATAGTCTGAGAATTGTTTTTCTAAGAAGAAAACATAACATGGACTACATAATAACTTTAAAGAAAAGTTAATATTTTTTATATTAAATTTATTGTAGACATTTTTTTCTCTGAGTTGCTAAATAGATTCCAGTTTTTGCAATTGTATATTTGGAGCATAATTTATTGTAATGAAATAAGCAAAATAAAGCCTAATGAAAATGAAGGGAAGATATTTTCTTACATTAAGCTAAAAATAAATATTATAATAATATAATAAGAGCGTAGGTAGAAAATAACGGTTAAATATTTAACTATAAATTGAATACATTATTCTCTACTTATTTTATTTCGGTAACATATCGATTTCGTTACAGTTTTTATCCTCACACATTATTATTAAAATATCGTATAATTTATAGTTTATTTATCACTTTAGTTTAAAATATGTATCTATTTCAATTCAACAAAGACTTTAAATCATCCATATCAAAATGTTACCAAATACTAATATTTATTACACGCAAATACACATGAATTGGAAAGAGCTATACTTTATTTCCATCTTAGTAAGGATAGCAACAAATTTTTTAATTTTTATATTGGTTAATATGCTCCGAAATTGCAGTCGAAAAATTGGAATTAAGTTTAACATTTTAGGATTTCATTTGGCCAATTGTGTGCAATAATGTGATAGATCTTTTGGTCATATATCTAATAAAAACAATGTATTGGAAATTATTTTAAACTTTTGCAATTTAGTTGGAGAATCAAATACGGAATGAACAGTCTTAAAATATTTCGTAGATTTTAATTAAAATAATCTGTTTGTTTAAAAATATGTAAATGCGAGGTGCAGCATAACATAAAAATAATTAATTAAAAATCTATAAATTATTATTTAACCGCTGCAATTACGAAAATGTGATCCACCTTGCATAAATATATTAGGTATTTAAATTATTAAAATATTTCAATATAGAATATTAATCATAAAATAAAAAAAAACAACAATAGAAATATACAAAAATAATGAAATGTATTTGAAAAATAATATTTGCTTAAAGCCTTAAAATTTTGTAATTCATTAAAATATGCAAACTATTTATATATAACAATACAACTAAACGGAAAATAACTAATCTTTCGTTAGATAAGTTTACACCAACAACACCAACAGCAACAATATACTAAACCAAAATGGTTTAAAAACATCATGAGGAAATATTATTGTACTTCACCATCACCATATCTCAGATTTGTACCTATGTTTCGTGCTAGATGCGAAAAGCTATGCCTTAAATGCATCTCTACATGTTTTTATACCGAACAGAAATTGTAAATATATTTATGTGAAATGCGGCAGTAAGTATATGATGTAAATATGAAATGGAAATATATAAGTACTGTACCCAATGTATTATGAAGTTTCCCTTACATTTTCCACAGGATTTTCAGTTTTATTAAAAAACGTATTTTTAATGGAAAAATTTTTGGTATTTATTTTGAAAATTATAAGCTAAAAATAAATTATGGAAACAATAAAATTAATCAGATTTATATAAATGAAGTTAAGTTAGCAAATTTCTTTTCAATTCCGCAAGGTACACAAGAAACAAATCCAACTGAATATATACAATTTTGTGCTTTTACAGTTCATCTGAAAAATGGTGAATATTTTGCAGGTGATCACCATAATCCGTGGCCTCGCTACCAACAAAGGTTTCGTAATTTTCAATAATTTCACTGTACGATAGTCGATTATCATGATCATCATCTGCGGCAGCAAATAGATGATTAACCTCTTCCTCTGCAACTTCATCGTTACTAGGGACAACCCACGATAGTATCTCGTTGCCATTAAGAATACCGTCCTTATCCTTATCGAAATCATTATCGAATCTATCCTTTTCTGCTATTAGCCACTGTTTGTCATGATCCCTGCCCTCTGATCCTATAAATTCTTGAAAATCTATTTTGCCATCTTTATTGATATCCTTATCTCTAAGTGTTTGTTCGAGAATCAAAGGTAACATTTCTGCATGCTCCTCTGGACTTTGGAACTTGGTATATTCGTTTATGTCCAATGCCCCATCATTGTTCGAGTCAGCTGCTTTGAACATTTCTTCATCGTCCATCCTCAGCTTAGTTTCTTCTTCAGTCACATCGTTGATCTCGTTGTCGGCGTCGTTGTCCATATCGTACACTTCGTGAATATATTCTGCCCAGGTAACTTTACCATCATTATTCGCATCATGCTCTTCAAATTTCTCATTAGATTCTTCTTCGGTCAGCATTCTACAAGAATTTAAATATTAGTAAACTTGCAATTGGACGGAAAATTATATTCTTAGAATGATTAAACCAAGTGAGAGACTGTGAATGTGGGATTTATTCCTTACTTGAAAGATCTCAGAATCCAAGCCTTTAACTCATGTCTGTCGACAAACTGATCCTTGTTCATATCCATTTTGGTCACTAAAATTGCCAATCTCTTTTTGGATTCTTCTCCAGACAGTTTATCGAATTCTTCAGCTTCCTTCACGCTTCCTATGAATAATATTTAGTGGGCTCCAAAAAAATCGTGTTCCTTTTTTACCCAAGATTGCCTCATGATCAAAATCTGGATTGTGTTTTCCTTCTGGATAATGGTGACTGTGGGTTCCATCTTCCACACGTTCTTTACCGTCATGAATGTGTGAATGCGGTGTTCTGGGAATAGAGGAACATAGTACGTTTGTTAGGAATACTAGCACGTAAATCTCCTTGAGCATTATTAGAATAACCCAACAGGAAGTGGTAAACTGTCAAAACACTAACTTTGAAGTATGAAGTATCTAACCTAGAAGAAGAAGCTCTTCTGAGTTAAAGTTAGTTCAGAGTTTGGTTTAAAGTTTTTCTTTGCAATTTTTTCTTTAATTTTTTAAAAGTTAAAGAGTTTTGATCGCCATAATAAATTTTTTATGTCACGAAAAGAAAAAAAGAGCAATTTTCAAAAAAGAAGGAAATTTGAATCAATTGATCAAATTAAAAGTAAATAATAATTGAAGGGTTGTTACACACATGTTAATAGCTGAATACCACTTTCGCGTAACGATATAACAGCAAGTGGAATAGATCAAAACTGAAATCAATTTGTGCGAATTCGATATATCTTATATTTTATCACAACCTTTTTAGGTTTTATCACAACCTAAAAAGTCAGATCCCCCAGAACCCTTGAGAAAATTCAAAAAAGGGAGTTGACTTTTGTGTTTTATTTTATTTTAATTCTCAAATATTACAAAAGTCAAACCCCTCTGACGTCACCTCCCATTCACATTTTGATTGTGGTGTAATGTCATATTCATATAGTTCGATGTGAAGACTTGAAGAGTTCGTTTGCCCTAGTGAATTTGTTTTTTTCAATTTAATTAAAGTCATCTGGTGTTTAGCCGAAGTGGTCAAAAAGTATTTGGTAAGCTCGGTAATCAGTTACGTAGGTTCAGTTGCGTAGTTTGCTTGAACATGTAAGATCCACGAAGGAATTCAGTCCAGTACCTTAGGAGCAAGGTAAACAAAGTTTTTCTGCTCCACTAGTATTAGTGGCTCCACAACTCCCATTTAATGAGACACTACTTATTTTAATATTTTTGTTACGCAAACATGCCACCCCTTTACATTCGTATTTTTGTGGAAATCGTGCCAATAGTGAGCACGCAGTGAGAATTTAATTTCATAGCTGCCAGTAGTGTTTAGTGCAGCTACGGATTTTGTTTTCGTTCGCCAAGTATTGATTTGCCTAACCTCTCCTGTTCCTGGTATAAAACTTTTTTGTACTATCTTTCTTTAAAAAAATCGGGGACTTTCAGTTCGGTGTGGCTTAGCAAGTTTTAAGTTTGATTGTTTCTGTCGCCGAAGCATTTTGCTAGGTTAACTGAGTATTTACCGCTTGTAATTAATTTCTAGAAACAGTCTTCAATGCCTTACGTCCTAATTCGAGGAAACCTTGCTTCATACAGCCACAAGTATCCGTGGCGAGTGCTTGTCTCCGGACTCAAAGGTAAGGTGTCTAAATTACGTTAATTTATATGTTTTGCGTTCGCTTTTCAATCACATGCGGCTTTAACGATATTGTGCACCTCAATCGCCAAAGGGAAAGCGCTGAACCACAGAAAGATAAAGTGCGTGCGATGATCCAATTTGGTTTACTTTATCTATGATTTCATACCTAAGCTCAGCTAGATTTTTTTATTTCATGAAAATTGTTTTTCACCTTTCAAGGTCACTACTACTTTCATCCTGCCGGAATGTTCGTGATGAACCAAGTGCATTAATAAAATTGGGTTCGCAAGAAAATCGTAAAATTCTGAAAGTGCTGAAGTAAAAATTGAATATTTATTTCAATCGAAATTATTCCACTTACTAGGCGCATTTGTTATGCTATAATAATAAATATTACGCCAACTCGAGTATTGACGGGAATAAGAAGCGTTTCATGGAACACGTCAACGGTTAATTAACGGTTGCTGACCACTAACAAAACACGACCAAAATAGTTTTAATTTACTTACATGCTGCTTTGGAGCCATTTGCCATAACTCAGACTTGCTATTGTTTTCAAAATGCACGGATACTATTTTTATGGGCTAATAATATTTTAAGATCAGTCATAGAAACAATCAATATAACCAAAAACTCTGAAAGTACCGTCGTGGTAATCATTCTCCATGTAGGCCGCCCAATTAATGTGCATCCCCTTCGTTGTCAATCGTTTATTTTGTAAATATAATTATTTGCACTTTAAAATTCGAATGCGTCGAACACGACATTAGCATTAAATGACATCAATAAACCACGCGCAAAGGGGAAATGCGATCTGGGATGAGCAGGACTCATTGATGTTCTTTCAAGGTCATTATTTCCAAGTCATGTATAGAAGCGAAAATTGGGGATTTTTTTTCTACTTTTTGAAACTCTTAGGAAAGTTTTCTTTTGATATGTTGCCAACTGACACGACTTTATACGAAAAGAAACAGTCGATTTGTTTTCTTTGAATGCCAACCACGGATACTGTTCCGATTCTTCTTACTGTCTTCAACACCAGCAATTGTTGTATGGCACCATAAAATGTCACAAGTTACTTTAAAGCAATTCTAATAAAGTTAGAAGCATCACTTGTGCTATGACTACGTATTTTTTAATTTATGCTTCTTGTTATTTATGCACTGTTGCTTTTACAGTTTGTGTTAAAATATTTAACAAATAATATTAAGGATAACAAGTCGTTATTAACGAGAGCCACGACGTAATGTTTACGAAGATATTATTAACACAACTTGAATCGCCAACAGCTTATAAATCACAGCCCTAAAGCACTTTAAAAAACAACGACATAATTAATTGTATGCACTTAATACCAAAACATATTGTACACGAAATACAATTCATGTTACAATATTAAAAAAATGCTCTCAATTTCTCTAACTAAAGCTGTAAAAATATATTTCCAATGCAAAAATCCACGTATTATATTTGTTCTAACAAAACTAATTATTTGGGATTAGTTTATTGTTATAAGCTTGATTATGCAAAGAACTTTAAAATAGTTTAAAAACTCAAATCAATATTGTTTTGATCATTTTAAGGCTAAAATATTTTCATTCATTTAAATTTTCTCACAATAAACTTTTTAGGGGATGATATTGAGCAATTGAATCGTTTTCCATGCGGTGGTTACAGTGATGAGTCAACTATAGTATACTTGGTACATCCTTGTGTTGTTTTAACGGCTCTAGAGGCAATTTTTATTGTAAAATGAGTATGAATAAAACATTTATTATGAATATCGTAGGTTCTTGGATATCGAGTAGTTGCATCCTCCTCCACAGCCGTAAAGCAAGATTATAACGAATACATGTGGACTATGCGGAAGGAATTCAATGAGCCAGAACCAGCAGAATCACATTCCTCAGTTGTACGTGAAAATCTTTCGAATATCGGACGGGAGGCCAGTTTAGATACCTACCACAAATTGGAAGTGCCCGAGTAAATAGGACGCTCATCTATCGTACAAGTACCCTTTCATTTCATCTTCATTCAGACGTCTAAAATGGAAAATTGCGGGACAAATCCAACAACTATTGCAAATACCGCAACTGCAACAGCTACAACAACATCCAACACAAGTGCATCGAGTCCCAACATTGTTAAGATCCCAATACCGATTGTGCCCCCCGAAGACGTTTATGCTTATGTTGTTGTGAAGGGCTCACTGCATGCCCAGGATTGTTCGATATTTGGCCTGGACCAGGAAGAGATTGCGGCTTTGACAAATCGATTCACCAATGGCTCATCAGGGATTGTTAATGGAATCATGATCAAAGCTGCTCCCATTGATGTAATTAACGCTTTGAGCAAACTTTCGTATAAAGTGGTTTGCAGCAGTGGTGAAGCGGAAGTCATTTGGACCTTACAGCGGGAAGTTTAGTTGCACTTTAAACAGTTATTTCTTAAAATATATTTCAAATGCCCTACAATAGCGAACTAATTTGAAATTTTTACCATATTTTAGAAGTAAGAACAAGTGTGTAAAGTTTATCCTATGAAGCAATATTTGTTGAACTTTCAAAAAAGTTTAGAAGTTCTTAGTGAATAATTAATTGCATTTAATAACAACTACTAACCTTTGAGATGAGCCACGAGGAAAATTGCTCCTGTCATCATAATTCCAATTCAGTAAATCAAACTCTTTCTGAATTAGATTTTGAAAGGGGGATTTGGAATGCAGGTGAATCGCCATTAGTTATATACTATAAAATGCAATTGTTAAAAATGCCGCCTTTGGCAATTTCTTTTTGCAGTTATATATAATGAAGTCGATCGAATAGAAGAATTTTTGGCCAAAGGCCACGTAAACGACAAAGATAACTCTGGTTACACAGCTCTGCACTACGCTGCAAGGAATGGGAATTACGAAATATGCCGTCTTTTGATCGATGACAACGCCGATGTGAATGCTATCACCAACGGGGGTGCAACACCCCTCCATAGAGCTGCTATGATGGGTGAGTCTTTCTTATCCTGCCATCTCTAGGTATACTCTAAAATTTTGTTTATTAGGTCACTTAGAAATTGTAAAACTTCTCTTAAACTCCGGAGCAGATATTCTGGCGCAGGACGAAATCGGCCAAACTGCATTGCATAGATCCGTAACGAAGGGTGATTTTAACGTTTCACAGTATTTAATAGGAAAGTGTTCCCGCCTTAAGACCATTGCGGACAACAAAGGTCGCATTCCTCTTAATTTAATCTCTGATGAAAATGATAATTTGAAAAAATTACTGTTATGAAAAAAAAAACACCGTTTTTTTGTGCTCGATGTAATTCATTTTATTACTTCCGTTTTCCTTGTATTCTGAATCAAATAAATTCAATATTCTCAATATTATTTCCATAAATATTTTTTGTTATATATATTTTGTAATACAATTCATTATAATGTAGAATTCTCAATATTTAATACTTTTGTATCTTTAAATTTGTTGAAATTAGAAATATAATATGTATTTGAAATGTGCAAAATGATTTATTATGCTTGAAATGCTTCATAAGGTATTCTATGATTTCATATGGAGTGGACAGTTGATCAAAATTTCGTTAGTTTTAATTAAAAGAAATCTTTCTATCCACAATAAATTTGAATTTGTAATAATTAAATAATATTTTTACCGGATAGATGATTGAAATATGTTAAATAAAAGCCTAGTTTATATCTCTTTTCGCTGGATACTTCACTAGGAATAATGTTAAATTCAAAATATATAGGTACTTATATAGTAAACCACAAAGCTGTAGGATTCCAACTAAATACTAAAACGGTACAGTAACGGCCTCGAGAACGGCCTCTTTCTACTTGGGTTTGTTCAGCAAATATGTGGTTGAACCGCACAAAAATTCAACCTCTTTCCAATTGCAGTTGAACTGCTGAAACGTCAGCAAACTGAACAGCAAAACTGAAAAGAGCATTTATATAAAATGGAACTTTACTATAGAAATGCGATGCGCCAAATTCCTGTTCTAATGGAATATGGCGTACGAAACAGCTTTAATTTGCACTGCCAGATTGCCAACCGCGGAGGATAAGCTCGACGAGCTGCGGCAAAAAGATAAATATACAAGATATGTTAAAAGATCTTTGTAGATACGCGCACGTGGAAATTGCTTCATTAGAGCTCTGTGTTCGAGCTCATCCGTCCCGCTGAACAAACGTAAGTGGAAACCAGTATTTTGTGCGTAACAAATTTCAAATTAAATAGGTATACACACCAAATGACAAATTATACTAGATTATAATAAAAATCAAAAATGTATCTTCCTTAGAATTTTAGATCCTCATCACTTTCGTCGGAATATAGAAAACTACTGTAAGCAAAAGATGTTTCGACATAACGAAAGACTCGGCTTTCTGTAACATAACGCAAATCATCAAATTTGTACACAAAGTTCTGCAGAGCTGGTGGAAGTCCGGTACCCTTGACAAGCTGCTTCAGTTTAGACTCGAAGGGATTGCTCGTGCTTACAGTCTTTTGGTTGAAATTGTCCATTAAACAATTTCTTATTTTAATACGGCAGAGTTTTTGAAGACTAAGGGGTGTGACACAGTGGTATGCCAAGCAATCTTCTATATCGTTCTCCACGTCCTTTAGTGGCAATGATCTTAGATTTTCCGGTCGGGGAGGTAAGTGTGCGCCTGCATTCACTGGATGAAGAGATCTATGTATTCCGTGCATTCGGTAAAAATTTCAAAACTTACCCATAAGAACAAGGAGATTTACATTCTTTGCTGTCCTAGCTAACGATAGATTATTATATACATTCTTTATACTTCGTTTGTTCACATCAGCCCCCTCTTTTATCAGAAACTCAGCTACTCGATATTTTTCTAGAACCAGAGCTAGTAGGAGAGCAGTATCGTTCCACTCATTCACATCATCAACGTGCGCACCATGAGAGATGAGGCAATGACAGACTTTGGCAAACTTTTCAACGCATTGTGCATAGCTCACTGCCAAATGCAAATCTCTTGGTTTTAGAGTAGTTTCCGATCGCAAGGCGCCATTTTTAATTAGAAAATTTACCATTTCTGCGTTGTTGTGTCTAATTGCCGCAAAAAATGGTGTGCTTCCAGTCGAATTTGTGTAGTTTACGTTTGCACCTGCATCAACTAGAATTTCTGCTATATTCAAGCAGTTGCTCACGACGCACTTGTGGAGCAGTAAGTGGGAAGCAACCAAACGGGCACCACTCTGCAGCAGAAGTGAGGTCATGTCAATGTCTTTATTCTCCACAGCGTAACACAATGAGGTTTGACCTGAAATTCAACATAATCCATTTATGTGTTTTATTACTCTTTAGTTCAACAGTTCACAGTTGTGGTCCATTTAGAGAAATGCAAGCAAAACAGTGGTTTACATACCTCCTATGCTCTCCGTATTTAATTTAGCGTTTCTGCCAATCAGGTACCGCGCTACGTGGATTTGCCTCCAGGACACTGCAACCATTAGAGACGTTTGATGGGAATCATTGGTTGCTTCGATATTGCCCCCGTTTTCTACGAGTAATTTAACCTGAAACAATAAACAAAATTTTGTTGACAATTGACACCGTGCTTGTTTTTGGGAAAAAAATGGATTGGAAGAAACGATATGATTTTGGAATATCGCTGAAACTTGCGAAAATTCTGGTTGATTGTTTAACTAAAGAGGACGATCGATTGTTGGCCACTCAATGGTTGGACATGATAGAAAACTTTCCACACAGTTGCCCAAAAGATATTCGGCGAGATGTTTTGGACAACTTACTTTGTTCGCTGCAAGCTAGTTGCTTGGTAGGCTCCTTTAGGAAAAGGCCAACAGTACGTCGTTTCAAAAACGCCGCTCAAAATGACGAAATAAAACGACTTCTCCTCTTGGAATCCTTTAAAAAGATCGTCGAGCATGAGAACAATGTTGATTTTGGAAATGACCAAAATGTCTCAATATTTTTAGAGATCCCCCATTTTGGGGGCCACTTTTTTGATATAAATTTGTCAATCCGTGGTAAAACTGTGGAGGATTTGAAGAAACTCAAATTGCCAATTGGTGCAACCTGGATTGCACCGACATCTTGAGCGCGATATGAATCTTATAATGAACAAATTCACTGAAACTTGTATATTAAAAATAAATTATTTCCAATTAACTTACAGAATCGAGTTTCCCTATACGACAAGCAAAGTGTAGAGGTTTTTCGCGGCGATCAAAAGTAGAAGAATTGGGATTTGCATTGTGCTGAAGTAACACCTCCATCAAGCTAGTATTTGCTATAGCCATATGCATCGGCGTCATCCCGTGTCTTGACTGAATATCCACAGGACAACCAAAGTCTAGCAGCATCTTAACACAGTTTATGTGTCCATGTAGGGTGGCGTAGTGAATCGGAGCCCAACCATGTCGGTCAAGGCAGTGAGGATCTTTAACTTTGTTTAAGTCTGCTAGCAACTCTGAGGTCTGTTCAAAAGTTCGAGCGTAGTACAAATATAATTCTGACCATTCGTCGTTCGAGTGAACACTGTTTCCTTGTATCTCATCGTCCCACTGTAGTCCATCCATACTTTCTGGAGTGTGGTTCACTTCTGCATTAGTTCGCGCCTTCTTGGGACTTCCTACATAAAGACCAGCTACTTTAATAACGTTTTAGGGATATTACATACACAAGTATACCCGAAAACGAACTAGATCTGTCATCGCAAGACTCTAGTAATATTTTTAAAATATCTACAAGACCTTTGGCAGCTGCTTCTCCAATAGCACTCAGCCCGTTGGAAGTCACTACTGTTGCATTTGCTCCTTCTGCTAACAACTCTTTAATACTATCTATATTCTGCTGCTTAACGTAAGAAAACAATCTTTCATGCAGTTCTTCTTTTGTAGACATTGTTGAAAGTGACTAAACAGCTATTGTTTATATTATCTGATCCGAGTAAAATTACTTTAAATCTACCATTTACTTCACGGTAGCGGTTTTCTGACATTGAATAAATATCTTCCTTGAATAACTTTCCTAAGCCTTACAAATTTTCACAAAATTGTTTAAATAAAAGCTATATTTGGCATAAAAAATGTGTTAAGTCTTTTTCATTTAACAACTCTTCCACAAAACTTCAAAAATATTTTGACAAGACCATTTACCAATAAGAGAAGTGGGCGAACATACTGATATGAAGTTAGTAACGAATTTTTAGTACCAACTTAAAATACTTTAGCTCTTCTACAAATAGCTTTCGAATAATTGTAAATATGAAAATATGTAAAACGAACTAAATAAAAATGTTAAGTTACTGATTGTAAACATTATAAACGTGTATTTTTATTAGTAAAAATATAATAATAGCAGACAGAACCACTAGCAAATATATAATTAAAAATGATTATGTTGTCATTCACGTTTGATTGATATTTTGTTTTTGGATATGTCAAACTGTGAAAGTGTGTGCGGAACGTTCGTTCTCGAAGCAGCTGTCCCTTTTTCAAGGAGCTCAGATTTTTGCAAGTTCCATTTATCTTCATTAAAGTTGTATTTACGTGCGAAGTTAAGCATTATTGAATGAAATTCGAAGCGGCATTTTCTGGAAATATTATCTGTTCTAAGCACTTATACGTGTAAGTATTGGCAAAGTGAGTTTTTCAACTGAAATCGATAATAATGCCGCCACCGGCTTAACGAATTATTGATTTTATCTGCTCGCAATTTTAAAAACAATAACACTATTCAAAATAATTCGTTTTAGTATTTTTGCCCGTGTATAAAGTCTGTCTTGAAAGCGTAATGGAAAAGCAATCTACAGAAGAAATGGTTGGTGGTTTTGCTCCTCGTCGCCGAACAGGACGCCCTAAAGTAATGAATTCTGCTGAGCAAAATATACCTTTCGAAGAATGCATTAAAATTGTAAGTTATGGTTTTTACTCTCTATTTTCATTGATTGTGTCTTAAAAGTGAAAATGACTTCGTATCTCTCCCTGCAATTATATCTTGTGCTCAAGCTGCATCACGCGGTATACCGTTTTCTTTAGACTGCATAAAGATCAAGACCGAAAAGTTAGTTAAGGATTTAGATTCCCGCTTATTTTCATGTATTGCAATTATAAATTCCTGAAGTATCATACACAAAAAACCTTCAAAAAACATAGAATTAAAATACATAGTGCAATTTTGATAATTCGAAATTTAGTCCGATGTGTGATAATCTGCTAAAGGCTGCTGGCACGGAACGCTTTCCCGCTGCGTGGGGGAAGAGAAATTATCGCTTGCTTTTGCTCGTAAAGAGCGGGATGTTTTTTCTGAAAAAATAAATAATGCTGTACTGTTTAAAATCGTAATTGGACTATGTCTTACCACAGTACTATTCTATTATATTAGACTAATATTTTTATAAAGTAGTTTGTGTATCTACACGGTGGCTGATTCGAAGTGTTACCAATTCAAAACAATCTATTTTGTTTATTTATAAATATTTTTTAGTGAACAAAATGTTGAAAAATAAACCAAAATTCAATATTTATTTTACATTTTCGATTTGGCCACCTTTGGCGCGGACTATGGCCTTAAGACGGTCAATGAATTCATCGTACGCTGCACGAATGTGGCCAATTGCCAAACATCGTCTTCTATGATGAAGGCCCATTTGCAATTGAACAACATTTCAACAAGCAAAATGATAGAGTCTACTTGCCAGGGAGGTCATACGATAATTTCGACCAAAGGATGGGCACCAGGAAGCAAGCGCCACCGTGTGATGGTTTGGGGCACTGTAACTGCCAATAGTCAATCTCCACTCGTATTTTTGGACCGTGGTGTTAAGATAAACGCGAACCTTATTTGGAAACGGGCTTGGAACCTGTGTTGAAGCCTTGGGTATGCAACCATTTCGGCCGCATACCGTGAACATTCAAAAAGGATTCTGCACCAGCTCACAAACCCCGAACAAATCAGGAATGGCTTGAAAACAACGTTCCGGACTTCATTTCGCACATACAATGGCCTTCGAATTCTCCAGATGCGAACCCGTTAGATTATTTTATTTGGGGTATTTTAAAGGTCAAGATTGGCACTAAAAACTACCAAAGTATGAATGCGCTCAAGACAGCGCTTCGCCGAGAATGGCAGCGTCTTCCTCAGGCCCACGTTCGTGCAGGTTGTCAAATCGAAAATGTAAAATATATTTTGAATTTTGGTTTATTTTTCAACATTTTGTTCTTTGGGTTCAATAAAAATATTTATAAATAATAAAAAAATATAGCGTTTTGAATTGGTAACACTTCGAATCAGCCACCCTGTATAAATATGGTACCTACGAAGTGAAATAATGTTATGCATGTACCTACTTCTGGGCATTATATTTTTCTTACTGTTCCAAAAGTTATGCTTTTTCACACCTATCAGATTATCAAGATTTCATTACATTTTGTTGCTTATAGTGGGAAGCATTAACAAGTTTCCAATTTGGTTAATTGATTTTGCAAAGATACGATAAATAACACAATAATGTCGGAATCTAGCAGGAAATGACGGGAATGGCAATGAAGACCCCAGTGTCTATTCTGCAAGAATTGCTGAGTCGCCGCGGAATAACACCCAGCTATGAACTGGTGCAAATTGAGGGGGCTATTCATGAGCCCACTTTTCGATATCGAGTGTCCTTTAACGATAAAGAAGTTCCCTTCACGGCAATGGGCGCCGGACGATCAAAAAAGGAGGCTAAACACGCTGCTGCGAAAGCACTGATCGATAAAATCACTGGTGTACCATCGAGCGAAGGTACAAATCATATCAATCCGACAACAAATGGAGACACAAACATTGCAGCACCCATCGGAAATGAGTAAGATATATTTTGTTAATTGAAAATGAAGTTTTGTTCTTTATTTTTTCTAGTAATAGTAGCTACGAGGAAAAAGTCATGGGCAATCCCATTGGATGGCTGCAGGAAATGTGCATGGCAAAACGATGGCCACCTCCGGCCTACGATACTGAAATGGAAGTAGGTCTTCCTCACGAAAGACAATTTACAATTGCGTGCACCATACTAAAATATCGGGAAGTTGGCAAAGGGAAGAGCAAAAAGATCGCAAAACGATTAGCCGCACAGAAAATGTGGACTAGACTGCAGGAGAACCCATTGGAAAAAACCGAAATTTCACAAATTTTGGATGAGGAAGGCGACGATGAGGTAAGATTTATTATTTCTTAATTGTCTTGTTTACACGAGTTTGTTACATTAGTGTGCAAAATGATTTACTTTGGCGTTATATTTCTACCTACTATTTTTGTAATAATTTTTGTTGTGGATTTGGAAATGAAACACGTAATTACGTACACTAATTAAATTCTTTGCAAGTCAGTGACTGCTGTACCCTTTGATAGAGGGTGGGTAATTCTCTGGTGAATATAGTTACACGATTCTAAGGCCTCGAGAAACGATACCCGAGCGGCTCGCGGCATTAGCGACGCCGCTTATACTTCACTAGTGCTTACCCCCCACGGCAGAAAGAGATGAAAAAAATTGGAATGCTGGACTTTGGAACGGTGTTTTACCAGGAGGGTTAGGTCTGAGAGAGTTTTGGTGTTCGTAGACCCCACTTAAAAGTTGATGACTATTTTTTCCCGGAAAGATATAGTTACTTTTCCTAACAGTTCACTTTGTACGGAATGTCTTCTTCAGGAACTTGAAAAAAAAAAAATGGGTAAGGGTAGAGGGTGGGTGGGGGTGTGGTAATAAAAAATATGTAGAATTAAATAACGAACAACTTGACACAAATTTGATTGGAGTTAGAAATAATGAATTACAGGTAAGGACTCTGAAGGCTGTCTAGTTGACCTTGAACTGTAAATATCTCAAAATTTTGATGACCTACAACAAAACGAATGATAAATTCGAGTTCAGCGGCTCAATTTTATCTCAGGATCGTTTAGTTTGCTCAATTTGCGTAAAAATTTGTAAATTTTGTTGCACAGTGTTATCGAAGCGGCTCATTTTTACCGCTTTTATTGAAGCCACCCGCGTCACTTAAGTGCCGCTCAAGACACCGCTCGCCCCTCGTATCGTACCCGAGGCCTAAGTCTGACTAATTTATCTCTGTATTTTTAATTTTTTTTTTTGTTCAGAAATTTCTTTTGCGCACTATTGTTTTCTGGATTCATTAAGACTGAGCACTACTTTCTCTAATTGATTTTAAGTTGATTTTAAAAAAGGTTTTTTTTTTTTTTTTATAGAATCGTATTTTAAATCGATACGCGGACCTAAAAGATGCTCACATTCCAATATTAAACAATCATTGTAGTCAAAAAATTGCTCAATTTCACAAAAGCCTTAAACAAGCTACTGGAGAACAATTGGGAAAATTACAGGTGAGTAACTTTAAAGGTCATTCTACGTCCAAAAGTTCGACTTTCGTGTCCTGTGTCTGCCTTCAACGTATGTGGACAAACGAACTTAATGCAAGAAAGTTTAAATCCAAACTCAAATATATAATCATTTCAGAACGAAAATAATTAATATCTAACATAATTTTTGAATTGAATGCTAATTGTGAATGCTAATTGGTAGAAACGCAAGCGTTAAACGGTGAATTCGAACTTTTGGATAAATAACGGTTTTAAGTTGTGTTACTTATATTCGGCTTTTAATTGTTTGCTGTGGAAATTTCCTGCATTATCTTCTGTTCCTTGTTTAACCGAAATAGTGTTTCACTTTTCCAAATCCTTAAATTGTAGCTTAACATTTGAGTGTAGATGTAACATAAAAATATTAACGGAACTTCTTAAAAGAAGTTAACTTAACAGAATGCTTACTAATGTTATAAGTGCGAAATGGGATTATTTTTTTTGCCTTTTCCGCTTTTACAGCTTAATGGTTCGATACATGGTTTCATAATGACACTCTCATTCCATACATTTCTTCAAAAATACAAGACCAATTTAAAAATATTCTTCTGATATACAGCACGCTAATATGCTGATACATTTTATGTTTTCTGGTTTGTTTGTTTTCTTTTAGTTTTGATTCGCTTGGTTTTATTAATTATGTTGCTTCTCAAGTTTAGTCTCAGACTGTAAATTTGATTATCTTCTAGACCACCTGTCTTAGAAATCCTGATCTCAATTATGTAAGTATTTTGGAAGAAATTGGCAAAGAGCATCAATTTGAAGTAACTTACGTTGACATTGAGGAAAAAACCCTAAACGGAAAGCAACAATGCCTTGTGCAATTGTCCACCCTTCCGGTTGCTGTTTGTCACGGCACTGGGGAATCCTCAAAAGAAGCGCAATCAGCTGCAGCTCGAGCCGCCCTCGAATACTTGAAAATAATGACAAAAAAATGAATGCATATTATACAACAAAGAACAAATCGAGGGTATCAGAAAAAACAATTATATTAATTACCCTTTTTGAGGAGTAACAATAACTCAACATCAATGTCAAGTTGTTTCTGATTAAATAGTATCCTCAGACATACAAATTTGGAAATTTTTAATGAATTTTTAGTATAGTTTTAAATCATTTATTTGTGTGCTATTAATAGTGTTTAAAAAAAAAAATTTTGTTTAAAAATTCCCAGAATTGTAAGTTCTGGTGTTGTTGTCGGATGCAAAGTGTTTGCTATTAAGTTATAAAACCCTTATGTTGTAAAGAACTGGAAGAGGAATAAAATTATTAGTTTAAAATTATGTTGCATTGCAACATAGACCATTGGATAGAGCAGCAAAATTGCTCCAGTTGACAACGTGCGGTTTAGATATCGCAATACTAGCAGCTACTTTGTAAGATCAATGATAATCAACATTACATTACGTTTTTAGCTGCACTATGGATTTGTAGTATTGCATGTTATTAAAGTATAATATATTTAAATGAATTAACTTATTCATATTTTAAGGAAAAATTAGGAATTCATTGGAAGCAAATAGTTTACTTAAATCTCAAGAAAATGTAAAACTTCTATTTTCTTCAGCTCTGTTGATATTATTGTACAATACCTACTATTTAAGTGAATAAAATATAAATATGCATTATCTTTAAGAACAAATAGTACATGCAATCCATAGTGCCAGTTTTATAAATTTTAAACTAAATACATAAATAACTAGTAAAAAATATGTGTCTGTATTATATAAACATAAAACATGAAATTAATAGTATTTGCAAACTGCTTGGATAATTAACAAAATTATAAATTGATGTTATAAATATACATTAATAAGTAAATAGAAGCGATTGCAACAAATATAGTTGACAAAAGCACAATAATCACATTAAACAAAAGCTATTCTCTTATCCTATTCTATTCACTTATTATTGATGTTTTTCCAACTATAGTAAGCATAAAGATGAGTTTTAAAAAAAGTAACGTAAGAAATATTATAAAAGTAGAGAGATACCATGCATACATTTATATTTTACGTCGCAGTTATTTATGTAACTAGTATAATAAGAAAAATGCCACAAGCATATTAAGATCCAGTTAAAAATGTTTTTGAGACTGTCTGAATTTGTGTGCAGGAAAAAAGGATTTGATAAACGCATCACGTGCATTGCTTTCCCCAGTATCCTTCTGGCACACAAAATTTGCCATACAAGCTACACTTTCCATAGAATTAATGGTATTTCCCACAAAATATATTTATGCTATTTATTGCTTTTATTATACAAAACAATATGCTAAGCCAATATTAATAATATTTATTGGTACATCAAAATCGGAAGGGGAAATTGTACATTAATTTAGTGCAAAGTGCAGAGGTTGTATCCCT
The DNA here is from genome assembly GCA_963082835.1 of Leptogaster cylindrica. Lineage (NCBI taxonomy): Eukaryota > Metazoa > Arthropoda > Insecta > Diptera > Asilidae > Leptogaster > Leptogaster cylindrica. The sequence goes on along the minus strand of OY720105.1, from coordinate 8,524,282 downwards.
GAAAAATCGTGAATTTTTCGAATTACACTTAATAAAAATAGTAAAATTTTAGAATAAAAATGAATTTCGGTGTAAAAATATCAAATTTTTTGGTAATAAATTTTTTTTATGACTATATTCAAATAACTGTTAAAATTGTTCTAATAAATTTCTGCTTATTACATTTGTTTTTATTATGTATATCTGTAAATTAAATTTTGAAACAAGAATCTGTAAATATTTTCAATTTAATAACTAATAACTAATAACAATTTAGTAACTAACTAATTGTTCGACTTCTGAAAAAAAAAATCAATAAGGAATATTTTCACCTTTGGTTATGTTATTTGCTAAATTCTTTGAATCAGTTTATTACAATGATTCAGGTTCTTATCTCCCTTCAACAGACTTCATTGAAAATTCTTTAGATATTAGCTCTATCATTTTGGATGAATAGGACATTATACGTGCAGTGAATGATCTTCATTGGAGTTATAATGGTATATCATCTGCCCTTATCTTACCGTGCATTTATTCGGTTCCGGAACCCTTAATTATAATTTTTAATTTATCACTATCTGAAGGTTATTTTCTCGACATGTGGAAAATATCAATAATTAAACCTATTTTTAAAAACGGTGCAAAACATTTAATTAATAATTAATTAATTATAGGGCGGTTTCGTTAATGAAAGTAATTTCTATATTACTCGGCAGTATTGTTACGATTGTTACGAATAAACTTTCTTTTTCATGCAGATCGGTAATTTTCAGGGTAGATCGACTATTACTAATTTATCGTTGCTTACCAATTTTTGCTCTAATGAAATAGAAAAGGACTTTCATGTTGATGCAATGTAAACTGATTTTTCGAAGGCATTTGATAATTTAGTAAACATATTTATTTTAGCTGAAAAATTCGTCATATGGGCTTCCACTCTAAATTTCTTCTATGGATTTCTTCTTACTTCACCAATACGAAACAGATTGTTGAAATAGATAACTTTCGGTTTAGAATGATTGATGCGGATTCGAGTGTACTTCAGGGTAGCCATTGTGGTCCTCTTTTGTTTATACTATTTATAAATGACATTGTCAATTGTTTTCAGTATGGTAAATGTTTAATTTATGCAGATGACCTAAAAATATTTCTTCAAATTCGTACTCCTCATTGCTGTTTAAAATTACAAGATGATCTAAATTGTTTATCTCGCTTGTGTAACAAAAACAAGCTACGCCTTACTATATCTAAGTGCCATGTGATATCGTTTTACCGATCTTCGCGGTGCACGTTTTTTAAATATTCTATTAATGGACATCTTCTTCTACAATCTACGTGTTGATACTGTCACTGACTTGGGTATAATACTTGATAGAAAACTTACGTTTTCAAGTCATGTTGATCATATTCTTTTCAAGGCTTATAAATCGCTTGGATTCGTAAAAAGTAATACGAAGGAGTTCTGTAATGCATTTACTATTAAAACTTCATATAATTCTTTTCTAAGACCTCTAATTGAATATATTTCCATAATTTGGTGTCCGTTCTAATCTCTGCACATTAAAAGAATAGACGCGATGCAAAGATCTTTCACAATGTATTTATATTGGGATTGAATTGGAATACTTCAAGTGTGCGCTCTTATGAAACTCGTCGTCTTTTATTTGCTTTGCCGACCTTCGCCATTGAAGAGATGTTAGCTGCGCCTTGTTTATTAAAGATTTGTTATATAAAATGATATTGATTGTCCTGAACTACTTTGTTTGATCAATATATGTAGATGCTTTGTAAAGACCACTCTGTTCAAGAGACTTGCTGCTTTACACAGAACTATGTATAATCGGTAAGCTAAAAATAAATAAATAAATAAATTCGTATAGGAAGAAATAAAACACATCAAACGGTGTATAAACAATTTCTGTGCGAAATAAACGTTCAAAATGGAAATGTTTAACAAATTTTAAGAGCTCTCAATATAATCACTAGCGAGGTAATCATTCCTAAAATGAACTCCAGGTGGTTTGCTCCAACGCCGCCGCAGTATGTGTGTTCAGATTCCTGTAAGAAAAAGATTATAGCCAACCTGAAGTTTTACTCTAGAGTCTAGAATTCTAGATTAACTTACATTTTCATGTTTTGTAAAACACTCTTCCAATCTTCGCCGTTCCAAAAAGCTCAAATTTAATTTGTAGCAAGGAAACTCCACATCATACTCAATCACTTGAGGAGTTGCACTGTGCGTTAGGATGCATGCGTTTGTTATTGCTTTTATAACGAGGAGGATCATGTTTGATTTGGGGATACGTTTCACGTGAAACGGATGAGAGCATCTCGTTGGTACTGCTTCATTGAAGTCATTTCCTTGAATGAACATTTCTTGATTTAAGACAACTAGGTGAGATTGCTTATCACAAGGATTGTATCGTGGTGGTTGAGGAGGTTTTTGTGGTTTTTTATAAATATCCTCATCATCTTGAGTGGGCAGTTTAATAGGTTTTTTTGTGGGCGAATGATCAAGATCATGGTAATCAGGTAAATCCGGCAGATCCAAGTAATCGTCTGTAAATAATAATTAGAGTTACACTTGGAATGGATGAATTTCAATGCAATTTACATGGAGTGGCTTCGGTCCAAAAAGCAAAGCGTCCCCAATCCCATATTAGTTCGGTAAAAAGCCAGTTGATTGCCAACGAAGCCCACTTAATAGGCTGAAACGATTGCAATCAATAATACATGATTTTTATTATTATAGAAGATAACTCTTTACATTGGCCAGAGCGTGTCCATCACTGCTCTCTGAACCGTTCTCCTCTTTGCAAATTGCTTGAAAATCAAATACTGTAATGTTCTTAAATATTCCAGCGTCCACCATCTCTTGCATCACTGCTCCGTTTATTTCTCCGAAGAACTTTCCCGTATCGTTGTGATCCTCGGATAATATCACGTATCCATTGCTGTCTATAACAAAGCAGTCATGCAGGTGATTATCACATGTTTGAACGCACCCATCACACTGTAATCAAAGTTTTTTTGAAATGTCGAATAGAAGAGAACAAACTTGAGATTTCATTTACTTCTTCCTTTGAGGTGATGTCTAAAAACCTCTGGAGCATCAGACCATGAGAAAATTGAAATCCCACAACATTGCCCGGTGCTTCCTTTCCCCCGTCTCTGGGGAAAATGGCATGTGAGGCTGTTACCATTAATTCTTCATTTTCTGGGATATCATCGACATGCGGCACGGAGTAGACGAAACTATCAGGATCAATACGATGTTGCAGGATCGCGCTCTTGTACCAAGTTTCATCAATAGCAGTTTTGTGAAAATCTCCAAACTCTTGATCTTCTTCAACTTCAACCTCGCCGAAAATAAATTGCCATCTCGTGAGTCCGCTCATCGTTGCAACAAAGCGAATTGTCGCGTTGTATTTGTCAATGAGCTCTTTTTCATAATTATCCGCGAATTTCCAAGTTCCATAACTCGTATTGGTAACCTGTGAAGCAAAATAAGATCGTATAGAAGCGGCATGCTTATTTGTTAAGCTGTTGTGTTACTTTTGCGTCAAATATAAGAAGTTGAACCAATTCTTTGTTGCAATAGTATGAATTATCTCCGAGACTTTTTCTACCGCAATTTGCTAAAAGGACAAAGTTTATGTCAACCATATATCTCAAAGTTTGGCCACTTACGTTTGTCGTCTTCCCAATCCTCCCCCTTGCCATCCGATTCATACTGTTCGTGCCATTTCCAGCCAGGCTTGGACATTTTCATAAGAAAATGTCGAAGTTCTTCCTCAGGAGTCTTGAATTCATGTCCTTCGAGGTAATGATATTTGCAATACACCCTGAAATAATACGTTCGAAAATACTGATGTGACTTTTCAAAATGCATTAACTAACCAATCTGGATGAACTTTCCAATTTTCCCCCACGAAATAATTTGAGATGTTGACCTTCATGAATAAATTTTGCTCAACCTGATCCCCCACTTTGATCCAAGTTGTTCCATATCCACTAGGGATGACTAAACCCAATGAAAATGGTGTATTTGGCAATGGAGCATAAAAATATGTTTGTTTTTCCAGTGACACACGCTTCAAATTATCGTAGTGGAACTTTACACCAATATCTTCCATTTTCCCCATTTCATGGTTTACCATGTTTCTTCTCAGTTGCAAAAGCAATTCACTCGGTTGTCGAGGCTCATTACCATCATCCAATTGTTCTACTTCTGTGAGGTCAACACTGTTATAATTGTCCTTTAAAGTTCCGTCTTGCTAAAACACATAATGTTTGTTGTTTGTATTAATGGAAGACATTTTAAAGGAATAGAAATATAACTAACCATTGGTCGTAAGTCAGGATGAAGGAGAACGTATCCATTATTACTGATTACAAAAGAGTAGCCATTCACTCCTAACTGAAACAGAGATCGATTACAGATTTCGTTTTATTCTGTATGCATATTTATACCTTATATGGTAGTGTTAGTTTATCAATATCTTCGACAGGAACATCTGTCCCGGCCACTCCTAAAAGTCTTGCTCTTTTGGTTGAATTTGTCCACATCCAAGTTCTATCGAAAGCTGGAACGCCTACAGCAATCATAAGCCGCGATGGGGCATCATCGTCTTCTTGTTGGTACTGCAAGTGTATTTATTACATGAAGAAAAATAGCCATCTTTCAACATATTCAAAGATACTCACAGCTTTATCTGCAAAGGCATGGGTCCATGTGGGCGGATGTAGATTGTTTTGCAGGACCAGTGGGGTTGCAATCACATCAACATACTTCAACACTTCTTCGTGAACCTCGTCCAATGTTCGGACATGGGAGTAGTATCCTCGGTTATCGCATGCCATTCCCTGTATTTCCTGCACTTTCGTCACTTCCTTTCCCAGGAGGTATGTGAATACTCTAACGCCTAACGTGGTTGAGTTTTCACCAATTCCCCAATTGTATCTCTCAAAAATGTCTGTGGCATTTCCTGGTACTCCGTCCGTTACTAACATTATGGCTTGATTGCATCCCGTCTTTGTTTCATTGCAGCGCCTTTGTATGTAATACTGTGGACAAAATACTTTAGAATAATCAACAATGATATACTGATCTTCTCAAGAAACCTTCTTCAATACATCAAAAGCTTTTTCGAAGGCTTGGGGCAGGTTAGCGTATCCATCAGGAACAAGTTGCGCCACAGCATCATTGAACACTTCAATATTTTCAGGGGTAGCCTGAACAAGTACATCCTTAAAACACGGAATAAGGTCATGCACTTTTTTCGAGTACGAGTAAATTGTGAAAAAGTCATTGTTGGAAAAAGTGTCCAAAATACTTCGTATTGTAAACTTGGCTACGTGATTCCTGAAACCGTACATTGAACCAGAATTGTCTACTAAAATCACAATGTCCTTGGAACAAGTCGCCGTCTCAATGTACCAAGATCTCTTTCTGCAGTCGTATATATCCGTTTTACCCCCCGAGTCCCACTGAAGGGCGGGATAATGTCGCAAAATTCCACTATCCGACCCGAAATACTGCCACGAGAGGGCTGGATCCGAATTGTAGTTCTGCCTGAACACTTCGTCCAGCTCCTCAGACCACATGATTGCTTTTAAAACCTCTGGACCTGCGAGATATTTCTAATTAAGAGTAAAACCAAAATTTTTAATCAAATATATTACTTCGATCATAAATGTTTGAAGGCACATGAACGGAACTATATGAGGTGTTCACCGAAATATTGTAGAAATGGGTATCCTGATTCAGAGTCATCTCCCTGTACATCCTTTGGGTCTCGTTCAGCGACTCAGGCAGATCCTGACTTCTTTTTCCTTCGTACTCGGAATACTTGCTTGAGTAGTAAGTAAATTCATTCAGGGCGATTGTCTCATTGTACTCAAAGTGTTCAGCAACTTCTTCAGCTTTTATTTGTATGCATTTTATGGCATCCATTTTCCTGGACAACATTCGTTCTAAATTTATCATTGTTGACTTTAGTAAAACATCGCCATCTTTTTCCTCCACTCTAGCATTGTACTCTTTGTATTTCTAAAACAACACATGAAAAAGGGTGATTGGTTGTTTTTATAAGAAAGATAAACTATTAAACTGCAAACAATACCGCTTTTATTTCTGGAGATTTTGTCATCCGCTTTCCAAGCTCCCAAAGTTCGTCTCCGAATTTCTCGGCCCATTTGGCAATTCTAAAATAACAAAACACACTTTTTAAATGGATCGTTAAATTAATCTACGAATAATGTACATTGAACTCGAATAAAAACTCCGAACTATGGTAGTGGAAAACACTTTTCGTAGCGATGTACATAAATGCGTGAGATGTTTCGACGCACTTTTCGCCTTGGACTAAACAAAGTCATCCATTTCGGTCCATTTGCGTATGTTAAAAGTTTCCACCTTTAAGGTAATTTGTCTGTGATTAAGTATTCACTCCATTTTTGGATTTGGAGTGTGAAATCAACAAATTGGTGTCTTGAGAACCGAAAATCGACATTCGTGGAATTTTTATGTTTGATAAAAACTTTGAAAAATACTTTTTTTCACATTTGGCAAATGATACACACCGAATTAGGAGAAGCCGTACATCAACATGAATACTGTATAAATCAGTGCGTGCCAACTTTGCTTTATCATCCATTGAACCGCACATGGATTTACTTAGTTTTTGCTAATTGTTGTTATTTATCTGAGAGCTTTGAATCAATTTGCAAATAAACAAAAACATTTTTGAAACTATCTACATTAACTCAAATTTGATTCGAATTCAATTCATTTGTTTCTCATTTGCTTTTTAAATAGGACCAGTTTACAAAATTGGTTGGTAGTTTTTTTGAAAATGAATAATACGCACATTATTTGTTTTTTCTCTCGCCAACGTTAGAATATTGAAGCCGCATGAATTAAACATATAAAATTATTTGAAACAATAACAGAAGGAAACGCAATTTTGAATCCTTGTTGCTCTGAACACGTGTTCCTGTGCTTTTAATTTTAAAAAAAAAAACATTAATGATAACTTCGTTCTCGTATGGAGTGTAAACAGAGTAGTATTGGCGATAGTAAACGGAGCAGACCTGGTGGGAGCCGCCGCGCCGAATTGGTTCTCTTCATGAGAATCCTCTACGACAGGATTCTATTTTTAGGTTTTCCCAAAACAAATATGTCGGCGGTTTCTACAATAATGTGTCGACTATAATCAAATTAACCCACTAATTATCCGCTTGAATGAAAAAACTTACGCATCGTCCTCGGGGGTTGCCTGGACAATTTGGGGTGACTCCCATAGGGCGAATCCTAACACAACTACCACAAACACAAACTGATAAGGGATTACAATTATCTTGTTACTTCTAAACACCATTTTCTACACATTGTACTAAAACACTAATTAAATAATTCAAAATCCTGTGTTCACTAGATTAGCACAAAAATCCACTAATTTTTAGAATTTCCAGCCGCTCCTGATCCATTCTTTTTTTGAACACGCCTAAGTAGAAACTGATAGAGATTTTTGGTCTGCGAGAAAATTGTTGTGCAGGGAAAATTGCCACTTTTCCGAATCGACTTTTATTTTTAGTTCCGTGGGACTCCTCCGGCCGTTTCAGATTCGCAGACCACTTTTCTAGTGGCGACTCAAGATAGCTAAGGGTTGGAAATATCTTCTGCTTCTCTCAATGATTGCATTTTGCAACCGAGGATTGTTTCTACGGCCAGCTGTAGATGATGAACTGATGTAATTCGGTTGATTCTGCGATTGCGCCAACTCAAAATAGAAAGTAGAATAGAAAGCAACATAAGTTAAGGGCAGGATATGCTCTTCAGGTGAGCCAGAGGGGAATTTTCTCGGGAGCAGATACCAGAAACACGTGCTTTTGAGCGAAGGTCATTTTAGAACGAAAAAGGAAACAAACAAGTGGAAATGAGGGAATTGCGTGCGATGAATCATTCATTCAGGAAGAATGGAGAAAGTAAACAGTAGTATGAAATATGCAATATAAAAACCAGCACTTTAAGCCCGGAAATATTTTTACACGACTGCCAAAAAAGGAGTGTTATTAAATATGGCTTTAAGACTTTCTATTTTAGGATGCTATCGTTCCAGGACTGAACTGTACTGTTGGCCCTACTACTTTTTTGCTTTTTGGCATTCTGCCTTGCCGCATCCTTCACTCCCATGGGGTTTTATTAAACAATGCAGAAAGTAGTTAACTTCATTTTATATATTCCAAATATTAAACAATCTACATATTTGTTATTCTTTTTATTGCTTCTATATTTCAGGCTCCGCCGACGACCCCCTCAGTGGCTACTCGTTGTCTACTTCTTTCACAATGGAGGATAACGAAACACGATAAAAGTTGAACACTTAAAAAAGATATATAAGTATTTTGAATTTTCTGAATGTTAATTACCATATTGTGTTGATTTTGAAATATAAAACTGTTGCAATTTTTTTTACGCATTGTAATTTGTGAGTTTGTTAGTCATTCCCTTGCACCTTCGGAAAAGTTTAAATGTTGGTCCAGAAAATAATGAGAAAAACCAGCAAAAAAAGAGCAAAGGTCCAGAGAGCAGCGATCATGCGCACCTCCACGTTCACCTATCTGCGCCTGAGCGCTGAGCATTGATGAATGACGTAATAGAGCCATTGATTTGATTGCTTGAGTCCGAGTGCGGTACCGTGTCGCGTGGCCGGCCCCACCGGAATCGGGTGCTCCACTCAAACCGCCGTGTTCCCGCACCCACGTCTCGCACGATCAACCACCTCCTCCACCCCCTTGTTCTTGTTCCACACCTCCTCCGCACGATCAGCGATCAGCTACTTGCGTCCTGCGCCGCACAGCTTGCGTCTTGCGTAGTTTGTTGGAGTTCGCTTCCTTCATTCAGTCTCGTGTTTCTTTTTGCCCGCAGTGGGGTAAACCCGTTTGTGCGCGTCCGCGGAGAGGTGGTGGGAGCAATCGCGATGCACTTTTTCTGTTACCCGACGGAGCCACAAAAACAGAAGCTTTGAAAGCCTCCCAAAGTTCGATCGCCTGGCGAAGCGGATTAGTCGCAGGCTGCTCAAGTATGTGTGCATATTTTGGAGCGTGATCAGTGGTTAGTTTACGTGTTTGGTGCAGTTTCCGTGGATGTGCACTCGCAAAATTTCCTGCGCAAGATCGCCAATATTATGTCGTACATTTCGGACAGTGGCAAGGAATCACAGTGCAAAGATTATCGTCTAAATTTGACAATATCGATTTCAGTGAATTGCATTGTCGTAAATCCGTAGTGAAGTCGTGCTGCAATTTAGTTACCCTGTATAAAAGTGCGACAACGTTCCTGGCAACCTGCATGCAGAGTCTGCTGGATCCCAAGCGATATCATTCCACCTAATGAGTAGTCTTTCGGCGCGGCTGTGTGGCTCCAATTTTCGATGCGAAACTCTAACCTTGGCATCAGCCATCTTTACACTCCATCCAGTTTCAGAGAAACTACAGGTAGGTACAATGGATCAACAGCACCTTTTCACTAGCCACAATTGAAGGTGGCTACCTTTTTTCTTTTCATATTTTTATTTTTTTTTTATTTTAAAAGTGTGCATGTCTGTCTCTTTTTTTACAATTGTCGCAATTGCATTATGTAAACTGGAGTTGCAGCTGTGTTCGTTTTTGCAGCGACGATTGTTAAGATCGCACCCTTTCTTTCGATATTGCCACCGCAATATTTACTACCACAAACTTGGAAAAATTTCCTAACAATTTGTTTATAGCCGGCTTTACATCTATTTGAAAGTAAATTGAGAATTTGATGTGGACATGACCGGGAGCACCGAACAAAGATTACATCCTAAGTTTTGGTCCAGATTCTCTACAACTAAAGGTCGCCATTTTTATTTTGCCAAAAGGATTTAGCTATACGTTTGTTGAGCCTTGGTGTCATCTGGCAATGACTTATTGAGTCACATACAAAATTTACAAAAAAATACGTTAGAAAATTCCGCTGTCTTGTTTCAACAGACAAAACAATAACTTCTGGTTCGAAACCATGTGAAGATCGAATTTCAGTTTTATTGCTGTTCGCAGAATTGTTCAGTACATTCAACATTGTTCATCTACACTGTACAGACTACATTTAATCCGTTCGACTCCAAAAACTGAGGAATTTTTGTTAAGAAAATCTTTTAAAAGACTTGCATAAATAGAGTTCAATTGAGGTCTCCAATGATGACTCACGAAAAATGAGCGTTTCTTCCAAAACTTCCTGGTGACTAGAAGATCAGCTCTAAGCGAGTCGCCATCCTTTGTTGTTATGCCGAAGTTCCATAGACGTAGGTATTTCGAGTGTCATTCACCGCCACTGAATGTAAGTGATTTCTGGTGGATTGGCCGTTTCGTTCGCACAAAAACCAGCAAACGATTTCCTATTACCTACTGAATACCCTTGGGGACTTTTGTAATTGCTGCTTTTCAATCAACAATTGCAGTTAAACTGTAAAAAAATATACATTGACGTTTTGAATGAACAAGACTTTGTACAGTTTATTTTTTTTAAATTGTTCCGATCCATAGCCTTTGTAATTTAATTAAAATTGCGTTTATTTGGCTCCTACTCTGTGTGGTACACTTTGCATTTCCGTGTCCTCTGAACCCACGTATGCACGTATGAAAAAAAACTCCACACTTCACCGTAATTTGCGTGTACCACCTGATTTTGAGAAATGACTATTTTCCGCTAATTCGTCATGGTACATGAACTACTGTTCAATGTTCATTTCGAGTTCAGTTCGTTGAATTCGCCAACTCCTCGGCCAACTTTGGGCAAATACTTCATCTTCCTTAAACTTTTGTTGCGACTCACAAATTCCATTACCTACCGCAGTGTTCCGCCTAAACCAGTGCCCACCTTTGTGCAAATTATTTTTCATAAATTTAAGCCAAGAGCGTAATCACTTCGGAATCCGAAATAAGTCTTTAATATGCGACGCATTCTTTTTCGCATCGCGGAAGACATTATCAAGGTTCCTTTATGTTGACATTACTAATAGTTACCTCTTTGCAGGTATATACGTTTCAAAACAAATTTTTTTATTGAAAATTTGAGTATCTTTTATTTTTTAAGAGAACATAGAATGCTAATGCGTTCCAACTACGCCGAGTTCAAGTGGACATGTTCAAGTAATATTTTCCAAGATCTTGCTGCTTTTCCGTGATGATCACCTTCCGTGCGAATTGTTTAATGTTAGATCCCGCTGTGGAGCTTAACAATGATTCAAATGAATTCAATTTTTTACATACGAGTACTAACCTCGGGAGTCCAGAGTGCTTAACGTTAAATTGTCAATTTTATTGTTTCCCAACACGATCGTCATTCGCACAATTTCAACGCGCAGCGCATTCACATTCTGCAAGTAACCAAAAATGCCGCATTGTCTCCTCCTTCGTGTCAAGGCCATTTTACTGTACTATTTCTTTTTTTAAATGTTGGCACTGAAAATATAACAAAAAATTTTTTGAAGTACATTGTTCTTGCAATTATTCGTAGATGTGTTTGTTCTAAAATAATTGAGGTGTGGCAAAAGTAAAAATAAAATTTCTTTTTAAAAATTTCATGCTAAATAAAATTTAATTCAATTTTTTTTTATCCTTAACTACAATTGGTTTTCCATTTACTGAATTGCAATTGTTAACTCTTTAATTTATTTGAATTATTCATTGCAATATTTGCTTTGCATTTAATAAGAGTAGGTATTACTCATTCGAAGTGAACAAGTCTATGTTTGACTTGAAGATAAACTTTTGCTGATAAAAGGTTAGTGATATCTGCTATGATTGATAAAACTCAACGTCATCGCATCTGTTTAACTTTTGATATTGAAGAAGTGACCAGATTTACTTGTATTTTTCGTCATTAGTAATTGTAAATTTTAAGGGAATTCAATTTCCCTTATTTAATAAAAACAATAAGACATTAAAAAACATTATTTCATTGCTACAAAATTTTAAAGTTTGCTACAAAACAATAAATTCTAATTCACATGGAATTACAACTTTCTTGTCATTAGGAGACACAAAAAAATGAAAAAATATTAAAAGTAAAATAGAATTCATTTAAGAACTAAAAAAAAATTGTTATTTCTTATAGGAATGTGTATAAAATTATTGCATTCAATTGTTGTAAAGTAGAGAAACTGTAATTATTTCGCTAATTGCAGTCCAAAGATGGGAAACAAATTTTCCAGAAAGCGAAATCGTTCTTCCGTTGGTTTGTTGTGCAATAATTCGGTGTACACTTCGATATTGTTAGTTTATACCTTGAGATTGGTGAATGCTTCAGTACAGTATCTCAACATTTGCAAAATTAATGTTACTTATGTCTTTAGTACAATAAAATATTGGAATTATATTTCATTACATACTCTTATAATTTATTGTAGTTCAGTAAATTGCAACCAACGTAATGAAAAATAAACAGTAAATTTCTGAGTTTTTTCTTTGGGTATCAAAATGTGTGTGTTTTTTTAAATTAAAAAGAAAACAGAAGTTAAATTGTTAATTTAAGCGATAATTGTTCTTGACACAGTTTTTTGTTTGTGGATCTAACAAAAAAAAATTATTTAATGGTGAATTTTTTTGCTAGCATTTCATTTAGACTTGTGCGACTTAGTCAATTGTGATCGTTAGTTAATTGAAAATATTAGCAAATCAAATTCACACTCACACCCATTTACTTAGCCTTGCATATCGCATATCGCAAACAATTGTTTCAGTAATGCTGAATTCCGGGAGAGGGGCCCCCCAAAGCCCGATAAGCCTCTGCTGTTTGTACCCACCGCGATGCCGGAGTATACCCGCATGAGCCAAAAGCAATACTAAGCGTAATTATTTGTTAAATTAGAGTCGTTAGAATTATGTCAGTACGGCGGACGGAGCTGTTACGTCACAGTGTTCACTGGGAGTTGTCGTACGTAAATCTTAGCCACCAACCAACAAAAGAAGAAAGAGGTCTCAGAAGACGAACTTGAGGAACGTGCACACTTGTACTGCAGAAGTGTGTTTTTTAATTATTTTTAATTGCATTTTTGCTTCTTCTGTCTTATGTGAAGAGTTTGTTACTTAATCAGTCTTCTCTCACGAATGGTAAATCTCTGGAACTGAAATGAATTCATGAATTGTGGCAGAGATTAAGTTAAAGTCATGTAATTGCTCCCCACCGAAACTCCCACGCCCGATGATGTAATGATTTTGATACCACAATGCAATGAACAATCCAACAATGTAGGAAAATTTTTCAACAATGCACAGAGGGTTTAAGATCACAAAAATTTACAAAATTCTGAAAAGAAAAACGAAGTATTCGCGAATCTCTCTGATTGATAAAATATGCAATGGAGTGTTGTTGTTGCACATCCTGTTCAAGGCTCGCAATGCATCCTCCGCCGCACCCCCTTGGCAGGTTAATCAAGTGTTCCCAATTGTGATTAATTTTTTCCTGTTTTATGCCGTCTTACATAACGCAAGTAAAAGCTTTCATACTTATTTTTGGAATCGATGCACAACTCATTTTCATCTCTATTCAAATGCATTTTATTTAACAAATTGAAGCACTATTTTTGTGCAATTGTTTTAAATGCGCCCATAAAAATGTTTATTTTGGTACTTTTATGTATTTTAATGAGGATTTCGGAAATAATGGCGTAAGAGAATTTGTTTTTGTTTAAACGATTTGCACGAAATTGCAGTTTTTCTGTTAAAATCAAAAGAAAAAAGAAAATATTATGTGTCACTTGAAATTCATTTCACAAAGGAAAGTGAAAAACGTGTCTCTTTCCTCTTGACAAGGTCAACTCATTAAGAAAGATTTTTCATTTTGCTACGGTGGAAACATTCATGATATATTTGCGGTAACTCAAATGTACCTACATATTTTCATTTTTCAATAAATTTTCGGTAATTATTTTTTTAATAACAGATTACAGATTTTTTAAAACGTATTTTGAAAATAAAAACTAAAGATGGTGTTCCTAAGTCCTAATATATTATTTTTACTTGTTCTATTGTGCTACTTCACTATTGTTTAAAGGGTACAAAAAAATGTACAGCACTTTACACTTTATTGTGTTATGCTAAACGAATTTTACTGTTACTTTTATAACTTACAAAATCAAAGCATAAAATACATTCTCAATTTAGTTTGACGAATGCATTTGCCCTTTCAAACGGTTCTTTCAACAATGAAGACATCCGTACGTGGTGGTAGCAACCCGACGAAAAGAATATCTGCCTTGACTATGTCCGATTTCATTGTCCATGTAATACATACTGTGAACGGGTGCAATCACTTAACGCAGCTAAGTAAAAGAGTTAATGCAAATATTGTATTTTGCAATGTAATGTCCATGATGGAAGAAGTTTAGAAAGCTGCAAAATGCACCCAGCCATGTGCAACTGACTGTGGAGAAACATTTTTAAAAACAACGTTTCGTTTTTCTTAAACTCGTCTCCCTTTAGGGGGCGAACTTTATGTCCACCAATGACAAATTGAAAGCTAAAACAACAAGAAGAGAAAAGGTTTATGTTGCACTTTGGAGTGGATGGATCCATGGATCCCGAACCACAAATCTGTAATCGAACACCGTAATAATGGCTGCAGCTGTTCTGCAAGGAATTTCATTTTATATCTTTTCACCATTGAAAGACTTCCTCCTTCCTGTGGACAGAATTGAAAATAGCATCGACGATAATTCATCACAAGTGTTACTAAGCATGATCGTGATATGAATATGTAATTAAATAGGTTGTCACCCAATGGCAGCCAACGACTCTCGTCCTAAATAATATTGTTTTTGTGCGTGCGAATATGGCATATGAATTAATTAATGGTACTTGGAATTTTTATCCATTTTACTGTTAATACAAATCGGTCTCCTACTCTCCACACAAACAAACAATGGATAATGTACTGACTTAAATGCATTACACATAAAATGTTAAATGCAAAAATTGTTCTACCGAGTTTTTGCTGTTGTTGATATTTTGCAATGTACTATTATCGCGTTGAACTTCGACTGAATGTGTTTCAATTAATTGATTCGTAATTGATTGTGAGGTGTGCAGATTTCATCCAACTTTTGTTAATACGCGATATGCAAATTTTATTGCTATTTCTTTATAATGTGCTGGAAACACAATTTGTAGTGACTTCCCGACGGGAGACGATTGTGAGATGATTCATGAATGGCATTCATTTCGTACGCAAATCGACGGCGGTGGTGTGTTACCTGATCGCCGAATAATCGACCTTTGGATAAAATAATCGTTATCTCGTAATTTAATACTGCGAACTCGGGTGATTAGGCGGAGCATTTAAAACTGTGAGATATGTGATGGGTCCTCTTTCATTCAATGCTCAAATTTATTGATAATTTGTTCCACTTTCATTCACCTTGCAATGGCGGCGTATACAGTATACTCAACAGCCAATGTTGTTGTTTTTTGCCCACTGTTTCGATGCCATAGCCATTAGCCATCACAATTCAATTTAAAGGGAAAAAAATACGGATCACACTTCGATCCATATTCCACATCCATTAATTCTAATTGGTCGTAGAATTTGAATAATTTCTTTTGTTTATTTGGATATATTTTTATCATATTGCGTTATGTTATTAATTTGTTTGCGAATTTAATATATGCACGATGACTGTTGGGTTTTTTCAGTCCCAGACGATTTCAAATCAATATTTGTAAGCAATTTTCGGGAACAATTTTCAGAAAAATGTTCAATAAATATTTCAGACGATGAAGCACTTAATTTGCAAGAGTTGCAAAATCAATTCATTTGCTTTAAAGTTATCCCTTTCATACAAATCTTATCGTGAATAATAAAATTGTAGTTCCAGTAGCTTTGACTGCTCGAAATTCTGAGCAAAATTTTATATGAGAAAAAAATTGCGAAATAAAAAAAATTACTATCTACAATCTACATGTTTGGATTTAACCAGCTATGAAAAAAATACATACTTGTTTTATGAAATCGCTGCAATATTTTAACGAGCTTAAGACGAGTCTTTCTGCTTCAAACTGTATTTCGTAGGAAATAAATTGTTTTACTTTAAATTTATTGTATTACATTAGAAAGAACATAAATTTTAAAAAGCTTTTAGCATACGAATTTATATGGCTTAAAGTGGTTTAAATGAGATAAATTTTACATACGAATTGCTAAAAAGAAATCTTGTTATCAAAAACATGTGGACATATTAAGTTTCTTTTATTGTGAATTTAATAAAATTTAAATTTTAATCCTTTAAATGTTATGCAATGTTTGTGAACAAATATTTAGTTTGTATTTTGACTATGAATAAAGCAAACAATTACATGAAAATTTATCTGGTTGTGTTAAACCATTTTTTTATTTTTTTGTAAGTGAATAGTTAATAGTTATAAAGAATATATATAGAAAAGAATATCTAATACGATTATAGTGAAATATATTTTAAAATTTTCAGAATATCCGTGAAGTTATGAACAATGATGAATTCTTTAAAAATGGCCGAAATGCAACGAGCAAATATAGAATTTGAACGGCAGCGACATTTGGCTAATTGGTTCATAAAAAGTGGTCCGCACATGGCATCACCATCGACCACAATCGAAAATGCCAGTAGTACAAACTCAAATAACAATAATAACAACAGTGGCAAATCACATAAAACGCACAATGCCACAAAAAGTGGTACACCATTGTTTTTGTTAGTTTCCGACCAGAAACTTCCTCCGCCATCTCTTCAACCGATTGGTGGCAATTTACCCTTGACTCGGCCACAAATGTTCACATCACAAACGAATTTGCCTCTACAAATTGTCACATCACCATCTCAAGAAGGACGAAAACCAAAATTGAGACGCTTCAATTCCCACGATACTAGCGCCAACATGTTCTCAGTGGCAGATTTTGAGAATGCAAGATTGGAACGACGGAATCAAATTGAAATGCGCCAACGACTTCGACAGCGGTACAAAATGAACTCTTTAAGTTCGGATGGTGACTGTTCTACAGGTGATAGCAAAGGATCCAAATGTAGCAACAATGTGGGTTGATTTCATTAAATAATATACTTTTATGTAAGCTTGTTTTATTTTTCACAGTCTCAGGAAGAATCATTGTCATCTAATGAGTTTCTGGATCGATATTCGCTACCTCGCGTTGTACGAATTTCTCATAAAACGAAATTCGGCAACGAAATCTTTCCAATAACAACGTCTACTGGAACTGCTTCGACTACTTCGTCATTACCATTGCTCAACAAAAACAGCGATCTTTCCAAGTGGAATGGGGAATTGGTACTTCTCTACAAGCATTTACGACAACGAAAAATTTATCATGGCTTTAATACCAAGAGCACTTTTATGAACAGGAAGAAGAAAGTTAAAATACCTCAGGAATTCCCCGGTGAGTAATTCTAATTGTAAGTTCGCTTCAATGCATCCTATTGCTAAAACTATCACTTGGTGTCTTGGTATGATTGACATATGACCATTTGACATATTATTGGACCAATATTTCCAAAATTCATTATTTCAAAAATCTAACCCAATAAAATAATGTGTTCTTTTTTGCAGGTTATTTTTCTTTAATAAATGAGAAGGGAATTCCTACAGCTACAATGTATACAACATTGGTGCAATTAATTCGTGAAAGAGTTTACAAATTTTTATCAGTTGACAATCTTTCGGCGTTTACGGAGGCTCAGCATTCGGAAGGGATTTCATCAAGACCGCAATACATCAAAACTACTGCAAATGGAGGGCAAGTGTTTCGATTATTGGCCGTTTTTGAAGACGGTAAGGAAACGAGCAACTCACAAAACAAATATAACTCTCGCACAGGACGTGAGAGAGAAAAGGGTCGTTATGCTCAATTGTTGAATGAAAATCGACAAGTTTTATATGTGTCCCTTTTGGCCAAGGGGAAATTCTACGAAGTTGAACCAAGAGTTCCACAACTTCTGAAGAATACTGGAAATGCTGCCGAAACACCGAAAAGTATTAATGCAGATTGTGTGCATCAATTAAGTCAATTGCTACCAACAGGAAGTGAATTTCCGCAAACTATCAAATTCATATCGGGACCCAACATGGCTTCTATGATTCCAGAAAATATCACAATCGAAAGTATGTCAACTGAAAATGTTGCTATTGGTTGTCCAATTGAAGATATTGAATCTCAAACTAATCTTCATCTGATAAAGTTGGACATTTCTCCCGATATTATATTTTCGAAATCTTCGTTGGGTTTCGAAAATGAACGAAGGATGCTCTCTAATCAAAATGTACAAAATATGCTTAAATTTTGTCAATTCAACAGTGATGCATTCGTGAAGACAGTTGAATTGGAGTCTTCTGTTCCCCAGAGATCAGCAAGTAAAAGCAAGAGTGATGCATTGAATATACTGAAACCCATCAACTTCCCAAGATTGTTAAAGCGTGATAAAAATGCATCAGGACATGAAAAGGAAGATTCGATTATATTTCTTAGTAAAAATGATCTCGCTTGCCTGGAATCAAAAGAGGATGAGAAGCAAACAACACAGAATCAAATTACCGAAAAGATGAAAGTCTTTCAGCCCAGCAAGAAAAAATGGTTCAAAATGCGCGAAAGTACGAATTCGTTTTTCAGTTCGAACGCTGATCTTCATTCGAAACGGATGAGCATGGAACGGTACACGGATATGTCGAAATTGTTACAGGAACGTTTTGGGGGTGCGGAAACAGAGCATTTCAATGAGCGACCTGCATCGGAATTGGGTTGTTCTGATAATCCAAAACCACAAATCCAGAAGAGTTTGAGTCTCCAAGACGTCGACTTCATGGACAAGCCCGATGTTGTGCCACAGAGTTACAAGGAGCCAGTTGTTAACTCCAAAATTGCAAATGCATCTAGTGTGGATTCCGAGCAGTTCCACGAGGAGCCAAAGCAGCAGGCTTTTATAAGTGAAAAAATGTACTCGGAATTCCACGTGAAAACTCGTCAGTACAGCAAATCATCGTGCAGTTTGCATCAATTGTTTCCATTCGGTGCAAGCAAACGGCAGACATCTGTAGAGAGCAAGAAGCCAGTAAAACAACTATCACTCGCGCAACATCCTGCAACAGAAGAAACGTTTGAGAAAAAATTAACGGGATCAGTACAAAATGAATCTTCTTCGATGAACCCAGCTCAAGGAATAATTGATGATCTTCCTTACAGCAGTGTCCGCGATTCTTTGCTCATTTGCGAAATCAACCTCAACTCAATTGATGATGACGAAAACTCTTTAAACAAGCAAACAATTTGTAGTGATACAAAAGAAAACATTTACGCGGAAATATGCCAAGATGCAGGACCAAGCGGCCAAGTACGAGTGATTTCTCACAATCCTTCCGAACCAAATAATTTCACCGATGAACCAGAGGCGGAAAACAAGGGTGCTGCTTATGTTGGCAATATTTACAACACTTTGAATTAATTAATTTTGCACTTTATCAATTTGTAAAAACAATTTTATAAATATTTTCACCGTGAAGAATTTAGTAGTTGTAGAATTAATTTTGTTTTGTATCATAAATTTTGTTACAATAAAAGTACATAAGCTGAGAATGGTTTTTTGTTGTTGACTGTTGTTATAAGCACATGATGAATATATTAAATATATAGTATATACCCAATTACCTGTACTTAAGTGTCTTAGGGATTCACTAACCAATGATTTCAATTTCAAATGAAAATAGCTGAAAATTGTTGAGATCATACATATTGTGTATATTGAATAAATATTTACCATAATTTGGTCGACTTCGGTAATTTTTAGAATCAGAAAGTAGCTTTTTGGAATATTCATGTGCCACAACTAGTCTTTTGTGGAATTATCCAGTAATTGTAAATTAATTGCAAGCAGACGGCGTGGAGCCGATTGTTTAATCAGCAAATTACAAGCAGCAGAGTTCACTGTCAGGTGTAATTGTTATGGCTCCTGAAAATTAATAACCAAATTACAAATGTTGATAAATTGAACACTGACGTTAAGCGACAAACCTCAATCTACCATATCTAAAAGAAAAAGAGAACAATCTAATCAACTAAAATCAAAATTGCTGTTGAACCACATAAATTGTACGTGTCTTCATATTAATCGAATTAATGTATTAATTATTAACAAACAAACAATTTTTATGGCACTTAACGATAATTACCATTTGGGACAAATTAAAATTTAGCAATTAGCACGTTAATATCTGAATTATGATAAGCATTTGAATAATAAATAGTGTAGTATAGACAGTCTAATTTACTTATACTGTATTTCATTAAATGAAACATTTTTCTGTGTTGAATGTTGAATTAAATTAATTATGAAATGATGTTTGTATAATTGTTCACTTTTATTTTGCGATTTAGTGTGGAGTTAACAAATTGCACTTAAAAAACAATTAATATACGGGTATTATTTACTACTATATTTTCTTGTTTGATGATAAGAATCCATTGAATTTTCGGAATGCACTTTACATCCAAAAAAGAAGAAATTAAAGTTGAAAGGGTGAATAAATAATTGAAATATGAACAGCATTTAAAATGTTTTTCTATACCATTAACACATTGGATATTAAAGACGCATTGTTTACTATTTGTTATGCTACTGACGCGTGTTGCGTTTCAATTAAGCTACACTAATTTTTACATGGTTGTGATCCGAACCCTTAAATTCAAAGAGTTAAATCAATGTGCATGTGTTTGATAAATGCTTTTTCTAATTAGAGTGTTGTAAATAAAGTGATCTCTGGAACTGTCGTATTGCGATTGAAAAGAAAGCAAACAAACACATTTGATAACTCAGTAAACATGCAGGATGTATGTTCCAAATATATTTGACGATCATCAATTCATCAATGCTTCTTATATTATTCCACATCAAAACCTTAAGTTCGAATACATTTAAGGGTGAAATTGATCACTCTTTGTCTAGACTTGCGTCTTTGTGAGGACTTATCCCTTTAAGAGATGACTACAAAACGTTTTAACTGGATAAAACTAGATATATTTACTGTAACATTGTGGACTAAAACTGGTTAAACTTGAAAGTGTTCAATGTGAAAATTCCCAGCCCGAAGCTTAACAAATGTACGGTGATCACTGATCTGCTTTAGTAGAAAGCCCGGGAGCAGTGAATTTATTAAAACATTATTAAAAATCATAAGACATTGACCTAACGAATAAAAGCTTTTTTTGTGTCTCTAAATTTTTTGTTGTTTTTTCCCTTTACTTTATTATTTTATAAACGCCTTCATATCAATTTCTGCCGAGCCTTTCCGATCCTCAGTTCGTTCGAGCTTTTCACGTTGAGGCTGCGTTTTTTATTTCGGCTCTAGTTGGATGCTCGACTACTCTCCGATGCTAAAACGATTCGCGGGTCTTAATCGATCTCCATTGAAATTACTCTCGCCGCCTTGAACATGGGGAACAATTCGTAGATGGGAATGTGGTCCATGATAACAAACAGTATGCATTATCCAGAGTCGAGAATCCATTGTTCAGTAAATGTTTGAACGAATGAGATGAGGGTGCGGACAGTGAAAACACAATATTTTATCGGAAAAAAATTCAACGAAAGTGAAAACAAAAACGTGAAGATATATCGTTACTGTGTTAAGCTTAAATGGCACGTTGATTGTGTCAGCTAAATAAACAAAGTGATTTCCCTGTGTGCTGATAACTTACGTGGAACGCCAGAAATTGTCGCATATTACTTAATATTCTCGTAAAAGTGTTTGTTAAATGTGTGCAGAAACATCAAGTTCTTGTTAAGTGTCAACTGTACAAATATGAGAATGGCATTCAAATGATACTTGTGTCCACTTTGTTGGCGACTTTTGCAGCTATTAATCGAATCCGAAATATATACTGGCATTCCAAATGGAGAACACCGTCGGCAACACAACTGAGATAATTGACGTCAGGTGCAATCCAACAGCTTCCCAAGATGAGGAGCACCGCAGAGCGGGTTGCGCTCACTACAAGAGGAGAGCAATGTTTGTTGTATGTTCAATCAAATAAATTAAATACTTTGCATCAAGCAAAATATTTTGTTTTGTTCGCTAATGCACTTAGCGACAGGCGACGGAAGTTTTAGTTTTTGAAAACGCTTGAGGGATTTTGATTGATCAGTGAATTTATCATTATATAATTAAATATTTCAATCTTTGAAAAATTTCAAATTGCAAATGCACCAGTTCCTTTTTTTATAATGCATAGGCCATATAAAACAATTTAAAAATCAAGAATCAATTCAATCTTTTACTTCTAACATGAAGCTTCTTATTATATTCTTAATGTTATTTATCAGGATTTGTGATAAACACTTAATATAATATACCATTATTCTATTTTATTTTAACAATTTAAAGATCATAAAAATCAAAAATCCCCTTAATTTTTGTTTAAGAATATTTAAATTTTATTTGTAGAAACTGTTCATAAAGGTATTAATTGCTAATATAAGTTTCTCTTGTTTATGTATCAACTAAATATATTTCATAAAAAAATATCTTTCTAGACTCCTTGCTGCAAAAAATTCTACAAATGTCGCTATTGCCACGACGAAAACGAGTCTCACCATTTTGATAGGAAAACCCTAACGGAGCTGATTTGCATCGAATGCGACACTCGGCAAAAAGTCAGAGCCGAGTGCGAAAACTGCGGTGTGCGCTTTGGAAAGGTCAGTTTTATTGTTTTGTTTTAGCCGTTAAAATGGAGTTATGTTTCCAAAAAAGTTTGTGAAGGATTTTTTATTTTAATGTTAACTTAGAGAGTTAATACTAACAGAGCCGCCATAGATTTTCTATCTAGCGGCGATAATGTTAACATGCAAATATGTGTATTTAAATGAATTTTATTATATCAGCTCTAGCATTAAGCTTATTGGGCACACCTTACTTTTATTTAACAATTCCAAGCAATTAACTCCTCCGCGCTGCCCACACGCTATACTTAAACCGAAAAAGGTTGCATTTATAAGGTCCATTAACGACCGCTTCTGATAATTTATTCCGACTTAATTAGGATAATATTGTTATTAACTTTAACAGTATACATGCCTGATATGCAATTTGTTTGATGATGAGGATAAAGACCAGTATCACTGCGACGGGTGTGGAATATGCCGGATCGGCGGCCGCGAAAACTTCTTCCATTGCAAGGTGTGCAACATGTGTCTACCTATTCAGCTGAAAATCGAAGGCCATCGAGTGAGTAATGCTATTGTTTATATTATCTTCCACCTTTTCTAAATTAAACATAATTTTTCAGTGTGTGGAAAACATATCCAGAGGAAATTGTCCAGTTTGTTTGGGTGACATTCACACATCACGGATCCCATGCCATATTCCCGATTGTGGCCATCTACTTCACAAGATGTGTTTTGACCAATTGGTAACGATCCGATCGATTTAATTTTCAATTTCAATTGCTAAACACTTTTATTCAACATTTTCTAAAGTTAGCCTCTGGCCATTATGTCTGCCCCACCTGCCAGACATCGATCATTGATATGACCAAAATGTGGGAGTACTTGGATAAGCAAGCCCTCATTATGCCGGTCCCTAAGCCGTTCGAAGACCAACTAGTCAATATATTTTGCAACGATTGTCACAAGGTTTGATATTGTACTATTAATTTTAATTATATTTTATGTTTAATTTCTCCTCATTTCAGACTTCGAAAGTAAAATTTCACTTCATTGGACTCAAATGTCTGCATTGCGGCGGTTACAACTCAACGCAAGATATCAAGAGACGAATATCGTGGTCAGGTAAATGTCAATGTTATAAAAGTGACGATTAATTGTATAAAAAGAATTGCAAAATTAAAAACGAATCCAATTATTTTTGCAGGTCCAAATGACTTGACATCAGCTTGACTGTTTTATTTCAGGAGTATTTTGAGGACAGCAGGTCATTTTTTTGGCTTCTCATTAATATTACTATTTTGTATTATATTATAAAAAATTAAAACCATAATATTAAGTCTCATTATGTAAATGTTGTTATATTAAACGCATTCCATTTTATTGAGTTTCATAACAGCGAAGTATAGTATTTTTGAATCTTTAATTTCACTTCGATCGACATTCTTTATACCCTAGATGTAGGGTATATTATTACTTTTAAGTGAACGTTTGCAACGCCAATAAATAATGGTGATTAGAAAAAAAATTATATATTCATGATTGGGAAGTGAAAAGGAATCGTTTTATGCATATCCGTCTGTGTGTCCGTTTGTCCAGACGATAACTCGTGAACGCTTATAGGGAGAGGATTGAAATTTGGTACAGTAATACATCGTCATTAAAATTGTAAGGTCAAGTTTGAAGATGAGCAAAATCGGGCAACTTCTTCTGAGTGTTGCCATTTAAGGCTGAATTATATTTATACAAACATGCTGATTTTGTTTATTTTTGAGTATTTGAATAGATGTTAACTTTCTTTCGTTAAATATTATTATAAAATATGTACTATAAATACTAATTATTTGAACGGAACTGTTTTTAAACGGCTTTTTTACACTATCTGGAAATTTTACAGATACAAAAAGTATAATTTTTTACATGCCTTTCCAATAACAGAACGAATGTCTTTTTGCGCGGTTTTATACACGATTTCTTACTAAAAGTTTCTTCTATGTTAAGAATTTACTGCTGTACATTTAGGGTATTTCAATGGCATCAACCAATCCAATTAGGTATACTTTCCATACTAGTTTAGAATTCAATTTATTTATTTACTTTTGCTTACAAACCAACTTTTAAATACGCGCTTCATTCAATTGATTCTAGCAAATTCCCGGTCCATTAGGAGGTTGTGCTGGGATGCCTCTAACATTCATGCGGCACGTGTGTTCCTCCAAGCGTCGCATGGCACTACTGGTATTCGTCACTTCTCTCGGGGACCACAATCGTTCAGCAGCTGCACTAACTCTTGGAAAAATCCTCTGCAGGACATTGCGATCACTTGTGACTTCGGCCCACATGCAAGCTTCGCCTCCGATAACAAGTTTCTTCTGATCATCGGTTCCCAGAAAATCGTGGGGCTCACACCGATAATACTTTTGCCAATCTCCACCAGTCGCCAAGTGATCCAAGTACCAACATTCACTCATCAACACTCTGTGTCCTCGTGACGTGAAAGTCTCCAAAAGACTTCGCCAGTTTCCTGTCCACACTTGTACAATTGTTCCATTTGGCATATTTACATCTTTCACCATTGCCTGCGATTGGATAATTTAAAAAAAAATTAACTAAGGTTTAATTAGAACAACTTCTTGCCAAACAACAGGAGTACGACGACGATCGGCCACCATATTAGTTACAACCTCCATGAAGCTTCGTTGTAGATCGGTGTACGTTAATCCTTTCTTCTTTACGTATTTGCTGATTTCTTGATTACTTTCCCAACATTCGAAACCTACTTCGTCTCCTCCCAAGTGCACGTGATTATCAGGGAAGACTTCAACAACTTCCCTGTATAAACATTTTCAATATTTTATAAATTGTTTAACTAAAAACCTACGAACTCACTTAAATAGTTTATCCAAAAATGTGTAAGAAGAGTTTTGAATTGGATTAATTGGTCCCATTCGCCCTTCGTAAACGCCTTCACAGTTAGTCAACAATTCGGGATGGCTTTCACCCCACGAACGAGTATGACCTAACAACAATATAAGACATTCAACAAATTCTATTCAAAAGAACAAACTTCTTGACAAACCGGGAACATCGAATTCAGCCAAAACTCGAATCCCTCGGAGACGGGCGTATTCGATTACGTTCGCTACATCTTCCTGGGTGTATACCATGGAAGGCATGTAAGCTCCCTTTTCGGACAATTCAGGATATGTGAGACTTGTGTAAGGGAAGGAGTGATCGTCCACAATGTGCCAATGGAGGACATTTAATTTATTGTACGCCATTCCGTCGAGCACTTTGTAGATGGTGTCCATACTCATGAAATGTCTTGAGGTATCCAACAAGAGCCCTCGATGAGGGAACCGGGGATAATCACGAATACGAACATCCGAAATATGCAGCTAAAGGATACAGAAATCAAATGAAAACATAATCAAAATACACTTAAATTTGAAGTAAATACAAACCATTCCGTTGTTAGCAGGTGTAACAAGTTGTGAAAATGTTTCCAAACCTCGAAGAATTCCCCAAATTGAGTTAGCTATAATACGCCCAGTTCCGGCGACATAATCTAAAGGGGAATTTTTGTAAACTACATAGTTGAAATAAAAGCAGACTTGTATCTTACACCATTCATCCATGCCGAGGAAGGGTTTCAATTCACAAGGTGCAGTTAGGTTGACAACGATTGTACTCAGGGTGCCCACAAGCCGCTTTACATCATTTTCCTCCATGGCATATTTTAAAGGACTCTTAACCGAATCGGCAATTATGTTGTGGTATCTCCCAATTGCCTTCTCCAGGATATCACAAGTGTTGCCAATTACCTAGAAAATATTTGCAAAAAATTATTCAATTTAATTCGAAAAGTGTACAACTGTTTCTACTTTCAATTTTCATTAAAGGAATCTAAGAACGACGAGCATTTTATGAAACTTTTTATGTAGGTACTTAACCGGAAAAACATTTTCTGAGAGAAATTGGTGAAGATATACACCTAAAGTCCTAAATGAATAAAGTTGAGGGGTAATTATGGAAAAACTCAAAGTTTGTGAATAAAACAAGGTTTACGTCGCGGCATTGACTTGTTACGGGAATATGCGCATAGTCCTTTCTTTATTTTCGATTTCATTATATGTATACAATTATGCATATTGCAGTCTAAAAATGTATTATTTAGATTTTAGAACCTTGGGCTTTTCATTCGATAAAGATACTTGATCTAAATATTGATCAGTCTCATTAAAGCAATTACTAGTTACTACCACCGGGCATCGTGTGTTGTTGATTGAAATATAACTATAGCAACTTCCTCCTAAATTACCATTCAAGTTCACATTGCTTTAAGTTCATAAGATGTCCTAGATCGAAGGAGAGAATATGATGTGAAGACTGAAATGTTACATTTTTTCATTGCCCTACAAAAAGTACTGGCAGAAGAGGTCACACGAGTCAATTTATTTTTCGAACTACGAATTTTGAAACTTCACTATTAACAACTGGAGTCTGGAAGTGTGTTAGTGCTACTTAACTTATTGAATAGACAAAGATCAGTGTGGTGAACAATCAAGAGAAATGAAGCAAAAATAAAAATGTGTTTTTCAGAATGTACGTTAAAATATCGGAATTTTTGAAATGAATTGCAATTGGAAAACATCAAATAAACATTAACAAACTTAGACAATCTAGTATGCACATTGTTAGGTACTTAAATGTCGTTTCGTCTGATTTAAAAACGATGAAATTAAATTTTCTTCGACTTACCGCAAAATGGAAGTCCTTCGGATCGATTAAGTAATGGTTCCCCGTGTCGGATTGATAAAGTGGCCTTGGCCATACTTCTCCTGTTCATTGCACGGTATTAGATGACTTTAAAAAAGACAGAGAAAAGATAAATCACGATTACTGACCAATGGTTGCTTTCACTACTGGTCCAGGGTCAACGATGTAGCATCGTCCAACAACTAGAGTACTTAGCAGAACTGTAATTACACCCGCCCTGCACATTTTCTGTTCACTTTACTTCGCGTTTGCAGTTACACAGTAAAATCCAAAAACCACAAGAGTTCTGCACAAACTAAGCCAGAAAGAGTCCGACGAGCTCCCTTTAAGACGATCCGTTGCTGATGCGTCGGCTTATCTCTGGTGCTCGATTTCTCAATATCGGCGAATTCAATGAGAGCAGGAAGCACCGGCCGCCATTTGTTATCAATGGGGGTCCCCGCGCTCAGAGAATTGCCTACTGCCCCATCGCAGAGGTGTGACCACTTGACCGCCGCGCCGTGAAGCCACCCATTTATCTAATCGGATCAAAATGCGCTGGGCTCGTGTCAAGAGTTCATTCTGCTGCCTCGGTGATCACAGCAAACATGCAGAAAATAAATGTAATATGTATGTATGAACAATTGTTTATTAATTTTTTTTTTATTTTTAAGAACCTTAAGTGGATCCCCGAAGCAAAACACAACTTCTACGTTGAAGTGTGTCTTGCATGAACAGAAACCACATCTTTATTTTGGAAGATCTTGAGATACTTTTGCAAATCGAGTTTGAATATTTAAAAAAAAAACAAGCGATTTTTAACAGATTTTTCGCATTTATCAAGAAAACAAGTAAACAGGATTTTGTGGTCAAACTGCTTCCATTTCTCGGAAACTTCGGAGTTCAACAAATTAAATCTGTTCCTCAGGGGAACTTCGATGATTCAGAATGATGTAAATATAAGTTTTCTTTTGTCGTTGTAAATACGACTTTTGAAATTACGGACAAAATACAGAATGTTTTTATCTAAAGTAGTTACATTTGCTGTTTATCTAAGTTGCTTGAAGTACAGATTGAATTCAATGGAAACAATATTTTGTGGTATTTCAATTACAATTGGGACTGGAACCTCTTCAACTTGCGCTCACTTTAATCTATTTCATTGTTTTTGCATTCAATTATTTATTTTGATTAAATTTAAATTGATTTCTTTTCTTGTCTTACATAAATATCACGTGTTTCATGTGCATTCAAATTTTTTGAAAGAATGATAAACGTTACTGTTCAACATTGCTAATACGAACGAAGTGTTAAAAGAATAGTAAGTATTTCTAGAATTTAATTTATGATGGTAAATAAATCATGATATTATTTATTACAAAAGTCCCAAAAATTTTGCCTTTTTACATATTTTTATGATCGGTCGCTTAAGAACTTCCACGGTTCCATTCTGTAATAATCCAGTAACAATAAAAGTATTCTATTTGTATATACATAAGGTACGTCCTTCTTACTGTGAAAGAAAGAACAAAAATAAACTACAGGATGCGGTTTATTATCACATCCCTCAGAACTTCCATTTCCATTATCAGCGCAGGTATGCGCTTTTGTACCTGAATCTGTCGTATACTTCCTAGAAGTCATTAAAGCCTCATTAAGGTTAAAAGACAGGTGTAAAGGAATTTTCAAATTTAAAATTGTGGTCTTCAGAGTCGTACGTGTTCAGTTACCAACTTGTGCTCAGGAGGACCGTTTCGGAAGTTTATCGAATTTCTAGTCGAATCAAATTTCTGAAATCTTCATAATCCTTCAAAATGAATAATTATAAAACCAGAAAAAGTGTAGACGTGTTTTCGGAAGTTCGTAGTATACTCATCAATGATTCTTTTAACATTGAAGGATCCCAAAAAGTGAAAAATATACTCCGTAATCCAAAGAGCAATGTGGAACCCATTGAAATTGAACTTTGTCAGTGCGAAAATACTGAAAAATACAGTAAATTTTTGAAAAACAAGAATGACCTTGGAACGGATGAAAATTGTGATCAAAATAATTTGGAAGATATTAATAAAATTGTGTACAATTCACATTCTAAAAGTAAACGTACTAAGAATGATCAAAATTCGTCTTTAAAAACGAGTGATAGAAATCTGAATGCCACTCCAAAAATAGTATCGTTGGAGAAGAAAAAGCGTGTGTTTACGGAAATGCATACATCTGGATTATTCCGGGATCTGTATAAAGGACAATGTATTAACGCAGAAAAGGTCTCTAGAATTAATTTAATTAACAAACTTGCAGCCGAACCAAATCTACGGGCGGCGGAAATTACTCAAATCACGTCTGATATTCGACAATCAGTTTTGCGCGAGTCGAGAGTGCCACAAAAACTGAATTCCGCCATCATCAGCAATATTCAGGGTCAAAAAACATTTTGTTATACATCAAAAGATAAATATATTGATGAGAGGCTAAGGTTGTCCATCACCGAGAAAATTAAACTCTTTGATAATATATCAGAGCGTAGATTACAAAAGGCAGCTGATTCCTCCATAAGTCTACACAAAAGGAAAGAAGCAATGAATTATTTAGCAAAACAAAAAGTAGAGGCCGAAGCCAAAAGTCAGCTTACAGATTCCCGTCTACAAGTTTCCGTTCGCTTTGGAGGTAAAAATGAACAAAAGCAAATCGTAGATCCAGAAAAACCCAATTTAAGTACATATCCACGAGCAAGGATTCATCAGGAGGAAATCATTTACTCCGGTTCCTTGCCAAATCAATTGAAGCTGAGAATACAGAAGGCATCGCGATCGAATAAGAAAGGAACAACACTTTACGAGATGGACTTCACTGAAATCGATGAAAGTGCAAAAGGAGTCTCTCCTTTGAAATTGCGAATTCGAAAATTCAACCATTCCACATCCTCTAGCGAAGTACGAGATGCTCTTCCGGCTCCTGTGCAGTCTTTGGTGAAGTCCTTAATTGCAAAATTTGAACAAAACTGCGTAATTAAGCGTCAATAGAAATATTTTTTTATTTGTTATTTTCATTTTGTAGATTGATTATTTTGAATTTCTATGTAAGACTAGACAAAATTGTATAGTATGTCAATAAAAAAACATTTTTATAACAGAACCCAGTTGTTATGTGTACGTATTATAAGAAAAACCTAGCAACATTTGCCAACGGTTGTCAGTAGTGTTTGATCGAAGTTGAAAGATGGTTCGAAGTGAGTATTCTAAATTTTTGACAATGTCTTCACTAAAGCCTAAAATTCAAAATTTTAGTTACTGAGGAGTTGATAAGGAAAAAATCGGAGCACAATGAACTTATGATAAGCACTTTAGAAGAAATTTCGCTTCATCAGGAAGATATTGAAAAAATCGAGCACATCCAAAACTGGTGTCGAGATTTGAAAATTCTTCTGTTACAGTCAAATTTAATCAGCAAAATTGAAAATTTACATAAATTGAAAAAACTTGAATACTTGAATTTGGCGTTAAATAACATAAATAAAATAGAAAATTTAGATAAACTTGAATCCTTGAACAAATTGGATTTAACGTTGAACTTCATCGGGGAATTGAGAAGTGTCGACAGCCTGAGAGATAATTACAATTTAAAAGATTTGATTCTAACCGGAAATCCTTGTGTCGATTATCCTCACTATCGGGATTATGTTATTACTGTTTTGCCACAGTTGGAATCTCTGGATTCTATTCCAATTAAAATTTCTGACCGTATCAAAGCCAAGAAAGTGTTTGACGTCGCTCGAGAGAAAATAATTCAAGCCGAAGCTCTGTACAGAATTTCCCGTGATGAACAAAAAATTCGAGTCCATCAAAAACAACTCGATTTGCATGAAAAAATGATGGATTTGGATGAGGAGGAAAGTAACAAGCTTTTCTGGGAGACGTCATCCGAGCATTGCCCCGAAACACGTGTTGCAATTTCAAAACAGCAGCATAAGATAAAAAAGGGAACTGAAGTGAAGAAAAAGGAAAAACCGAAGCTGAGACTGTTTGCTCCTTGTGGACGACCGTATAATCTCAATCATCCAAAATTAGAATTTCTATTCCTAGACGAAATGGACCGATATGAGTTGACCTTAAAGGTGTACAGGTAAGTGTTTGTAACAGACACCATGAATTGGCACTGAAACAGCAAAGTTGTTGTTAAAGGTTTTTAGACACATCCTTCATTGATGTCGATGTTCAACCGAATTATATTCGTGCAGTAGTAAAAGGAAAAGTTTTCCAATTGGCGTTGCAATCCGAAATTCGTACTTCTGAATCCTTTTCAAAACGCTCAACTATTACGGGAGATTTGCAAATAGTCATGCCTAAAGAAAAAATAGAGGGTCGTAAGGTTCCGCCGGAAATTAAATCGAGAGGTTAGTAACTACAATAATTGTATGTATTAAGAAAACCATGTATAGAAAATAGGGCTTAGTACAATCGTTGTTTAAATTATGTTTGATTTTATCCCATTTACAGATCCTCTGCTTGAACCGATCCTGAAAAATGAAAGGTAAAAAATTAAATAAAATCGTCATAAGTCTAACAACATTTATTAAATAATTTACAATTCTCTTGGTTTTTTTGTTTGTTTAAATAACATTATTCAATCTTTCAATATATATTTTAGCAGTTTGAAAGGCACAGTTAATTACAAAAATATCATTAAGCCCACTGAGAAACAGTTAGCAACATCATTTCAAGAACAGGACGAAGCAGAGTTACCGGACCTCGTGTAATTCTGTTGGAGCTGCTTAAAGAGGAAATCCAAATTTACACAAGGAGAACGTTATATGCTGTTTTTTGTTTTTATTTTTTTGTATAAAAAATGATTACGTCGACTGTAATTATAGAAAAACACACAAGTAATATGTGTAATAATAAATGTATACATTTGAACAATTTAAAAATATTTTTATGCGATTTTTTTTCGATGTTAACCGATTTCAATCATTTTTTTAGCTGTTAGCTAATTGAACAACTGAAGGACACAGATATGCTGAGCCACAAAGTATGCAACTCGCCCATAAACTGTATTTTATATGTAATATGTATAATTATTATAGTTTTCCAAGAACTACATACATACGGCGGAATTATGAATACCCTAATCCTTAGTGTTCTTGTAAACATTTATATAAATTGTTTGTTGTTTACAAATATACAACATTGATCTCGACAAAGACAGAAATGATAGTACATCAAAAAGGCAATTTACTGTTATTGTTGCCGCTGTCTGATCCTAAATTTAATTGATATTTACAAAATAAATTCGAATAGACAAGTATTCAAATTGATTTCTCGATTTTCTTGTCTTTCAAAATAGGTATAGTATCAGTCTATTGCGGCGTTAACTCCTAATTTTAAATAAAGTCCACGAACAAGTTCTTGTGGTGTTGGAATGTTAACTTAAACTAATCTGTACAAAAGCCTACCACACATTTTACAAAAAATGTTTTTATTCAAATATATCCTTCAAATAACTAACAAATAGTCAAAAGATTGGTAAGTATTGTGTGGGAAATTTACATTAGTTGATTTGTTTATTTTTATTATACAATACGAGTTTAAACAAATGTGATTGTAGCTTCAACAACAGTTCAACATCTGTTCTAGACAATTAATATCACCTACAAATGAACCATAATATTTAATTTGGTACGTACCTTACAAGTAACCATATTTTATTATTTTATTAGACATTCTTGATGCTCAATGTATGTAATATGAAGTTTCGGAATTAGTGTTTGATTATATAAGCAGTAACGAGGATTGCATTTATTTGTTAATTTAAATCCCATTTGATACTTTATTTTAATTGATACGCATATATGTTGTATAGGAATTGTCAACTGAAAACACCGTAAGATTGCAAACAGTTCGCACCTATACGTATTCTTATTTGTTTTGTGACTTTCGTTATTATGTAGGAACATGAGTTTATTTAATCTTTGTTTTATAGCTTTACATAAAATGGAAATTTAAAGCTCAATTTGCTATAATTGGGCTTTAAAAACGTACTGCTGAGTAAATATTTTTGTTGGATTTCCTAATGATAAACACTATAACTTACCGTTAGTTTAAGATTTCATATAAACATGTTTTAACAGTATATTTCTACGGGTATGAAAACTACAAGCGAAAGTTTTTGCAGGAAAAAAGTATACCTACTTGTTTTTATCCCTAAAAAAATGGAATTTGTGATGAAAATGTAGATAAAATTTCCGATCATTTCGAAACAGGAATTTTGTTTCAATACAGTAACACTTTTTAAAATTTAAATAATTTATGATGAATAAATTGAAAATTCAGTGAGTCAATTTTATACACTCAACTGAAAATTCCACCATCAATCAAATTCATCCTTTTTTCGGTGGGCTTGAATAGAAATTTGGTCGAATTAGTGGCAAATTTTTTTTTATGGTAATAACATCGATAATACCGATTCCATGTCTCTAATTTTTTACAACAGTAATTTCTTATGTCTACTCACACATATTCACATAAGCTAACGGGCAAAAGCATTGGACCAAATAAAAACGCAATAACAAAAACATTGAGATTTATTACAATTACTATCTTAAAAAGAAATCATTAAAACTATTTGTAAGATACAAAAAGAAAAGCTTTAGAAAATCTTCATATTTTCACGGGAAAATATCCGTTATGCAGACTTATTTACAATCCTTCCTCCTTTTTTTATTCATTTTATAATGACATTCTGCATTTAAAAATAAATTAGTGTCTCTTATACATTAAAAGAATTTTGCTATCAATATTCATTTTTGGCATTTGTATTTCGTTTTCAAACTCATTTGGATTCAAGATACATATTTTTGTTTTTATCTTCCATTGGTAGAAGTTTGTATGTACAATAATATATTAACAATTGTGTAAAATTAATATGATTTTAGTACATAAACTTATATTAACTGCTTTTTAGATTCTTATATTTACCAAAAAGTAGTAAATAATCGCGTAGTAAAGATATTGTAGTTTTGCCACAGTTGCTCGAGCAACTGGATATTTTACTATTTGTATTCTTAGTATTACTACTACTTCTGTGGTAATTGTTGATGTTTTCAATATTTCCCCTTAAAAGTCAGACTTTTGTGATTTGTTAACTTTCGCGATTTGGTAGCTTGGAATGGAAATGACGTGGCCAGGGCAGAGGCCACTCGTATTGTCTCGGAACTGGACCGCGAACATTCTTTTCGAAGTACTTAAAGTACGGATACCACCATGCTCGACCAATGTAATTGCTGCTGGACTAAAAGTATACAAGGATAATAATAGAAAATGATTACAAAAATATGTGTGTTATTTTCGAATTTTTAATTACTTTTAGCAAGAAACTGTTGTTGGCCAAAGTGTGATAAGTCCAGAACAGGCGAGTGGTAATGTAGTAGGCGATGATGACGTCAATGGTGTAATGACCATGGGCTATCAGAACAAATATGACCCCTACCATCGCTGCTAACCACGCCAACCAGTGGAGAATGTAGAATCTTCTTGGTGAGTCTGAAAGAAATCATTGATTTGAGGGAAATCATTTGGAAAATATCAATGTCGTCTTACATTCAGCTATCACTTGATAGCCCAGGACTAGCATTACTGTATGACCGCTGTAGATGTAGTCCCCGCAGTAAGTGTGTTTACCATTTATGGACAAACCGAATCCAGATATCAACTGGAACACGCGTTTAGTTATAATCATCGGTGTTGCTGTTGTGTTTGATTTCGGACTGCAATAATATGTCGT
Source organism: Leptogaster cylindrica (assembly GCA_963082835.1). NCBI lineage: Eukaryota > Metazoa > Arthropoda > Insecta > Diptera > Asilidae > Leptogaster > Leptogaster cylindrica. Next base: position 8,489,042 of record OY720105.1, on the reverse strand, counting down.
ACTTGAAACCGGCAAAACAGTAACATACATTGTGATCGATCTCATAAAGTATAATGCAGCCATTATGAGGAATATGCGTCGCATCACAATGAATCTGAAAACAACCGGGAATTATGGTAAAAAAAAAAACAAGGAAAAACATTTGTTGTATACCTGTGCTTATGAAAAACTACGAGTAGTATGCAAGAATTAACTGTGATCATAATAAGTATTTCACTTATGTTAAGAGCCCAATCTTGTGGTGCGATGTTGTCTAAAACTATGTCTGGCAATGGACGATAGATATTTCTGTCTGGTAATTTTTCGTGGACTAAAGACAAAGATACCGTTGCTAAAATGAAGTTTACAGCGAGTATCACAAATGCTAAAAAGTAAATAAAAAACAATATTAAACTGAAACAATGTCAACAAATCGATTATCTTTACTCACAAATGAATGTTTTCCATTTTTCTTTCGGAAATTTTGGTTCTTCTCGTAAAGGCACAGGAACATCGAGTTTTATTATCACCGCATCTCCATTGTTGAGATTATTTGATTGGTGGTAGGGTAGACTGTAGCTTTCATCAGGTACTTCCTGTAATTGAAAATAAGAAAATATTGAGAAAGTTCAGTTGGATTATTTAAAATGAAAAATTAAATATATATATCACATTTAATAGCAGGAATTTTTCCATGAATCATGCAAAATTTGATTGTTTTCCAGATTTTTTCACTGGAAGGAAATTGTTTAATATGCCTTCATAGTAAAATAAAAAAATATTTTCCGTGTGACAGTAAACGTGATTTATTTCAGATTTTTATATGGCCTTCTTTTCTGGACACTATTCAATCGAGCCATAAATCACCTTTGATCAATTTTATGAGAATTTTGGTACGTACGTTAAACAGCTTGAACCCTTTCACAACGACCATCATTAAAAGGCGACTGAATTCTTCCTGGAGACTGTAAAATGATTTTATGTGTAATGAATTCACAGCTTCTACGATTTCTAAATGAAATGACGTAAGTCGAGGCAAAGCTATTGAAACCAATTAACTTCTCTATAATATTGAATGTTGAGTTCAAGCTATGCTTATTTGTAATTTTTACATTCAAACAAGGCATTTCAGTTCCATCAAAATGTGAACTAAAATTTCGCTTTTGTTCTTATTCAATTTCGCAGATAATGAGAAAAATACAATAACACAAATTGGAAATAACAAATAAAACCTGCACTTTTTGCTGTGGTTTCGTTTGATTGTGATGAACAGAGAAAGCAAAATGCAACGAAGATGAATCGCAAATAAATAACATAAATTTCTCGATAGGGAATTTAAGTTTTCTAATTTCTTTTATGTAAAAACCTAGAAAGAAGAAAAAATTGAACCAGTGGGTTCAACCATGCAGCTTTGTCGAATATTTTCTCAATCACTTTTGGCATAATAACATTTGCAAATATGTTTCTGACATCAATTAATCTTAAGTTTGAGTCCTTGTCGATGAAAGTATTAGATATTGAACAAAATATCGCTAAATTATTAAATATCCTAGCTTCGTGCTAAATTATGATAACATCCAATTCGCGGACGTAAGTTATTACGAAAATTAAAATCGTGATGGCGTTTGTGCCTCTTCCGGCATCTCGTGCATGCTTCGCGAAAGTTTCTCAATTAAAAAAAAAGTTGATTAAAACTGTATTTATTTAATTCTCAAAAAAATTGTTTTTTAAAAAGTTAAATTTCTACAGAACAGACGCTTTAGAATTTAGATTTAATTAATTTCAAATGCAATTTCATTCCAAGTGAAAAATATGATTGCGTTCGCATCGGCACAAAGGCCAGATGAGGGGAAAAGAGCCAAGATTTTAGTGATGAGATTTTTTTCTTATACTTTGTCAATCAAAGCAGAATTTATGGTTAGTTAAGTTCTTTTCGGTGGGAATGTAGAGCAATTTTAGTCAAAAATGCAACCTTGCAAAACCACTCAACAATGAACTCATGCTGCTTCGATGGATTACTAATTTTGTTTACCGAGCAATAAAACGAATACAAAATAAAGGAGTAAGGCCCGCTATACACTTCAGCTAAGCTAAGAAGCTAAGTTTCTCGCTCGGTTGTCAAAATAAAGAATTTAAATGGAGTGTTGCACACTTCAGCGATGCTATGTTAGCGATGTTTTCTCTGCTCGAGCGATGTGCGCTAAGTTCGCATGCATAGCATGAACTCGGCTAAGCAAGCGGGCTTCGCTTACCAATACATGAAATTCCGGTGTGTCTTATATGCAAACAAATTGCCTGTATTGGGTGACAGTACAGTAGTACTTTTAAAAAAATTATCGCTTAGCTTCACTGTAGTGTGCAGCACGCACAAGCTAAGCGAGCTAAGCTACAAAACTAACAAAACTTAGCTTAGCTGAAGTGTATAGCGGGCCTAAGGCCGGCGTTATACTATCCCGCTTGGCGGGCAAGAATTCAATGCCGGGAATGGGCGCAGTCACACAGTCCTGCTACGCGGCACCCGCTAAAAACTTGCGGGAACCTGCTGCCGCAGAACGGGAGACCGGGACAAAGCCCAGAGAACATTCAATCAAATGGTAGCAGTCACAGCATCCTGTTCTGCGGGACGAATTTTGAAGGAAAGTAATGTTTGACACGGCAAAGTTCAACTGATGACGGTTCTCAGATTTTTCGTGCCCCTGCGCGGAACGGGATAGTATGTCGCCAGCCTAAGGCAACATTTCATAACAATCGTTCCAGTCTTTAGAAATTCAAATTTATTCCAATGTTTCCTTTGGAAATGGTCAATTGAAGCGGAAGGAAAGGATACTACTAAAAGGATACTTTGTATTAGATAACAAAATTAGGAATATAACAGATCCTGCTTGCATGTTGTGAACTTTATCGAACTAAAATTATTTTTTTAAAACAATGAGGTATAACTAGGAGTTTTAAATCAAATAATTTTTAAGTGTTGGAATTAATAAAATAGAAAGTTATGATCCTCTGAATCAGGAACTGAAATAATCTTTCATTAATAAAAACCATCGTCAGTGAACTTTCGATTTCTCGAAAGAATAACATTTATATAAAATTAAAATACTCTCCGAATGTCCTATCAGAGAAAAGTGTTTAGGAATTTTCATTAAAAAGAAGGGTTTTGGTAGAAATTCGTTCTATTGACATCAGACAAAAATCTATCTTCCTCCTTTATTTTTTCTATTGTTGTTGTTGCAATTTTCTTTGATTATTCCACTAACTTAAGCAAGATTTCAAAAGTGCACTTTAATTAAAATTGATTTTCTTTGTTGTGGTGAATCCTTATCCGACAAACTCAGCAACTTTTGTGTTATTTTCTTGCAATTGAATTCGAGTAGTTTTGCGACCTTAAAATGGGATTCACTAACCTTGATGAATGAAGAAAATTTCTAGAACGACGCCATTTTTATGTAATTGCTGAGGAGAAAATGAACTTTGCATTTAGAAAAGGAATGTGTGGGGAAGGGGGATAAAAGATTCAAGTACCCTTGAAGGAACTTAAAAGATGTGCGTCAAAGAAAATTACGTTAAAAGTAAAGTTGCTTTCAAAGTTATGTAACGTTTTTAAATTAATTTATTGAGGACTTAATCATTTAATATAAGTAAACCAGATTAGTCATAATGTTAAAAATAAAAATTGATTAGTAATGTTTTTATATGAGACATTGAATGGCAAGAGGTTATCGATATCGGGGAAAAGTTATTGCAAAACTTTCGAGATAATAAACACTGGTGGCAAATTCCAGATCAGTGATTAAGTTTATAATGTTAAGCTTCTTGACAAAGGGAACCGACAATATCAGCAAATACAATAAATATCAGTATGCAAAACATCAGTTGACGGTGTGATGGAACTGTCCTGCACTTTTAGGCCCGCTATACACTTTAGCTAAGCTAAGAAGCTAAGTTTCTCGCTCGGTTGTCAAAATAAAGAATTTAAATGGAGTGTTGCACACTTCAGCGATGCTATGTTAGCGATGTTTTCTCTGCTCGAGCGATGTGCGCTAAGTTCGCATGCATAGCATGAGCTCGGCTAAGCAAGCGGGCCTCGCTTACCAATACATGAAATTCCGGTGTGTTTTATATGCAAACAAATTGTCTGTATTGGGTGACAGTACCATAGTACTTTTAAAAAAATTATCGCTTAGCTTCGGTGTAGTGTGCAGCACGCACAAGCTAAGCGAGCTAAGCTACAAAACTAACAAAACTTAGCTTCTTACCTTAGCTAAAGTGTATAGCGGCCCTTAAAGGGGAGTTTTCCCTCTAAGAGCTTTCCGATGACATATTTCTTGGAATCAATTGTGGAGAGCCAATCCCTTTTGCGTTTGGTTAATTACAATGAGTCTTCCATCGTTCACTATTCCCAGGTCTTCAAGCTGCTTGTTCCCCAGCATTTCAACCCTTCACTATCATCCATAATTCACTCCTCGGAAGTTGGAACGTAATCAAATAGTTTCGTGTAAGATTGAAACTTCTCCATGATTTGTACATATGTATTTCGTCCTTTCAAGGTTGATCACTGAGAATACGGTTCAACGTTTTGTATAATCATGGGGTATTTACAAAACTAGGATCTGTCGCTTGCTTTGTAATTAAAGCAACAGTCACGAAACTTGAAATTAAATAAAAGTACGTCGCTTGTGGCACGCGACGAACTCAAAAGGACACATTCTGCGTTGCTGTGTGAACCAGGTGCGATTTAAACCAATGTCCCCGACCAAGAAGGAACAGCAGCGGCGGCAGGTGTAGAACGGTTTTTTCGTAAAAATTATGAATTCCGTTGAATGAAATAATCCCAGAGGCAGAGGGGAATACAAAACGAGGCCGCTCTTAATCGGGAAATAACTTTCCCTTTGGGCCATTTCTGCTCACGTAATTAGAAGAAAACTTGAGAAGGATGTCATCGCCAAACAATTGCAGCCAAGGATATGGGAACGCCTCGAATGTAGCTGCATTGTGAGCGGCAGTCAGCCCGGAGCGCGGGGGAAGGTGCACTTTTTGCTGTTAACACTGGTCTCTCACTGACGTGGAGATTTCACGATAAGTTTGCCTTTTATTTGCTCAAGTAATTTTATCTATGTCATCGCATACTTCCACTGCACACTGCCGTTGGGCTTGACGAATGCATTAGACTCTAATGATTAGAGTGTTAGTTCGGCAAATGCATATTCTAATCATTTCATGCGAATTTGGCACGAGTTAATTAACGCGCAAATTCCTGAGTAATATGCGTTAGCGCCCACTAAGCCAACAACATCCCGAGATTCCAACAGGGGAAATTGTCGCTTTTTCCGTGTTTTCATCCTAAAGGAAAGTGTGAAGGATTGCGGCAATAAAATAGTGATCAAACATCAAACATTCACTGCTCTAGAAAATTCAGCTTTTGCACATCTCTACGGTTACGCAATTCAGCAAACAACGCCTGTAAATTATTAACCTTTTTAAATTGCCCAATTATTGTGAGCTCTGCCAATTAGCAACTGAAGATGCTCAAAAAAGTGTAAAATATCGAAAGGCAGTTTTTGTGATTCAATTTCAATGACGCTCCGATTGCCGACAGCCGGCAATGAAGAACTTGTTCAACAATTTTTTCAATCGGGCAATTTATTATGAAAATGAAAGTCTTACATTGAATTCACTTCATATAATTAATTTTGTCATTTTCATTTGCTGTTAACAGTCACCGATTAGAATTGTTAACTTTGTGCATTGTGAAATTGTGGAAACTGCGTTGTTCGAATTACCTACATATTTGATTTGCTAACACAGCCACAGACAGAGGCATCCATGTGTGTGGGTTGGATTTAACATTTTGAATTTATAAAACAAATTGCGTTTTAAAATAAGTATTTACTTAAATTAAAAACAATAAACTACTTCGAAATATTCGATTTTGTTGTTAGTACGTATTTCAAAAATTATGTTTTTCCCGCCTCTAAAATTTGCATTAATAAATATTATTTCTAGAGTTGAAAACAAAGTAAACAATTTCTAAGTTTATTAGAGAAAATACGAAGTTTCAGAAAATTAATGAAAAAATATTTCAAATTTCCAATAATTGTTTTGATTGTTTTCATTTTTCGGATGTAATAAAGCAAATGAACCTCGTGATTTCAATATTGAAAAAATTATAAAGCATTTTAATGTTTTTTCCTCTTTGTATATTGAGCTAATTACGTAACACGAATATTTCAGCTTCTAAGCGATTACCTTAATTACTTTATATTATGTTTTTGTGGAAATTGCATAACAAACTGAAAATTTACCCGAGGATGGTATGGAATGGGGGGTGCTTAAATGGCACATTTTGTACGCTCTAAAAAACGTCAAACGATTGCGTAATCGCTCCGAGTATATTTTCGTGATAATTAAGAAGCGGCGCGATTTAACTATTGCAGGTGCACGCGCACTGGAACTTTGAACCACTTCGCACGAGTAGCTTAACCTTGGCTTGGTTGTTAGCGACCCCATAAAGGCCAAGGGGACCCACACTCCGCGGGGATCAGGTCCGAACGTCTTGCTGGACACACATCTGACTTTCGGTGGCCTCACTTTCGTTCGGACCCCATGACAACTCCGAGAGCCAAGCTCCTATAATCATTTCTTTTTTTAGTTTTTTTGGCAACTTATTTGAATGTTCTCCATTGACCATTGTTGTTGGTTTATGACTTCTCATACGAGATCGGACCGTGATTTATTGCCACAGGCGGATGCGATTTTTATGGTGATAAGAGGAAATTTTAATAAGAGACTTTAAAAAACATTGCTTAGAAATTACAAGTTTTAGGAAAACATTACTCATACAGAATTTACTGCGAAATTACTGTGCACGAGAAGAAAGATTACGATAATCTCACGTGACATTATAAGTCTTATTACGTATTTTGATTTTCTCGTCGACCAATAATTATAATTGAATGAAGTGAGAAGTCTTTCCATTCTCCGCATCGTTTAAAGTTCAAGTCGATTGAGATAAACACGGGTAAGACAAATATCAGTGTATATTTACTTTTATTTTAATGGAAGGAAACTCAGCAGTTAGTAGTTAATGACCGAGCGATAAGAGAGCAGATCGCGGAGCATTATTCAGCGGTTGATTCACGCTGGAGTGAATTTAGTTGGAACCTTCTCGATCCTCGGCGACAGCCTTCCAATTGGAGTTAAGCGAATGTAATCAAATTTATTGCCTTCAAAGAGTGTCATTCACATGCGCAAGTGAATAACAAATGCAATGGACTTTGATAAACTTTTCTACTAGTCATTTGTAGTAACGTGGAAATTTTTTAATCCGTTGCTGCTAGTCGTTGGTAGAATAAATTGCTTATTCGAAGCTGCAACTGCAAAATTAATATTGTGAAGTTGATGTATTTTTGTATTATTTTATTCTAATTATTGCACATTGCACCTGCAGAATTAAAATAAAAACAAGAAGCGGAATAATTTACTGAGAGATACTTGAGCAGGTGATTGAGACTTAAATGGAATAAAAAGTTCGTTCTCATCTCCTAACCTAATTTTTATTGTTTTGTTAATAAATTTCATCTCAGCGAAACGTGATTTATACAATGGCAGCGGTCACGCGTAGGTGTTTCCTTAAATTTGACTTATCAAATGAGTTTTTTTTACAGGTTATGAACTTTTATTGGATCAACTGCTGAAACATTAGATTACTTTTTTTGTTTTATTGACAATAGGGAGTAAAAATCACGTACAATACATTGTCAGGTTATAAAATCTAAAACATTATTGTGAACGATAAGTTCCAAGTTCAGTAAACACCTAAAAATAACACGGCCACGTTTTGCATTAAAAATGTTTGTGCTATAAAACAAAATGTTTTGCAATGAAAACGGTCATTTAAAAACACATTTGTGTGCAGGGAATTTTATTGATTCTTTGTTACGTAATTTATTAAGTACTTATTATTATAATAAGATTCAAATTTACTGAGTCCAGACGCACGAAAAGGAAACTTCTACACGCCGCAAATGTTGGAGATGGTCTGATAAAGGATTTCATGCAGCATGCAGAAATAGAAGAGAGCATGCAATAAGAATGACCGAAAACTGCAGTTAGGAATCAATCAAAATAAACATTTACGAATTTTGCAATGGAAAACGGGGGACCTTTTCTCGAAAACAATTAAGGATGTTAACGGTTTCAGTAGCTTTGTATATCATGGGGGAAATCAGGAAATGGAAATCAATCAATCTAGCCAATCAAACATGACGGAAGTGCTGCTTTGTAATTCAATTATTGCGCTGTTGCTGTACATCATGAACTAAGGCCAAAGGAAGGCATTTTGTAAATTTCAAAACAGTTCAATGTCCTTTATTTAATTAATTCAATCCCAGCGATCACCATTTTAGAAAAATATTTTAAAAAACTAAAAAAACAACGACAAGAAATTATGATAAAATGGCGGTCATATAATTTCATATAATATCTAATGCAACCAATTTTATTATTTGAAAATAGTCATAAGTCATAACGTAATATTTCAGTTTCATGAGTTAAATATTATTCAATATTAATGAAGTAAAAAAGGCTCGTATTTCTAAAAGGTAGCAAAACTGGAGGACTACAACAAAGGTCTCTATTACGAATGTTGGTCATTTGTTAATGTTTTGTTTTCAGAAGTCTCCATTGCTTTTTCATCCTATTCCATTGTGTCGTGCATCGCTGGGAAAATGATCCTTGGAGATGTACAAACAAGAGCAAACAAAGGACTGGATTCCATTTCAATGATATCCTAATGTCCTTCTCCAGTACATTTCTCTAAATGGTAATTATGAAGTAATTTCACTTAATGCTGGAATAGAGCCAATTTTAACGGTGGAAGCCCAAACATCAGAAGTCACTCTAAATATGCACTCGGGTGAATCTTGCCCTACATTGCATTCGGATTTGAGAGCTCTCAAGGAGTGATTGCGGGGTGCACTTCCGAGTGGGGTTGTTTTTGAGGTTTCCATCTTCCGGAATTCCGGCGATGACTGTAAAAACCTGCAACGGACTTTCCGCTGAGTTCGCAACTGGTAAACAAAGCCACCTGTTTGTTGAGTTGAGTTCAGCGGAACTAGTCAAAGAGACGGACTAGGAGCGCCGAGCGGAACTCATCGAAGGAAGCCAAATGCTTCAGTTGATGCAAAAAAACGGAAACAAGTCTAAGCGACAGAGGAATACAAAGTCCAAGGGGGAATTGCGCGAGTAGGTACGGTGCGCTTACATAACCCTTCCCGCTTCTACAGGTACGATAAGCTTGCACCTACAGGTCGTAAGCCGTAATTCTCATCTCGAGATGCTGTGGCCTGTGGGGCGAGTTGATGATGAGATGCATGCTGGGAGCAAGTGGGGCCAGGTGAAGTGGAAACGATAGGAGAGTAAGGTTGAACCAGTTCGCTAAGCCGCAATCCTCGGGTTCCCCACAAGGCACAAACTATAAATAATGGATAACGCAGAGATGCAGAGATTCTGGCAACTCTTCGCCCATGCGCCAGCAATACGCGCAGCACGAACGGCTGTGATTGTGCCGTGTGCGTCGAGTACCCGGTGCGAGAGTACCGAGCAAATCGCTGCCTGATGAGTGACGGATAGAAACGGCACATAAATCGCAGCATGACGGGCACTCAGATCTTGGGGCGGGCGCAGGAATCCAAAGCCGAGGAGATCACCGCAGACATGATGCTGTCGCCGATTAGATCTTATTATTAAAGGAAAGGTTATGAAATGCGGGGACAAAACTAAAATAACGCAAATGTGCTAAATGCGGGGGCGGCCACGAGGCACACTACACAGTAACTACACTTGGCATACGTACTTCGTAGTCTCTTCTTCTGGATGTGCTGGCGCAATTAAGGCAAGTCTTGTAGTTGAGCATTTTTAAGATTTCCTTCCTCAGTTTGTTCGTTGGTGCCATTTAATTAAGAACGACCGCTAAGTTAACTGCTACTGACTGTTGTTTGTGTCTATTTGTTCGAAAATGCAGGGTGGAAAACAAGAGAATGCGTTCCTCGGCGAATCGAATTTATTTACCAGATGCGACTGCACAAGTCATTTTCACCATCACACACACTACCACACCACACAACAAAAACACACTGCCACTATTTCGTGTTTTCAATATTTTGATTGTAATTAAAGTCGTTTCGCACGCCGTCCGACACACTCCTTTTCTTCCAGACGCGGACCGATGGGAGTTATCACTGCGAAATTGAATTATTATAAAAGCGCACACTACAGGTTTCCAAGGGTACGGGGCAATGAGGGTGCAGCTAGCACCTTTGTCGTTGGAGAAATGTTTGCAACTGCAGCAGCCACCGAGCTCTCGCTCAGTAACGTGTGCTTCGAGAGACGCGTCTGCAAGACAACTGCCGGCTGTTTCGCTTGCTCACTGTCGTTGCTGCTGCTGCGGCAGCAGCGACTGAGCGACCCCCCTCCCCTCTGCCATTAAAATTCCAATTTCTTCAGATGTTTTACTGTTTTATACCCGTCCCCACCATTCTCCTTAGAAAAACCCTCATGGCCCCATCACGTAGCAACTTCACGCAGACCATTTCTTATCCAATCATCGAGTGCATTGCGCTAGGGTGAAGGAAGTGATGATTCGCCATTTCAACACTTTGAAGTTGCAGCGTTGCTGTCCGAACACTACTCCGTCGAAAGTGGGATCTCAAGGAAAGGAATTTCCCTTTTACTAGCCCTCATCGTCGCAGTGCAAAATCCCTGTTCAGGAATTTGCTCGATTCAATTCAAGACACGAAAACGGAAGTAGCAACAATGGCGTTTTTTCAGAAAGTCGAGTTTAGTGTTTGGCTGCGCCAATTGAAGACATTTCTCGAACAAAGAAAATTTCCATTTGATGAGAGTTCGGAGATCACTCGATTCTCGAACCGGCCTTGAGAAGATAAGAAATGTGATCTTGTAAATCACTGCTTACAGCACTGCCAGATTGACTTGGTTCTGAATAACGAACAATAAATTCTGAATGATGGTGCCCATACACTTTTCGGCGGCGGACTGTGGTCCAGGACTGACGGCCGTATACGAGGGTGAAATGTACTGCGAACTGTGGACGGCCAAGTTTTTAAAATGATTTGATATTTCTGGCGGTCAATCCGTCAGTCCTGGACGACAGTTCGCGGCCGAGTAGTGTGTGGATGATGTCGGCCACGGCCGTTGTCGACGACTGACGGCTAGGACGACAGTGCGCACTCCGCGGCCGATAAGTGTATGGGCACCATTCGGAACAATCAATTCTGAATTACGTCAATTAACACGAGTTTTTAAAAAAAAATTATTAGAAAAATGTTTACATTTTTGGTACCAATTAAATACTCAATGTTTAACTACATTTGTGTAAAATCAAGCAAACAAGTTATCATGGCAACAAGAAAAATTATGGTTATTCTATTTTATAACTACAAGGGCAGTATACTTTCCTAACGGTGAAAAAAATTTAAAATCATTTATGGCATGTTTACATGTATTTCACCGCAGAACAAATTGTTTAATGAACATAACTAAAACCAGATCAAACAATAACTTTGATTGCCAGAGGGTAAAGATTTACTCACTAACTCGATTATTATTGTGCTGTGCTAAGTGCTCATAAGTTCCCACTATTTCTATCCTAGAATCTATAATTTTGCACCTGGTGTGACTAGCAACATTTGACAACGTTTCATTGTAAATTAGTTTAATCAGCAGTTTCGGTCGGCAATCAATTGTTATATGAACGACATAAAAAAAACTGTTTTATTTTTTTCGGTATAGACTATAGACAGTGCGTGTTTGAAACCTGTTATTTCGGGTAAATCTGGACAATTAGAAAATTGAATTCAGCAATCTGACAAAGTTCCTTGAGAATACCTTCATATAGGAGCTGGTAAGTACGTGGGAAATCAAGTGAAGTGCACAATTTCCCTCTTTTACAAATCCATATAAAAAAAACTAATAATGATGAGGGCAGTTTTACTTGCAATTATTATGACTTTAATGTAATTATAATTATTATGAAGAACTCTAAAGGGTGATGAGGTTCTAAAAGAGCCGGGTGAAGGCCGCAGGGTATTGCAGCAATTATTGCGTGCTTTTGACGCGACAGGATTAATATGCGTCAAGCATGACTCTCGGCACGTGGGCGTAATTACCAGGACTAATGCTGCCCGAGCAAACTTTGTCATTACAACTAGGAACACGTAAATGTCACGAAATCCTTTTATAGCCCAGCAAATTCCTCCAGAGGTTCATCAAACTTGAAACACGTTCGAAATAATTTGCCTATTCATAGACGCCTACGTTTGCATGACAGGTCTGTACTATGTTCGTTGACAGACAGCAAAACCGGGTCCATTTACCTTTCCCGCACAGTCGGGGAATACCCCCGGCGAATCAAAGATGAATTACACGTTCGATTACTGGGACGAATCGAGAGCACCTGTATACTGGCGTGTCAACGAAATTACTTCATGCAAATGCTGCAATCTTAAGACCGACCCTCACAAAAAGAGCCTCAAACTCTTTATCATAATTCTGAACGTGTTTGCTCAGTTCATATTTATAGACGCTGCCACCTGTTTGCGTCTACTGTCAATATAAAAACAAAACCGAAATGATAATTCGCCTTAGAAGCAATGTAATGTCAGGTTGTTTGTTTGAGGACTTTTTCGGCATCCTGGAGCTATTCTCAGACTCATAAAAAACACATTCAATTCATGGCTTCGCAGGACTAATTTAGTATCTAAGTGTGGCTCCTTCGTTAGGATATTCATAAGTGAAAAGATGACGTTCACAAGCGCTTTCAAGCTAATTATTCTGATGTTTTCTGTTGGACGCCATATTTGAATATTTCATGTTTTGTTGCTATTTACAAGCCTTTGATAATGAACTCCACATGCTTGAGCCCTAAAAAAAGCAAGCGTGCGAAGTATTCATATGAATACATACATCTACATTAAACTTAATTAAGGTCCTACCTTGAAATACCTTCGCCTCGATAGAGGAACACGTTTGTTTTTACTCTCAAAGGACATTAGTGAAAATAGATTACGGAAAACATGTTGAACTTGGTTTAAAAGTTGCACTTTTATGCAAAATGCGTTGACAATGGAATTATTTAAAACTTCACTAAGTAATGACGCCTGACGGTGACCCAAATGTCGATAATTATTTTGACTAAATTTAAAATTAGAAAAACTTTGGGAATTTATTTCCGTGAAATGTTTGCACAACATTCAACGATTTTTATTGAAACCGAATAAATTTATGGGTTCCAATTGAATAGTGAAGTTTGGAAACTGAAAAGTGACCCAGTTTTAATGTGTTTATTGTATCAAAAAATTTGGCGATGTTTCTAAGTTTTGTCGGAGTCTGACTGTCGCAATTCAATTTCAACAATTCAATATTTTAAATATATTGTACGTACAGAAAAGCAACATTTTCCTTTACATTTTCTTTTTATTTCAATCAATTTTCGGTAGGTAAATGTTTATTGTCGTTGTTTTTAAATGCTAACAAATCTATTATTCACAGAATTGTTTTGAAGAACTATCAAGATTTGAATAGAATCCGGGTTTTATTACTATCGAAGCATTTTATTTTGTAGTATGAATCATTATTTTTTACTTGAAACTCTCGACTCGAATGATGAAATTTTTTGCACAAACTAAATCGATAAAATTATTTAACAACAGTATTTTTTTTTCGAACTTGTTGAGTGAATATAAGTAAATGGAATCCCATTCTCTATGTGCTCCGAATTTTCATATGACTAATACATCGGGAAAAAATTACCTCATCAAAAAAACCACACAGCATAATAATTCCTCTTGGTTCTGCTGCGAACACATTTTTTACGTAATCAAAACCATCTGCTTTGGAACTTGTATAAATATTGAATTCTTCGCGTTCTCATCAACAAGATTAAAACATTATTTTATCGTGACGTCATCTCACTTCGCGTCAAATTAATCATTGCAGTTTCATGATCTTGCAATGGCGCTTATCGCGGCAAGTGAATTCCTCGGAGATATCTGAATTTTATATCTGTTTTTTAATTTTTTTGTGCGCTTAAATTTGACTGAACTTGTGTCTGTGTCTGACCTTGTCTGTTTGTTGGAGTTGAACGAAAAAAAAGAACGTCCTTGAATTCAAGTCAAATTGAGTTTCAAAGTGAAGTTTTTAAAGAGTTCCACTTCGTGTGGCAATTGAAAAGAAATACTTAAAAAATAAAAAACTGAACATTAGGCAATCAATTGGTGTCGCATTTGATTTATACTGAATGAAATTCAGAGTTCACGCTGTTGTCTACAAAGTTCACTAATCGAATTCATTAATGTTTAAGACAGTTGTTTTGCTTTCTTCAATATTTCAAATCTGAGAAAAACATTTGAGCGATGCGAGGTCATCGATTTTCGAGAAAATCAATTTTTAGTGTAGAACATTCTACGGTGAACGTAATTATTCTAATTACGTGGAAAATTGACTGTAGTAATTTGTGTAATTGTGTTCTGCTTTAAAAAATGAATTTTTAATTTGAAAACAACATTTTTGATGGTCCAACATATCAAAGTATGTATTTGAAAATATATTTTTCTGATTAAAATTAAATTATTTTAGTTTAAGCAAAAATTGCTATAAGACAAAAAATTAAGCGATTAAATTTTATTAGTCACTAAAAAGGGTTAGAAACTTGTATGAGTACTTTTATTACTGAATAAATATAATATAATTATTGAGTTCCAGATCATTTGACTGTTTGAAATGATGAAATCTAAAAATTTTCAAAAAACGAAAATAAAATATGTATTTGAATTGGTGGTCATAATTTTTCAAAAACGATATTGCATTCTATTATTAGTAAATATAGAAAAACATGCAGTAATGCATATTTGTTTCTAATTTTATTTTATGGAAACCATCACGTTTAGGATTAGGAAAACGTATGCAGTAATCTGTTTATGTTATCTAAAGATAAATTTCCCTAATCCTTCATTTTTGGCAGAGAAACTGCAAAAACAAGGATCGTGAGGGATGCAAATTCGTTCGCCTTACTTCGCATTACCGAATTTCAAAAACACGGAAATTATTGCATCTAAACTATTTGAGGATTGCTTTGAACTGTTTGTTTGCGTTTCAAAATATATTCTCTCCATTCAGTTTCATAAAACTCTAATTTTAAGTTTTTCATCCAGCAAAAGTAAAATTAGCAAGTTGCCAATTATAAAATCCGTATTTTGTTATTCTTGCATCAACATTGCGGGGGTAAAAGGGTTTGTGCTCATTATCCCTCCCCCTCAAATCGATTATGCACGATTTTATTGCACTATAGAAGCGGCTTCGATTGTTTAATTAAACTCACACTAAAAATAGTCGAGCTCCCGTTGATGAGAGCGGAACGGATATGGGATGTACTCCTCCCCAATTCCCTCCCCCTCCATCATCTTCCGCTTGTAATTTCCCGCAAATGAATTAATCACTTTGCTGTTGCGAACTTAAATAGCTGATCTGTCGAATTGCAAAAACGTGCAATTATTCCGTTGCATCGGAAATTCTGTAAAATATGCAACATTGAATTTATTCATGAAATGGCAATTTGCAAAAAATAGATAAGTTTCAGCATCGTTGAATTGACATTTTTAACTGGAAGTGTTTGCTAATTGTGCATTGAAATTGTGTTTATAAACCTTCGCAGCAGTTATCGACAAAATGGCCTCGGTATTTTTTTAATTCTGCTAAATAAGGTTTTGATATTTAAATAACTCCAAGGGGGAGGAAATGTAACCAGTAATGTTGTCCCAACATTAAAGAATATCAAACGCATTGGGCAACAAATGCAGCTGGTACTGATAAGATCATCCAAGTCTGGTTCCTGCTGCGATAAACGTTTCAATTCAACGGTTTCTTCTTGGCTTTAATTTATCCAACACAAGATATCTAATTTACAATATTCTCAAAAACAATAACTTCCAAAAACAACTTGATGTCGTTTTTTAAATAATATTGTTTGTAAGTGTATAATTGCCACCAGTCTACAACGTTTTAACTTTTTGCACAACTGATAAGAACACGATATCGGGACAAATTTTTACATTGTAATTATCCAGCAAATATCGAACATTTGAACCTTGATATCAGCTACCAATTCAATCCTCCTTTAATCTAAACATTTTTTTAGATTACCGTGCCATAGTATTATCAGAAAAACCATTGTCGACTGATATACATAACTAAACCAATTTGGAACAATAATATGTTGTAATAAATGCTAACATTGAATTTTCACGTGTCTTATCTGAAGTTTTTTAATAAACAATGTAAAGAATTTCTAGACACTTTTGAAAGTTTATTATTTGAGAGGTTAGTAATTGTCGTATTGACAAGATTAGTTTAAAGCAAAAAAGTTTATATTTATTCAATTAGAATTTTGATAATATGAATTAATGGTAAGAATTATTTGTTCGCAAATAACGATAACAGAACCGTTTTAGGTTGATCAGAAAGGGTCAATCAACTTCATTCGTAAATATTACATGCACAAGCGGAACGTGACACTAATGTGTGATTCGATTCCCTCGTGTCTGCTCTGTTTTCTTTTCGATGTTGTGATAGAAAAACAATATCAATGTCAATATCAGCACGTAATGAAAATGTCAAATTCAACGGTGAGGCAAAGAGTGTTTCGATCCGACGAATGCAAAATCTCCAGTTACGAACGTGCTCGAAGGTTGCCTTCACGGCAACGTTCGTAACGAAAAATTAACAATATCTTAAAAAATAATAATTGTTGTTTAGTTTTCAGTGGGAAGGAGGACTTGGCCGAAACTCGTGTCAATCCGAAGCGATCGATGTGATTCGCGTTTTTCAGGAAATGTTGACGACTATCTAAATAAGATTTACTCACAGAAAGTAGAATGTGCAGATGAACGAGTTTTACTAGGAAGACGAACAAGCCAGGCGGCTATAATTAGCGATGATTCACACACGCTGAAGCCACCCGAGACGGAGGAGTAATTGTTCGGGCGATGATGACTCGATGACGTCTCAGTCTTCCAGGGGGCGCAGTGCCTGCGAATCGATTGCGGCTCAATTGGTGCACCGTGATTTCTTGCGAATAAAATTCGCATTTGTGGGTGTGTGGGCAGTTGTGTAAGGGAAGGGGGACGATTGTCCACAAACCCTAGATATCAACCTCGGCCCCGAGCAACGGTCAATATTTCACGGACACTCCTTGGCGATTAGATATCAGCTCCGCATCATAATTGCATCAGGAGCAGGGTGTTCTGGTGCCGCAATGGATTCAGCGACAACCGCGAAATTTACAAAGCGTCATGACGTTGTATGACGTAACTAGGAGAGTGCACAATGCACATGCACAATGTGTCAACCGCGCCGGAGCTAATGGTCTGGCACCGTGGCCATCTAGCTCAAGGATCCATCGGATGCGGGGCTGCGAGTGGCGCCCAGAGAACCACAGAAACACAATCTGCAACGCCAAACAATCGTCGAATTCCTTTAGCCGTTCTTATCAACGGCGACAGGGACGCCATTATATTATGGCGAGTAGGAATTTCGTAATCAGGAGCCGTATTCCAGTGTGTGCACGACAGAGGGGGCGTTGTGGAATGTGCATAAGAGGAGAGACGGGACCAGCGGCAGCAGTCACACTTGTTGGGGCGAGTGCGTTTTCGTCTTGTGTTTGGTGGCTCTGTTAGTGTGCAATCAGCCCTAAACTGACCTAATTCCCAATAATAGCGGAATCAATGATAATATTCGGGGCTACATGGAGGTTGCTGGTGATGAAAAATCCATTGCACTTACACTCTCATCCTGTTCTCGGTATTCCGCCATTGGACCGGACTGGGTCTCACAAAGGATTAACTAGCGAAGGGTAGGGGGGAATGATGACGACGCCAGACCGCACTGGAACAATAATTTACAAAAACCACTTAAAACAACTTTAGAATACTCAAATAGGAACAGAGTTCCTGTCAACTATCAAACTATTCGGGCGCGCACCAATGACACGATTCTGCACATAGTGCACTTTAGTCTAGTAGTCCTTGAGCAAAGGATATCTACTGAAGGATGTCATCTACACTCTCTTTGACTCCTGAAAAGCTTTCGAACTTTTATCGATGTGGACTCGCGAGAATCGGCAAAGCCAGCAATCGTAATCGCGTCAACAAAAAAAACGGTGCAACACGACCGCAAAACGCGTCGACAACTCAAATCGCACGTCGAACTACTGGCTGCTGTTGAACATGTCAATTCTCGTTTTGCTCGATTACAACGTAAGCGTCTGCGGGGGAGGGGGGGTTACACCTGGTATGAGTAATTGCTCGGCCTCGGAGGAAGCGGACCTGCACCCCATTCATGACATCACGTCGGGATATTATTTCAATCAAACCCATGATACAAATAACTTAAGGTATGCCAAAAATTTCGCATCCACGCCATCTTGCGCGTCATCGCGTTCACCATAAGTTTGAAAATTTGTTTGATTTAAACCAATTTACAAAGTAGAAATGCACAAAAGTTCTACAGATATGAAAATTTCTAGAATAGTGTGCGCCCAATAAAATCTGTACGGCAACAATCCCAAATCGGAAGGTGAATTCTCAGGCGATCCAGTTTTTCCCACGGATTTCCATAATCCGTAGCTTAATTCTATGAGCAATTTTCCATAGCCTTTGCGCCTCATATGGTGGGATTGTCAGAATCCTCGGTGCTTTCTTTTTTCTTGCTAAAAAATATCCAACAATGTGGAAGCCTCTTGAATCGTATTCAGTCATCACGGAAAAAAGGAAAGGATCTGTGTCGTAGTACAAAGTTTACAATCTTCTTCTTCTTAATGTCACAAAATTTCGTGTGGCATTACTTTACGAGGGGCTGCAAACATTCAAATAAATTGTGTCTTCGGCGTCCACACTTGAATTAACCATGAACCTCGTATAATAAATTATTTTGTCTCGAAGTAAATTGAAATTGAAATTTTTATGTTTCTAGCATGGGTACGCGGAAATCAGTTAAAGCGGTAGTGTATAAAACGGCCACCTGCGAATTTGCTCTTCGTAACGAAAATGATGAACGAAAAAACGATATCCGCATCATCTAAATTCTAAATTCTAATTTTCTAAAGCAACTTAAATGCTTAACAGGTTCGAATCTGAACTTTATGGGTGAAGGATGAAATGAATTGTCCGAATTTCTGTCCATGGGTTAATTATTTTTCGTATATTGCGGCTGCGCCAGAATTCGTTCCCCGTCAAGTTATGGTCGAATGGTAGCGTAAGCCGCCCGAAAAATTTAGACCAATCCTTTAGAGGTGATTCTGTAATAGAGCGCCCGGATTGAGCGCAATGTATGGAGACTGGATCCTGGATGTTTAGACTTGGAAGCTAGTACATTTTGCAATGCAACCAGAATGGTATAAATTTTCATTGAGTAGTAAAATTTCTTTTACAATAATTTTACTATTACTACTACATAAGCAATGACGTCAAAACAGTCCAACATATCAACAAGGACGAGACATATGTCATCCGATAGCTCTTATAATCTTTTTTTATATAGGCTCGATACCGATTACTGTGGAAATTCAGTTTGTTTATTATCTATTGGTGTATTGATGTACATTATAATAGCTATTATAAGAGTGACATATGGCTCGTCCTTGTTGGTTGCTGGACCAGCTCTCATACAAAAATGTCCATTGTCCTTTATTTATTTATTAAAATTTTTTTTTTTTTGGTTTAAATCGCTTGAAAAATAAACAAATAAGAAGGTAGCAACTTTAGTAAAGTTTTAGTAAAAGTCTCTAAATCAAAATTAATTAATATGGTGACCGATTTAAATGCAAAAAATGCCGTTAAATTGGCATTGCATGAATCCCAAATACTTATCACGCATGCATGTTTATTGTTTATTATTTATACGGTGACTACCATAAAACACAAATCGGGACTGATTTTTGGTTGCTGTTTTTTCAAAGAGTCACTTTCAGGCACAAAAATTACAAATTGTTTTTCTACAAATTAATTTGCCATAAGATTTGTTAACATAATTATTCATTTTTAAGACAATCCTAATTAAAATGTAATTGGAACTAAAGGTTTTTATTGTTTTGATGGTTGAACTGATATTTCCAAAATTACAATTGTGATACAAAATCACTTTTCACTCATTTTTACGAGTTATTCGGTTCTGAAAGCAGAAATCATTTTGCAACTGTAAATGATAAAGGTTTTATTACCAAATAGCATGAATTGTGTTATTGGGGTTGACAAGTCGTTAAGTTAAGTAGGATAGAAATATTTTAAAAAAAATTATCGAAACTTGGATATTTTGAAATCTGAGATCGCAAAGAAATTTTGATTGCTGATGTAAATAAAGTGCAACTAATTCTAACCTGGACCATTTTGCTAATTGAAGCTACCGGCAGCTCTGTAGTTGTAGAAGTCATAACACTTGTTGCAACGAGTCACGAAATGTACAATACTACACTTAAATTGCACTCATCCACAATAGTTGTTCCTTTTAATTAATTGCGATCGCCAAAACACACAATTGCTGCCTATGCACTGTTGTAACTGTTGCTGGTCGGAGTGTTCAGGTGCCACTGCCACTAAATGTCGTGAAGTAACGATTCCTTGCCTCTCTGGAGACAATTTTCTTCCCAGCTTCAATTACTCCTTGAAACATTAATGTGGGAGTTTTGTCAGGTGCCGGACAGTCTCTTTTGCTTTTCTTTGCTTGTCGAATCCAGAATCCTTCGCCACGCTTGACCTTGTAAAGAGCACGCCCACTTCTCACCTGTCGATTCCCTGTGGCTTTGGGCACCTTTTTTTGTAATTATGAATTTTGAAGTGGCGCGTCCACGTGAAATCGGTTGTTTGTCAATAACATCAACAAAATCCACTCTAGCGGCAATCATAATATTTATCTCGGAATATCGTAATTAATAAATTGGTAGAAAGGGACACGGACACACGAACTTATGACCCTCGAGGGTGTGTGATTTTTTTACACCAAATATTTAATGTGCACGTTTTCCTTATCGACGATCATGAGTCATACATTATCAACAAATCCAACAACGGCTGAAACTGTAGAAAATCAATTCGGAAAATAAATTATTTTTTTCAAGTTAAAAATATTGAAATATTGTTTCTTTTCTATTTTGTGTGCAACTAAACAACCTTCTGTATTATTTCATGATTGCAGCAAACTATGCAGAAACTTTCTTTGCATTCGTTGTTACTTTGACTTATTTAACGAAATGATTGTTTTTTGTAGTTGTTTATCTGTTTTACTAGACTTGTGCTCTGATTCGTAGTGTAGTACGTTTAAGAATTTGTGTAGAGAGAACTGTAAAAAGATCGATGTATTCGAAAGGGGTGAAAATTACAAACTGGTATGAAGAAGTTCTGCAGTACCCCTTGGATTTTGCTGAAAATACGGTATGCTTTTTAAACCTTTATTGGCTGCTATACTTGCTTTTATTATGTGGAGAGTGCAATATAAAATTAACAGTTATGTATAATATAATATACAGAACAGAGGTCACTATCGAACTCTTGGGCCCACAACAGAAGTTTTCATACCGCAAACAACCTACAATGAATCAGCAGAAAAAGGCTTGGAGGAAGGATCCAAAACCCAACTATTACCACATCCTTCCTTAATTTCAACTTCGTACCTGCAAACTCAGTAAGAATAAAAATTTTATCGTAATTTCTTGCAATATTTTTGAGTTTCAGCAAACAAGAAAGTCCAACAAATATGAAAAGCAGTACGATTGATATGGATGCGGAATTATTTAAGACGCAATTATCAACGTACCAATATTCGTTCTGTTGGGGAAAGGACCAACCCAAACATGAGGAAAAGGATTGGGAGAGTCCACATCCACTTTTTAATAGGCTTCCCCAGAATTGCTTCCTCAGTGTCTCGCCATCCTCGGAATTCAAATTTATGGATGATCATTTGTTCCATTTAACTGAATCCCGGAAGTGGACTAATTACATGCGACAAATAAGGTTAAGTATTTGAAATATCTTACAATTAGTTAAATTGTATGTTAGTATTACTTATTGAAAATGTTTGTATTTTCCCCGAGCGTCTTTTATAAATGCCGATTTTTTGGCAGGAACGTATCCTTCAATCCTTGGCTAGGCAAGTATGGGAACAATCCTGAAGGTTAGAACTGTATTGCACAAGAACACATTATTTAGATCAATTTTTAATTTGCCTTTGTTGGAAATAAAAATTTCAATGTTTTTGTGTCTTCTTCTACCATTTACTGTTATAATTACCACACGTTATTTCATACTGTTATATTGTACATTTCATATTTTTTTTACGGGGGTGGTTAAGCTGCAGCTGAAGCTGAAGAAGCATGCTGCAACGCTGAGAGCTGTTTTAAGAAAAAGCTTTGAATTTCGGCAGCTTTTCTGGAGTACTAAAACGGTTTTATATGCTTTTCCAAATATTTTGAAAAGTAAATTTTGTTTTATTTGCATTTGGCGCTGTTCTATCAATATTCTATTGGCAAAGACTATCTACTCGATAAGAAGCGAAACTTGAAACACAAATCCTTACCACGTCGGGAATCGAACCCGGGCATCATTTTGGATGGATTCATGGAGTTTAGTACTGTTTGCGGCAAACTTTTACTCTATTACTAGTGCCGTCGACTATTAACTCCTTATGTACTAGAATGGGAGCAGCGAGGATTGGCCGCTCTACTACATCGACTTTGAACTTCGCGGACTTTTAATCCAAAGACCAAAGGTTCAATCCCTGTTTTCAGCAGTTGACGCTCTTTTTGAAAATCTCATCACATCTTTGGTTTATGATGCAGAACAAAATTTCCTTCGAGCCCGCTGCAAAATGTGGCATCATGAGCTTAAAGCCCTTGGTGTCCGTGTCACTATCATCATAGACAAAGTATTTTGTCTATGCTATCATTCATTTTTCCTTTTTTGTACGCAACTACTAGCTAATAGCAGAAATGCAATTCTCCTCTTGTTTTCTGAATAACTTTTTTGTTTTATTTTTGTTGAAATAGTGTCACTTCTTATTCTTTGCTATTGGCCGCTGAGAACGCTTTTCAACAGCTGGATTTCCCTTTGTCTTTGCTAATATCTGTCTGAAATGCCATCTGTTGGTGTTCGATGGACGAGCAAATCTGCAGGGTGGAGGAAAAGTAACAACTCCATCGCCATAACCGCATTTCTGAAATATAAAAAATGTTCGTGAATTTTCGGGGAAAGTGGAGAATTCATAAAATTGTAAAATGATAATTGCATGTTTCAGCCTAAGTTTTACTTCAAGTTTCTTTATTTACCAATAAAGACGAACTACGAAATTTGGTACCAACTTTTAGTTAAGCGCCCGAAATAACTGCTCCGGTTGCACCCCCTCCCCTCGTCTTCCATTTCCACATTAAAAAATAGTCTGGTAAGATATCATTACACCATTCATTAATTCATATTATATTAGAATGGAAATCAGGAGGTGAATTCTGCCATTGCGTTGAAAAGACTCGCCAATTTTAATCAATTAAAATTGCTTTTCAAAATGCATGAAGCATAACTGCTTTAAGAAATCTAGACAATGAAGAGCTAAAATGTTTTACTATAGTCTATATAGCAAAGTTAAAGATAAACTTTAAACTAATAATACATTGAGGTTGCGTCATTAGTCTTATGTGGGGTGGTATTTTATGTGTTCCGAGAACAATTTTCAAATTTCCAATTAGAAAGTAACAAAAAGTTTTTCATTTAAAACCTTTTCTCCGTTTTTCTCAACATTTCAAGGATGAATGCAAAACTGACCAACAATAATGAGTGAGGGTGCTCACAAAGGCTTTAGTATCTTCATTTTAATTAGTTTAAGGAACAGCTTAAAGTCCATTTTGAAATTAAAGGGTACCCGAAGTGGCTTTCCTGGTTGACCAACTTTTGATAAATTACCCTTCACACTCAGGCCGGAACCCCGAATTAAAGCTCGCATAGAGTTATCATCCATATGTGCGAAGGGTGTGTGGGGGGGAGGAGACCTACATTTATTTCACTGGGAATATTTAGGCAAGTGGAGATATGCCGACACATAAATTGTTTAGTCACATTCATATAATTTATAGAATGCGATTGCATTTTATTGTTATTTTAATACACCCACACTTGGGGATCGATATGCATTGAATGTGCCATTCCCTGTTATCCCCGGTTATCCTGTAAATGAATATTCTCTACTCTATATGAATCTCAAAATTATGCGAACCCAATTAAATTAGTCGTATTAATTAAGTAGACAAAAGGGTGTAATTAGCACTATTGTAGGTGCTGTGGCATTTTTTGTTTTATTCAACTGGCACCGTTAACAAATTGGTTGATAACGGGAATATACATTAATCTGGAAATTATATTCTAAATGTATTTAATCTAAGGCATTTAATATGCTGACCACTGAATGCCAGTAGAACCATATTTCGTTTAACAAAATAGCCACGTATCTCAAAGGATGTTCCCTGCAGTAGGAATGAACAGTCAAACATTTCCATTAGTGTAATCCTTTTAAGGATATTCATATTAGGAAAGTCGAAAAAGAAATTACTCTTCTTAAAATTTTCGATTTATCTAAACAACCGTTATTATTATGAAAATTTGTGGTTAAAATTTTCAGAAATATTGTTGATAACTTTTAGAGGACATTTTGAAAGCAACCATTATATTGTAGAATTCTCTTCTTCCGCAGTCTTGTAAGGGAAAACTGTCCTGAAAACAAAATTATTAGCGCCTGGAGAAAATAAGTACTGCAAATTTTATGCTTCTGTGATTATTTCGATGACTTGTTGTAGAATTCTCATTATTTACTTTCCTGCCGAGTTTTCTGCAAAATAATGAACTTCCGCAGTAAATCTCAATAAAGAGGGTGCGAACTAATTTAAAACTTAAATTAAGAAAACTTAAATACAAGTTTTGTTCCTCCACTTCAGAACTATTTAACAAATCAGACATAATTCGCAGGAATAATACTTGACTACGATTTCTGTTCCAGTTTCGTCCTTTTGGTCCCGTATGCCGGGAAATCTGACTTTGTATTGCAATAAAATATATTCGTACGTTTACAGAAGAAAAATTCGTAAATTTCAGAATTATTGGGGACTTCTGAGGCGTCTTAAGTCATTAATATAACTTAACCCTTGAAATGGATATAAATGGATGGAATTTATGCATTCATGCTTGTTGTAGGTGCGCAGTTGTAGTACACGATCCTTTAAAGGACAGTTTGCACGTGTGTGGATTTTGCACGTAAATCTCGATTATATTTATATTTTGTGAAGTGCAAATTAAGTGAGAACGAGTTCATAAATTTTTATTTATGGGACTTACGTAATAAAACGTAATGAAGGAAATCGAATCGTAATCCATGACCCTAAAAAAACAAAATAATATTGAAAATTGCTGCAATGGTTTAAACATTAAATCAAATTTCAATTCCTCATATTTTATGATATTCGCCATGAAAACAACAGTAAAAATCAAAAAGGTTGCTCTCACCGAAAGCTTTGTCATTGTTATCAACAGTTATAAATATTAACCAAACGCATTTTTATTGCTGTCACGTTGAGATAAAAATCATTACATATTTTACATAAATATTAGATAGATTACATATTTAATTGCATACTGTTAATAAACTTTTCACTTAATAAAATAAACAAGCGGAACTTAAAACAATTTTCACTTTTCAAATACATTATAAAAACTTTTATGTAATCTCGAAACCTAACTAATAATTATAATACAACAATATAATTACTTGTTTACACGAAAAAAATTCCTCTAAGTATTAGGTATATTAATGAATTGTCGTCAACATATAAATATTAAATACTCAACTAATCAGAACTCGGAGAGTCAACTGAAAACGAGGAAAGGGTTACGTGATATTTTGAAACAGAATAATTGATAGGGACATATTTCTCCTTTTGAATTTAAAATATTACACTTTTTATGCGCATTTCGTAGTATTAGGAAACCATATTATTGGTGTCTTGGTTTTGAATAGTGTTCGTGTTGAATAAAAAGTTAAGTGAAAGTGATCCTAGGAAGAAGGCAGCAGTCCTTTCGTAGCATTGACACAATCAACATGAACGTATTCAGAGATTTGTACACGGATTATCAGGATAATGAATCCACCAGTTTGCAACCTTTACTAAACGCTTTTTCCGTGAGTTTGAACTCGATCGGATTTGCAATTTTTGAGAAATTCATTTGGAGATCTCTGAAAATGAGACTTTTTGTGTGCGTGTTTCTCCTCTTGACTTTTTTATCCTTTTGCCTTTACTCAAGCTTCACCAGTTCAGAGTCGTATCAGAAAATGGAGTGCTTTTCTGCTTCTAGTGGTGTAGTTCAAGTTAACTCAAATTGCATTTTAAACAACTCAGTGTACAATAAATCGAAAATTTCTTTAGGGCATTTCTAACATTATATGGAAGCTGTATTGGAGGTCGAATGTACAGGATATGAAGGAGACCATTGTGAACACAACGATGTCCTTGCAGAGTGCAAATAAGAAGGAACATGAAATCGCTAAGAGATACAAAAAGTTCATAATGTTAAATAATCAAGAGTGTTGCTTAAACAATTCTTTATTCTGTTACATTTTCATTTTAGAAAAGTGGTGTCGGCGGTATATATTTCATTTGTAATAGCTATTATGGGCTATGGCATACTTGATGTCGCCTCTTTACAAATCAAAGGATTGGGAATTGCCGGTAGCTGCACCAATTCCTGGATTACCGTACAATACAAAAAAATTGTGTTTAAATTCTGATATCTTAAAAGAAATTTTAAATTTTTCAGGTATCGCGAACATCCTATGTTCGAGATCAATCTCGTATATTAATTTCGATGCAAGTACTTTGCCTATGCACGAGTATCGCAGGATACGACAGCTTTTTCTTTGTGTGCTGTGCCTATGTCTCCTTGAAGTATGATTTATGTATCGAATCCTGTTCGTTGATTGGAGATAAAATGAGTGAAATCGACACTGAAGAAAAGCAATATGAGCTATTGAAAGATATTGCAAAAACACAAAAGGAGTTACTTGATTTCATAAAAAAATTCAGACAAACTTTCGAAGGATCAATTTTGGTGGTCATTTTGTGCGTTAGTGCTGTGATGTGTTTTTCTTCTGCGCAAATGGTTGTGGTAATTTAGAATAAAATCGATTTTAAAAAATTAGATATTTTATAACAACGTATAGTGGAAAACATGCATATTTTTCTATTGTTTTTTAAATAGGATAAAACACTTATGGCTGGGATCGCTTTCTTGCTCCTATTCATGAACTGTTTCTTATATTCCGCAATTGGACAAGTAATCCTTTCGAAAAATGAGGAGTTTTCTATGGCGATTTACTGCAGCAAGTGGTACGAGCTCGTTAGCATCAAGAACAGAAAAATGGTCCTGTACCTGCTCACAAAGTCGCAAGTGAACGAAGGTCTTACGATCGGAGGATTCTCGCAACTCTCTTTGCAAACAGTGACTACAGTAAGTTAAAATCCCTTTTAGTATTACTATAACATCATCTACGTATTTTTATAGGTTTTGAAAGGTTGCTTTAGTTTCACCATGTTTTTGATCCATTTAAAAAGTGTATAAGACAACATTTTTGAATTCATTTTATCTGGAAAGGATGACAAATATTTGTAGCACAATAGGAAAACTTATGGCAATTGAAATAATTTCGGCAGAAGAAGTTATGTCGGAAGTCACACAAACTTTGAAAATGTTTTTAAATGTTTCACTAATAAATATGTGGTTGATCACAATCAAAGATTTTTCGTTTAAACATTTCTAGTCATTAATAACAAATTACTAATAAAATTCAAAATTCTAAATACCTATGTTAAAAAATGTCCGATTGATTGATTTATATACGGTTCTTGTTTTAGTGAATAAGGAAACGTTTTTATAGCAAATGAGCAAGGGCCGAAGTCATTTACATTTAGTGCTCTTCAAAGTTATTATTCGCATCAATATAAATACAATGCAATGTTATGGATGACGTAGTGTCCGCTCCCAACAAAAGTCCTTTGCTCAATATTCACTTCACTAAATTATAAAAGGTTTACTTTGCAAAGATTTTAAAAGATTTCTGGATATAAAATACAGCAGAAAAGGAAATAGGAAGGAAGAATTTAAGGACCATATAAAGTTCGTTCGATCGAAAAATATCCTAAAACATATATCTTACCTCCTTAATCCTCCCCCAGCCACCAACAATAAACCACATCCTCAGCAGTTCAAACCTTAAATCACCTTCAAAAGGTACTTGAAACCCATCGAAAACATTTCAATGGAATTATGACGGTGCAGTTCTCAACTATCTTCTTGGGTCGGCTTTGTCCAGGACAGTTGCTTTGATTTGTGGAAATAGTTCGTTGCTAAAATTGTCTAATATGAGAAGTTTTCTTAAATTATTTTAACCATGTTCAAGAGCCCTGATGGGCGTGGAGAGTTTTTTATTTCCTCGGGGACGGCGACATGCATTACGATCGTATTCACTGCCATTACGGTCCATGATAACTCATTTGATTGCGGCCGGGGCAATGTTGCCCTTCTCGTGCTCGGTAATTAAGAAAATTTATTTTATTGCATGTCCCTGAAATTTAAGTCGTTTATATTAAACAAATGGACTGGAAATGAATCCATTAGTGAGTAGAGATATGCTCGGGCAATAGTTCCGCAGTGTCGGCTGCCGAAGTGAAATGTCCTGAGCTTCCGAATAGACACAGTGACTGTGTATAGAGTGATTATTCAAAGCATTGCGTAACGATTCATTGTCGTTTCCTTGCCATGGGGCGGAATACATTTGTTTCCAGCTAACGCAAAGGACATTTGTATCGGAGTCTCGGAGATAAGTTTTCGTTGATCCATGGAATCACTAGTGGCATATAAAATCTTCAAATGAGTTTCTACGACGGAAACTAATAGACACTGGAATTTCATTGTCTGTTGTAGATTCCAGCGAGCATTTGTTTTGATAATTGTAATTGCATGAACATATAAATGCCTCTTACCTGGCAATTTCTTAACCCTATGCTTTCTAGGTGTTGTGTGGTGTAGAGTGTGGTGATCGATTACGACCAGACAATGTTTGGAACTATAAGGTTAATTTTTTCTATAATATAATATCTATAATATTTATTTCTACAATATTTATCTATGAAATTTGGAAATGAATGAATTAAATTTGTTAGTTAGGTTGGTACCTACTTTCGTTTGTAACATGACGAATATTCCTCGTTTTCCCACCTGGAAGTGTACAAAAAACCTTTATAAGAGAGAAGGAAAAGCATGAATTAATTAAAAGTCCTTGAGTATCTCACCGATGGGACTTCATTACAGCATTCGTGTTTATTTTAGTCTCACTACCAAACAAACTGGTACCCTTAACAAAAGTACTTAGCAAGTCATAGAAGAACCGCGACCCTCAAATGAGCACCGAGCTCTACTTTATAAACATTTCCACACGATAACGCATTGTATTTGCGGAAAGTTAAAAATTTTAAATTCTGTAGAAACTTCAGAGTGCATACAAAATGCGGAAGTGAACAAAACAAAGGCAAATACACAAAAGGACTTGAGATCTTTAACTTTTAATTAAAACAGTAAACATCCTGCTCCATGTCTTGTATATCCTTTTTTGACTCGTGCAATTCTTCCATTCAAATTCCTATTAGAATTTGCATACGTGTTGTGTTAAGGGAACCTAATTTTTGAAAATTTCGTCTAAATTCATAAAAACATTAAAAGGTGGAAAATGCACAAGAGAATCCTTGCTACGCAGCTCTGAGTTTGAGTTTTCCGACAAAGATGCCGAAAACTTTTCAATTTTTTTTTTCGTTAAACTACACAAATGTATTCAGAAGTAATTTTCCATTTCAGTGCTTGGTGAAAATTTCTATTTCTCTACATAACCCTTTTCGCTGTGTCGTTCACAAGACTGGTGGAGGAGACTTTCTGAAAATGGACACCGACAGATTTTCCATGTTGCTTCTGATATAAATAAAATTCATGGAGCAGACGTAATGACCAAATTCATTTTTAATTGCGATCATTTAAGTCTGAATAACACTAATTTAAATGGCAATGTTGGAACTCCAAGTGCTGCAAGTTTTCCAACAATTCAATGAATGGTAACAAGCGGAGTAAGTGAAATTTGAAAACATCCCAAGCGCGGATGTAATTGCAGAGGAGCGCAATTGTCCTCGGGCTCCCCATTATTCGCCAAATTCTGATGGGCAATAAGTTCATCATAAAAAGTGGCATTTCATTTAGTATTTTTGGGGTAAAGTGTCTTAGTGTAAATGAATTTTGGATTGGATTAATTGCTGATTTATAAATATTCGTTTTTCATTGTAATTCGCACTTTTGATATATTGTTGTTGTCAATTAAAAAATATTAATTAATTAATTAACTCAAATATATTTATTATGCGTTTCCAAGATTCTATTCTATAATTTCACAAAGTCTGAAATTCAAACGATTTTCTTAAAAGCATTTTAACGGCTTTCAAATTAATTAATTATATATAGATACGTACAAATATTCTTGATTATTATTAATGCAATCAATCATCTCATTCAATTTTTGATTTGATTTGATTTTATTCAAAGTTTGTCTTTCGATGGAAATTAAATATTTGCTCTGTAGATAGGTGGTCGACTAATACTTTGTTGCCTTTGCTAAAATTGCATATACCCTGAAGCGACTTCAGATAGATCAAACAAATTCCCGGAAGTACGGAACTCCTTTACACAGTCCTGCAAAGCACTAAGCAGGAGTTGACATAAAATATATAAATTCAATCAACAGTAAGTGCCTGATCCAGCGCAAAGTGAATACTTTCTTAAAATTAGCAATTAGCCGCGGGAATTCATGAAATGGTTCTGACAACGGGGGCATTATATTAATTAATCCCTTGTCATTAAATCAATTTGTGAATTTTGTTAATTTTGTTTAATTACGAAGCGATCTTGCCCTAGTGGACGGAAACAACCGCGCACCCCTCCTCGTTAAGATCCACTAAGCTTCTTACGTCCTTAATGGACGTGATGAGATTCGTCCAGTGTTTGTGTACAGCGTAATAGTCCTGGAAAATCGTCCTGCAAAGTGAATTATGACTGCCATAGAAATTTATCGCTCGTTAGTTTGGCGTTGTTTTCTTTTTCCTGAGTAATTGAAATTGTAATTATAATGTGGATAAATGACTGCACTGCAACAAAGCTAAATTAAAATTAGAAAATTATTTTGAATGGTCAGTAAAATCACCTCATTTAAAAAACTCCGTGTATGTTCTTATCAAATCATAAATCAGGACTGTAAATGTCAAAAGGACGACATAATTTACATCTTACATTCGAAGGGCAAAAATTTTTTAAAGCGTAAGTTCGCACCGAACCCTGAATTTTCCTCATTTACGTGGCACCGAGCGTTTTTCTCGTAATTCCTGGAATCTAAGCTATTTTCTTGGCAATCGATGCAAGTTTTCCATTCTGGCGTGTATTGTGAGTAAATAAAGGTTCCTCCTGGAGAATTTTATTTAAATTTTTGGCATGTACGGCAGCCTCTGCTTCGTTGTGGTTCTATGACTTGCAGTCGATAATGTCAGAATAATTTTCAAATGCAAATTTTATTACTGAAAAACATTTAAGAAGAGATTTCATTTGCATTTTTACCATTTTTTTTTGCCAGCACAGTACTTGTAGCTTTTTTCCATTCCTTCCTTTACCACTGCTTAATGGCAAACCCAACAAAATAGCGTACCTTGAATACTTTACTGCAGGAAGGAATCAGAGATTTTCCTCTTCCACACGAACTACTGAAACGAAAAAAATAAGGTTTTTATCTGTATTTGTATATCTTGATGCTACTTTATTCTGAACTCCCATTTTTCATGTACTGTGGAAGGAGGAAGGTTAAACCTACTCGCATTTTATAGAAGTAAATGAAGTAAAAGAAATGAATTCGTCCTTTAGGTAGAAAATCCCAGAAAAGAGCATCAGTCCCATAAGAAATCGTCTCATGCAAAACAGGTAATATAAATAGCACAATTTAGTAATACTTTCTTGATTTGCGACACTCGAAAATTGTTGCTGAGAGTTTTATTAAATGAATATGTTTGAAGTGTGCTACAACTGAGTGATCCACTTTTAAATTCCTCTTGGGGATTACAATTTACTCTGGAACCTTGATCTCTAAAAGCTACAAAAACAAACGCAGTTATTATTTGCAAAACGCTTAAATAATTAAGTGAACCTAATGAATTTTCGAAAAGACTCCAACTTTGTTAAAAGGTTTCAATTAGGTAAAACACATCAATAAAATATTTAAAGTTCAGTAAAAAAGAACTTGACAAAATATTTACCGAAAGGTGTGAAGAGGGATTAAAATCAAAATCCAAGCCTGAAAACATTTGTTATATTCATTAGTGCCATTAACTAGACACAAATAAGCTGCTCTCCACATCCTGATGGATCCTTAATGATTTATGGATAACGGTTAGCATCTGAAATTCAGCGAATAACTTTTGGTCAACCATCGTCTCTGTCAGATTCTGTGGTTCATTTGTCAAGGGATGATTTTCCTCCGTTATACATAAAGTGAGACGGGAGGAGACCTTTTGTTCTCATTGTTGAAGCATCAGCTTGAAATTTGAACGGATAATTAAAGGACTCCACGACGACATTATGGCATTTTGTATATTTTCCTGTTAACAGTTCTGCACAAGTAACAATATAAAAAAATATATCCCGGATTGCTACCAACAGCTTTCCAGACAACAAAGACAGACGGATTGAAGAATTATTCGCAGAGGATGAAACGTTTCGCATATTATTCTCATATAAGGGAGCTTCAATGAGGAGGGGACATATTAAGGAGGATGCCGGAAGGACACTGTATTCAACTCCCCCCTGATGAATGCTGTGAATGTTTATTTAGGACAAGAATACAAACTCTATCTCCCAGTCGTGCACGGCATTTCAGCGGGAATAGTCTTCTTACTCCGTTGGTCCAACTTCAACTTGACATTGATTGAATTATGGCTTTGGCTCCATAAATTTTCGATTGGAAACTGGTAAACCGAGTTAAGTGGTTTTCTGAAATTACTTGAGAGGATCTCCTTTCACTTCAGGTTTTCCGCTGAGTATGCTTCAAGAGACTTAAATTGTAGCAATAAAATGCCGGCAATGCGAAATATCCCAAAAGTAAATTTGAATTTTCTGTTTGGGTAGCATGGACAATTTTAGGATTCAATGCATATACTTTCAGGAATCGGTTTTTCCTTCAGGCAAATTTACTTTGTAGACTTATTTTAATCCAATGAAAATATTTCCTTCTTTCATCAGACTGAAAAAGCGCGACCGAACGATAAAGTCAGGCATTTTCAGAACTTTGAGAAAAGTCATTATTGCTAAAGTGTGCTCCTGGGAACCATTACTTGTAGAGAATTGTCCAGAATATTAAATTTGGGAATTAGTCTGAAGTTAAAAAATAAAGAACATGTCGGAGGCTACTTAAAATCGAAGGACGAGTCAGTTTAGAATTTATACAATTGAATAATGTATTAAATAAAATGTTTCATGGTTGAAGGTAGTCTTCAGTTGGTGATAGCGAAAAAATTTGCATCCGGTTTGAGAGGAAGTTTATTATAAAAAAATTGTAGTTTGCTAACATAACCTATCCAATTAAAAGATAAATTTGTTTTAGCGCGATTTATTACAAGATAACCTAAGAAGAGTTATTCATTTTTAGTTTTCCACATCTACTCAAATAAATCTCCAAAAGAACATAAATATCAAATTAAATATCTCTATCTCTCTCTTTCTTTCTTAATTCAATCTCCCTCTTAATTTCATAAAAACCTTCAAAGACTTCTGTGTTCTGCATAGGGACGCAACCCGGAAAATCCCCGAAGATTTATAAGTTATCAGATTGCATCCTATGATCACAGTACTAACCAACTTCGCTCTGGCATTTATCATCAAAAGAAATCTCACCTGAAATAGAGGTCCTTCCTTAATGAAAGATGTCACCGTTTCCCCGCGTTTCACCACCAGTCATCTAAATTCTTAACCGCACAGCCCAGCTCCTCTGCCCCTTACTCTTTTCAATATCTTTTAATCGAAATCTCAATACCTGTAAATCATTTGCGATGGTAGACGAGAAACCTTGGATTGGCAATAATTTACGAGGGCTACGTCTTTTTACTTCCGAACGGGTGAATTGCATACCACTACTACAGGCGGATTTTCCACACTCGTACCGCTCCATCCCGCAACTGTGAACGGACTCGAAGGTTCTGCCATAAACTAGCTCTGAAATAAACCAAATTCTCTCCTTTGAAATTTTACCTCTCGAGCGTGGCAAAAACCCTTTCAAGCACATGTACGAAGTATTGGGAAACGATTATCGTTGGCAATTATCTTTTATTCACCGGGGAGGTTGAACAGGTGGAAAATGAAGGATGTGGGGACGAACGGCCAGAGTTGGGTAGTAGAATCTTTTAAAATGGGTTCAACTAGCTTCGTATAAATCCGAATTTACATAATGGAATTGAATCACCTGAAAGGATTAATCTCTCTCATTTTTTGTGTGATGGCCGGTCTGTTCATTTCGCTGAGATCTCTTCTAATTGGCAAAGTTGAGCGTGTTCTATTTTGATTTACCTACGTACATTGCAGCCGTGTAGTACCTCCTCCCCCTCCAGGCAGGAAGTTTTAATTGGATTTACTTGACTTTAAGCAGCACCTGCAAATGGTGAACTAACTACGAGCTCCAATTTAATCCTCGAACTCACATAAGTGGAAAAATATTAAAACTCCGGGCTTAACACATGCCCTACAGAAAATTTCCAATATTTTATAACTCTACAAGTGAAGAGAAAATGTTGGCGAAGGAAGGCAGCGAAACTGCTTGCATTTTGCGGCAGCATAAACCCGTGTTATCCTTCCTGTAATTTATTTTACATGCATCAAGGTTTTCAAAATTTCCACACAAAGACTAATGGCCACTCTCGGCTCGTTGTGCAGAACCACGCTTAAGTTTGCCCCATTGTCAGAAGAATTACGGTAGAAAATAGCAAAAGGGTTGATAAAATACGAACCAAATTTACGCCGAGCTTGAGGGGTGGGAGGGTGCTGTCTGCCTTTAATATTTGTCAGAATACGCAACCAGGATTACGTTTTGTATATTTTAATGAACTGAACCTAGTTGAGGAGACGTTCACATTTTCACAATTTTCAGCGCATTTAGTAAGTCTTACAAATAGTTATTTTTCTTTTTGTGATTCCAAAGTCAAAACAACATTGAGGGATTACAACTGCAGTACAGGAAAAATGTTAAAAAATTGGAACACAAATCTTTTGAGTGTTTCAACGTTAAGTAAAATATATTCCACAGTATTGCTTTTTTAGGGGATTTACTATCGAATGCTCCAAAAGGCTTTTAATTATGCAAAGTTTTACTGCTTTTATCAGATCTAAATTTGCTTGTATAGTCTTGAAATATTTAAAATCGATATATTTTTTTGGTATCATGAAGTAGATTTACATATGTATTGTATGTAGGTATATTATATTCCGATTCGCTTGTGGTTCGTAAGAAAAATATTTAAAACGCAGTGGTTGATAAATTAATATATTGATCGTTTCTTGCTTCTCATTTGCAGCAACCACATTTTTAACGTAAATTACAGTTGCAATAGTATTTAAAACAAACAAACCATTGTGTTTCCTTAAAGAAACTTTATTAAATTCTATAACATTTAAAAAATTGTTGCAAACGAGTGGTTTTTTTTTCGAAATTTTTCCCAACAGGTTCACAAAAGGCTGACAATTCGTGTCAATATCCGAGTTTAATATCTGCCGTTTGCCATAAATCGGTGCCATAAAATTGTGGCAGTTCATATAATGCGAACATCAGATACCGCTATCAAAATAAATGTGACACGGTGTTCCATATTTTACACAGCTGCGGCAATTAATACAGTTGGTCCTCCCAACTTATTCGGAGAGGCTCCTTCCGGCGTAATAAACTCAAATTCACAATCTTTATTCCAGATAAATAAATTATACCCCCTCTGAGGTCTGATTTTACCTTTATGCTATCTCCATAAAATGAAATTCTCAATTCCACAGTCTGGCACAGATAAAAATTGTTCCAGTAGTGTAATTCGGAAGGAAAAATACATGAAAATAAAATAGAGTCTTCAGTTTGCAAGGACGGCCCGCTTGCCATCGCGGCCCACCGACAAAACCCAAAAAGCGAAGGCTACTCGAGCTATAGGGCTCGTAAATCGAGAGGCCATTTGCTTTCAGGTTTTCTGGCATCCATACAAATAGCTTTAGCGTGGGGTGCGGACACTTTAAAAATTACAGTTCGTGAGGAAAAAGAGTGCTTCAAAAAATTGGTTTTCCCACTGCACCCTCAACCTGTCCCGGAGGACCTGGGGGCGGCCACCACCACCACCACAATTTAGTTGAACATCCTCTGACAGTGAACTGAAAATATATATGTATGTAGTATATACCTACATACTATGGTTACGGGAAAATAAGCCAGGGAACAATTCAAATAGTAAAAATGGTCAAAAGGAAGGTCGTTCAGCCTCCCACTCCAGAGGCGATGAATGAAAATCGTTGGTCTTTGGCCAGGATTCATAACTGGTCCGCAATTTAAAGGGCAATGTTGAACAAACGCAAGAGGAAGGAAGAGCGTGTTCTACTTCACTGGAATTTTTCTACTATATAAGTTAACCATTCAAAAAAACAACGGAGAATATGAAAATTAAATTTTAAAGGAAAAGACACACAAATCTTAGGAAAAATAAAATTCCTCCGGAAGCAGAAAACATTCCACCGTGGGAAAGGAATTTATAGCATTTCTTTGAAAAAGAATTATAGAGCAAGTTTGTCGGGCGAAAAGAACGAGGCTTAAAGGTTTTTGAATCACCTAGCGACAGCAACGAGATTTAGTACACCCCACAATGGGTTTCCGTTTTGGCCGCGACATCCACCACTTTTTAGTTACGAATATATATTTTTTAGCAAGGTGTCGCTACCCCGCCCCGTGACATCCGGCTCTTGAGTTTTATCATTACCCTGCCGTAATTAAAATTGCATTTGATCATAAATTCTGATTTACATCCCCGACGGAGTAACCTATTTTACCGCAGTGGCTTGATAAGTTAGTCGCCTTCCTAGAATTTCTAGTCCTTGTAGAGAGCGAACAACACACCCCCATACTAATGAAAGCCATCCCCGGGCTGAATGTAACGTTAAGAGGTGGGGATGTGGGTAGAGACTGTAAAGCCATCTCTGATGTGTAATTACCGCGCAATTATGCATACATGCAATGCTGAGCTGGTTTCACGGATACCGCACAAGGTGCTGCAGGTGTTTAAGGAGGGAGGCCCGAATTTTCCTACACATTGCTTTTTAATGAAGGTGTCATTAGCCTTGGAACCGATTTTTGTGAAAAGAATTCAGTTTCCTAGAAAATGACTGTGAAATTTTGGATCCTTAACAGGTCAAAAACCCCTAGTCTTTCAACAGTCCTTTTCGAAACTTATCCGTGAAAAGTATATTCAATCAATTTGTTAAAATTGTATTTATTAAATATGATTTACATATTAAAAATAACAAAGAGAAAAAAACTTAAGAAAATCCTAGGTATCCTTTTGTTTAGATATTTTCCTTGAGTAAAATGAAACTGTTCATTAAAAATTTTCAATTTCTTACGGAACAAATTTGATGAATGTAATCACGCAAAAAGGCCTTCTGCATTATTGGTTATTAAATTTAGAATTGATTATCTAGTGTTTTTGTCTTTACCCTTTATGCGCTTAATTATGCATATTATTTAATTTCCACATCGTTTACATAAATTGCACTTTAAAATATAATTTCATCAAATTAAATGTGATTTAAAAGATAGTAAGTAGTAATAATAACAATAATAATTATTGAAAAAATACCAGTTTTCTCTGTGGTCAGTTAATTGAAGATACTGTCAAATTGCATCATTAATTGCAATCAATTAAATCTTATAATTAATTTTATGTGTAGTAAAATAAAATCAATACACCAATTTTTGTATGATATTTTAAACGTAGGATCATATAGGTTGTGATTTTATATTTTAATGCATGTCATACGGATAATTAACATGATTGCACAATCCACATTGTACAATTGATTTGATTCGAATTGTCTTAAAAAAACAATTCTGCGGGAAAGAATTTTCAATATTGTGTAAATTAATACGAACAATAAAGTTTCATTGCTAATTTAATTGGGTGGTAAACAGTTGCCGTGTGAAAGGAGTTTCAATAATTTTTCGACCGTTTACACAGTTTGCAAAACTTATTAAACATTGATTTTGCAAAGAAAACTTTTACCTCAAGGGCTCAATGTAACAATATCAGCTTTTGAAAATATTTTCCAGGCATGTTCCTTTTATTGCAATTTTCACCCTTACATTCACTCACTACTTCTTGCTTCCCATGACTCTTTTTAACTGTGATTGGCTTTTGTTTTTCCAATCAAAGTTTAAAAAAAAGATGCTACGTAGAAGAAAAGAAAAATGAAAAAAAAAACGTTAAAAACAAAAAAAATGGAGAAATGGGAAAATTGCAGGGAAGGTTAAAAAGAACGGAAGACGTGTTCTGCAGCTCACCGGAGCTCGTCCTTTTATTTTCACTCCTTTTCCGATATAATCGCTCTTTTCCTAGGGAAAAGTTTTGCAATTCAGCACAGGAATCGGGATATTGTTTTTTTCCGAGAGGAATTTTTCCATGAAACAAATTGTGAAAGTTCTTTTGGATATTTCGAGATTTTGTTGCAGGATACATAAAAAGGAAAAGAATAATACCATCGTCACAAATCGTGCATGACAGACTATTTATTGCATGTCAAATATCGTTGAACTCATGAAGCAATAAATGCCGTAATTTGAACTTTTTTCCTTTTATTCTCTAACTTTTGAACATAATTTCGGGTATTGGGGCATGAAAATGGCAAAATGCACCCGCCGCGGGAAGGAATGTGCAGTACGCCGTTGTTGTTCCGGAAATGTGCCGGAATGCATGTTAGGGCTTGAGAAGGGGCAATTTCATTTTCAACAATTTCTGGTAAACAGGTTTTGGGCATTAAAATTGCTAAAATGGATTCAATTTTGAAAATTGAATGCTTTCGGGAATTGTTATGTTGGCAACGATAATTATCGGGAAAACAAATAATACAATTTTGGTGGAAAGAGGAGATAAAATCAATCAGGATGTGCAAACTGTTCTGTTGACGTTGTCCTAGTCTTATGTGATATGCTTTAATCACTTAGGACTTTTGTCGATGAACATAAAGGACAACGTGCAAATTGATCGATAATTCAAAATACAGTCAACTTGTCATATTTTGAAATGTCCTTTTAGGACCACATTAGTCTGCAACATTCCTTAGTCCTTGTACGTGTCCTGTTAATATTGTCCATCATATTGTCTGAAAAACAAATTAGTATCTGTTCTATTATGCTAATCGAACCACAACTACTTGAATCAAATTATTTGAAATGACATTTCAAACAATTTCGAAGAACAAACTTGTATAGCTAAAATTGTTCTTTTCAGAGCTATAAGCACATAATATTGATTTGTATTTCTGTCATACGGTTAAGCTGTGAACATTTAGTGCTTTTTGTTAATGTGGTAAGTAGGTATACTAATTGCAGTATTTTTTTTTTGTTTACCATTTCGTGTTCATTGCAATATTTTTTTGCGTTATTCCATAAGCAGACACTAGACAGTATCTGTATAGATTTAATACAAATTGCAGGGTCGATTTATTCGACCTTATTTGTATAATATTTCATGCCTCCCTTCACCAGTGGCGTACTAAGACGAAGACCCGAGCCGGCCTCTCAGCAGATAGTATAGATTATATACGTATAATATAGAGGGGCAGGACCCATAATCCAAGATGCTATGTTTTTTTACTCGTGGGATCAAAATCTGGTAACCACAGATCGTATGACGTCACAGATGTATATCTAGTATCATTCTGTATCCCGCTTTGGCTTTCTTAGGTTCTCATGTCTGCTATTTTCATTGTTGACAGTCTGTAATTGCAAAAAAAAAACTTATCAATCCACAGCTTTATCGTTTATAGAAAAAGCAATAAATAAGTTTCACAAAATATAAGGCACTTTACTTTTACTAACATAAATTTATAATTAAATAAATATTTGGGCACAAATTTTGGATTCCGAACCGAATTTCGACATCGTGAACTTCTCAACCATTGCCGAACTGGTTTTACATGCCGCTCCGTGCGATCAGTGGATATCATTAGTGATATCGGTGAAAGCAGTTCTACCCTGCAGTTGGAAATGCCTTAAGTGTGAGAAGGTAGAAATTGACAATTTGGTTGGCTGATCTCAGCAACCATCTTTGTTTACCCGAGACAGTCATTAACCATATCAAAGGCGAATGGGTATAATTCTATGGACCTTCGTTCAAATGCCCCATGGGATGATATATAAATATAGTGTATTGAATAGAGTGTTTTATACTTAAATTTTTTTTATATGACATCATAAAAGTCAAACTCACAGCAAATAAGATATTCAGCTTTTAAATATAATTTGAATTGGAAATGAGTTGTGCAAGCGAGAAAAGCTGCCCATTTGGAGATGTAATCATTACTGAATCGGTTCCGTAATGTCTAATTGGTAATGACATGGCCTTACTTTGTTGATTACAGAATCGATTACATTTACATGGGGATGTCCTAGTGTGGTAAGTACTTACTGAAAACATTACATAGAAGGGCTTATTTCATGCCTCTGAGGTAATGCGGGAATTAGCCGAATACCAGTAAGTAGTATTGGGATGCCTTCCATCACACAATAAATGTAATAGCTATTATAATGCTTTCCTTATCATTATTGCAATAATTATATTTCCTTTTTTTTTTTTAAAATAAAAACAAATCAGATTGTGCCAGTAAGCGCTAGTCCAACGAGCATGAGTTGCGGCTACGCACTACGCGTCTTTCTTACGCTTGGCGGTTGTGATTTAGATTGTGTGCTCTGTGTGTGTAACTGGTATTGAGTGCGCCTGCTCATGGTAAATACGAAAATTTTCTAAAATTCTTCTTGCACCAAAATCAATAAGGAATTAATTTTTTTTGTGTTATATAAATCAAACTTTTATTGCATGTCATTGTCGTGAAAATGTTTCATTCTATTACCTAATAATATTTAAATAAATTGACACATTCAAGAGAACAAACGCGATTTTGATTTAAAAAATTTAATTTATTGGGGTTCTTTGGTTCTTTCTTCTCTTACTTACTCAAGAATTACGATTTACCAGGAAATCGCATTGTCCCTTCGTTGTCATTAGCGATAATATATTTTTTTATATACCTAACGAAAAAGAAGCAATCTTCATTGATTTACAATAGCCTTTCCAAGAAATCAATTTGCATTTGCTCACAAGACTCGGTAAATGGAAAGGACATATGGTATGAAGAATGCAAAAGGAAAATGAAAATCCTCCTTCGACATTAATTTAACTGGAAACTCTATAAAGCCTGTTTTGGACACAAGCAATGAATAAATGACATTATGGTGGAAACGATGGAATCCCATGTGAAAAATAGGCGACTTCATGCAAGGAGCTTGTGGTGGATAAGATCCGGGATATAATTTTTATACATTCCAAAAGTTTTATTCACACAAAAATAGTGTATGGCGGCATGTAATTCCCAAAGTCCTTCGGATGATGCCCCAGAAGGCACTGTTCCTGTGGCTCAACGCAAGGATACATCCGGTTCTATGGCCGTTGTTTACCCTCAAGCTGTTCTTATCCAGCAGTAAAGAAAAATGCAACTGACTGGGGAGGATAAAAAAGTGCATTTCCTCCTCTTCTGG
The DNA here is from genome assembly GCA_963082835.1 of Leptogaster cylindrica. Classification (NCBI taxonomy): domain Eukaryota; kingdom Metazoa; phylum Arthropoda; class Insecta; order Diptera; family Asilidae; genus Leptogaster; species Leptogaster cylindrica. The sequence continues at coordinate 8,447,018 of OY720105.1, read as the reverse complement.
GCGTTTTGCAATAATTTGTGTGAAGCAGTTCCGTTCTTTAGCACTTCCGGGGAAATTATTGGTTTACAGCGTAATGTTGGTGACAACACATTCGAGACATAGGAGCAAATTTGTCGGTGAAATTGCCCCCGGATGGGAATGGCGAGAATGGATTTTTGTTTGGTAAGCGTTTTTCAAAACAGCCAGACACACACAAGTGGTTATTTTTTTTGACACTAAATATAAACAGCTTGAAAGAAGAAAATTGTTTCCTGGCATCGTGGAAAAATTTTCCCCTTTGATATCTTGTGGAGTCTGGTTTCGATTGGAGTTACAGCATCAGATATAAAAAACTTTAGCAAGAGCACGACGTGTATTTATTTCAGACCAGTAGCAATTGTTTCAATGTTGCAAATATCAATACAAAAATTCTTGTTCCGTAAATTATTTTAGGTGTGATTCTTTTTTTTTATATAATCTTGATTATGTTATTCAATGATTTGTGTAAATTTGGTGATAACAACATTTTTGTTATCTGCAGGCGAGACCATAATTCTACAGTTCTCACAAGCAAGCGAGAGAAATAACTTTCAATTAAACGACACCCCCATTTGGAAGACCTTAAAATGGTAGTACGACCAAAGTCCATTAGTGAGATTTTGTTTTATTCTCCCTTGGTTCGTACGAAAGGATTCAAATCCTCATTATTTTGAACATCTTTAAATTTTTCTTAAATATTTCTCGAATATTTTAAGATTGCAAAATACGCTGCAGTTTTGTCTAATTAAAAACACATAAAAAGTTCGAATCATAAAAAGTGGAGGGGAAAGGTTCCGAGTCCAGTTGATAATGGCAATGGTAATGTGAATTTAGTTGGTGAAAAGAAATGGCGGTGCAATTGGAGACGTTACGTGAAAATAGTTGGCTTTTGCGCTTTTCATTTCAGTCTCGATTAATAAAAGTTTTTAATTCGAAAACTTTCTCCTCGAAAAACCACAACAAAGGTTTTGGACTATGCAGTACCTACTTTGACAGGATCGTGCTTATTGTTGTTAAGCACTGAAAGTTTCGTGTCCCAATTACTCACGTCCTCTATATGCGCCCGGTTCGTTGAATCTTCCTGTTTCTGCACTTTATATTTCGTATATTTGTTGTTTTTATTTCAAATATCCGACAGGATCAGACTCCTTAATTTGAGACCAAACAGCTCAACGTCGTCGTACAATAAGCGACTGTGTGTATGCCAAATTCGAGCATCGTTGTTCTTATGGCAATCCGTCTGAATAATTTCAATAATTAAAAACGGCTGCTGTAATTTTGTCTCTGACAAACACTGGATAATTCTGAGGAACGTCAGGTATTCAGGTATCTAGGTATCTTCGGTGTCAGCGACTGTAATTGTGTAGATTTAGAGTCGACAGTTTATGATCCAGTAATTGGCATTGCAATAAAACTTTCTAGTTCGTGTTTTTCCAGGATGCCACGTCCCTAATATCCACCAGAGTATTTGACGGTAACGAGCTTGTTTTTATCCTTTTATTTCTTAATGGAAATTGCATGGTTGGCTGTTTCATATGCACTGTGGAGAACGAATTGTTTGCCTACTTTTTATTTGTTTGCAGTAAGCTTTTAATTAAAATCGACAAGAGTATGGAATATGTTATTCAAATGTTTAAGGTTTTCGTAAAACATTTTAATTGCTTTTTAAGAGTATTTAAAGGGATATTAAAAAATCCGTAATTCCTTATAATTTCAAGTTAAAAGATTTATTTTATTAGCATAAATAAAAACATACATATTTATTATTTATGTTTTTTTCTGCTTGTGTTAAAATGTTACACAACTCTGGAACTATTAATTAATGTATACAATTAATAGCACAGCATTTGTGTCTTTAGCTGCATAATTTACTTAGGCATTTACACAAGTATAGGTATACCTATAATATTGCACTTTTTTATTAAAATAAATTTTGTGGAAATTTTTCTCAAGTATTATTTAAAATTTAATTAATTTTGTTTAGCTCACACAATAAAACAAATCCTCATTATATCCTTCATTCAGTTTTCATTGTTCTATCTGGAAAGCACTTCTTACAAATATTGTAGTTAAATGAAAAAATTTAAGTATTGCTGAAAACAGGAATATAAATCCCAATTCGTAATACATTTAGTAATGATTTTCCCTTTTACCCTGTACGTGATGAGGATCTAATTTAAATCAATTTGAGTAAGAAGCCGTTTTTGAAGGTTCACAGGACTGCATAATCCTATTTTGCCAAAGTATTCAGCAGCATTTTACAATTTCGTAAACGTTGTTTGTTTACCCTGTGCGTTTGCCAAAGGCATTAATTTAACCTGCTTCCGAAATAATGCCAAAATGAAACTGGCCTACCCGAAACTTCTTGTGTGCCTGATTTAATTCCTGTGTGCGTATAATTTGTGGTATTTACCCAGATAAAGCAAAACAATGGCGTAATAAATCAAATTAATTAGTCTTACGTTTAGATACACACTTGGGTATGTAGCTTCATCCTTCCTTCATAAAGGCATAAATGGGCGTCAAGCTGAGATGAAGATAAATTCTAAAAGGCAGAGGTGAACGTATGAGTAGCACTTATCGCTTAGGATGGCATCTCATCGGGGTCCTTCCTTGATCATTCTTGGCTGCCGATCCCAATTAATACAAACTCTACACGTTATTGCTAATCTCAGTTTGCTATTGTTACACTGACTGCGGCCAGCAACGAATGTACGGTAATTATTTTCGTGCCTATACAAGGACCGGATTAAATCAGACAAGACAAACCATACAGAATCAGAGGTGCGCCATTGATAGCTAACAAGGACATAAACCAGATGCCCATAAAAAGTTTCCTGATGTAGTTATGTGTAAGCTCGTCCGCATCGGACTGACCATTTTTTATTGTTATTGACTCTGTGGCAATGGAGGCCTGCGTAAACTCGAGGGAGCAAAGTGGGTACTCCATTCAGTGTAATGCAGAAAAGGATTGGAAAATACCGACATCTGCGAAACGAGGTCGTTGGAAATTTTTTCGTATTTTTTCTTTTTTTTTGCAACCTTCGTTAGCTTTACCCTTCGATTACACTACGTTTGTATGTTGACATACCCCCACTGAATTTATATCATGGATATCTCAGCAAATAATCGGATATGGATAAAGTAAATGTTGAGAAAAATTAAATTTATATTTTAAGGACATAAGTCAACTTTAATAATCAATGGCTATCTTTTGTAAAATAGTGCAATATTGCATCAGCATTTCTATAATAACGTAATTTTATTAAAAATATATTTTGTACGCGTTTCAATAATTTTTTCAGCGGAAATACAAACATCCAAAGTCTGTTTGAATAATAAAAACTTTTATAATGTACTGTACAACGCAATATTTACCGGCAGTCCTTGATCTTAATAACTGTTTATTTACCGACAAAATGCGGTATCCATTCAAAATGATGCTTTTGTCTGTTAACAAGAATTATACAATAATATGCATCATGTGCAAGGTTATCCTCCTCGTTATCCGACCGTATACAAAAGGAGCTTTTCATGCTGATATAATGAGTTTGCACTTTCGTGTGATTTACGATTTTACAAGTCAACAAAGTCGCTAATATTTCATAATTAAATGCATCTGAGTGTGATCATGGCTCCTCGAAGGATTACAGGATGACACAATACTAGGGGGAGATCTGATGGCAACTTCACAAGATGTTTATGGCAACCAGATGGGCTTCCAGACATGTTCCAATGGGAGGGAATATTTCAGCAATTATTCTGTATAATATTGTAGTATTTTGAGCACTTTGCATGTACATTTTCATCATGGATGTAGTTTTTGCCTCAGAGGCGAACAGTAACAGAAATCAACTCAGTATGGAATATGGATATATAATAAGTTTTGTGGAGCATCTAACGGAGACAGATAACTGAAAACTACAGATGAGCTCCTGGGGCTAGAATATTCGGAATGAGTATAAATGGGTCGTAGATTAATCAGAAACTTTCTCCCTTTGCTACTGGATAAATAAATGTTTCTTACAAGTTGATGGAAAACGAAACAAGTGCAGGATAATAACTCTTTGGATCTCCCTGGTATACTCTTTCTGAAACAATCCTGCTGACATGACTGAATTAGAAACAAACTTTCAAAACGGGCCCTTTCCGGTTCCTGAAAATTTTCCCTGCTATAATCAAGCTCTCACCAAAATCTAACCTCACTGCAGAAGCTTGACCGGAAGAGGAATTCAGAACCACAAGACATATAACATATTTTAGGTAATAAATTTAACTTAATCATTTTAAGTTTCTTGTTTTGCTTTAAATTAAATTTAATATTGATATTAATTCTATATTAAATATTTAAATATAATCGGGGAAAATTTTTGCAAATGATAACTTTGACCATATTAACCTAAACTGAAATGCACACAAATATTCGAAGTGTTATTTTTTTTGCAAATTCTTAATTCTTGAAGAATAACTGCTGCATGACTTAAAAATCGATGTAAACACTTGAATAAAAACAATCCCTTTGGGCAGGCCTACATGCTGAGGTCGATCTCGAAGTATTTTGATTTCGTTTATTGGGGTAATTTATTTCAAAATCGAGAAACTAGTTATGGATTTATAAACTACTCATCAAGAGCTTTTCAACGATACCCCACAAGACGTGGTTTAGAAAAATGCGAAATTCCACCCCCACCCCCACTCGTACCCCACCAACCACTAATTCGGTAGTGTCACCGTCAACCTAATAGAGAGTACTTACTCTAATTTATGCAAATAAAGTTTCTCTCTAAACTTCATAGGGGCCGAGATATAAGTTTTTAAAGATTTTAACCCCCTTGGGCCGATTTTATTCATTAACGAACTTAACCGAGCTCTTTACCCCAGAAATAACGTATTAAAATTTATTTCCAATATCTTCAAAAGTACGGCCTCTAGCGTGTAAATATATATATATTATATATATATATATAAACTTTCGAACGGGGCTGGTTTCGTACTCAGGGACGCATGAAACGAAAACCTATGAAAGAATTTTTCGAAAGTCGTGACATGGTATGCATCTCAACTCAATAGGTAGATTTTTCTTCCAAATCTACCTGAAAATACTTCGCAGAAAATATCCTCTAATTAGAATAACGTGAAGACGAAACTTCGAATCATTTAATTTACATTTAATTCGAAATATAAGCTGAGCGCAATTGTATCGTATAAACAATGGAAATAATATATGAAATTTAAAATAAATAAAATTAAAAAAATTAAACAAAGAATTAAAAGAATTCGCTGGCATGAATTAAAAAGTTAAAACTGGAAAAGCCCGCCACAGTTTCTCTTCCGGCAGAAAATCTGCATAACAACAAGAGCTTAAGAGCTCCATTGTATAACGCCACCATAATCCCATTTCTACAGTTTTAATGCTATTAAAGTATTTTTTTGAATTAAATCTAGCGAAATTTGAATGGGCAACGCCAGGACACGAACGGATTCATATTTGCATTAAAAATGAAAATCGTTCTCGAGGTAGTTATGATGCTGGTTGGATTCTATATTTTCGTCGGATCCTCCTCATCTAGCAGTGTCATTTTGACAAATATTTTGCATACACACACATATGCACCCACACAGTTAATGGAATATTTTCCATGAAACTCATTTATAACGGGAACTGTATCAAAACGTAGTTGTGGGCGCTGTGCGGTGGATAAATGCAATGAATCTGGCAAACTGTACCAGACCTCTTGTTTTACATTAAACCACATGAAAATTTATTATTTGATCACATTCGTTGGGGTTTTTTCGATTCGACTTTTACCTGCGAAATTTAAACATAATTTTCTATAAAGTTGCAGCAGAGTGCGGCACATTGAAAATATTTATGCTAAGTTACAATACATTTCATTTCGCCTTGTGTAATGGGCATTGCAATATTGTTAAAACCATTTACAAAGACCGCTAAATTTTCAGCGCATAGAACACTGCATATTTTGAATTTCAGGAATTTATTTTGCTTTTAGTACTTTCAGGATTTTCGATGTTTACCCCTAAAGTTTGCATATTCTTAGTGAATACGTGATTAAAAATTAACCAAGGATTGTGATGACGGCTAGTAAACAAAAATATTCGTATCCTTAACGGAAGTATGCAGTCTGCAAGTATGAAGTTCCTTTTTATGTGACAAATGAAAGATTCAATTTCCAATTGAAAGGATTTAGTTCTCATCCACTTTTCGAATTCGATTGTGTGCTGGCACCAAACAGTTTTAGAAGACTTCAATGACATCCTTCAATTGCAGACAATATCGTCCTTTTACCGATAAAGGAAACAGAACGGCTTCGAATGAAATGACAGGACGAGTGTCCTTACACTCTACTCGATCCTCTTTTTCGATTTGGCAAGTATAATTTATGCTCTTCTACTCGAAATAACTTTCAAATGCACTTTAAACAATGCAAGGAATTTACTTGTATTGACGTATTGATCAATTACGAATACAATAAAAAAAAATATCAATGAGAATCGCAGAAATGAAAAAAAAAAATAAAGAGAATTCTGGCGGATATGGAAAGATGTTTTCGATTTGGAATTGCTCTATGAATACATATTTTATTGAACTGTTGACATATTGGAAACGAATTCTTGTTATAAAAGAAAATGTATTCATATGATTCTTATAGTATTCCAGAATATAAATGAACTGATATTTTGAATTGCTTGATTATAATGAAAGCAAAAATCAAAGGATGCTATTCAAAATCATTACTCAAATATGTATTTTCTGAAAACTCTATAGAAACCCTTAAATAAATATACAAAAAATCCAAAATAAATCTGTATAAGATCCTGGTTTAATCCTGGTAGCTCTTAAATTGAACAGAATGAACTAAGGTGACGTGAACTCTAATCGAGTCGATTGCTTACTGAAGTTTAGTGTTTCTATTTCAGAACTGCACAATACCTCACCGTCGCACAGTGGAAAATGGTAGAACAAAGGCAGATCAAAAATGGTTTTTAAAACGTTCACTGCCAACTACGAGATAACTCGTAGATTGGGTTCTTTGCTAGGACGCCGACTACGAGTTATCTCGTACTGTGTTTACTTGCCATTATTCTTGCAGCTACGATTAAACTCGTAGTATCTCAGTGCTAATATGGATAGAAGACTTCTGGGAAGAAAACAAAAAATCAATGCTGATTTACATGAACAGAAAATATAATTATAAAAAATTTATTCAAAATCAAGAAGTAAAAGAATATTTTTATTGTTTGTGAAACTTTTTAAAACAATCTTCCAGGTCGGACAAAAATAACGCGTTTCTTAGCGACATGGCTTTGTCGAACGTGGTTTTTTTTCGGTAGGTGGTAGAATCTCTAAATAATGGAGCTCTTGCAATCTATTTTTTTCGAAACTGGTTGAATCTCTTCTCCAATCAACGCGACAACGAAATCGTGTACGAATTAACTCGTAGTTGGCTTCCGCGAAGTGATTTCTCTTACATAAGCCAACTACGAGATAATTCGAAAGACCTTTTGTTTTTTTTTAAAAAAACATTTTTTTTTATAAAGGTATAATTTATTTAAAAAACCCACGTTTTAGTAAAGTTTAACTATTAAACTATGAAATAAAATTAAAATAGTATGTTATTAACGACATTGTAACAAACCATTTTTGATCTACCTTTGTGCTACCATTTTCCACTGTGCGTCGCCATTTTGTAATGTTGGACAAAGTACACACAAATCACTGCTGAATCAGAGAAACAAAAAACAGGACGGTTTTGCTTGTGATGTTTTTCTAAGTACAGAACACTTTTTGTGCAACACGAGATACAAGCTGTGAGTTAAAAATACTCGTTAAAAATAGTCGCATTTTTGTTTTGTTCTTTGAAAAACTTTGCCTTTGTTGAACTCCTTGAAAAACTAAGAGAAAACTTCAGGAGTAATTTTCCAATGTCTAAGTAGGTTTCTTTTATTAAAGAAGCTTCCCTGAATTTTTTCATCTAGCATTGTACAGACATCCACTTGCTTCAAATTCATTTGCCCGAAAATTTACCAAATTAATGTGTTCTGTTTCATCATGCTAAGGCTTCCAGCTGTGAGCACATTCATCCACCTCAGCTTGGAAACTGACATGTTGGACGTAGGTTTTGGGCTCTGTCCGTTGGAGTTAGTTGAATAGCATTCGATAAAATATATTGCAGCCTCAAGAGAGAACAACAAGTGATAGCCTTTTCCAATGGACCAGGACTAAACACTGATTGACATGGAAATAAGATTCCCTGTTCTATAGCAAAGTTCACCAAGAGGGAATTTCTGAACCCATTTTCATGAATAGTGCTATGCAAATTTTTTTTCCTTCCACCTTCGCCTTTCTTAGCGAAAACTTTCCAACCATTCTAAAAAATTCAACGGAAAGACGAATTTCTTAAGAAAAATGAACAAAAATTGAGTTTTCTGGTAGCGACAGAAAATGAAATAGGAGGAATTTCACCACAAAAGTCAACATTCCAAGTGTGAGAGTTTTCGGTGGAGCACCCAAGGTTGAATTGAACTAGTTTCAAGTTTTCCTGTACATCACATTTCACTGGTAAACATATCTTGCAAGTCGTTTGCTCCAATTCAATTTTTAGAGAAAATCAATTGTGTGACACACAAGCCGGAGGACATCGGCATTCTGCAAAGGAGAACCTTAGATTTTTAGCATGTGAATAGAATTTCGGAAAAGAAATAGACTTTTTAGCACAAAATACTGTTGCCATGTTTACTTAAATTTCTCATTGAATCTCTATGTTACTTTTTATTGTCGAGATAGAAATTTCTATTCATTCAACTATATTCAGTTTCTTACAATGAGTGCATTCGTTTTGAGGAATAAAGGTCGGTTGTCAGTATGTGTACTTTACCGCCTCCAGTTCAATCGAAATTCCTTTCGAAATTTAAACATATTTGTTTAATTTTATTATGATGGTGCATATATAATATATACATTTATTTTTGAAAGAATACTAATTTTAAATATAAGAATGGTCACTCTCAGTTAAAACTCCTAGCAGTTAAAGAAGTAGAGATTGTTAACTTCAAAAATGGCGAATTTTCAGAGAACCCTTCATGACCAATTTTACCCCCCAAAGACTGGAATTTCCAAAAAATCCTGGTATAGGTGTTTTATTTCTAATAAAAAGCCTAAATACAAATTTTTATGAATTTTTTTCTTCAAAAATGCGAATTTTCATAGAAACTTTCATTTCCTGTTTTTCCCCCTTAGGGATCGAATTTCCAAAAATCCAAAAATTGAAAGTTTATATATTTATTATATATTATATATACATTATACATATATTTATATACTAGCAGGTCTACCCGGTTACACACGGGACGGTGAAAATCATAATGTACATCATATTACATTTTGAATAATTGCAGCTATCCCCAAGCGCGACATATTCTACATAATAGTAGAACCGTTTTCCGTAGGTCGGGTTACAATAATAGTTGGTTAGATTTTTTCAGTAACGGTTGGTTTTGCAGGTTGGTGTATTAGGAAAGTGGTTGTTATTTCTTATTCAACTAATCAAAAGGACAAATAACAATTTTTATGATTTTATTACTTAAAGAATGGCGAGTGTCCGTAGAAACTTTCATCCCCTTACGGGCGGAATTTCAAAAAATCCTGACTCTCGTGCATTTTCATTTCTAACAAAAGTTCAAATACCAATATTTTTTGAATTTTTTACTTCAAAAATGGCGGATTTCCATACAAACTTCCATTCCCTATTTTACCCCCTTAGCGGTGGAATTTCCAAAGCCGGCCTTAGGTATCTACATTATAAATATATATATATATTATATATATAGATTATATAGCTTTTTCTTTTTGCTTGGCTCCTAAGGGTCGTAGCGTGATGTTAAATAGCCTTTACCTTCCTCAAGAATTGGGCTATCAAATGTAAAAAGAAATATTCAAATCTGACTGGTAGTTCCAGAGATTAGCGATTTCAATTGCAAAAACAAACAAACAAACTCTTCAGCTTTATTATATTAGTATAGATAGTTTACATAGTACAGATAGTATAGATATATATATGCATTTACACGCTAGCAGCCATATTTTTGAAGATATTGGAACCAAATTTTATTATGTTATTTCTGGGGTTAATAGCTCGGTTAAGTTCGTTAATGAGCAGATCTGTCCCAAGGGGGTGGCTGAGGGAAGGTGTTGAAAATTTTTAAAAGTTGTATCTCGGCCCCTATGAAGCTTAAAGTGAAACTTTTTTTGAATAAATTAGAGTACTCTCTATTAGGTTAATGGTGACACTACCGAATTAGAGGTTGGTTGGGTACGAGCAGGGTACGGAAACGCACACTCGCGTGCGCACACCAAAGTCTTACAACTCATTTTCGACTCACGACTCATGTGCGTTTCCGCAAAACTCGTGGGTATGAGCGTGAGTCGTTCCGATGTTGAAAACGCACACGCACGTGAGTGAGTAATTAAAAAGTAAGCCACCGCACACTCACGTGCGTGAGTAATATGGGTAAGAAAAGCGCACACGGCTCATGAGTATGTGCGTTTCAAGAACTCACACATTTATCGCACGTGAGTAAGTGCGCACGCGAGTGTGCGTTTCCGAACCCTGGGTACGAGTGGGGATGGGAGTGAAAATTGGAATTTTTCTAAACCACGTTTTGTGGGGTATCGTTGAAAAGCTCTTGATGAGTAGAGTATAAATCCATAACTTGTTTCCCGATTTTGACATAAATTACCCCAATAAACGCTGTCAAAACACTTCGAAATCTACCTATTAATTTTATTTAATTATTTCTGAATAAAAAAGGTGGTTTTCTTACTTTTTGAATTTGTATTTTTTATACCTATGCAGTTGAGAAATTTTAAATTGTTAACCCCCCGAAAGGTAATGCTCTGGCTGCCATGAAAAAAAGCTTGTTGCTGGGTGTCAGTTGTCAAAAAAGAACGCTGAACCATTTCTCAATGTTGAATTTTTTAAATTACCATCTTGGTTAAAACAATTGTGTTACAAAAACCAAATTTGTTATACAAATTTTTAATAATTACATGAAGTGAGAACATTACTTACATCAGAGCGTATGAAAAACGTGAAAATTGTAATAACACTGGTTTACAAATTTCGGTCAACTTTTGGACCCAAGATGAGGAAAGCCATTCTTATCGTATTTTGGGACGCTGAATTCGAATCCGTTGTCAGTTTGTCAAGATTGGCTCTGGTTTTTTTGTTCTTCTCGAAAATAGTATTAGAATAATGTTTCTTAGTGTAAAACAAAAAGTAAGATGACGTTTTAATTTAAACTTGGGTGGTATTGTGGAATAAATTTTTTTTAGGTTGGTACTACTGTCCTTGACATATTTGCCAAATTTCATATCATACCAAAGTTATTAGTTGTTGGTATAAGCTTGGTTTGGTGCGACGTAAAAAGTTCATTTTTTGATTTTTGTGATGACCGATTTTCGGACGATATTTTCTCGATTGATCAGCTGTTTACCGGTCGTAAGCATTGATCCAAATCTCATCTCCCGTTTGGATTCATTTCATGACCATTTGACAGTTTGTTGGACCGTTTGAACCAATTGAGTCTTTTTGGAGATTTGCATTTGACACGTCTAAGGCACAAAACATTTAAATGGTATTCACTGAAACTTTTGAAATTCCAACAGTATCAGCAAGATCTCCAATTGTTAATCGATGATTTCCAAGCACCAAATCTTTAATTTTTTTGACGTATAGGTATAGGGTATGGCTCATCAGTTGACGTACAGTTTTCCAGCCGCTCTTCGCCTTCAAGGCAGTGTCTTCCGTTTTGGAACAATATATACTACTTTTAAAACTTTTTTTCTACATAGGCAAAGGCCTTCTGCACTAGCTTGAACGAATGTGAGACAGAAAATGTGAGAAAAGTAAGTTATTCATGTGCACTCTGTCATCGCTTGCATTCCTATTGGAATATTGTGTTTATCATTTTGTTTTTCAAATAAATCGCTAAATTTCTGGATAATTGTCGCAGAATTAGTGCCCAATTGTCTTTAAATATGCATATCCCACGTTCTTTTGAGACAAACGCGTGTTCAACAACTACTTTTGGAAGTTATGCCGTGAAACGAACCCCTAGGAATAAAAACGACTTAGTTCTACGGCACGTAGGACTAATTTGTAGCTTTTTTTAAACAAAAATAGTAGAAAAGTGTCGAAAATCCCAAAAAAATAGTATTATTAAAATCTCGAAAACTAAAGCCAATAAAAATATATAGACTGCAAATTCGAATTCAGCGTCCAAAATTATCTTAAAAGACACCTTTCGGTTGCTCAGGTCAAAAACCTTGTAAACCAGTGTAATTAGAGATAACACAGTCCTTTCATCTTCTACTAACTCAATACAACTAAGCGGACTGTGAGAGTAACCTTCGTGAGTGTTCCGCAGGATAGCAGCACTGTTCAGTGTTCACCGTATGTGTATTGTGTATACTTATCTAGTCTTATAAACCCGCCAGGCCATTACGCCCGTACTGGCCGTTATGCCAGTCCTTCCCCTACACATAGCAAAATTTCTTTTATTTATGATTAGGCAAGCGTTGAGTAAAATTGTTGATTAAGGAAGACTCCCTAGTTGCGAAACCCATTCGTCCAGCGGATCTTAAAGTTCGGTATGTGCATTAAATTTCACCACTTCAAATTCAATCGAAATTCCTTCCGAAATATAAACAAATGGTCATGCTGGTGCATATAGGTATTTATATTTATTTGCGAAAGAATAATAAAAAATTGTGTACTTTCAACATATTGTTTTCTGTGCTTCTCGTGCAAAATGAAATAACATTTCTACTAATATGTTCGTGCTCTCGGTATTTTTGTTACTAAATATCTTCATTTGTGTTCTTTCTGCTTGTGAAAAGAGTTGCCTCCTTATACTGGTTTAGTGGTTTACACTTTTTTCATGTTGACTAAAAACATGGTGAAACTGAAGCAAGTCTTCATTACCTACAAAAAGTCGAAACTGACGAAATTGTGAGTACGGTTACAAAATATACTTTACCGCAGTTACTGTTTGCAAAGAGAGTTGCGAGAATCCTCCGATCGAAAGACCTTCGTTCACTTGCGACTTTGTGAGCAAGTACAGGACCATTTTTCTGTTTTTGATGCTGTCAAGTTCGTACCACTTGCTGCAGTAAATCACCGTTGAAAATTCCTCGTTCCGGGAAACAATCACTTGTCCAATTGCCGAATATAGAACTGAGTCAGCGAACTGGACAAAAAAGGAGAAGGCAGCTATCACGTTTTTATCCTAAAGAAGAAACATATTCTGATAATAATCTGTCTTGTTTAGTTCACTTAACCCTTTGTACTCCCCAAGCAACTATCATTTACCAAATACAATTTTGCTCAAGAATTACTGAATTTAGACAAAAACAGAAACTAGAACAAAGCAGAATAATTTAACTCATAAGCGTACTTAATGTTGAGTACAAATCATGTTGACCAGCAAAATAATAAAATAAATTGGCATCGCATAAAAATTAGAACAACGAACAACTACTCATGTTTATGTTTCTCGAGCACAAAGGGTTAAATTTCAAATTTCCTCAATCTTTAATTACCAGCACAACCTGAGCAGAACAGAAACACATCACAGCAGTGCAACTTATTATAGAGACCAGAATAGATACTTCGAAACTTTGTTTGAATACTTTTATGAAGTTGAGTAAAAATTTTTGGGTTTTTGCAATACCCATTAACAGTTCTCCCTGCTTCTCCTCCGTATCGTATTCACTGGTTTTATCACCAATCATTGAACAGGATTGAATGCACAAATCATACTTCAAGGACACATAGGCACAGGTTAGGAAAAATAATCCGTTGTAACTGGTTAAAGTTAACAAACCACAGAATAATTCTACTATTTCTAAAACAATAGTAATCGCATAAATTGGCTGTTCCCGGTACCTGAAAATTATAAACGTAGTTTTATTGTGAAGAAATCAATAAAATTTAAAAAATACGGATATCCGGGAATAGGAGCTGCTATTGGTAATTCCCACTCCTTCGACTTGTAAAGAGGTGACAGTGTGTAAACGGCCAAGGCGACATTATATGAAATGTATATCGCCAAAATAATTTTTCTGCAATATAAACATCAATGAACAATTTAAAAAGCTATTTTAATTATTTAACATGATAAATTTCTTATATTTTGTGCCAATTTCATGTTCTTTCCTGGTTGAATTCTGCAAATCTTTTGTTGTGCTCAAAATTGTGTTCTTCATATATTGTATATTTTCCTTCCAGAGAATAAGCATCACTAGCTTTAACATTGCCTAATTTTGAATTCATGAAATCCAGTTGTTTTAATGAATAATAGTATGAATTTGAATAAAATATTTACTTGAATAATGGCAGCAGCAGTCATAAGACATTCCATTCTCTGATACGACACTGTAGTGATGAAAACATTGCGAATAGAAAGTATTGTTATAAATATCATTAAAACAGAAGCCACAACAAGCCGAACATTCAAAATTCCCGAACGAGGTTTATTATCCAAAACCGTTAGTCCAATTATATTGAAAATTGATGAAAGTGTATTAAACAAATAATGCAAACTGGTTGATTCATCATCGCGATAATCTCGATACAAATCTTTAAAGGCGTTCATGTCGATTTAGTCACTGCGACTCAACTAATGCGCTTTCTGGAACAACTTGTCTTTTATAGTGAGACAAATCCAATCCATATGCAGGATGTAGTTCCCTCTCACTTTCCTTCCCAATATTCTTTAGTTCACGTGAAGTGTGAACTTTTTTAAAAACAAATAATTATACTGCAAGAAATAGAATTTTCATTTTTGGGAGAATTTTGAGAGTTCCACTTAAGTTCGCGTGAAGAAATTTATTTATTATTAAACAAACCTGAAGTGAATTCATTTAATAGTTCTAAGGAAGGAGAAGAGCCAATATGTAATTAAAGGAATTTCTGGAGCTGAGACACCTACAAAGTGACTTAGTTTTATCATTAATTCAATAAAGTATCATTTCATGTCCTTGCGTTAAACCCGATATTGAAAAGACTTATATTATTTTAAGAATTCTAATTTCCTATTTTTCGGTGTCCTTCGTGACAGTTGACTTTGATATTCTAAATTAATAATAATGGAAAGCAAGGACCACTACTTTTTGGTGCGAATGTATTTTCCGTGATTGCATAAAATATATTTGAAAATCAGTAAAGGGGCTACAAAATACTTACTAACATTATTAAAATAAATACAATTTTTTATATCATAAGTAGTTCCTTTTATTTTTACGTTGTTGTCATTTTTCAACTTTTATATATTAACTTATACATTGTATTGAGGACAAAACCATTTGCAGATCAACTTGTAAAATTTGTTACTCTCGTGTGTTCCTATTTATATATAAACTTCTTTGTGATGCAACTTAAGCTTCTCTTATGTTGATCAGGAACATAAAAAGACTGAAGGATGTCTGCATTACCTGGATAAATAGAAAAATGGAAAAATTTAAGGGCCGAATCATCATTTAAGGATTGAATGAATTCACCCCTGTAAATGTTTGCAAGGTGAGTTTAGAAAATCCTCCGATGGTTAAGGATTCGTCTATTTGGGATTTCGTCAACAAATACAAAACCATTTTCCTGTTTTCGATGCTGTTTAGCTCATACCAGTTGCTGCAGTAGATTGCGGTTGAGAACTCCTGGTTTTTGGAAACGACTACTTGTCCAATGGCCGCGTAGAGCAGGCAATCCATAAACTGGGTGGAATACGCTAATATACTTAAGTAGAAATCAACCTTAACAAAAAAAAAAAAAAATTATTATTTTATGGCGTATGAGTTTGAGGATGGAAGATTACCAATACGAATTGTACAATGCAAAAACACATTGCTCCAGTAATACACAAAATGGAAGCGAAAATCGAACCTTCAAAACTTTTTCTGAAAAGTTCCATCTCTCTGAGTTGCTGCGATGTCCTTTAAGAGTTCTCCTTGTTTCTCTTCCGTGCTGTACTCAGTGGACTTATCACCAATTGAGCAGCATAGGTCAATGCAGATGTCATACCTCATTGACACATACCCACAGTTCAGTATGAACAAAACGTCAAATGACGTTGTAAGTAGAGCAATTGTCGAAGCTTGAATAGTTAAGAGAAAATAATTGATTTCGTATTGAGGATGTGCCCGAGTTCTGAAAAAATATATTTTAACATCAAACAAAACTAATTTCTCTGTTAAAAACAATACTCAATGCCAATTATGGGAGCAGAGATCGCAAGTTCAAACTGGTTCGACTTAAAAATTGGTGAAAACATGTAAGCGACCAACGCACTTCCAATTGAACTGTATACCAAAAACACAATTTTGCTGCAATATAATGATTATGTGAAATATAATATTTCCAATATGGAAACATCAAAAATTCTCACGTCAAGAATCTTTTGTATTTAAGCCCGATATTTCGTTCATTTGGGCGTCCATTTTGGAGACTTGTCGAAGTTTCTATGATTAACTTCATTTTTTGCAGGTTTTCTCGCCAGTAGTAAAGTAACACACCTTTCACGAAAATCTGTAAGTATTCATTGAATGCAAAGATGCACTTTAGATGGTACTTTAAGCAAAATATATTTTCTTACGTGCGTGCATGCAAGACCAATAAATATTCCTTCTGATTTTTTATAAACCACTGATGTTGTGAAACCAAAATATAATGAAAACGAAATTAAACTGAGGACAAAAAACGCACATCGCGCCAGTCCCAGCATAGCTTTTATTGTAGGTTGAACTTCTTCGAAAATCGTTATCCCGATTAAATTCAAAAGTTTAGAAATCACAACGAAGAAATAACTCCAACTTGTTGTTTCAACAAGAACAAGTTTATTGATGTAACGTCGAAGTGCCTCCATGTTGATTGGTTTAATGCTCCAAGCCTCCAAAGATACTGCCTTGTTCCTGGCCTATTCCATTTTGGTTTATTATTTTCAATAATATTGGTTTATTATTTTCAATAATAAACCTATGTAATCGAACACGAAAAAAAAAATTATAACCCCCCCTGAAATTTTGTCAGTTTACGTTTTGAGATATGTAGATTTCAAAAAACGAATAAAAAAAAATCCGTCCGTCCGCCGTCCCCCGTCCGCCGTCCCCCGTCCACCGTCCGCCGTCCAGGCTTTTTCTCGGAAACTACTGGAGATAAATTAATTAAATTTGGTTCAAAAATCAAGTGACATCTGACAACGGTCCTAACAGCTCGTGGGTCCGATCGACGTATTTTGAGGGGGGGGGGGGGGGGGGGGGGGAAATTGAGGAACCAAATATTGAAAAAATCATATTTCCGAAACCGTTCAAGCTTTTTTCATAAAACTCGGAATATACAATGCTCTAATATTACTCAATAGAACACATTTTATTGTATGGATTTATATCAATTGGTTTTTGAGTAATAGAATTTTGAAATTTTTAATCTCCATAAATTATTCCATTTGTTGGTGGATCAAAAAACGTGAAATCATTTCACATGATCACTACTGCCATCTAGCCGTGACTTGAAATATGTCACATTTTTTGGAAATAATAAACCGTTGTGTAAAATTTGCAGTGTTTTTATATTTCTTAATCCTTTCCATGTCGTAACAGAAAACGCATATGTTTTCGTTCCATGAATGTGTCTAAAATCAATTAATTGTAATACATATATAAATAATAGATTTTGTTGTGGTCAATCAGTCGGCCTGTTTTCTATTTCTGTTTACATAACTAATGTATCCGATAAATTCAAAGAGGTTAATTCAAACTTGTAACTGTCCTATGTGTGTTGCCCTCTTCCATTTTTATTTCTTAATCCTTTTGTGTCCTAACACAAAACGCATATGTTTTAGTGTCATCAAAATAAAGTTTTGTAGTGTTCATTCGTCAATTTTTTATTTATGAAAAACCGTAGCTGTGCTTTTACGCATGATTTAACTAACTGAGTAAGTAGACTAAAAATAGAAGTCTAAGCCCTTCTCCGGCATTCAAAGGATGCAACGAAGCTACCGAACGTTGCCATTACTTTCAATTATTGTAGGAAGCTTGTGTATTTCTTGACAATTTGAATTGTTGGACAACAAATCTATCTTTTGCCGCGACATTTGATTTTTAAATATAACCCAGAAAGAAATTGTTTCAACGAATTATAAAATAATCAATATACTATACAGATGTATAAATTTTTATGTATAGCGTATGTATTTTAACATTTTGTATCATTCCATGTAAAATCGACAAAAGTTTAGTATTTGGCTGGCCTCATATGTTCCAATATATTTTCCATGAAATACACTTATGTATGAATACCGGAGTCGAAGGGTTGTAACGAAGTTATCGAATGTTGTCATTATCTTCAATTATTGGTGGAAGGTTATGTATTTCTTTACAAATTGAAGTTCTTTTTTTCAATGAACAATGAATCTATAATTTTGCCTTAATATTCGAATTTTAAATTTAAACGAGGAAGAAATAGGTTGAAACAGATTATGAAGTAATGAATAGTTCTATACACAATATGTAATTATTTTATATGTATAATGTGTATAGTGTATACAATTATACATATTTGAACATATTACAATTCCAGGAAAAATCGACAATTAATGTAAGTTTTAAAGTAAGTATTTGAAAAAGTTTCATTTCACTACAACAGCCATTAAAACCGTTCGGGTTTCCTCTGTTATCGTCATCCATAGTAATCCTTCATTTTCTGGAAACTCAATAACGTCCACCCCATTAAATTTCTCAAAGCTCAAAGGATTTCCATGAGATCTACTGAGGGCAAAAAATCATCCCTGGAGGCCTTGTATAAAGCATGTAAAAAGAGAATCTTCTTCCCAATAACTGTGTTACAATGCTTCATGATAACAGCAGTTTTCTGTAAACATTGATTTTATGTTCAAAATACTATTTTTAATTCCAAACATGAGGATTATAAAATCAAAGAGGTTTAACAAGAAAGTTTTTTTTTACTGTTAGTTTGAAAGACGAACCATAATCCTACCAGTCATTGCTTTTCCAGCAGTACTTCCACAGTTGAAGAGGGAATGGCTTCCCATTTGCTCTTAGCCCATTTTTGAAATTCCAATTTTTGCATATCACCTGGAGCCTCTTATGCAGAATGAAAATGTCTGGAAAAATAAGAAAATTAATGGTGCTCAACGTATCTCCAAAAATCATCGGAGGAAGAGAATTCAATATCAAAATTGAAGTTTCCCAATCGAAAAACTAACTAAATTTCTTTTTCCACGTTTGAATTTTCACCGCTCACATAAATTTGAGTGCTTGAAAATTGCAGATTGAAGGTAAATTTCAAATGTGGAAAATTGAAAATTCTTAATAGACAGCGTGATGGATTTTCTGCGCTTTACTGCGGCAATATTTTAAAGTAGGTATTCGTTTGACTAGTTTGAATTAGAAAATTTGGAGATTTTATTGCAGCGACAGAATTACCTTTAAAATCTATCCAAAATAATATTTTCGTGTTTTCTATCAATTTTGCTTGAAGATCGAGAGATGCATTTTCGAATCCGATTTCGGTAGTTTGTTGTTCCGAATCTTCCGCATTCCAACGCAATTGTTTTGTGGTTATCTTGGCAACATGCAAAATATTTCGCCACTCCTTTGGACCAAGTCCAAATAAGTCAACACTTTTACAAAGTGCAACTTTTGTAGCCAACCTTTTCTTCCCATCAGAGAAAGTTCTCGTATCTCGCCACCATTTTCCTTTGCCAGTTTTGGAGAGGAATGCAACGTTTTTGAATTGTTACACAGCGTATGCAGGATCCCGAAACAATTTAATATTTTCGCTCCAATAATCCAGCATACAATTGTAACCATTTACATGACCATGCAGCAATGTAGAACTTCGCCATTTCATGAAACTGTCCCGTAATTCATATAGGACCGAGTTGAGTCCAACTTATGCAAATTGGGAATTCATTCATGTTGGCCACAAGTTTGCGGTGAAAGTAGTGAAAAGAGGGAAATTTTATAAACGGATTGTGTTAATGTGAACAGCACTCTGCTCTAAATTGAACTTACATGAGTAATCCCAAAAGAATTTAAAACACAAAACTTTTTTGCCCTTTTACAAAAATTCATCCCTGGGAGAGAGTACTTCCCTTGGCAACTTGGAACTTTTTGAAAAGCTTAACACGTCGAGCAGTGCGACCGACGCGTTCCCACGAAGCCACGTTGCTCTGCATTCACAAGTGGGAAAATCAAGTGAAAATATTCGGCCCCCGAGTTTTATTGCTCCTTTCACCATGCGGCGAGTTTGTGTAATAATTTTGGGGCGACTTATGCACGAAGTTGTTGTTAGATTTGCGGCGCTTGAACTTCACCGGTGCTTTCTAAAACTTGCGCTGGAAAACAATTAACGCGATTAGGAATTGTGTAACTAAAGGAATAGTACTAACCGAATAAATTATTGTGGTTTTTGGAGGAATTAATCAATATGACTGTTGCTTGTGATGAGCCTGCAATGAACGAAAATAATTCTAGACATGTGCAAAAACTCCAGATGAACAGAAGATAAACATTTGAAAATTGTAATCACAATGTCAATATTGAAAAGAACTTGTTTTAAAAAGGGAAATTCATTAATCATGCAATTGCATTTTTATTTCGTGTAATTGGATTGTTTTAATTTCATTATTTTGGAAATAGTATGGAAAGGGAAAATTAGAATAACCGGAGGATTTGCAATCTCTGGGATTCAGAACGGGAAAAAGGAATTCGAACTTGATTTTAATACAATGCCCTCTTAAACCCTTTTTAGTCCCCTTTGTCTTAAATGGTGTACCTACAAAAAACAACGATTAATTTTTAAATAATTGGCAAAAATAGTTAAATAGTTGCAAAAATTCTGAATTGATCATTGGTCAAGGTATTCTCTTTTGAAAATGACAATTCAACAAAAAAAAGAAAACAACAAAAAAAAGGAAAAAAGAGGAAAATCGCAAAGTTGCGATTGATTCGTTCAAATTTGAATTGAAGCCAGTTGAATTTTTTTCTAAAGTTTGACTCGCCAGCAAAGCTACTCCCTCCTCCCTAAACGTTTTAATCGTTGCATTGTTTGAGTGAATCGAATTAAAGGACATCTTGTTTTTAAATATAATGCCGTAATTGCATTGCAGATCGATTTTTCTGCATAGTAATCATATTAAATTGTCCAGAAAACACACACAGTTACACACTATTTAATCAGTGCAAACAACAATTGCACAATGGCAATGAGGCCCTTGCGGACAAAAATTTTTTCCCCAAATCCTGAAAATTGTTCCAATTGGAAGCTTCCCAAATATTCGACTATGTGCGTATATGCGACAATTTTGCCAGCGGCCATGTAAACTCTGATTGGATGTGTCCTCCACTCCTTGAATTTATTTCGGCGAGAAACCAACGAACGAGTCATGTTTGTTTGGTTCATTAGTCTGCATGTACAAAAGTAATCAATTAAAGCCGCTCGTTCACCATTAAGTAATTTATGTGGCCATGGCTTAATAATTTAAAATTTCCATTATTTTCGAATGGTATGCAATTCCATAAAATGGAATTTATTTAATGTTCATGGTTCGCTTTGACAGTTTCGTGAATATCTTTGTAGAGTTAATAAGCTAAATGCAATAAATTATTGTATTTGGAAAAATCTGGCGGTTTTCGTTTATTTTGAAAATTGCAAAATGAATTCATCCATCGTAGGGCTTTTGTTTTTTAAATTAGGTAGAACTTTTAAAAACGAATTCAAACTATATAGAAAACCGGAACATGGCTAAAAAATGTAGGCTCCGTCCGATGTACCTTGAATCTTTGAATTGTAATTTATTATTTAATTAAAATCTATTGATTTAATTAGACGTTATTCTTTAAGATTAAAGATAAATATTATTTTCGATTTTTTACGAGTAGTTATTATCAGATCTCATTACTGGATCTGCTTGGAATTATATCTCAGCTGCTGAATTGCTAAAACAGTCCCGAAGGCGTAATTTCTATTCGGTTTAGGCTCAACAGAAAGGACATAAGAATTACGAATGAGAATACCATTGAGGAAATATAATTAAGGCGTGCTTTGTGAGCTAAAATATGTGACCCCATTTCCCACATCATTTCCTAATCAAAATGAGCCGATATCTTCTTCCGTACGAAGCATCGGGAATTGCAGTGCAAAAATCATAATAACAAACGAATTATTTGTTGGAACAGGAGGGAGGCAGTTGTCAGGGGAAATGAGAACGTTGCCCACCGTAGCTGAGTAGGATGCAATTTATTTCCCATCGTTTCCTTTAGTAAATGAAAATGGGAAAAATCTACCTTGTCGTTCATGTTATTTTTCATTTCTGAAAATTGTTGATTCAATTTTCCTCACGTCCTTTATCATTCTGAAGAAGAAGAAATCGATTTTGTATGCATTCAAAGTTATCAAGAAAGCCGCACGATCTGGGCCGGAAAAACTACGTATGTGATCGGAATAAGGGAAACATGCCCCAGCGCTCTCCAGCGCCCGAGGCCATCCTGCTACGTCTTTTCCGGATCGAAGCGGACAGACTTATCCCCCGGAAATGGAACTAGAGGATATCAAAGTTTCATATTGGCAAAGCTGGAATAAGTTAGGCTTCAAGATCTGCAGTATGGCTGCGACATTTGAGTCAAGCATTTTGACTCAACAAAAAGATTAAATCTCTTCCCAATTTCTTGCTTTATTCGAAAAGGGACAATATTTCACGGAGGAACGTGCTGGTGTCTGTGGGCGGCTAGGGCACCTCCCCTCTATACACCTCAAGGACACCGATGCTATAAGAGAGATTCGATTGCACTACTGCCAAGAGTTCAACTACAATAGCTATTATGGACCGGGCACTCGACCACGTGGCCTTCTGCAATTTTCAGGAAGAAAGAAATGATCGCCGGATAATTTCAGATTTTTGATTTCACTGAACGATTACGTGAGTCCTGAAAGGCTTTAGAAGTGCAGCGGAGCAGCACCTAGACAGAATGGTGGCATTCCACTGGGAATCTATTGCCTTTCACGAGTAATAACTATAGTCAATTTAAAAACCAATAAGGATTTATTATTAAAGATGTGGTCAAGTTATGGTTCAATGGGTTTGGATTATCAACTCGATTTTGAAAGCATTCTGCTGTTCTCATTTATATTAATTGTAGTTCATTTTAGCGTTTAATTATATTGAATGTGGTATTTTATGGTAACGATTCCTCATATTAAGGCATTCACGACAGGTAAAATTCATAAGATAATTTCTTCTATTGTTCTAATATAGTTGTAGAGGAAAAAAATTATTAGTACAGTTGCTGCAGATTCTAGTTAATTTGATTTAATATTCCAGTTCGATAAGAAAATCTAGATAATATCCTATTGTGAGAACAATAACTATTGCTTTATAGTGCATATAATATAAATTATAAGTTTATGTTTCAGCAGGATATTTGAGAGCGTTAAGTAGCAATTTTCTTGCATTCAACGATTCAATCCACTTCTCTAGTTAATTTTGGCAAAATATAGAGTTGGTCTCAAGGACCCCAAAAGCCACAATGAATGAACTTATTCCATTTATAATAAGCTGTACAGAATCAGGAGGAAGCACAGAAATTGCAAACTTAGAGTCTCGTGGTGGGAATGTCCGTAATTTTGTGAAATTCTGATGTACGGGGGTGAATTTTGCTTCCGCGGCGAAGTAAATCCCTCCAAAGTTTAAAATCTGTAGGAGATGTATGCAAATTTGTGCCGTATCTCGGGACTGAAGTAAGTTAACATTGGCAACATGACGACGGTGGTCGCTTTTGGCATTTTGTTTTGGTATGAGATGAAGTTGGAGCGAAATTCGACTTGGTTAGAAAAAAGAACATGAACAAGATGAAAGCAACTGGATGCATCCTAATTATGCAAAGAGTACACAGGAGGCAAATGATCGCTTTAAAAACACTCGTAAGTGTAATAAACTTTTGTAAACACACACCCAAAGTGCTCCTTATATGCACCCTCGGTGGGGTGTACAAGTTTTCTCTGTGGCGTAAATCCAAGTCTGAAGTTAGCAGAAAGTTCATATCAGTGAGACACTGGGGAACGGCGGCGACTGTAAGACACTGATGCTTAGTAATTAAGAAAGAATACGTAATTTATGTTGGAAGGCCTGCTAAAAGTTACAGCTTTCTTGTGGTATTTGAAGATTCGTTCTGCAGTTTGGGGGCACATTGTGGCTGCAACGCAACTGCTTTTCGGGGGGCTATTACAAAAAATTACTTCAATCTGTAAAGGTATCTCATTAGACTGGAAGCTGTGTGCGAATTGCATCTTGACACGCTTTCAAAATGGGAACATCAAGTACAGATTACTATATAGTAATAAGAAATGAATTTGAGAATTTTCTCAGCTTACTTACAATATGTTCTCTAAAACCGATTTTAAATGGTTATGTTAATTGTTAAATAAACTCAAATAGGTAGAAAAATATTTGGAAAAATAAAAATATCCACCGATGTAATATTCGCAACTAAATGTGAGCGTATAAAAAACATAAATATTTCCATATTCAGCCAGGGGTGGATTGAACCATCATGCATTCCACCCACCCTTAAAATATTCAAATACATTTTTCCAATTGACCATTTCCATATGAATTTTATTGTTCGAGCTTGGTAAATGTAGATAGTGTGCTGGCTTATTTCCTGCAATTCGTATGCAAAATTCAGTCATCCATCATTTTTCAGATGTCGATATAAATCTTATGATAATGATGACGTTGACCAAAATCCCCTGATAGATGGGATCCAAATGACATTCACAGGAAGTAAACTCACCATATTTGCGTTTCTATGCAAATCAGCGGATGAATTTATGCGAGCATCATAAAAATATATTACGGAGGTATTAGAGATAAACTGCCTCAACAGTTCCATTTTAAGAGCCACCTTATATCACCGGGATCCTGCCAAAAGATGCGGCCTTTTATCCCGTAGGGATAAAATAAGGAAAATATTTCAGACGACCTGGGTGTGATGAAGCCCACTTCAAGTCTGGCAATTAATAAATTATGGTAAGTGTTGTAAAGTGGGACAGTAATTGACTTTAGAGCTTGAAGTGCACTTAGAGAGAAATTGTGCCTGTTGCGCGATTATAAAAAATGCAACTGTTTTACTGAATACACTTTTGAATTTTTTGTATGATATTTCTACCAGACGCTCTGCAGTCTAAACAACTCGACGGATTTTAACAAATGAGGTGTCATTATATTCGTCTACATTGTAGGAGTGACATAGGGTATATTATTTCAAAATGGCATCTACGAAAAAAAAACTATTGAATTTATTTGAATTTTTCGCTAAAATTTAGTTGTGGCGGATTTCAATGAAATTTTGTGGAGACATGTATTTTAGTTAAAAACGCAAGAATGTGCAAAAGAATTTTGTCGAACTCATATAGTTTTTGAAAAAATTACTTTTTACCATGAAAAAATTCCATGTAATTTTTCGGAATTTTACCGTATTTGTATCCAAAAAATTTATTTGCGAAAAAAGAAAAATCTCTCCAAAAGTTCACTTCAACACATTTAGCACTTTTTTACACTTCGCAGCACTTAAAGGAGAAGTCCTTTATTTATACGATTGTTTTCAATTTCACAATTTGATACATATCCGCTGTTAAATAGATGCTCGTTGCAATTAAAATCTTATGGATGATATCCGACGGATTGAATGGCCTGCTTTTAGGAGAGAACAATTAGAAACAGGAGAGCTATCGCAAGCAGTATGCCAGTATTTATTAAATTTGATGACCCTACAATCAAAGGTAATCAACCAGGAGTATAGATGTACGGATCGAGCCTTGCACTGTCGACTTGATGCGCTTCGGCGGCAAGGAAGAAATGAACGAAGGATGTTGCCTTTAATACTTTGCTGGGCTGTAACTACAAGGCAACACTCTCGATGGGGCCGTTGTAAACCTTACCTCACATGTCTTTGCTAAGGGTCAAACCTACGTAGCTCTTAGCCGAGTAAAAACATTAGCTGGGTTGGCTATCAGTATCCTTCATCCCAAAACGCTGTTAAATCGGCCTTCTTCTTTAAAAGAGCTTCAACTTCTACGGGATTTGAACAATACAAACTAATATATTAAAGTACTCGTACAATTAACTTGACGGCTAAAACTTGCCGAAAGTTTAATCTATGTAGCTAGAACATCAATTTCTTCATTTATCCGACCTCTATCTTGTTAATCTAACTTTATCGTCCAGCTTATTTACTTACTTAGCAATATTTAACTGAACAACTGTTTTATTAATAAAAACTAAAAAGTATGAAATAAAAATAAATTATTTAAAAAAACAAAAAACCCGACTGCATTAAG
The DNA here is from genome assembly GCA_963082835.1 of Leptogaster cylindrica. Taxonomy (NCBI): domain Eukaryota; kingdom Metazoa; phylum Arthropoda; class Insecta; order Diptera; family Asilidae; genus Leptogaster; species Leptogaster cylindrica. Next base: position 8,420,568 of record OY720105.1, on the reverse strand, counting down.
AAGTATCAACTGAAAAGCGAAAAACAAGTTATATTTAATCTATAGAAATTTGTAAAAGTAATGTATAACACAATATGAAATGTTTATGTGTTCGATACCTCTTAAGCAAATATTAAAATATAGACCATGTATTATATAAATATAACTTAAATGTTAGAAGGATATTGCATATATATACATAGATTAAATAGCTTTTTCATTTTGCTTGGCTCCTAAGGGTCGTAGCATGATGTTAAATACTCTATAACCTTCCTCAAGAATTAGGCTATCAAATGTAAAAAAAATTATTCAAATCTGACTGGCAAAATATAGCAAAATTTCTTTTATTTATGACTCCCTAGTTGCGAAACCCATTCGTCCAGTGGATCTTAAAGTTCGGTATGTGGATTAAATTTCACCACCTCAAATTCAATCGAAATTACTTCGGAAATATAAACAAATTTTTTTTGTCATGCTGGTGCATATACATATAGGTATTTATATTTATTTGCGAAAGAATAATAAAAAATTGTGTACTTTTAACATATTGTTTTCTGTGCTTCTCGTGCAAAATGAAATAACATTTCTACTAATATGTTCGTGCTGTCGGTATTTTCGTTACTAAATATCTTCATTTGTGTTCTTTCTGCTTGTGAAAAGAGTTGCCTCCTTATACTGGTTTAGTGGTTTACACTTTTTTCATGTTGAGTAAAAACATGGTGAAACTGAAGCAAGTTTTCATTACCTACAAAAAGTCGAAACTGACAAAATTGTGAGTACGATTACAAAATTTACTTTACCGCAGTTACTGTTTGCAAAGAGAGTTGCGAGAATCCTCCGATCGAAAGACCTTCGTTCACTTGCGACTTTGTGAGCAAGTACAGGACCATTTTTCTGTTTTTGATGCTGTCAAGTTCGTACCACTTGCTGCAGTAAATCACCGTTGAAAATTCCTCGTTCCGGGAAACAATCACTTGTCCAATTGCCGAATATAGAACTGAGTCAGCGAACTGGATTAAAAAGGGCAAGACTGCTATCATGTTTTTATCCTAAAGAAAAAACATATTCTGATAATAATCTGTCTTGTTTAGTTCACTTAACCCTTTGTACTCCCAAGCAACTATCATTTACCAAATACAATTTTGCTCAAGAATTACTGAATTTAGACAAAAACAGAAACTAGAACAAAGTAGAATAATTTAACTAATAAGCGTACTTAATGTTGGGTACAAATCATGTTGACCAGCAAAATAGTAAAATAAATTGGCATCGCATAAAAATTAGAACAACTTATGTTTATGTTTTTCGAGCACAAAGGATTAAATTTCAAATTTTCTCAATTTTTAATTACCAGCACAACCTGAGCAGAACAGAAACATATCACAGCAGTGCAAGTTGTTATAGAGACCAGAATAGTTACTTCGAAACTTTGTTTGAACACTTTTATGAAGTACAGTAAAAATTTTTGGGTTTTTGCAATACCCATTAACAGTTCTCCCTGCTTCTCCTCCGTATCGTATTCACTGGTTTTATCTCCAATCATTGAACAGGATTGAATGCACAAATCATACTTCAAGGACACATAGGCACAGGTTAGGAAAAATAATCCGTTATAACTGGTTAAAGTTAACAAAGTAGTGAATAATTGTACTATTTGTAAAATAATAGTAATCGCATAAATTGGCTGTTCCCGGTAACTGAAAATTATAAACGTAGTTTTATTGTGAAGAAATCAATAAAATTTAAAAAATACGGATATCCGGGAATAGGAGCTTTTGGTGTTGATAATTAAGATATATAAAACAACACCAAAGTTTCGTTGTTAATTAAAATAAATACAACAACATCAAAGATACTATAACACTTTATTATTTCAGAGTCCAAACTATTTCAACCGCTCTCCACTAAATTCAATTACTAACTTATTATTTTCACAATTCAAAACAAAAACCTAAACTGAAAACAGACCTACTTTCTTTATTTAATAAATAAAAATGACAACTTGATAATTTACAAATCTCCACCAAAGTGATATCAAAGTATTAATTAAAAATATAGTGGCAGAACAGTTAATACCATTAACAAACTGACAAAGTACGTGACGCCACATTACTCCCCTGCCAGTTAAATCTGAAGGGTTAACGAAAACGAAGAGGTGGGTGTGAGGTTCTTCCAACTCGAGAAATTCTTTCAGGAAAATAAGTGTTCCCGTCAATTAAAAAACGAACTCTATGTTGATAAGAATTAACAGGATTTTGTATTGTAGAAGCAACATTGGATGACTCAGCAGTTGGTAGATTTTCATTGTAACATGGTTTAATACGATTTATTGAAATGTTGACTTCTTTCCCTTTTATTAGCAATGTAAAATATTTATCATATCTCTTGATTACTTGATACGGACCTTGATAAGGTGGCTGTAACGAAGCACGAACACCATCACAGCGAATAAAAACATGTGAACAAGAATTTAAATCTTTAAAAATAAAAACTTTTTGAGTTGAGTGACGAGAAGCTGGAGAAGGTTTAATAAATTCAAACCAATTATCTAATTTACGAATAAACTCGCTTTGACTTTGGATTTTGTTTGGATGAAAATAATCAAAAGGAAGACGTAAATTTTCTCCAAACGTTAATTTAGCTGGAGAGAATTGAAATTCTTCACTGCAAATAGACCGTAAACCTAATAAAATAAAGGGTAATGCTTTTGACCAACACTTATTTTCGTAACACATTAAAACCGACTTGATAGTTCTATGCCAACGTTCGAGAAAACCGTTTGCTTGAGGATGATATGAAGTTGTATGAGAACGTTTAAAACCAAATAATTTCGATAACTCTGCAAAAAGATGTGATTCGAACTGGGTTCCCTGATCAGTAATAATTGTCGAAGGAACTCCAAAACGAGATATCCAATGTGAACACATGGCTTCAGCAATTGTTTCAGCTCGAATATCCAAAATAGGAATTGCTTCAGGCCAACGCGTAAATCTGTCTATTAATGTGAGACAATATTTAAAACCTTCAGAAGGAGGAAGTGGTCCGATAAAATCTACATGAACGACACTAAAACGTTCAGTTGGTTCTGGAAAATCAGCTAAAGGAGCAATAACATGTCTGGAAATCTTGGACTTTTGACAGGATAAACAATTTTTTGCCCAATTTCGGGAATCTTTCTTAATATCAGTCCAAATAAATCTTTCTGTCATTAATTTAACTGATGCTTTGATACCAGGATGTGCTAAATTATGGACTTATAAAAACAAATCCTTTCTAAATTTCAACGGGATGTAAGGACGAATACGATTTTGTGACACATCACAAAAAATTTTAAAATTAGAATCAGGAATTAAAAATTTCTTCATTTTCAATAATGAATTTTGAAGAAGATTAGGTAATTCTGAGTCCTCCGTTTGAGCTTTTGCAATTTCAATCAAATCTAGAGAGTTGGAAATATTAATGGCTTGAATTCTAGATAATGTATCAGCAACCAAATTATTTCTACCAGAAATATGTCTAATATCTGTTGAAAATTGCCCTATAAAATCTAGATGTCTAATCTGACGAGGAGAAGCTTTATCTAAATTTTGTTGAAAAGCAAAAACTAATGGTTTATGATCAGTATAAATAACAAATTGTCTACCCTCCAATAAAAATTTAAAATGTTTAATTCCATGATATACAGCCAAAAGTTCGCGATCATAGGCACTATATTTAATTTGAGAATTTGAAAGTTTAGTAGAGAAAAATCCTAACGGTTGCCAATCATTATTTACTTTTTGTTGTAAAACAGCACCGATCGCTAAGTCAGATGCATCGACAGCTAATGATAAAGGCGCATCCGTAGATTGAAAAGCCAAAAGAGTTGCCTTGCAAATCTGATCTTTCACATCTTCAAAACAAAAACCTAAACTGAAAACAGACCTACTTTCTTTATTTAATAAATAAAAATGACAACTTGATAATTTACAAATCTCCACCAAAGTGATATCAAAGTATTAATTAAAAATATAGTGGCAGAACAGTTAATACCATTAACAAACTGACAAAGTACGTGACGCCACAAGCTGCTAGTGGTAATTCCCACTCCTTCGACTTGTAAAGAGGTGACGCTATGTAAACGACCGTGACGACATTATAAGTAACGTATATCGCCAAAATAAGTTTTCTGCAATATAAATATCAATGAACAATTTAAAAAGCTATTTTAATTATTTAACATGATAAATTTCTTATATTTTGTGCCAATTTCACGTTCTTTCCTGGTTGAATTCTGCAAATCTTTTGTTGTGCTCAAAATTGTGTTCTTCATATATTGTATATTTTCCTTCCAGAAAATAAGCATCACTAGTTTTAACATTGCCTAATTTTGAATGCATGAATGTTTTAATTAATAATAATATGAATTTGAATTAAATATTTACTTGAATAAGGGCAGCAGCAGCCATAAGACATTCCATTCTCTGATACGACACTGTAGTGATGAAAACATTGCGAGTACAAAGTATTATTAGAAATATCAGTAAAACAGAAGCCACAACAAGCCGAACATTCAAAATTCCCGAACGAGGTTTATTATCCAAAACCGTTAGTCCAATTATATTGAAAATTGATGAAAGTGTATTAAACAAATAATGCAAACTGGTTGATTCATCATCGCGATAATCTCGATACAAATCTTTAAAGGAGTTCATGTCGATTTAGTCACTGCGACTCAACTAATGCGCTTTCTGGAACAACTTGTCTTTTATAGTGAGACAAATCCAATCCATATGCAGGATGTAGTTCCCTCTCACTTTCCTTCCCAATATTCTTTAGTTCACGTGAAGTGTGAACTTTTTTAAAAACATAATTATACTGCAAGAAATAGAATTTTCATTTTTGGGAGAATTTTGAGAGTTCCACTTAAGTTCGCGTGAAGAAATTTATTTATTATTAAACAAACCTGAAGTGAATTCATTTAATAGTTCTAAGGAAGGAGAAGAGCCAATATGTAATTAAAGGAATTTCTGGAGCTGAGACACCTACAAAGTGACTTAGTTTTATCATTAATTCAATAAAGTATCATTTCATGTCCTTGCGTTAAACCCGATATTGAAAAGACTTATATTATTTTAAGAATTCTAATTTCCTATTTTTCGGTGTCCTTCGTGACAGTTGGCTTTGATATTCTAAATTAATAATAATGGAAAGCAAGGACCACTACTTATTGGTGCGAATGTATTTTCCGTGATTGCATAAAATTTGAAAAACTGTAAAGGGGCTACAAAATACTTACTAACATTATTAAAATAAATACAATTTTTTATATCATAAGTAGTTCCATTTATTTTTACGTTGGTGTCATTTTCCAACTTTTATATATTAACTTAGTAGCAGCACAGACAATATATTGTCTGTGCCCAAAGGGTAAGCCGGAAGATCGAAAAAATCAAAGATTTGCGTTTTGTATGAGAAATGAGAATGCACTAAAGACCACCAGATGGTGGTGGTAGCGGATCTGTCGTTTGACAGCTCTATTCGATTCGATGATTCGATTATTCCCATCGTGCGGTTGTGCCCTAACAGTTGAAATTTAATAAATTTAAAATTGTTTTTTCGTAAAAAAAGGTAGCACTCTTTGCATTTTGTGAATAGATTTTGTTAAAGTGAATTTAATTACATTTTGCGAACAATCATTTTGTTCAGCGAATTGACTTTGCAGTCTGATTCCAAGGGCTGGAAGAATGTAGACGTGTATTTGCGCCGGCGCATTTTATCGGAAACCATAGCTTTCCGAAGGCCGAATTTTTTGAAAATCCACCCCTAAAGTGATAAAATAGGAGATTCAAATTTATTTAGAAATCCGTCATTTTTTAAGTATAAAATTCAAAAAAATTGGTATTTGTCCTTTTGTTAGAAATAAAGAAACACCTGTATCAGAATTTTTCGAAATTCAACCTCTAAGGGGGTAAAGTAGGAGTTGAAGTTTTTATTAATGTTTTCCATTCATGGAAGTAAAAAAATTATAAAAATCAGTATGGCTTTTTGGTTAGAAAAAAGTTAAATAAGAACTACCGACTTCTATCATAATTCAACTACCCAAAAACCACCCTCGACTGAAGAAAACTAAACAAATATTCTTTTAACCCATCCTATGGGAAACGGTTCTATGTAATTTATGTCGCGTTTGGGAGCAGTTGTAAATTCAAAAAGTAATATGATGTAATATGGTGGTCCCGGATGATACCGTGTAGACCTGTTATAGTTAATATATAAATTTTAGCTTACATTCGTTGCAAAGAATTATTGAAATTTATTATGTGTATCTATTGTACCTTTTGAATGCCTTCCTTTTCTTAATACCTTTTTAATTGTATTGAATTGTTCAAACAGCTATAAACGGATATATGATAAAAAGAAATCTTCAATCTTCATTTAAGTTATTATATAAACGGCTTTAACCAATTAAAATGTCCTTTACAATTTTGTCCAAGGGCTTTACATTTTTATTTTGATATACTTATTGTTAACGTATTTTATATTTTACGACAGCTTTCTTTATCTGTACTGAAAATGAGTCGCCAATAAGAGGATTTTATAAAAAGAATACCAACAAATTTCTAAGCATGTTGACGAACAAAAAATAAAGATAGTGCACATATCTGGCATTGCCCACGTGTCTTCTAATAAATCACATCAAATGCAGGAATATGTGACAGACAACGGCGGCGGAACTCAACTGAATAGAAACAACAAATACAGCACAATTGTCCTTAAAAGCAGTTTCCTTGCTTATTTTCTAGTGGCTCTTGACCCTGTGAATTTTCTGCCTTTGCTTGCTATGTCTGCAGTCTGCTGCACTTGCTCTTTTTTTGTTCGCTGCACACCTTTCCCGAGCGGAAGCACAAAAACGCTGCACACAAGAAAACACCTCTTCGGTGTAAACATTTCATTTTGAGCCCTGATTCTGTAGAGACGTTGCTGCCTTTGTGATGGCGCTGCACTCATTCGTGCAGACATGAAATAAATTTCCGGTCCTCAAAGGACTGAAGACTGAAGAGCACCGGTGCAAGTGCAGAGTTTTTGGTGAAAACTTATTTAAAAATGAAATTAAATGCTCTGCCTGTTCTTAATTGTTGAAATAATTTGCTCCTGCATTTTGAACTTTGGAGGTATTTCCGAGAGTGTGTAGTTTTTTTTAAAGTTTTCTATTAAAAACGGAGTCAAGTTTTAGAATGATTTCTAATCTAAAAAAAAAAAAAAAATTAATTTTGCATTGCATTGTTGAGTAATGAGAATAACAATTCGATGATGTTTTTTCATGAAAAGAACTTTAAAATATTAAATCGAACACAAACTTAATGCAAGTGTTCAAAATATTACTAATAGGTACTTAATTGGATATTGTTATTAAAAGTGCGATCCTATTTAACGGTGATGTAATTACACTATTGCCCATTTTAGTAATAAAAGTAACAATTAATAACTATTAATAATTATAATTAAATAAAAAAAGGGGGAAAATATAATTTTCCACACTTTCAGTGTAAAAGATTTTTGTTATAGTTACAGCACACAAATTCAGATACAGCTATTTTAATAGTGGAATTTCGACAAGAGGAAAGCTGGATTTGGATTTCAAAACCACATTAAAAAATACAATGCACCAATGCCAAAATTCCAAAAGTGTGTGACTGCAAAAGGGACTCAAAGTCAAGTTGGGCTTGTACAGACAAAAGGATAAAGGATAAAATGGATGGCCTCCTGGATGTAATGCACGGAGTAGGTTTTCGGCTTAACCAACTGCAATGCAGAACTTTCCAAAAAATTACATATCTTTCGTATTGAATAAAAGAGATTTCACAGAAAGCTTTTTTTGTGCCTTTAAATGTTAGTAGGTTCGTTCAACATATTACTTCTAACAAAAGGACGAGCCAAAGGCTTCACACAGTCGTCCTCACGTAGATGTTCTGCACATTACACTAAGTCGTGCGTGATGATATCTTCCATTGATGTAAGTAGTGAATTCTGAAAATAGAAATTGCTGAAAGGGCTTAATAACAAATATTTCGACAAAACCCTGCTATCCATTCTCTGTGTACTGTACTTGTGGTACATACCAAGGACCTTAATCCTGTCTGCAAGTTTTTCGTTGAGAAATTGCCTGCAACTCCTTCGTTTTTCTCACAAACTCAAGGATGTTTGTTGTTCCTTGAAGTGGAATTTGGGAACGTGTATAGAAGCTGAAAAACTTCTTCTCGAGCACACATGAATTATTTTACCTGGAAACGCTAAAAACTGTAATTTGAAATGAATTATAGCAAAGGTGGCAATAAAGCTGATCTATCTGTAGCAAAATGCCTGGAGGAGGGACACTTTTTGTCCTTTTATTACTGGATGCAGATGTATGAAAAGCAATCTCTCTTCCCCTCCCTCTAACTGTCCTATACTGAACTGCCAGCATAAAATTGAGGTTACGCTTCGAAAATTTTAATAAAATGGCGAAAATTTTTTATGCTTTATCTGCTATTTGGGGCGAAATGATATTGGAGCTTTCCGTCTTTGCCATTGGTTGGGTCCCCTTGTTCCCACTGCAGCTTAATATGGTGGCAAACTGGTAAAGTATCCTGGCAATAAAGGACCACATGAATTATTTATAAGACCTCATCATCGTCTCAAGTACCAATAGCATTTTGGTATGATCTCCATCGACGTCTTTTAGCGGTGGTGGTAACTTAGAAGACACTGTTAAAGGACATCTTGAGAGTTGAGACGAAGGAGCTGCGAATGGTCACTGGAGCTTTGTCTAGGTGTGCCTATGCATTCCATGGAAATTTCCAATCTTTTTCAATGGTAATAAAGAGTGCTTAAACAAAAAAATTCTATGAATAATATCGTCATATTCGCTTTATGGGGAATCGTTCAGAAAGAAGGGACTCATCTTGCGAGGGCAGAAAATGGATGCAATTTCCTATGACAATGTGCTCATTCCTGAAAAATTGTTGCTATGCAGCGGTGCCATCTTTAATATTGAACTTAAGGAATTGCAAAATTACTTCTATCTTCACAATAACTTACATATAAATCATTGATCTTAAGACAGAAGAAATCAATAACATGTTAAATTTAATTTTGTAAATCCAAAAAAGATGAAAATATCAATATACCTACATATAAGTAATTGGTTTATTCTAAAAACCAACATATTTAGAATAATTCATATGTATTAAGCTTTTTCCAATTTGTACAAGCAACGATCCCAACAAGAGAAGAACTGCAATGCAATCTGATGAAATTCATTTTTAATTTTTTTAAATGCAACTACAGAAATAACGAATAAAAAAGTGTGAAAGCTTTTACTTTGGCTGATTGCATTTCCTAATCCGACACTATATTGTTCCATTCAAACATCCCTAGGACTTCTGCTCCGTACCTGCAATTCTGCGTTTGTTCTGTTGAAAGTTCTTGGGGGAGCGCCGGCAGCAATACCTCTAAAGTTTCCCAATTTCCATTAACGAGGGTGGAATGTCTGCAAAGGACACGTGATGTATGCGGGGGCTTTACTTTAGACAAGTAACAAGTAATTACAGTGTTAATGGTACGGTGCGGGGGAGGGGAGAATGTTCGATTTAATGCTTTCGGAATGTCTGCAATTGCGGTTGTTGAAAGTGACCTCGTAAGATGAATGCGAACCAATTAAAAACGGCAAAGGGTTAAACAACAATACAGTTTCGTTCACCGAATTGTCCACTCTGTTAATACATTATGCAAATTTTGAAAATTCGCTGTATTTGCCGTGGACGGGACGGGACGATGGCTTGCTTTCCGGACACAATGTGTTTACGGTGGAAGAACATAAACAGAAACAAACATGAACCATGGACATTGGATGCCCAGAGAAGGCAGACTGAAAACTTGAACAATTAATTTTGAATTTAGGGGATGCTTGCAAAAGCTTTTTACACCCAAAATACATTCGGGAAATGCGACATACATCAAAACTTTCAGCAGAAACAAATATAAATCAGTTTTGTGAACAGATCACAGACGTGCACAAATAAACACCGAGAATAATGCTGAAAAGTTTGAATTGAATTGATGGAATGCAGTTAATGGGTTTTTTATATCCCTTTTTTGCACCCACTTTAGCGACAATTGGATAATTTTCGAATATTCGCAAAATATTTTGATAGTTTCGACCAGAGGTAGTTTTAAATTAATTAGGTACTTCGCGTACGTTTTGGTATTTTATGGGAGGAAACATTTTTGAAACTAAATTTACAGAAAATAATGGATTACAACTTCCTGTTTCTTAACAATATTGCTTCATTTATTTATACAGTACCAACGAATACGCTCAAGTACCCACCTTGTTGCTTCTTTCTGAGAACATAGCAAAGGCATTCACTTAATATTAGAAGTATGCTGCCAAAAATGAAAAATAATGTAATTACACCCTTTTGTTGCTACAAGCAACTATAAAAATGATAAACATTTATCGGTCAGCCCCTTTCGAGATTCAATATAATCCCCGAGGAAAATAGTTTCAAATTCCATGCCAGTTGAAGGAGAGCTCCTCGGAATTCCAGCACACAGTCAGAAGTTAACGATCGTTGTCCCCATCATTAAGGCCAATAAAAATGTCATCCAATACTGTAACTTCCTAATCCTAGTCGTTTATTTTGCTCAAACTTAATGGGGATAAGACGGTTATCTGCAATATAACCTATTGATTGGATCCACAGTTAATCCCCACGCATATTGCCCATAAGTTCTTTATCCGGGTGAGGAGAGAGAAAACTTTAAGCCACAAGGACCAACATTTGAGTTAAACTTTTGGATTGATGCGCTCCAGAAACTTCGATATCCTTACAGAAAACTTCGAATTCAAGAGATTTGTCTTCTTTTTTTATAGTGCAGTATCTATTCATTTTCGAATACAGCTGTAGTTTTCAAAAGAAAGTTTGTTATGAATATTTCAAGTAACAACTTTTGAAATGAAAAACTATAAAGTTTTCAAAAAAACTTAATTAATTATATTTAACATTGATCAATTCAAGTATACACAAGAATACATTCCCGTACTTTTAGTAAATTGATTAGTGGATTACTTACTTAGACAAAATAAATACAGGTTGCATCCTATCTACTTTTAGGGATTTCCTAAAATATTTTGCAATTAATAATTGTCACTCCAAAATGATTCCCAAATAGCGAATAATATTTTAACTTGAAATTCATCACCATTAAACTAATTAACTTGGCACTTGAAAAATAATACACTAAAGTCAAAAGAGTACTATTCCTCAGGATTCAATAGAATTCGGGGGCAATTTTCCTGCATTGTTTGTTGATAAATTGCCACCAATCTAGATCTGAATAATAGCCTTTCTGTGTTCGATTACAAATCTTTCAATTAATCACTGCCACTTGGTGAAATTTCACCAGTCCGCAAAAATATCGAAATGTCTTATTTCGACATTAAACAGATTTCCTTAAGGTAGAGGTGCCGAAATCTATTGCGGACACAGAACTGTTTTTAGTGACACCCAAAAAGAGAAGTTCATAAATAATTCTTCCGCAATGTTACTTTACTTCATGATAATCCAATAATCTGCTTAAAAATTTAAATCGCTTGAAAGATTATCCCTTCCTCAATAAATCTTTCTTTAATAAAGATAAATTACACTGTACCACCTGAACTGCGACTTGTTATCATAAAAAACAAAAAGAACATAAAAAAAGAGAAAAGAGCGGAGAATTCCGATTATAATTTATTGTGTGTGTAATAAAAATTCATGAAAACGACTATAGTGAAAAATGAAATTTTATCAAAATATAAATGGAAACCAGAAATAATTCCAAATTGCGTAAATATTTAAAATTGGTTTAAAGGATGCGTCCAGCTCATGACTAATGGAACTGTTCATTTCAGCATACCACCTCTGTCCTTGTTAATTTATGCTTGCTGCCATGGATTTAATCAGACAAAGGATAAAAGTACTCGATCCCCGTTCAGCCTCTCTGAAATCCCCACTCCATTCTCAAACCCTTATACACCTTTTTGGCTTTTAATCGTGCCAAGTTAGTGAGGGCTGATGGAAAATGGTGTTGCAACCAATTGCGGTATCAACCGCGACCGAATGACGCCACCAAATCTCTGTAATTTTAATTCATTGAAATCACTCCGATTAGTCGACAATTAGAGTTTTCGATTCGAGGAGTTTCGCCTTTCTGCATTAGTGTTTGGTGGTGGCATTTAATTCGAAATGATTTTGGAAAATAATTGCTAGAATTTATTGAATTGTGGACTTCAAATGATTTTAAGGCTGAGCTCCGACCTAATGTTAATTATAACACTAAAATTTTGATACACCGAAAATATTCTTTTTGTTGAAAATGTTTTGAAAGTTCTTGTCAATCTAAAATTTGTATGTAATGAAAAAGATAGAAAGTATTCCATGGAAAACTATATTTTTCAAACAATTCTCTTTTCCAAGAAATTTGGGTTTGGAAGTTGGAAGATTGGAAAAATATTTCTGGATCCGTCACTGGGAGTGCCTAAGATGAACAAACGGACATGAGATGAACTCAAAAAATAGAGAAGGAAAAAACTTTGTTTTTGCATTGCTCTCTATATTTTGCAGCATTTATTTAACTTTTGTGGTTGTGTTCTCAACAAAAAACATTTCGTTTTAAATTATTGAGGAAAAGCTCCATCTAATTGAAGGTGCGAGATTTGTTTCACAAGTGCTTCTATTTTTATAGATTTATTTCTTCGTAATGCAAGTTAAGCTTCTCTTATGTTGATCAGAAACATAAAAAGACTGAAGGTTGTCTTCACTACCTGGAAAAATAGTAAAATGGAAATAATTACAGTTTGAGATATTCTTTGAATGGATTCACCCCAGTAAATGTTTGCAAGGTGAGTTTAGAGAATCCTCCGATGGTTAAGGCTTCGTCAATTTGTGACTTCGTCAATAAATACAAAACCATTTTCCTGTTTTCGATGCTGTTCAGCTCATACCAGTTACTGCAGTAGATTGCGGTTGAGAACTCCTGGTTTTTCGAAACGACTACTTGTCCAATAGCCGCGTAAAGAAGGCAATCCATAAATTGCGGGACGTAAATGAATATGCTTAAGTAAAATTTATCCTTAACAAAAACAAGTAATTGGTTTACGGTTTATATTATAATTCTTAAAATTACCACTACGAATAGAACTATGCAAAAACACATCACTCCAGTGAAAGCCAAAATAGCGCCCAAAATCGAACCTTCAAAACTTTGCCTGAAAATTTTCATAAATTGCAGTAGGTCCTTCTGGGTTACTGCGATGTCCTTTAAGAGTTCTCCTTGTTTCTCTTCCGTGTTATACTCAGTGGACTTATCTCCAATTGAGGAGCAGAGGTCAATGCAGATGTCATACCTCATCGAAACGTAACCACAATTTACAATGAACAAAATATCAAATGTCGTTGAAATTTGAACAGCGTGATAAAGTTGAATAATTATGAGAAGATAATGAAGTTCGTATTGAGGATGTGCGTGCGTTCTGAAAGGATACAATATACTTTGCAATCAAACAAAACAACTTTCTTAGTTAAGAAATACTCAATGCCAATTATGGGAGCAGAGATCGGAAGTTCAAACTGGTTCGACTTGAAAATTGGTGAGATCGCAAAGCACACCGCCGCTCCTCCATACAAACAAAACACCAAAATCACAATTTTGCTGCAATGTAATGATTATGCGAAGTGCAATATTTACAACATTTGAAACATCGAAAATTCTCACGTTATGAATTTTTTGTACTTCAATCCGATTTCTCGCGCTTTTGGACGTTGATTTTGAAGACTGGCCGAAACTTCTACGACTGAATTCTTCATTTGTTGTAGATTTTCTCGCCAGTAGTAGAGTAATACACTTTGCACCAATAGCTGTATTAATTGTTATTAAAAATGCACTTTAGATGGTATTTTAAGCAAAATATATTTTCTTACGTGGATGCCTGCAAGACCAATAACTATTCCCTCTGATCTTTTATAAAGCACTGATGTTGTCAAACCACAATAGAATGAAAACAACGTCATAGTCAGAACAAAAAACTCACATCGGAAAACTCCCAGTTTTTCTTTTATGGTAGGTCGACTTTTTTCGAAAACCGTTAGTCCCATTGAATTTAGACATTTTGAAATCACAACGAAATAATAACTCCAACTCGTTGTTTCAACAAGAACAAGTTTGTTGAAGTAACGTCGAAGTGCTTCCATGTTGATTTGGGTAATGCTCCAAGGATACTGCCTTGTTCCTGGCCTCTTCCATTTTTATATTTCTTAATCCTTTCAATGTCGTAACAGAAAACGCATATGTTTTTGTTCCATGAATGTCTATAAAATCAATTAATTGTACTACACATAAATAATAGATTTTGATGTGGTCAATCAGTCGGCCTGTTTTCTATTTTTGTTTACATTACTAATGTATCCCATAATTTTAATGAGGTCAATTTAAACATGCAATTAAGCTAAATTTAAAAATGGAAGTTTTGCTCTTGGTAGTTTGAGAATCCAATGAAGTTACTGAACGTTGTTGCCATATTCGATTACTTCCGAATAGTTGAATAACTTGTTAAATGTAAAGTATTAATTTCCATTGGTCAATCAATCTGCCGTCTGGTCGTGGACAATTGACTTTCAAGTTTAAACAAAAAGGAAATTTTTGAAATATAGGAGCAGTTTGCCTTTATTAACGAATAAGTTTTTGTTTCGTAATTATTTTAAAATAACATTTATTTGAATCTCATTCTAATTATTATTATTTTTGATTTTTAATTAATGGTTTTCTCATAATAATAGATCATAAATTCTGACGAAGTTACGCCGGCAAGATCTTCGTACTAATCCTAAATACAACTAATGTTTGTCGTTCAAATAAACTTAGTATTAAAACAAATAAATGTTTCAAAAATGGTTGTACAAAAATCCATAGCAAAATTTATTAAATTTAAGATTGTGAAGGCGGCTGGTAAGTAGTTGTCCGAGTTTGGGAATGTTGAATAAATTTTAGTAGTTCATAGGCCATACAAACTTTTTTAGTCTCAGCGAACAATATTTTCGCGTGCTTCCGAGAAGCATTCTGGGCATACCATACGAGGAAGATGAACCCACGGGGTCCTCTCCAGGAAAATGTTAAAGGGGACATTTCAGAAGTAAAAGTTTACGTTTACCTATAGTTTTGCTTCAATATAAGAGGTACTACAACAATATTGTTGAAATACAATAATCATTATACTTCTTTAAAGTTTCACCAACTTTCTGTTGCTGTTTGCAGTTTGCACAAATACTGGTTTTATCGCAAGCATATAATTAATCATTATAATAACCAAAAATGCCCATGCACTTTATTCGTAGTTTTAACGATAAATTAAAAAGCTTTTGAGCACGAATAATAAAAACACATTAAAAGTGAAACATAGAAAGAAATATTGCGTAAAATTAACGAAATGAAGTACTGTTGACCATTATTTTTGGAATACCTCAAATTGCACATTATTATTTTTATCAAACTACGTGTCGAAGTTTTAGAAAACATATTTCACATTTGTAATTTCATTTTATTAAGGCTTATCAATGTATATCAAACTAATTTCGCTATTATTGAGTATTTTCTTATATTATATACGTTTGTGATTGCAAAAAAAGTTTAATTTCAATCTTGTAGGTATATAATTCTGAAATATAAAAAAAAACACTTTATTTATTGCGTATGGCTGTGCGTAAATATTACACTCAAATAAATTACATAGTTTAACAATAAAATTTCTACATCAACTGAATCAGCAAAATTCCATTCAGAATATATCAGATGTAAGGATATTTAGATAAATCAAATTAGGTCGAAGTGAGAAGAGAATTGCCAAAGCAAGAACAATGGTCTCGATCCCAAGAAACACATGTACAAAATTGATTTTGTCATTATTTAGGAGCATCTTGACTGAATGTTGTTGTTTTCTTGAAGCTCGGCCCCAAATATTCGGAATCATGTGGTGGAATAAATAAATGTATTCAGATGGAAAGGAAACACAAAAAAAAAAATTTGGGCAGTGGGAAAAATGTAATTATGGCGGGCTTTAGTAAGGGTGCAATTTTATTGCAAGCCCTCGCTCATTAATGAGCCATTCCGGGTAAAATATATTGCCACGAATTTTCTGCTATTTGGTTTAATAGAATTACTCCGGAGGTTCTAATAATTACTTGATATACGAGCACACAGCAACCCTCGGATTGGGAAGGATGGGGGTGGGGGATAAGGGGTCAAGAGCTGGCATGATGTGGCATTTTTTAACGTGGTATAATTTTAATTTACTGAAATAATTAAAGGCTTCATTCTCGAATTGGGCTTATTTAAAACACGAATGCAATCGTAATAATTGTGAAACAAAATGAATTATTTTTGCAGTAGAAAGCAGAGATGTTTTTGTTTATTAACTTAATTTGAACTGCTGTATTTCCGTGTTCTGGGAACGTTGAAATATCAGAGAGATTCTGCAAGGTTAACGAATAATACTAATGTTACACAATATCTCAACTCAAAGGAAAATACTGTAAAGGATGCGTATTGCGAAAAGTTATTACACCAAATATTGTATTGCATCCAGCGATCATCAAGCACCTGCTCATTAATGAGTTTTCCATTTGCATTTATTCTCATGTTATAGCGATAGCATTAATGTAACGAGATATCGTAAATGAAAATGCATTTGAGATGTTTATGTACGTGTTGTACTGCAATTGATTACATAGTACCAATTAAGTAATCGTAAAAAAAACACAACCCAGGAAAAATTTCATCTGATTTCGCATGGTTATTAATTAATATTTATCATTAAATCTTGTATCTAAAATATCATGTTTGTGGAAAAATTATGAAGAATATTACAATAGCAAAAGACCTCCCCAATTTAAGAAGATTGAGAAGATTGTCAAAAAATATTTTTAAAATAAAATATTGATTATAAATATTAAAAAATTTGAATATCTAATAAATTTAATGAAGAACTTTCTGCTGACCATAAATATATGTCCATAAATTGCGCACATAATAGATATTGTAACACTTCAATTGGCCACGGGAACCTGTCGCAATGCGGAGTCCTCTCATTCCAGGTATTTGATACTTTCATCCGCGTTTAACCGCAAGATTTAAACACACCCCGGAGAATGAACGTGCAGCTAAATAAAATGTATACTCTAATATCCATAAATCTCTCCTTAAATACTTTATAGCGTAATCCTCTAGGACCGCTTTCATCATTAGCATATATCGACGAACAAAGCGGTGATAATTGGCGTAATTAATTAAGTGTTATGCAAATGAACCACAGTGAGATGACTCGACAGCGCGCTCAATGCCGGATTGGCCAGCTGCGTTCCGGGGTGGCGGGGGGACGTACCTGTCCGAACTAATTTGCACTTTCTATACACTTGAAATTGGAGCGATAGCCCAATAGTCCGGCGGAGCACGTATAGTCGTGTTTCGCCATTGGTGCACTCCTAGTTCGGCGTTTAGGTGGGAATTTAATTGCTCTCTATTAAATCAGGGCAAAGACCTCAGTAAAAGTTGTCTACGGAAGCTGTTCCCTCCAGGTCAAAGTAAAGAAAGGATTCGCGACCAAAAATGAGAGCGTATAGGGTTTCCGGCACAAGGATGTGTTGTGTGTACTGGGTACAACTAGTGAAAATCATGATTGTGTGCATTTGAAAATTTCAATTAAGCTGGATTCCGTACTCCTCCCTTTTTTTGGAGTTGCTGTGCAACTCCTTGGACTGAATGATTTGCGCGAAACCCTACGTTTTCTGTACCGAAGCTACTGTAAGCATAAATGTTGCCCTCGAAGTGGTCCACCACCGAGAATGAGCTCTCACCAACTGTGGGGGTGGTGTAAAGATTTCGATGTCAGCAGATTAAAATCTTGTCCACTCGGCTTGGATGGGACTTTTATGGAACTAAATCTTCTTAGACGAGGACAACTACAAAATATTACGTAGGGGGAAGATCCCTCCATAGTGGTTGCTGATTCTGGGCTTAGGAATTTAACTCGCAGAAAGTATTATATAAAATTTTCAATTTGTTTGAGGATTTTGTCTTGTGCATTAAGGACAACATGGATTTATAAGTGATGACTGCTTGGGAATTTTTCATCGTTATTGTTGGCGAGCACTCATCACAAAATTGTTGGGAATTACTTTGCTCAGCGAAACGGAATGCAATAATAGTTGACTTACCTACTTTCGCAAAAACCGAAACGAAAACAAGGAAAATTCTGTTAAATTAAAAAAATACATCATTTATTCTGTTTTGTCAGTTATCATTTTGGAAGAGGAAAAATATACATAACATCTCCATTTGACTGGTCCTTGCATTTTACTTGGATGTCTTCTAGGATTAAATGGAGTGAAAGTTATTAGAAAATAACTGAAATTTATGACAACTTTATTTTACGTTTCTCAAAATCGCTTTATTTAATAAATGGGGGGCTTGAAAACTGGAAATTTTGTAAAACATGTTTTTTTTTTTCAAACAATCACTGCATTTGCAAATGCTGATATGTTTTAATGACTTACATCTCATTTTAAAGAAAAACATGTGTAATTTTAGAAAAAAATACACGCTAGTATATATGTTATGTAAAATCGACGAAAGCGATAAATTATTAACCGTTATTTTTGAATATCTCAAAATGTATATTTTTAATAATGTTAGAGAACACATATTTCAATTTCAAGTTGAATCAAAAATTAAAATTTGAATATTAAAAAAACCGAAAATTTTTCATCTACCTGATATATTCAAAAAGCTCACACACATAGAAAGCTCGCATTAGAATCATTTTTTTTTTTCAGTTCTTAAAAACCTTTATTTTAATTTGCAACATAATAATACATTAGATATATTTCGTGATTTCGCCAAGTCCCCAAATTTTCGTGTTTAAAAATCTCAAAAATATCTATTTTAATTTTGGTGAAAAAAACATATATATATTATATACACTCTAGCCTGTTAATTGTATACCAAATTTCATAATGGGACAATAATGGTATCTAATTAAAAACAATTTTTTTCTGAAAGAACCCGCCGTTTAATACCAGCCTTATAGTTAATTTCATGAGTCATGTTATGTCAAACCTACAAAACACTGATCCCAACCATCTTAAATTGGGTTGTACCTTTCGTTAAATGTATGTTTTGAAAGTCGAAATGTAAATATAATTTTTAAAAAATTCTATCTCTTACTAATAAATTTTTGAAATTCGTAAAAAATCGTATTTTGAAATGCTTTATATTAACTTCACTCCTGGAAAATATAGGAACCTAATATTATCATGTTGTATATCAAAATAAAGGTTTTTAAAAACTGAAGAAAATGATTCTAATTCGAGCTTTCTACATATGTGAAAAAGTTTCTGAGGTATAGCTTATTGAATATATTAGGTCGATGAAAAATTTTGCTTTTAAAATATTCTATCTGCCAAACTAATTTTTGACCCAACTTGAAATTGAAATATTTGTTTTCTAACATTATTATACATAACATAAAAACAAATAAAAAAAATAAAAATATATATTTTGAGATATTCAAAAATAACTGTTAATAATTTATCGCGTTCGTCTATTTTGCGCAACATATTTTTGTTTGTATTTTTTTCTAAAACTTACTTTTAGTGATGTCCTTTAAAATGAGATATAAATCATTAAAATACAACAGTATTTGCAAATGCAGTGATTTTTTGAAAAAAACACGTTCTACAAAATTAGCAGTTTTCAAGCCCCACTATTTATTAAAGGGGGGCGATTTTTGAGAAACTCCCGAACCTGTTTCATACAATGTACGAGTAGTTTATGTAAAAATAAAAAAAGTAAAAAAATCGGAGCACATGAGGTCAGAGTCGAGATCGAAATTTCGTGGAATGACCGGTAAAAAAGTGCAGGATAAACAATACGCTTGTTAAATTTTATGAAGAGTAAAAAGTGCTTTTGAGGTATGAGATATATTGTTCAGTATTAACTTTTCGATGTCGTTACAGCTAATAAAATATGGAATGTAATAAAAGCTTCCCAACTATTAAACTTTTGTTCTAATACGTTTATTATGTAAAAATGCTACAGAAAAAAAAAACCAATTTAATCTGTCGTAAACGGTGAACATAAACTTCAAGGATTTAATAAAAAGTTCTTGTCCAATTACTACCGTGTTGTAATCAAATGTTGAAATATTTCAAGAATTTTAATAAAATTGTGCAACTTCACAACATTTCTATAAAAAAAAAGTGAGTCAGCTTTTAAAATGAACGTTAAACTGTCGCTGCTTGTCACATTCATCGTTGGATCCTTAATTTACGGATGCCCTTCACTCTGGCCCATTCGAAATGAACTCTTAAAACTTTCACTGTAACTTTCATTTGAGCGCTTTATCTCTTTTAACTTGAGCGGAACTTTCCACTTTTGCAATTTTCCAACGGAAGATTTTTACGTTTTATCCTTACCAGAAATCGCAGGCCATTCTTTTTTTTTTGAAAAAAACGAATAGCAATAAAGAGCTAAAGGAAAATAGTACTCCAAAGAAGTACCAGCAATGGTTTGTCTGCGTACAAAAGATGCCGAGAAGGGGAACAAAAAAATACTACAAAAAATTTTGTTCCCGATTCACTCCCGGGTGATACATGGTCTTCGCTAACTTCTACTTGGTTGACTTTCCACCGATGAAATTCAAATTAAGGACCCTTGTTGGGGCCCAGGGAAAGCACAGACTGGGTGTAATTATCTTTATGCATCATCTACTTTTAAACTGCAATTAATTTCGTTTTTAATTAAACAATCATCATTAAGGAGGGCACTGTTCGTCCCTTGCCAGGATGTGTGATCCTCTTGTTGCCTTGATCTCTGCCACTATTTATTCCCCATGGGGCTTTGCGGGGTTACCAAGGACTTGCAATGGATGCTAGAGTGGCAGTCGTCCGGTCCTGGCTGAGATATTCGAGCGGAAATTGAACTTTGGGGGGCTCCCAATTGGAAAGAACAAGGGCAGATTGAGGCGAGCAAAAGCCGAATCCTTAATTATTATCGCATTTCTTTGAGGGTTTTTGGGTCTTGACGGGCAAAACGCCATTGGCGTTTGGGATGCGATGTTGCAAATTAGCCTCTTGTGGCTGGATTTCCTGTAATGTCTGACAACTATTAGATAATCTCAATCTCAAAGGATTCATTCTTGTTGAACTTTTAACAAACTCAAATAACTTTATCGATAGTTTCAACAAATATAGAGCGAAAACAATTTCCTGTCTGTATGATGTAAACATATATGCCACATTCAAAATTGTATGTTCCTGATATTAATTGAACATATCCATTATCCATGTTATGTACTTATAAATATTTAAGTAGACTTTCAAAATAAGTCTCTAAGTTGATTGTAGGTTCAAAGTAAATTTAGCAAATATTCATTTCAATGCGATGTTGTAATTGAAATTCATTAATATTGTTGTTGTTAGCCAATAAATTCCATAAATTTAATCATGTAATGAAAATTCAATGTAATCTTTTTTTTGACAATTATTTTTTTTTTTTTGTGTATAACAGAAAATTTTCTATTTAAAAGTAGAAACCAATTAGTGGAAATTATTATTATCCTTTTGATTATACATTTTTTACTATCTTCCGTCGATTTCCAATCTGATTTATTGCCATAAAACCAAAAAAAAGTTCTTTAATTTTAATTAAAACTTTGGATTTCAACTGATTATCTCTTTTTACCATAAAACGAGTGCGCCTTATTTTTGGAAACAAATTAATGCACAGAATTTTTTTCCGAAAATTTACTCAAAGTTGTGGAAAGTTCAATTTCAATTAGGTTGAAATAATTATTTTGGATATATCCGATATTTTTAATAAGAATTAAAAGAGCGAGCATTCAATTTATACTGTTGATGTTAAAATTTTAAAGATAAAACTTTCGGGAGAAGTAATCTTTTATTTTTTTAAAAAAAAAAAAAAAAACCAAAATCGATAAACTGCACATGTTGCAGTCGCCATGGACCGGCGTAAAATCGTTTGAAATTTTTCCGAAAAAAGAATATCTAATATTGTAAGTACTACATATTTATGAAATTTTTCCGAGATTGTAACTTAAATTTAGACAAAGTGTATAATATTACTACGTCAATTAAGGCAAGGTGAAGCTCTTCTCTGCAATATAATTATGATTCTCTTTTGGTGGATACTGGATATTTCTGCCTTGTTCGCAACTCTTTTGCTGACGATTAACATATGTATACCTAGAACGAAGGTTTTTCCCCTCTCAAAGGTAATTTCTGTGAAATAAAAGCTTGCGAAAATTAATACGATTAAATAATTCAATGTTTCAAAGAAGTTGTGTTTAACTATCTTAAGTCTAAAGCGATGAGATTTCTTATTCAAATCCCGGACTAAGTACGAGCAAGCGGAGTCACGAAACGAGCAGTTAAGTTGGTAAGCATTAAGGGATTAATTTGCAGAAAGCGTTTCTCAAAGGGTAAGTTTAGCACTTAACTGACATTTAATGCATTCAAGGGGATGGAATATCCTCCCGTGGAGTCCAAACGGTAGCTAGAAGCCTAGAGTGAGATTAATGCAGTATAAGATAGTCCTTATCACTTGCCGGATGTTTTAACTGCTTATAGCGCCTCCGTTATGGCCGCCATTGAACAGAATTGCCTGAAATTAGACCGTGTTTCTTACTAATGTAGAAAGCTTTGCCTTTGGAGAAATATTCAGAACACAGACACAATCACGTACATAATTGCTAAAATTTTAAGGAAAGCTCCAGTGTTGTCTGCCGTTTCAGTGCATCCCTGAACATCCTTATCCGCGTAGCGATGTTTTATATTTCACTCAACAGCTTCGAATAAATTATTTAGCTGTAATCTGATTTGAGTTACTGTGCACTTTATTATCTGGGAGAAAGGGTTGAAAGACAAATAAAAATTGACGATTCCTATATTATGTCATACCTATCTTGCGCTAAGGACTGGGTTTGTGTCCGCACTTTTGTACAAGTCCAAGGATCCTGAAGCACATTAATCGCAGTACATGTGTGTCAAACTATTTCTGAACATATTTAGTGGCGGAAATAAACGCCATTACTATGCAACAACGCTAACTACTCTGAAAAAGATCATTACACGTGTTTGTATTATCGGGATTGTCAAAAAGGGTAAAGCTTATCGTTGTTGTCACTAATGCAAAAGTTCCACTGCAGCTGCCATTTTATGTTGTAGTATACATCCTTGTTTATATGGTAATGATCATATTCATCCATGCATTATGACTATTTTATAAACACCCGACACGGCTGAGTGGTCTTTGTTTAGCATACTTCAGACACTGATAGTGATTGATGGCTGCTCCCACGCTCTGGCATCATCGGAATATTGCCAGGACTTCAAAATGGATTTGTGCACTGTATCATGATTTATTATCTTCGCACATGATAACAATTTTAAAATAAATTTATTAACACAAAAGGGACGATGAAACACTTTGTAAAATGAAAATATGACAGGACATGGAAATTTTCGTTTGTGAACAGGTGAAATTCATTCTTTATAAATTCAAAATACTAATCAAAAGCGGATTGAATGAAAGGGTTATCGGGGATTGAAAGAATACATGTGTATGTCATGCACATTAATATTACATAATTTTAAAAAAAAACGAAATTTTTACTGTATAGGTACTTAATTAATATGGTGTCCTGCTTTTATTTTACGGTTCACCTTTTTTGTGAACACCGCGCAGAAGCAATGCTAGAAATTTTTGAACAATTAATAGGAACTTAATTTTGATGAAAATCGGAATTGACTTAAAGATATTAATTACGTGCAATTTGGCAATGTTGGTTCCCTATAGATCAATTAATCAATTTCTCATGCACGTACGGCTGAAGTATTTTCTTACATTACGACGTCAGAGATTTCCCTGTGGCCCACAAGAAGGAAGCCAGCAGGTAGCTTGTCAGAGGGATTAGCAATTAAAAGTTGTTTGTCACGTCACTTACGTGAAGGGATTTGAGTAAGCCTAAGCAATCACTTCTGAAACAAGAAGACGCCCTTATGAAGTTGTTGTTGACTGATTGCCAATGGAATACCAAAGCACTTTGGTGCTTTAAAGATTTCAGAAGTTTCTGACAAATCATTGATTAACATCCTGGATGGTGATTTTTGTCGATCACGTCCTTTTACGAAACTGCCCCAAAAGTTCCATTGCTGAAATTGGATGTTCGAACAAAACACCAAATGAGCGAATTTAGTTTGCCTTTGCCCCTTTTTTTCTGTTAAAGATAATCAATCGCGTTTTACAGCAGGTAGAGTTCCTGTACATAATTCAATACATGTACAATGTACATTGTACATATAACATAATATATACGTGTAATTAGCTACAACAGCATTTTGTTTTCTGATCAGTTTTCTTCATAAAAATCTGGGGAACTCCACAAGTCAAGAAATATTTTTTACGACAAAAACACCTTTGCTCTGCTTGACAAAAGGATGTAATAAATACTCGTAAATCAGTTAGCGCGGGGAACTGCCCGCACAATCTGGAACTGATGGCTATCCCGGTACAACAAGTTACAGAATAAAATCCAGAATATTGAGCAGGAGTGCATTGCATGGCAAGAAGTGTTTATGATGCGAGGAGCTGGGCATTGTGGGATTCTCTCCAGGGAGCCACAAGTGCATCATAAAAGTCTGAAGAGTTCTCAATTGCTGGCATTTTCTGGAGCTGGTGGGAGTGCTCGACAGCAATCGCTTTCGCATGAGTGACATGTAACTAAAGTAATTTCAGTCACCCGAGAATCTCTTTATTGCAGAAACCTGCATCCGGAATAACGATGGGGAGTAAGGTCCTTATGGAAGTCATGTAAGCTTGCACTTAACGACTCTAACGAGCTGACTGACAAACCAAGTGACTGACTTCCTGACAAATGGTGCTCAACTGCAACCTGTTGGATGTTTTAAATTTTTATTTTATAATTCCTCTTTTAAGAGCAGCCAGTCAATTTTGTTTTTACAACTTGATTTTTTATTGTGCACTTCTCTGGAATAAGGAAAACCATCGCTGGAACAATAATAGTAATGTTTGTTTAGTGTCACCCTAGTTGCAGGGATTTCGTTCTTTCCACAATTATCATTCTTTACTGCTCGTAATGCCGGTGATGCGAAGGGGTAATTACAGATAGTAGGGATGCTTAAGAAGAAAGTTTTAATTAGGTACGATATTGTCATTCCTATTGTTCTCATTAACAAATTACAAAGACATTTTGAAGTTTTTAAGTGTAATAAATGTATTTCTTGGCATTCATTACATAATACATATTATTCATTACATCTATTGTGATTGAACGAGAAGTTTTTCCCTTCAATAATATTTTCGTTTAATCTTCAATAAGAAGAATCTAATAAGAAGTTGCATCAAATTACTCTTTTTGGCCTGTAAGATTCGCAAATTAAGATTTCACTGTAGATTTTGAAAAATATATTATATTATATAGTTTTTATTAATATTTGTTTAATAATCTTAGCAACTTAAAGTGTACAAGTCTCGTGCATGGCAACTTTGTCCCGTACGTCACGAGGATCTCACTCATATATAATAAAGAAATTTTTGAAAGTAAAAATATTCACTTAAAGGACATTTTCTCACAAATGTAGGAAAAAATAACACACCCTCAAAACTGTTTTACTTAAGAGGAGGATACACCTAAAAAATTTTCCGAATTGAAAACTACTACAAACAAGTCAAACCACACAATCGCAGGTCCCTTTTGCTTGTGTGTGTAGCGACGGCATTTTTGTTCTCTGCTCTCTGCAGTTCACGGGCACGCAAAAAATATCGATTTTGCGATGGGTTTCGCCTTGCAGGTGGCTTCTGCTGTTTCTTTACTACTTGGTTTTCTTGCGCATCACGGCCAGTGCTTGGCGCTTGCGGAAAGAAATGATTCTACGGGAAGGGCGAAGTAGGGAACGGGGCAGGTCTTTCGTTTATAGTTTTGGGTACATTTCATTCTTGAGTGAATTTTACGATTGTGATTTGTAAATGCCCGATAAGAAATTTTGTTGGATGAATTTGTTTTCTTTTAGTTTGACTTTTCTAGACATTTTATAGTTTAGATTATTATAAAAAATAGTTTCATTTTGAAGTAATATATTATTACGGAATTTTTATATATTAATTATTGATAAAATCATCCTTTTCTCAATCTAAGAGGGACATATTTTTGCATTTTAGCTGCATTCTGTGCTTCTACTTATGAAACATTGTGATTTAATTAATATATACAATTGACCAAAAAAAAGTATGATTTTTTAAAGATTATTAATTAAGAGTTATTTTATCAACTTAGTGGAATAGAATTAGAGAGACTGAATTGACATACGTGCTGATTCGGAGGTAAAAAATAAAGAAATCATTACATAACCTACTCACTTGGCATTTCAATAATTTATTGATTTGCCTATTGACCCTAAATTCATGAACATATAATTCTTTTTTTTTGTCTTTATTATTTCTTGGCATTGGATACATTTGCTCAAAAATAATACACCCTATATACCCTACAACTAGAGTATAAAAAAAATTCAAACTAAAAGAAACAAACCCATGAAAACAAAATTTCTTTTCAGGCATTCAAAAATCAAAATCGTAAAATTTATACAAGAATGAATTTTACCGAAAAGGCGAAAACTAGCAACGAAAGATCTGCCCCGTCCTCTACTTCCTTCTCCAAAGTATCATGAAGTTGCATATTATAATATAGCATGAAAACTGAATACGGATTAGTACATAGATAAATGTACCTAATTATTTTATATTTACTATGTATGTTTACATTAAAGTATTTTTTTTCTTTAGTTGTTTTTCAGTCTTATCTACCTACGTACAAAATTATCCAAATTATTATAATATTGTATACAACTTGCATTTTTACAGACAAGTTGCATATTAAATTGGTACTAGAAAGTAGAAATTCATAAAAGCAAGCCAAACTCCTTTTCTCGAATATACGAAATTCTAAAGTTATGAATGAAACTTTTCTAACGAAATATCGTATTCGCTTGTACGTCACCCTCCCCGTCATAAAAAACGTAAACTTACAATTCATTGAAAATACAAATGCCAATGAGAAATCGTTTTGCCCCTTTATATACCCTCCCCGTTCCCAAATGGGTCAAGTGGCTAAATTGCCCGAACAAGAAAAATGCGCAGAAGCAAAAATCCACTTTTCTCTACATTGCATCCCACCAGCCATCCTGAAATCTTTCACCGCCGCGCCGCAGCGCAGCCTCAAAGTGCTTGTTTTTTTCATGTTCTACCTACGTCACTCGCTACGTCGCCGAAATTTCTCTCAGAGGAATCGTGTACATGAACGGCGGCACGCTCATATGATACACAAAGGGTTTGAGTGTGTTCTCAAGCAATTCTTGCTTAAAAAGTGCGAAATTTGCCTATCCTTAGGCGGTTTAGAGTAAATTTCCTGGATTTTACATTAAAATATTGTTAATATTATGCACTCTTTTATTGAAAAAAGTTACAAAAATTAAAGAAATGACACTTCTCTGTGTATGAATGCAAGAAAATCTGAAAAAATCCGTCCAAAAATAGGGTGAAAATGTATATAAAAAATTCATGAAACTACTCTCAGAAAAATGTCCTTTATGAAAGATCTAGGACCTTGTTTAAAAATTCCCCTATTTAAGTCCTATTCTAACCTTCAATCTATTAAATGATGTAGATTTCATTAAAATCCATGCAGAAATAAAGGAGTTATGAGGTATCAACTTTTACTAAATTAGGCAAAATCGCTCACTTTAAACCTTTATAAAAAGGAATCTAGGACCTTGTTTAAAAATTCCCCTATTTAACTCCTATTCTAACCTTCAATCTATTAAATGAGATATATTTCATTAAAATCCATTCAGAAATAAAGGAGTTATGAGGTATCAACTTTGGTCAATTTCGCGATTTAGGTGTATCCTCCTCTTAAGCTGAATTAAAACCTTTTATGACACAAACTTTGCCAACGGTGAACTTGGCTTGTCCCGTACGTTACGTCGTTACATGGACATTTTAATTTCCTGTGCTTGGTTCATTCAACGGAATTACATTTAATTTGACTCAACATAAAGTTTATACATATATAAAGTAGACAAAAATTGTTCAATTGCAAAATAAAAAAAATCTCTTTTTAATAAAATTAAATAAAACTTGCTATAATATTAGTTAAAATGTCCCGAAAGTGACAATGGCCTTTAATAATCCAATTTTGGTAAATTTTCTTGTTATGTATTTTATGTATTGTTATTATTTCGTACTTCAACTCAATGAGAAAAGGATACTGCTCTAAAGAAGAAATTAAGTATTTTATTCCTTAAAGCTCAGTATGCAGAATAGGCTAATAGTGGCATGACAGTAGTGATCACATGTAGACATTTCTTTCAGGTTTTCATTGAAATGGAATTTCCCTTTTTGATAAGATAAAAAATGTAACATTTCAAATTTCGGCGCTATTTTTCAAACAGAAGAGCTATTAAATTGTTTGTGGTTGATCGCTTTGTCGAAATTTGTATTAAAATGTAAGCAATATTTTGATAATTTTATAATACTTTATATCAGACAAGGTTATTTCATAGATGCATGACGAAATGATAAAATATTTTATAGGAAGATTCAAGCAAATATTTCAGTTCGACATGTTCAAAAATAATTTTCATATTACACCGATAAATTTATCCCTATCTGCGTACTAAGCTTTAATAACGAAAATAATAATATTTTTTCCATTTTTTTAATATAAGGCATTCTCAATTCTGTCAAGGAATCTAAAAAGTAGACAATAAAAATACTTAAGATTTATTGTTGTTGAATTAACTAGAATTCAATAAACCTCAAAAGAATTCTTTAAACCAGCAAATTAATTTTTACGTGCTTCATTTTTAAATAAAACTTAAAGCTATTTTCTACGACATTAAGATTAATGTATAATGTAAGCAGCTCAGTGGATGCGTTGTGGGTATTCCCCGGATTAAGGATGCACTCCGTGGTTGATTTCTGTGGAAGCATTCAGTTGTGCTGCAATAAAAGGACGCTTACATAAACAAGTTGACTAAAATGAATCTTACCCGAAATCCGAACTTAACAAACCGAGTGCGGACAAGTATTTCCGATAATCCTTTGAATTACACAAGTCGAAACAGATTTTTGTTCGTAATGACACCATCGTTCTGGTCACGTCCTCGTTGATGCCAATCACTGCTACAGCTGGTTGAAGGGGACCAAATGCCAATATAACAGATTTGACCCGAAGTCAACCAGCTACATACAGTGTTGAACAGGAGCGTTTATACGCAGAAATATATCCGTTGCCGACATCGATGTGGTGGCTACTGAAACACTGAGTCCTTCTGTGCAGGACCCTCTTTCACTTTGGAACAAATCGCTTGAATCAAGATTGACTCTTTTTTTTCGTCCCAGTTCCATTCCAATGGCCTTTCAGCGTTCCTCCTAATTTTGCAAGCCATTCCAAACACCACTGTAGAGAAACAACACATCCAATTGAGGGCGTAATTTACCATAGAGGAGATTACTGTTGTTGGGATTAGGATTGACAGTCGTTCCGTCGTCGTATTCGAGCTTTTCGGCTTTTTGTTTAAAGCTACGCTTTGCTGGCTGGAAAATTCAATTAATTCTGGTAGTCATTCCTGAAGTGGTTAAATGCAAATAAATGCCCGTTTGAGTATAATGTTTGTAATATAAGAAAAAGTTTACTGTGCAGGATTTCAGGAAAAAGGATATGTAGGGTATACAATACATAGATATATTTTATGTCGATGGCTGTGTGGTATTTGTGTCTCTCACGAAAATAAAATCTTCGGTGTTTGTTTGATTTTGTGGATTGCAGAGGATTAAACGTGGTACAAGCTATTGAACCTTTTGTATCTTTTGGCAAATACAACATGGGGGAATGTGATAGTTATTCTGAATCAAAATGACTGCTGGTGTGTGAACGCTTTAATCTAACTGTAATCCAATTTTCTACTTGAATCAGTCAAATAAACCTTTTCAATAATAACAGTTCTATGGAGAAATGTTTTTCCATTTCAATGTGTTTCAATGAGAGAACGGTTAACCTGAAATACATTTATGTTGTTTTTCCAATTTTCGATAATGATTGAGGACCGTTTGAATTGATGACTCTTATTTATTGTAACAAAAAGCGTACTACTGATTTGGATATTAATTTGCCGAAAATTAAAATATATTAGAAACTACAATGTACATACTAAAACTTTATCACTACCACAACCCTACAAAAATAATAATTGCAATAAAATCCGAATGTAATGACATAATGACCTTTTGTTCAGCCTCATAAATTAATCAATGCACGCGATTCAATAGATAATGAAATTCCGTCTCCACCCTAAATTGACGTGATTCCTTTAGTTCTTTATTGGGATGTTCTTCTGCACTGGTAACGTAATATCATACATTTCCGCACCTTCACAACTCCATTTCTTTCTCTTTATAATATTTAATATCACTAAGATAAATGGCACGGAAGACTTTTCCTTATTAATGTAATGCCAGACATGCCAACGGAAGAAGAGAGTCCTTCATTATATGTTCACTGCAAGGAAGGATGAATCTTTCAAAAGATATTGTTGTCATACTTTGATATTCGTTTGTGTCCTTACAAACGTAGTTTAATATCGTAATTGACTTAAGGACACTACTGGATGGAACAGAATCTCCAATGTAAATGTCTAGGCGCCGCTAAAAACAGATTATCCAATATCCATACTTCTTTTCCTGTGTTAATTTATCCGATATGATTCAGTCCTGACATTGAGCGACCAAAGTATTCATTCTGAGATACGTACAAACACTTTGTTCATGGCAACTTGTCTTATTTTCTTTTGCAAAATAAATCTCAAGTAATTGAGATTTGTTTCGCGTATTTTTTTGGCCCTCAAGCAAAGTCATGTCTCTTTTTTTCACAATCTAAACAAATAAGAAAAGTTTACTTTGCTTTCTTTTTATCACTCTTTTATTACCATCTGACAAAGACAAAAACAGCAATTGACTGCCAAGATGCATAAAAGTTGAATGAAAATATGAAGCTACTCTTGAAAATTGTTTAAGGATAATACGTACGTCACTCAACTCCGTCAGAACCCAGCCCAAGAGGCAATGCTGAAAAAAGTCCGTGGATACTGTTACTGCAATAGAAGTGTTTGTTTAAAAATACTCATACGGCGGGAGCAGATGGAGCACATTTTTTACCCTTAGGGCAGCTTTAAAAGAGATGCTTTTGCTGGAATGAAGATAACATTTTAAAAGAAATATCTGAGGAAATCTAAAATTCGCTCTGAGAAAAATTTCTTTGATTAATCAGTGTCTTTATTTATTCCACATGATTTGAGATAAAAAAATAATTGAAATTATTAATATACTTACTATTTTTCCACATTTTTAAATCGACAGTTGTGAGGAAAACAATTCCATTAATTTGCATATTCACTTTGAAAAATTTTTTAATCAAAATTGTACCTATAGTAAGATTCAACATCACACCAATTATACACATACACATTACACACACCCAACCACATTTTTGATTTCGCTAGTGAAGTGCTTTAATCGCAAAAGTCTTCCAATCCCAAATTTGTCAAAGTTTAAAAAAAAAAAAAAACTGAAATGTATTCAGAAAACGAAAAAGGACCCACTTGGTCAACTTTTGTAAAAAACACGAAGAAAATTGTTGTTGTAATTAATGCAATTTGTATGGCAAAACACACCAAAAAAATTTAGTTTGTGACCTCCTTTTCGTAATTTTTGGCCGTGACGCCTCTACAAAATATTTCTTGTCATTAATCAAGAAGGGCAAAAGCAAAAGGGTGGAATATAAAAGCGACAATGATGAAGCTAAAAAGGACCTCGAAAAAGGGTTATTTGTGGCACGCGATCCGGTTTGCTTTGCTTCAAACCATTTGAACTAAAATATTTTTTTTTTCAATCTGAATAGGGTTGAAAGTCGTGCACCTGGACTTCCTTATCTGGACACCAAACCAGATACAGATTGCGATTAGAAGGTGTGTTAAGTAGGACAGGAGAGCGGTTGGGAGGTACACACCTCGTTACAGGAGTCAAAATGAGGCAATTTGTTTTACTGAAAGCATTAGTTTTACTGAAAAACTCTAACACGAAAAATTAAGTCATTATTTTGCAACTTCATTGATTGAATCAGGTTGAAGCTATTTTTATTTCCCGCATACAACAGATTCTGAGTTTTGGATTGGCTTTTAAATCAAGTATAAAGATCAGGAATAAGGATAGGTACTTATTTTCAGTTGAGGATGTCTATTTATAAGTTGCTATCAAGATCACATTAATTTCCTTAAAATTTCAGCGACTTAAAAACAAGTTTCAAAACTTCACGGTATGAACGTATATAAGGTTATGAATATTAAATTCCATTGGCTTTTCTATTTCTATTTGGTATCCATTCCTATGCAGAAACATTAAACTTCCCATTGATCCTTGTTGCCTGCGGCACAATCAATGCACCAAGCCACCAACATCATCTGCAAGTGCATCGAAATTGCAGATTTCTTCTCATCAACTGTGGCAGCTTGCGACTGTACCAGAAAGCGTGCAATGTCGCAAAACGTCACCACATTAAAGTTGAAAAAATAAATGCACATATTTGCCATTATTAAATATAAGGCACAATGGAAGTTCTTCCAGTTCTTCCAGTGGTAGCAGGACTCTTGGCGGGCCAGGCAGATGCAGTGCACTTAGTTAGTATATTCGTACATGAACTTCAATGGCATCTGGAAAATTTAAACGTCTTTGGTATTGCTAAACATGCTCCATGCAAACAATTTCAACGTTCTGTGCAGAAACATGAAAGCATTTTTATGGAGTTCACTGAGAAAAAGGAAACTTTTGCGAATTCTCTATGTATCGAGTTCTTGTAGCGGGTAAGGATTGCGATTTTAGCACACAAGACGACTTTGGGTTGGGTTCCCGACAGATCTGCAATGCGCACGTTTATTCGATGAGGGTAGTCGCCCAGCGCCCTAATCTACTTTCCCAAGATTCGGAAGGATATCGAGATTTCTGATTTCATCTGTATCAAGCCCATACGCCATATCAATTTGCAATGCAAACATCGTTGAATATACTTTAGATGTTTGAGTTTTTGCCATTAAAGGGTTTACAAATCGACAAGGACTCAGCCACAGATAAGTAAAATTTACATTAAATTTCTAGTTGTATGCTCAGAAAATCTACTCCAAGATATTTTCTAGTTGATGTGAAATCCAAAATGAATTTGATTGAAAATCTTCTCCAACTTGAACTATCATTAAAATGTTCCAGGAATTTATTGGCTTCCGTACTCTATAATCATTGTTCATTTCTGATACTTAAGTGCAAAGTAAATCCTTTCTCGAGAGCAAATGGAAAAACTGCAGATAAATTCGTTCAGAAAATTGAACCTGGACTCTCGAACCATCTTTTTTGCCTCAAACAGTTAAACTGCATGCGATTAGGAACGATGCTCTTAGTTTATACGTTTTTACGAACACCACTGACACGAAAGTTCCATTAGTAATGTTGCAAATAAAAGCCAACCGCAAAATCCAACCGAATCGTGGCACCTTTCTGGCAATAAACGTTTTTTATCTAAACGGCCACACGTTTTAATGGTTTCTGCTTCATTCCAGTTGAGAATGATAAAATAAAAACCCGGAGAAATTATTTCCGTCCGAGGACATATTTCAGGATTTAGAAATTTAATTTATAAAAGCGGATTGCATCAAATGAAGCGAATTATTTAAATAATTTGAAGCTTATGGAAAATAGGGACATTTTGTGATAATTGTTAAAGCTGCAAAATAAAGATTAAATGTTAAAAATCCATGATGTTTAAGACAAAATCTAACATTTATTTTTATAAAAACTATATGGTTTTTAAATAAGTTTAGTAAATTGTTTTGGAGATTGTTTTTTAATTGTTTTCTAAATTTTTATAGATTATTGCCCGAAGAGAATTATTGCAATTGATTCTAATATGGCCTGTTTCTTTGCAACTAAAGCACTTTATCTGAGAATTAAGGATTTAAGGAACGTACAATTTGTTATGCACTAAAAGGAAACTATTTTCAGTTTCTTAAATGAATAAGCCTCTTGTTCTTGTTCCGTCATATTCGCTCTTCGCCCTTATTAAGCAGCGTTTTTAAAGTCACATCTTGTGCTACCGCCGAGGTTCGGTCTTTGGAATGCTTGATTCACTCAAAAAATTTCTAGACAAACTTTTCTTCTGTACTTATTGCTAATTATTAAAAGCTTGTAGCAACTGCGGGAAACAACTACTTCTATATCATTGTATCGATAATGTTGCTGTTAAAGTATTATTCCTCGAATTAAATTCGTTGATCATTGCGTGAGCCTTCCCACATTCTCTTCTACGATGTAGTATAATATATTTTACAGTCGCGGTCATACCTAGCTCCTCGGCCAGATCACCGTCGGCAGTTTTACCTTCATCCACTGTCCTGTCCTTTTAACCGGGTTCAGACTTCCTTTTATGCGACAGTTTCATCTTGTTCACAGTGCTTTCAATTCGGGACGCGAGATGGAGGATGGGGAGGTTTGAACCGGGTCACTCCTACAGATGGGCAACAAGGGTAGGGCATTTCAAATTCGCAGGCTCGCACGCACTGAAGAATACACAAGCAAGAAAAAGGGTAAGACTTGCTTCAGATTTTGGATCGGCCCGTTCCTGATATTAGAGGCCGACCCGGGAATTAAATAGATTTCGTACACCACTGCATCAATCACTAACTTTTTTCACCTGCTGGTGTTGTTTAAGGACGAACCTTTAACTTCACAGACTATCACTCGTTGATGAAGTTAGATTTGTTTTATTCAATTTAACATTAAGTATAACTTCTTTGCTAATACGTTGGGTAGTACCCCACACCTAAAACCATAACACACTATAAAAACTTTCTTGGGATAATTCTTGCACTATCGCATCTATCCGTGACCGTTACCGACAGTAGATTGATCTTACATTTCCAGTGTTCCCCATTTTATACTTCCCGGATGCAACAAGGACTGCTAAGACTGTCGATATTAATAAGTGTGCGAGGCAATGACAAATTAAATGTCCGATCCATGCAAAGATCTTAGCAATAAGGCTAATTAAGAAACTGCGCAGTTCGACATTCAAGGAGTCTTACCGGGTAAATCAAATTAAAGTTATTAATCGGCTCCGCTGTTTGAGGGTATCCCATAAACGACGATGTTCTTGACTACAAGGATAATTACCTCACCAGAATCTTGAGAAGATCAAAAGATACGTGCATGCAATATAATAGCAATATTCAAATATCTATTACGAGTATACATATAAGTACTCGTATATAACACTTTGCTTGTTAGTATGACAACATACTATAACTATAACTCACGGTCACGGAAACTCACCGGTCTTTCTTAATTATTCCAGCCAGGACAAGCTTTTTCCTTTTGTGGTCGCTATAATTAAATATCATTCATGGCTGATAAAACATTAACTGAAATTTTAATTAAATCTAATATAAAAGGTACATAGTTGTTAACGATGTTCGGGTTCAAAGCAAGAGCTCCCTGGGGATTATTAGTTCCTTCATGTTTTGCAATAGAGTGCTGCACAAAGATGCCTTCTTCAAATCAAATGTCTCTTCCATTAACTTTTGGAGGAAATTAATGGCTACGATGACATGCAATACGAGTATAGATGCTTTCTAAAGCTCCTTTATAGTGTTCATTTGATCAAGTCCTTGTAACGAAATAGAATTTACAAAGTCAAGCTAAAGTAATATTGTTAAGTTATCGGTTCACTTGACTAGTTACTCCCAATTATTTTAGAGCTAATTTGAAATCGATATCATAATCACGACTACAAACTAATATATTTTAATAAGGGTTCCAGTTGGGATTACAATCAATTATGATAGAATCTTAAGATTACCAAATAATAAATAATTGCTCAATATGAAATAGAAATCCCATGTTTCCCTAAAGTTTATTTTACAGTGGACAGGCTTTAGTTCTTATAACTTCAATTCAGTGAATGAGTTGTAAAACGTTAGTGCTTTCTTGATCTTACGAAACATAAAAAAAATTTCGAGTGTGTTCATACAACTAATTTGATTTAATACCAAAGAAAACTCCAGAACACCATTTCTTTAGCGAAATCGGTGTCGCACCAAATCAACAACGGCGACCAAATTGACACACAGTCATGAATTGAAAAACATTTTTAATATGAATCTCGAACGAGACTCGAATATTGAGAACACTTTTGATCGAGCTGCCTTTTTGAAATTATCGGCACGTACAAGTCCTGTGAGATATGTATCCAAATTTTGCCGCAAGAATTTATTTGTCCAGATTGAAATTCGAAAGCCAACGGTAAGTTGACAGAATAAAGCAAATTAAGCGTAAATTCCGCATTGATGAAGTTGACGGTCGAATGGACGTAAAACTTTCCACTGAAAATCACAATCCACTTCCAATTAAATCGAAGTTCAAACTTTGGTGCTGATTTGAATTTTAGAAATAAATTGATGGACTTTTGTCAACTGTATAATTCGTCGTTGTTGAATCGGTATCCTGGGGCTATGTTACCAGAAACTAGCTAGACAGACCATCCTCAGGAATTTAATTGATGAATTCAGATCCTGAAGCCCGACAGCGGACAACTCCCAGGACATACGCTTCAGTGGCTGAATGTTGCCAGGATCTCTTCTAAATCACATTTACAAAGCCAGCAATTTGCTCAAAAAAGACCGGAAATGTGATGAACTTTTTTTAAAAAAACAAAACAACGACAAAAAGACTCACAAAATTTTTTGAGGGAGCAAAACTTCAGTCTTTTGCTATCCAACTGCAGAACTGCGTCCCTTTTTTGCATATTTTCGTAACTAGGATCTGCCGGATCCCGTTGTCACTGTCAGTGTTTTATTGACATTGGAGAGTTCTCTCTCAACTTTTGTGAAAAGTGGAAAACTTTTCCGTCCAGAACAGCATTGCAGCATAAGACATCCAAAATAACGACGTATCAGTGGGAGTTGAAGGGGGTCGTCAGCGTGTCTGATTTAGTGTTGGCGTTAAAAATTGTCCTCAGGTTATGGCAGGTCTGCTCCGCCAGAGCGCACTTCCGTTTCCCAATTCGTGTTGTCTTATGTAAATCAGGACCCTCCATTGGGAACTGTTTCGCGTCCTGCCCACCCCATTCAAGTGCTATTTTCTGTCACTGGACTATGAGTCACAGATAATTGACTTTTTGGGTGTATTTCGTGCCATTAACACTACACGAAGGGAATCTGTAGAGTTCATGAATAATTCAGATCGCGCTCGTCGGTGTCATGTCATTTTTGAAATTCAACCATACGAGTTGTTAACCTGCTTTATAATTAGAGTTATGAATAAATTTCGCATCTTTTGTTCAGGTATTGATGTCAGTGTTTATATCAGAAAATGATGCATTCAAATTTATTCGGGAAACAAAAACTGCAAAAATATCATTTAAAAGTGTATTTCATTGTTTTTCACTTACATATAATTGGGGTATTTTGGGAAAACTTTAACACAATTTATTCTGGTTACATTAACTAAAGTTGATTATATTGCAAATATTCACGACGTCACTGTCACTCCCACACACTGCAGATGAAACAATTCAACAGGATTAATTAAACGAAAACTTAAATCCTTCTGCGTTCATTGCTTCC
The DNA here is from genome assembly GCA_963082835.1 of Leptogaster cylindrica. Taxonomy (NCBI): domain Eukaryota; kingdom Metazoa; phylum Arthropoda; class Insecta; order Diptera; family Asilidae; genus Leptogaster; species Leptogaster cylindrica. Next base: position 8,382,718 of record OY720105.1, on the reverse strand, counting down.
TCATCACGGTGAATTAATTGTCTTTGTGCAGTTGGCGCTTACTGGAAATCCAGCGAACTAGTCACAGCTTTGAGTAGATTAAGGAGCGTTGCCTGGAGATTGGGATTTACATTCAGTTAATGATCTGCTGAATCGTTGTCTGGAAGGCGAGATTTGAATACAATAAAGCATCATTTCGACCAAAAGATGAACGGAAACGACTACCACAGCCTGAAAGGATGATAGCGGCGTAGTATATCTACCTAGATTCAATACGACATCCAACGAGAAATGATTCAGCTCCAAACTGTCAACAGCCAGGATCCTCCTCCAGTGTTGGCGTGCACAGTGCAGTCGAGAACGAGTCAGCGAGCAGTGGCTGTGAATTGTGCCTTCATGCTCTTACAATATTTTCCAATTTAATGTGCACTCGAGCTGAAGACTCGTGTATTTAGTTAAGAGTAAGGATCCCGTCCAAATCAATGCTCTCCAACTACAATTCCATTTCCCCCTTCCCCCACTATTTTATGAGCGAATTTTAATTTTGACCGCCGAACGAGTGAATGGCGGAAGTAAGTCCTTGCAATGGCTATAGAAGGATTTGTTCTCTAGCAATAATCAGAGCCACTTCTTTTCAGGCTACGTCATTCCAGCTTGGTACGGAAAACTTAATTAAATTTAGCGAGAGATTCTTGAGATGTCGTAAAAGATGGATATATATTGGCATTTTTAATATTTTATAATTCTTTAAAGCGTTGAAAATTAATAAAGGGCAAACGACGTCCATTAAATTGAGATTGAAAATGTAAAATCGAAGAAATTATTTCTCATTTTTGATTTTGGTTTGCAGTTAATTTTACAGTTTTTCTAAATCATATTCTTGCATATTTTTAAAGAGTATTGAATAAATGAATTTTCAGGTAATGGTCTTTATGTTTGTATATTACCATATAATATACCTAACAATAATCGTAATTTTGAATTTGTTACCGCTTTTACAAATTTGAAATTTCCCAGCTTTTTTGTCTCATTGAAAAAAAAAAAACAGTTTATTTTTAACAAGAAATAATTTGTTGTATGGTAAAAAATCGAATAAACATATTTTAACAAAACTTTTATGAAAACTATCTTCGGAATATTTCGATTTACGTTCAAATTTTGGCTTATTTGATATCGTACAATAACAAAAAGTAGTTTGTCTTTCCCTTGAACATCATGAAAAAAATTCGCATCAGAGATAAATGTAGTGAAAAATTTCTATCTGCCAAGGATATCAGGCTTATCTAGACAAACAGATTTGTGGGTAAACTTTGGAAAACAAAAATTCGAGGGCAACTCGACACCGAAATTTCGTTGAAATATATTGAACGAAAATTTTGCTCAGATGTGAACAAGGTGCTGCGGAACTGACGGAAAGGAATTCCTTGATTTTCCAAGTTTACCCAGATCCTTTTTCCGCGCCCCTGCCACCTGAACTTGCTTATCGGAAGCCATTGCTCAAGATTTACGAGCGCCACTGAAATAAATTCTTTTTCCTTGTGAAGCATTTCTCCAGTTTTGGGGCGACAGGACGAGGAGGTAAATCAATAGGGCTAGAGACGAAAGATCAGCCAGACTTAGACACAATAGCCAAAGGAGGAGGAAGTTTTCAGCCGGATAAAAACTACGAGATTTATCGACATGTCACAGAGACGCCACCAGAATGACTTTGAGGTCAACACTTTGAGGAAAATAGCACAACTTCGTCTAAGTAGCTGCGGAAAACCCTACGGGAAGATGGTTTTATGGCAACAGTTCAGAAGTGAGTAAATGGATTGAAGGGGGTCGTCGCCCCTTGGCCATTGCTTCCGGTTCTAGGATATTTTACGAGAAATAACCAGGCCCAGAAGATTTAATTGCGACCTTTATGGCGAATTTTGTTTGTCTCCTGACTCTCTAATCCCGTTTACGATTTCTTTGATTTTCGAGTTTATTATTCATTATTTCCAATATCCTTCGTATGCGGCCCTTTTGGAAACCGAGTTTGTTTACATCTTTTCAGTGTGTGTTTTTATGTTAATTTGTTCGAAATGCTCCTGATGCGAAAACAACTTTCGAAAGTATGTAAACAAACAACATTTTATTATCGTTTTAGGAAGAATGAGTTGGTATTTTTGTTTATATAACAAACCGGATAAGATAACTCTTGAATTATTACATCAATTTGTAATTCAAAAAGAATATTCTAAAACTTGAGTTAATTGATCTGTGTTATTTTCCTCACTCACACTGTCTTAATCATTGTTGATCACAGAACAATCAAGTCTCCACGTTCATACCATTTTGCATAGCTTTGGATATCCTTTGATCAGTATTGTGTGAGAACATTGCATTTGCTGTTACGAAAAACTTCTCTGGGCATTTTCAAGATTTATCCAGAAATCAGGAACATCCTTTTGGATAAATATTCATCAAAAGGATGCAAAAATTTTGTAAAAAGTTTTCTTTTTGAAGTTTGTGCTTTTAAGAAGATTAAAAACTCATCGAAATTTCGCAAACATCAGGAAGAATAATAAATACGCAAATCATAAAACTGAAAGTTTTTTTCTTATGTCGGATTCATGTTTCTTAAGGCAAAATGCTTCTGGCTTGGTTAGAATTCACTAAGGAAAATTATTAAGATTTTGGACTACACCGAAATCTTGCAATGTATTATAGAAAATCTCTACCGAAGGATATAATCAATTCAACAGATACGGCGTTTGATGCTGTAATACGCCGGCTTGTTTCAATGGATAAACTTTTGCGTTTTTCTAAACATATTCTGTAAGAAAAAATTTTAAAATAAGAACCTTATGCTCCAGTTGGCAATTCCTTTTAGCACGACTGCAGCTGGCTTTAAGAGTATCTTTATGGTAAAATCCATTTAAGGAATCTGCTCACACACACCTGTGCAAAATTAATGACGAACTTTTATCATCTTCAGGGCTTTGTTTCTGTCATAAATTCAGCATAAATCAGCACACACTGGAGAGAATTTTCTTTAATTTTCCTATTATCGCAGAGCAGATTCCTCTCCCAGCCTCTGGCAGGATTTAGTTTCTGATGGGAGGAGGAATGGAGAGGGATGGGGTGGTGAAACATATTCTTATCCCCTAATTGGTGTGACTGAATGAAGTAAATGAACCTTGTAAGAGGATATTTGCTTAGATCACGGCGATATATGAGAGAGATTGATAAGATAAAGGGATAACAGGTGGCTGGAATTTAAGGAAAATCTGCTTAGGGTGTCTTCGTATGAAAGAGGATTACTGTTGCTGTCGAAGGATCTTACATATGCGCCCGGGATTGGTTACACAAATTCCACCAACATGTGCCAAGATGTGGGGAAAATCTCTGAATTTTAACTTTCGAGGCCTCTCTTTACGTGCGTGCATCAAGTCAACGATTCTCAAAAAAAAAAGAAAAAATTAAATTAATGAATAAATAAAAAGATGAAAAAAGCAGTGTTTTTAATTCACTTAAAATAAACTGTTCACGTATTTTTTATAACTCTTCCATGCATCTAGTGATTACTATTTTCCTCCACAACTTCAGCACAATTAAGCCACAAAAGAGCGGGCTAACATTGCTAAACAATTTCTAAACCAGCTTTTATTGTTGGATGAAAATTCTCACTTTTTGTGTCGGTTCCCGTATATTAAAGGAAGTCTTCACTTACCACAAGATCCTTGCTTTATCCTTGAATAAGTGAACTTGAGGAAAGAAAAAACCTTTATTGTGTTTTTTGCTTGTTTGATGTTTTTTTTACCTAGAGCATTTCGAGATGTTGTTGTGCTGTTTTTGTGCGTTGCAAAGTGATGGCTTCATGGGAATCTGAAAACAGTTAAATTTGAGTTTTAGCGGAAAAAATTTTACACACAAATGTTGTGTTTTGAATATTAAAGAGGTGTGAAATTTAAAACATAAATAAACTGCTTTTTCTTGTAAAATTAACAAAAAATTTTTGGTGTTTTTATTTAATTGCTTCATAACGAAGAAATTCTCAAAAAATTACTTTTTTACAATACATCGAAAAGTATTAAAAAATTACGTATACAATTTTTAACCACTTCTTAATATTAATTCACAGCTAAAACCTCGCCAATTGGTGTTTGCTTGAGTGATAAGTATAATTTGAAAAGCATCATTAACAATGTCTCTGGAAATCGTCATCTGACAAAAGACAAACTATTTTCAAATGTGACCACCACAACAATCTTCCAGAATGTCTCTATTCAAGGATTATCCCAATCAACAGAACTCCGCACAACGGTCGTTTTGTACCTTTTCGAATAGTTCGTCACTGCTGGATAATATGAACTGGAGAACATCAAGGCTCTCGCTTGTAGTGCGGGCAGACGTTTCTGGAAAGGGATCTCCTGGCAGGGAATAGTCGTATTATGCGAACTGAATATTTCATCATGTCAGCGGGTAAATGATGAAATGTGTCTTTTATGCTTTCAACAACTCATCTGCCCGCCTGTTATTTTAGTCATTCCATTCAGTTACGTATCCCTTCTGTCCTTGCTTCTGTATTGTTTCTATGTATTTTTTTTTTGTTCTTCTCTCTGCCTTCCTCCTTATTGGGATACCTGAGAAAAGCTTTATTCAGCCATGCGAATGGATCTGGAGCCTGATACAAGGCCATTCATGTACATGTGTGACGACATTTGACTTAAAAAAATGCTACTTTGGGAATTTCTGGTGGAACAATTTTTTTTTTCAATAGCACCATGGGTAACAGTGTCATCACTTAAGGTACCATCCTGTCTTTGTTTTGTCTTATAAGCAACTTACACGGGCATGTGGTGGAAGACGGCAACATCATTCACCCGGTGATACATGAATAGGGTTTTAAGGATATTGCAGATACCATCCCCTATTCAAGGGCGAATCAACCCAATGGAAGTGAAACGAGAGAAAATCTTGTACTTTCACGTTTGGGGACTCTTTTATTTAACGCAGCATCCGTGATAACATATCACATTAATTTTTTTTTTGCTTTCTTCTCTCCTCCATGAGGTGAAGAAAACAAACGACTTCTTTCATGTCTAATTTGCATAAAGAACGGAAATTTTGTGAAAAGAAAATTTCTATCATGAATGGATAATTTAACACGAAATAATGTGAATTCTGGTTATTTAATGGCGTTAACATGTATACCAGGAGATTTCGAAAATAATGTCCTGAATTAAGGGTTTAGATGAAACACGAGCTTGCAGCAATGAGTGGTGCGATGAAGATATATTTCCCTAGTTCTTATTCAAGGATATGCAAACGTGCACTTCATGTGATACATTTTCCCTTTCCAATTTGTCTTTCCAATTTGTTTAACACAACTAATGACCTGTGAATGCGTACAAAAATATATATCAGCAAATAATCATAAAACAAGGATTCACACTTCAACGAAATTTATTGTAATTTGCGAGCGATTTTATTCAAATAAGTAATATTATAAAGATTTTATTGAAATAATTTTGTTACATCTGAATTGTTAAGTTTTTTTTTTGTTTTGGCAACATCCTACATTTATTACCAAATGATCAAATATCGGCGCGATCAAAAGTACGTGAAACAGTCAATAATAATGAGGAACAATAGAACACTGTTGGCTTAAAAAAATAAATAATGTAAACCATTTTATAAACCGTTGATAAGAGATAAAAAGTTCTCAGAAGGTGAAAATATAAGATATATACGCTTCCTTACAGGGCATTTTTTGTGTCATAAGTACGGAAGAATGAAGTTCTTTTCTTTCCATGTTTTTCTTCTCATGTTCTCTGTTTTTGCAACAACCTGAAAAACCGTAGAATGAGAAAGGAAAACACCATCTACAGAATAAAAACATACCTCAAATAAAGCTGTAAATGCAAATGAAGTGCCCTCGAATTTAGTTTACGTACAGTTTCTGGTGTGAAGTTGAAAAAGGAATTCATGCGCATAAATAAGACTTCGGAATGACGCGAATCTAATGTGCTCATTACAATTTCAAATCATAAGAAAACTCAGGCATTTCCAAACAACATCTAGAAATGCTAGCAGTTGATTATCTAATCAGCTTCGTGCCGTCAAAATTCTGAGCTCATTACATTCGTTTGCACAGCGCCAGCAACATGTTGCCCAGAAATGGTGAATGACATTGTTCAGAAGGTGGAAAATTTAAATTTTAAATGCCGCATTCTCCTATTATGCATTAAAATGAAGGTCTGCATCGTTCGTGAGAGTTTTTTCCTATTTGCCACGGTCCTTATCCGCAGCATGGTAATATGCAAACGTTGCTTTATTTTCGTGAAAAAAGGAGACCACATCAGGACGCAGTTACTTTCATGGTTGCGCATCTGTTTTTACACCACCTGTTCACCATTCCTGGTCCCTTCTGATGAGGCGTTGGAAGGGTATGTTGGTGTTTCACAAAGCACTTGACACATATACACAAATGGGAAAAACACAGGTAGAAAAAAAGTCATGTTGCTGTCAGTACTGTCGTGTTATGTTGATGAAGAAAACGAAATTGGGGCGCGGTCTGCTCCAGCAGCATCCATCCATCTATTCACCCATCCGTGTGTGTAGTGTGTACATTTGACAAGAGGTCGGGGGATGATTTAACCCACTGGCAAAAAACTGAAGCAATGCCACTTGGGACAGGTGAACGGCAACAAGGTGAGTCCGCCAAGGATCTATTCCACCGGGATTTGCAACGCGAAAGGGAAGGCAGGAGAAGATATTTAATTTACTTTGTGTGTATATCCGATGTTGGCTCTTGTGAACCGCGCTACCGTCCTACAGAGCTACCATTCCGAACGAATATATAGTACACGAATGCTGGCTTAAGTGCCTTCATTGGTTTTAATTCCATTGCCGGGAGGTCCTGGTTGGCTAGTTTCCTAATTTCGACTAAATCAAAGACAGTTTTATGATGATTAACAACGTGTAGTTTGAGTTTCGTGTTTGTTGAACACGTGCCTCCGGTTGAGCCCACACCCAAAGGATCAATAGTTCAAATTTTCAGAGCAAGATAGAAATACGTACGTCGGTACGTCCTATATAGTTACGAAGATTTTCTCCCTTTGTTTGTTTGGAATCAAAATTTCAGTCAACAGTAATTACTAAAGTTGTAGGAAAAAATCATTCGCAATTGAATTTCGGTGAGAATTATAAAAACAAATTAAAAATAAGAACTATTTTCAATTTGAAGCCAGAATATAATAATTTTCAAGGAAATCATTAAATTTATTAACAATGTCTTGAAATAATACCAGCACGTGAAAGTTTTCCTAATATATTTGACATTTTGGCAACCAACTACGTTCTACAAAAATGTCTAATGAGAAAAAAAAACTCATACGAACAGAGGAAAAATTCGATAAAATAACAATTTCTATTTCAAATCACGTAGCCAATTCCAATGAACTTAAACATAAAAACGTTAATTTCATACTTTAACTAAGAGAACTTGACAAAAGTTAGTCGAAGAAAATTGAGTTGAAGTTTTCCTTAATCTGGAATCTCGTCCCTCACGGGAAATTCTAATTTATTCAAAACCATTCCGTTATATTCTAAATTCCCTGGAGAGAGCATTCATCAAGAACGTATAGTATATAGTTCCCCCTATTAATTTTGCTTTATCATTTTCGTGCGATCTCTAGATTTTCTTGAGAGAAAATTTCTTCACACTAATGATAAAGTTAGACACCCCAAGATCAGATCCAATTCAGCAGAAAGAAATAAGCCAAATACAAGGACCGTAAAAACTCGCAGATAATAAGAAAAAGGGAAATACGTGCGAATGAAATATAAAGACTGCTATTATTTCAGTTAATGAATAATAAAAGGGGATTTTTCGGGGGTGGAGAATCTAATACAAATCGAATTGAGGGAAGAAATTTTTTTTTAAAAAATTACCCAGACGAGCCTGATGTCAGTTTTCCATTTGATTATTAAAAAAAAAATGAGCGAGAAAAAACAGAACGCCAGAATTTATGACTAAAGGAAAATGCAAGGTGGCACCGGATTTGTGGAAAAGGCTCTGTTGAAACTCGGCCGCCAGCTGTGATGGGATTAAACTGGAAAATGAAAATTCAATCACAATTAGATCCAGAATCCGCCAATCCGGGATGTTGGATGGGGAAAACGTGATGTGCGTGATTTCCGCTGGCAGAACTTCATTTTGTTCGACAGTAAAAGCGCTCGAGAGCGAGCAACAAAAGTTTTGTTTTGCTGAAATGAACTAATTAGAAAAGGCAGATTGTTTCTGGTGATATCAATTTCACTTAATTTTCCGCGCTGTTTTCCGCCACATAATGCAAATTATTTGCTATTCATTCCTGAAATTTGCAATTCACTTCGACGAACAATGTTTTGTGATCAATTCAAATTGAGAGGATTATTTGAAATGTGCAATTATCATTTTGAATTTAACACACGCACTAACTTTTCTATTTGACACTGTGTTCAATTCGATGAAATAACACTATAACAGGGATTGCCCGGAACCAGGAATTACATGTTTTCATGAAGCAATTATTAATTTCATTCGAAGTAGCTATAAGTAATTAAGTGTGAAATTGGGAAATTAGTTGTAGTGGATTAGGCTGAGTTTTGCTGTTGCTGTTGGGCGTATGCAAAATGCACATGCATTTGGATGTGGATGCATATTACAGTAACAGCCAGAGCTCAAAATCAATAGGAATATACATTCTGCAGTGATGATATGAGGGAACGTGGAAAAGTTTACTGCACAGATGGATTTGTGAGCGAGATAATTCAGTTCCTGTGAAATCATAAATTCATAAATCACTCCTTTCCTTCTGTAGTCTTGTTTTTGATGACAACGGATTTGTTAGATTTATTTTAACGAACCACTTTCGGACAACTGAACAAAACAACAATATTTCAAAACTAGATTTAACCATACGGACTAAAGACTAAAGAGTATCTAGAGGAGAGATCGATATGAAAAGAGACTCCCACTCAGCCATGTTTTTGCAATAGTTTACGTCACTGTGGCAGCAATGTAAACAATAAGTATTGGAAACAGTGAGGAAATTTGTGTTGTAAAATTTAAGAACGCTCTAAAATGGTTGTGGAAACTATTCCAAAACAAAAACCATCAAAAACAGTGATAAAACAGTTAAATATGTAAATTTAAAAAAATATTGTTTTACTAAAAATGATGTATTTCAAACTTTCAAACATAGGTATATAAAATTAAAATGTAATTGGTTGTGCATTTAGGTTGTAAATTTAGTTCAATATTGTCTGAATTATTATGTTTTTAAAAACAGCCTTGTTAATGGGGCGCGCTACACTTCAAGCAGCAAGTTGCTACCGTGAGATCATGGCCATGTGATTCTTGCTTCAATCCTTTCTCTAGATATTCTTTACGCCGCCATAGATTTGGCTTGTAACTGTTGTGATAATTGAGAATAATTGAGCAGATGTTGCTATGACAAATTAAGTAAGTCTAACAATAAATTCACCAGTTGAGATTCATTTTATATTCAATTTAAAAAATAAAAATATATATAAAGGTTGAGCAAAATAATAATCTAATAGTACCTAATATGTATAAGTTTCATCAACAACAATATCTCGTTATAATAGTTTTCCCAATAACTCTATACTATCTAAAATAAAAATTAAAATATTAATACAGTGAAAATGAACTGACCCACGTGAAATTCTATTAGTCTTAAGTTCTTTTCTGTTTCGGATTTGTACCTGAAAGCCTCACTTTATAAAAGCAATCCTCAATTTGCAAGCTTGAATTTCACCTGAGAAACTCAATTTGCTTGTTCTTTTACTTCTTCACTTTCATCAATATAATTAATTAAATTACACGTAAGTGATTTATTAACACAAGCATTGATGAACTACCGTACCGTAGCACTTTTGACTTTAAAAAATTGCTGTTCTTATTATTTTGTTTTCTTTTTGACGTGTTCCACTTTGCTGAAGATGTGAACATTGCGGAGAAATGCCATCAAATGAAAATGAAACACCGACAAGAAAAATAATTTCTTAGTCGAAAGATCTTAAGTACACATTCCAGAACAAGTGTGTTCTTGAAATCTTTTCATTTTAAAGTGGTTGCTTTTAAGGGTATTCGAATGCCTTGAAAACTCTTGCTAGACTGCCCAAGAGGAGGCACAAAAAGTAATGTAAACATCCCCAGCGATTAACAAGGGATGCAAAGTGTAATTTTCACATTTTTTGTTCTAATTTTTCTTACCCAAGCCAGATATATCCACTTACTAAGGGGAGCCTGGAACGTAGAAATTGATGTAAAACAAAGTAGAACATGTCCTTAAGCGTGGCGGAAACCAAGGGGGGAAAAAGTAGAGTGAAAAAAAACTTCATCCGCAAAACTGTGACGGTAAGGTACGACCCAGGAGGAGGCAGTGAAATTTGCTATTAACTAACAAGAATTGTTCAAAGCATAAAAGAGAGCACTGTAGCGGGAATAGGCACGACTAACGCTGGCAACTGTAATTATGATTATTATTATTTACTTTTTATTTGTACATTTCTCAGCTGACGGAACACACCATTCCGGAACGTTCGCACCACTTGCGGATTGGTGTCAGTGTAATGTATTTCCAAAATGGAAATAAAAAAACCCACCAGATTCCGATCCCATTTTGATGAGAAAAAAAAAATAAAACAGGATCATTAGTATTCTCAGTTTGCTTGAGGAGTCTTCCTTGTTATAAAATAATTGAATTAAAGAAGCCAGAACTGACGTTGCGAAGCCCCAAACGTAACGTGGTCCTTTCTGGCCAAGACTAGAAACGAAGAGTGACATGCAAAGGAGCAAAGCATCCACTAGGATAGACTCTCTCCTGCGCCCACTTCTTGGTCGCAGTGGACTTTAATTTGGAGTTGGGTGTGGCGGTGCTGCTCCTTTTTGCTGAGTCCTTAACAACGACCGTCGTTCCTCAAAGTGTTTTTTGGTTCCTTTGCATCATCTCAATTTATGGTAAAACCGAGAAAAGATAATGAATATTCAAAGCCATTTTAATAATGAGCTGCTCCGCGGAGATGAGTGGACGGCCTACAGGCTTTGAATAATTTATGGGCTCTGGATTCTCTTCGCCAATCTTTTTTCATTATTTATGAAGACAATAAAACAGTTAAGAAATGAAATGAAAATCTTTCGGTATAGTTTATGAATTTTTACAATGACGTAAGTGTACTTTTAATTATTAATTGCTTATGCACAGGAAAGATCTCTTAATGCATCCCAAAGGCCTAGAAATGTCCCAGTTTCTAAAAGAGGGAGTCGTAAGAGTTTTGCGCCATACATTTTCAGAGTGCACTTAGAAAAACTCAGCCTTGTGGCTGACTGCATTGAACATTTGTTAGAACCGGCAGAGTTGTGACGTGAGTCTTGAGTCCTTCGTCCTGATATGATGCCAGATAACCTGCATTGTCGACAGGAACAGGTGTAGCAAATGATGTTATTTGCAGTGCACAACGGGTAAATAACTTTCAATTATGACTCTAGACTTGGTAAGGAGTAATCTCATATAAAATAATTTAAACAGATTCCATATACCAAAATCCTGCCGTAGCGTCGTGCAAAACTGAGACAAACCCAAACAAGTATCGGCCTTAATTACGTAAAGGAACTGCCACTTGGGTATTTACAGTAAAAACAATCTGCTCCAGAGACTGCCGCAATAAGTTTTATACCTCACTAAAAGGATTACGACCACACTGTAGTCGGTTTATGGTTTTGCCCATAAAATAATTATAGCACAGGTTGTTTTTCTGTTCAAACTTTTGCGAATAAAAACCACTCTTTTTCATTTAATTAACAAATTCCATTTAAGTCTATTTTCACTTCCGTGTGAGGCAAAAATTGTTTTTAAACAGGATAATAATTGTCTCGTTAAGAGTTTAGTCAGCAGAAAAACTAAATTCCATTAAACTACTAAACTAAAACAATTAATTAAGTTGAACTCCATGCTTTGCCATTTTAAATTTTATTAGAACAATTTCAAAAGATAGATTTAAATTTTTTCTTTGTAGTTTATAATTTGATAATTGTTGTGATATATAGTAATCTATATATTTTTTTATTTTTTTAATGCTTTTCAGGGGTGCCAAGAACCGTAATTATTGAACAACACAATGTACAACTTTCATAAAATATCAAAAATAACTTCAAACAAAATGAAATTATTTTAAATACTTTCATTTATTTTAAATATTTATAACGCGAATAATTTTACCAGAGTATTTTGGTATTTTACTTTTCTAGTAACAAAAATCATTTTAATCCTTTCGAAATGTTTCTAATCACTTTTTGGCTTACCAATTCAAATACATTGATAAATACCATTAATTGTTTAAATACCCCAACCCGTTTTTGCCATTTGTTCAAACAGCAGTTATCTTGAAATCCCATCTGAAGTCTGCAAATATCCTTCTGACACATCCTTAATGATGATCAGAAGTAAGACAAGAAAGTTTCTTTGAAACACATATATCTATAAAGTTTGAGTGCACTTGAAAACTCTTTTCGAATTCAATTTAGTTCGATCTTGAGGCACGATACTCCCTCGGAAGACATTTTGATGGGAAAAAGGAAAAAGAACGCTCGTTTCAATTTGTCTGCCGTTTGCTGTCTATAAAGAACTTTTCTATAAAGACTGATTATTATTAAAAAAGTTCTTCTATTTCTTAACGCGCATAGCAAGACACTATCTTTACTCGGATTATGGTCTGTTTCACAAGTCATAAATAAACGGGAAGACAAGCGAAGCGTGATTATGCTTTCTTAAAGAGTGGTTGGTACTCAGCTGATGGTCTTATTCTACCGCTAAGTGGATTAGAGTTGTTTAGACTTTCGTAATCAGATAGAGCCTCAAATTAAATTTGTTCTAAAAGTTTGACCGTAACGTCTGTTTCTTGATTACTTCAAATCAAACCCCTCCGCCGCGCCATGCATTAATCCAATTCATTTCTGTTGCAGCCTCTAAAGCTGCCGCAATTCCCAATTTAACTGAAACGTGAACATATTGACTCAAGCCGGATAACTTTTAGAACTTATTCACCAAATCTCTGCAATGGAAGGATCTAGAAAACGCTACTCATACTCAGTCCTCAGTTATGGTATAACTTTGTCGTCCTCTCTAGGCTGAATTTGAGTCTATTTTGCGGCGCCAATTTGCCCGTTGTGTGAAATATAAACTGTAGCACTCACATTCACAAAGTTTTCTCCTTCACTTCCACTCGACCAGAAAAACTGTGATCCTTCAAATCAAAATTCCATTTTAACTTCACTGCAGCTGGGGGAAAGATAAAGGATCCAGCTCCAAGAATTGTGTGACGAAACCAGATTTTTCTGTCTGCCATTTTTTCTGATTTTCGTAAAATTTCCATGGAAAAATATGCGAAAAACAGCTCAATTACTGACATTTGTAAAACTTTTCGTTGCACTTCAATTCGCTAATGATTCGTCTCGACACTAAAAGGATTCACTTTTTCTGGCACATGCCTCGTAACTCATCGGGGTTGCGAACTTTTAAATTGCAACTCTCTGACAACATACCAAAATTTTTTTTCTGTTTTTAGAATTTCGATAAAAACTTTTCCATAACTTTTGGAATGTGCGGAATTTATGATTGCACTTAGCATTCACAATTTTTAACAAAAAGTGATGGCGAACACTTTCAGTGCATTTTATAATGTATAAAATATATTGTTAAGTTGTACTTGAAATTCGAAATTAATCTGTCAAAATTTTGGTTTCCTTTTTAATACAAAATTAATTTGGTTTTATTTTAATTGACATTCTCATACCCTAAATGTAAGATAAGTACATATTATGTATTGCCATAAAATGATGACAGAAAAAAAGAACTATATAGGTATTCATTATTGGGAAGTGAAAAGAAACCGTGTTATGCATCTTCGTCTGCTTGTCCGTCTGTTTAGACGACAACTCGAAAATACTTCCAACTAGACGATGTAATATAACTTTGTGATTTCGGTAGAACTAATTTTTACGTAAAGCTATTTCTGCATACAAAAAAAAAACAAAGTTGAATATATTATAAGATTCAAAAAAGGTCTACCATACCTACTAAATCTATGGAATTTTATAATTCGTCTAAACCAATTAAACTTTCTTTTCATCTAAATGTACATTTCAAAAACCATAATCAGACATGCAGAAATCCGTCATAAACAAATTGTCAAATTAAAATAAAATGAACAATTTTGTAAAACATATAAATGTACCTATATAACCGAAAACCCGAGATTGAGTAATAAAATTTCCTAAAAGTGATAAATAAAATTGTTCGGGTAATAAGGACAAAATTCATATATATTGTAAAACCCCTTTCAAGAAAAGATGACATCACTTATATGAAATTGTTATATAAGGAAAATTTACAATGACAGCTTAAGGAAATCGTTTACCAATAGCATTTTATGTTTGTACCAATAATAGAGACATATATAGTATACAAACACCCCTTATAAAACATTTAAAGGATTACAAGGACGCATAAATGAATCCTTCAACTTACTGAGCTAGGCTATTTATTTCCAGTCATTAATCCGAAGTATCCAATAAAAGTGGTATTGAGAATTTGAAAACACATCAACGGAAATCCATCTGGAGGGTTCTGAGACAGACACTTTCTTCGAAAAATCTCAAAACGGCAACAATATAACTTTATTCTGTATAATAGCGTATAACGAAGGAATTTTGAATACGGCGCGGATTTATCAGTACGCATGGCTGCCCTTCGTGCATGTGAAGCGATCTGCCGCGCTCCTGGGATCCAAAGTGCTTTATCCAGAAAGCATAAAAAAGAAGCAACGCACGGCCAGAGCAATAAAAGTTTTACCGTAGTGGAGGAGGATTTCTGGCTCTTCAAAAGGATAAACGAATTTTGCATGCTCCGAAATCAATAAAGACGAAGGATTCTGCTCGGGTACATCTATCATATCCGGACACATGGATGGCGGTGAAAATATTCGAACCACCTCAACCAAACCAGTTACATCTGATCATCTGAATCTGGATAGGGAGGCAGCCGATGCCAGCTGGTGTCAATTTTATTGCCACTAAAAAATTCACCTCCTTTATGATAGGGGCACAACGCCACCATCATCATCATCATATCGTGAATTCAACACCGAACATCGACGTTACCAACTTTTGATTGTTCCATCCCCGATCGCTTTGGGGTTCATCAGCATCACCAACCGATGTTTGGTGGCATCCCGCAGGGAGGCGCGTTCAAATAATAAAATTTCTGGAGGCCGAGCACAGGTGCGGTAATTTTCCGGATAAATGGATGCACGGACGATGTGCGAGATATTGTTTTTGGGTGTTGCAATGGCGGTATAATTGTTAGGCAAAATTGATAGGCCTTTGAGGATTGTTAATTGCAGTTTGCCAACGTTCGAATAGCACTCGTTCACAATTTTATCACAATTAAATTTGATTCAGAATTCATCGCGTTGATGATTAAAATAACGTGAGCGTCCTCATTTGGTTGCAAAATCCGATCCCGGTAAATTGCATTCTTATCATTTGCCCACCACCCACCAACGTAAATAGCTATAGCATATTTAATGGAGGGCGAGTCGAAAAGGAAAAAGGCATTTTCCAATCGGAATTGCAAATGAGCTGGTATTTGTTATTACTTCAAGTTCGAACATTTTCATTACACTAACACACCCAAGCAAATGTTTTTGACTACATTGAATTTCAAAATCGAAAATAATTGTATACCTGCATGTATGTGTTTTGTGTCATCGTACCATTATAATGTTTCAATTTGCATAATATCTTGCTAATTAATTATTTTCCGAGAGCATTAGACACTGCTAAATTTTCATGCGGCTTCAGTAAATGTTATTTTTATAATAAAAGCTTTGTATATCTAAAACTCTACAAAATCACTTTATATTAAATCATTTGAATATTTTATAATTTCACGACAAAATATTTTGATATTTTATTATTATAAGCAATAAATTATTAAAGTCGCTGACATAAGTACACAACGAGAATGACACAAAATGATTGTATAATAAGTGTTCAAAACAGTAGGTACACGTATTCAGTCTAAAAAAAGTAATAAAAAAGTAGAAATAATATCCCTGAACTAGATTTTATTTATTTATATAAAATTTCAAGGTATATACCATAAAGAGCTGGCGCGGCTGACATCTGGGTCAATTGCTACTCTATTCACAGCCTTCCAATCCAGTTCCAATCAATGCAAGTTCGTCCTTCCAAATGTTTTCCCTATAACAATATGTTTATGTTCTAAATAAGTTAAATAAATTTATGTTTGAAATAAGAAATCTAAAGAAGTAAAAACAAGTTAACATATGTGCATAAATACTTTTGAAAATATTAAAAACTTTTGGAGTATTTTAACGGTTTCTTGTTGCATTAAATTAAACTATCGTTATTGTTATTCCTAGATGATCAAATTGTAAAATATTTAATCAAAGACTGATGACAAAAATCAACTTTTTATACAATTATAATCTTTTTTGTAGAATTGAAATACATATTTTCAGTGGTTCATGTAAATTGGTTTATAGTGAATTGTTGTAAAATCCAAGAAATCTTTAAAAATTGGAAAGTCCCTTTCAATTTACGAAACTCGGTTCGTGACGACATTAATTCACATTTACTTCTCCATTGTGGAGACACGAGTGGGTGAATTCCGAAGGGGATAAATGTATGCAAATGCAAACGTCTCTGAGGGTTGAAATGCAAATCATGAAGTCCTTGAAATCGAAACCCTTCAAACAGTACTTTTCAGTAATCGCAATCCAAAAGTCCTTCCGTTACTGAAATTATGTTCTTTGGTGATGGAAAATCACGAATTTTTTTCTATCTTTTTTTTTAAAATTGCAATCTATCATGTTGCAGAGTCATTCACTCCTCGGATAGGAAGAAATGTGCAATCGTCGTGGCAGATGACTGGGAACCGAGCAGATGAAATCCTCCTAGGATGATAAAAAGTCGCCTCCAGTGAGTAGATATTTGTCTTCAATTTGTTTCCCATCAACGTTGTCCTTGTTGTCAGAGCACCTTTCGCAATCAAGCAGGGAAGCAGGGTTGAGGGTGTCCTCAGGGTTCGCAAATAGGGAAACAATTTCGTGTTATTCAAGTAATACTTGCCAATAATGAAAGTTGGCAGCTTTCGCAAAATAATTTCACAGAAGGATTCTTAGTGAATCCTTAAGCTTCGTAATCAAAGAAAAAGACTAGACACAAAAAATGTCGTCTTGCTATTTTAATTAGATTAATTCATGCAATGCTAAGTTTCAAGAACTCGTTTAAGTGTGAAATCACTGTACAAAATCTGCACCATTACTTCCATGATGTTCATTTGCAGTTATAGTACAGTGCAAGGATTTCGGAAATGTACGAATCCTTTAACAATTGGAACGTAAAATCTGGTGCATAAATCAGCAAAGTTTCTGCTACAGATACCAACTGCACTACAAGAGGATAGCCCGGACCATCAGGATGGATATTGAAAGTTAAATCGAGCACAGGAAGAATTCATGGCTGCCATTGATTCGAACGGAACTCGAAAAGTGTGTGCGGAAGGACCCTTTACAAGTTCTTTACAGACCATCTTAAGTCATGTTCAGTTAAATTGCAATTTTCAAAATGCTTTTCCTTTTGTTTCTATCACAAATTTACGACGAGAAATATACGAAAGAAATGTTATGATGAATTATTCATGGACGAGCAATAATAGATTGCAGTTATCTGTTGTAATTCTCGGAAGATGAATCCTTCGGCGAGAGAGAAGATCCTGGAATATCAGACAAGATGTTCAGAATTTTTTTTTATTTGAATTTCAATTGTGAAGTTAGTTAAACATAAAATTGCATGTTACCAAACACTAACGATCTTTATTAATGAAAAAGACTGGTACAGCTTGTTTTGATTATTGATTGGAATTCGTCATTTTGAAAAGATTTGATTCAACAATGGTTAAATTTTATGATTTTTAATTACTACTTTACCCTGAATTGCATTGCAGTAGATATTAATTTTTAATGGGTCTTTCTGTACCTATAGGTATAACATTTTTAAATATTTATTTTCATTTACTTCTCTCAATGAAATTCTCGAATTAGGTACTTGCAATACAAAAAATTTTGAACATAACGATGTATATTCTAGCATTAAGTTTTATTTTTCTAATTATTAAAAACGCATGAAATGTTTAAATAACATGTTTCCAAAACATAATGATTTCTAGCATATGCTGCAAAGCGAAATATCTTAATAAAGTCTCACACACCACTATATATGTGCACCCCCAACTGGTACACTGTAAAGAGTCGGTGCTGAAAAAATAAATATATATGTATAATACATATATAAATATAATTGAAGGGGAGAAGTGTGCGGCTGATGCCGTTTCAAGCGCAAATGCGATCTCTTTATTACACTGAGAATGATGGATTACTGCACAACGCCAGAGGTTATTGAATTTCTCATTTGACAGTGGAAATAAATTTGAGCGACAATTTATAACCTCATCCCAAATTGACATTACTCATGAAAGGTGTTAATTTGATTGTCATAGTTTCCGTGATGGATGCCGGAAGTACAAAGATGTTATTTGTCATGTGAAGTACCTTGAAATCGCATTAAATTGACTTAAATTAAATCGCAACTAAAACTGGAACAATTGCATTGATATGACAGTTTACCGTTTTGCTGTTGTGATTACAAATTTACAACACCTTATCAGTTTATTCTGTGGAGTTGATTTTATTTTTACAACCGATTAAAATCCATGTTCTTTGAGAAAAAAGTTACATGCACAGCACATTGATTCAAAACACACACTTTAAATAATAAAGCTTCATAAAATAATTATTCAGAATGTTAAAATTTGAACAGGATGCTTTTGATCTATTTAATAATTATATTCTTTCTCTTTTATTCTCTTTTACTTATTTATTCTTAATTAATCTATTTTCGCCGAAGAGTCATATCGAAAAAGAGAGTTTACATTAACAGGTTTCTTTAAAGTCTTTTTTGTTGTTCTATTACCATAATAATCTGCGACAAATGAAGGAAACTATTATAAGGAATTCGAAACTTCTACAAAATGGCAATCCAACCGAAAATAACATTGGAATATGAGAAATAAAAATTTGTCAATCTTTGAATTCATTAAAAATTATATACTTTGTTTTAGTATATTATTTAAAACATTTCAGACAAATTGGAGTAGGATTATCTACAGCATATGAGCTTGCACTGATCGCTTATTCGTTGTCGCCATTTTACAGATCTATAATAATCATTGGGAGCTTCCCTTGGCTGCCAAAATTATCGGAATTTCATTTAAATTGTGTTCTTATTACCGTTACGGGGTTTTAATTGGTTTTTCAATTTCAAATATAAGGAGCATCCTCAATATGAAATCAATACCTTAGTTATTTTATGGCAAATGCTTTGGCACTGCCACTCTATGACATATTGTTGCTTTCGTGTTGCTATGTGTCTATCAAATACGATATTTTCAAAAATTATTGTTTCTTAATTGGTAACAAGAACAGTGAATACAACACAGAAGAGAAGGAACATGAGATGATCAAAAATATTGGCGCAATTTAAAAAGATTTACTTGATTTTTTGTGGTTCTTTAAGCAATGTTTTCAGCACACAAATCTGGTGTTCATTTTGTATCCCGCTAGCGGTGACAGAAATAAAACACTATATTCATGATTGACAAGTGAAAAGAAACCATTTCAAGGATGTACGTCTGTCGGTCTTTCTATTGTCTGTCTGGCTACATGCGATATCTCGAGAGCGCTTGTAGCTAAAGGCTTGCAATTTGGTGTTTAATGGCTTTCGTAACTCAATTTCTTGATTGTGCTCTTTATTTGGCGGTTGGACAGCAAATCATTTCGAAAAATCAAGACTTTTCTACAGCAATCTATTGTAGTCAACGGTATCAACTCGACAACATTAAAAACAGGAAAATGATTTTGTATATTTACTAAAAAAATCGCAAGTGAAAAAAGCACTCCATTCGAGGATTTTCCGAATCTCCATGCAAAATTTAACTGCGGTAAAATCAATTGGGTTTCAGAGTTTGCCAATTTCTACATAATTTTTTTTTTTTTTGTATTTGTAGGGCGTATAAAAATATGTTTAAGTTTCATAATAATTATGGTCAATATGCGAAGGTTATAAACCAAGCTACTAATTGCACAAAATCCTTCGGCATTTGCTTTTCATGGATCTTTTGAATTGGATTGAATTGGAAATTTGATTACGCAATTAAAATGAATCAAAACAAAATTGTATTGAAAACAAAGCAAAATATATATTGCTAATAAATTTAATAAGAAATCTTAGGCTGAACATAACAAAAATTTTTGTGAACTGAATTGTAATAAATTTGTATTTCTTATTTCGAATAAATTATATAATCAAATTAAAGCAATTTACCTTATACAAGTATGGGATGCCTAATATGTTTGCTCTTTCTCTTAATGCCTTCAAAACACAACCTGGAAAAAATAGGGAAAAATTAATTTGAAACAAAGAAACATTTTTTCATTCGAGTTATAGTAACAGTTTATAAAATGTAACTGTAACACAAAAAACAATAAACAAATTTACATAAATAAAATTGATAACGTTTTTGTTTTAAAAATATACCTATATTTTCGTAATAACAAAAATGCGCAATGCTGTTCAGGATTGATGCAATCGTCTCGAACAAAAAATCACCGTCCATGCACTCAATTATTTCGAATATCGAATCTCTGCAGTCAATCGGATTTGTGCTGAAAGGACACAATCAAGGATATCAGTGACAATTTCATCAATCTTCATCCGGTTTCAGCTAATAACGTTGAATGATATAGGATAGAAGGCTTCTGTGTCTACGATCGCCAGGAAGTCCTCCTCCACTAACGCTATTCCGGGTTCACAGTAATTTAGTCAAATCACCTTTTCCTGTCGATTGAAGTACAGGATACAAACTTGGAAAAGTTAAGAAATGTTATGAAGTGGTATCAGAAGGGGGTTTCAGATCTTCGCCAAGGATCTGGTGGTTATAGTAAGAAAGTAACGAAAGAACTGAACTAAACGAGAAGCGTAGAATTGGATTCCTCTTTATTGAATTAGGACTCTAAGGATACAATATCCAGGACAAGTTTTATCGACAGAGAAGAGGATAAAACAAACGATAAGTGAGGGCAGAGGAAAAGAATTTCAGCTAGTTAGGAAATCCTTGGGGAAATGCTCTTGGATGAGGGTTTCACTGTTTTGTTCCTGTTTTCTTTTATTAAACGAACTTCTGTTTATCCTCTTTTCAATATATTGGATTGATGAAAAGGATTGACAGGTTTCAAGTACTTAACAGTTTGGGCTGTGTGCCTTAATCAGACAAGGATTTTGTGTTAAATAAAAAGATTAGTATAAGCTTCCCTGAAAGCAGCACTCAACAAATACGTAAACCCAATCTTAAGTTGATTCGTACTTCAATTTACGAAGGAAATTGCCAAATTAAAATGTTCTTATTATGTAAACAATAAAACACGAATTTCTATCAGTCAGAATTTTGTGTTATCATGTTGCATTATTTGCAAGATACAGATTCGGTTTTCGTTTACAATATAATCTATAATTAAAATGGAAAATTGATACTAAATATGTTTGTACATTTGTATTTTTAAAATTCCAACCTGTGTATACATATTTTTTTGAAAACTTCCGCTGAAATAGAAAATTTCGATCGTTTGTTTTCATTTTCCGAGTTTGTTGGTTTAACTTGAACGAGTAACAAAATTAAACCCCTTTTTTTAATCAAAGGGAAACAAAATTGAATTGATCAAAAATTTTGCAAGAGTACCTAAAAAAAAATCGATAAAAAAGAGTGTTGGAATCAAATTTTCTCAAAATGTAAACAAGCAACGCAGATACATTTCCATCAGAAAACAAAACGAACGATAATGTTGATTTACTCCTCACTTAAAATGTCCTTGCAGAAAAAACTTAAAGACAACACAATAAGAAATGTTTCGATTGAATTCATTTTCTTGTTGGTTTAACGTAATAAAGTGTCCTTCATTCCTTGTGATCCTTTTTCCGGCTGAAATAAACAATGGAGAACTGCAAGAGGTCGCTGAAGTTTACGAATGATGAATTTCGTGAAAGGAATAAAATAATCCTTCAAAAACAAACTGTTCACCATCTAGCGATAAATTTGGAAAAATTTTCGAAAATATATTACGACGAATGGAGACTTTAATGCTTTACCAAATCGTATTATTGGAAATTTAAAGGCGCCCAGGAGCAGAATTACGGAGACGTGAAATGCATGGTTTTCCATTTCCAAAACAGAACGCAAGTACAATAAAAAATTTTATAGCCTTATAAGAATTATTGAAACCATTCCAGTTCATAAAACGTATCGTATTCATATGGACGATGTTAATGTAGCGTATGGGTTGAGTTTGGCAGACTTCGAGAAACCTCAGGGATTTTCCTGACAAGGAAAAACTGGAAAACATTTTACTTGCAACAAAACTAGAATTGAATTTTTCGATCAATTTACCAAAAACTACAGAAAAATTGATTCGAAGAGATTGGAAAAAAAGGAAATTTAAT
Organism: Leptogaster cylindrica; assembly: GCA_963082835.1. NCBI lineage: Eukaryota > Metazoa > Arthropoda > Insecta > Diptera > Asilidae > Leptogaster > Leptogaster cylindrica. Next base: position 8,360,064 of record OY720105.1, on the reverse strand, counting down.
ATATAGAGGCAGAACAATCGATTTATGGCAACAGGTACTGTGGAAAAATTCCAAGACAACATTTTTCATAACCACCAATTATTTTTATTATTGATCTGCGTATTGTCGTACTTTTCTGTTCTCCAAAAACTCACTTTACAAACAAATATATTGTTTTTAAAAAATTCATGAATGCGTGACCGTTTTAGAATAGATACCTACTTAATTAAGCTCTTTTCATTCGTAAGAATTTGTCAAACAGTTCCCAATTATTTTAAAAATGAAATCATATTCGAAAACATCGATGGGATTCGTAAAAAATGAATCGCATTAATAAATCATTAATTCGTTTGAAAAAGAATTAATAACATCTTACAAAATTAGAAACAATTTAATAATGCGTGATATTACACAATCGACCCCAAAACACGAAAAATTTTGTGTAGGTATCCTTTGCTTTGTGGCGACATGACGTGACAAAAAAAGTGCAATACATATTTAATAAACTTCCTGAATACATTCCGAATGGATTTTCAAACTTTCAAATTGTTAAAGTTTCACGATATTTCGTTGGACTTTTACGGTTTCACTATCAAAAGTTTTCGGTTGAGTGGAATTATATTCTTCTGGGCGAGTAGCAAACACCTGTGGCCTTCCACATCCATCAATCGTGAAATGTGTTGATACTAAAAATTTAATTAACACGTTAAAAATAAAACTTGATTGATACTTTTAAAGCTATCGACTTTTTAGTCTTGTTGTAACGGTGATAGGCGAGGTGATAGGTGCACCACGAAATTTCGAAATAAAATCGATAAAATAAGATATATTTGATTTTTACTTAAGTGTGTTGAAATGTTCAAGTCACAAAAGTGATTTCAATTCTTAATGTGTGTATGTGTCTGTGTTAATAATTAATTAATAATATACTCGAAAATATTCACAAAAATACTTTATGTAATTGACTTTTGATTATTTACAAATTAATTTCCTCAATTCGATAAACATAAAGTGAAAAGTAATTGTTGTTTATTTTCATTTCGACAATTCAATCGATGAATGGAACAAGAAGATTTATTCAAAAACTTTATCTTAAGATCGCTAATTTAAGGGGAGGTGGTCTTGAACCTTTCCTTTATTTTTTCGTGGAAATCCGACAGAATGAAAAATCACCTTTCGATACATATCTAAATCCATTTACTTAAACTGTCACAGAAAACTGTTCACAGGCAACAGGAATTTGGATTCACAACCCTGGAACAAATAACAACCACAAAAATGGAAGAAAAACGATCACACCTTTGTGTCCTTTCTACATTATTTAAGAAAAACACGTGCTGCAAGGAGCCACAATTGGCGAAATAAATAGCTCTGAAAATATCGTTCGGTGACAAATAGAATGCGGGCCGACATTGGGGCCAATGGACGTTGATGAAATCGTTGGTGAAAGCTTTTCAGCCTTACCTACCCCAGCTGTCACAAAATAAGTGAAATTCTACTTTGAGAAAGGCAAACGTGTGAGGAATGAGTCTGAATTGTTTTGTATACCAAAGGACCCACTTAAGGAGCGAAGTTCCACATAAAAGAATAGGGCGAAGGTCTGATAAATTATTTATTTGAGGCAGAACTGTTTGCTTCTGGCACTCCAAAGTGTTTTCTCAGGATCACGGAAGCGGGACATTCGGAATGTCAGTTGCGATAATCGTCGAAATAACGCGAAGGTACCGAAGAAAATCTAACTTAAAAGAGAAGTTTATGTCTGGCCCAAACAAAAGGAATGAAAACTCAATCAGTCAACTACGTGAAAATGTTTCTTCAAAGGAAGTCAAAACTCACATCCAGAACAGCAAGGAGCCGTGATCGCGATCCATGAGCTCGTGGTGCAATGCATCAATGTAATTGAATCAAAGCAACCTTAGGGAGTCCATGAGCAAAAAGTAATTTTTCCATTACGAGAATTCAGGTGCTTTCCAGATATAGTTTCGTTCATCCTGAGAAAATTACGTGAGCTAGAAAAAAACCGTACACGAATCCTTCAAGTGGTTTTGGTGCGGCAACGAAAAGTGATTTTTAAATGAAGTTGGTTTTAAGTTATCCTTTTAAAAGCGTATATTTAGGAGAGCACGATATAAATATAACTACTTGTACGCTTTGAAGCCAAATACTGTCATTTTTGAAATTAAATAATTAATTGGATCTCGTTTCAAGATGACTTATTAAAAGTGTGCAAAGGTTTTGAGAAAGCACTTAAATAAATTTAACGTCCCTTTTAATTTATTGCTTGGGATTGAAGATATCGTTGGATGAATCTTTTCTGTTTGAATATTATAAGATAATTTAAGTGAAAATTTACGATAATTGTAGTAGGTATGAGAACAAGTAAAAATAATAATTTACTTCAGTAAACTAATTCGACTGAAATTCAAATTACAAGAAACTTGGTTGCCAAGCTTTCATCGAATCAATAGTAACTTAAGAATTATACAAATTGTTGCTACAGCAGAAGTTTGGAAATTTAAGCTCGTTCCGGTTGTTTAGCTACGGACCCAATCACACTGTTTGATGGAGGAGCAAAAGAACCAATATCAGTGAAAAACAGAAAAGTTACCGCATCGAAGAAAATCATTTTGTTTACTTCCCAAAACCGAATGGCAGAAAATTTGTTAGTAACGTGCTGAAAATTGAGATGCTCCGGGAGCACGCACATCCCCTAGAAGCGACAGTTGAAAAATGAGGAAATATTCCCTCATTTATCTACTTAAAAGGATAGCAATAGGTGCTCGATTTCATGACTAATCCATTCTTTCTCTCCTCAATCCGAGTTTGAGCAGGATAAAATGAATATAGAACGGAAAGGACATTTTTATCATTTATGTTTAATGGAAGTAATTTATAATTCGAGCAACTACGGTATTAATATATATCCTCGAATTTGTCAAACGATTGAAGATATTTAGAAGGGTTCGTTTTATATTTATCCTAGGATTAGGAGAACCGAGAAAGAATAAACGAAAAAAATCGTTCTACTCAAAAAAATTCAAAATTCATCTTAAAAGCTAAGATGTGAAATGAAATTCAATTAAACGGCTGAAGAAAATATTCAAAGAATTTTTACCATTGATTAGTTATGAGTTTTAGAAATTTTTATTAATTAATTACGGTCGACTTCTGATATTATATGCTCAAAACTCATTTTTGTATTTCATTCAAAATCAGTGACATGAAAATATAATTCAAAAGATTCAATAATTTCGTCGGCCGCTTCTCCAATTATGGAATGCAATTACTTCCACTTCACCTGTTCGCCTATTTCGGAAGTAAGCAATCAAGCGAAGGTGAACGCATTCACCCGCCTTATGTAACTCGAACAGGAGTTCTATAAATTGGGCCCAATGAACCTTAATTTGATGAGCAAACAAAACGCCGAAGAGTGAATTCATGTGCGAAATTTCCTAGCCACTTTAACACGCCGTCCATTCGCCAGGAGTCATTAGATCGCTTTTGAACAAACAGTCAATCAAGCCGTGCATAGCTATTGTGAAAATAATCAGGGACATGAATCCCATTCACCCGAAAAATAAATCAAACCCATAACTAACCGGGTGTTGTGACGACGAAATTACTGTCGTTTGGTCCCCGTGTTGGGTTTCGAGAGGGTGGTCGGTCATCCCCAATCAGGGCGGGTCGCTGGAACGCTCCAAAAACTTTTGTGTGCATTGTGCCCGTGGGGGTAAAAATTTTTGCTCTTTCGGTAATCTTCAGAGTGTCGTAAATCAAAAATGTTTGTTGTTAGATTCTGCTCACAACAATAAATTCACCTAGGCGTTGGAAACCCCCTCGAGTACTCCTGACCCCTGGCAAGCATATCAGTACAACAGATGGTAGGAGACGGAGTTCTCGTGCGGTGGAGTGGGTGGACTGTGTACCAGGAGGTCCTTCACGAGCGCGTAGATTCACGAAATTTGTGGTCCTGATTCTGATACCATCTTTGTCATGTTTGCAAACGTGCAATACGAATGTGGTCGAGCATCGTTCATTTGAGCCTTTCGGGTTTTGCATAAAATATCACGTATAGCAACTGAATTTGTAGTTTGTTTGGACCTAGGAAACAATTATATTCAAAATACTGCTACTTTAGCCCCATTTGCCTATTTTCATTATCAACAGGCTCAATGACTATTTACCTATATTAAAATCATCCGACTGCAAAATTTCTTACAGGTGTCAGGAAAACTTCTCAACTTCAATTGTTCCGTGAGCAGCTGATCTTCTTGCGAGAATTGCGAAACACAAATTCCCGACAACTAATTTTAAAGCTTTTGACTACACATCCAAAAATTAGCGAACATGCCGTGGAAGGCGTCGTATAAATATATCTATTACTCGAACCAAAAATAGTATGGCACGAGAGACGGCACTAAAAATACACACCCGAATGATTCGGTCCCACTTGAATCGGTCCACGACAATGGGCCGACAACGAGCGGAGGGGTGTTGGTGCAATGTCAGCGCCCATTCAGCACGACTACTTAGCTAATTGACAAAAAACTTTCGAAATCAGTAAAATACTTTGATTTTAGTATTTTTGAAGAAAACTTCCACTCCAGAGTTCAACGCTAATTTCTTTAATTACTTCTTATTCAAATTACCCAAGATAAATGGGGAAAACCCGGAGAGCTCCGGGCAAGGTAGACGGACTCCGTAATTAATGACAGTAGGATTGACGGACCATAAATTTCATTTCGGCTACCTTTCCCCATTTTATTTTTGCTTAATGACTCACCGCATATTTTTCACATAATCGTGAAAATCTTTATAGCCTTCATGGAATTTCCAGGAGCAACCCTGAAAATCTACCTCAACGGTAGATTCGATATCATACTTTAATTCTTTTCTGTCATGCAAAGAGTTTGGGCGTGATCCTCCGCATTTCAGAGTGCAAATGACCGTGAAATGGTGAATTTTTTCACACCCCATATTTATTAACTTAAGTTCGAAACATTTTATATCCAAAATTTTATTCTTCAAAACTGCTTTTCACAATCAATCCGCCCATGAAAGATGAAAAAACTCTGCAGTTCTGTGGAAATTATCAACGTTGAGTTGGTCAATGAAATACTTGTAAAACCAAGAAAACACGCCAAGTTCTGGCAAATCAAGTTCTGTTGAAATATTTGATCAACACATGACGTGTTCCACGAATATTGTAAAAATGATTAGAGCCCGTAAAAATAAGTTGAATTTATGTGTTTCAAGAAAAACATAAAACTACAAAAAATATTATCGTGCGCCATTCTAGGATTATTACTAATTTCAAATGTTGAATTGTTATAATAAAACTTTTAATATATTTTTAGTACTTTTCGTATGTCGTTTTATGCTTTAGTTACAATTTTGTTCTTATTTAAATTAATTTTTACTTAGACATTTGGAATAAGTACCATGTCTCCTATAAAAACATGATTTGGATTTTTAATATGTCTTTGGTTATAGTTCAACAAGCTCTAATTGTTACCAATAAAATTTGTGAAATAATTTCACAATAAAAATAATATCTGTGAAGAATTTAGTATTTTCTGAAGAAAATTATATCGAAACGAAGCATAAATAAGAATTGAAGACATAATAAGAAATTCACACAGTTTATAACGGTCATATAGGTACTTCTACTTACCGACAATACAATTTATTAATCGAAATTCTGAAATAAAAAATATTTCGAGTAAGTTTCTCTGTAATAACCCAAATATATATTAAAATCTCATGCTTGATATTTGTTGCTTAAAATATACGGAGGAAGTAGGTAATCCATTAATATTTAAAAAGGAATTTCTGCCAATCCTCTTTAAAAACTACAAAAGTAATTTAAGTTACTTTTTAGTGACATTGAAAACGCATTTCGAAACTCATTTCCCAGAACTTCCATATTTCTAGTTCTACGAAATACACTGAAATGAATTTCGAAGAAACTGTGAACAACAAATGTTGCAAACTTTTCAAAATTTCTATTGACTCAAAATAAGAAATTATTGATGAAATATTTTGTTGTAATATATGACCAGAAGTAAATGAAACAGATATTGTGTTGTTAAAGTGATTCACTGTGAGCAGAATGCCTGTGAAATTTGGGGCAATCGGAAGTTTTTTCGAAGGACTTGGGCAAACAACCCTTATTGCCACAGTGATTTGTGAGTTCTTTTATGAATAACTGAACTACGGAATGTATTCACATATTTTTGGTTATTATGCAAGGGAGAGTTTCGAAACCATTTCCTGCCTGCCATTCTCTCGTGATTCGCACTTTGAATATTTGTTTCAAACTCTGAACATTTGTGTTTCCGGTTGTGTTTCAATTAAATTGAATATTACGCAATAATCATCAAAAAAGTTCAGAAGAATTTAATTAATTTTGGTATTGCCATCAATATCACCATTGAAAATTGTAATTGCCTTGTTCCACTTCCAATACGAGCAAAGCTTATGTAAAGATGTTTGATCCGCAAAACAAAGAAGGACCGAAGCAAACAGAATCACATCAAGTGTTTCGCAGGACACAATTTCCCCATTTACAATATTTGAATGTTTTCCCTCACACCAGCTCAAAAATTTTAATAAATAGCTAACAACAGAAGCAAAAACAACAACATAATGAATTAAATTAATTTCGGGTGAAATTAAAAATACTTCTGCCTCCAAATTACTCAAACCCTGTGCTATCGGGGGGTGGCTAGGCTCCTTATAATTTGAATGACTTGCTCACAAGGAGGAGTTGAGCAAATAACCCCGAAAACATCTAGGGAACTTACATTACGCTATCATGTGAGTTTATTGACGGGGGTTGGTCTCGGGGTTGCTGCAGTCGGGGTTATTTTAACAGACAGCAAACAAAGCAACGTTTTAACAGCTCATTTGAGTCCCTCGTTTGCTCATAATTAAAAGATTTTAATGGTATGCAAATTAAGGTACGTTACGTAATACAGTTGTTCCTCTAAAATTTTATGTGGTCTCAAAATGAAATTATGGAAAAACTGGGGATGAAATGCGGAAGCTGAGATAACCAGCGCTTTTTTTCTGAGTTTGTGAGGCTTCTGTTAGTTTTGTTTAGAACTCAAATTTCCAGATATACGAATATTTTGCTTATGTATCTGTCCTAAAAGAGTCTTAATATTTTTTTGAAAATTATCTTATCGTTTTTATTACTCTCGTTTCGAAATTAAAATTTTTGGTGCTGGTTGAATGGAAAGAAAAACTTGGTTGACGGTTATAGAAAATATTCAATGTACCTATCTTTAAAAATCCAAAAAATTTCATTAAAAATTTAATTATGGAAATTCGCTTAATTTGCTTCAACAATATGTGTTAATCAAATATTTTTACATGTCATGTAAGATTTTCTCGGAATTGTTTTGGTTGATTAATTAATAATTTCCCTAAATAATAAATGGCAAGGGAGGTTTTTAAAAGGGTCTTTTAAATATCCATTAATAATTATTGTTACTATTATATTGTATAATTATTGTGTTTTTAGGGTGATGAAAATTTTTCTGAAACTTTTCACAACACACGGAATTGAATGAGTTTATTGACAATTTTTTATCCATAAATTGATTAACGCACAATAAGTTTGTTGAAATACATGTAATTTCATTTATCGCATGATAAAATTTGTGCATTCAATTTACTTTACTCTTATTACAACTAAAACAAAGTGCAATGAAGCGGATTGTTTAGGAATAGAACAGCTGCAAAATATGAATTTTTAATGTGAATGTTCAGCAATTTCGGCGAAATAAAAATATTGGCGAAATTTTATTCAAATTAATTTTAGTGGCAAAAAATTAAGTTTACTAATACGAATGAATTATTTACCAGAGCTGATAAAATTCATCCGAATTCCCATTGAGAATTTGTTGAACTCAAAATGGGCGTCGCTTTCGCATTCTTCTACTTCCACTTCAGACGGAAGTCATCAACGTCAAGGTAAATTTGGAGGAAATGTTTCTGTTTAAATTTCCGTAAGTTCGACCTTGACATTGATGGCTTTTCATTTAAATCGAAGTTAAAATCTTAAAGTTAGAAATTACAATGGAAAATGATGTTTTAAAAGAATATTGTTTTGAAACAACATGACATAATTTTCTTGAACTAGTTTTGAAAACTTCATAATAGTTATATTAGGCCTATGATACTTATAAGCGCAAAAGTTAAATAAATAAAAGTGAAACTATAATTTTTATTATAATTACACTTGTAGTTTATTATTAACATTAAAAGTACTAAATCTTGGCCCTTTCTGTTTAAAGATAGGTAGATGTGGATATTTGTATAGTGGCTAAAAAAATATTTGGTTTATTTTAATTTTACACAAAGGAAAATAATGAAAATGTGCATTAATGATATTCTCAAAATATACCACACCTTTAATATTGTTAACGTTTTTGATATGGTTCAATAATCAATATGTAAAATAACATTATTTTTAAACATAATCATTTTAAAATTGATAGGTAGGGATATTTTTATTATAATTATATATATTGAAAAATATAAAAAGTAAGATTAAACTAAATTGAAAATAATTTACCTACTACCTTTAAATTTAAAGGTTTTTAAATTACAATCTTTGTTATCTCCTTGGTTAAAAATTGTATTATATTAACCATTAATTATGGTAAATATGTCGTTAAAGAAATACGCCCAAAACAGCGTCTCCGAGGACTAAATTCTGAACACATTGAATAACCTTTTCACATAAGACCAGAGAGTTTTAAACTAACTAGATTGTTTTGCCCTAATGTCCATGAAAGGACGAAAGTCTCTCAAAAGCTGAGGATGTTTACCTGCCTTATTTATAAGCGAACTTATTTAAGTCCGATATGTGTTTGCAATATTGCAAGGTCAGATCGCTTTCGAGCTCATGTTATCGCATTTATGTAATTGAGATGTTGCACTTCATCAAACTGTTTAAATTAAGATTTTATAGAGACAATATCCAATCATTTTACATTAAACAAAAAAATATATAGTAGGTAGCTATTATATATTATAGGTATTAATGTTTTTATTTGTTTTCCACTTACCGTAACTGGGAAATGGTCAACAGTAATTTGAATGCTTCTCGGTTCCAACCGCTGCTTGAGGCTGTGATGAATTTTGGATGCACTCAACAATTTACACGTGTACTTCAGAAAACAAAACCAATTGAGTTGATGGTTTAAAAATGTTTCACGTCTTTCACCAAATGAAATACATTCAATCTCCAAAATACAAAGAACATATTTTGAAAACACAAAAGCACTTTTGCCATTTAGACACACTCATTACTTACTAAAACATAAGAAAATATTCAGAATTATGAACGGCATTTTGTACCACTTGCAATGTTGGCATTGGTACAACCGTTGAAAAGATTTATTAAAGCCTACCACAAAACGGCCACTTGAAATTTCCAAAAAGACCAGACAGTTCAAAGTTCAATGAAATAACGGAAGAAATATCGTCAGCCGGGCGTCTAACTTTCATCAATTGTTTATTTAAACGATAACCACCGACTCTTCAGTTTACAGAATATTTAATGTAAGAACACCACAGCAACTATATCACCTAGTGACACCGACCCGGTTCCCCCAGGAACAGGAGGATGAAGGAGAAAGCAGTCCAGAGTCCTGGTTGTAAACGCACTACTTAGACAGCCAGTCAGTCTGCGGCAACGTTGACATCTGAACTATTTTTAGCCAGAGTTTTCCGAAAACCGTTTCTTTGAAAGTCGGTCTGGGACTAAAAGCCCTGAAATTCTTGATACCAACAAATCGCAATTTAGCATACACACATTTTTACATCCGAAACACATGCTCAGTCCTGCCGTTCTGTGTACCATGTGAGATGCCGAGATCTCTCTTGCATCAAATTTAAAAGGATAAAGCCAGAGAAATCGCCCCAAAGTGCTTAAATATTGCTTGAATGTGTGTGTTTATGTACGATTTGGACATTCGCAAAGAATGCTACACCCACAAGTAGAGCGCCACTATTTTTGGGACTCGTGAAATTTTATCTTCTTCCGTTACAGAGGAATGAGAGACTGCGTCCTACTCACGCCATACTCGCAAAACTAGAATTGGGTTATTCTTACGAATTTTCACACCAACACAGTTGGCCGATTGCATTCGCACACGTCTCGAGGAAAATTCTTTCCAGTGTCCCGCTCGGAAAAGCCAAATCACAGGACACACACCCGCCACTGGTAATCTCCCAGTGCTCCCGTTTGCGCTCAGAGCTTTTCGCCCAGTGGGCGGCTTTGGGAATTGGTGGAAATGGTCACACCAGCTGCAAACATCTTGTGGAGAGCTTTTGCGATTTTCCGGGTTTGGATTTGTTTGGGATGGGTGGTGTTTTCTTGCTCGCTCATTTCCACTGGCTGCTGCACGATTTTGCAGGGCAATCAGAGAATTCTCGTTCAAGAGATTGGAAAATTCTCTTAGGCAGAGCTGTTTTGTTAGCCACAACCCTTGCAGTTTTCAATTCAAAATACCGTTACCCTTAATATTATGTCATAGCAAAGGCTAGGATTATTCCGTCGGATGCAGGCGGTGACATAGATGCATCCACGCAATTTTCATTCACATTGTGTTCACGTTGCACGCAACCAAGGCGGAAAATCTGCTACAATTGCGCCAGTATTCATGTTTCCTTGTCCCCGTTAAACGCTATTCAAGAATTTTTTTCACGGGTACATGAAGCCTTCTCCGATTCCTCCTTTTGTGCGAGTTCCCTTTTCATTTCTAATAAAGAACCTCACATTGCGTAAATGGATGAGGTTTTTCCGCAAAATAGTTTTCGAAATTATATCTATTTTTTCATTTATCTGAATATATTTTATTTAAGTTCACAAAGAACATTCTTAAACATTGAAATTGTCATAAATTGGAGGAGAAATTATATTATGGCTTGCATTTTAATTAATCTAATTAATCAATTTAATGTTACGAAATAAGAAAAGATATTCAAAGGAACTTCCTTCTCTGTTCCAAATGCAATGATTAATTAATTATCTACGTTTAGTGGAAGACAATATTAACAAACAACATACGAATCCCACTCCTAATCAAGTGCGGCACATGCTCATCTCCTTGGAAATCTTGATATGACAAATGGTAATTAAATTAGGAGTTGATGGGCTAAACTCGTTGTCCCGCGTTATCTCCTTGTAGAGATTTCGTATGGTTATAAAATCAAAGGGTTATTGACATAAATTTAATGCTAAAAAGAGGAGAATCAAATCCCTTTTCAAAGAGTTTCGAGTTGAAATACGCAATCAAAAATAATGGGATGATGGCAAAGTGGAATGCGAATTCAAAATCACAGAATTTCGTTCTTCATTCGTTGCTTTTGCCAATCCATTTGTGCAATAATAATAATATTAATACATTTCGATTTTCTCGTACGTCCTTGTTCCTGTCAATCCTTTTCTGATATTCCGTGAACGGAAAGGCATTACTGCTGATAAAATCATGCGTGATTGTGCGAGTGTAGATATAATTTGATTGATTGATTAAAATATGTATTTTAACCAGATCCGTTTCAGCAGAGTTCGTGCATCCGTTTTGCTGCATTTCCCTTGAAAACGACACTCGAAGACGATGATATGCTGCTTTCTGAATGACCTAGATTTTCACTTGCTAAGTTTACAACGGTGTAGAATGCTTAATTTGTTAATGAAGCCGACACCCATCAATCACAAGTCTAATTAAAGTGCTTTATTTAGCGCGGAGGCAGTTACCCGTGGCCTAAGTGCGATAACAATCATTTAGTTCGCCCATGATTCGCTGCACGCTCGCAATGTGCAGCCGAAGGTATCCATGTGATGACCAACCAATTAAGCGACGAAGTACGTTACACATGAATGAAATGCCAACTTCATATCGAATCTGGTTCTTCATCAAACAAACCCATCTCCTCGTCAACCGTGGGCTCGGCACGCAATTGACGTGTAAACGAAAAGTGTGTTTATATAATTCATCAAACTGTGCAGAAACTTTTACAATCAACTCCAAGCCGATGCTTGGTAATCATCATCATCGTTGAACTGGTCGTTGGGGTTTGGCTGTAAGTCTGCCCGATCGCCGGAAGTTGGCCCACAGCTTCGTCCTTCCAGGACTGCCAGATTGGGGCATAGGGGGCGGCGACAGGCGCTCTTGCATGTGGCTTTCAAATCAAGGTGAAACTCTCGTGCGTGACTGAAGGCGTTTAGTGCCTCGGAAGTGGGGCCCAGCCTAGCCGCAGCTAACTCGGTCTGGCTTCCTCCCGACAGGTGCATCTATAGTTCGGTTTGGCTTTGTTCGGGTTAATAACTTTCTGCTCCCAGGGATTTAAGGCGAGGCCCTTTTCGAGTTTGCAGAATTTGTTATTTGGGCGAAACCTTGTCCTGATTCTGCAGCAGTTGCAAGTGCCAGCGAAACAAATTACCGTTTCGGGTGAACAGTATCTCAGCCTGCCCACTTGTTTTAATTACCTGGCAACACACAAAACCCTTTTTAAATTTATTCACTATTCTACTTAATTTATGATTGTAGCAGCAACAGCAATCGAATTGGGTTTTGCGCGTGATAACGAGTCTTTAAAGTAATTACCGTTTTTCTACTGCCACTGCAAAATTGCACTGTCAAGCGCAAGTAATCGTCCAACGAATAAATCCTTATCGCATTTAAAAGGATAATAGGAAATGAATCGGCAAACTAATCACAAAACTTTTTAAAAGCAATTCATGCAGAACATTTTTCAAAACTATAGTAAAAACGTTTATAGTGAAATGCCCTTTTTAAACCCAAAATGTCTAATATATCAAGTTCAGTTTTCAAAAAAGGGGAATGTAATAAGAAGTCGTTTGTTAGTTGCCCAATTGTCAGTGTTTCTGTCTTATCTATTTGTTTGGCTGTGTCTATGTCTGTCATGATTTTACCAGAATGACTATTGATTTTATTACTTTATAAATTCAGCTAACACCTTTGTTTATAAAAACAGTTGGAATACATAAACCTATTTGTAAAAACATTAATATTTTGTATATAATTTACTAGGAAATAGTAAATTAATTACTAATTAGAAATTGTTATTGTAGGAGAAGATCATGTAGCAAATCTCCTTGAAGGCTTTGGTATAACGTTCTGTATATAAAGTCAGCTATATGTTCTAAAACAACAAAAATACATACTGTACCTATTCAAAGCACTCATATTTAAAAACATAGATATGTATGTAGGAAATTATTAAGGAAGGAAAGTATTATCCACAATGAAATTTGGATAATCCTTTCCAAGCAGTGCAGGGACACGAGATTAATTGTGGGGTAAATTCGTGATTAAGTCGAATGGGAGCACGTTGCCGTAGTGGGAAACTGTGCACGCGCCTTATAAACAAAGCCAATTCATTTAATACTCTCGATAGAGGGGTTTTTTGCAATAAACATGCCGATCATGTCTTAAGACGAAATTCCCCAAATAATCGATCCAATCACGTTTGGGCCGAATTGAATTAGAAGGGCGAAGAAACTCTGAATCATGGTGGCAACATCTAGCTCCAAATAAAAAGAGTTTTTTTTCTGTTGGAAGGACAACTACGCTTAAATAAAGCTCGACAGAGAAAGCCAACAGAGAGTAACCCAACTGGCCAGATAAGATAAACTCCTCAGCCTCAGAAGTAAAAAGGAAGAAGCTTGTTTATTTATAGGCGGCATTCAGGAACGCACTACCGGTTCATGTCCTTGCAGCTTAATATGTGTGTGTAACCTTTCTTATCCTCTTGCTGGGAACGTTCGTTCCAATTGGGCGGGGGCAGAGTGAATTTGTACTTTGTGCACACTCTACGAAACGTAAATAATTGCAAAATCGTGACTTGGTACTTAATTCATCCTGGTCTTCCCCACTTCTTTTCTTTCCACTTTATTTTTCCAGTCGTACTACAGAACAATTCGTCTTCTGCGCGTCCTTACGACAGCTTCATCCCATCTTATTATTAGGAAGAATGGATAGATGGTTTCACGACGTCTCCAGTTCAGTAGTATGGCGAAACCGATTTCTGATGCGTACATGGACATAATTTATGGACAGTCATAAATATTTCTTATGAACTTAATCAAAATGATGAATTCGCTGTGTTCCTTGCCCTTTCATCCGTGAATACGCCTTAGGACTCTGTTACAGTTAGTAATCGTCTCTTTCGCGCTTCTTCAACATTTTTCGTAGTTTTCATCTGCATAACGGAGTGAACTATAAACGATTTTATCAAGTGCCATATAGCCAAGAGCTTATCACGTTTCGGGAACTTTGCAAAGATAGCAGTATCTCAGCGAAATTTGGTTATTACAGAAAAGGAGAGCACGATAAAAGTTGGCAGTCTCTCTATATGCCCAAATAAAGTAGACACGTAGCTGACTTGCATTTTTAAGAGCCAAAAAAATGTCCCCGAACCCTTCACTCCAGTTCCAGTAAACGAACTAACTGTTTTGTGCTGATTCCTAATTTTCGGACAAAGTACTAACCAATGCCAACATGTACTTGATTTCAGCTGAAATTAGCTGCACAAGCGACCCATTACGGCTGTCATGGACCGTAGATTGTTAACTCGAACCGCGCCCCAAAAATGCACAACCAATTTTCACTATCGGCCTTAAAATGTCGGTTGTAATTACCTCGTTGTACTCGTTGGTGATTTTCACAACGGACCGCTACAGCAAGAAAAATGAAAAACAATCACTCGGAGGCTTTGCTAAATTAATGAAATTCACATAAAAGCTCCAAGCAATTATGGTTACGAGGATGATCTCATCAAACCGAGAGATGGCCCCGTCACACTGTGGCGCAGATGGGCCAGAGATATGTGACCTGTGTCCATCATGTTTTGCATGGTGTTTCCTGGTCGTCCTGTGTAAGCTTTTTGTTCAGTTCCATGCGCACCCAAACCACATACATACATAAATTTGATGGCCATGGATGTGGAAAAGCAATCGGTATTAATAATCACCCTGTATGCACTTTGGTGCACCCAACGATTATAAATCTTAATCCACCAATTGATTTATCAAAATCGACCTTCAGGCCATCTCATTTTGCACTTGCAACCATCCACAGTTCGCTGGCTACAAACTTAGGCCGGCATCAATTCAACTGGCAAATTCCATTAAAATGAAATGAATACGAATCCTGAACAATTGCTCTGGTAAAAGAGCAGCCAGCCTCGGGTCAATAGCGAGATGAAAGGAGGCTTTGAGGTCGCCAGTGCGAGAACTATTATCAGTATTGCACCAATCGAACCATTCTCAATACTGATGAACAGCACAGTGCTGATTCTACGCTAATTTTCTACTTGAAAATATTCATCCTGCCTATTCTATTGGTATTAGAATAGCCAACTACATTTCTGAGGGGCTGAAGAAATTGCAACCAACTCATCGATAATGAAAAATGTTTGAGAAATACTGTTGGAATTGAGAACTATTATTATTAATCATCAGTAAATAAACATTTTCTACCACAATTCCAAATGAATTTCTTAAAAAACGAAAAAGTGATTTTCGAATTTTTATAAGGTAGTGCTGTAAAATTACGTTTTTATGGTATTTAGCCTAATAACAGAAAACTTAAGGAAATTGCACTTGAAAATGTTATGTGACTAATTCTGAAAACCGTTTTGGAAACGCTTCCACATTAATAAACTCCGTAATGGGAACCAAATTTATGCCTTCCATTTTACGATCAGCCCGCACCAATGTGTTTCCGTGAGCACAGATCCGGATCGCAATAATCCAAACACGTTTCGAGGAGGAAATGAAGACTTTCCTCCTCCATCGGCCACCAGTGGCTGATAATGTTATCCGGACCGCGACTCATGGAGCATCACTTTTTGGGGAGTTCAGGTTCGTAAAATAAATTTTTATTAGCAGTAAACAGACGCGCTATACACATTCACACTCAACAACATGGCGTGTATCCTTCACCAAATAAACCTAATAGAGATTTGGGTTCGGTCAGGTCCTCCGTCCTCCGGATGACCGGTAGTTGTATTAGCTCTAAGGACTGCGTAAAACTTCCTCATTCCAACAAGCACCCTCTAGGCGTGTGCAAATGTAGTACGAATGATATTTATGACTGGTCATAAAAATTGTATTTGGAAGCTTGTCGACACGGCAAATATAATAACATCGGTCGGTCGGATATTAAGTGCATATTATGGGATGGGACCGTGAAGGCAACATTTTCAATTTCCACACGCATCAGCATATACCCACCCCAGCGCCCATGCATGCCGATGACGTGGGAGGAGGCTATCTTACGCAATCTGAGCACAGAGGGAACACCTTGTTGGCATTTCGCGGTTGTGCTGTCATCGGAAATCGCGACGCACGATGCCGCAGGATACCAATACTATTGGTATTGACTGAAAGGATACATGAAAGAGTTCGAGGAAGGACCTTGATGAATTCCACTGAACTTTGTTAACTATTTGCTGCTCTGGCTTTTTGTTCATTGAGCCGTTCGTGGAAATAGGACTATATTGGTTTCGGGTTTCCAAATACCCACAGGGGAATTAATATTTCCCATAAATATTGCAAAAGAGTGAGAACAAGTGGATTTTATGGTTTGTCATGAAAGCAATTTGGGAAAATCTATGGTTTTAATTTGTTGTTATATTTGTCAGCAGACTATTTCCATGATGGGGGAAAGGGGCCAAGGGTGAGCATTGGTGGGACTTTTAGAAATTACGTTTGCAATTCATTAAAGGTACATATGTAAAAATGTAGGAAGACCTATGGATTTACTTTTATTCCTAAATGAGCTTTTATGAAAACAGTTAACTTGTTTTTAAACAGTAAATTAATCCAACGGTAAATCACACATTTTCGAAAATTACCATATCATATAAAATGAAAAGTTAAATGTTTTGTTTTCATCTGAAAGAATAACATTTTTTCAAAATTCTGTTAACTACAATTTTTGTATAAAAGTTTCGACAACTTTTTTGCCATTCGGAACATCATTCTTTCCAAAAAGAAAACTTTAAAAATATCTGTATGCTTTCGAAATTAAGAAGAGACTCTAATAACATAATTACAATTATTACAAAATAGTTATATCAACATTTTATTATACCCTTGCTTTGTTTACATTGAGTTATTTACTAATTACGCTCACTCCGCAGAGGCTTATACAATTAAAACGCAATTACCGGTTTTTTTAACGATGCCAAAGTTTGCTATTTAGTTTAAGGATAACTCGAAAATGTAACAAACATTTATGAACATAATAATTTGCTTTTTCAAATCCAGACTAATTTCAACTCGCGAACTTTGCTAGATTCTGGAGAATGCATTCGAGCGAAAAATTGCTATTTCAATAAGGGTTGGTGCAAGCAAAAGAGTATCTTTCCCTCAAGTACACCAATTAAATTCTTTACTTCGTTGCAGCATCTTGGGCTTTTCGCTATCAGTTCACCCGCAGAAAATCGTTAGTGCTACATCTGCACTTGCAGAACAAGTAACGGGTAACCCTAAACTACTGAGAATGTCCTTAAAGACGAGAAACGAGATCTGGAATGAAAAGTCTGAGGTAAAAATTGAAACGTTTGCAATTTCAACTTCACTAGAAAATTCTCTATGTGCTGTTGGCCACACATTCTCCAGATATACGAGGGTAGTTTATAAAAATTTTCAACATACACACAACCCACATTAAGGAGTTTTCCGAGAGCCTCAAGGCTGTTCATCGTGCAGCATATGTCTCTAATGTAACGAGAGACGTTTCCATTATCCCATGGGCTGGGATGGGTGGCGAGAACGAAAGGTGGCTTAGGCTAGAAGATTTCGTTTAGTTTAAAGTTTTTACTAAAATTTTGTATAAACTTTTGGGCATGCAGGAAATTCGAAAATAACTTCTTTTCGAAATGCGTCGTTAAGCTGGATGGTCTAGAAGTGCACTTGTTGGTATGACCTAAATTTCGGTAACTGGAAAAATAGATAATGAGATTCATGGGAGTGGGCAAGTTGCAGTACCACGTCAGCAGGTGGATGCAGAAGACATCTCATTCATTCTGTTTTGATCTCATTGAATTTTAAATTTTAACTCACGAAAAGCATCCAAACTACGTAAATGTTTTTATTACCCTGTATGTAGATTTCAACAAAATAAATGCTCCGTGTTTAAAGGAACTTCTGCGTCCAACAAAATAATTTATCAGGAAAGTTTAACAAAAACAGAAAGTTGCAATGATACAAACATTGAATTTTATATACCAAAAAAGATAACATTTATAAACATTCTCGCAGTGTTTAACTATTTGGCAAAGTCGTATTTCAGGATTTCAACAAGTCGTAACTTTTTTCTCAACAAAGTATTGCGAAATGAAGCAATTTAATCAAAATACAAACTCACCGTCACTATTTTATACATTAAAATTGAAATTACATTTTTCCTCAAATCTTATGTATATTTCATCAAAATGATTGCAGAACCTCCAATCCTGGCAGGTAAATCTTTGCTGAAGTCACTGTAATATCATCCTGTCACCATGGGATAATGTAGCGTCTTTACATCTCCTCTTCTGCTATTTCACCCGTTAAAACCATCTTTAATTCACACGCATTACTGTCAGGAGAACACGGATTTAATAACCACCTCGCCGCATATCTTCACCCTAGAGCTTGCAGCATGTGCGGACAGTGGGTGGAAGGGCGATTGTGGTATAGATGAGGCGAATGAGGAGGGTGAATGTAAGGACTTTCTTTTGCCAGTGGATGATAAAATGAATTCCCGGGCCCCCTCGGTTCGCACCATTGAATTAATTCAATGACTTTGCGCAGTTTTGACAGTAATAATAACTTTGAGAATCTTAGCATCGTCGATTCATCCCCCGACGCCTTCGCTGTAGTCGGCTCCTGTCAGCTTCTCGACACAGATTGCTGTCAAAAATTGCATTTTGAAATGGCAGCATGTCGATTCGAAATGCAATGCTTTCCTTAATGATGCTCTGCACCAGGGTGGATGGGTGGATCTCTTCCTGTACCATATTCACCACCCGGCCTCCCTCACCAGGATGCTGTGGCGGATGCTGCCGTGCTCAACGTTTTGATATTGAGTACCTAAAGATTTATGATTTCCATCGTGCATAATTGACACACTGCAGGGCGGTTGTGTTAATTCCCGACGAGGAATGTGCAACCGTGGACCGGAATCTGCCTACAGTGCACCAAAGGATGCACCTAGAAAAGTGTTTCAAGACTTGTTGCAATTCGTAATTGCTTTTCTGAATATAGCTTCACTTCGCCTGCAGCACAACCATAGAGATCCATTAATGCTGACTAGTGCAAATTATAGAGGAGAGGTTTTTCAGGAATGCAATTGGTGCGGTATTTGCTTGAATTATTTCGAAATTAATAACAGCAAGTAAGCACCTGGGGTAATGGCATTAATCAATTTGCTGTGTATTGATCAGCAGTTTCAGCAAATAGCTTTCACCCGAACACGCATGGATTTTAATGTTCCATATCATTGATTGATGATGAAACGTTGCAAATATCCTAATGGGGTGCTCCGTGCTGGTTGTATTTTTGTCTGCATTTGTATATGAAGTGGTGAAAGGATTACCACCAATGCTCGTGTAATGGGTTTGGTTTCCTTAGAAATGTGAATTATTGAATGGAATTTGCTAAATTAAAAATGGAAAATGGATACGTTGTGAGTGATGAATTGATGATGAAACGGAGTGAAAAATGCGTAACCTGATTTGAGTATTTCAAAAGATATCCTGGCAAAAGGACAACCTTAAGAAAGTATGTTCATATCTACGAAACATCAACTACCTATAAGAGTACTACACACTTGAATTTATTAAATATGTGAAATATTTGATTTTATTTTGCAACATATAATTACGAAACAACTTTTCAATATAATTAGGTAATTAAGTCGGGGATTTCAAATAAACTCAAGTTATTAATCTAATTATCAAATTAATTCTTTAAAATATTTATTCAATATGCTTTTTATGCATTAATGAAAAATTAAAAGTGCAGAAATTTGAAAGTAATATATATCTCCCTTAATTATATTTAAAATGTATTTATTATGCAAGAGATCTCCCCTGTTTTACTTTTATTACCTCATTTGACAAAAATAAATGATAATTTCCTGTCTATAAAACATTCACAAAATTTATATTTCAGTCTCGTTTTGTTAAAACGTTATAAGTAAGCCGTAATCAACAATACACATTGCCCTTGCCGTCGTAAATTTTTCATTCAAAATAATAAGGCAAATTAAAATTTTTGTGGTGATTCAGCTTATGGTTGTCATCACGTAGAATAAAACGTGACAGAAATCTCCCAATTGCCGGCATGCACACGCCCCCACCCTTCTCACCCCCCTGTGATGTTCGAGTAATTATTCAGAAACTTCGCCTGAAATGAAACCCTCCACCTTTTAAGAAATGTTAGCCACAAATCTCGTCTGCTGTAAATCTCCCGTTTAAGGGTGCCTCATTTTAAAATTTTAAAATTTGCATAAAAGATAAGGACCCGCCCGAATATCAGACAGGCATCTTCTCGGGCATGAGAAGCTGTGGAATCTTTAGAGTAAGCCTGACACAGGACATAAATTATTACCCTTCCAGTTTCTGTTTTCAGAGATAGTGTTACATCTTAGAATTTGCTACCTTAAAGCAGTGAACGCTTGCCTTGTTTATGCCCTCCAAGGTTATGTGAAATATTCGGGACGTGCATGGATCTAGGAAATGGCGTCCAAGCATATAGGCACGTATCTAGGAAATATACTTTGTCACGGCAACGAGATATGTTTGAGGATGACACTAATACTCCGCCCTCGTTTCTCTGCAGTGATAGTTCCGATTAACTTATCCACGTGCAGTTTTCGAGAAAACGTTGGTTTCTGAAACTCTAGACGGCACTGCAGAAAATAAAGTATAAACATACGCAAAACCACATCCTCTGAGCACCGATATATTTATGTTCCAAATTATCTTGCGTACATAGTTTATTAAACAAGGGTGATTTTAAGCAATATGCAAACAATTTGATCGTTTTCAATAGAAAATCATAACGAGCAGAGAAGATAATATCAAAACATCTAAATAGATTAAACAAAAAATGGTAGATCTCTCCAGCATTCTCCTGAAATACGATCACCACTCCTCATTATCACGAGCTTCCATTCAAAAAAAAAAAACAAAAAAACAAAAAACACGCGAAAGACACGTCTACTTAACGAATGTACTATATATGCCGCCACTAACGGGCTCCTTTTAGGCAGGGGATAGTAAGAGCAACAAGAATCATGCAAACTGAAGTACTAAAGTACTAATGAAATAAGCGAGGGAGTGATCATAACGTATTTGATTTGAAAGAAACCGGTAGAGAGAACAAAGAATGGGGCAAATTGTTATCCTGGGGAAATTGAAGGAAAGATCGCAGCACAGCGGCCATCATGGATCCGATTAAAATGACGTTTGTTATTAAAGGGGAGGATCATACTTTCACATCTCAGAGAAGGAGAAAAAAAGTACAGCTACACTCTGCAGCTTAGTATTTTACTACCGCTAACTTTTTTTCTCATGTTCAACCTGATTGGTTAAAATTTAGAGGAGCCATGATGTTTTTGTTTTTGACAGCTTGTATGTGGAATTGGTGCAGGCCAATTGGCAATTAATTATGAAATGCCCTAGATGTACAGGTACACTCTACTCTACAGCGTCACAGGTTTAACACAGAAGAAACGTTTGTTGCAAAAACAGTTTTCCCATCGTAACAAGTTAATGAAAACGCATGTAAAAAAGGAAAATTTTTGGTATCTGTAAAATTTCAAGATCGTAATTCTCTTTATATCATATTTTTAAGGTAAAATATTGTTAAAAATATTCCAAAATTAGGTATATACTATATACTTAGATATATATAGAAAACATAAATAAACTTATTAAGATTGTTACAATTTTTCTGGATAAACTTTTTTGTATCTTTTAATAGTAAAAAGTAAAATTGCTAATTTTCAGCCGATTTTCTTTAAAATAGCTAAAGCAATTGAAACTAAAGTACCCCTTGAATCGTCCCTAACGCAATATTCCACGAAAGTGGGTAATTTTCTTAACAGTTGCGTTTTAAGTGGAGATTTAGCTCCAGAATTAAATATTTTGCGCAGAATATTTGCCACTCAATTAGCACCCAACCTGCACCGAGTCTTGACATCATTCTCAATGTAAAATCTCGTCTTTATGTTCCTTGTACAAGTGGCAAAAAGGAAAGCATGAACGAATCCTTATAAGCATCACGTTCTTACCTACATCCCGATGATACTACGTCACGTATATGCTTCTGCCTACAATTTGTTGTCACCCGCATGCACACCCCCACACATTCACGTACCGTTATGTGAAAGTTGGAGTAGTTTGTCTGCAATTTACGATCTACCGTTAAAAGTTTTTCCTAGTTCTAGAGAGAATCTCATCCCCAAATATTACGGCTTAGGACTAAAAGCGGACTCCCCGTACCCCGCCCTTTTACAACTATAAAACTTCACACGAATTTCTAGAGGATTATCTAGAGAATACCTATATGGTATTAGAGGTGTTTTCCTGCCTGGAGAAAATTGAAATTTTAGAAAAGGGTGCAACTTAAACTAAAGTCCAAGTAAAGGAAACCAGGTGGCTGGAAAAATTAAATGCTGGCGCACGTAGCTTCTATTTTAGATCCACCCCGAATGCATTTTGCACTGAAGGGCTACAGTGCGTTTGCACAGAGGATTTCCGAATCCTCCCAGCAATATGTAGTCCCTGCGATTGTAATTTTGCTCCTGCCAGAATAGAAAGTGTGCGGTAAAAGGTTCCTGCAAGACTTTTAATTACACATATAGCCCCCGTGGTCGCAATGGGAGAAGAATCGCTTTTGTGAAAGTTATTAAGCTCCCAAAAAAGTGGAAGATTTCACAAAAAAATAAAATCGCTTCCAGTGAATTTATGAAATTACTTTGTCCTTAGCGACAATTGGCAAAAAGGCATCGAATTTAACTTGCGCTGTGTTCTTTCTCTAAGGCAAATGGAGAACCTCGAAAAAAGGGGTACTTACTACAAAAAAAGAAGAGTACCTATGTGCAATAGCCACTATTAAATTTTTAAATTTTAGATAAGAAATGCACATACTTATTGCAATATAAAATATTGTTAAAGTACCTCGCATTGTTTTTCCTCTCAATGAGACATATTTATAAACAAAGTACTAGCATTTTGGAAGTATTTAGATGTGAATTTAATCTCTTAAATTAAATTTTTATTTGTTTACCTATATGTTTTATCCACAAATCCACATTAGAATTCCGGCCAATAACCTAAATTTCTGCACCCTCATTAATTATGGCAGCCCATCCACATGTTCAAGGGTTTCATTATTATTTCTTGACGAAGCACATCTAGAACTCCTCCAAATACAACAAAACAAAAAAAACATCTGAAATGCAATGTTCCCCTTAATGAATTATGAGCCAACACTCATATTTGCTCTCTTGTTCGCCGCTTTCGCTCGAAGGTGTTCCTTTCTTACAAAATTTTGCACAGCACAAGGACTTAATGGAATGAAATCACAGGCACAAAGAGGAAATTCCACCGAAAGCCTCTTAGGAGAACCCTAAGAAAGTATTTAAGTTCCTGGGAAGTTTGTTTACGTGATTTCGCCTCTTTGTATTTTGCTTGTAAACAAGCAGAAAGCTTTTCTTATGTTTTAATTCGAGAACGCCAGGACGAGGCTCAACTGCGCAGCGGAGCAAAGCGGGTCAGTTTATGTTCAGCAGTTGGCAAATATGAATTATGAGCGGGCGTATGAGTTGCTGTGGGCGAACTTTTGAAGTTAAGTTGGTATGTCTATGGGCTTCTCCCTTGTTGTTTTGTTTTTGTTGTTTTGTTCAACTTCTCCTTGGAAGGAGACCCTGGCACCCTGCTGCCCGCTTTTCGACAAATGGCATCTCTGACGCGGTGAGAGAAGTGGATTTACAAGGCAAGTCACAAACATTTGTCATCTTTTAAACGATTTAGAGAAAGATATTTGCTTAAGGAATGTTCAGAGTGCTTTTAGGCCGCGTCTATTTTCCTACCAAAACACTTCTGTTTTGGGCATTTAAGGCATTGTTCTGACGAATATTTCAAAACAATAACAAATTATGTTAGAAAGTTTTCTGATGTTTTCGTAGCAAACAAAATTTAACTTTTACATTTATAACTGTAGTTTTTATGTTCATCGACAAAGGAACATCACAAAAGGCAACAAAACATCAGAGAAATTAGTAATCCTGATGAAACGTATTATACAACCAGTAATATCCTTCGAAAATTTTAAATTTCTATATAATTCTTAAGACTTCCTGCAGAATTTGTTATATGTAAATGTATGTGTAACGGTAAATACTAGCAGCATAAATAACTTTTCGCTTAAAAACTATATGTTCAAATTTCTAGAAAATATTACAGCTACTAAAATTTGTTCCAAAATAGAATTCATTCTTCAAGAACGGTGCAGTATACACCCAAGACACGTATTCAAGGATTTATTTTCTCCATAAGATAGAACACTCGCCCAATTTCACCCTCTTCAATAAATTGCGCAACGTAAGCTCATCTCCACATTTTCATGAATATATGGAAATACATCTCCACTCTCCAGGTATTCTTCATCCTTTTGTTCGGTACAATTCATACCAATGAATAGTTCATTTTCCTCATCCTAAGTAAAACGAAATACATCCTGTCATTACATCCCAATGATGCATTTTTCCTGGCTCTAATTTAGGTTCGTTCATCTGCCTGTACTCCACACCACTCTCATACGATGGCGAGTCCTTTGTAGATGTAGATTCTGAAGGTGCTTCTTTCAAAATTCTCGTACAACTTGAACGATGGCATCGTTATAAATTTTGGAACTTTCTACAACTTTCCGCATCGTTAACTCAAACAGAATCCGAAGTTATTGCATGTTGGCCTTTGAGGCAAATAAATTTTTGGCGACTAAAATTGGTAAAATGTACTGACTTAAGTGTCCGAAAAGGTGAAAGGATTCTGTGAATCACTGTAATAGAATATGAAAGAAGGTGGTTTCGGATGGTTTGCGTTGAAGTTATCACTTATCAGTACCGGGCAACGATTCCTGTGGAACTGTCTCAACGTTTAGTCGAACATGTTTCAGATAGGATACTGACGTTTTTGAAATTTGAACATAAATTTAAGTAATTGCTGATAATTTCATTATGTAAAAGCCACGAAAACCGCCCGAACAATACTTTTTAAGAAATTTATTAGAGAATTTTCTAAATCCTGAAATATAGGTATAAATTGCATTATAATTGCATGTTGAAATTATTATGAAATTAACTAAATATTATTTTCTGTGGAAATTTTAAGTGACGGTTACATCAAGGCGTATATCCCGGACAGACCAGAGAACTCAATTGATTTAATGACTAATCTAGTTGAGTTAAGCGTTTGCCGCCAATCGGAATTAGTTGTTGACATATCTGTTGACATTTGGTGTAATGTAAATTAACATAAGATGAATTCGCGACAATTTATTTTCTTGCAAGAAAGCAAAGAAGAAGAAAATATTTTTATATACTGATTACTTTTTAATACAATTATTCACTACTATATTATGTTGCACATGTGGCGTTGACAGCAATATATCTAGTCTAATCGAGTTACACCAGGTAGATTTGTAAGTCATATACCCAAGAATTTTAAGTGCACTCGATTAACTCGATTAAGTACTCTCGTCTTGTCCAGGATATTGCACGCAGCTATTTACTTACAGTGGCTTAAATTAAATTGTTTAAAAAAGTTTTACCATTGAATTCAATTTTTTTGCCAAAGGCATTAATTTACCCCACTTCACAAGTAAAGTTTAAAGCTTCAAGCAACATATTATACTAAAACACACTGATATTTGTAATTTCATGTAATAGCACCATATATCTATTTTTGATTTCCCGGGAAATGCGATTTGATCCTTGAAAAGCGACTGCAATATTACATTGATGAAAGAACGTTGAACAACTCGACTTCCACTCGTGATATTATTTTTCAATTGCAATGGCGTGAACTTTTAGTTTTTTTAAATAAGTTTTCGCTTGCTTTCATGTCCTGAGCAAATAGATTTCCTTGACCAATGAACTAATGAGTACTTCACTTCTTCTTCGGATTGACACTACAGAAAACAATAAAGAATTCCTTCTCAATGTGAAGAGCGTTGGCAATCGAGAAGTAATAGAGAATCTGAGAACCTATCAGAAATATGATTTTCAGAAAAACTAATTTCATTTTGAGAGCTGAGGTATGTAGAGGGTAGAGGATTGACTCGTTTAACTTCTTGGTATTTATCAATAAAGTTTAGGTAGTAAGGAATGAAGCGTGCCTGAATCGAGTGTAAGAATTTGAAATAGTTGAGATAGTTTGAGGAATTATCCGGATTCGTCAGGACAAGCTTCACCATGAAGACATTCTAATCAAAATTAATTCTCATGAAATATTTCACATTTTGTGGATTTCCCTGGTATAATATTGAATATCGATTTATTTACGTAATTTCTCCCTTAAAATCAAATAAAACCACAAAAACATTTGCCCTCGAGACACGTCTAGTCTCACATTCAGCCACCTCTAATTAACCCCGATTGATCATCTCCGAAGGTGGGTGTCTCAAAAGACACAAACTTTCAGCAGCTTCCTCCCTCCCATTCCGACGCCACGAATCTGTGCCACATGTCTATGTGAACGTATCCATTTCAATTGAATTACGACCTCGTTATCTTGTGCAAATATTTAGCGTTCTGTAATCGATCTTCGGATTTATCCTGATTTTATACGAGCGGGAAAGTAATTTGTCATGTTTACACGAGTGCTGGATACAACTAATTGCGCCCGTTTTCATTTGTTTTGCTACCGATTCAATCTGTGGTTTTTGTTAAGGATCTTATTTGAATACTTTAATTAATTTTCATTGTGATAATTGTCGACAAATGTTATTTGCTTACGTTAAATTGGAACCACAATTGAAAAGAACAAATTTCGTTTTTCCAGAATTGACCCAATTCTCAATGTATACTGTAAAATTCAATTAATTTCAATTTTATTGAATATTATTGTCGAATATATTCGCAGTGAAAAATAATGCAAATGAACTTTTAATACTTATTGTTTGTAGTGCAATCTGTAAGTTCCGGAGTAAAATTTCAATGTTTTTTCAACAATAAAAACAGAGAATATTCAAAATGATGCATTCGGTGAAAATCACCAAAAGATTAGGAGGAAACCAAATCATCAGAGCCAATTCTTCCCTTAACGACAACAATTTGCAGCAATTCTCCAGCAAACATTCAAAATTGCGTAATATCTTGAAATTATCAACAATTTTCTCGAAATGGGGGTCAGCTTGACTGGATGACATTCATTTGCGTGGTGAAGGAGTAGTGGTTGCATTGTGATTGCTAGTGGCAGACACAATTAGCTGCCAATGCACCTCATTTGCCGCCCCTTGAGTGGGTGAACGGAGGCACTGGCCAAGAGTCAGATATTGCCTTAACGATCTGTGATAAAATTAATTTGCCCCATAAATTGTCAGTTTGAACAATACAGGATATAACAGATACAGGTCATTTGCTAGCTGCTGTTGTTGTTGGCTGCTAGTGGAGTTGTTGTTCATAGTGATCCTGTATACACTAGGAGGGTCACAGAACATTCACAACAATTGTAGCTGGTCCAGATGGAGGTGAAACAATAGAAACCACAGGGCTACAGAGCTGCTGTTCTACAAGGCAACCATTCTCCTGCCACATTCCCTTTGCGTTCCAAAATTATCTATATACATAGAAATGGTATCATGTAAGAAGATGTCTATTGTGCACATTGTGAAAACAGTTCCTGGAATAACAAAGTCACTGCTGGAATAAAATATCATTTATAGTTTGGTGGAGCAGCGACTGCCGGTAGATGGGTGATGTGCATGCAAACGCAAACATCCGTGTCCTCCGATGAAATGAAATGCATTTCCGGTTTGTATGAACAGGTGCGCTCGTAAAAGATTATTGTTATTACAGGTCGGCTCGAGTGGGATGGCTGTCGTCCTTCACGATACGCGTGATGAATCCGACTAAGCCGTTCGAGACGGCATTCGTCCTATAGAAACACTGTAGATTCGATGTGCCACTTCAGGGATTTGCATATTTTATGTGACAGCTGGTGAATGGGTGGGGGTACCCGGAATCGGGGATTTCCCGTTCAGCAAGTAGGTGTTAAATGGCAAAGTGGTGTTTTCAAACTAGAATGTTGTCACATCTTGAGAGAACTGGAACCGTGAACGAATTGAGATGGGAACAAAGACAAATGTCCGGATTATCTGACCCCGATTTGAATTCTATACACCTATGAAGGATACTGTAAATTTTTATTTAACTGCACAGAATAGTTCATCTCAGGGGGCTAGTGGCCAAGCTTTAATGGCTTTTAAAAGTTCTAGAAATTAAAGTCCACAAAAGAGTAACTAAGCAAGACATACCCGGCTCGTTAGGATCCATTCATCCTCCCATTAGCTAATTCCAAATACGGTTCGGCCATTTCGGTCTGCAAGCACAATCAAATTGTTTCACGAAGTCTTAACCCCATCTCTGCAAACTTGGACTGAATCTTTATCGAAGCCACTCTGTCCCCAGAAGACAACTAGTGCACAGGATAAAAGTAAAGTTTTTCATCCAAGGATATATGTGCAACTAACTTCCAATCCCTCCTTCCCTTCACAGCGATGAATTTCTTTTCCTTTTACAAATGTACCGTTCTATACCCAGAGGATTCTCGATACGTGCCACGACTTTCAAATAGACCTTGATGAACCAGCATGTCTTCGTTCGTCTATCCTCAAAAACACACAATACAAAAAAGAAAAAGAAAACTCACAAATGGAATTTCCTTCAGTCATTTCCACCCCCGCACTTGAATCGACCATTGCTGTGACGATTCGCATCTATCCTTTCAGTACTCTAATTTGTGAATAGACGTTTTTTGCGAAATTTTTGTTAAGGATGGCAGCTTTGCTATTCGTTCGTCTGTTGCTCCACTCTACGTGACATTCAACCAACTCCACTCGCAGCTCCACATCCATAATCAACCGCACATTGGCAGGCACTATTCAAGATACTCCCGTCAATAGTAAATTCCGATCTCGTTGCGAAATGCTAAGGATATCAGCATTATTTCTTCAGGACATTGCAAATTCTCTGGGACATTGTTTTTGTCTCACTTATTGTTGTACCTCGCCTCCTCATTCACCGTCATACAAGTTTTTATCATCTTGAATTACAAAGTGAAAAATGACGAAGGTTAGCTCGGATTACATTGAGGTATGTCTGATGGAGAAAAAGATGTTCAGCAAATTATTGAATTTACTAGAACGATGTCAATATAATCTTGTGATTTACAGTTTCATGTCCACAAGTGCAAATCAACAGAAAACCGATTTATTTAAGCAAAACACTTGATGTTGATAAATGTTTTGTTTTAACTTCGAAAGACATAATTGGATTGGGGTGATTCGTCTGTTTAAGTTTAAGTAAGGATTTAAGTCCTTTCGAGTGTTAAACTCTGTAATTAACAACTAGTTTAATACGATTACGTTTGCGGAGATTATACATTTGCAAAACAATTCACATATTAATCTGTGCCGGATCATTAGTTCGAATATGAAACACTCTAACAATAAGTAAATCAATTCAAGCAAACACACTCGTGCAACGTGCATATGCAGTATGCACACATCCGTTGACAAGATTCTAGAAGTGATATCCTGCAAGAGATGTTTGTCAAACTAATCTCTCAAAATGAACGCACAAGAACGTCATTAAAAGCTTTCATGAAATCGTAAACACAAAACACAATGCTCACTTTAATTTTCGGCCTCGACAAAAGCAACTGGAAGAGCTCCTTCAAAATCGTGTAGTAAACTTCAACAAACAACAAATTTTACGCAAATTAAAGAGTGACTCCAGTTTACAAAATCTTGAATCCAGACAATACTTGAAAAACTATTACAAAAATGATGTGTTCATTCGTTTTCACCTGTCGTCCTTTATTTTATTCATAAAAGAAAGGAACAAATTAAATTTGGAAGCATTTTATCAATACAATTATTATCATTTTGGACATATTGTGACAAGTCGGAATGAAACTGGTGAACGAAATACAAGAGGATTTCAGGAGGGGCCAAAGGATGGCTGCTGAGTCCTGGCTGTTGGCGCAGAAGTGTACTTCAAAACCAGTTGTGTATTGCTGGTAATATTTCATAAAACCTGGAATTGAGAAAGTTTCAGCAATGCAGCAAAGGACCGCTCCAACCATTGCCAGCAGGAAATAGGGATCACCTTTGTTTCATGTGTGTATGATTGTACGTCTATATGTATTTTATGTATC
The DNA here is from genome assembly GCA_963082835.1 of Leptogaster cylindrica. Lineage (NCBI taxonomy): Eukaryota > Metazoa > Arthropoda > Insecta > Diptera > Asilidae > Leptogaster > Leptogaster cylindrica. The sequence goes on along the minus strand of OY720105.1, from coordinate 8,329,599 downwards.
GGTGCATGATAAATGTCTTATGAGTTCTCCGGATATGAAAATAAGATGAACATTTTTCATGTTTTACATCTTTGCCCCAGCACAAGAATACGTGCTCGCAATCTGCTCAAGATGTGCTCCGATTTTGACAAATGCTGTTGCCAATTTAAAGTGATAATTTTTTACTGAAAGACATCAAATTTTATAAAAATCAGCAAGAAAGATTTGAAGATTTGCGTTACATCGGTTATTGGGTGTTGAAATAGCAACGGATAAGAATCGACAAAACCACATTATAGATCTCCAGTGGGAAATGGCTAAAGGTCCCTTTCATAAATTATGTAACACAACCGAATACTGCTGTATTGAGTGGAAGTTCGTCCAAGAAATTCAATAAACGAACCCTGAAACCAATAAAAGTACGTCGACGGTGTTTTCAACACGTTGCTGCACTGCACACATGTTTTCTTTATGCTGGCAACCATAAAATTATATTAACCTCGTCCAGGAAATGGGCTAAGTTTTTCTCGGCCATCACCACTTTACCCATACGAACTAATTGCAATACGTTCCGTTTGGTTTTATAGTTCACCTTAATTTGGTGGAAGCGCAAGCATCCGGCAAAGTTTTCCCCCTCCCCTGCACACGGTTTGCTGAGAAAGAATTTCGTTAAACAAGAGATATGTGAACGAACTTTATCAAGGTACAGTCGTAAAACTTCAACACCAATACGAAAAGGTAGTTCGTATAGCTCCTCAAGGATCACAACAGGATAACAATCAACTGAAATCAGCCAAAAGATACGTTTCCTTCAGAATCATTGACGAAAATGCAACACATATCCTGATGCTAAGAAAATCGGTTCGATTACTGAAGCACACCCGGAGAGAATAAATCGTGCAGACTTTATGGTGCTTACGTCCACACTATCTCCAAGGATCATACGTGCTCCAGATCCTAAGATTGATGGAACGATTATTGGGGAATTTAACATAGGTACTGAAAGTTCGCCTGACACGAGTAATGAAAGTCAAACTTTATTGTCACTAAATTTAATGCAGCGGAAAATTGATTCTTATTCAAATTACCGAATCATACCACTGACAGGAATTTAATGGTTCTCTACTGGATAAAAATCCTGTAAAAAAACACTTCGAAATTTTAAGTTTTTGAACTAAAAAAATCAAGAAAAGTGCGAAAACTCTGATTAAAATTCAATAAAGCCGCAAAATTAATTTACTCGAAGAAAATTAAAATAAAAAAACTCGAGCTCCTGGATCCTGCAAATTTATTTAAAACGAAAAACAAAAGTTAATCAACAAGGAACTTACCAGAAATGTTGTAGCATGAAAGAACCAGTAAAATACAAGTGGGGATCCTTATAACCAGGGAATATGATGAGGTTTTTAACTCAGAAACTTTCGGTAAGTTCTTCCTCCAGGAATGCCCCATCGGTGATGTTCTCTGCATCCTTAATTTATTGAAAACAGCAATGTTTAAGGAAAACTAATTGGTTGCCGCAAAACCGCAGCATGAAGGAGAACGATTGGGAGCAAATATGCAATTAAACTTTCTTAGTTTAAACATTTTAGATGGTGTGCAGTTTTTCAGTTTTTCCAAGTAAATCCTGGAAAACATATTGCAAAAAACGGAAAACTGACGAAGTTCTTCTCTTAACATCAATTTAAAATCAATTTTCTTTTATGAGGTTGCAGTTATCTTCGAGTTTAAGGCTTTTCATTTAAAAGTAATTAAGTGAAAGTATTCGTGAACTGATGAGTAATTACAAACTTGAAGTGCCTACTAATGAAAATTTTCCATACACTTTACGCGGATATGATGGGCAGATTACCCTACTCCTTTTGCTATTATAGGTAGATGAAAACAAAATTCTAAAAGATTATCTGAGCAAAAAAGGTAAAAGAGAAATATTTAGCAATTTAGAACAACCTTAAGAATGGTCCAAGTTGCAATTTAGAAAAAGGAAATGGAAAAAACGAATATTAGTCTGAATGATCGGCGTTTCATTTTAATATTAAAGCATATTCAAAATTACAACGGTTTCAGCTCACGTACATTATTTTAAGTGATTATCCTGGCACAATATGAATCCTTCCACTCATTGTCATAATTTTCCTGTTATATTATTAACAAATTACTGTTCAATAGTGCACTACTCTTCATTACTCTTCATCTTTATGTTAAGAAAAATTTGCACGACTTTCCCCTGGAAAACTGTTTAAAAAATTTTCCGTAACAACCCTAACTAACTTTTTACTGCACCCGTTATATTAAATCTTCACATCATAACTACGTATTTTATAAAGGAAAATATTTTTACTGAAAATCACAGCACTAAATAATTTTTGCTTTTGCGTTCAAAGTTTTAAACTGTCACGACTTTCACAAACTTTTTGAACGCAATAATTAAGCTTAAATAATGACAAATTCTTTTGAATATTTCCACTTATTTTTAATAAATGTTTAATTACTTTAGACAGGGATCGATAAAATTGTTTTTCTCCTACTGCTGCAAGGATTTCTTTTAACTTTAATGCCAGAAATTTATATCTGTTTATATAATTCTCTTTTTTTTTTATATATTTTTTGTTTGTTTGTTATTTTATGCATGAACTCCATCAGCTTATTTACGATGCCTAAATACAACCAAACATAAGCGAAAGTTTTCGCTTCCCCGAGGCGTTAGCTTAAATTAAGCGCATAAAATTTATTCTATAGCTAATTACCTCATTTCGTGAATGAGAAAAGAACTAAGATTTTGCCGAGAAAACATTTAAAAAGGTAACACAGGAATTGTTTTAGCACTGAGACAATAAAGTAACTTTCCATTATCATTCTACTCCATTTTCCTTCTTCGCTCCGAACATTTGCGCTAATTTACTTTAAAATTCGTGAAAAAGGGGAAATCTAATTGCCCAGAAATAAAGTTTTCTATAAACTTGAGAGATGCAAGTTTTTCCACGTAAAAGAAAAAAAGCAAGAGCAAGAAGATAAGTTATTTCAAGAAAAGAAATAGGATGTCATTAAGTGACATAAAAGAAACAATCCGAAGAACTTTAAAGGATACTGCTGGGTCTAGAGCTAATTTTGAAGAATTCACCTCACAAAGCAAGTACATTTTCACTGAGAAGTTTTGTCGAGAATTTTAAAAGAAATGTGATTTTTGAAAAACTTATTTTTGTTTTCCTTGTCTTTACCTAAATTTAAATGTATATTTGAAAATAGTCCTGCGAAAGTTTGTTAAACATACTGCACACATAAATTTAAGTTTTTATTTATTTTAAATAGGTACCTACCAATGAATTAATGTATCAAGAGACTGTAAACTTGTGCATAATACTTTTTCAATTATTCTTACCGTTCCTGACTTACAAAACAAAACAATTAACATTGCACCCAGGACGAAGTCCAAAAACAGAATGTTAAGAACGCAGCCACAATTCACAAACCCTACTATGAAGCGACATCAAGATAACCCCAGTTTAATAAAACTCGCTTGAAACGAACACGATGTCGGGGGAAACCCTTCATTTACCCCAAAGGCAAAAAAAAGCTTCCGGTAAGGAACTTTCCTGATTAAGTAAATACTCCAACACGAAAACATGATTGCTCCTTTCAAGAAAATTTTTTCCTCCTATCTGCCTCCCACATCTTACAGCTGATGAGCATTAAAAACTTCGCCCTAATGTCGCCCCGCAATATGGCACCGGCGCAACGATCGCCAACTTTGTGTATAAAATGAATTTAAGATTATGAGCCTGACGAAGAAATTCGCTGGAGGTCCGTGCGTGTTATCCTTACCAAAGAAAAACTTTTAATTTCAGGTCTCACTTCAATGTTGAAAGTTTCAAGAGTTGATGTTAATGAGCTCGGGTTGAGTTCGGAGCTATCCCCCAAAACAAGTTAGCCCTGGGTCCTTGTCAGCAGCGAAAGTGGTAGTCGCCGCACAAAAGTGCCACTTTACCGCTAATGAACGCAATGTTTGAACTCTAAAGGATGGAACTAGGATGTAAGAAACTTTAATTTTTCGAAGATTGTGCCTTTGAAAAACTGCATCCTATTAAACATGTGTTAATTAAAAAAACAAAGGAGTGCAAATTTTTTGCATAGTTCACTACTTTTTTGCGATGAAAGTGATCAAAAATAATTATACACTTATCTATAAAGCATGTTTTTGGTTTTATTTATACCACCAGCATTTCAAAAGTTTTTGTATTGATGTTGATGAAATTCGTTCATCCAATCTTCAACTGTTTCTGCACACATCGGAAAACACTTTTAGTGATAGTTTTAATGTAACCTATATATTTGTCATATTTTTATAGGTAATTGTTTTAAGCAATTCCTATATATAACTAAAAAATATGAAATCGTTCATAACTGGCATAATCATAATAACAAAAACCAAAACATTCTTTTTCAGTGAGCAATTTTAAAGACCGATTTCAATTATTGCAAAACTCAGAATTTATTTCTAACGTACACATGATCGTGGAACACACTCACCGCTGCAGTATCCTCAATTTTAACCCTCCTTCCATTGACAAACATGAATGTACAATGTACATTCCCATTTGTCCAATTGTTTAGAAATCGCTTTTATGCCGCTGGCACGAATACATCTGTTTTGTTGAAAATAATAAGCAAACAGGAAGTCAGGTTAGCATCCTGTTACCAGCATCGTCTGTTGATCGTTGAACCATTGTTTTTCCCATTTCAGGGAAAATTCGTTCTTCAAGAACATTTTCAATGGAGGTGTCTACGAAATTGTTTCGAATCGGGAAATATTCTCTTTCGGGAAAAATTGCGAATTGCAAAAAAAAACACAAAACACACAATAAAACAAAACAATTCCAAATAGCGAAGAATTTTCCCAACTGAGAAGCGTAAAAACTTTTACTTCGTTATGAAATTTTTACTGTCCGGAAATCTGGGTGGGGTATTTTTATATTCGAAAACAATTTTTTTCGTCTTCTTCGCCCAAGATTACTCGACTGAGAAAATATTCTTCGTCGAATCGAAAGAACCTCCGGCATCCCCAAGAAAAATATTCAGCAACAATTGACAACAGAAAGTTGTACGGATCGAAATTGTCATAAATTCCCCATCTCATCCGCTTCCGTCCCCAATTTGTGTTCAGTGTCTACGGCGAATACGTCGGGATAATGTTCGCATGCGGTGGGTGAAAAATTGGGTGAATATGCACATTTCCCTCATGGCTTTATCGGTGCCGAACGTGAAAAATGCTCTTCATGATTTTCAAATTTTTTAATTTTGTAAACTTCCCGGCATCCGGGCGGGGAGCTCATAAAAACTGAGAAAATGGCGAGAAGTTGATAAATTCTAGCAACTGAATTTATATTGTTATCCCGAAGCTATTCGCAACTGAACGCTTTCGATTTTGGGGTGGCACGATAGTTGCCGACTTTACGATCTTGCTGAATGGAAAAAATATATATATATTAATGGTTCCGACTTTGTTTACTGTTGTCCCGTTCCACTTCTCGGATCCGGAACGAAAAAAAAAATTCGAAAATGTAGTTACTGGATGGTATGCGGCTTGGTTGAGAGCAGTCATCCGGATTCCAGCAACAAATTACCAGCTCATAAATCACACCCTCTCCACAGACACATTTCCATATTCTTCACGTCAAGAGATCCACTTTTAAGTGAATTAATTGTGATGGAAATTTGAACTTGGACCCGAATCGAATAATAGTATAATCCAATAACTCGATCAGTCCCTAACAATTCAAGATGAATGTTATCGATGTCAACTCGAATGTGTGGCATTCCCGCCACATTGTGAAATTTATTGCCAACATTTTGCGTTCTCGAAATTTCATCCCGAAACGGGAAATTGAATTTGCGACTCGAACAACGCAAAGTAATTTCAATTTCGATTCTGGTTTCATCCCTTCACGGGGTCCACAGGGAGGACTGTGTCATTGGGGAACACTTTGGCAACAGAATGTATGCCTTTCAGTGCGGATGTGGAGAGATTTCAGGATAAAACTTTCAACTTTGAATTATGCAAATTTTACTTCATTGTTTTTTTGTTAGAAATATAAATCCTGAAGATAGCGGCATCCCTTTTTGAAACATGTTTAGGAATTCAATTTTTGAATAATTTTTAAAAACTCGAAATGTTTAGTAATAATTACCCGAGAGACTGGTGACAGTTCTATACATTTATATCTAAGTACCTACTGCTCTACAATCGGATAAGAATTTTACAATCTTTTCTCTGCATTTTTTTTTATCTTTTAATATAGTTAGTGTTATTGTTAAGTTTACAAAATGTAACCACTTCTTTGCAACGTAAAACAATGCGCTTGCGTTCCACAAAACACCCATTATATGGTCATTCACTTTATTACATTCTCTGTTCACTATTCACTTTTCACAAGGAACTTTTCCTATATAACCATAACCATAAATTACCATAAATGTACCCTAAAAGTTTACGTTTCGGTTTATCTTCGGTCGAAAATTGCGTGACTCTTGAAACTTATTTCAAGAACGAACTTTTTCTATGTAACATTTTTTCCAAAATAATGTTTTATTTAAGGTCAATAAATAAATAATTATAGGCAATGTACTACTGTATTCAATATTTTCAAAGCATACCTAAGTGTCAAATACACAAATAAGTCAAAGTATTAGCGGCAGAGGTGAGTGATCGCCAAAACAAGAAGTTGAGAAATATAATACTAGAGCGCAGGAGTATGAGATAGTTTTAAGTCAACCGCCACGCCGCCACCCGCGCGCCCCCACCGTTGAGTGTAATAGACACAGACGTGCTGACATGGAGTGATCCGACTGCCGAATGAAGAAGGAAAGAAAAATGTAAAATCGAAACACAATTATAATTTTAATTATTAGAAGTCCGTGTACAGAACTAGAAGTTTGTTGTTAAAGGAAACTAAGAAGTGTTGGTAAAATAATTACTGAGTAAAAACAAAAATGAGTTTTGAGAAACCCAATTAAGGCATTCAGACGCTAAACCGGAGTATGTGGTCGGAGGATTGCGGAGAAATAAATATTTTTTAAACACTATAAAATAATACTACTATAAAATAATAATTTCTAAAGCACTTTTTAAATACATTGTCGGAAAAAAACGAAAACATTATGTTTTATACACTACATAAAATATTAAGTCATAAAATGCAATGGAATCAACGAACTTATTTGATTATAACGTTCCTCTAACCATTTCGAGGAAATTCTGAATATCAAGAACTCGGCTTGCGGATAAAACGAGAATCTATTGAAATTTCCTTCACTTTATTTCAAACAACTATGGATATTACGTTATTTTATCTAAATACCATCTCGATATTAGTTTGGGGTGCTCTCTACAAGTAATGCACGTTTAATTCTGATTTTATCGGTAAAATACCATTTCCGGATTGTGAAGGATACAATATCCCGTTCATGGTGTTAGGGAAGTCCTTTCGTCGGAAGTAACTAAGCATGTAATGACTAGAAGTGAAGCTTGAAGCCATTATAATATGGTGAACGTGCTGGATGAACTTTTGCAACTACAATTACATCTTGAACATCAGAAACCGTCGTACCAACAATAATATGCTCCAAGCAATAATTTCACGATGAGAAGGAGATGATGCATGAAGGAGTAATTTCCGCTTTGTATAGTCGAAAGTAATTGCTTATACAGTGAATCTAGATTCATTATTAAAGTGGTTTCTCACATTGTTTTCAAATGAATTATATAAAAATATATTTGTTAATGTTGATGAGAGGAAAATTAAAAATTGCACTGCGAAATTACGAGATAGATGTAAAGAAAGTGAAGTTAATCTCCATTAAATACACATCGCATCAGTTTCTCAAAATAAATATAAAGTTACTAAAGTTACAATTTACGTCAGGTGAGGTCTTGTGACATAGCATGCATGACTCGTAACGCCAGAACCAGACATAGAAACAATTCAATACCTTTATCACTAAATAACAAAAACCGTTGCGAAAATTATTAGGTAGGACCAGTCCTTTGTAATGTGTTTCCTGCTGTCACTAAATCAAGTTTTTTTTTATACTGTGTCCTTTTTTCCTTGATTACTTATTTTGGTACAATTCCAAGAGAAACTCTAGACGAAAACTATAGTTTGAAGCAAATATGGCTGCAACAAATCTTGTTGTTGCCTACGTTAAAACAACTTGGGCATAAAGCAAAACCAAGGGTTGAAGAAAACTGTAGAGGAAATTTCGCTTGACTTCGAATGCAAGACACTTGAATCGTTAAACTAAGTCTAAGGCCAAGTCTGCTACTGTGGATGAAGCAGTGACTGAGAAGACAGAATGTTCCCAAACGTCTTTGCAGAATAACCAAACAATCTTCTTGGTGAATGTAATGCACTTGTTCGCACACAAACACGCTTACATAAACAATATCAAATAAAACAGGACTTTGTCAGGATGTCCAAAATAAACTGAAATCATTTGTGTGCCAAAAATCAAGAAGTTTGGCACAGAAATTCTGTACGAAGTCAGGATTTTTTCCTGAAAGTTCACATAAAAAATCACATCGATTTCGTTTACGGACTGTAAGAAGCAGCACATAAGAAAAACCTAATTATTTTCTTTAGAAATAGAACGGTTGTTGAAAGTGCCATTGCATCCTGGTTGTTTTAGAAAAGGGTTTCAATTAAATTAGAACAACGTCAAGATCACTTTAGAGCACAGCTGAAAACAAAATAAGTCTGCCGAAACATTCTTATCCAAATCCGGGTAACCCGATTTCCACAGACTTCTATTTTTAATATCAGACTAAAATTGCAATTTCCGTCGAGCAAAGAACTAATTCCAGCTTGAAAGAATCTCAGTCTGTTGTCTAAAAGGATTAAGGACAAATTGTTCCTTAAATTTCGTAAAGGAGAATATGAAACGTCGGCTAGACTAGCCATTCCATTGACAATACCTTTTCAATGGTTTTCTATATAAAAATTTGGTCGTTGCCTTGTTGTTTGTTGTCCTCCTTCCTTCCGGAAGAAGAAAGTGAAAATGACTTCGGAAGTCAACACATGGAAACTATTCAGAATCGAAATTGGAAAACTTTGAATCGCAGTTCAAACACTGAAAATCGATAAATGGCTTCTAGTTATAAAAAACACATTTGTTTTGAAACAAATGCCTTGTTTGTTTGTATCTACATCAGACTCTAATTGCTGTCGACTTTTAAAACTGTGCACGTTGTGGGTGATCAGGGAATTTTATCATTCAACTTTGCCAGGGGGCAATAAAAAGCTCATCTAGAAGTTTTGGTGCGTCTAATCTATATCTCTTTTTCCATTTCCCGTGAACTTTTCACCAAACACATACACATACATTTTTTAACAAAAAAAGTTCTAACGGTCCCCAGTGACCAAAGAGCGCTCTTGAATGAAAATTTTAAAATTCATGCGGTTTTTATTTAAATTTAAATTAAAACTTTTAGTCAAAATTCATGGAATTGTTGTGTATATAAATATAAAAACTTAGTTATTCTTATAATAAAAGCAATAAAGAAGTAAAATAACACAAATGAAGTCTGAACATCAAAATGGGAAAGAATTTTTTAAATTTCAGTTTATTGACTATTTTACGTTCTTTCCTCACAATGCAGTGGTACAACATTAATCAAAATATATGAACAAATCATTTATCATTTCCTTCCCACTCGGCGACTACGAGTTGAAATGTGTTATTAAAAAATCCATTCTGGGGGAAAATTCCATTTCAAATTGAAAAACTTAAATATTCGAAAAAAAAGCATAGATAATATAAAAAGATATAAAAATACAGTTGCTTTCTTCTATTTTATGTAAAATAAAACGAAACCTTGGAAATGTAGGTGAATGCTTTGAAAAACACAGCAAAAAGTTATACATGTAGTATAAAAAATAAGGTGTCCAGGAAATTTGAGAAATGTGACAAAATATTTTCCTCGGATCAAAATCGAGTAAAATTGTTTATAAATCCTTGTAGTGTTAGTAGATTTTTCGGATGTCTCACTACCTAAATTGTATACATAAAGTACAAATTTTAAAATAATTTGTCGGTATAACTTTAATTATGTAAATATTTAATTAACAGATTTTTCAGCTCTGTATTATTTTTCAGTGGTAAAATCCTTCACGAAAAAATAAATTACAAGTCAAACGGAATTTTTAAGCATGTCATAAAATGGTGTTATTTTGCAACAATGCTCAAAAAACTTTGTCTGGTTCTATCCATGTAGAATATTTGCAGGCGGTAATCACTTAATTAGTACCATCGTGTTCTTTTTCAGCATGCAACCTAATTGGAGCCTCCAACAGCACGAAATTTCATTTGAATAATTTCCACGTTGCAAATTTGTAGATAATTCTTATGCAATTACCTTCTCATCCAGTACTATCTGAATTACACCATTCTGGAACTTTTGCAACACAGAAATTTAATCGAATAATCTGGAAAATGCATAAACCGAAAATGCAACGAGCAAAACATTTTCAAAAGTAGGGATTTATAGGAGCCTGAAGTCAGGGAACGGAACCTGACCGAAGGACAACACCACGCAGCGATCGCCGTATAATTGTGACGAGAAAACACAGAGTACAAGCAAATGCCAGTGTAATGCCTTCACTTAGTTGGTTAACTTTAAGCTCAATTCTGGTTAATTAAATGAACTGAAAGTTGTCTTCTATGTCCTCGAGTTCTGGATGACGGTGGCTCCTAGACCGGGCGACTTGAATGGCTGGTTATTTGCCGGGGCTTATGCAGGCGTCCTCCACTGTCATGTTGTGTGACATTCACTTTAATTTGTACGTTCTAAAATTTATAGAGGCTCAGCTCCGCCACGAGTGAACCCTGCAAATCCAGGGAGAGGGCAACGTTTAATGTTCCGGATATTGTCAACGTGACCTGGACCTGATATTTTGCAAGAGAAATTACACATAAATTTTGGGAGAAACTCAGGACACCAGGCTGGGATTACATAGGCTTAATTTTCGATAAGGAAGCTTCGATTTAATCTACCCGAATTAGAATACTGGAGCATTCAACTCACAGATGTTAAGAATCATAGACACTTTTACAAGTTCCACACGACCTTTGCGAAATGGAATTCCCAAGAGAATTTGTTAAATCGATCTTTGAGAGATAAACATAAATCTTTTCAATTATATCTTGAGAATCACACTAACACCACAGTAAATTCTTGATAAATTTTTTCAAACTTCAGAATTTAATTAACTCCTTTGTTATTAAGTATTATCATTAATAAATGCATCTATTAGATATTAGAAACAATTGGCTAAGAGACAATTGTTACATTTCAAAATGTACCTGATAAACATGTTTTTGAACATTGAATTCTAAATCTGCCCAGAGTCCTTTCATATAGCTTTACCAAAATACTAGAATGAAAACACAATCCAATAAATCAAAATCGAATGGAACACACTTTTAGATAAAATAAAAAAAAATTGCATACATGTATGTGGGAATGTGCAGATGAAAAAAAAGTTTACAACTTTATTTAGCGGACCCGGAAACTACAATGCAAAAGAAAACAAAGAAAATGTTAACCATTGCAAAAGTTTTTTTGGAAACGAGACAATAACAAATTTGGAAACATTTATTTGCAGCGAAAAAATTTTGGCTTTGTGTTTTCCTAATTAATCATGTGTTTGTATCAACTCAAAGAAAAAAAAAGAAGAATAATTAACCCTTTTTACTAAATAAAAATTTTCATGAATTTTTCGTATTAAGTTTTTGTTATATGATTTTATCTATTGTAAGAAAAACTAATTTTTATAGAATCGTTTATCATTTTTGCAGCAAATGTTATATGCGCGTTCTTTTTGTAAGAAAAATATTTTAATATATTCTTTTAATGTTGATTTCAAGTTGCAACGGCATTAATCAAATCGCATTCTTATTTCAAATCTGTGTTCTGCATACCTACGCTATTTTTCTCTTTCCCTATATTGTTGCTTAACTCTAAACAATTAAAATGTGTTTAAATATATCAAATAAGAGATAAAATCTATTCATACATGTATTTGTATGAAAATTTGTAATATGTGAACAGCCGAAGGCCAATTCAATATTGATATAAGTAATATGAATTTCCCACAAATCAGTATTCCAGTCGAAAGAGTCATGCATGCATGATTTATGGAAACCCCTTTTTAACAACAAAATTTGGAAGTTTTTTTGTTGAAACGTGATAAACTCGCTTGCCTGAAGCAATGCAGTTGCAATTTATATCAAAAGCAAAGTAAATTAATAACATGCTGTATGTACCTATTAGGTACAGTAAAAGCAATTAAAATCGGAAATAACCTGAACATGATTATCCTGCCATTCATCCCGCCTCTTGATATTCTTTGAGGTTGAAAATGGGTCTGAAGGAGTGGAAACCAACCCCATCGGTTCCATCATTCTCCACTCCACTCAAGCCCGCCTGAATATTAATGACAGTCCTTCTGCAATTGGACATGAATAACGACTACGGGCCTATCATTTGCATGCGTGGTGTCTAACTGTGAAAAATGGGAGATTTATTTCATTTCGCAACGAAAAAGATTCCCGACTGATCATCACATGCAAATATACAACTTCCATGCACTTTAGCCTGAAAAAAGGGATGCCTTGGGGGAAAATATTTTGAATTCAGCGAGCCCATAAAATTATTCATTTCACTAGGCAACTTTTCGTATCACGTGATTGGAATAAAATGCTTCACTCACCACCGTTCAGGACTATTGGCAGCAGCCTCCACGAGTTGAGCTGTTTCGAGGTCGACCAGAAGAAAAACATTTGCGCCACCAGCAAATAAATCAGCACATGGTCGCCATTGCGAAAACAGCAAAACAAATATCAATGTCAAACAAATAAAACAACATGAAGGACTTAAGTTTGGGGGATTGCGTGATATGCGGCAGACGAAATGCGTGCTCCATTAGGGATAATGCCACCCTGAGAGGAGTACGGTTCGAAGGATTTGCCACCCACATCGGCATCGCGCTCCAAATTTGACTTGTATCAGAATGTCAAATAAAATTCCGCAATGTGCCATGTTGATGCGGACCGACAGCAGGGCAGACACGACGTCTCAGAATGGCCCTCGACCATGGAAAGCCACATATCTGATATTGTTTCAGTCCTTCCATCGTATCCTATCCTATCCCATCCTGCGTCTCCGCCCCATATATCTTCCCACTGTCAAAATTGAATTGTATGTGTATCCTGGCAAGTGGTGCTTACTCGGGGACGAACGAAGAAATGCGCAAAACTTGAAAATAAAACGACCATAAATTTACCCTAAAAAGTTTACGTTTCGGTTTAATCTTCGGTCGAGATTTGTGTGACTTTTGGGCCGAGTATATTATTCGTGCACTCGTATATCTCCCTTCAGTTAAGCATGCGTTTCCCCATATGGCGAGTCAAGCCAGGATATGCAAACTTTTCGAGATTTATGTTAAATGCTAATTTCAAAATATTTCATCTGTCCCGATACCCATTCGCCGAAGGAAAATTGATGATTTTGAAAGGACAACATTCCGAATTGAAAGCAAAAGAAAATTCTTCAAAATCACAAATACAAAATAAAAGTTGAGTAAAGAAGTTTCCAAATCTTTTAGTTACGAGTCGAAAACTTTCTTATCTGGATGTGCCGAACTTTGTGGCACTTTGGAAGATTTTAATCACGTACGCGCTTTGTTTTATGTGCATTTCTATTGCGAATTAAGTGACCAACTCTGAAGCTTATTGGATTCGAAGTTAAAACCCTAAACAGGAGACACATGCTCGCAGATTTCTGTCTGTTCAAAAAGAAATGATAGAATTTATCGCACAAACTAAGTTTTGGTAAAAACTTTAGCGAATTATACTCCGTTTAAAAAAATATTCAGTATTTAAGCCTACTTTAGAAAATATTTATAGAACTATGTTAACTTAATAACTGTTTCCAATCTTCTTAAATAAATCACCTTGAAGAAATTAAAGAGAGGGCAACTCTGATGAACACGCTTCGTATTAAATAAACTGCGATTGCTTTTCTGTAAAACATCCTTAAGCAATGAGAATAATGATAATTTAATGAAAATGTACTTGCAACACAATGTTTTCTTATGAAAATTAAGAAAGGGCGTAAAAAGAGCGAATTTTTAACCTCCCAGAAAACAAAAGCTTCTAACTGCAATAAATTATGTATGTAAAGAAATAAAATTCCCTTCTTGCCTGTTCTTTGTTCTTCCATGTTTTCTCAATGAATAATTTATTTCACATAATCATTCATCAATACATCAATAAAAAGTTTCATTATTTTGGTTTAAATATTTATCGATAACAAAAGAAAGCAAATAGGTATTCGAGTTTTTGGAAAACAACAAATGTATCCTCGTAAAAGACCAAATTAAACATAATGACAGAAATAAAAAATGAGTTTACGAGCTACAAAAACCGCATTAAGAACATGACTCAAAGGGACTCCAAAGTTTTTCCACAAAATCCGCGAATAAGCTCTGAAGTTGTGAAGTGAATTGCGGTCCATGTTCGAATCGTTAATTTAAGGATACGTATATGTGTGCCGTTTGAGTTAATTTAAGATTTTAATGGATTTTTTACAATTTACTGTTTCAATCCCACGCAGCACTTAAAATATCAATTCCGCGGCGCTGAGGTGAATCCTTAAACGTTCGGGGATTGTGTACGCATGGAGGCATCCACATTGCCCATCAAGTATTTCCTGAATCAGGTACCCGGAAAATATCCTGATCACATGTTCATGTTTTCCTGTAAAATATCTTGCGGTGAAAAACATGATGGAATGCAAAGTTAATTGCTGACTGCTAATAAAGAAAGAGTCGGGACAAAATGGGAAAAATTTATGGGATAGAAAAGTTTATGAACGCTTTAAGTGTATATACGAGGGGTTTTAATTGAATTGCGAAGAGAGACTGGGGTTACCGATAAAACTCTCCTTGCCTCCCGTAATGGAGTACAAAAGAACGGGTCGCAGTGCGGGGTGGGCATGCGACACATTTCACCCTGAGACATGGGTACTGGGTAGCCCAAGGTGTGGCGATACTCGGCGACATGTCCTCTATAATTAAATATTTACTAATCAAAGGGCAGAAACCACTTTGTACGTGATTTAAGGTAACATGTACACAATTCAGGTAATTACTCTGTAAGCTACGTGAATTATTAAGTGAGGGAAGCTCTTTCTCAAGTCACCACTCTTGATTAAGACTGTCATCAAGATATAAAAGTACTATTTTGGGACTCAGGGAATGATTGTAAAAAAAACCATATAGGTATTTAGCATTTACTCAATCGCAATTATGGTAAGTACACCCGCCGCTAATTATTTTTTCATTTGTTTACATGGCAAATTTGAATGGGGATGGCTTAATGCCTCGCAAAATATAATTAATGAGGAAATGATAAAAAGCATTTAGCATTGACCGATGTCAATCTTTTTGTGACGTGTTAATGGTCGGTAACACTTTCAACTGCAGATAGCTCAATCCGTGTAAATTAAAAGTTGAATTGGATTAAATTGAAATGTCCATTTACATAAAGAGGAAATCACTGTGTATAAAACATTAAAAAGGTATTGAACGATTCTGTTCAGTATTCAGTTGTGTAAATGTTAATGAAGAACACGCAAGCGTTTTTCGAAATATACTGCAAATCTATATATTGGTTATTGTTAATGATTGGCAATCAGAAGTTAAATGCTATGCAATTATTGATCTAATTGAGAAAAAATAATTTATTTTATTTCCATTTATTCATACATACTCATGATAATGTTTTTGAAAAATATTCAAGCATTCCATTTGATATTGGAAAAATTTATTCACTTATAAAAACAACGGAAAATTCTGAACTTTATACGGATGATAAGAACCAATAAAATAAAATAAAAACATAAAATACTACAGTAATTTCTTACTAACGTCAACCCTTGTACAGCTCGGTATTGTCATAATCCGATACCAATTAAGGCGGCTAGTGACGTCCCAATTTGACACTCAATTTGCTAGGGATTTCAAGGGCGAAAAAAAATGCTACTTCAGTGACGTATCAATTTTAGTCACGACATCAGTTGGTGAATTACCAAAGTAGAATCCGCATGTCTGTACAATAGCTCCTATTCTTTCAAAACGGCAAAAATTAGGCCTTGGTTTGACAATCACTTCTTTGACAATACGTGGCGAGAAAAGGCGAGAACGTTATTGGTGGAAAGTTATGTATCTATTTCGAAAAAAATTATCGTGCATGAATATATTAAATATTAAGAACTTTGGAATTGGACGAAATCAGAAATTTCCTTAGAATGATCTCTGAATCTTTCAACTAATTACTTCATTTAGTAACATCTTATATCAGAAAACCCCCGTATCAAAATATCCCGGTTCATATAAATCTCATTCTGTTTGTCCAAAAAAATTTAGTAAGTCTCGATAGATATTAATAATGATTGCTTTAAACTTCTATTTCTTGAGCAGTCATTGCACACACTTACATTGAATCACTCCGAACTCGATAGAACTGAGCTGAAATCGCCCCGATACTACGCTCAGTGCAATTTACAGGGACAATCAACAAATCGGCTAGTTGGGTTGACCCCATGATACATGGCTTTGTAAAGCGTTGGTCAAAAGACTTCCTTCATCCCTATGTTCTGGAATCCCTTTACTGCTCGCTTGTTCGTTCTTTGCTTGAGTATGCCAGCCAGGCTTGGTTCCCTGCTCAGGTAACTCAAATTAAGTGCATTGAGTCGGTACAACGTAGGTTCCTTCGTTTCGCTTTACGCTTCCTTCATTGGTCTAATGCTGTGTACCTTCCCCCATATGAGGATCGTCTGAAGCTGCTTGACCTTCAGTCTTTGAGCTTACGTCGTGATGCTGCGGACATTCTCATTATTTTTCAGCTGTTGTCTGACAATATCGATTGTCCTGTGCTCCTGCACCAAGTCTCTTTTAATTCCAATCCCCGGAATCTTCGATCCGTATCACTTTTTCGTCCCCAATTTCGTCGCACGAACTATGGTCTTTCTGAACCCCTAACTAGGATGACCCGTAAGGTTAATTTGTTTCCATCCTTTGACCTTCACCTGAGTTTTCCATCCCTTAAGAAAGATAGAGAATATCGCCCTTCATTATCCCCTTTCTTCCCCCTTCTCTTCTCCTATCCCCCTTTCTGACTGATTTTCCATTGTTGTTATGTTTTAGTAGTTTTCTAGGGTTAATTGTTTATGTTTATTGTTATCATTATGGCTTGTATTAAGCTTATGAATATTTAAATGAAAAAATAAATAATCTTGCGCCTCATACCGTTCATCATCATGGACCGAATGATAGGTTTGACCGTTTGTTGTTTACAAAATATTCGTGTGCAACCCAATGAAAATATGAATGCAGTGTCAAAAAGCCAACTGTCAAAAAATCTTTGGTATATTTATTAAGTATTACTTAATGTTACTTGTACCATGGGATTGACTCGATCGCCCGATATCGGGAGTGACTCCCAATGGGCCTATTCCCGTGGCAAGGAACCAGGAACGCTGCAAATCGCCCAGCAAATTGAGTGTCAAATTGGGACGTCAGTAGCCGTCTTTAATCGCATTGTAGGAGGGTTACCGGGAAATGTTTCGAATAAATAAATATATGTGTAGGTACAGCTAATAATAAATAATAATTCTAAATTTACACTAACCTGTTTACAACATCTCAGTATGCCATAAAATATATCATATATACAAAGTTCGAGGCAGCAGTGCTACCCTTGCCTGGAGACTTCGCATACAGAGTGACACCAAGTACCGACTTTGACAATTCAACGAAGAATCTTTGCACAATAATTACAATATCAATTATCATCACTTTTTATCGTTCAAACCTCTTTTCAGATAGAAGTACTGAGTACTAATGCAAACGACCGTGAGTAGAACTCGAAAAATATAAAAGAATAAACAACTTTATTTTAGCAGTGCTCCATATATTTTTAACCGACTTCAAAAAGGAGGAGGTTATAAGTTCGACCGCGATTTTTTTTTTAAATGTTTGTTCCAGCATAACTTCCAAACGGTTCACCCGATTTTAATAATTCTTTTTTTATTTGATTTAAGAAAGCTTCGCGGTGGTACTTCAAAAAGTTGGGTTTTTGTTATATTAGAAATAAAAATTATTTTATACTTTTTAAGTGTAAGTTTTTTTGAAGTCGGTTCAATTTTTTTTTAAAAAGAGTTTTATTCAGCTTTTATTTAACTTTTGTGGTTGTGCTCTCAACAAAAAACATTTCATTTTAAATTACTTAGGAAAAACTTCCTCTAGTTGAAGGTGCGAGATTTGTTTCACAAGTGCTTCCATTTTTATAGATTTACTTCTTCGTAATGCACGTTAAGCTTCTCTTATGTTGATCAGGAACATAAAAAGACTGAAGGATGTCCGCATTACCTGCAAAAATAGAAAAATGGCAATAATTACAGTTTGAACTATTCTTCGAATGGATTCACCCCAGTAAATGTTTGCAGGGTGAGTTTAGAGAATCCTCCGATGGTTAAGGCTTCATCAATTTGGGACTTTGTCAACAAATACAAAACCATTTTCCTGTTTTCGATGCTGTTCAGCTCATACCAGTTGCTGCAGTAGATTGCGGTTGAGAACTCCTGGTTTTTGGAAACGACTACTTGTCCAATGGCCGCGTAAAGAAGGCAATCCAAGAATTGCGTGACATACATAAATATACTTATGTAGAATTTATCCTTAACAAAAACAAGTAATTGATTTATGGTTTATATTATAGTTCTTAAAATTACCAATACGAATAGAACTATGCAAAAACACATTACTCCAGTGAGAGCCAAAATGGAAACCAAAATCGAACCTTCAAAACTTTGTCTGAAAAATTTCATAAATTCGAGTATATCTCTCTGAGTTGCTGCGACTTCCTTTAAGAGCTCTTCTTGTTTCTCTTCCGTGTTATACTCAGTGGACTTATTTCCAATTGAGGAACAGAGGTGAATGCAGATGTCATACCTCATTGACACATAACAACACTTCAGTATGAACATAAAGTCAAATGCCGTTGTAATTTGATAAGCGTGATAAATTTGAATAATTATGAGAACATAATTGATTTCATATTGAGGGTGTGCACGGGTTCTGAAAAATATATTTTACAATCCAAATGGACAAATCTTGCGTTTAAAAGAAATACTCAATGCCAATTATGGGAATACTGAGCGGAAGTTCCAACTTGTTTGACTTAAAAATTGGTGAGAGCCAAAAAATGAGCACTGCTATTCCAAACAGACTATATATTAAAAAAGCAATTTTTCTGCAATGGTTATATATAAAACATAAAATTTATAACATTAGAAATATAAAGCAAGACTTACGTCAAGAATCTTTTGTACTTCATTCCGATCTCTCTCTCAATTGGACGTCCATTTTGAAAGCTTGTCGAAGTTTCTATCATTGACTTCATTTTTTGCAGGTTTCCTCGCCAATAATAGAGTAACAAACCTTTCACGAAAAACTGTATTCATTGATTATTATTATACAAATGCACTACTTTAAGATGAATTCGCCTTTTTACCTGAGTAGTGGTAAGACCAATAACAAGTCCTTCTGATTTTTGGTAAGCCACTGTTGATGTAAAACCACAATAGAGTGAAAAGAAAATCAGAGAACATAAAATAAGGAAATATTGAGCCCATCCAAATTTTTCTTTCATAGAAGGGCGAATTTCTTCGAAAACCGTTATCCCAATTGTCTTTAGACATTTTGAAATCACAACGAAATAATAACTCCAACTCGTTGTTTCAACAAGCACAAGTTTGTTGAAGTAACGTCGAACTGCCTCCATGTTGATTTGGGTAATGCTCCAAGGATACTGCCTTGTTACTGGCCTTTTCCATTTTTATATTTCTTAATCCTTTCCATGTCGTAACAGAAAACGCATATGTTTTCGTTCCATGAATGTCTCTAAAATCAATTAATTGTACTACATATAAATAATAGATTTTGTTGTGGTCAATCAGTCGGCCAGTTTTCTATTTTTGTTTACATAACTAATATATCCGATGAATTCAAAGAGGTCACTTCAAACTTGTAATTGTAACGCAATCGATAGCTTTAAGGGTTTGTATCATAGCAATACGGCTCAAATTTTTTTTTTTATAAATTGCTATAGCTACGCGGATTACAAAAATACCGTTTTCAGACATTTTCCGTGTCGGGTTTGACCTGAGCGAATTTTCAAAAATGTCAAAAAATTTAGCCGAACGGTATCATAGCAATACGTTTGATTTTCGGAATGTAGTTGAATAATAGATCTAATATACCGAGAACGTAGTTTTCAGACAAAAAT
This sequence comes from Leptogaster cylindrica, assembly GCA_963082835.1. NCBI lineage: Eukaryota > Metazoa > Arthropoda > Insecta > Diptera > Asilidae > Leptogaster > Leptogaster cylindrica. The sequence continues at coordinate 8,309,217 of OY720105.1, read as the reverse complement.
AGTGTCGGGTTTAACCAGGAGAAGGTTTCAAAAAATTAAAAATGAGACAGAAAAAATAAATTATAGCGGCCCGTCTGAAAATATTTTTTACAGGTTCATTTGGGTCATTTGTTGCAAAAAAGTTTGTTTTCAGACATTTTCCGCGTCGGGTCTGATCTGAGCGAATTTTCAAAAATTTCAAAGAATTTAGCCAAACGATATCACAGCAACCCGCTTCAATTTTTTTAACGATTAAATATGATATTATTTTGTTACTTTTTCAATAAATAGCCTTTTTTAAACTTATTCTTTTGCTTTATAGACTTAAATACGCCGTAATACGATTTTCAATTACTTCTGACCATGAGAATCGAAAATTCGAAAATTTGTCTGATTAGTAAACCCCGACACTAAATTTGTGTGATATAATTTTTTTCTATATCTGGGCAACTTGTTTTACCGTGTCCATCAGTTTTCAGACGTATTGTATGATTTTTTGACATTTTTGAAAATGCGCTCAGGTCAGACCCATACGTGGAAAACATCTGAAAACAAACTTTTTGAGTTCAGAAAAATTATATCTATCAATTTTATATTGTTTTGACCGTATCGCGATGAGACAAAAATTTTGGTCGTGGGCTCTCGTACTATAAACATTATGATTACTTTCCTAAATTGTCTTTATTAAGTGATTTGTTTATCGCTGTCGTAAACTGTTTTTTTCTTCCAAATCATATTTCAAGCCAAATTTACTAATAGCAATTATTATCATTTCAAAAATCTGCTATAACATAACCGATTTGAAAAATAAAAAAATCCCTTTAGTCAGACCTACAGGCTGAGGTAGATTTCGAAGTATTTTAATTGCGTTTATTGGGATCATTTATTTTAAAATCGAGGAACTAGTTATGGATTTATAAACTAGTCATCGAGAGCTTTTCAACGATACCCCACAAGACGTGGTTTCGAAAAATTCGAATTTCCACCCCCACCACAAAATTTGGTTCTAATATCTTCAAAAATACGACCGTTGGCGTGTTAATATATATATATATATAATATATATATATATAAACTTTCGAACGGGTGGTGGTTTCGTACTCAGGAAGGTAATCTTGAATTTGAAATCTACCTAAAAAAAACATCAATTTAAGCTGCAATTACCTCACAAATGCAAAATCCTCTAGACTCAAAAAACTCATTCTCATGCACTTCCAAAAAAGAGCCACAAAATAACAAAAAAATTGCAATCAAGTAGTGAGCTCGTCTAAGTGATTCTATTAAAATTCAAGAGAATATCCATATTTTGAATAAAAAATGTTTCCCTTAAAAGCAACCTTAATTTCGTCTACCAAATTATCATCAATTTTATGAATTTGGCCATTATTGATCTATTCATATGGAAACTTTCAGGAGTAAGAAAAAGATAATCCAAGGGAACGTCATGCCGCTGCACATAAAGCCAATATCCCAAAAAGGATGTAATTTCCTTCCACAGTCACTATACGTTAGCCTTGTCATTTAGAATTCCATTCAGGTAAGATCTCTATAGGATTAGGGCCGCATGAAGCTGGGCGACAGACGACTATGAATTTCCACCCGTCCTACATCAGGAGGCTCCGCAGTTTGATTGTTGTACTCCTGGATGGATGTTCAGTGGAGCAGAAAGTTGACTTTTACCTTTCCAACGTTCGAAAATTTTTTCTTCATCTCTTTTTTTTCGTTCATTCCTTTCTTTTGAGCAAATACAAGAAGACGAGTCCGAGAAGAATATCCGAGAGACAGGTAAGCGGTTACATTTGCACAAAACTTCCAAAAACTCTTTTGTCGACTAAAGGGCAAATCATTGACATACGTACTGTACGTATATATTGGCACGAAGTTCATAAGTTCAGCGTTCGGCTCGTTCGACTCATTTCGTATTCTCTGCGCTACTGCCAAAATGTTGACGTGTGAGAAAAACCACAAAAATGTCGTTTTGCAGTTAAATGACAAAAAATAAGCAGCTCAATTACTATCCGGCTGTGCTTAGTCTGTGGCGTGCTTTAGTAATCTTGCTCTGCATAACAGGAACAAACTCCATACAGACAGTCATAAAAGTAACCGGCGAACTTTAAGTATTTTTTAAAAAACGCTTTTACGACAAGAAAACGAAAATTAAATAAAAATTTTCCACTAAAGAGTTAATTACGTTCAAATTATTATACAGTCAGAAAATGATTCCTTAAGCGTCTTAGGACATTGCAGGTTTCCATTTTAATATATCCTCTATTAAAAAAACATCAATAGTTTTTTCTATATACTTTTTGAGGCTACCAGTCACAAGTCATCCCATACAATTTTTTTGTCAATTTTTCGTGTGATTTGTGTTGCAGTTGGGACGAATTGTGTCGTTCTGCGATGAATTTTGTCGCATTTGCTAAAATGAGTTATGACCGAAAAAGTGACACAATTCATTGGATGACTTGTGACCAAAAACTCACATAATTTCTGACCGAAAAAAGGCGATACAATTCATCGGATGACTTGTATTGCAGTTGGGATGAATTGTGTCGTTTTGGGATGAATTATGTCGCACTCCCCGGATGACTTGTGACCGGACCCCACTTTTTGATTAAAATAATAACAGTGAAATAGTATTAAGTTTGGAGTACTAAACTACAGTAATCTTTTCCTTTTCTCGCTTAGTTTGTTTTTTTTTCAGAATTTAAAACACTGGAATATTAAACGAAATTCGAATAAACATCAATTAACAATATTGGCAATTGTTCATTCTAGTGCTGAATCCAATTAATAAATGTGGGCTGCGAACACAATCGGCTAGTATGATTTTAACAAACCGCAATTTTCGTTCGTTCTTGCAGATTTCAGGAAGCTGTTCAGTTCATCATTGAAATGAGAATTAACGTAATAATGCAGATATTCGTGGTTATGTGGTGCAATATGGTATCCTGTTTAACTGAAAATCGTAGAACATTATTATAAACAAATTCGAACCATCTAAAACATTTCCGGACAATTGCGCAGAGATTTAGTCGCTTTTGAGTGGCACATTTGCTTCATAAATGCTAAACAATTCAAATTTCGAAAGGCAGAGAACTGCAGGCTGCGAAATTAATCGAAGCGTAAAACCAGGATCCTATTTTCGGTGACTCTGTTCCTGTGTGCTCCAATAAAATTCGTCAATTAAACAAAAATGCAAACAGCGAGAGTGGTGTAGCAGGTTTTCAGAGTGGTTTCATTTATGTTAAGCTCTACTGAGCCTTTGTGCTACTGTCCAAACCATTCCTGGATATATTGCTTCAGAAAATGCGGATCCTGGCACCTCCTCATTTTGCAAGCATATACATAAGCGAATCGCCCATTAACAAATTCTAACAGAGAACTATTTTGAGGTGAACTAGCTTTTGTGTACAATGGCACTTGCTCTGCAGTGGACGTCCAAGGTGGAAATTAAGGAAGAAAAAGGACCTATTGTTACGTGAAAACGGTGATACCACCCCACCACGCTCCTATTCTGGCTCCAACAACTCTATTCACACCCCATCGACCAAGCCAAGCTCGTGTTGATTCAGCAATACTCCAGCGATACCGTTGTTGTGGCCTTTTCAGAATCCACCACCTTCCAGCACCCCGAGGACTACCCTTATCATGCACAGTATGTACAGTGCACACTTGCTTCCAGATTAATATTCGGTATATGAAGTCCTGTAATTACACTGGGTTTAATCGGCGACATTCTCACGGCGACTGAACTCGCTCGACCGTGTTTGGCAGCTGATGGCTCGATGTCCTCTTAAAAACGTGCCCATTGCCTTCTGACTTTAAGTGACCATTGAAAATTGCTGGAATTGGTAACGCCACTATGAGCCATAAAAAATGCATATGTGTCCCAATTGGAAGGGTTATTTGATAATGGACGAACTGTTATCGCTTCGACTGTTCTCTAAAGAGATTTCGAATTGTTCCAGTTTTTGTAGATATCGATTCCATTGTAAATTGGTAGCCAAGGGGTTTTATCGGATGATTTCCCGCGACACTCAAATGGAATTTGCTGAAATTTAAATGGTCCTTTAGCGGGTTTAAGGCTTACAATGGCGGAACGTCGCGGTCGGTCGGCTACATTTCAATTACAAAATTCGGAATTAGAATGTCATGCTGGAATTTTGCCTTTATTTTGAATTAACTTTAAATTTGTAATTTTACGCTCTGTGTTTTTTATTTAGAAGCATTGTTCCATTTTTACTATGTATTCACTGAATATTTGCGGAAGTTTTTAACTGATTTGGAATTTCACTTTAAAAAACTTTATAGATATCAGTTTCAATAAAGATACAATCGACAATGCAACGAAAATGCCTTAGAGCAATCAATAAACAAAAAAACGAGAATACAATTTGCAATTTATGTGCTTTGCAGAAATATTTAGTTGTTATCGATTGCTACACTGCTTTAAAGGAATATTGTTTTTGCATCAAGTTAAAAAAAAAACGTTGAAGTCAATTAATCATACCTATAACCATTAAAATATTAAATTGTAAACTTTTTTAAATAAGGTACATACGTGCCAATAACGAAGTGCAAATTAGAGCAAATCCTACAAAGTCCTCTTCGTAATTATCCTTAAAGTAGCAGTTAGGAAAACGCAAACAGAGAATAAAATTCAATAGCAACGCGTAAATGAGCGTGCACGTAATGAAGTCAATGATAACGGCACAGGACTCGTCGAGTCCCTCGGAAATGCCTTGCAGTGAGAATTATGCATAATGCAGCGAAAGTTTCCGCCATTAGCAAGTTAAAGCCACGCTCTTAACGTACATAAGTTTATGTTTCCAGGACGACTATGACTGGCAATAAGGGGGCAATTAATGATGCTGCGAATGATGCTCGAGGAACTTCCGCCCAACCAGAGCTGTGCCTCCGTAGAGTACAAAATAATAAGAAGTGATGCAAGCAGTTCTGGTCTTAATGCTGCCGCTTCTGGTGAAGGTATTTTGTAAGGTTAATGCTTTGTTCGTTCTCCTTAATGCCGCCATTGTTTTGTGAATTGAATTTGAATTACATAATTATTACTAAGGCACGTTACAGTGCCTTACACCGGCTGGACAATAAAAGGGTATTAAATTTTTAAAATGGAAATTCACTTGCCGTTAATTAATCTTGAAGTGAAATCCGCCCAACTACGTCAAGATCGCGCTGAGCCACGTCCCTTTAGAAATAAATAAATGGAAGTCAGTTGGATTGAACAAATGTTCAACAAAGGAGAAAGGAGTAATAAATTAGTGGGAATTAATTTTCCAGCAGCACCATTCCACCAGATTCACTTAATTACGCTGTTAATTGTCATCTTCTTAAGACTCCTTTAGTCCTTTGACAATAGTTGAATTTTACGGAAAGCAATCTATTTCTTCTTTTGATGAAGAAATAACTCAAACCCCCCGCAGTAAGGACACTGCAAGACACCTTTGAACACGGGTTAGTTTCTTTTTTTCTGCAAAAGGGTTTTTATTTTAATTTTGTAATTCACTCAAAGCCGGAAAACATTCATTAAAGGATAAACTAAGAAGCTTCCGGAGCACATTTAATAAATCCCTGGAATTTAATTACGGCGCGCCATTCTTAAGCCAGGCTTTTGCATAGCGTCAAAATGTAACAAATTTTCCCTTTACCAGCAACGAAGAGCCCAATGAACTTTTTGTTTTGGGAATTAAAAAAACTTCAAGGGAAATGTTAATTGAGTACGTGCAACTACAATAGTGAAATTTAATTTATTCATTTATTTCTCAAAGTAGTGCCTTTAGCTTCAGTTTCGATTGATTTTTAACTATAATCTTATTTAGTGGTTTTTACGAAGCCGAAGCGAAGTTATTCAATTTCAGAAGTTCTCCTAAAATGTTAGCTTTATCAAATAGCAATTAAATGTATTTATTCCCACGACAAAAAAAAACCATTTAACTTTATTTTGTTAATTCAGAAGATATCAAATTATATTAGATTTTCTGTAAAAAATGTATTTGTACACAAAAATGCCATGAAAATGAAAACAGAAATGCTTCATATAGCTTACGTACTTTTATCACGAAGGATATGTGTCATAAAATCCCCGAATTATTCCGCAAATTAACGTAACTATACGAGGAAATATCCCAAGTGCGATATCATCAATTTACTCGAGGGTATAGGAGGTAAAATGTAATCATTTTCGAGTCGCAATCACCACTTAAGATGTATCGACGTTACAAGTGGGTTAGGGGCATCCACTAATTCTCCACTTAAATGCTTTATATTATGCATGAGTGGTAGAAGTTGTGTTGAACTCTCAACGGAATGAATAGAGATTATCTTCTTTCTTGTGTTTTTTATTGGCGATTGTTATCTAAACGTTATTATTATGGGAAGGATGTGTACGAATGAGCGTGAAACCACCTGAGTAAACGTCATTATGTAACGAGATAATTTGAAAACTTCAACGTGTTGTGGCTTCTAATTATTCACTCCCCTTAGTAGACGCAATTAGGGCTTCTTAAAGCACCCCATCACAGCGCTCAACAACGACCGCATAAATTAGTAGCAATCAAAACAGTTTGTACAAAGTAAAAAGAAAGAAGGTTCTTTTTAGAACGAAAACACGCTACAGGCTTTGAACCCTTACCACGACATCGGTCACACGTCACACCCTTTTCTAATATTATTCAAGACACAAGTCGCGACTGAGGATCAGGCACGTAGCAATGAGGTGTAACGTCTTGACTTTATAGTGCAGCTAGGTCTCCAAAGGTTTCGTTTTCGTTCATCCCTACTACAATTTAAGTGATTACACTTGCTTTTACCCCTAATAGTCGTTCTGGGATATGAAACCTAGTAACTGATTAAGGACTGTGTAGTGTGTAAGTGGGTAATGCAATGCAGCTCCAAGCGAAAAGTTTTGCCAGCCCTGGAAGTAGCCAATGGTGCGGACCCTGCCTCACAATCAAAGGAGCAATTCAAATTCAAGGCGGCAGCACACCTAAAGCTAAATGGCTGGGGTTAAGTGCCCTTTTCACACGCCCTTAAAATCAGAAAAAAACATTCACAGAAAAAACCAAGAGCTCCAAACCAGGACCTCACCAGCACAGAGACCCACATTCGCGGCAGTGGTTACTTTCGGGGATGATATCCTACATTCCTACCCCCAGCAATGATATCATCTTTTTATTTAAACGAGAGGTTGTTTTTATGAAATGCTCGTGTAATATTAAAGCACGCTTTATCCATCGAGCTCGGCTCTGGCTGTGCCTTTGTGGAACAGTACCGGGGGAGCGGGAGGGCGAAATTGAATAAAAGAATGCTCCCCAGTGCAAAATTAAAGTCGAAAGATATGGAGAAAAGCGAACGTTAAAGGCTGGATTACAGTAGCTGCACGTTCAGCGTTCACTCTTCATGCGGCAGCAGACTTATACCGCTTTGTAATTTTAAATTTAGATCCGGAACGAAACGCTAAGGACGAAAAATCACACCAATTAAACGAAACGGGATGAGGAGACGGAAAGAACGAGGGAACTTTTAAAACAATTTTTAGCTGCCACGGCAACTAATCGTCTTTGTTGTCGAGAAGCAGCCTGTAAAATTTCACTGAAGCCGGAGAGATGGAAACTGCAAGGACATTTGGGATTATTTCCTGCTGCGTAATATGACGCCATAATGTTCCAAATCTATTTGAATAATTCGTTATCAACTGCATGAATATAACTTTAAAGGATACTTTAGCAACTAACTCCGCACATTGAAGAGGGATAATCGTATTTTGCAATCGTCGTAGTTAAAAAATAAACAAGGTATTAAAGAAGATTTTTCGCAACCGACATTACGTATAGTTAAATTTCTTAAATGTACAAATATATTTTTCGTATTGGTGAAAAAAAAACTTATCTTTCACGTACAGAAAGTTGAAATGTAGGAAAATAGTTCCGGAAAATCCCGATTTAAATTCGAAGTTGCCTACCATCAAAACTCAAGGAAAGTTCGTATAGCTATGAGAACAGTTCGAACTTCGAAGTGCACTTTGGATTACATTCGTAAATATGCAGAACGAGCTGAATCAGATTACGCCAATGGAACGAATCCCATCCGAAGTTCAATAATTTTCAAATCCATTTTCCTTCCACCTGCTTGAGGACTCCTTCAAAAACTCAAGCGAAACCAATTCCTAGAACGTTTGTCTTTCTAATAAGGCAATTAAAAATTTTCCTAAAATAAGCCGAACAAGGAGGAACTTGAGTGCAACCATTGAAGTCAAAATGACTCATTTGGGTCTACTTCAATCGAAAATTTAAAATATTTGGTGATAGTAATCCAAACTTAATTGTACCTTTGGTTTTAGATGCTTTCAACTGTTTTTGTGTATGTATGTGTACAATTTTCTAACCGCACTGTGTCATCCTGAAAACGTTTTAGTCTCCCTAATCCGGATAAAACTTCCCTTCTTGTTTGACCAACTTTGTGGGGCTTCTGCTGGAGAACTGTCAAATGATAGCAGTCATTTGGCTTAAGATCGAACGGAAGATAGGGGCAAATAGGTCGGTAAATGCGGATTGGATGGAGAGAGCCCTTCATTTGGGGTAATCCTTGTGAGCAATTAAATTCCTTAATTCGGTCTTACATCCTGGTTGGGGGCAGAGTCGACACAAATTCACTGCGAGTCTGAAACGAAAAGTTATCAAAAGACTTCGCTGCGTCGAAAGAAACCAATTAAAGAAAATGCGATGAAATTCTATTCTATACCGTTGTTGATCGGAGACGGTAAGGAAACATTTTCAAAATAGCTTTTCTGTTTTTCAAAAGATGTAGTCAACACAAAATCAATCAGGACGGTGATTTCAAGAAAATACCTTAACAGCGTTTGGAATTGGATTAATGCACTCAATACAGAGACGTAGCGTTTAATTTTTCATTAACGTTGTTCTTCGGTGTTATTACTATCCTCAATGGATACAACACTCAACGGCAAAAATTGAAATAAAAGGGAGATTTTAATACAATTAACAACAATTATATAAGATTAGTATTGTTTATGCAAGATAAACAGTGTTTTTAATTAAATCCAATCGGAAAAAATGACATCAAAGACCATGATTTTTCTTCTTAAGAAAATTCGTGAGGGAAAAGCGGTTTGTGAAAAATAAATAGTGAAAAATTATTTATAAATATACAATCTGCAAAACAGCCGCCATTACATTTACTTCACAGCGCATGAACTATGAACATAGGAACAATGGTAAGTAAACAACCTTAATTACTGAGTTTTAAACACTTTGCAAAGAAATATGGCATCTGCAAATATTTTGAAAAGCGATTTAAGTTTAACAAGAACAACTACTCAAGCACTTCCGGTGCTGATTGAAGTTTTGCCAATAAATCACAAAACTAGAATTCACTTACTCTTACCGTGCTCAGAAACTTAATAGAAATCAATTTCTGTGGCCCTATGCGACCCCATCAATAGACTACAGGGTTACACAAATAGATTTTGATTCTCGGACCTGGGTCTTTGGTCCTGGCGTCCATTATTGGCTGCATTGGCTGCCGAATCCCATGGCCTGGAGAGGTGACGGCCAAATTGGTTCCTGGCACACGTGGGGTACGTGCCAGCGAAAGAAATTTCTCTAATAACTGCGAAACACTCCCGGCTGTCCCGGCAATCTGTACTTTGTTCTCATTAAGGACAAACAAGGCAACTGGGAATTCTGATAATAAATCAATAATATTGGCTTCAATTTGTCTGATTTACGGCTCCTGCTTTGTCAGTGGTGGACCAATTGCTGCTAGTACTGTTTTTGCTCCCCGCCCAATCTTCTGCAGTGCCCGACTGCTGTTTTCTGGTTACTAGTATCTGTTCGCGGTCACTTTTATTTATGGCTGGTGTTTGGCTTTTCCTTTAATAACTGATCAAATTATCTCAATAAATTGCAGTAAAGAGCACCCCAGGGAGTGGAGGAAATATCCTTACTCTGGTCCAAAGAAATAAGATGCAACAAAAAGCATGGAAAAAGTTTTTCAGAGAATTTAAGAACTTTGTTTTTCTTGGTCGTTTCCTTTTTAAGACGTCATTTTAATTAATCTGAACTGAATGTAAACGCATTAATTTGAGGAAAATTGATGCGGATTATATTGGTTTAACCATATTTTATTTAATATTCCCTTTAATTGATAATCCTGTTTGAGTACCTACGCAATTTTCATATTTTCCTTGTAGCATTCGCTCGTAAAGTAAATAAGCAATCAATTCCATTCCAGCAAACGACACCATTATGCATATACGCGTTCCTTTAGGAACCCGATAACAAATTGATATCGGTGTAGTTCAGTCGGTAATTCGTGTTCAATGCTCATTAATAATTTGCATGATGATTGCCTCTTTACGTCCTCAGAGACGATTTCCATTACACTAAACGTGTTGTCGCAGAAATGTATCGATAATTAAATAAGAGTCCTTGGGGAACTGTATGTCGAATTAAACGAATGTATGTTGCAAATGAAATTTAATTACGTCGAATCTGTAATCTTAATCCTGGTGCGAAACCAATTTTCATCGATTCTGAATTATCTGAAATACATATAAAGCTGATTTTAGGAACGTGAGTATTGTTTTTCCTTTGCTTTTCTCGCATCATTTGGCATTAAAGTTGATTTTTCGGATTCCTAATTGGATGAATTCATTCACTCCTAATTGAACACGAAGCCGTTCAAAGATTAATTAATTAAGTTTTCAGTTTTAAGTTGTAACAATGTTTCAATTGCAAATTGAACTTTGAAATTGTTGGTAATACTAACAATAACTTTGTTTCCTCACTTTCGTGAATATTGTTGCCAATTAGAACTGGTAGCTTTTATGTGGTATAAAATTAAAATTAAAATACAGATTCAAAGGTTCTGAATTCATAATTCAAAACATTTAAGGAATATTTTTCGAAATCTAGGTTTTAAAAATAAATTAATGTATTTCCAATTCAATTGTTATTTTACGTTTTCATAAATATTGCTGCAAATGATTTCATAACGCAATGTAAAGAATTTTATCCACATACCTACTTCAGTCTATTGTTAATAAGAAAAATGACGATGTTAATATTTCGAAATTACTCACTCTTTGTCGTTTTCAAGGCCTTCAAAGTGAACTGAAAAAGCCGGAAAAAATTCCACTTAAACAAATCCGAATGTTGCCGCAAGCTGGGTACCCTTCACTTATATGCTCCTTAATGATGCTTTTGAGCACCCTCAAGGGCGCTTTTATCCTACTAAGTGTACTTTTGTTTAGGCTTGTTGCCTTAGAGAATTAATCAAGTTATTCGCTGCAAGCCAATATAGTTTAAGGACTATATATTTTTTTCTTCTTTTGATATCACTTAGAGGAAAACGAATGATAAATTATCCATGATAGCAGCTACGAGGTTTGTGTAAGAATTTACTTACGAAAATGATGGAAAACATGAGTAAAAAGATATGTATCTATATTCTGTAAAAACTCAGAGATGAGGAATGGCACAACCTTAAGACGGGCAAAGTAATGTCATAAATCAAACAAAACAAAGACTTTTAACCTAAGGCCCTTGGGTAATTATCGGTCATATTTAATCTGGGGAGTTGTCCAAAAGTTCTGGAAAAGACAAAAACATTCCTGGACTACAAAATGTTGCTCGGGGATTATCTGGCACGTTAAAACATCCTCGAGGAAGACTTACTGTAGATTTTATGACTCAAGTTAGATATGAACTTCGAGCGACATACATAAGAAACAAGAAAAAAGAAATTATGCGAATCGTCCTGACAAAGTACTATTTTAAAATTTCAACTGCAGATGGAAAAACACAGAGCTGTATGCAGATGAAAAGATGGTGCATCATCTCTAAGTGCACAGCAGTTTGTCCCTGCAGAGGGATATACCTACGAGATCAGAACAAACAAATTTAATGTCACTTTTGTAATTGGATTCTATATTCCACAATTGAAGGACTCGTGGCCGGACAAAGCAGTCACTATGCGACAATGCTTTGTGTGCTGGTGTTTGTTAAAGATCTTGTCCTTTTTGCAAAATGAGCTGAACAGGGAAAATCGATTTTTAGGATCCAAACTTAATGTACTCTGCACTTGACGAATTGCACTCTTTAATGGGCTCTCAAGGAATAGATTAGGAACAGAACGAACATATATTCTAGAGACGACAGCAACAGTGTATTTCTTATCTTCACCTTGTTTCATTTTTCACCTGAATTACGTGCCATTAAAATCCCGACAATATTTTTGGAATGTCCAAGATTAAAACTAAAACAAAGCAGGAGCATGAGGTGGAGATACGAGTATACAACATATCTCCTGCCACATCAACAATTTCCCACAGATGCGAGCCCTTTTTGACAAAAGACAAAAGAGGGCATAAATTTTGTCGCATGCCGTAAACATTTGAATAACATGCCGCCACCATTTCCGGATCGTGTTAAAAGTCGTTTCCTCTTGGGTTTTCAAGGATGATAAGAAAAGATGACAAAGGAGTTATGCTTTTAGGTGATTTCCTATTTATCGCATCCATAAAATCTTATCACCCAGCCGAAACCCCTTAATTATGAAGGCTTTCTGTCGTTCCAACTTTTCTGATATTCGATTTTAATTTTTGGTTCCAATCATTTTAAAATTTTATGAGAAAACATGTAACTTTGAAAGAAAATTGCCCTGTCGTATTTGCTTAATGCTAAATTTGGTTTAGCTGATGGAGTTCTACATTCATCTTAATGTTATTGTTATTTACAACGACCTAATGCGATATTTTGTTATTTCAGTCACGCCATCATAAGACAAAGTTTGCTGTAATAATCTCGTTTTTTGCCACTCCCACTCTAACTTTTCATTTAACACTGAATATGACAGCGTTCCACATTTTTGTTGTTCAGTGTACTTTTGGGAAATATTTGCACAAAAAATTTAAAAACTCAAAAATTGATAAAGTTTAAAGTTGCTTATTGACACAAAACAAGTCGAAATAATTCGTTTTGCTACAACAACCAAATATTTCCATAATCAGATTTAAATCGAATGTTAAAAAATGTTTAATTTTATAGTTGAATCAATAAAAACGATGCAGCGATAAAAAGTTTTTATCTCGTATTGTATATTTTTCTGCTTAATAATTCTCCACGAAGACATAACAAACGACTTTATCGCTGTACAAATCAGAACAGAAAACTAAGTTGTTCTTCAACTGCGCTAATGACTTAGCCACTCACTTGAGTCGCTAAAATGATTTTCTTTGTTCTGAAATTAAACAAACTTTTCCGTCGTTTCCACTCACAATGAGCAAAACTTCGTCAAAGTGCCCGTTGAGACCGCAAATAATAAAGTCTTAAGTTTTAAGTAATTCCTGCAGCCTCCATTACTCCTGATTAGAGCCGAACAACTGCACCTGAAACAACACCACTTCAACTCGGTATAATACCTCTGAAATATGCGTACAATCTCCTTCGCCATCCGAAACAATATCTCACCCATGGCGGAGTGTACGAATGCCGCCATGTTCCATCTGAATTTATGCTGAGCAGAAAATGTTACAGACGCCGTTTGTTCCCGTAGGGTCGGCTATAAAATACCATTTACCAGGAATTTTATACCTTCCCTCTACTGACATAAAACTTTTTAGCACATCGTCAACCCTCCCTCATTGGAAGATGGATCAAGTGCACGACCACGTGCTCCTGTATCGTTTTCTTATGGCGTTGAGCAGTCGCGGTGATAACTTTAGGACGTCATTGTGTCCTGGTTAGGGTATTACCGATGCGCCAAACGAGTCCCATCATCCTAGAAGGAATCTCAACGTGGTTAGTTCTGAGATTATTAAAACGCCAGAGTAACAAATTATTCGACAAGAATGGATGTGCTAAGGACCCAAACGTGGAGACTTGCATGCATGATAAAACAATCCTGTAAAGGTGGAATATTCCATTATTCCAAGGATATTTGAATAGGTTCTGTGTCGTCAGATCCTGCTCAAGGTTCAGTTAAATTTTGTGCGCTTGCGACTACCAAATTACAAGAAATTTATTTAACTTGATTAGAATATACGGCAGAGTAACGACAGAGTTAGTAGTTTAACCTGATAAAATTTTATGAAATCGCAATTGGACCGTAATAAAGTAGGAACAAAGTGGCGGAGGGCGGGGGACATGAACTCTTGAACTTGGTTCAATTAAGTTAGAGAATTCACTTAGCCATGTACGTGCAGTCGTAAAATGTTTATTATAAGCGGCGTCGATCGTGCGCTTAGGTCAAAATTATGTACAAATTGGAAATTTTCAAAACTTCTACAAATCGTTTCGCAATGTCAAATAATGTTCTACATATTACAACCAAAATTCCTGTGCTATCAACTCTATTAGGATAATTACATACGTACCACAGCTTCACTTAATTTGCACACAAGTCACATTTCTCGAATAATTCAAATCCTCGAATCAATGTGTAGAGAATATTGGAATTGTTTGGTCGTTGCAGTTTCGTTTGTGAAAACCCGTGGAAATGTGCATTTGCAATTTGAGTAATGCAAATATTACTCATGAATGCACACATCAAATATTCATGAAAATCACAAATTCTTACCAATTTTCTGCAATCATGTGAGTCCATTTAATTGAGTCCCATTTGTAGATTTTCCCCTTCGCTCACTAAAACTACAGAATCTAATTTCCGCCCGCAGAATAGGGACGTAGTTCCTGGACTGGAGACTTCATTTGTCGAATGGTTATTTACAATGCGAACTACACGAAACTGTGATTAGTTTCTTGCTGGTCTCGTCGCGCGAACCCACCAAGACGAATAATTTAATAAGCTTAACATGTATGCCCCGAAAATATGGCGGCGTGCATGCAATTTAGTGCACTCAAAGCCTGGCAGTATTTATTTTATGGCCACTGAAATGCATCCCCTGCCTCTTCTAAATGCATGTTTTCTGCATCATGACCAGGGTGGATTTTAATGGTGAAGTTTTTCAGTGGCTGTATTTCACTGCAAGAGCTGAAGTTTTAGCTGCTCGGGAAAGCGTACTGTGCCTGAAAATGGAAATTACTTAACATTAGCTCGGTTTGCGGCTTCCATTCCAATGGTACTCGGTCCCTTTCTTTCGGAACCTACTTTGATCCATCTAGTAAATGACTGGTAGCAGTGCACAGATGGCTCAAATGATATTTTTTTTCTTCGTCTTCCTGTTCACATTTGCCACTGAAAGGACGATATTCTGTTCATGTAACATTAACGAATGATTGCAAGCTTCTGTAACAAGAACAACAACCGCAACAGTGTATACTGTATAGGCAATTTGTTAAAAGGAAGTTTCCTAATCAAATTAATTAGAGAAGAAGATAAAGAGAATAATTTTTGAAATTCACCATAATATATAGAATTACAGGTTTCTGGTATATGGCGCAATCACTACATAATATAATAAATGAAATAAAAATACAGGCTTATATTAAACTGGCTCTATGTATTGTATTCAGCTACTATAGTAGTGCCCTATAATTATTATTTTAGATTTTTTTTAAAAGAAGTTGGAATTTACTATCTCCAAACGTGACGTATATAAAGAACCATTTCCCGTAAGTCGCGTTACAATAATATCTCCTTAGTTTTGTCAGTCAAGGGTGGTTTTGAGGGGTTGAATTAGGATAGAGGTTACTAGTTCTCATTTCTCAATTAGATTTACTTAAAGATGCAAGAATGGTCGCTATAAGTTAAACCCCCTAGTAGTTAAAAAAGTAAGTGTAGTCTTTCAACCCTTATTCGATGTTATTCCTTGTCTATGTATATCATAAACGGAACCTCTGTCCTCTGTGCAAAATTTCACCTAGGGTGTTGATGAGTCGGTCGTGACTTGTCTTTTTAATCCAACATAGTGAATAAAAATTTGAAATTTAGATTTCGAGGTGCATTGAGTCACCATTAGCGCTGCCTGTGCCAATTTCGTAGCTGTAAGTGCTATATATTTGTCTGGACATTGCACACACGTGGGCAGACAGCGAGACAAGCACTTCCTTTTATAAGTATAGATTGTTTAAAAAGAGAGGAACTCTCAAAACTTTAAGAAATATTATACTTAAAATAAGATATAATAATTCGGTGCAACAATCAATACCAAAAAGCACCGCATCCTTTTGCATTTGCAGTAGGTATAACGCAAACAGTATGGTGCTTTTAATTTAACCCATTACAATGACTTCTCACTGGGTGGCTTAGAATGGCTAAAGTAAATTATAGGTACAGATGCATTATATCATTACTCATTCATCACGACATGGATGCAAGTAAGAAGAAGGGATATAAAAGGACAAAAGCGTCATCCGCAAGGAGCATTTGTGCAATGAACAAGAAATGCACACATGCACGAAATTAGAATTACGTTCTCCATCATAATCGCAATGCTTATCTCAACAGCAAATGGGGCAGACTACTGTTTAAATAAAAGTGGGAGAAAGGATCCTTTTGTCTTCGTTACGTAGATATTCTTGTGCCCCATGTTGAGTGGTTGCTCCAGTAGAACGCCTTTGCATTATACCAAAAATGGCTTCAGTTAGTGATAATACCCATTTTCTGGGAATCCCTCAGCACATTCGGTGTAGCAGCATTTAAATGTGGTGATAGCAGGTGTTAGGGCCTTTATCTCAAAAGTAGTGCATTCCCACAAAACGAATACTTTGCTGACATTTAATTAAAATGGCGTGAAATATGATGCACAATGGAAAAACAAAACCTCCTGACACATTTAGTTGCACACCTATGTGTATGTCTGCACTCTACAGTCCACAGTGTAAGTCGGCAGCCGAATGGAGTGCACCCAACTGTTGGGGGGAAGAAAAAAAATTTTAATTAAACGCGTATCACTTCGTATGAAGCAACTTAGTTATTCTGGAAGCCACATCGTATTGCCCGCCTCTTCCTCCAGACGTTCAACTCAGGAAACCTTCGAAAAAACTCATTCCGGCCGAATCGCCGGGACAAAAGCAGTTTTCCGGGTCGCAATTCCATTTGCGATTTGCATACCACCAGATGTACGTACACCATTCCAAAAACATCCACCGCCTGATAACGAAGGAAAAGAGTTCTAATTTGCCAAGTTCCGTTCACCATCAAGATGTCCTTCTGATGCGAAAATTTTTAATTATAACTTCAAAAGACGCAAATTATTTTTCGCGATGATCGTCGAGATACTTATTAAACATTACTTCTTCTTCAAAAAGTTTTCCAAGCTCTTCGTTTTTTTTCCTTTTACATAATTCATCAGTGATACTCTCCGACTGCGTTTCCAGTTATCATAAGTAACTTTGTAAGTCCCATTGGACATTTCCAACACAAATACAAACACGAAAGTATTTTAATGCGCAAAACAATCATTTTATCTTAATGAACATTTCGCCCACTAAAAGAGCTTCTATCCTCAAAATCTTTTGTATCGGAAACAGTTTTATTGATAACGTATCCAGAGTTATTTACTGGATTCTAGTCTGACTTTTGTCTCAGTTGATTCAGCAAATAACGAAAAACAAGCAATTAAAGGATAGAAGTACGACAAGACAAACATCGAGATAAAATCAATGTAAAATTATCGTCGAATTAGTATCGATTTAGTACCGAAGGAGTAAACAGGAATATTCAGTGGAGTTTTTAAATTTTTGAGAATGCAAAAAGTTTGCATTAACTTCAAGCAGATCCTTTTTCAAGTATTAAACAGAAAATAACATTTAGAAATTTGTTTATCATGTAAATCCAATTGCGTGCAATTAATTCGTGTAAGCCTGAAAGACAAAGTTATGCTAACCGTTTATCTTTTGAATGTCCTTTTTGTGCTGGGAAGTTAATCATCAGATTTTCTCAGCTCCCAGTTAATTAAATTTGGAATCGAAGGCGAATCCTTTAATACCATTAAATAGTATACCGAAGAGATATGACCAAAAAAAAGACATAATCACCATTTGTGACAAACAACTTAATCGAGATAGTCAAATTCGGACAAACGAGCTGCTTGAATGTTATTAACATATCAATTAACCCTTCACGCATATCAATTTGCCCAACTCAGCAGACCCTTTCAAAGTGGCACTCACTCTATTTGATTATCCTCTATATTGCAACATGGTGCTTAAAAGTAAGTAATCGCTCCGGAGAGGACATCAAGGATAGTCTTCAAACAATGTAACTCATCCAAGACTCTGTCTTTTGTTTTGTGAGAAGTAATGTTTGGTCTTGTGGTCGGCTTACGTGTCATGTCCGCAATAAACACAACCAAATTGCTCTTTCTATTCATCCCAGTCTTTATCTCAGAAGGGAAAACGAATTAAATTAAGGCCTTCCCCTGGAAGTTGTACTGGAATGTGAAGCTAAAAACAAAATGGAACTCCAACAAGAGCAGTTGTATTAAAAGCTTCTCGGTTTTGTGCACAGCATTACAGCACCACGCAATTAAGGCGAATTTCGGACACCCAATATACGAGTATATAATATATATGGTAGTATATACGGTATATCCCCAGCAGCATCACTTGCAGAAGAGGATTTGCATTTTTCAAGTAATTCAATTTTCCAGCATCCAAATTAAAGGAAACTCTGCGCGTAATTTGAATTAGCCTAATTTGTGTAAATTTGTGATATTTATTGCATCAATCGATTTCAACGAGACATCCCGCGCAGTCAGTATCAAAGCTGATCAATAAACCTTTCTGACTCAATAAAAAATTTAAAATGATTTTTTTTCGTAATTTGACTCCTGGTGTAAGCGAATGGAAACTCGAGAGGATTCGTTTTTTGTTCACCGTGCACCCAAATATGCTCTGTGAATTATAAAAGCGTTTCTCGATTACAGGGACTGCTTAATTGACTCTGAACCCTACAATTTTTAGCAAATACCTGCAATTTGATTAGCATATCCTTAATAAAGAATTAATTCTCGTTAGCTTTTCCAGATACTTTTAGCACACGTTTAATTTGCAATAAAAACGTTAGATTAAATGAAAGTTAACAATCGATTGCTTGTATTGATTGAAAAGGGAAGTTAGTAAAGATGGTATGTTGTACACGTACATATATTCTAAAAAAATTGGTGAATTTGATTATTTTAAAATTTAAAGCCTAACAATAAGAAATCCTGTGAATTTTAATTTAATAAATTGCCAGAGACGCTGCAATTGATAATGCAGCATATCTCAAATGACATAGGAGATTTATGATCATTGTTTAAGCTGAAGTAGTAGAGCGATTATATTCAGCTATTCAAACGCGTAAAACAGCGCCTCTATCGGCTCGGATCCGCGGGATAAAATGCAATGACGAAATTGCCTACATACAGGCAGCAGTCCGCTTTCTTTTTTTCGCTCATCTACAATGTAATTTTTTGTCATTTTGTATTATCAACTTTATCATGAAAGCAAAAAACAAGCAAATCTTCCAGATTTTCTTTATCGAAAAAAAATTAATGTTGCTCAAAAGTACCAATCGATTATTATTCAACGATTTTTTCAATTCTAGGTAATCTGATCGATATTCTATACAAATACAAGTTCTATAACACAATACAATCTATTTTTTATTAGCGATTTAAAACCACGTCCAAACCATAAAACGAAATTGTTTCATGATGCTGCAAAACCTTTGAGCATTCAAACAAAAGTATAACAGGAACAATTCAAGATAGCACAATAGCTTGGATGCTTCTAAACAGCTAAGATTGGAAAGTCGTTAAGATAACAAATGAGTTTTGAACACCTTATTTAGCAATTGAGACGACATACCCCGATACCTGAACAATAAACAATCCAAAAAGTTCGTTTGTTGTTGTAGTAATTTTAATAACAAACCGTGCAGTATTCATCTTAATTATTCGCCCCTGGCTACCGTTTTCTAATTAGACAGTGGTTTGGAACAAGGTCGGCTCGAGGGTGGTGCGCAGTTGGACCGACAAATCGTGTGTAATGACAAAACTTTGGCTTATTCATTCTGATTATCAAAATTTGTGGAACCCTCGAAAGGCACCCCCTGGGCGGTAACAGAACATGCACAGGAGTCCGTGGTCTGCCCCCGGATTTACTGGTAGTTAGCTGCCGGGTTTTGATAAGTTTTCTAATTTTGGGGGAGGCTGGTAACGTTTTTCCGCATTTTCAAAGTTCTTAAACTTTGATTTTTGCATGTCACGTTTTTAGATTTAGCTCCAAAGTTCAACTTTGAAATTAGTTTTTGTAAATAATGGAAGGATCCCGGTGGATAACAATTTATCAAACGGCTGGAGATCTGATACTTCGCCGCACAGTGAGCAGATGTGCCTTGAAAGCTGTGTCGTCCTCTAACGATACTCGATTCCTTCTTGTCCCACACCGATATTATTTTATTATATTCGTGGCAAAGGAAATCACTTGAACCCATAGGACAAAGCTTCGCCACTCGCATGGTTCAGTGGGGTATCCTTGGCTCTTGTAAACTTTGTCCTGCTTAGTTGGATTTTCATGTTCGTTTATTCACTCCGAAAACAAAGTTTACCCTTGAATAAAGCCGAAGAAAGGAGCAAGCACTTGAACTGGGTCAACATTTTCCAAATCTAAAATGAAAGGTTTCAATTGTCCTCCCTTGTTGTTGATAATACAACCTACAGAATTTTTCCATGATGAACGAACTGTAAAAGTTCAAACGGTTTTCCATGTTATTCAACAAATCTTATATTATTATGTATATGTAATTATACTTATCTACACAATCCTGTTGAAAATGTATATCCAGCATATTTGGGAAAAACTCAAAAGGCACACTCCTAGAATACATTCTGATTCACATACATACTTACCTACATATATTGGAGAGATCATTACGTTTTATTTAAAAAAAAAAAAAAAAAAAAAAAAAAAAAAACAGATTTCTTCTCGCAAAAGAGTTAAAAGAAGTTTCTTTAAATCATCCTAGAATCCTTTCATCTGTGTAAACTTTTCTGATACGAAGAGACGCGCTGAAAGCACTGCTCCTTGACCTAGTTTAAGGACGTAGCTACGAACTTAAGGAAGCATGCAGTAAAGAACCCATTACACTTTAGTGCACAATACGCTAATAAGTAAAAGTAATTGAACTAAGTTCAATGTATTTTTATATATTCCATTGTACAATTTTTTAAAATGTATATTATTCTTATTATGTTTTATTCATGTGCTTGCTATAGAATCTGTGCAAATCTATGAAACAACCACAATATAGAGGATTGAGGAAATTCATTGTTCAAACAATCAAACTGCAGATTGCTTTGTGATTTCTCTAATCCTTTGACAGTTTTCATGCCAGGAATGAAACTTTGGGCAATTACGGATGAACATAAGTCGACATCATCCTAAATTGGCTGTCTTGACACTGGATTCCTAAATAGAGGAAGGGACACAACTTGGTCTAGTCTTGTAAGGGTCAGTTGATAGCTAATTTATAGAACCAGAGTTGCGCAATGTTCTGTTCGGATAATTTGCACGCTGAATGTGGTCATATTCATCCTGTCGAAGCTGTCTGTGCAGCATTACCAGTTTGTATGCATATTTCATGGCTGTTGTTATCTTTGGTATCTTTTACGTATTCATCCATGTCCCTATAATTGTTACTGCCTCATTGCCCCATGTTGGTCATCGTGCGCTATTGTGCTTGGATAGTACAATGGGCTGAGACCTGTTAGCTCTTGGAGTCCTTCTCGAGACCCTGCAAGTAGATGGAGATTGAAATGGCGGAAACCTTCAGACGGATTTAATTTACTTCAAGAGTCCTTCAATTGCAATGTCGCTGGCACCTCTTCACCTTCTCTTTTCATTCCAAATGCGGCTCGTCACTCACGGTTACTATTGCCACTTTATCTAAAGTGACTTTTCCCATGGTATTAGTGAGTGCTGTCATGATAAGGAAGACCTTTCATAGCGCGAAAAGGGAGAAAAAAAATGAATTTACATAATTTATGCAGATTATGCCCTTTCTCCGCCACGAAACATCCACTTAAAGCATTACCAGGGAGCGCAGGATCCACCAAACAGTTATGCGAGAATTTAAATATTTGTGGATGGCATGAAGGCAATTTCACGGAAGATGAACCAAGCCTGCTTATCTATAAAATTAGAGAAGAGACTTCAGTTTAGAGCAGAACTCCGCCCGCCTATTCAATGATATAGTTTGATGATCCAGCTAGGGACCGACATTGAGTGGGGTCCTTAATGTTCACCCTCAGCATTCGAGTTCTTTTTATTATATTGTTCTATCAGAAGAAGTTGAGCACTACCAGCCATCATCAGTTTCATTAGAAAATGCCGTAAGCGCTCTTTATAATAGGTAACGACAATCACGCTTTCAACACATTACCATTAATTAATTCCAATCCATTTACATCCTTGATTTACGTTCCAGAGCATTGCTATTAATGGTTATTTCGTGGCCAGAAAGTTCCACCTCAATTTCAATGAGTTTTGTTTCCAAATAGCATGAAAATTATCCCATATATCAAGACAGCATCCTTCTTTAGCATCTTTATCTTCACTTCGCAAACAACTTCGGGAATTGAAATTTATATTGTAGAATTGGCAATTCCGTCGGTAATTGCATTTTGTTACTTCCAACGATGAAACATAATTATACTCAAAATTATTCTAAAGAGCGCAGACGCCTCCAAACTCTCGAGGTTTTGTGATATTTAAATTGAACAAAAAAATTACACAGTTGGATACATTACAGGAAATCAATTAAAAACAATTTCGAAATTTTAAGATCAGCATTAAACTGTTATGTTGAATATATCCATAAGCAGAGGATGTCCTTCCACCTAGTTATTGTTGAAAACGGGAAATTGAAATAAATAATAAAACATGTTTCGAATGCTCGTATTTTAAAATCTACAATATATGTACTTAATATTTTATTTAATAAGGAGAGTAATTTGCACCTTATAATAATTCATCTTGCTTCAGTTGAAAGAGCATCAACATCATGTTTAAATGATTCCGAAATGACAAGTCATATTCCTAAATATCAGACCGGAACTTTTAAAAATCTTACAGTATGTACTGTGTTTAAAAATATTCGATTTTTTTCGTGTTATCTAAAACCGCAGACCTGCATGACTTGGCCAATCTCCTTCTAGTCTTGTATTATATTGACTCACACCTCACCACCAACTGATCGAATCACATGATCTATCCGCAGAATCTATTTTAAACCTAGTTTTCACACTAGCATAAGGCTGCAAGTAAAATATTTATGAAAATCTCAACATTTGGGTGTGTGTGTTAAGTGTAATATGATAGGATTATTTCCGAGTTTCATCAAGTCTCTCGCGCATGCCTAGAGCAAGATTTTCCTCGATCTATTTTCGGGCACACATTTACATGGACACGGTCACGGTGTATTCTGATTTATTTACAAATCCCTGCATAATACAAAATAAAATTTGATTTCCTAATCAAAGTACTTATTTGTTAATTATTTCACTGGTTTTATGTGGCCAATACATTAAACAACAAGGTCTGGTGAATTTTTGCCCGGACATGCTCCATACTTCTTTACATTCCATATGCTGTTTCAATACTATTGAATGCAAGGAAGCATGGAACTTTCGGAGGCGATACCTAAAAAGTACAATCCGAATTGGCCTGTTTTCAATTTTAATGTTCTCAATAATAAGTAACACGGACTTACCCGTCCCGTAACCACTTTCCTGCAGCCAACAAGTACATACTGAGCCAAGTCTGCCATGCTTCTGTACAAGGACTCACATTTTGAGATATCTGCGGGGGACTTACCATCCTGTCGAGAATCGCTCTCAACTTATTTGTGTGTCATATGCTTGAAATATGTTTCTGCAGAGGGATGAAAACAATTGTAACGAAACATGCATTCATGTAATTTGATTATTTTAGAAAAGGATAATTGTGTGAATATTATGTCAATTTGGAATTTCCCAGCTATTGTGAAAATCTACAAGTTCACTAGCATGCAACGTACAACAGAGTCCTTTTACACTATTCCGTTTTCGGAAAGGCGGAAATATAACTAAATCATTCAAGTATTCTCCGTTGAGATGGTTTATTGTCAGCAAGATATGTAAATGAATTATAATCGTCCCGATGGCACTGACAATTTTGGTAATTACCATACAAGAGTATTTATTTGTTAATATTTTATTAGGTATTCTTGAGAGTTTCAAGGATCTAGAAAATTATATTTTGAAGGACAAAATCCGGAACACGAACTTTTTTTGTTTTTTTAAATAACTAAAATCGCTTTTTATACCCACAGGAACTGTAAAACGAAAAGAAGGATGTAGGTGTTGATTATTTGCAGCTGTATTTTCAACTTCCTGAATTAAACAAAGCAATATTTTTCAAATGACGTAAACTGCCAGTTTTTCACAAAATTTTTACAGACCTCAAAATAATAATTGAAATCAATAATTGTTTTGTACTTTTTACTTATGACATTTTACAATTTCCAAGAAAAGCACTTAAAAATTATCAGAAAAACTTTCAGAAAGCATTTTCATGCTAGATTTATGCATTTTGCTTTCAAATAAATAAATAAAAAATTAGATTTCCGCTGAAATCTTTTTTTCTGAAAATTTTTTATTCCAGTTCCACTTCAAAAGTCATAGAATCCAGAACTTTAAGGCATTTAAGAATTATAAAAACTTGTTTTGGAAAAATATTGCAACTGTATAGTTTAAGAAAAAATGATTTTCTGTTTTTTAAAAGGTAATGAGTTTTGTTTTACAGACACATATTGCACAAATCCACTGCAATTTAATGTCTCATGACAGCTATTTATTGCTGTAAAAAATGAATTGCTATTCATATAACAACCTAAAAATATTTCTTCCATTTGAATCTAAATAAGATTTTTCTCATAGCTGAGAAATTTCCTCGGAAAAGTGAGTGCCAGGCACAAATGAAAAACTCTTCCCACGTCCAAAGGTGATATGCCAAATTTTGATCAAAAGTTATTTTTAAACTCAATTTAAAATTTTTGCTCATTAAAAATGGCTGACAATATTGTTATCCAAATTCTGTGGAGATATTTTTCGGGTGTATGAACTTATTCTGAAAAATGTTACTTTTATAAACAACAAAATATTAAGAAAGGATGCTTAATACTTTAAACAACAGAAGAAGCTTACATTAAAGTTGTTTGTACAGTTGCCAAACTGTTTGAAGATTTGCCAAATTTTAAAGAAATGATAGTTCTAAATTAATTTGAAAACAACTCTGAACATTTTCGTTTTAAATTCGTAATTTTTTTTATAAACATGCAAGCAGAGTTCACATGATAATGTAAAAATAAAAAAAAAAAATTTCGAATAAAAGAACAAAATTAGCAAAGTATTTCTAGATTTAGAGTCACAAATATTTTCTTATTTAAAGTTTTAAATTACGTAATCTCAAGTATATTTACGCGTATCCTTTTTGTGAATCATAAAATATAGAAAAAACAACGTTACTGTGGAAATTATTCAAGGAAAATACTGTATGGATGGCAATTCGGAAACTCGATATGCACTCTCGGAGGCAGACCAGGAAAAATATTTTTAGAAAACTATTTTCGTAGTTGTTCAAATTTAGTAAAATCATGTATATTATTGCGCAATCAAATCTCCAATAGGCTCTCTCCAACCATAGAGTATACGTATTAATATACACTTTCGTTTATTACACAATATTACCAAAATTTAAGCACTTTCAATTAAAAATTTTCTAATAATGAAAATTTTCACAAATTAATGAAATTTATTAATCAATTTGAATTTTCACTGTAATACACTTCCTTTAATATAATATTTAAATTTTTCAACAAAATTATATTTTTTATAATACCGTGTTATCGTTCAAGGGTTGAATATTAAATATTCAATATCCAACTAAACTATTCCGGGGCAGTTTTCCTACTAATGGGGCTCCCATGGATTTGACTAGATTCATGTCGACAAAATAAATACACGAAGAAGATCAGCAAAACTTCGGAGATATTTTCGGTGTATGTTCCTTATATATATTCACAAAATTTCAGATGAAACAGAAATGTATACTAAATGAACACATATGCAAAACCACAGCGTACTGTATCGTTTTAATCGAAATTAATGATGTTCACTGATCAAGTTCTAGACAACAAATGCACTAAAGGATGCAGATTTCTCAGTTTCTAGCGGTAGAAGTAAACTGTACACTTTAAAACGATTACGAGAAGAGGATAGCCCTACCCCAGAGTTTGCTACAAACTGTGTAAGGGGTCTAAAAATGGCCACAAGCTAAACCATCAAAACTACCAGAGTCCACACGTATGGACTACAACAACCAGCAGCAAGAAATCTTAGAAAAATCTTACTCTGCACCCAGTGCACAGTCTACATGTGTAGCTGATATGTATTTTAGGAGAGCTCTGAAGATATATATTTTTTACATTATTCTTTTTAGGTTTCTTGTTATTATTTTCATCGGGATAGCCGATGTAACAGGCAAGTTCCACGTTGTCCTAAAAAAAAATTTTTCTCGCCTCCTTGGGACACGTATGCGAATCGTCTTGAATTGCTGATGGTGACGCGCTCGTACTTTAATTGCGCATACGGCTATCACATGTGTCTACGTTCCAACTGTAGGGGGTAGACGACTCACTCCAACGACGACTAAAAAATCTACACATGTGGGCACACTCTAAGGGATGATGCACTCGAATTGATCTCTGCACAATAATCCCAACAGCTGAGGATCAGGAATGCTGTAACGAGACAATCATGGAAATAAATAAATTCCAAATTTGCTAAAAATAGCAGATATACAAAACTGCAGACTCGTACGTGGTGGTCACCAGGATGAGTGATTGCCCTCTTTTAATAACCGGCGATATCCATTTCATATTTTTAGTTTTGAGCCGCGTGAAGGATCCATCAGCACCACTTCTAATTATTATGCGAAATCTTTAAAATAAATTGAATTAATATTATTAATTGTACCAATATGTATCAGAGTTCAAATATACATCCAAAAAAATATACCTTATAATATTTTATATTCAATAACTCTTACAAAAACAAAGGTAGTACCATAATAAATAAAAGAATTAATAGATTTTGTCACGTCTGTTTTCTAATAACTGTTGTTCTAGTATAAAAGCAATTTAAAATACTTCAATTTTATTGCTCTAAAAAGTTAAAGAAAATTCAATGGACTTTCTTATACATCTAAGCATCTCAATTCGGTTTCTTTTCAGTTTGAAAATTATGTTTCAGTGCAGTTTTAAAAGACAAAATTGGAGGGATGAAAAACACGTCTCTCGTGTCCCGTCCCTCTGTTTCGTAAAACTTTACAATTTAATATTTGCCTTATCTCACTATTCAGAACAAAAAGGTTATTCAGTTCCTGTAGCACCTGAACTGAGCTCCTTCCTCCAAGGATACTTTTAAATTTCTTCTTAAAATTACTCTATATTTATTCTATTCCCATGGCCAACTGGAAAGCGTCCAGGAGACCGATTCCCAACTCCGTGAAATAACTACCCCCTCCGACATGTCGCATTCTAAACAAGTTTATTAGGTGCTATTTATCACAAGCTTGACATAAACTGTACAAGGCGATGTTAAATACAATTTCCTTCAAAAGTTCAACCATTATTCATGACTTGAGCCAAATTTAAATCAATAATGGAAGCTTAACAATACAGTGTTGCTATGAAATATTCAACTGGCAAAGCCACACAAATATCAAAAATTCTAAAGCAACCGCAAGAAATCCCCCTCCACCATCATCCGCTCAGCAAAGTGCACCAGAAAAGCCACAATTCTCGTATACCCTCCGACGAATTCACCCCCTTCAACGACAATAACTTCCATTTATGCATCGCCAGGATGCTGTTGGGACCAGAAGAAGATATCCGAGGCGAATGTTCTTACAGCCAACGTCGAGGTGCATGCAAGTGACATATTTACTGCGTTTTTATTTATACACGTCATCGTTTTAAATTTCCGGGTCGAAATTCATGAATTGAATTTTCCGACACCTACGCTCTCGAGCTGCCACCTCGACGCGCCCTTTTATTTTGCTACCCGGCTACCCAATAAAGTTATGCTCCCACTGTCCGTGTATTCCTGGCGAGAAACCACAGAACGAATGTGAGACGTGAAAACCTGCAAGCTTCACACATATCCCAGCAGAAACCTTTTTGGGGAGAATTTTTCTGGCCAAGTTTCCAGGTCCAAGTGGCTGAAAACTCCGGACCAAGTTCCAACCAGCACTTGAGCGGCGTCTCAGCTGATTTTCCTCCTGATTTTCTGGTCTGGCAGATATTCCAGTCCGGGTCGATTGTATTGTGTTCATGGAATAGTGGCCCGTTGCTCTTAGCAAATATTTACACGCCTGGCTGCTCCTTGTGTCGCCTCCTGGGTTAGCAGTAGGATCCCCAGCCCCACTCCAGTTAGGTTAAGCTCAGCCCGAAGGGCTTCACTGAAAGGTTTAAATTGGTTTCCCGTTTGTAGAATATCAGTTCGCGTTCCATCCAAATTTACATACAAATACTCTGTACATGTTGAGGTCTTCCCAGTTCAGGTATTGTGGAAGCGAATGCACTCCTGGAGGACTGCACATGCAATTGAATGCGACTGTCCTTGAATGGCGAAACGATGAGAAAAATATGCATTTCATAGTGAAATCTAATTTAAAAAAGTTCACAGAAATATCACTGCTGGGGTTTCAAATGCACTCTTATTTAATTAAAATGATAAACTGTGTCATTTCCATTTAGACTCAAGAAGAACATGAAAGAAAAGTTAAAGAAAACCAAAATTCGATCAGAAACGAAACTTTTCGTAATTAAACTGTGATTTCATAATATACAATGACTGAAACATTTGTATCTCTATAAACATATTTTTTGTTGAATGTAGTAGGACCACAATTCAACGGCATAAAATTAAATATTTTCGTTACATTGCACATTTCTTAAATTCAACACCTCTTCTAAAACAGAAGAGGCAGACAATCTGGCGATCGAAGCAATTCAATATGATGAATTGTTTAATTGAAAAGAGAAAGCCTGTGCGTGATTAATACTTAGAGTCATAATATTTACAAGAAATAAAAACGCATCCTACACGTATTTCACACGAACTAGCTGAACTTATATATTGTTGCTATATTTGAACACGGTCATTTTCACTCGACATTTTCACCATCGAAATGTGCGCACGTTTCTATTAATTCATACAAACTAACGTGGTAAACGCGGATGTGTTAGTGGCACAAATACATGGCTAATTTTGATAATTTGGCATGAGATCCTCAAGAATAGATCTTGCTTTTGCTCGCATCTAGATCCAAGAAATGGAAAACTTGAGGATAATTTTCGGAATGCACATTTGAATGATCAAATCTAATGTAAAGTATATATAACAAGAAAAATATCTGTATGCAACAAATTAAATAGTCACCAAATTTCGACGAAGTAGAAAACTGCTTGAAACTTTACAGCATCGTATTCAATAATATCGGATGAGTCAACTGATATAAAAAAAACATCTGATCCGATC
Source organism: Leptogaster cylindrica (assembly GCA_963082835.1). Classification (NCBI taxonomy): domain Eukaryota; kingdom Metazoa; phylum Arthropoda; class Insecta; order Diptera; family Asilidae; genus Leptogaster; species Leptogaster cylindrica. Next base: position 8,279,666 of record OY720105.1, on the reverse strand, counting down.
TCGTCAATTTGTACCAATGTTGTATTGAAATGATTCCTTGTTAGAACTATTTGAAGATGTTTGAAAACAATTTAAAACATTCGAGCTGCGCTTTGTCACTTTTAATCCTTGTTGATGGGTTAAGACGAATGCGAGATATTCAAGGAAAAAAATAGGCTCATCAGTAAATTCAAGGGACGTGCATTCTGGTCGCCCAAAAAAAACAATCAAAGGAATAAGTTTAAAAATATTATTTAATTTGTTAAAATTATGAATGAAATATGCCTTATATTTACGAATCACATCTCTAAATACTTTCATAGAAACTGAAATTAAAGAAATTGTAATTAACAAAAAATTCAATTAAATAAACTTACAGCAAAGTTTCCACTAATTGCTTTAATGAAAAGTTTTAACTTAAAAATTATTACAAACTGCAAAAGGCACAAGATAAATTTATGAATTGGATCAGGGAATGACGTTCAGATATTTCTTTCATTTATCTTTTTCTTTTGAACGAAAGAAACATATTTTTATTGTTGAAAATTCGCATGATTTACAATTGCAAGAATCGTTTGCACCTTGGAACAATAAATTTTAATTTACTGGCTGGATTACTTTGGATAGCTGTGTAAACGATAAACTCGCTTTCAAACAAAGCACTCCTGAATTTCCTTCGTCGTCCCTGGACAACTCCACAAAGACAATTGCTTCGAAATCAGGAACGATTAGGGTCACATCATTTATTCTCGAAGCATTCTGAAGTTTTGTGGTTTGCAAATATATTTCAGCAGCTGTCAAAACAAAATTTCTAAAAGTTTTTAACTAGAGAATGTGAAGCCGGGAATGTAAATTGGGTGTCTTCCTTTCTGGATGCCAGCAAGAGGAGCAAATGTGCATACATAATTCCATATCTCCACAATTCTACTCTGTGAATGCAGTGAGCATCTTAGTTGTAAGCACAGTTCGACTTCGGCGGGTAAACTTGTGTCTTCCTTGTTGTAATATACCCGCCCCAAAAAGTATTTACGTATTCATCCTTCGTCACTGCAGTAATCCCACACAACAAAAACTTAAGAAGAAAAGGTAACTGGAACAACCACAGGAAGTGTTATATAAAAGCGATTTCCATCTCGCAGGTGAAAATTACACTCCAGGGAGTTGTAAAGTTTACTCTCAAAAGCATTATACTGGCCAACAGAAAGGTGCTGGATCCCTGTTTAATGCTCCCATCCCCGCATTCCGCCCTATCTTATATTATGCTTCAAGGATAAGCACAATCGCACCTGTACTCCCATTGTCAGAAGTAGGGCCCCACTTTGGAAACTGTTTACACTTCTATAGCAGGGCTAAAGAGGTGATTATATTGCTTTGTGGGGCCATAGCCACGACTATACTTATCGAGGAATTGCCTCATTGTGGCTGGCCATGTTTTTTTCTTTCTTCTTTCATTTGGATAAAACGAAATTCCCTTATTGGCCTTTTATTGCCAATGGATAAACGTTATTTAGAACTCTAAAGGACGAGTAATGCTCGGAAAGATTATGCGACTTAAGAAGAAATTATTAAAATTTCAACGGGTCTAGCCACACTAGTCAGATTTTTTTTCAAAACGTATTTGAATTTTATTAAATCACGAAATGAATCTGAACAATGTTTCTATTTACTCATTACACTGACCCACAGCCGAAATCAGAATTGCGCAAACTCAGCGTTTTTTAGGATAAAATTGGGCCGCTAAGCTTGAATTTGTTATCCGTTTTACCATAGCACGTTAAAATTTTTAGGTCTTTACTCTTTACAATTCAAGGTCAACTAGAGACAGCCTTTACAGTCCTTATTAGCTGCTTTCCATTTTGATCTCCAATCCAATTTGTGTCAGGGAAAGTTTTTCATTACTTATTAACTTCTGATTTTATCATATTATAATCGCTGAGTTTGCTCCATTCTGGCAAAATGTTTTCGATTTTGTTGCACAGTGTTATCACTCCCTAAACTTAAAATTAACAACAATACAATTTCTCCAGATGAATGAAAACAGGGAAATAAAATTTTGCAGTTTGTAAAACATTCAATGCAGTCCTATTTCTAATTCAAGACAACAAATCCAATTCATTGTCTCCATTGTTTGTTCTCAACAGTTTTAGTAACGAAACATGTCATTAGACTCGTAATTGGAAGTTGGAAACATTCGTTTCCCTTCCCTTAGATTCGAAATTTTCTAAATTAGAGAAGAAAAACTCATTTCACATCAAGAAACTTTCATAATTTTCAACACTTTTGCAAGTTGCAGCTACTATAAATCATTTCGAAGTACACACATCAGTTTTGTTATAATGTTCCTTTTAATAAATATGCAAATATTGTTTGCATGTCCCCATCAAAGCGAGATATGAACACATTTAGTTATAATTTAGCTCGGATAGCATTGAAGGGAGCAACTTTAAAGGGTTTAACACGTACAACACTCGCACACGTGATGTGAACAAATGAAGAATATTCAAATGAATATTTCAAATCACGTACAAAAGCTTGTAATAACATTTTTAAATTCACATTTTGCTAAAATTTTATTCTGTCTGCATTTCCGCGAAAATCAATACATGGCCGATGTAAATCCACGAAATTATGTAAATTATTACTCAAAAGTTAACAAATAGTTACTAAAATCATAAATAGATACGAAAATTTTTGCACGCTGATCTGGTAATTTCGTTTGCTGTAAGGATAATCGCATATAGTGCCGATTTACAATGCATTTACTATGCTCGATCTAAAACAAATAGGGAAAAACTAATCCAATTCATCCGAACTCCGAAAACAACACTCGTTCGTGGAATTTCACTCCGTTGAAGAACTGTAAAACAGCAATACTAAAATTTATTTCAGTGCTACTATGGACAAAGCTTCAGAATTTTGCGTATAATACATTTCAATTTACAAATTAAGGTAATGTATTCAAAATTAGTTGAAACCCTTTAATAATTAATTATCTGCACACTACACTTATCCTGCAGCAGGAGCGACAAATGATATATGCACAACTACTTCCAGTGGCGGTGGCAAGTCTTGAAAGTCTCTTATGAAGCATTTGGGCATCCTAATTGAATCATTATTACTCGTTCAGCAATTCTATGTTTATTCCAAACATGTGCTGCACGCATTTTTCACAATCAAAATGCTTTTAGGGAGTATTCCATACGAAAAGTTTTAACATTAAATCGAAAAGGGTCCAAGTACAGAAATAACGAATAACGAAAAAGATCAATGTGGACCAGCATTCTTAACATAAAAAACATACGGCGACATTATGCGGACTTAGTTCTCCAGCTAAGATTTTCCATCTTCTTGCTCAATTTCAGATAAATCAGCAGCACCTTGACATGTACTGCAGAAGGATTATGCTCTTCATCACAGGACTTCCTGGTAAGTCGACCTACATAAACTGGAGGCACGTAGGAGTGCCTGATGAAATTGTTGGTGCAAAATGAATTTCAAGGAACAGCATCCAGAAGTTTTATCACTTTGCAAACGTGTTCGACTTAGACAAAAAAAAACTAAATAAATAAAATTGTCCTATGGTGATTCAGAGAGTCCATCAAAGCTATTCCTACTCCATGGAGGAGTGTCATTTGATACGACTAGATTTGCGGTCGCCTGTTAGTCAACCATTCACTCGAACTGTTACACAATGGCGTGCGCCATTACTGACTCCAGATAACAACAGAAGACAATGTTGAATGTGCCCAGAAGTTCAGTTCTTAATTAAGATATTTCTATTTCGGAATGTCTAAGAGGCGCTGAATAAGGCGTACAGAGCTGCCACAACAGGCAGCTTCCTAGGAGTGATTACATAGAGAAAGCCAGAATGTAGAAAAACCTGCACGGAACACAGTCCCTTGGTCCAGCTAAAAATATAAAATGTGAACGAGGCTATTGCACTCAATCTCTTCAGAACATCTATAATTAGGTATTGCTAGAGAATTTTCCATTGGAGCTCCTCAACGTCCAGAATGTCTATTTTCGTTAAACTCTATCAGTTCTTCGACACGAGGAATACGAACAACTACAAATGAAAAATAAAGCAAACATTTGCATTGCATGTACTAAATTTTTAGCATAGTTTAAAACTTTAAGGGACCAACGGTTTATGCTCGAAGCCATGAACAAGTTTGTATGATTGAAAATTTTCATTTCAACTCAACAGATACTTAAACGTTCTTCAGTAAAATTTTTTCTAAAAAAACACTACAGAAAAGTTCGCACATACTTCAAATTCATACAATTAGAGTACAAAAAGTAAGTTTAACTTGAGTTGGTGCTGAAGTTCATAATAGATTAAATTGCTAAATTTATGAATTTATTGTTGAAGTTAACTTTTTAGCTTGCCGGGCACTTTTGCATTTCTTCTGTCGGGTGTATCTGCGTTGAAAAGAGTCCTTAGTTGTATAATAGTCTTTTAACTTTTCTCCTTACTCATAGAAACCCACAAAATTTACGATGTGCATGACTTTTCAGTTCAGAAATTGTATTCATAAGAAGTTCTAAATCTTATGCCGCCATTGAAACTATATATTGTGTAACCATTATAACAGTGAGAAATCGTCCTTAACGTTTCCAACGTTTTGCGTTAACTTGGGCAAATTTATAACGAAATTGTTGAATTGTGTCCTATTATTCGATGACGTTCCAATTCCCTGGGATTTTCCGAATCAGAAAGAAAACGAATAACAATTTCCCAAAAAGTGCCCCCCCCCCCCTTCACACTTAAACGAAAATCATGGAAAATATTCAAGTTCCGAAAGCACCTATATTTTGGGTCGTTAGAGTCGCACGTGCGGTTGCTGGCTCCAAGAAGGTGAGCTTTTCCTTCGCTTTCGTCGAGCTGAATGATAATATGAAATCAGCACTTTTCTTGTGAAGCATCCCATTATGTTTGTGTACATCTGATCTCCATATATTACATTCGTTGAACAGTTTTTCAAGAATATATAATTTTTCGCCGATTCACAAGACGCAGGACTTCCTTTGCGTCATTCTGTGTCCGGTGTCTCCACAGCTTTCAATAATGTCACCTGATAGTGTATTTGTTTCTAGAATTGCTAGAAAATAAATACTTGTCAAATTGCAAGTTAAGGATAAAGGATTGTATTTGCGGAGATAGTTTATTGGCACCACAACATCATTCATATAAGTCTGGGCACTCAATTCGTCCTCTTGTAGAGGGGTAAGGGAGTATGCTGTGAAACTGTGAAAAAACAGAAGACGCGACAAATTGGAATTCCAAGATATTTCCAAGAATTTCAACATTTCTTCTAATTTTTTTTCCCTCTTTTAGCCGGTGTGTATCTCCATAAAAGAGTTTTCTAGTAAACATCAACGAGATTACTTTTTGCCATTTTCTGATGACGGATGATCTTGTTTTTATCTTTATACGAGAATTATTCTCCTTATTGCTTCACGTCACTTTTTACTCTTGATGCTGTTGGATTTATAGCTTTCCTCTCATTTTCAGTATGTAGAGTGCGTCGAAATTATTCGACTTATCCTGATGTTGTATTGGCGTTCATTCGTACTTTCAGGTATTAACGGCTCAGACGGAGTTTCTAAGCAATTAGATGTGATATTATACGTGTACGTATTCGACAGCCAATCAAAAACTTATTAGAGTGCCATCGAATGCTGATCGATATTCGCTATTCGAAAGAAGGAGCTTATGCCTCGTTCGTTTTGGAGATGGATACTGCGACATACTATAAATTGATAAAAAATATTGAAGCACTACTCAAGAAACACTTTATTGTATTGTATTCCAAATTGAATTGCTTCGCCATTTCCCAGTCACTCTGCTTACTAGGACTAGCACTTGTCGAAAATTATTGCCTAGTTTTAGGCGTTATCAAGAAAATCTTTTACATTAGCTCAGTGACTAGTAGAAAAGTAATGTTAAATTATGCAAAAGGTCGTTTTAATACAAGACCAATTAAATTTAACTGTCCTACAATAAAAACAAAGTATGTACTAAAAGTACAAAGCATTAAACATTATTTAAGAGGCAAACTCAAGCATTGTGGCCTAAAGAGCTCATTTTTCATTTGACTCCACCCTTAAATCACTTTTCAGTTGAATGGAGCCTACAACGATTTTCACTGTTATCTGAAAATAGCAATGATTTATTGGCGCAATTCAAGCAAGAAAACTTCGTGATAACAGCTGAAAAACTACATATTTCACTGATGCTCTCGGGCAAAAAATTAATTATGCTAGTGAGCAGAGATCAGATATAAATTTAATGAATAAGTTGCGTTAGACGTGGAACATGGCGGCTATATAACGGACATCGTACCCCGTAAATACACCAGTCAGACACCAAAAGCGCATTAATGAGTTTTCGATTAAAATGCAATAATGGAGACAGACCAATTACACAAAATTTTATCAATCCGAATTGCGCAAACATAATGAAAAGCAATTTCAATCGATGTCGAGAGTTAAATCGTGTAAATAAAGGATTCAACTTGATTCGAGCAAATGCCATTCAGTTGCATTAGAAATGAAAATCGAGGAAACAAAAACGTACAAATAATACGGCAGGACATGAGGCTATATTGCTGTTTGTTCAAGTGTGCCAGGATATGCGTTCATCTTGCATCCCTGCGGCCCACTTTCGGGGCCAAAATCTGTCAAATCCGAATGTTTGCTGAACCCGAAAAAATGCCTTTGGCAAATAATTCGCAACAAAATGCTCATTGGTCTGTTATGAAATATTTATGTGTGCACAAATTGCATTAATTTGTGCAGCACGGAAATAAACAATGAGCAGCCATAATTTAGGGATTTCACTTTTGTCCCACAATCCTGACCGCCCGCCACGCCCACTCGCTTCAGAATGGCCCCAAACTGGTGGGACAAATTGCGCAAATGGGGGATGAAATCAGATCACAGTCGGTGAATACTGGGGATTCTGCAGAATTGCAGGGCTGTCGATTTTACGTTTCGCTGTAACGAGCTGACACTTCAAATTGATGTCAGAAATTTAAAGCACATCCAACAGCGCAGCAAATCAACACGTTCGAAAATTTATTCCTGTGCCTTGAACAAATTTCCAGTCGTTAGCACTGGAAACGCTAAGTTTTTAGTATTTTTCATTTTCAGCATGACTCCGCTTTATTCTCACTCATTCAGTAATAAATAAAAAGAAGGAAAAAACATCAACAATGCCGCGAAGTTGTTCGGTTGCTGTCGAAGGCCCTTTTGACCCATTTCTTTCTGGGAAATTTATTTTCGCGGCAAGAGCAATTTGAAATTTTAATGATACTTAATTGTTGCTACATTATGGGGGTGGACCAGGAAAATTATGCTTTGTAACACCTTACAAGTTGTAAAACATCAGTCATTCTTCAAAAAAGTTTTAAGGCTTCTAAGGAGGTTTTGGGGTATACCAGGATATACGAATACCTATTGCTGAGTCAGGTTTTTATTTGAAATATCACAATTTGATGCTTATAAAAATAATATGTATATACAAGAGCAATTTTAAGCGAGACTTTACGAAGACAGGTCATTTTAATTAACAAATTATGAAATTACATATATTGAAAAACATTAATTTATTTGCTTACTTATCATCTGCTCAAAATTGAACAGAAAAATTTGGAAAAATAAATAATTTTTTGAAATATTTTAGAATATTATTAAAAGAATAGTTATTCTTTATTTGTGTGTCCGAAATGTTTTTCTTCTCTTGATTGTTGGGTAAACATAACTTCGCATAGGTACCTAACACTGGATAAATTAAGGACCTATTTACGTCACGTTTGTTTTATAGACATATTTAAAATAAAATGACTAAAATGGAATTAAAATAAATTACCAATAAACAAAAGTCATTTTAGGGATACAGGAACCCTTTTAGCTCTCATCACATTTTATTGCCTTGTGCCCTTGTCTGAAGATGTTCGATCGTTAAAATAATTTTGCGGTAATAAAATATTATTGCCCACCAAAAACTCTTATTTGTCTTATTTTATTTGGATAATTATACTCTTATAAAGCACTAATTCTGTAGAAAAGTTAGTTATTACTGAACTGTAGTATTTACGAGGTACTGTGCCTCACATACGTAATAAACTGGACTGCATTTAGTGACGAAGTATTCAACTAGACATTTGGAAACACCCCTCTATCTTTATTTAATTTTATACTTATTACTTATTTGTTTTTATTAACCATTTAACAGGAAATTTTGCGCCCATAAAAAAGGAGATAGTCCATATAGAGTCATATTGCAGCACTAAAAACACAGGAGCGCGGCGTTACGATGTAATATGCCGCATTTCATAACTTATGAACAAATTTTAGATCGTCATTGAATCTCTGATTTCTGTGGCGAAATATTGGTTTTGGCAATTAATGGGTTTTCACAAATAGGTATGTTCCTTAAACAAATATAATTTACGTCTTGTATATGTTCTGAATAGAATAAAATCCAATTCTAACACAAGCAGTTTTATATGTACTTTTGATCCACTATTACGATTACTTGGAAAAAAGTCCTTTGTCGCTTCCACGTCACACTCGAATTCCCATTATCTATAGAAATGGTGCTCCAATTCCTCATCAGAACTCTAAAACCGTGCACTTTACGTCAGACAGAACCTTGATTCGTTCACATAGAGAAAACTGTGTCGTTGCCTAAAACAAAAGAATTCTTAAAATCCACAGTCGTCTGGAAACACACAATAGAAATTCGTCGAGACGAGATTTCATCTTTCATTTGGTGCTCCTTTAGCCGAAATTAAAACAATAATGAACGGATAATCCCAGAAAATTTTCGGATAAGTCGAATAAATCACAATATGTGGCTGAATTGCACTAAAATGGGGGACAATAAATATTATATGAGATTTACTTTGATATCCTGCTCAAAGGCACTCGGTCACTGTATGTGTATAATAGGAAAAAGGAGGCCAAGAGCTCGTGGAACAGATTAAAACTAAAGAAAATATTTACATAAATCTCAATGGTGTATCCTGAAGACCCACCTTTTGTCAACGTTGATTCCTTGCCTTTTTTATACTTTCAAAAATGCGGAAGTCAGTAAATGGAAAGCTTCAAAGTGTGAGGGTCATTGGGACGGAGGGACACATAGACACCAAGAACTGCAAAGCGATTATTATCCTGTGAAATGTCTCTCGAAGGACAAAAAAACGCAAGTGGAGTCAAGGGATATTGGATTTTTTAAGGAGTTGACTTTTTGCGGTAAGAATCAGAAATTTTCTGCCTTCTGGCATGAATAATTTTCGTTTAATACCTCCGGGTTGAACAATTTTGTATTGAGTTGAAAAGTTCGCCGTCTTGTTGCAAAGATATGATGGAAGTTACTTGCATGTATGGTAAATGGTAGTTTGGTTAACTAAGACCATGCCCTTTTGAATCAAATTTTAAAAGTTTCCGGAATAAAACTTAAGCTGGCGTGAATTATTTTCAACACTTTAAACGTAGCCGAGGGAAATTCACCAGCGCGAAGTGGATAAAATGAACGCGAACTTCCTGTCAGAAAGTTTCGGTTAAGTTCGCAAAACAAATGCCCGGTGCTGTGAAGATCCCTGAGCATCCTTTGTAGTGCTATTAATAATCAAAACTTTCAAGATGTGTTATTATAAAAGAAAGGAAAATTTTCCGATAAATTAAAAATAAAAGTCGTAGTTGACATTTTAAAAATAAGTTTAATAATACAGATTTGCCAGAACTTTAAGCAACTTAAATCTGTTTGATGGACGATGGCTTTATTTTGTAGGTAGTCAAAAATGTGTGGGTGCATTCAGATGTCTATCAAAGTGGCAAAGTCTCTTCAGCATAAAATAGATATGATTAAGGAAAAACTATAATTTGATTGATTAAAACATTTCAGAACTGAGCATGAATTCAATCAAACATTTAGGAACGAAATGTACCTAATTAAATTCTTCAGGATATTGAATTGTTGATTCCAATACGTAAGTAAGTTATGGCAAATTGGAGGCGACGTAATCATTTCTCAGACTTTTTAGTTATTTTTGCAATATAATACAGAAAAAAGTGTTCCATAATTCCGTCGACCCATTTCAGTTACCGCGATCCTAGGTAACGCGGAAAATCCGCCAAACGCAAGATGATTTCGATTTATTGATCCGTGACAGACGCGCATTGTCCGTGGCAATAAACACCACTTCCAAACGAAATACAAAATCGTCATGTATTTATTCAAATTCTAATCGACTTCGTCTAGATCGCGATCGCATTTGAATCTGCGGCAGCCGCACAGCCGCAAGGGGGACCCCGCGTCCCCGCGGATACGATGTTGATGTACTCTCATCTTTGCTTTTCTTGTTGTGATCATTGAAGCGGCTTCGTCGATATACATAATTCCGCCTTTCGAGGCATTGGGGATCGGTCCGGAAATGACTCACCAGAATGTGATAATACTTTGAATATCATTATTGAACGTCGGACAATATGCATGAGCCAAACAAACGCGGACATTTTGGCTCTGGACTGCGAGCTCAACTCGTTTCAGTTTTGTTTAGTTTCGGCCTGAGCGACAATAAATTCCGATTTCAATGACCCGCAAGTAAATTAACTTTTCACCTTTCGCACTCGAAGGAAGGGAAGAATAAACTAAATTACTCAATCTAGGCTTGCAGTTTACGGAGCGGAGTGTTTTAAATTAAAAAAATGAAGCACTTCTCTTTGTCATTTGTCATTAAAGTAAAATTTTAAGGTAATTCGCTTGGCTTTGCTTCTGCTGGTTTAGCAAATTGGTTTTCTGGGGTTTCCAAGACAAGTGCGAGTACTTTCGTTGACCGTTCAAACGGATTCACGTTCATTACAATTAGCATCTAAAGTGCGTCTAATTAGGTCAAGTGTAGCAATATACGTTCCACTAAGAATGCCGTATCTGTTGTCTATTGTGCGTGAAGAATTTCCTTATTTAGAAAAAGCTCAAGAAATAAACGAGGAGCACTGTTTTAATTCAACATTTATAACGCAAATGAGATTTGTACTTTATAATGTTAATCACATTACACTAATGGTAAGATGCAATTAAAAAACCAACGAAATTATTCTGAATCATTGCATCATATTCATAATCAAGGCTATTTTAGAAAAAGAAAGATAACGCAGCAATCGAAAGATTTTTAATGAAAACCAAATTAATTTAACTTTATAAATCAAAGTACCTATTTATCAAAATAAATATATTATATAAAAATTTCCACAGACATAGAAGGACAAGTGAAAACCTGATATTTGACAATAACAAATTTTATATATAAAACCAAGGCAAATTTCCTGTTTTGCGCTATCCCCAAAATTGGTAAATCATGCAATAAATTTGCTTCAACTTCTGATATAATTGAGCTTTGGAAGTGTTTCATTGTAAAAGTATTATTTTATGCCTTTAATTCTTGCGTTTCTATCAATAAACACAACGCTGCTTCACCGCCATTTCAAGAAAAGTTCTATTACCGTTAGAAAGATAACTGTTTGCATAAATTATTTTTGACGAAAACATTTGAGAAACTATTGAACGTGGTTTAGGAGAGTCTGCAAATTTTCGAAAGTTTTGATAAACTCAAAAAAGGCCTTTTTTTGAGAATTATGGATCAATATAGTGAATGCTGTAAACCAAAGAATGAGGGAGCGTGTTTTTGCACAATGTTTTGAAATGCCGCGGCCGCCATAACAGCAAAATGAACTACAAATATGGTTTGTTGCCATGTTTTAAACATCTGCATTGGTTTCGGGATTGTTTTGTCGTGCTACCTTTGCATAATTCAATAATTGTTTGTAAAACTGCAGTGAGTCGCAATTAGCAGCTTTAATGAAGGCTTCTTAACATGTCTGGGATGACGCACTGCCGGAAAGCAGATGAGAGACTCCAAAACAATTTGTCGTTGTCGATATTGAACCCATTCTAACTGCAATTCAGTCTGCAGATGCTCATTACAGGGGTCACACATTATGTTCAATTGCTGTATAATCAAGGCGATTGCAGTCGCAGTCTCTCCTCGCTTATTATGCAAATCGAGCCGGAGACGTGAACTTACCTTCTCCTTCCGACATCAACTCCTGCTGACCACTCGAAATTTCCGAAGGCTCCTGCCACGATTGTCACGAAATTCAGTCGTTACTCACTTTCACAATAAATTATAATCCGCACAATCGACCGCAAATAATGGCACTCGGCAATGAGTCACCGGACGGGGTTATCGAGGCTACCCTTATCACCCTTATCACTTAGGGCACATGTGCAGCGGCACCAACCGCGAAATTATATTTCGGCCGTGATTATCCTGGCGCGCACTAAATATCCGCCCGAAAGCAAATTTTGCGATCAACGGAAATTAGCGAATGCGATCGAAAAGAAGCAGCTTAACAAGCGAGGGCGGTCGCCACTTAATTGCCAGCTGGAACTCTGGAAGCAAATGCCCCCGGCGGCGGCGACAAGCGCCAACGGACGACACTTAAGACAAAGTAACGTATCGCGACGCGTTGATGATCGCAGGCCTATACGATCGCGATCCCGCAACGGACTTCGCGTGCGTCCGGCAAATGGTACCGCCGCGCCATTCAGAAGGCGATCAGCCGTGAAATGGCGGCAACTCGGAAATCAATCGACCGAAAAGGATTCCGGGCTGTGGCCTTCCGCGTGGAAAATTCCCCCACACCGAGGGACCGCTGGAGAAACGTGGTCAAGAGGAGATGACCACTGCCAGTCACTACGGTATCAGAATTTGGGCAGCGACTCTACGATTCTGACCGCATTGCTCCGGTTCCACAATAACCGCGATTAAGCTGCCAGGCCAAACTGAAATTCCCATCCGGGTTAATCACTCTTTCGATCACTGGTGCCAGACTTTGAAAATGTTTTCCATAAATTACTGGTGAGTAAACGGGTTTTGGGGAAGGGGGAGGGGGGGGGGGGGGGTCAAGTGGTCTAATGGTCTAATATAGGATACTTCGTAAATATTTTTATGCAAATTAATTTAAACTTTACCAACTTGCGGCAAATTTTAATGAAATTTTCTATGGACACATATTTTGGTCCAAAAGTGAAGTATATGCAAAAAGTTTTTGGTTCACGCGTCTGGTTTTTGAAATAATTACGTTCAACATTGAAATAATTAATTACATGTCAGCCGAAATCATTTTTCGAAATTTTACCGCATTTATTTCCTACAGAATGTATTCTAAAACCCGCGACAAATCATTTTGCCCACATTTATCACGGTTTTACACTTCACACATGTCTAAAAAAGGATATATCGTTAATTAAGTAAATGTTGACAATTTGAGACATGTCTGGTGTCTACTAGAGGAACATCGGAATCAAGACGTAGATTTTAGAGTGCGTTCGATAAAGAATGTAAGTTTCCAACAGTTACAGCCTTACAGGAATTTATCAAATTAGGCCTGGCCGGAAACATAAACTTTTATTTCAGAGATTGACGTCATTAAGTATCCTCTCCTCGTCCCTGATATTGGGCAAGGAGGAGAATAGTGAGTGCCTAGGGCATGCCAGAGCCCATGTTATCCTGATCCCCCCTCAGCGCAAGTAAGTCCGCTTGTAGAATCGGTCTTCTTGTACAGTCCCAGCGTGCATAATTGCAGCCACCCTAGATTTCAGCAAAACAATTTGTGAAATTTTTATGTCTTTTAAAACGTTATATTTTATACTCTGGGTTTTAATAATTAGTAGCCACTACGAATGAGAATTGTTAATGCCCTTGCATCACCAAAGGACACTACTTGGAAACTGTATACATGTCCCATGTATAAGTAATAAACTCCCATGGCGCAGGCTAAACGTTTAACTGGAATACTGAAATGAAAGTGTCCTGGATCTGGATCATAAAGGGTAGTGGACGTGCTCGAATTATTTCAAGTATACCCCCAGGACGACATGTATCATTACAGTGTCCCGTTCATAGGGCAAAACTCTAACTACCTGTCACGAGAGTCCTGCACGAACTTTCTCACATCGTGTGCGACCTCAACGCCTTTTTAATTCACTCGTTATCACAACTCCGATGGGTGTTTGAAAATGACGGGATTGCTTAAGCAAGAGCCATTAATTATTCAAATGACGAAATTGTCGGGGGTGCACGCAGAGTGTGAGTTCATTATTAATAAGAAGGTGGCCCAGCCGACACGATGGGGTGCTCGATGGCAACCCCCGCCAGGCTAGGGAAGCGCCGTTCTGTCTCTGCAGTCGAGCAAGCGATCTGGAGTGGCATTTCCGTAAGGCAATTTTTTCCAATTTTGCAGGTGATTGATAAGAGCCGTTATTTATTGTGAAGACGGAGGCCTTGCAGCTTCCGTTGTGCCTATGACAGCTAAAGGGTTAACGCCAAACCAATCCCATTATTCCAAGTTGTGGAATGGGTGTTGGCCCTTGGCGCCACATTGTACGGAGAGGGTCCTTCTGCTCGAGTGTTGTCCTAATGCTTGGATCTTTTGCCGAGATAAAAAATTATAAAGCCACTTCTGTTCTCCGTCCTTCCTACTGATTGCAAAATGTCGGCTCCATGTGTGCGTCAAAATTTATGACGAGGAAAATTATGCACACATGTGACCCTTCGCGTTATCTTCAGCTGCGCGTTCCTGACGTTTTTCTGGCAAATTTTCCGCCAGGCTCCTCAGGTCGAGCTCGTTTGCGGTTGTTATTAGACACTACCATCAACGGCTCTCGTTCCAATTTGCATCTCACCCATTGGGTGCTGTGGAGGAGAAATTTGTGATTACCAAAAGAGCACTTAGAGGACATTTGCGTGCATCTTCGGACGAAATTCATCCTGATGCAATATTCCGCTCAGCCGTCCATCATGAAATATACCGGACGTTATTTGAGCAAACGTCGCTGCGGCATAAACTGTGTAAAAGGAGCTGTGTTGGTTGGTTGTTATATTATAATCTCATCTCAGTGGAGGGATCATCCTCGCTGCCTCCACCATAATGACAGTAATTTTGATGTAAGAAGCGTAATCTAATTCACAGTGTCATCTACTTCGTTTCGTGATACACATCGCCGCTATGGGAACACCCTTTTTATATAGATCGAGCTTTGTTATGAGGCAAGTAAAAAAACGTTTCCTTGTATAAATTTTTGTCAGCCTCAGTTCAATTATTGAGCTTGGGGATGTTTCTTATGAACGAAATACTCTATGAAGTTTTTCATTATTTCATAATTTGATACTTTGTTATGTGTGTTAACAGAGATTGGAGCCTGCGAAGGCAGATGACAATCCCGTCGAAGCACACGCCTAAATTGCTTCCTCCGTTACAACAATGAGTAGTACGAGTTGGAAAAGCTAGTATTAGAGTGAGATTTAGTGTTTGGAATGTATAATTTATTTTAAAAGTGATATATTTTACCGCATTTTTAATTACCAGAACCAGTGCAGAACTACGTGGATACAAATATTTCTATATCTATTAAAATGGACATGCTAAATACATTCCTTGAGATAATTTATTAAAAAAATAATAAAAAGAACGGGATGTTTATTTCCTCTTCGGTTTTATAATTAATTTGTTTAATATGGAGACGTTGGACACTATACAATAAAAACTGAAAACGAGTAAGCATTGAAAATTAATGTATATTGCATAGTTCCATTAATCTTTCCTCAAGCTTGAAAACTATCATAAGGTACCCAGAGGTGAGCAACACTGAAAGCCTTTCACTGCACTTTACCAACAAGTGGAAGTCACTCTCAGGTTGCATTAATATATTTAATGTGGGAATTAATCCTCTCTATTTTAAATATTTAGTTAAATATTTGCTGAAACCATTTTGCAACGGATTGCGCCATTCATTTCTGCAGTGCTCCATTTTGAGTCAATCATACAACAATACATTCAGAAGAACTAATATATAATATGTAGAAAATCAGAGTCTATTTTTACAGCAAAAGAAAATCTACTTTCTGTCCAGTAATCGATACCTCGCAAATTAGCGTATCCTAGAATAGAACGACTTTCAGAGACCACCATTGACCATACCCTACGTAGAGCCTAAAAGTATGCTAGGTTGATTTGGAAAGTAAAATGTAGGTACCTGACGGTTTATACCGCTTACCGCTCTAAAGAACCGGTTTTTGAAAGAGCCGGTTTCGGTAAATTTTAAATACATCTAGGGCGAAAACTGCGCCCTTTAGCCTTTGTTCCATTGTTTATTGCATTTAAAAAACAAATCAACGCTTTAAAACCAATCCAAAAAATCGCCAAAGAACAAACCGATTGGCCGAAAAAGCACCAGTTTTCTGTTTAAGCCGTTAAATTTTCCCATCCCTGCACCCATTTTCTGCACAAGTGACACCTACAATTCAATAGAAATACTTTAGAAAGCTTTTACTCCCACTAATACCGAACAACCGAACAACAAACAATTTATGATTGCGTGACTTTTGTAACGTCCAAAAATCCAAACGTAACGTGAGAAAGCTTGGTGACGAAGATGATTAATGGAAAATAAACAGAAGGGTGAGAGAAGGCTTCGAGGTCTGGTCCAGATGCACCACATGTTACTTGAAATTAATTTAGAGTTCCCTTTGAATTTGTATTTTGGGAGACGTACGTCTCAAAAATCAGCAACACTTTATTGCATATGTGTGTGCAATTGATAAATGATATTTTAAAATCAATCGAGCTCTATCGGCGAAGTCAATCATCGAAGACGTAGCGATATGAGTTTGGAACTCGGGGCGAGATATTTTTAACCGCGTAAATTTCAGCTGATAAAACAATGTTTAAGTTTCTGCAATTGCGAGGTTTAATTGCTTATCGAACCTCGAACTTAATTCGAATGTGACTTGCAACAGGAGCTTGATTGACGAAAATGATCTTTGACCTCATTTCATCTGTCTGGAATTCGCAACAACAATTATATTACCTTAGCAAAAAAAAATTCTTTTGCATAACTAAAAAGTAAAAACAAAACCCATGCAACGAACAATAAATCATTTAAATGAGTTTCATTTGTTTACAACTAGAATCGGAAAGCAAAACTCAATAATAATGGTATAATTTGAATTTGCGCAACAGGCACTGTGGTTAAATTTGTGTTAAAACCCTTAAAGACTATATAATATTATAATATATAAATAAAATTGGGCTTCTTTGGTAGTTTCTATTATTGCTTAGAGTAAATGAATACTGCATTTGCTTTAAATCATAGAATTTTATAATAATAATCGTTTCCTATAAAAATAAAAATGTTCTAATAAATACACATATTTTTTGCCATATTCGTGTTAAATCGAGTGCACGTGACCAAATGCACGGCTCTTTTAGCGGTGGAGAAGTGCAGTTCCATCAATCATCCACATGTACTCCACACCACGGGAGTCCTAAAATTGTTTTTTAATATGAAAGTGACGGAATTGATGGTGACGACATCTGTTTTCAACTAGGAAACTAAAGTCACATTCAAATTTTAGCCAAAGCTTTGCCAAGAACTCAATGTGAGCGAGTGAGACCCTACACGCGACAAAATGAGACAACTGTACGTCGAATCAATTGACATTTAAAAGGTAAACAGCGGAGTCTGCAGCATCAGATGAAGTAAAGATTTCGTTTGGGAAGGAAGTCGATCTTGTGCCGTGTTGATACAATAGTGAAACCTTTTAACTGCTTATAAAGACAAGATTAATTAAGCAAGAGTTCTTAAAATTTACTTAAAATGAGTTTCGTAACAAGAAGTTGTCAGTTCCGTGGAGTGTCACGAATAACAAAGCAAGGTTTGAAAAAAATTGTGAAATATATTCCTACTTATTAAAACATATTTTTGCAATAGTGGCCTGTTATTCAACAACAAATACTAAACAGCCAGAGGAGAAACGGAAATCCTGGACTCCTCGAATGGCGGAATTCCAAAAGAAGCTGCGGCAAAAAACTCCGATTGGCAAACTTGATGAAATATTGGGAAAACATCCATACCAAGAGAAGGAGCCTCTGAAACCGTGGCCAAATAACACAAATCCCTACACAGGAGAAATTGGTGGACCGGCTGGACCAGAACCGACGAGGTACGGCGACTGGGAGCGGAAGGGACGTGTTTCAGATTTTTGACAGCATCAACCAAAGACTGATGTTAAGATATTTATAAATTTTAGTCGATAGATTTTATTTTTGCCTTAAGACCAATCCAGTGTGATACCTAATAAAAAACGAATACTCGTAATTACCCCTTGTAATCGATCAGCACGCCCGCATAATTTGATTCACCATCTCCTCGCTTATTTCCCACAACTTTTGAGACATTTCGTCGTTCTGCGCTAACTTGCTCGGTTCACAGAAGAAGCAATTGTTGAAATAGAGCCCCGTGAGTCCGGTTAGTTCATTCGCGGTCACACAAAAAACTGTGGTGGCTGCGCCTTGTTGCTAAAAATAGAAACCGGTCCAGTATGAACAAATGACGAGGGGTCGACATTCGACAACTTACCACTGATTTTGTGAATGGCCTAACTAGAGAGAATAGGAGCCTCATGAGCCACCAGTTCCGCTGGAGGTTGGTTGAAATCATGTTTCCAGGGTGCACAGCAAACACCGAAATCCCCCGATCCTCCCACCTCTACAATTGTTCAATTTAATCATATCTGTGTAAAATATCAAATTAGGCAGGAATGCTCAAGACTCAAGAGATAGCATTATTTGTTTTGGTCAAATCGTTATCGTCCCTATCGATATATAGGATTCTGCGTCTGGTCATTCATTCAAACGGAGTGTATCACTATTGTTTACAATTTACTGGAAGCAATATCAGAGAACTAACAAGAGCACAAATATTTGAACAGCAGAAAACAATTCTGCGATCACGTTCATTTTGCGTGGCTCAAGTTTTGACTCATGATTAAGCAAGTAGTTGCAGGTGTTAATTAGGTAACGGTGAAGAATTTGAAAAGAACTACCCACTTAACCATGAACAATAAAAGAAATAAGTAGCGAGCCAACCACTAAAGATTCAACAGGAAAGTAATTCTAGCCGACGCGTGTACTTAGGTTTCATCGGAGATGCGTTGCAGAAGGTTACAAATTCCTGATTAGAATACGTAATTAATCTGTTAGTGCGGATGAACTATTTATAGCTGCAACTGCGGTCGAACTGACTCATATAATACTTAATAGCATTCTCAATTTTTTACAAGTTTTCCATTTCAAAATTCATTAGCGATTCAAATTTGCAAATTTATACATTTCTTCAGTTATCTCAAACTGAAAAAATTCAAACCATGAAGAAATTAAAATAGGGTCAACATAAAAGTTTAAACAGACCGATATTGTACACAAACAAATAAAAAAGTCTACATTCAGCATAATCAAATCAAAATTCATTAGATGCACGTTTTGTTTGCGTGGATTGAGATTTCCCTGAACCATTTCATTATCTCTCTACAATGTTTTGCGACTATAAATAGAAAGCCAAGCTTGAAATATAAACATTTAGCACCCAAACGAACATTAAAAAGACTTATCACTGATTGTTATAAGCAGTAAAAGCCGCTAACTCACTAAAAATGAAGGCCAAAACATTGTTTATATTTTCTATTACATAGTAATCAGGGAACTCGAGGGAGATTGTTAACTACATTAATTTTGAAGTCGTTGAGAGTACACGTAGGTACTTGAAACAAATTTCAAACCGAAACATACACATAGAACGCAATTCGTCCTAAATTAACTGAGATAAGGACTTATTTTTTAATATCAAATTGGGTCTTCGTGAAATGTTACTACTATCTCCAGTAATCTAAACATGTATAAAAACAAATCCGATTGATTTATTGTATGTAATCGAATATGTACCTTAAATGTTGACTGAACGCAACCGTATTTAATTAAAGAATTAAAAGAGTAATCAAAAGGCAGTGAAACGAAGTAAACTCACCTTTCCCAATTCTCTAGCAAACAAGATATTGCACAGCTTAGCGTTATTGTAAGCCATCATGCTCCAATATTTTTGTGCTGAAGGCGACAAAGTTTGTACAGACAAATTCTCCGGCGAAAGATTTGCGAATCTAAAAATACATTCATGCAATTATATCATTTAAAATGTGCCACCCAAATTTTATTTAGTAGCTGAAATTCAATAAAGTGGGGAATTATCCAATAATGGTCGCAATTTCCAAGACCAGATCGTAGATCATCACAGTTCGTCAACCGACTCGAACCGAAACTCTCTTTTATCTGGCAAACAGTTAACAAAGTTCATCATTTCAAGAGTATAAAAACATTGGTTAATGATAGTGCGAGTAAAAAATGCGCCGCACCAGTTCGCAGAAACTGAAATGCACGCTGCTCAAACAAAAACGCTTGATCAGTGTTTGTTCACACGGTCCAAAGGTCGCCTAGCATTTTGCAGCGGCCTTTAGCTATTGATAACTGTATGATGGGTCGTCAGACTTACCTGTGTGACTCGGAGGATACAACAATCACTCGAGATGTGTGATTCAGCAGCGATTCCGTTTCCATGGTCAAAAAGAAGTGAGAGAGGTGAGAGATTTGGAAGGTGCTTTCGTAGTTGTCTTCTGTTAAGATATGCGGCAGACCGAACACGCCCGCATTCAATATCAGATAGTCAATATGCCTAAAATGATTCCGCAGTTGTTGTGAATGATAATCACTTAATGACGGTTTATGTTTACTTTAAAGCATCTTTTATTTCTGTTGCGCAATTCTGAACTGACTTCAAAGATGAAAGGTCGATTCGCATGTACCTGCACTTTCTGCCGGCACTTGATTTTTCTTTTCCAATTTTCGCAATAGCTTCCTCTGCAGATTGTTGGTTTCTATACACAAAATTAGGAAATTATGTATGTTATTAGATAAATCATGAAACAATTTGGACATAATTTTTTACCTGCAAGCAAAAATAACTTCGCAGCCATGAAGAGCCAGGGATCGGGCAGTTTCAAAACCGATTCCTACGTTCGCTCCTGTTATAACTGCCACTTTCCCAGACAGGTCTTTACCATGCAGAACCTGTAGAGCTGTAGATCCTGAATCAAATCTCTGTCTTACTTCTGAAATATTTTGGGGAATCTCTTCTACAGCGAAAGCTAATCGCGGATCGATGTAGGTTACTTGATTCGTTACATTATTGAAGAATATGGTTCTGTTGGTTCCTTCCTCAATACGCTTGTCCCAATCTAGTGGAAGTTCTCCAGATACCTTTTTTGATTTACCCGTGCGAGGATGTGTCCACTGAGTTGACTTGATCTGATGGCTAAATCAATAAATCCATGAGGAAAACAATATTTAATATATATGCACTGATTTACTTCACGTAGAAGACATAACCGTCGTCGGTGGCTCGTTCTTCCCATCCTGGCGGTAATTCGTCCTCACTATCGGAATCTGGCAAAAACCCTGGCATCTTAAAAATATTCACAAATAACGCGAAAAAACAAAACACCGCCTGACGTCGAAAAAGTTGTTTTGGTTTTTCACAATCATCCAGCGATGACAACTGTTGGGCGTTGCCAGATTGTATCCGAGAAATTTTAATCAAGTTTTGGTACAAAAAATACCTAACCTTTTTTTTATACCTTTTAGTTGTAAAATGTCAAATGTTATAAAAGTGGAACTTCAACAGAATTCTCAAAATACAACAATTAATCGGGATGTTAAAATCCCAAGAATCGATGCTAAAAATTTAAACTATAACGATTTCTTTTGGAATTACATGAACTTGAACAATCCGATAATCATAACTTCAGTTTCCGATAAGTGGTTAGCAGCGGAATGGATTTCAAATTCCAAGCCAGATTTCAACAACTTGAAGCGCCAAATTGGCAATTTAAAAGTACCCGTGGCAAACTGTTCGAAGAACTACTTTAACAGTCATGAAAAAAACGAAATGAGCTTCCACAATTTTCTGAATTACTGGGAAGGAAAGGGAAGTTCAGATAGCCAAGATCTTCTCTACTTGAAGGATTGGCATCTGAAAGCGATTATGCCTGACTACAACTTCTATGAAGTTCCCGTATATTTTTCCTCTGACTGGTTAAACGAATATCTAATTGATAACCGCAAAGATGATTATAGGTTTGTCTATATGGGCCCAGAAAAGTCATGGTACTTTAAATTAGACTTCCATTTCACTGCTTAAATGTTTTCTTCCCTAGGACTCATTTTCATGCGGATGTTTTCTTCAGTTTCAGTTGGTCTACTAACATAATGGGAACAAAAAAATGGATTTTTATAGTTCCTAACGATGAAAATAAATTAAGGGATTGTTTTGGCAATTTTCCATTTGAAGTCAATGAAGAATACTTACTGAGCAAAGATGTGAGATTTATCACAGTGTTGCAGAACAAGAACGAGTCGTTATTTGTCCCCTCTGGGTGGTTCCACCAGGTGTGGAATATTACAGATACAATTTCTGTGAATCACAATTGGTTCAATGGATGCAACGTGCTTTTTGTGTGGAAGAATCTTTCAGAGAACTTGGAGAAAGTAATTGCAGAAATTGAGGACTGTAAAGATATGGACGACTTCAAGGAACATTGTCAAGTTATGCTTAAAGCTACTTTCGGAATGAATTATCTCGAGTTCGTAGACTTACTCGAGCATATAGCAATAAAACGCCGTCAACAAATGGAAGGTAAGCCAATAGAGTTGTTCAATAAATTCGCATTAAGCGACTTCCACATATTATTTGACTTGAATTCCATCAACAATGTTGCAAAATGCATGAAAAGTGATAAGCACTTAGATCAAAGTCTTTTGAAGAGGTGTATTGACTTAGAAAATGTTACAAATGTAAATCTTTCAAGCTTAGCCATGTATAAAAATTCTAGCTAATAAATTATTTTATAAATCACCGAATACCGTCCCAGCACCGATCTTAACACCATACCGCTCGTTTGGGTTAGAGTTTTCCAACGTTCGGATTTGATATTATTCCCTCCGCATACATTTTCTGAACGTCGTTTTCTGTCTTTCCGATGTCTTTGAAAATCTCTAAAATTACTTCGTGACTGTCTGCAATTCGATTGGAAATTTGTCCAGGAGTTCGGCTCAACCGAGGCGCAGGTACCGGAATAATTTGATCATCAACCGTTTGAAAGGATTTCCGGAATTTATTATGTTCCTGTTCGGGAGCATCGCGCCATTCTACTATGGGAAACACACAAGCATCAATTTTGTTAAATATTTTCATCCATTCAGCCTGAGTGTTCTTGAGAAACGCTTCCTGTACTTTGTGTCTTGCAACTTCTAGCTCTGTGTGTTGCGATACATCGTTTAGACCGAGTCCCTCGATGAATTTATCGAAGAATTGTGGTTCCAGTGCTCCTACAGACATGAATTTTCCGTCTTTAGTCTTGTAAGTATCATAGAAAAAGGATCCAGTGTCAAGGAAGTTCTCACCCCTAGGGCGACCCCAAATTGGAAGATGTTGGGACATCGTCAGCCAACTAGCCACATAAGCAGCACCTTCAACCATTGAGCTATCCACAATTTGCCCCTTCCCCGACTTGTGTCTCTCTAACAGTGCAATACATATGCCGAAGGCACAAAGAAGACCTCCTCCGGCGAAATCCGCTAGTAAATTAATGGGAGGAGTGGGATTATCTTCCTTTCTTCCAAGCAAGGATAATACGCCTGACGTTGCCACATAGTTGATGTCATGTCCTGCTCGCGCCGACAATGGACCAGTCTGACCGAAACCTAAAAATAATGGATCATCTTTCATTATGTTTAGAAAATATTTGTTATTACCGGTGAGGCGTGCGTATATTAGTTTTGAATTCTCTGCCATGAGAATATCAGGACCTAGATTACACTTTTCCATTACGCCAGGACGAAAAGGCTCCACTAAAACATCGTAATGTTTGCACATTTCTTGTATGAGTTGTTGGGATTTCTTATTCTTGATGTTCATTGCCACTGTTCTTTTTCCATGTTGCATGCATTCAATTGGATTTGTATAAGACTGTAATATTTAAATTGTTTTAGTTTCTTCTTACCTACAAAGTATTAAATTACTCTATCAATTCTGGTGACCGTTGCTCCAAAATCTGAAAGAATTTTACCGCAAAATGGTCCTGGAGCTAATCCTGCAAACTCAAGCACTTTTATTCCACGGAGGGGCATCACCTCCAGCTTAAATAAATTAAAGCCTAATTAGATCTGTAGTAAACACTGATATATGTAGTATAGGATCAATTCAATTCTAGTAACGTTTTTAACACTAGGAAATAAAGATGGTCACTATCTTCCTATTGCAACGATTTTGCAAATTATATAAACTGGAGAGGACAGTAAAAAATAAGTCCCATTTACCTTTAAACACAACTATAATACATAAAACTAAAAACTATAATCTAGATTTCGTGAGCTCTACTAATGACAAAAGGAAATTCACTCCCAAGTTTAGACTTTGAGTTTTACGAAAGTACAGGTCGAGCTAACGTTCAAAGAAAATATATACTACAATCAACTCATATAATTAATATGAATGAGACATTGTTTATTATTCATTAATCTAACGTAATATAATAAATTAACCGAATTAAATCGGCGACTTCAGGAGCAGAGAACGCAAGCGACCGATGCCCCTAAATTTTTCCTGGGATGCTCACTTTCTTCACGACCTGTACTGAAAATGTTTCACAAACGTCAAAAATTTTTTTTCTGACTGAATTTTGGTGGTATGTTTGAGTTCAGAGTATTTTCAAGTATTTACTCCGGCAATTAATCAACAAATTAGTAAGTCACATACTCCCGGGTTCAAGGCATGATAAATCAAGCGTTGCATGATTTTAGTTATTAACACATATTTTTATAAATATTAGTGTGTATCGATTGTTCAGTCGCCTTAAAGTCATGCAAATTAAGTTTTCTTAAATACGTGGTGCAATTAAAATTTAACATGAATTCAACAACAAAGCGTGATTTTGCCATACTGAACCGACAGACGGAAGTAGTTCTACAAACTATTGTCAATGACCTCCAAGACGATTGCAATCAGAAATTACTCATCACACCTGGAACATTGCTTCGGGTTATTGATTATAGCAATAACAAAAAAAATGCAATTGTACAAATTCTTAATTATGGCGAAAGCAATTTTATTTTGGATAATTTGTACAAGTGTCCAACTAACAACATCAGAATTATTCAAGACAACCTCTGGCCTTACTTGATTTCAATTCACGACCCTGAGGATCGCGTTCAATTAACTGAAAATGCAGAAAGAACTCGGGAAATCTTGCATTTGCATATATCAGATATTGTTTCAGTGTCGGGCGAGCCATTCAGGAAGCACTTTTCGTATGTGTGCATTGTACGGTATATTGGACTTGTCCCGGAAATGGGTCCAGGATATTACATTGGACTTGAGCTTTTGGTAATTTATTACATACATTAAATAGGTCCACGCATACGCATTCTTATTATCAGCTTACAATTGCAGAGAGATAAGAAACCTCATCACATTTTTATCAAAGAAGATAAGAAGTTTCACTTTTAGCAAACATTGTGACTCGGTTCAGGAGCTTTCAATATTTTTTCAAGCAAATTACGTTGTTATTTCTCGTGGGGAATTCCCTAATTGGTTTCTGATTATTGGCTTATGTTCGACTGAAACACGAAGCATTACATCATTAAACAATTTCACATTTATTCAATCCAAACGGTGCACAATTTCTGACTAGTCTGATTTTAATTTTATTTTGGTTGCACGCTCAATGATATTTAAAATATTTGCACAAATTTTTAATTATTTCACTTTTATTTAAACAATTTCTTGAATATATATTTCTCAATTTTCAGGACTTAGATCATGGGTATTCCCCGCAATTCGCAGACATTCCATACGTTTCCAATTATATGTCATGTGATCCCACTCTCAGCTTAATACTATCTGCAAATTGGATATCAAGAAATACCGAAGATAAAGGGAAAAAATTTTCCCCAACTGAGTTATTTTGTGGTACATTAGACAGAGCCAAATCGGCTCTAGGACTATCTAGAAGACAATCATCTAAAAATGTACAGGGACGCAAGTCTCCAGACAAGAAACGGTCACTGAACAATTATAATAGAGAAAGTAACTCTTCTTCTATTGCCACTTTACTAAATTCTGATGGCTCAGATAAGAATGCTGAAGGTGCGTGCGTAATGGAAAAGAAGGTTTTGTCGAAACACTTCAGCAGTACAAGTTCGTCATCATCGTGTGCTAGTGTAAAAAGGGATAAGGCAACGAACACGAGTTTCGGACAACGTCAGGAGCAAACTGGAGAAAATGGAATTGTTAATAAGGCAGGAGAAAAGCAGAAAAATGATCGAACACTACAAAATGAAAATTTAATCTCCCTAGACAATGATGACTACGCACGATACTTGGAGAATTATGAGCGTGGAGTAGAGCGCCAGCACGATACAGATAAACCGCACATTCCTGTTAGTATTTTGAAACAACCGAAAGGCAAGAAGAAGGCTAGTATTGCCGGTGTTAAGCCTAATACAATAATGAGTCTGGAAGATCGTGATATTGTTGTGATAGATAAGGCTGACATTAAAGAATCCACCATGAACGAAAGCACAGTAATTGTTGTGGACAATCCTCGAACTCAGAAAGAAGTCGATTTGGCCGACTTGTTGGGGACTAATTGGCCTAATAGCGCAGGTGACGCTGCCATGGTTCTCAATTCGGAAGCCGGTAAGAACTCATCCGCTAGCGGACATGTCAGTAGCAGTAGTAATAGTAGCGTAAGCAGTTTTACTGTCAGGAGCGAAAGGAACAGGTCAGCGAACCCGATTTCGCATTTGATAAGTACAAAGTCCTTGGAGAGGCGCCAAAAAGAAATCAATAAGATTCAAAATGATCACCAAGAAACAGTGAACCTTCCTGAGAAAAGTGAGTATTGGTTTCATTTTTCCATAAACAATTAGAACTTTCAGTGGCATATTAACTGTATTTCCTACTATACCTGTTAAAACGAATATTGCTATTATAAAATTTATTAGAATAAAATTAGAATGACCGTTGTAAAAGAATTCACTATTACATTTTATACCTACTTTTAAGTTTACCGTATTTAAACGATCGCTTTTGTTCTCATATTTTGTTTCTCATTGTCGTTGTATTGTAACTTAATAACGTTGAAAGTTGAAACTTATCTAGAACAGATTTTATCTTTATTATCAAGTCATGTCCCGATTCAGTGTACGCTAGATTTACATAACACGTGTTATTTAACGTATCGTGGTTCATTGAATGTTACGGCACGCGTGTCGTCACATTTCCTGCAGTGTGAGGATTCTGTATAATTAAGTAGTACGATCGAAACTGCCACGAAGAAATGTTATCGTGGACGGGAGCTATTCCACTTCCAGGTTCAGCACGATCGATATTCTGACTTAAACTGATTTTTAATTCCCTTGTGAATATTGTATACTAAAAAGATATTATTTCGATTTCTATTTTTAAAAAACTGGTGGTCGTCTTTATGATGTTTTATGTGTTTGAATTTCAATTCAGAATTTCATTATTCTTTACATCTCCATCTGGCAGAAATTATTGGAAGATCATCGGATCAGTCAGTATTCAGTAAGCGTCTCGAATCTATTTTCAGTATCCAAGAAGATCCAAAAATAGCATCTTGGCATTTGACAAGTTCCGACAAGACTTTCTTTACCAACAAAAATACATTGCTTTTAGCTCGACTGTACAAATTTATCGATATAAATACAAAAAGTAAAACAATGAAACTGTATTGTTCGTAAATTAAAGTAGGTACAACCGTTTGCAAAATGGAAACGCAGTCTTTTCGGTACAGTCACATCCCTCTCACAGTATTAGAGCATTTCGACTGGACAACTGATTCAGAAGCGATTTGTTACGAAGGTGTTCGCATATCCTTCCTTCCTTCACAATATTTTAAGTTGATGTGAATTTGTCTTTCGTATTCTAGAAATAAAGAATGTGGATCGTTCGGAACCGATTTATGATAATGCAAACATCCCAACACCACAACTAGTTCCGATTGGGTCTGCTGAAGAAGAAGTGATCGTGCCATCCCCTCTGTCTGAAATACCTGGAACTAATTTAGGCGTAGGTTCTATGGTCGAAGTATCTACAGATGTCTGTGAAGATTTGTACGGCGTGATCCGGTGGATCGGATGTCCTCAAAGTTCGAAGAATGTTATGGTTGGTGTAGAACTGGAAGATGAGCCAGGAGACAGACCTCTAACTTTGACTGATGGTACACATAACGGAGTCAGGTAAAGCAAAAACATCTGTTACATAAAACATTAATAACGATCGTATTTGTTAGATTGTTCAAATGTCCAACTAGTCGAGCGTTATTTGTTCATCCGAATCAGTGCTCTAATGACAGAAGATTCACAGATATTGAGGTTCCTCAAGCCGCATGCAAAAGTATTAAAGCTCAGGATTCAAGAATGTTCGGTCAAGTTGAATGTCCTCCTGTCGCAGGTGCCGTTGCTCCTCTTAGTAAGTACAACAATTATTTGGAGTAGTGAAGTCATTTGGAGAAGTGAGAGCAGTATCATTTCATTTTTCTAATCCAGAGATTTTCAACTTGGATGAACTGGAAGCAATTTGTGGGAAATTCAAAGGAATTCAAGGACATCACAATTCTTGCTACTTAGATGCCACTTTATTTTCTATGTTTACGTTTACCAGTGTTTTTGACTCCTTGCTCTTTAGACCACCAGAGCCGGAGGTATACAGTTGTATTCACTGCAATAACGTGCACAAATTTAATAGTATAATTCAAGGATATCACACACTATGAGGAAGTACAACAGGTGCTAAGGGAAGAGATTGTTAATCCGTTAAGGAAAAATATATTCGTTCGTGCTGACAAGGTAATGAAATTGCGGCAGCTTCTGGAACGTTTGAGTTCCATAAGCGGACTTACAAGTGAGGAAAAGGATCCAGAAGAGTTTTTAAATAGCTTACTAGCACAAATAATGCGAGCAGATCCCTTTTTAAAAGTAATTTAACTTCCTTCACTGAATTATTATCACTAATTTTTGCCGTCTTTTAGCTAAGCTCGGGGCAAGATGCGTTTTTCTATCAACTTTTTGTGGAGAAGGACGAACGTTTGAGTTTCCCATCTGTTCAGCAGTTATTTGAACAAAGCTTTTTGGCTTCTGATATCAAATTAAAGGAAGTACCATCATGCCTTATTATACAAATGCCTAGATTCGGGAAGAATTTTAAGATGTATCCGAGAATACTTCCTTCACAAGTGCTAGATGTGACGGACATTATTGAAGATTGTGAGTAAACTACACATCGATGTACATAAGTATGGAAACAAGGAGAGACTTAACTGTGTTTTACAGCACCTCGACAATGTTCTGTATGTGGAAAATTAGCCGAATACGAGTGCAGAGAATGCTTCGGGATTTTGCAATGTGGAGTTGGTTTAGAAAGTACTGCATTTTGCAAAAAATGCCTGGAGACGGTACATTCCCATGCTAAACGGTAACGCTATAACCAGTACTTTTAATTGTTGCAATTGAAAATAAATGAAATCTGTTTATTTAAGTGCAAATCATATGCCCAAAGAAATATTTGTGCCTCAAGATTTTAAGATAATGGCAGAACATTTGACAGTACCTCGCCTTTTTATGGAACTTTTTGCAGTGGTTTGCATTGAAACATCACACTACGTGGCTTTTGTTAAAGCTGGATCTGGATTAGACGCACCTTGGTGCTTCTTTGATTCAATGGCAGATAGAAAAGGTACTGTTGAAAATATTGAGAAATTGATTATTGCTTATTATAAATTCTAGGTGAACAAAACGGTTACAATATTCCCGAAATGGTGTCAGTTCCAGACTTACCTCAATGGCTATCTGAAGAAGGGGCCCGAGTAATAAATGAGGCTGCTTCTAATGACAAGATGTTGCCGGAACATGCTAAACGATTGCTTTGTGATGCATACATGTGTATGTACCAAAGTACAGATGTCATGATGTATCGATAAGAAATTTAGTGATTACATTTTAAATTATTTTTTTTAGATATTGTTTAATTTTATTTACTGATATTAGTAACATTATCAAAGTAGGAATATAGCTTCAAAAGTAAAATTTTTCAATACTACATTGAGATGTTTTGTTAATTGGATTTATTGAAGTCTTCCATATGCAATATGTACTTGTATTTACCAAAATAATAAAAGTCAGAAGTAATATGAATCGACTTTTTATTGAGAGCTGGGTTTTCTGTTGGTAATTTTGATAAGAAATCGAATGGCGAAACTAGATCGTTGTTCCTTCGTCTGTACATACTTATATTGTGAAACAAAATCAAGTTATCACTGCGTTAATCTCCCTAAACAGGACAAGGAAAGGAAAATCAATAAAATCCATTGTTTATATTTAATGATATTTATTATGTTAACATCAAGTTATAGAAGATCTTTTAATATCATAAAACCAAATTATTAAATTGCGCAAATCAAGAATATTAGTAGATGTGAATACAATTAAGCACTGACCGATATACAGATAAAATCTTAAAATTGAAAACGTTACATAAACCTACAAATTGATGAGTAATTCAGTTATATTATTAGTAAAACTTGTAGAAATATCCTTCAGAAAGGGATTTGAATTTCCTCGACTGGGACTTGAACCCAGAACCATCAAACATGACCATTCTGCCATTAAATTATCGAGGATAGTGCAAAAGCAAAATATTCCCCAATCAATGAAGTTTCATTTGCAATTTTATCTGTCCGCATAAGGCCTTAAGCTATTATATGCCAATACAACACTTGCGAATTACGATAATTCTGTATATAAAATAATTACATTTCTTTTGGAAACATAATATAACAAAAACTGTTAATTCCCCAATGTCTTCGGTTGTACTATTGTCCAAATTAATATTATTTTCTTTTCCCAATCAACAAACTAATAGTACATAGTATTATGTACTTCAAATTCAAAATATTATAATTTCACTTAGGTTCTCTACTAATTTTTTATATTAAGTCAAACATTTCCACTTGTGTTATAAGAAAACTGATTTGTTTTTATAACAACAAGATTCTACATATTACAGAAAAAATGAAATCCTTATATCTATAAATTATTTAACAATTTTTAAAGCTAATTTTCAGGTACAGTTAATAAAATAGTTCTCACGTGCAGCTGTTGCTACCCAATTTTAGTAAGTGTACCGGGAACTGTTGATGCTTAAAAATTTGAATTTCTATTCCTAATTGCGAGATCATATTGAAATTTTTAAGCATCCACAGTTAGCTACTTTTCTGCTGCTTTTGAAACTGTGTACTAATACTAAATATTTTATTCTTGTGTTGAATTACTTCGATTGCTTTCATACTTGTTGGTTGTTTATTTTTAAGACTGAAATAGATTTCTATTCTAAGTATTCTGGATTTGTCCAAGTGCTTACGAAAATATGTACATTGTACATACTTGAGATGTATGACCTGAACAAATCCAACTATGCATGTGACTATCGTGCGTTGTATTCTGTCAGCTTTTGTTAGGATGACGTTGGCTCCATTGATTAGTTTCAAAGACGATTCCCATTTAATCGGAACTTATTATTTGTTATTAAAGATTGTTTTGTATTTAAGAAATTTGTTAAATTTAAAAAGAAATGGCAGTAATGTGCGAGTTGGATAATTTTCAAAATCATTTGAGAAACTTTAGAAAAAGCAAGACAAAACTAAAATATTTCTTTAAAAATATTTCTTCTTTTTTTAGATTTAAAGCAGATATAGAAACTTAATATGCCTATTTCGATGCTATTTTCTTGGTATGGGTAATGCTGCTTTTCTTAAATATAAAACGTTATTCAAACAACTTCTTACTTCATGATGTTTCGATAGCACAAATTTATGAATAATATAACTCACGAGCAAAGGTTCATCATTGGAACTTTGAAATACAACAATTTTAAGCTGATATGTAAAAGGAGCCTGTCAAAATAGTCATCCCAACATTCTGAAGAACTTTCAAGCATCCTTAAATGGATTTAACATTAGAGCAATAACAAAAAATAAAATAAAAACCTTAAATTCTAGAAAGCAGCAGAATTTCACTTGCATCGCATATATTGTTTGAGGTGAATTCTCACATCGCAGCTCTCACCTGCCTTCACATCAAAAAATATATTTCAAAAAATTCGTTCGATTTACGTTATGTGCGACCAAAAGTTTTACAATAAATTCTTAACACATTTTTCCCATACTAAATGTGTTGAAGAAAAACATCAGTGCTCTTAATATCCATCCTCTTCCATGGACATATCAGACGATATCCCAGAATCTGCTCCATACAGCGAACTGTGACGTAAGAGAAAAAAAAATTATTTAAAGAACATGGCAAGTGTTTGGAAAACAAATAAAGCGATGATTAATACAAGACATGAAGCCCAAACACTCTCCACTCTCTGTTTGTGCAGATTATCAACGCGCCAATGTGATCTTCACCCCGACTTCTATTATTAAAAGGAATTTCGCTCGGCTTGCTATTTGCGATCGGACTCATCTCCGTTTGTATTGAGCTGCCCTCATCTGTTTGTAAACACGTCTTCAGGGTATTGACTTAAGCATCACATGATTGAATTAAAAATACATACGCTAGAGTTTTCACGAAACTTGTGTTTGTATTTTATTGTATTCAGTCTTGCACTTAGAGAGTGAAAGGAGGCTTGGTGCTCTTTTTTACTTACTTGATGGCGCGACAAGTGAAGAAGACGATGCGTTTGAGTTTCTTGTTGTAGAAGAAGTAATTAAAGGACCACAAGCAGCCTGGCTCACCGAAGGGATCAGAACTTAGATCCGGGTTGTAGCTGTAAATGTCACACTCGGATAAGTTAATTTCGTCGTCGACGGCTGACCACAAGGCTTGGCGCAGTCCTTGGTACTGATCACCAGCAATGGCGGAGAGATTCGAGTGAACCGAGTTCATTACCCATTGCAAGGATGGTTCCTTACTAAATTCATGCGACTGAAAAGATCACAGATTGTTTTTCAGGGATGTGTGTTAAAAAGACTAATTTGAATCAATACTCTACAGTCTTCATACTAAAGCGACAGCAAGAGTCTGAAGAAGTACGAACCTTTGCGTCTGAGAAATCATAGTCGGGCTCGAAAGCAGCATTCAACGTAGCAATCAAGTAGAACAGAGTCTTCCTTGAGATGGTGTCGCAAAGAATGACACCCTCGTCTCCGGAGTGGCTGCCTCGATGAAAAGTTGGTGACAAATCCATCAAGGTCTGCGGCGGCGATAACGCCTGCAGATCATGAGGTCCGACGCCGTGCGTTTCGGCAGTAAATCTCTTGTAGAGCGCTTTGTCCGCCGCTACCATCTTGCACGAGTAGCTCTCAATGCGCCCCAAAATCGTGCTATCGCCAGTCTTGATCGACAATGCGTTGTTTATCGCTTCAAAGCGCGAACTCTCGAGTAATTTCATCGTGAAATTGTCTCTTTTTTAGATTAGAGAAATTTACTTGCCCAACAAAATTTCGCTCTGGGAATATATTTTGTTGGTGAGGATGAATCACACTTTTTATTTTCGCTGATAAAAATTGAGACAGTCGCGCTGATAATGTCAAGGTCCGATAAAAGTTGTTTGTGATGTAAAATGATTTTTTGTTTTAGCGAAGTTTTCTTTAAATTTATAGTCGCAAATTCGTTGGCTTCACCTTCGAACAAATACTTTTGTCAAACGATGCGTTAAGACTATAAGTTAGTATCTAAATATATATACTCTTGGGAATGAACACAGAGAAATATATATATGCTTACAGATTTAAGCCAATCTGCAACTCAGGAAGACATTTCCCGCAAATTTAGCAACTGGCCCGCAGTTTATTTGTTGCGTTTGTGGATTAATTTTTATTGAACGGAAATTTCTAAACATTGTAGAAGGATGTATTGACAATCTTTTTTTAACAGCGGCTCGTATTTTGTTTACTCTCTTTTTGGGGACAATAGGGCACATTACACTTCTGAACGTGTTGTTGGAGGTGTTCACAAACGGTTGAACAAGAGTCTTCTTGGCCACAAAACTTCAAAATTTATTCAGTTTCTTTTTGCACACACGGGCGAAAAGCTAAAATTTTATTTTATTATATATATTTATTACGGAATACAACCGCAATAACCCACTTCACTGGCTGCGCCAGATAATTTGGTAAACAAAGCGTTTATGATACAGTTCAATAAATCGTCGCGTTCGTGTGTGTGCGTCCTCTGCTCGGCGTACAACACACACAAAACAAAATTTTCAACTAAAATAAAATTCACTTGGATGTTTTTTCTCAGCTATAAATGTTCAGAATAATCTAAAAAGTCACTCATATTTGCGGTAATATTCGTTAACTGGTTCACGAAATAATATCTGATCGTGGATTATATTCCACAATATAAATAAAATGTTGACAGAGCGTGAGGGGAATAATAAAATTACTGAATTCCCACAGCGCGACTGATAGATATTGAACTTTTCTTACAATACCGAAAAACCTCAAAACTTTGCGTTTCTTTTGCTATTATGCACAATACTACACAATTTTTCAGATTCTCACGAGAAAGAAATTAATTTCTATTTCTGTGATCGACCTTTTTTTTTTAACACAACAACAGAAAGCTATAATATTATTACAGTGGCTCTGTCGGCAATGTACAGTCAGGAGGTCAATATAAATCTATGAAAGAAGAAAAATAATAATTAATGTTGTTACACTGCATATTCAGTGTGCTACAAAGTTAATATTGTTACTTAACTACAGTTTCATTGAATTTAATTTGTTATTTTATTTATTGAAAATCAGACATCATAGACAAAAACCATGTATCCAGATATTTTTTGCAGAGGGTACAATAAATTAACACCAGAGATACAACTATCGCGATCGAAGCGACATCTGAAAGCCTGAACTGATTTAGTAGGCGCGGTGATATTTCAAATTTGTTGGCAAATAAAACCCGATCGCAACGGCATAATATGTTAATGAGCGAAAAATATAGAAGAAAAAACAAGGCTAATTTAAAGGCATAAACAAAAAAGAAACAGGTAAAAATATATGCATTAAAAAAAATTAAAATTTTAAATAACAAAATGAATAGTGAAAGTAAAGAGCAGAGGAAAAGAACAACGTGATTTTTGACGGGTTATTTATTACTTTATCATCAATGTTGATATTTAATAATTCGCAATCGCGACGATATAAACCTGCACATAGCTAAAAAGAAAGAGTATGAAGAAAAAAGAAACAGGTAAAAATATATGTATGTACTTATATAAAAAAAATTAAAAAATTAATATTTAAAAGAAAAGAATGAACCGGGAACGACGTCATTTTTGACGGGTACTTTATTAATTATATCATAATTCAACGTTATCAGTCAAATTCCTGTACATCAAAAATTTCAATTAAACATTTTTCTCCTTTTTCCAGATTTTTTTTCCGGATTGAAAATTGCAAGCCGATTTAAGGCGGTAAGTCTAAGAAAGTAGTTTTTTTTTTTGAATATTTATAAAAGTTATTAAACATTTTTACTGTATTGTTGTTATTGTAAAATTATTTTTTATACCACTATATAGTGAGCATTCGAACTTCGGTTCACTTTGCATCCTTTAATTTTCAGGACAAGAACATTGGACATCTCCTTGATAACTGAACAACTTTTAGTTAAAGAAATAATTTTAGAGCGGAGAATTCCGAGGTTAATGAACTTTAATGTTTGCAAAATTTATTTTGAATGAATGTGCAAATAAAATCATGTGCAATTTTTCATGTTTACTGTACGCAACAATATAGAATACAAAATTAGCAATACTTACGATTTTCGAATTTTATTTTTAAAAAGTGAGCGAATAAGTTGTCTTGTGTTCTTGGGAGACACATTTGAGAATTTTTTTTCAGAGGTTGAAAAAATCCATTTTTTATCCAATATAGAGCGAGTAAAGTCTTGATTTCTTGAATTTTCACGGGCAGCAGATCTTAATTTTAGAGAAATGGGACAGAGACGAATTACTAATTTTATTTTCACTGAAATATGTGGTGAACAAGACTAATCGCCGAAATTCGAGGGGATACTTTAGACTTTAGAGCTTTAACCAATTCGAGTAGGAACACGTGCGCCCCTCGTCAGGACATGCACCGGAAATTTGCAATAAAAATAAATTTTAGATTTTGCATTGCGTATTAAATTATTACTTTGAAAAATTTATAGAATTTCTCGGTTGGTAATTATTCGCGACTGTTTGAAAGATCGACAATTCGCCAGCGAGTATGAACGAAGGGTCTCCACTCCCCCGTGCCGGTGTTAATGGAAATGAGGTGAACAACGAAGGTGTTAAATAAACCGTTACATCATCGAAGTGTAGTTAATGAAGATCTGTGTTTGTAAGTCAATTTAAAAGCGCTTCTGGCCACATGACGAACAATAAGTCTTCTTTGTTAATTTATTTGATATACTTGTAAGTATACTAATTATAAGTTGGGCTTATTAAAGGCATTTCCAACACTTCAAATTCAACAACGTTTTAAATAAAACTTATTTAAAAAACTTCCTCACAAATATAGCATTTAAATTGAAACTTACAAAATATAAAATACAAACGCGATCCCCAAAATGCGACTCTGTAGAAATTAATTTTTTAAATTCGTTGAAAATCTCTTCGCAAGAATTTTTCAGATGTGTGTTACGACGACGAGAGACGAATCAAGGGAAGATTGTTGAACGGATGTGGCGCTTTTTGATGCGCCAGAAAATGATTCTAGCAGTCCTAAAAAAAAAAACGACGAGCGCAAAGACGCAATGTGGTGACGAAAACGTGTGGCGATCGCAGTGACTTCACAGTATTTCAGTTGGACTTCTGAATTCCGGGTGGATGATCCATCAGATCAGAACGTACTCCTCCTTCTCACGGGTCTCCAGCAATGCACATTTGCAGCAGCGTGCAGTGGATGTAAAAGAGGGCTGCACTCATCCGCAGATCTAGATAAATATTTATCTTCAAAAGTGCTTAAAAATGCGGGATTTCTTCATCAGACTGTGGTTCGAATGCAGTTGTGATAAATTTTCAGTTAAGTGAAATTCGTAACATTCTTGTGCGCGGAAAGTGAAAATAAGTGAAGTTGATATCACATTTCATCACTGCTGATTTACTGGGTTAATTACTTATTACTTCGAGGAATAAAAGCACATGCAAACGGATTAGTCACGCTCTTTGGTCCACACCGAATTGAATCTGGCTCTTCTCTTCAAGAATCTTAAATTAGAAAGGTGAAAAATTTGATAGTTTTATTTTTTAAGTTTTGCCATTCAGTGTCTAGTGCATTCAACTTTTCGTGGAAAGTGTTATTTTTTCAGTAATCAAAATAATTATTCGGTGTATTGAATTGGTGAAAATCGAAAAGGGACTTTCGTGAAATCAATCATCGCTCGCCTACCCTATTTAAAGCGCTGATCGTAATATTCGCCGCCCGCGGCATATCGCCTTCAGAATGTTCTATATAAATAAATAATGCTCGTCTCTTTTGTGCGCGCACTTAACCCTTGGGCAGCCTCCGAATCAAGGAGGAAATAATTCGCAGCTGTGCAATTGCCTTCAATCAAGGCGAAATTGTTTCGGCATGTATTATTTTTGTAGGTATCTTGGGACAAGAAAATAATCACTCCAGTTCAGCGCAGTTTTCAAACCGCCATTCTCTTTACAATAAATTATATTGAACTTCAAATTGAGCACAATTAAATGTGTCTATCACAAGGGAACAAAACAATTCTGAGTTGGGGAAACCAATAGTTCGATTACTGAGTGTCTATTAATTCGAATTAAAGTTAAACCTTAATTAATGGTTTTTGTTTTTAATAAAGTGGTAGTTTAACAAATATATTCAAGTTTATATAATTGAAATGGAAGACAAAGATTCCTCACAATTAACTTTCTTGTTATACTTATACTTCTGCACTGGCCGTAAGTATTTTTTGTTTGTGATTATTTAGAAATAAATATAATTCTGGTTTGATGATTCAAAAACATAAGTGTAAGTTTTAAATGAATCGTGCAGACACGGAAAAAGAGGGCGATGAATGCAAACACAAAGATTAGATTTGGCAAAGTGCCACTAAAATGATTGCAACAATTCGCACTGATTTAGACTTTGTTTTTTATATCCTTGAAAAATTATAAATATGCGTGTTTGAACAGTTATGAACTGTAAAAATGTAATACATTTATTATGCGGAATCGAAACTTTTTGAAAAATACCCAAACGTCTGGATTATTTATAGGCTTCTTTCGGCATGCTGGTATGAACAAATAAACAAATGGTTCATTTGCATCCCGAGCCAGTGTTTATTGTTTTGGACCATTTTCCGTAGGAGATAGTAAATCTAATTTGCGAATACACGAACTGCTGTTCAGAATCGCCTGTACCTGCATTCGGCCTTATTCAAAACAAGTATGAATGTCGGTTCAGCTTGTGAAATATTATTCATATTAAATTAAAATCATTACCTCGTTTCATTATTGACTTAAGTAATCGTACATAAATTGGGATATTTTAATAATGCAGGTGTTCTATATCACGCATATTACATGCTGTGTTTCTCAGCATTTTATTATTTACTTTGTTCGGCCACTGATTTGAAGCTATCAACACTAATTTTTCTATTGCATATTTCAATTTCAAATATGCAAGTCACATCAATTCAGACAGTACGTTACATCCGTAAACAGGGCCATTCCAGTAATCCTTCATATAAATTGTGCTGCTCGAAAATAGCATAGTTGCACATTTTGCATATTCCGCTTAAAGCATACTTTATACTACGATATTTTTAGTTGAGTGAAGAAAACATCCACTCCCATGATGAGTAATGGGGGGGAGCAGCCTAAAAACATATAAGAAAAACCAAACGTTTACACACATGTGTTACTTTGCCGAGGCGACAGTTATAAATTTAGACGTGAGAACGAACTTCTGAAGGATTTTTGAACTCCAGAATTTTGTTAAGTGCTCAATGTTGGCTCTAAGAACTTCTCCGCAGGAGAAATAAATATACATTAAAAACATGTAAAACAGTAAAATATACATTTGTTATTCCAAAAAGTTGTTTATGTAAAGCACAATAATTTCTTTATAGATATGTGATAGTAGAAGAAAGACTCTGTTAATATGATATTATGATCTTTCAACAAAAAAAAAAAATGTCACCATGGCTTATCAACCCCTAATTTTAGTGTAATATGAATAAAGTGAATGGAATTAGAGAACAAGCGAGTGTCAGCACTTCGCTCTATTCTAAAGAGGTAATCATCCTTGCAAATATTTTGGTTATCTTTAATTGAATTATTTTTTTATATATTTAGCACAACTGTAAGCATCGATCATCTTCAGGGTTTCCGACTTTTTTAAAGTGGTTTAAAAAAGGGGAAAAACATGATAAATCCGTCAATGGAGGAGTATCTTCGAAGTGTTCCCAACTATCAGACAGTCATGACACATTAAGTCCACCATCTAGTCCTTTTCTTGATAATTTATCCCCAAGTTCAAGCTGTGATAGTGTTTTAAGTACGTCCACGACTGGTTTTGCATTTGTTAAGCCGCACAATTATAGGCGCTATAATTTTTTCGAAGACGTAAGAAAAAATTAATGAAATCATTTAAACTATATAGTAGAGTCGCGATAAGCTGGACTATATCAAAAAGTTGAGGTTCACCATTTTGGATTTGAACAATATTGCGAAAATATTTGATTTGAATATTTAGGTAGCTGCAAAACTAAGAAATAAGATAGGGAAGTGCGTACTTATCGAAAAAATAAAAAATCTGTTCATCTAATCTTTGCGGCGCGGCGGCGGTACAGCTTATTAGGATTCTACTGTATTTTATAATATTAAAGGATTATATTTTGCTGCGTTTTTTTTGTGAAACGTAAAATTAATTTCAGCCCCAGAACTTTATTGCAAGCAACCCAGAGACTGATTCTTATAGAAGACGATTAAATAACTTCACCCGTGACGATGAAGGAGCTCATGTAACTTTAAGAGAAAAATATTTTTTATATGATGCAGATACACTGAAGTCAAATGAACTTAATGAGAGCAACTACGACAACGTTAGATTTATTGATCGAAGCCTTCCAAATACAAGAAAGAAGTCGTCCCACGACACACAAATCATACGAAATCGTCATCGCCACAGAAGGGCAGTAAGTGATAGTTCAAAAGACAAGAAATCTGGTGCATATGTTCACGTGAAAGGAAAAAGGAGAGCACCCCCTCCTCCGAGCACTGCTGCAAATGAATTAAACAATATATCGGATAACAATATTTCGGTGGAGATTTATTCGCCAACATCGACTCTAGGTCGCAAGAAACGAAAAGCTCCTCCGCCTCCACAGGCTCCAAAATCACCGACTGAAGATATTCATACATCAATCCTTTCCGAGGGACTTCTGGACGATAAGGAAATTCAAGCCATTATTGGATGTACTAGAATTGAAACCCAAAAATCTACTACAGACACTAAGATGTTTTCGAAAAGTAGCTCAGTTGAGTGCGATAATCCATCATCAACTGATAAGTTTACTCCTCTCAACGGTGAGAATGCAACATGTGAATCCACATCAGAAAAAAACGAAACAGGAAACAAGTCTCCTGGGTCTTCACTTTACCCTAAACCGTGGTATAAACGACCGAATTCGTCAAATCGTGATAGTTTGATTCCATTTAAACGTGAAGTTGTTTTAAGGACAATGGAGAAGCGGAAAAGCAAACATCGGGAGAAAGACTCACAAGCTTCGAGTATGCTACCGGAAGTGGGATATTCGAGGTCTAACATGTTTGATTCTGCATACAAACTGGGATTTTTTATGCGGCATAAAGACAACTCAAACGAAAATAAATCCAAAGATAAACGCCGTTCGGGAATTGGAATTCCAAATATAAGTGAATTAGATCGCGAAGCAGCCGAAATCGTAAACAAAGAGCACGCCAGCGAAAAAGCTAAACAAAAGGCGGAACAAGATAAATTCTTCAATCCTCCAGAACATTTAGTACTACAGCAACAAATGTTCGGCTCCACTAAATCTGAGGAAAGCAGCCAATGCGATGGGGAGGATGAAAATGCAGTTTCGACCAAAGAACTTATTTCCAAATTCGAATCGACGTCCAACATCGCTCGAATAACGCTGAACACGTCGTTCATAGGACGAACTGAGCACTTCTTTCCAAATCCTGCCAAAGAAGATAAATATGCTGACGACGACAAACAGATGACTTCGAGTAATTCTAAAAAAGAAACTAATAAATCTTCAGAAAACACGCAAAAATCGTCTCCTATTTTTAGCAATTTAGGATTAACGCAAGATGGTGAGAAAACTGAAAGCAAACCAATGTCGATTGAAAAAGAAATTAATCAAACCAAAGTGCATTGCTCTAGTGATATAAAAGCCAATTGGAGTTGTCCTTTTTGCACTCTGGAGAATCCTTACTGGCGGATAATCTGTGAAGCATGTGAAAGATTGAAACCATATGACAAATCCAACAACAAAGACGCGAAACCGGCGATTAAGCTTTCTGCTAAAATTGATCCGCTTCCCAATCCATTAAGTCAGAAAAACGACGTCCCCAACCCGCCTCTTTTACAGGATACCAAAATGATCAATGAAGTTAATAAATTTGTTGCGGATGATAAAAAATTCACCTCGCCGCTGAGCCAACAACTTGATTGGGAGAAAAAGGCTGAAAAGGTCAGGAAATACTTTATGCCGCGAAACGCCAATAACGCACTATCAAAGTCTTCCTCCGAAACCACAGTCGTTAAGAAACCTCCCGTGTTCCGGAAGTCTCCATCCCCCAGCAGATTGCCAATCATTTCACCAAAGTTTTGTAGGAAAAATAAATTGTACAATGTTGAAAGTAAACCCACAATTGTTTCCCCGACCACAACTAGAGACAGGAAGCAGTTTGGCAATGATGAACGGAAGTTACCTCTTTTAGACAGCTCTGTAATTATTACTACAATAACTCCCGTATTTTACGCTAGCACAACCGTAGTCAATCAACCCAAACAAGCTGAACTGAGTCCACCTGATGAAAATCAACTAGCGAACGGGTTGAACTTGAAAGAAATTAGAACTGCACGCCTTGCGAAATTTTCTATTAAGCCTCAAAATGGCGATGAATGTAAAATAGAAGAACAAATATCTTCAAATCAGGATCGAAGCAATGTGGAAAATTTGAGTGGAAATGATGCGGACTCTTTAGAGAGAGAAAAGAAGCGTTTAAGGGAAAAAATTCGTGCTATGAACGCAAAGGCTCTTGCAGAAAAATACCCAGTCCTCCAGAAACCATTACCTCGAACTGAGGCTGTGGAAAAGGATCACAACTCCACCAAACACGGTGCAATTAAGAAAGTTTTCAAAAAAAATCTCAGTCCATTCAGCAAACCAATTGATAAGTTTCCAGAATCCATTGGTGATGATTATGGTGGAATGGGAAAATATCCCAAGCCCAAAAAGGTATCCACGTCCGTCCAGACAGCCGGATTCGTAAAAAAAAATGAATTGAAAGATGGTAGTAAAGAGCAGTTATCCGACAACGTAAACGAAGATATCAAACTTGATAATGTTTACCAAGAAGTACTATACAGAAGTCCTCGAACGTATAACCAACATATCTTCAAGGATCCAATAAAGGAGAATTCCTCGAACTCTATCTACGATAAAGTGAAGGTGGAAGAAATC
Organism: Leptogaster cylindrica; assembly: GCA_963082835.1. Lineage (NCBI taxonomy): Eukaryota > Metazoa > Arthropoda > Insecta > Diptera > Asilidae > Leptogaster > Leptogaster cylindrica. The sequence continues at coordinate 8,236,907 of OY720105.1, read as the reverse complement.
TCTCAGCAGTTGCAATCAACTCAAGGTATAATCGAATTCAAGGAAACACTGAGCAATCCAACGAAGGGCATCAGTCGCACAGACACCATAGCCTTGAACAAAATCATGAGAAATCTAGAACTTGCCATTTCCGAAGGTCAGGACGAACGAGCGGCAAACATTGCAATGGATCTTGCTAAGATGAAAGTATCCCTTCAAGTTACCAAAGTCAAGAATAGACCAGTCAGTGGAAGTATGGACTACAATCAAAGTATAATGTGAGTAATATTATATTTACTATTAATATATTATAATATATTAATATTTTTCACTATGACCTCCTTTCAGTGTAGATGTGTTTGTGGAAGATAAGATGACCCAAAAGGGACCAATCCAAATGTCCGTTAAGCCCCTTATGTCGATTTTAGAGTTAAAGGAAAAAGCTCTCCGAGACTTCGATATTCCAGTTGATCTACAGAAATGGTTGATTAATGATGAACCGGCAATTGATCATAACAAAACTCTTCTAGAATATGGAGTCAAAGACAGCACCACAGGATTTTATTTATATTTGATAACACCACAGGAAAAATATGAGGAACAAGCCGAACTTACAGTCCCAATCCCCAAAACGTCCATTGCAGTTCCAGAAGACATGGACGATGTAAGCGATGGAGACTCTGATTCATATAATGAACTTGACCAAATTATGGACGATGGAGCAAATGGTCTTCCATTAGTAGAAGAAAATCCTACTAAAAATACTTGGCGATGTCCTTTGTGTACTCTGATAAATTCTGAGGAAGTCCTTGCGTGCGCTGCGTGTTCGAAGGCTAAGCCAAAAGCTTGCTCCGAGTCCTTTCAGAAACAAATTGTTACAATATCAGAAGAATTAAAACAGTTTCTGGGTGGAAATCAAACGCAAATTGTGTATAGATCTGCGGAACAGAAAAACGATCTCAATAAGGCAAATCCATTCAGAAAATCATCTGAAATCTTCAACATTGTCGAAAATGTTTTACTTGAGCCAATTCCTCTAGGTATATCCGTTCTAGAAGAAAACAGGATGCTTCCAAAATTCACCAGTCCAAATATAACTAAGAATAAATACCGAGGAGTCGATAACTACAATCCCAATCGAAAGCGAACTGATATCCCTGTGAAGAAAGATAAGTCTCGCGCTCCCCTCCCACCTAACTTACCCAAAGTTAGTCATTACCAAGAACTTCTACAATTAGATCACACCGACGCTGTTCCCAACGTTGAAGAATTTGTATGTCCAATCTGCTTTATGAATTTCCAACCCGGTGAAGGGGTGATTCTTCGCGAGTGTCTTCATTCCTTCTGCAAGGAGTGTCTCGGCAGTACTGTGAAGTACAGTGAGGAAGCTGAGGTTAAGTGTCCTTACATGGATGTGGAATACAGTTGCAGTTGTATTTTGCAAGACCGTGAAATTAAATCAATCGTTTCACATGAGGTTTACGAACAGCATTTGGCGAAATCCATCAGAGTTGCTGAACATCAAATCGAAAATGCATTTCATTGCAAGACGCCGAACTGCAGAGGATGGTGCATTTATGAAGACAATGTTAACGAGTTCAAGTGTCCAGTTTGCCGAATAACAAATTGTCTAATGTGTCGGGTGAGTTCCTGTAACAGATAATTTAATCTTATCTTAAATTAAATTGGTAAATTTTTACCTGTTTTAACTATTTTTTTCACTATTTTACCAAGTTATCTATTTTTTCTTTGCCATAGGTAATCCATGATGGGCTCACATGTAAGCAATACCAGGATAGATTGAATAGTGACTGCGATAGTAATATTGAAGCTCGTAGAACGAAGGACATGATCAACGAAATGGTGGAGAAAGGGGAGGCGATGAATTGCCCAACGTGTCAAGTAATTTAATTTCTCAAGAACGAATTTCATGAAGATTTAAACATGGTCACATTTTAAAGGTTATAATGATGAAAAAATGGGGTTGTGATTGGCTAAAGTGTTCCATGTGTAAGACTGAGGTATGTTGGGTAACACGTGGACCTAGATGGGGTCCAGGAGGCAAAGGAGACAACACAGGCGGTTGCAAGTGCGGTGTAGATGGAAAGAAATGCCATCCAAAATGTAATTACTGCCATTAAAAACCAAGCGAATCATTTCTTAAATTGTTACCAAATACTTTCATAATCAACGCAGTGTAATGAAGAATATTTTAGTTCCTTAAACTAGACATTAGGTTTTCAGAAAGAGATCAAATTCAACTTTCAAAAATACACGTTTGTATTAGAGAATGGAAATGTTTCAATACTATTCTAAACTTCATCGACTTGTCTCAATAAATTAATGTCTATTTCTATGTTAGGTAATATTTATGTAAGGCAATTTCGAATGCTATTTAACACTTTGACACACAAAATATGAATTTAAAATTATTTATTTCATTTACATTACATAAAATTCATGAAGTGAAGCAGTTATAATTAACGAAACTCTCCGAAATGCGGCATTGTTGATCAATTATTGATAGCACAGGAAAATGCTCCTATTTTATTTTACTCATTCAATAAATAAAACTGGCGAAATATCACATTTTTTGCGTTTGTAATCCTTTACTTCCAGAATATAATTTATAAGTTCTTCTGTCTGGAGTCAATTTGTGCAGTGGGAAGTTTAGTATTCTTGCTGGTATTTTTTCAGTTAGATCATCACTTCTTCACAGCAAATAAACGTTGATAATGGATTCTGCTTTTGTTGTCAATGGATTCGGTTTGCATATAAGATTTTACATTATGCAGCATTATTTCTGGTTCTTAACAAGGTTCGAGCTGGTTTTAGATGATAAAATCCAGATTTCGTCAAATTAACATGCTGGGTTTCCGGAGGTTTGTACTAATTTTAAAAGGTTGTATGAATTTTTCAAAACATTTAGTGGAATTGTGGCGGTCTCTGTTGTTGGTTACGCTCGGCTACACGCATACACAAGGAGTTTTTCAGCTTCTGATGAAATAATACATAATTAGGTTTTTTAGCTGAACTAATAAACCTCTACAAATATAATTCTTTGAGTTACCCTAAGCGAAGTTCTATTTCCTTTCAAAATAAAAATCTTCAATTCAAACGTTAATAGTATATAAAAAAAAACATGAAATGAAATCCTTTTATACTGCCGCGGCCGTGATTTAACTGATATTATCCAAGTTAGTATGAATCACAGAGTTTTTCATCCATCATTTTCTGGTATCAACAAATGTTTATTTCCTGCTCTTAAGTCGGTAAAAATTTGAGAACTTGAGAAAATGTTGGAAGAAAAATAATTTCAAGCAGTACATAGACAAATGAGAGCTGTTTAAACAGTTTAGCACAAAATAATATAAAATAAAACAACGAAAAATAATAAAAAATTAATGAAAAATGACATTTTAAATGAAAAACATTCAAGTAATTTGTATTCACTCCGAGTACGAATATGCCGAAGAGGACGTAATAGTTCAAAAGGTAAGCTGTTAGATATTTACGAATTTAAACCTATTACTTGTAAATAAAATAGCTTATTTTAAAAAGAAATTAAAGATCATTAATCCACAGACCATAATTTTTATATCACCGAATATATGAGCGGTTGTTGAAAATCCTTCCTTTTATTTAGCGATCTTCAGTTTGCCGTCTGTGAACTTCATAAGCCTTTAATTGCCTATCTTTAATATCGTCGTCTTTCGCGGCTTCGCGACCTTCTTCGATCACGATCGCTGCGTTCCCGACGTCTCTCCCTTTCTCTTTCACGCTCACGTTCCTTTTCACGTTCTTTTCGTAATTCTTCAAGATCAAGCATACGCTTACGACGAACTTCTTCTTTCTCAAGAATCTGAAAAATAATGGATGAAATGTTTTAATTTGGAATTACAAAATCCGTATAACAGTTTCGCACCTGTTCAGGAGTGAGGGGCAACCAATAAATGCACGGTGTAGTTTTGGTTTTCCTAAACAGATCATCGAGAAGGCGAAGAGGAGGTTCGTTGTCTTTCTTCTTGAATTTTCTCGCTAGAATCGAATAAGTCCGATTAAATTCAACTAAAAAAAGACTGTTGTAAAATTTGTACCAGGAGATGCACTGGTGGAACTTCTCCTTTTATCCCTCGAGGCGGAACTCCTCCTTTTATCCCTCGAAGTGTCGCGACTTCTCTCCATTTCACGTTCAAGTTCTTCTTTCTTGCCTACATCCCATTCTCGCACGGGCCTACTCACCTGATTATTCTGTAAGTAATATTTTGCAACACAGATCAATCCCAAGCAAATTTCGTTTGTACCTTCTTTTCGTCGAACTCAAAGCGTTCTTTGTCCCAACCAGTTCCGATGATACGATTGTCGCGAGGAGCATCCGGTCCGAATCGGGGTCCCTCCTCCAGTGTTGATTCCATGGCTTTCTCCATTGCAGCTTCCGAACCGAAGTCTACATTCAAACACTTGGGATTAGACGTTGGCCAACGTACCCCATGCAGGGCGTGCCTAGTTTCAACAGCTTGACTAAAATAACCGTAAAAGGTAACTCTACATTTTAATTTTTATGAGTCTGGTGCACTTACTCTTCGGTGTCATACTTGACGTAGCACTTGGACTTAATGCGGTCAATCCAAAATCCATTCTCAACAATTTTCCCTGTCCTCGCAAGCAATCCTTTCAGCTGCAGCACCGTGAACGGTCGCACAAGGTTCGTTATGTACAAAATATTACTTGACTGATGCTGAGGTGGACTTGGAGGTCTTTGCAGAGTCTGCTCTTCGCTGCTTACTAGAGACACTTTTCTGTTGGAAGTTATTGAAGACTTTTCTTCGCGCTTGGTTTCCCGTTCTTTGGAACGTTTCTCACGGTTTCTCGACCTTTCTTTGACTCGCTTCTCTTCCTCCTTCACCACAACAACTTCTTCTGGTTCCGGAGAAGATTCCAATTTAATATCGCTCAATGGAACTGGTTCAACATCCGATATCAAATTACGCAACGAATCAGTAGATATGGCTAACACTTGAGGTTTGGAGTCTCTCCTCGAGAGCCATTTCCGCTTGCGCAGGGGTTTCTCACTCTTTTTCTCATGCACGGAATTTTGTTCGTCGATCTTGTTTGATTCGTTCTCTTTTTCTTCCAGCAAGTTATCCAACTCGGCTTTAATCGGTTTTTCATCAAACCTACTCCGCCGCTCCCGTGATTTCTCCTCAGATTTACTGTCAACATTTGCATGGGATTTACTCGGTGTCGCTGTTACTGAATGATTCTTGCTACTGCTTTCTTCCGATCCTTTTTTTTCCGCTTCATTTTTTTCTTCTTCCTGTTCGGCTGGAAGCGTCTGAACCTTTTCAACTTCCGCTTCACTCTCAATTTTTTCAGGATCGACTTTGTCGTTTACGACAGGCTCACTGCTCTCCTTCTTACAATTATCTTCATCTACAACTTCCATTGACTCGGTGTCTTTAGATGTCGTTTTGATGGACTCCTCACTGTCCTTCGGCAAATTGTCCTCAATAATTTCTTTTTTAGTAGAAGCCGCATGGCTTTCTGAAACACGTTTCCTTCTTCCCACTTCTTTTTCAGGGACCACTTCATCAGATCTTCGATCTTCTTTATTTTTGTGACAAGAAACTTCTTCATCTGGTTTTGCTTTTTTAGGGCTCTGAGTATTTTCTGGAGGAGCTTTCATACTGTTTGCTTCATCTCCATTCTCCTCTGCAATAGGTGCACATTTATCGGATCGTGTTCCTCTCCTCCGTTTTGGTAGAATAGGTTCTTCCACAATCCTTTCCTTAGTTGTACGCGTTCTTCGACGAGGAATATTTGCATGTCCTTCGCTATCACGATCCGAACTAGAATCGCGATCTTTTTTGTTATCGCCGTCAATTTCTGTTTCGCTTACCTTTTCTTCGATCTTACGTTCTGGCTCTGGGGTTCGAGACGGTGTTTTCCTCCCACGTCGAGTAGATCTTCGTGTAGACCGTTCAACTGACGGTGTTGATGATGTAGAACTATCACCATCGTTTCGCCTTCGCATGTTTATATAAATTACTAAAATGAAAATCACTTGCACATTAAGTTTCGTAAAGGACGCCGGCACGCTTTGACTTACTGTAAACTAATTGATGCAGAAGTTTTCCACAGATATTTTTTTGGATATTCACTTTGGTTGTACAAACTAATTGTAACACTGTAAATTATTGTAAATTCACTAATTATTAAATGAGACGCTTAGTTTTATTACCCAACTCATTTCTTCTGAAAGAAATTGGCAACCATTTTGAGAGTGGTTCGAAAAAGTGCTGCCATGCGAATAAGTTATTCGAAATTCGTAACATTTTGATTCTGGACAAATTAACAATTCTGAAAATTATTCTAAAAAGAATCAACCACTATTATTTCAGTTATTCTGTTACAAACACTGCCCAATTTAAAATTTTATCATTGTGTTTCTTAGCGCTTACTTTTATTTAGATAATTTTTTTTCAGGTGAGTGCTGGCTGAATTACAGATGGCGCTTGTCACTTGTGACAGATGAACATATGTTCGTGGAGAATTAGGTTAGTCTTAAGAAATTACTAAATATGTGGACGGACACTTTATTGATCGTCTTCATATCAGTTTGCACAGCACTCCTAGGAGAAGGTAATTAATGAAACTGGTACTCAAATGTAAAATCGCTCACAAGAATCTTATTCATAGGTCTAACATGGCTATTAGTTTACAGAACGGAAAAGTACAAAAAATTAAAAGGAGAAGTAGAGAAACAAAGCAAGAAATGTATGAAATATTTGAATAAGATATTCAGAATATTAGTAAATGTTTATTTCAGTGGAACGTAGGAAAGAAATTCACGGAGACTCCTTAGATCGATCGCACAAAAAGAAGATTGAGCGGGATGAAGAGAAATTGAAAAACAACAATCGAGACTTATCATTGGTTAAAATGAAATCGATGTTCGCCACGGGTTTTGCATTTACTGCTCTGCTTAGTATGTTTAATAGCATGTAAGTTTATAATCACTACAACTCCGAAATGTGCTGCATTTATATCCTTGTTTGCACAGTTTTGATGGAAGAGTTGTCGCCCGATTGCCCTTTGTACCTATTTCTTGGATCCAAGGTTTAAGCCATCGCAATCTCTCTGGAGAAGACTACACGGAATGCTCTTTTATATTCCTTTACATTTTATGTACTATGTCAATTCGGCAGAATATTCAGAAGCTGTTAGGGTTTGCTCCATCGAGAGCTGCAAGTAAACAAGGCGGAGGACTTTTTGGTCCTCCACCTGGACAATTCAAATAATGTACCAAAATACTAATAATAATTGTATCAAAAAAAAATCATGTTTTATATGTACGTTTCGCATTTATTTCAGCTAACGTTAGGTTGCGGATCTTAAGAAGGGATATGGATTGCATTACAATTACATTCCAAAATATGATGTAAACTATATTACACAATGTTCACTTCTTTCATGGGTTGGTCGACGATAATTCTGTCGAAACCTAATCGTGTGAGGTCAATTGTTCGGAAAGTCCCATCGATTATGAGCTCCGAAATAGCTCTACCAACGGCGGGTGCTTGTTGGATTCCGTGCCCACTGAATCCAGTGGCAATGTAGCAGTTGTGGTAGTACGGATGTGGACCGACAATTCCATTCTCGTCAAAAGTGTTGTACTCATAGAACCCCGACCAAGCATTCGACACTTTTATCGAATCAAATGCAGAGACACGTTTTGCTAAGTTAGGCCAGACATCAGTCTCAAAGTAATTGTAATCTACATCCAGGTTGTCCACGGGGGGCTCGTTATCACTGTTAGGGCTTCGCCCGCACAGATAGTTGCCCCCTAGACCGTCCCTCCTGAAGTACGTATTCGTTGGATCTATTGTTAGCGGAGTGTTTAAACTTGGGGCGTTTTGCCCCTGGCAGTTGAAAACATAGACATACCGCTTCCTTTTTCGGAAGCAAATTAATTAACTGTTAAATTGGAGAACTTTGTTCCTACCTGGGTTCTACAGGCAGCGGTATACTAAGCAAACCTGAGCCCGTTCCAATGCGGGCCAATCTCGCAATGTGGCCAGATGCAGCGCCCGCAGCTATCACACATATTGCGAATTTAATAGTCCTAGTTTCCCCGTCCGCAGTTCGCACAACAACCTTATCTAAAGCCTCGTACTCCCCAAGTTGCCCTCCTCCAACCAGCATGTCTGGCTGCTCTCGAAATTCAAAGTCAATAACCTCAGCATCGGTGAAGTGGGCTCCGTATTCCCGCGCACGTCTCTTCAATCCCATTAGAAGCGCCCATGGGTCAAACCATCCTTCTTTTTCTAATCCATGGCAGCCTGCAATAAATGAATTTATTTGCGTTCAAATTGGATTTTTTACAACCGCGCACCGAGAGCGATTCCATCTGTATTTAGCCAGGGAAATTTTTCTTTCAATCGTTTCGCTGTTAACAACTCATTTCGGGCTCCCAGTTCGTTTTGCAGTTTTGAATTTTCCTTCAAACAGTCGGCTCCTTCATCAGTGGAGAGCACAAGGTAACCATGGGGAGTGAAATTTAGATCTACATCGCTACCCAAGTGATCTTTAACTAAGCGAATGAAATCAGCACCATAGAGAGACATTTGTATGTTTTCAGGAAGAGAAAACTGTTGTCGAAGTCCTCCGACAGAAAGACAAGTGGATGCTGATGCATACTAGATAAATATTCTTGCTTATAAAGTTTTATTAAATATTAATAAGGATTACCGTTTTATCCTTTTCAACAACTACGACATTTAAACCCTCTCGCGCTTGCTTTTTTAGCCAGTAAGCAATGGAAGACCCAACTCCACCGCCGCCTATGATCAGCACATCGCAGTGAGTTTGGAACTCCGTTGTATCTTGATATGAGCGTCTTTCAGGCTCGTCAATTTCAAAATCTTCTCCATTTGGCAAAATCGGTTTCTTTGCCTTTGTCCGTAACAAGAAATCCTTCGCCTTTCGCATATCATTGCCAAGCAATCTAAATGTTCTTCGCATCGGATGATTAGGATCCACGGCTCCTTCATCCCCCGATTCTTTAGAGGAGCATCTAATTTGATTGAAAAATAGATTCCGAAAACTTCTCGCACCAACCGCACGAAATGCAGACATATTGGACTAAAGAAGCCTGCGAACTGATTTTAAGATCGAATGTTTAGTCGCAAAATAATGTTTCTATCATTGTTTGGAGATCTGATAAGATAAGGTGAACGTGATAAGATTGTGTAGGTTAGGTAATATATGAGAAAGGTTTGTAGCTTGTTTTAATCTTAAATTGCACAAATATGTTAACTAAATCTTTAAATGCATTATTAAAGCCGGAATCAAACAATATTATTAATTTATTAAAAACTGTGCGCTCTCTTGTTTACATAAATATTAAGAAGGCTTTACAATTATTATTAACGTCACATTTCGTTACACATGGCAATGCTAAACATTGTATTGACTAAAAAAATTTAATATAAGTACACTTCACTAGAATCAAAAACTATACCATTTTAACATTGAAGCTAATTGAATAAATTTCAGAGAATTAAATACGTTAACACGCTTTGAGATATCATTGTAAATAAACATATTGAGAAACTCTCCCATTCGACATTGATTTTATATTTTTATGTGGCCACCCTAGTTTCGAAGACCGGCCATGTTTATTACTCGACAGTTTTTGACGCACAGAGCAGGATTTTGTTGAATTGAAAGTCATTTAGTGTTCGCGATTAAAATTTAATAAAAATTGAGAATTATGGGAGTCCAGACAGAGCATGCTGTTCAAGATGTGGAAATGGAAAATGCTGAGGCAACAGCCGAGGACACAGAAACTATAAAAAAAGATACAAATATACTAACCATACAAGAAATTCGTGAGCAAGTTCGGCAAATAGAAAAGGCAGTAGTGAACAAAGAACCTAGGTGAGTGCTCTATGTAATTGTGCATTTATAATTACTCAAAAATTTCTTTCAGGTTCATTTTAAGAGTGCTGCGAGGATTTCCGAACACTCGCCGTAAAACGAATCCTGTTGTCTTAAAGAATTTGGCAGTGAATCTTTATCCAGCGGGCCCTGAAAAAGATCTGATACTCTCTTTCGTTCCACCACCAGTTCCCGGCTCACAAGATTCCGAAGGCTTGAAAAGTAGAACGGCTACAAAGCCCCCTGTCCCTGAAGTCGACGTTTATTTTCATTTGTTGGTTCTCGTACGACTCTTGGACGACAACCAGCTGCAGAAGGCTCGACAATGTTCGGAAGCTCTTATGAATAAAATTCTTGGACAGAATCGAAGAACGTTAGATTTAATAGCGGCTAAATCATACTTTTACCAATCGCGTGTTGCTGAACTGACGAACAATTTAGAAAACATCCGCGGGTTTCTTCACGCCCGTCTGAGAACAGCAACCCTGAGGAACGATTTTGAAGGACAAGCAGTGATCATTAATTGCCTCCTTCGAAACTATCTTCACTATGCCTTGTATGATCAAGCAGACAAACTAGTTAAGAAGTCAGTTTTTCCGGAAACTGCTAGCAATAACGAATGGGCTAGATTCCTTTACTATTTGGGCAGAATTAAGGCGGCCAAGTTGGAGTACAGTGAGGCACACAAGCACTTGGTTCAGGCACTGCGGAAGGCTCCTCAGCACGCGGCCGTTGGCTTTCGGCAAACGGTACAGAAGTTGATCATCGTCGTGGAACTGTTGCTGGGCAACATCCCCGAAAGGCAGATATTCCGGCAAGCAGCACTGCGAAAATCGCTGGCTCCTTACTTTCAGCTTACGCAAGCCGTTCGTCAAGGCAATCTGCAACGTTTTGGCGAAGTTGTGGAAAACTTTGGTCCCAAGTTTCAACAGGATCACACTTACACGCTGATAATCAGATTGCGGCACAATGTGATTAAAACCGCGATCCGATCGATCGGGTTGTCTTACTCCCGCATATCTCCATCAGATATTGCGAAGAAACTGGGCCTGGATTCTGCGGAGGATGCAGAGTTTGTCGTTGCAAAGGCAATCCGAGATGGGGTCATCGAAGCCACACTGGATCCTGAATCTGGATACATGCGAAGCAAGGAGAGCACCGATATTTACAGCACCAGGGAGCCTCAATTAGCTTTTCATCAACGTATTTCTTTTTGCTTAGATTTGCATAATCAGAGTGTGAAAGCGATGCGTTATCCTCCAAAATCTTATGGCAAGGATCTCGAAAGTGCCGAGGAGAGACGTGAACGAGAACAGCAGGATTTGGAATTGGCCAAAGAAATGGCTGAGGATGATGACGACGGTTTCTAATTGCTAACAGAAGTAATTTCTCTCAAATAGTTATGTATTCTAATTACTAATAAAAGTCCGTTTGGATGTCTTCATTGAGCTATTGATTATTTAATTTCGTCATTTTTTGTAAGAAAGTGAATTGGTGAAATTTGGAGCACAATAAATATTGATCACAAAATGAAACCGCAATAAAAATGTCAGCCCATTTAAGTTAAAACTTTTACGATGTTGAAGTAAATCAGCTTTGCTATTATAAGTATGAAAATCATGCATTAAATTTTAATAAAAATTGAATTCAGTTACCTGCTGGAACCTGTTGTAAAATGTTTAGAATGTATATAACACGAAGAAATATTTACCATTGAATGAAAAATATATTACCTAGTTCAATATTAATAATCTTTGGCTATTACAGAATGATTTTTTTTTTTCAAATATTAATAAACAAAATCTCTCCCCGCATAATTATTTCAACTTGCAACTTGAAGCACTTGAATCAGGATTGAACAGCTGCTGTCAGATTTTTGGTTTAAATTTATGTTTTTTTATGAAAGAATTATTTTGATTTTTTCCATCTGTTGATTGATATATTTGCTCTGTAATAAACACACTGATTCTACGTTTATTTTGTAAATATATAAAAAATTTTAATTTCGAAAATATATTTAAAATGTAAAACTCTCCATGTTTCAATTCCTCATATTGCGTCCATTTCCGAATAAGCGACTCTCCAATGGAGATTCTCCATACTATCCCAAGTGATGTTGTCGAATGGGACTTTTTTTTGTCTCTCGTCGACTATTAAAAATTTTCTGCGTTAAAATAAAAGTGGAAAGTTTCTAGTTTAGTGTTAAATTGCATGATTGAAGTGTAGAAATTATTAGAGTGAAAGTAATGAATCGCCCATTAGGGATTCTACATAAGCGATAGGACAGAATTTCAGTTCCATTTGCAGTGGTCAGCTTGGAGAGTCTCTGCTTCTGTGTTGGTTGATGAAGGTGAACAAGTGGATGGTTGTGTTCGGTGCTCCGATTGTACCAGTGCCTTCAGTCCCGCTGTTGTCTGCTGATAGCTCATTTTGCAACAACAAAAATATTAAATAAAATACCCATATGCAGAATTGAAGATTCGATATTCGAACATTTTCGACCAAGCGAAAAGGAAGAAGATATATTTTGACGTACCTTTTAGGAAAGTAAATCAATGCGTTTCTGGAAATGATTTGTAAAGAGGACGTCGTCTCATGGTTCAAGGAGTTAGAGAGCTACAAAAGGATTGACACAATGTGCACGCTACTTAATATGTGCCTTCCGTTTGAGTTACGCTTTCTAGGAACATGCCTCGAGGAATTAGGCCGTCGGGACTCCCAAGAGCTGCGAGGGATTGAACTGCGTGTCAACAATCCACAAGAACTGGCAGCTGATATTGCCAGTTGTCAGTCGGGCGAGCCGACCGATATGAAGATACGCCGCAAAATGGCGCTGTATTTGGCATTAATTCGGGCATGCAATAGATCTTGTGTGAACGAACTGTTCAAGACCTTGGATGGCTGGGGGGAGCGAGACATTTACAAAATAAACGATGCAGACACTCTTCAAGAACTGCTCCTCGTCTACACAATGGCCACAAATCATCCAGTGTTCTCCTTTGAGCAGCGAATGAAGTGCGGCGAGATATTCTTGAAATTGAAGGAAATCAAAGAGTGTAAAATTGGTCATGGGCAACCAAATGCTCTTCAGGAACAACTGCACGTTCACATGCAAGGGCCCCCGCAAATCCCATCTCCCATTCAAATTATTCCGCAGGGTAATATTCCAATGGGATTCCCCCAGGGTCCAATGCCACAGGTTCGTATCCCTTGTTCTTGTGAGCCTATAATTTCGCCTAAAACCAAAATCACCTTGTTGGCTTATTAAAATAATTGCAGTGTGCATGATTCCTGGTGGCTTCCGAATCGAGATTCCATTAAAATTAACATTGAAACTAATGCACCGCTTCGCCCTATTCCGTCCCACCATTTGCTCCAATTTATATTGAAAATTATTTGCGTTGTTTCTCCCATCAATAAGCGAAGATAATGCACCGGATCTGTCTATTTTCGACAAGGAACTTGCAAGCTGGTGATGATGCTGGCAGTTTTTGACAGAATGTAACTTGATAATAATGCACAATTAGTGTAAAATAGAAGCAATCACACATTTTTATTATGAATTCGTGTAATTAATTTTACTTATAATGGTACATACTTCAAATTCTCTTATTATGAATTTAATCCGAAACCAAATTACTTTTAGGCCTATATATAAGTAAATTTTAATTTAATAATTTTTCATAAAAAAACCACAGTAGAAAAAATTGTGTCAATCTTCACATAACGATATTATTTAAATTAAAATTTTTAATACAAGTGTTTGCCTTTGTCTTAAAACCGCAGCATTCGAGAGTGTGATTGCAAAACACGTAAAACACTAGTTGATTTTTTAATATGATGCATTAAAATCCGAACAAATTAATAATTAATTTATTTTGATCCTTCGTTAAACAATGATAACCGATTTACCATGAATGCCCCTTTAAAATTATCAGATTTGCTTGAAATTTGTAGAAAACCAAATCCAATTAGTTGATGTATACTTGATAATAATAAATTTTTATGGTTATTTAGCTCAAATCTCTATTTAAATTTATTTCAGTTCCATTCATTTGTCATTTACTTTTTATAGATGATTCCTGGGGACCCAAATTTGCATCATCAATTAGCCATTGATGGCATTCATCATATGCTTCCATCAAATATGGCCATTCCTCCTGAATTTGCAGTGGGACCACCGAATGCTTTGACTTGGACACTGAGGCCGAATTTACAGTCGTATCCACCACCTTCCCTAGAAGTGAGCCAAGTAACTGAACGTTAATGTTTGATGGATATAAAATCTGATATTATTGTTGCAGCAGCATCCACCACAGTCCTCTTCTCCAATGCTCAGTCAACACTCGTCGCCGTGTCATAGTCGTACCACTAGTCCAAGTCGTACATCTAGCAATATGATTCAGCACACACAAGTGAGGAATGCTCAGCAAAGGGGTGTCACATTGAGGAATAGCCGCCGTCCCTCAACTGAGACTACACCGCCGCCAGTCCAGCAACAACAGCAACAGCAGCAGCAGCAATCCTCCCAACAACATCATCAACACCTAATGAGCATTATTGGAAATTCAGAAATGATTCTGCCGCAAAATTTGAAAAGCGTGGACGATGTGAGTATTCCAGTATCAAAATTGAGTTCTGCGTGCATGTTGAGTAACACAACTACACTTCTTGGCTTGAAAAAGAAATCGTAAATATTATTTATTTGGCAAATCACTTGACTTTGATTCAAAATTTTAGAGTGTATCTAATGTTAAGAGAGGCAATAATTTGCGCACTTTTTGAAACTTGTTTTTGGATTATCGAAATAGGTATATTAACTAATATAGGAGATGTGGTTTGAGGTTCAGAATAACTGGTTCTTGGCAATTTCGATCTGAGAAGTTATCTCTGTAAAAACATTCCGCACAAAGTATTTTGAAAATCAATTAAAAACGCAAAGCTATAGAATTGAAAAATTCGTAATGTAAATATCCGGGAATTTCATTTTTTTATATAAGTAAAGTTATAATATTTGGCGCACAAAAGAGAATCATAATTTACTATAAAGAGTAATACAGTGCAATATTAAGTTATTATAAAAGCTGTAGTTTTTGGAAAATTAGGCGTTTTTAATATTGAAAATAAATGAAATTTTTTCGAGTTTAATTGTAAGTAATTTACATTTGGTAAGTGTGAGGTGAAAGTACTTCAAAAGTTAGTTAAAATTATACAATTTGAATAATGTGAAAATGTTGTCCAACAATTTATTTTTCAATAAAAGTCAAGAGTTGAAATGCATCGCCGATTAACAGAAACTAATTAAATAAAAATAATTGCCATAAGAATTGCAATGAAAAGTAGAATTTGGTTGCACTTATATTTTTAACATTTTTGTGTTCCATTGTTGATTTATTTACTTGAGTAGATAATGTTAATTAAGCAAATGATTGTAAAATAGTAAATTGCCATGATTTTACAGGTGTAGTATTTATGAGTCATTTGTAAATATTTAAAATGCTCATTAGCTAAAAATGATAGAAAAATATTTCGAAGACCAAAAATAATAATACTAAAGAATGTTGTGTTTCATTTAATGTAATTACCAATTAAATTTTATATACTGTGTTGTAACACGAACATTGTTTTGAAAAGAATTAAAGTTTGATTTGAATCAGTGACTAATCATTGAATAACAATTTCCTGCGATACTTTTACACAATCAATAGATTTTGTTTTGTTTTAAATTACTTAAACTAAATTGATGCTTATTCAGCCATTATTAGAGAAGTATTATTTGCTTTTTTTTAACACTTACTCGTATTTAAGCTTCGTAGAACACTAGATAAAACTTGAACATTAGCCTAAGTTTGGTTTTATTTCTTTTTCAAGGTTGTAGTAAATGTTGATCATGGTACCATGACCCAGTTGCAAACGTTATGTCGAAATGGTTATACCACCCGTTCTGGTCATCACACGCTTCCTCGTCAATCAAAATCTTCAGCCCATTTGCATCATAATCAGCAACAACACCATAATCAACACCTTCAGGCAATAACGTCTAACTTGATTGGAGGACCATCACCAATTCAGCCAGGAACGAATTTTAATACAGCAAATCTTTCGTACACTTTGCAGAATATGAGTTTAGTTGATGTTCACAATCCGATAGAAAATAATTTGATTGCTAGTAGTAGACATAAAAGTGCAGGAAGCGATTCGGGCAGTTCAATATGTTCCGTTGGAGAAGTAACACCCCCCGATACTCCCAGTATAGTAGGAAATAGCAGTAATAGTAGCATAAGATTAAATGATCAAAATAATTTTAGTAAGCAGATAAATCTGTCACGTATAAACGGTAGACCAGATAAATTGCTGGGTGGAATGGGTAATTTGGTCGGGAGCGGCGGTGGAAGTGGCGGTACAGCGACTGTCATTTACGCTCCAGCTGCAAATAGTCCACAACAGCAGCAACAATTTGTTGGAAATGAAATAATATTAAGTACAGGTCCCAGTATAATGCCTTCATCCGTTACAAATAATAACAATAACAATTTAAGTTCAAGCGGTAATGGTAGCTCTAGTAACAATAATATAGTCACAAATGCAGTACTGATAACGACACCATCGACAATAACAGCCGGTGGTAATGTAATTTCAACAAATCCAGTTTTACTACAGCAACAGCAATTCAGCGCAACATATCCATATCATGCGCAACACATGGCTGCAACAACAAGACCACCTATTCTGTCACATAATCCTGGAATTGCTGCTCCGCCGGGGACTTTTAGGCATCCAGGATTTCAGATGCAACCAAATGGGGATATTTTGTATCCATATCCGCCGCAAGTAGCGGCAGCTGGAATTGCATTTTTGCCACCCAGTGGCGCACCACCCCCACCACCAACAGCTATTGTTCGACCATCGGCTTCGGTTATACAGACAACGGTTCCATCGCAATCTCAACAACAACAGCCCCAGCCACCACCACCAAACACTCTTCTCGCTGCATCCCCTTATACTACATTGACGGTGGGCAGCAAAGCATTGTCGTGCTTCAACTGTGGATCACAGTCGCACAGTGGTCGCGATTGCCATGAAGCATCAATGGAAGATGTCACTCGAGGATCCGTTTACAAGCTAGACTACACGACATCAGCAGTTTCGCCTACAACTTCAAGTAGTGGAACAAATGTTGTAAGCAATTTAAATAACGGAGGTGGGGGAACATTGTCCAACAGCGTCTCTACAATAGAAATAGCGAATGAAACAACTTCGCCGACTTCATCTTCATTATCATTATCTAATAGTAGTACTACTAAGTGATTAATTAATTATGTTTAAAATTTTAAAGACTTAATAGTAGAAAAAAAAATAATATGTGTGCCATTTGAGTATCTTGTTAGGCAATGTGTGGGTAAGCATGAATTCCAAATAATGTCCGTTACTGCATGAGAGATCCACATTGAAAGTCAGAAAAAATAATAATAAGGTAAAAAACAACCGAATTGTAAGAACTTATGTAAAAAGAAATTAACTAAAATCCAGTGAAATAGTTTGAAGCCTAAAGCTTTCTTGACCACTGTAAATAGCCTAAAAATCATTTTTTGTTTTTAATTCATATCATTACTGTAAAATTTACAATATAAAGAAATAAGACATACAATTATTAAAAAGCGCATAAGCAAGCAGAATTAATTTTCGTAGAGCCTTTAGCTAGATCATATCTGTGCGTGTTTTATAAATTTATTATACTTTTTATTAACAGTATATGTATTATTCTACTTTGTTTTAAAGCCTGTCGATTCCATATTTACTTACCATTTAAATATGAAACGATATGAAATGCTTAGTATGTTGTGATACACATTAAACACTTTTCATTTTGAAAGACAAATTTTCTTAAACTTGTATTCTTATCCTAAATTAAAAATTGAAAGCGTATTACATACATATAATACAACAAACCAATGGAGATATCGATTTTTTTTTTATTTTTAAGTGAAGTTGTCTTGAAGTTTCTGAATATTATATTTTTAATAAAATGAAAAATAAGGTAAAATAAATACTGTTTGCCTAGATTAAATTGTTGTGATAAAGAAAATGAACTTTTGTTAATTGATTTTTAAATAATTTATAACATTATTGTATTGACGCTACGTTGCTCACAATAATTAATCTTTCATATCTTATTTTTAACTGAACCCGATCCAGTGAACTATTTTATAAAAACATATTTTTTGTATTATTTTTCCCAGTTGTATACGTTTAGTCAATGTCGTTTACCAAATAATTATATTTTGTATAGTTGTTTGTCCTATTTATGGTATTCAATTCCAGTTCATTTACATATATTTATTACATTGGACAAATATTTTTTGCAAATATGAGAAATGGAGAAAAATATGATTGATTAAAATTAAGGAGTTCCCTGAATTATAATATTATTGCACTATGATTTATGTATTTTGTAGCAATTTCAACAATAACGTTTAATTTATCAGTTTATATTCTATTTTTTTAGTTGATATAATTTTTTTTTTAACTTTTCGATCCTTATTGTTTGTAATTAAAATTTATACCTAATTAATTTACTAAAAATATGTTTCATTTGAAGCAAATATTGTATCAAAATTTTTTCACTGCTTTAAATTCGTGAAGTTGAACTCCAACAAGAAATTTCTTCTATTGTAATAAGTGAAACAAATTACAGCAAACTCCAAATGTTTCTCTTATTTAATTACTTAGTTACAATAACAAGCACGAGCTTGTGATGATGGATGGAAATTTTCAAATCTCTTTGTACAAAAATTGAATTAGATATTAATATTACTACCTATATTATATTTTTATTATTTCAGAAGTAATAAGTTTTCAAGACGAGAATTATTTAAATATAATAAAAAGGAGAGAAAAAGTATTTCGTATTATATTTTCTTTTTCTCTCAAACTCTCAAAAGCTTTCTCTTCATTCTGTTTCAACACTTAAATAGTTTGTACTAATCCTAAAAAAGTGGTTTTATTGTTATGTATGGTTGTTCTTTATTTCCTTGGTCTTTTTTTATCTTATTTTTTAAATGGAAGTTTTACTGTAAACGAACCTAACACAAATTTCGAGCCAGGAAAACAGCATAGAATAATCGAATGATTTTAAATTTTCCACTAGTTATTTAAAATTAAAGTTCGGATCAGTTTTCTAAACCTGCCCGCCTTAAAATGCAACGAAAAAAGCAACAAATTATAGTTATACAATGCAATACAATAAGCAATATAAAAATTTAAAACATTTTCCCAGAGCATGCTGTACTCTGCGATGAATAGCAGTTTTTTTTAACAATTCTAAATATATATTTGTTTGGACGTTCGATGCATTTGGATGTACTTTTTTTGAACTCTGTACGGGACATGTTAAATCAGGTATTCCGGGATTGTCAGCTCGATGTTTTTTTGCTGTTTGATGTACGTTTATACTAATCTCGGGAAATTACAAACAACTAGTACGAAAATAATAACCGTTACTTTGAAAATGAATCTATCCAATAAAGCAATACATTTTCAGGTATAAATTGAAAATTAACACCAAATACCAAAACATTTGGAAACATAGCACGAAGCGATAAGGTAATATTATTCAACTAAAAACGTTAACAATGAATCTAGAATTAAATGTTAAGACTATTGGAATTATTAATCTTGTACATCTTCCCGTTCAAAACGGAATTATTGTATTTTAAGTTAAAGTGTGCACAGATTTAAAGGTAAATCACTTTTTTTATAATAATATGTAAATAAATATTTGTAGGCACTCTCTCGATGAGTCATGTAAGACCCTCTCCCAAAAAATATTTGAAATTAATACATACTAAGGATATTATTTATAAACTGAATGTGACTGATTATAAATACATTTTGTAATTTCATTGGTGGACAACACTACTTCTTTATTTCTTCATTTATTAAAATAAATACTATAACTGTATATTGTGATTTTGACTCTTGAGTAATTTATACCTCAAGGTAAAAACAATTGTGTACACTAAATACAATAGTTTTGCAAAAATTATACACGTACACCACAAATAAACATGCTATAATGTATATATATGTACATGCATAAGGTAAAAATGTGAAACGCCGTATTTGTCTAAAATTATACTAAAGTAGTTAAATTTCAATTATTATTTGTCAATGGGAAAATTCTTATGTATACATTAATGCGATTGATCTAGTTAAAGTGCCGCTTTTGATCTTAAATTTCTGTGAAAATAAATGAAACGAAAAGTAATAATTTTTATCAATTCTGTCTATTAATAATTAATTATTAATATTAGAGAAAAAAAAATTATTTAAATTTTGTCGTTTTAGTGTTATTTGTAGTGTAATAATAAACATTTAACCTTTAAATGCAAAACTAATTTTAACTATTTTTATAAAGTAAATAAAAATTTCGTTCAAAACTTAAACTGCCAGCGAGTAAATTGTCAGAAATTTTATAATTTGTAAATATAGTTATATTCTTCGGTGCTTAGAAAATATATTACTATTAAAACGTTACAAATTTTGTTGTTTCTGCAGCGATTGATAAATCTTTGGGATGTATCTTCTTCTGCAAGTTTTGTAACATTTTATAAATTTTATGCGAAAGGAATTAGGAATTGTTTAATATGTATAGTTTTAGCTTTCTACCAACGAAAAGGTAAGAATTTTACTGTCAATAAAAGTATGGTAAATAAAAATTGCGTATGTGGTGTTAAAATGGTACAGCAAACGTATAATTATTTAAAAAGGGTTTTCTACAATTTTGTAAAATAAATAACAAATAACATCCACAAGGTATTTAGTTGCATTAGTTGTGAATTTTTCCATGACAGGTGCATGTTGCTGCACATTTAGTTCTGCGGTCCAAACCTTCTGGGGTGGCATCGTTGCATATGAATTGCGGCCATGTTTTGGAAAGCTCTTCACAGTTCGACCACTGATCAACGAAATTGCAGCTATTTGTGCACAGCCTGAAAAAGTCATTTATAAAATAAATTATAAAATAAATAATTTAAAAATAATTGTTTACTTTTCAATTTTCTCACCTAACTTTTTTTGAACGGCAATGACCTCTACAGGAGTCACAGGGATTCCCCAACTTATAGGGAACACCAATTTTGTCATAGTAGTTACCACTGCAACAAAGGGGACAACCATTTACTTTTAATAATCGGATGAAATATTTGGTGTGCTTACATTGGGCAGTAGTTGCATACGTAGTTAAAGAACGGTTTGCCGAGTGGTCCGTAAGGGCATTTGGCCACCCCGCATCCGACTTTATGAGTTGACGCCCACACCATTTGGGTGTAGTGCCCCACAACGGCAATGTCGTTCATGGGGCTACCATATGTGAAATTATCGCGCTCTAAGAACCATGTTTTCAATGCAAATAACCTGGAAAGAATTTTCAGAAAATCCATTATCCGAAAAGGTTGGCAATTTCGAATTTGAATGCCATATGTTAACAGTTTTGGTACCGAATGAATTAAAAGAAGTTAGTTACAGAGTAATCGATTTCAATTAGATTTCAATTAGTGCTGAACAATTACCAAGGAACTTTGTGAGTCGAAACGAATATGTTTTGGCCACACGTTCCGAAATTGTGACCCCATCTGCCTTTCGGAGAATCATGGGTGAGAAATCGGCACTGATCAGCCCATTTCTGAGCAGACCGCGCCGCGCCTCGGTGCCACTTCTGCAAAACAAATAAAAAATCAATTTATCAATTCAATTGAAAATTTTTGACACGCTTAATTTGTATTTTCAACACTCAATTGCCCGATTTGATTTCATAGAAATTTATTGGTCCAGTTTGTTCGTTTTCCAGTCAAAACATTTTGAAGTGCTTCTCTCTTTTTGTAGATATTTATTTATTTAAAATTAGTTTTCGATTAAAAGACAATTTTTTACATGATGAGTTAGTGCTAAAAATGTCCTTTTTTACTAGGAAAAAAATTCCCAGACAAATAATCTTCGAACTGCCTAGCACTAAATTTATAATCATTTTTTGGCAACAAACGCACATTAGTCTGACTTTGCAGTAATTTTTTTAAATTCCTTCCTGCTTAAAATAAGAAAAATTTATTAAGTAATTCAACTTACAGTAATTTTTGATTAAATTTTCTTTCACAATGCCCATTAGAGCATGAACGCGTGGGTGAGATCCTAAAATCAGAACAACCGCCGCAAAATAGAGTTCGAAAGATTTGTTAATACATTTTAATGTTGATTTGCAAGGATATACATTATACAATACATTAAATTATACATTATACGTATATCTTCTACTCTTTATTTTAGAGCATTCTTTGTGATGAATTTACTTACTTACCATCGAGAGCATGTTGGATGCGGGTGGGAACACCTTTGTGCGAAAATAATCATGCAGCATTACTATTCGTCTCTGCACTCTTCTCAGTCCAGGGGACAGCATCTTGTTGGAGACTTTGTTCCCATAAAGCTTAGGACCTTTAAAACGGTGTGACTTATGAGTAGATTTTTTTTTTTTTGAATAGGTATTTGTTTTATTTTGAAATGTTATCGAAAAATTTATTAGTCACTTACGTCGATCACTTTTCCAGTTCATTGAGAGCTCGAACAGGGAAATTAAAATTAAAGTTGCACACAAAATTCGTCTCATATTAAAAAGAATATCTGAAAAGTAAATAAAAATTTAGAAATTTTATTTTTTACAGATCAAATATAAAATATTAAATAAGTTTGAAGAACATCATTTGATTGAAAATTTGTAAATAATTAAGAAGATTTTGAAAATTCAGGTAATTATATTTTTGAAATTGTTCAAATTTAAAAGGAAATACATTTAATCAAGAAACAAATACACTATATGCACATTTTTTTTAAAGGGCGAAACTTTAAGGGCGTTAATCATAAGATCAATTGATCTTTCAATTGAGCCTTGATCCGCTGTGCGTCGAGTGAGTCAATTAAAACTTGGGACCTTTAACGCGGTCTTCGTATTTCTGTCTGTTCTGTTTTCTTAATAAAGTTGTCAGCATTATTGGAATATGACATAAATCAAAAATGTGTTGTATGTATTTAATTTTAATAAATGTGCAACATACAAAATATTGAACCAGAAAATCGAGCACTTCTTGAACCGTACAATTTTAAGTAGGTATATTATTAGTCGTATTAGGAACTTAAATTGTTGATAAATGCACTTTTGGTTATTTCCCAAATTATCATATATAATAATAAACTTCCGAAAATTGATAAAACAGGTAATTTTTTTACATGTCCATAAATTGATTTTAAACGACCTTCTACTTTCTGGATCACCTTCCTGTTAAGTAAGTTAATATCAATTTCCTCCCACGCATTTTAGAACCGGCATATATTTAATTTTTATCTCAAGTTTTGGATAAATTGCAATAATCGTGAAACGTATTCAACTATTCACACATGAGACCCAAAACATTACGCCCCGAACATTTAAAAGGTAAAAAACTAAAAATACTAAAACAACTTTCGTTTGTTGTTGATATTATAAAAACAGTTTTGGCGAGATTAATGCAATTTTTCAGACACGAGTTAGTAATAGCTAAATTTATGAAGTAAACCTTTCATGATATGTATTTAACAAAATTATAAACAATAGATTTTTAAAGCAGGAATTAAGATTTAAAATGAAATTTCTGTGTTCATGTTTTTTTTAACTTATCACATAAAACAACTGCATAATTTTTCATACTTAACTTAAATTATTTATAAATAAGTAACTGGAAAATTAATAAATTTAACGCAAATTTTCTTTGGAACGTTTTTTATTGGGTAAATCACAAATTGAGTTCTTGGAATAATCGTCAATAATAAAAACTTTTTATATCACATTTTTCTTTAGGAATTTTTAAGGAATTCATCACTGTCCACCGTCGTTTGTTAAGCACAAAAATCCCGGCGCATTCGCACAAGTCCTGCGCAAACCATTCGCGATCAATCACTGGCCCAAAAGTGAGGCGCTCATCTCAGGGAAATGCTCAAGCGGTTGCTCAGTGATTGACGAAGACGATCAAAAACGATCAACGGTCGTGGAATTATTATTATTTTTTTGTTTTTACAAATGTTGTCAGGCGATTGTCTTGAACTCACGATTTCCTGGCATCGAAACATTTCGCACTTTAAATTTATTGTCCCCGACAGTCAAGAAAGTTTATGGGAGCTTTTGATTCTAATTTGGGTGGGACACTTTAATGGAGTACGCGTTAGTATTTATTGGACTCCTGCTAATTTGATCTGATTGTTGGACTGCACTCTTGTTGAGACAATTCTGGTGCGTTTGTGAAATATTGCCGGAGTCAATTGACTACAATGTTCATCTGATGAATCATGGCTATCAACAGGCTTCCGCTCCTAGGGGAATCGATGGTGGAATCTTCTAAGAATAAAGAACTTTTTGCAATAAGAAGCGAGTTGGTATAATGGATAATCGATTGCAAATTAATGAGTATAGATCCGTTGCAAGGTTGATTGCTGAACAAAGGATTATGATAGAAATTAACGGTTTCATTGTTATTGAAATTGATAAAGTATTTATTATTTCATCACTATGAAATAGATAAAATTTGACTTTTATTGTTGATCTTATAATCAAATTAGTCAAAAATTTACGAAATCCAGCTCCCGGACCATCTGCAAAGTCAACTTCAAAACTTTCTCATCAGGATCGTATTTTGCACTGCCCTTGTTGGGGTTGATCTTGTGTACCAAGGGTAGTTTCAGTCGATACTTCGGTGTTTGCAGGTCAATTTCAGAGGAGGTGACTGACAACTTCATTTGATCAAGGCGTATTTCTTCATCCGGCATTGAAATTTTTATAACTATGTCCTCGCAACTCATCGATGCGGCGGTTTTGTTGCCCATCTTTTGATTATTGAGAAAATAGGTTTTAAATATAGATTAAAATATAGACATAATAGAACTCACTTGTAGGTAAACATCTTCAGTTGTTACAGCTTGTTTGTATATTACTTCATACAACGGTATTTTTCTAGTTTCTAGAGCTTCAATGTCCTCATTTTCTTGAATTTCTAGCCATTTTTCAATATCATCATTTGTGTCTGCTGGTTTCGAGCGCGTTTCGGTAATTGACGGTTTCTCTTCGGAACTTTTCGAAATGATTTGTGATGATGAGGTTGGTGCTCCAATATTTCCAGGACCTTCATTTTAAGGAAAGGAAAACAGATATATATTTTAATTCTATAAACATATTTGAAACTTTTTGAAAGTACCAAAATTTCCGGCAGAAGGTTTGATAGAGTTGTCATTGTCCGATTCAGAATCTGTGGATTGCTCGTCGGGGTTAAGTAAGTTTTGAAGCAGTCTTATATTGTCAGTATTTTCAAAAAGCGACATTGCAGAAACTAACGAAGTTGATGCACAATTTTAGGTATTTTTCAATCTCAAAGCGATTGACAGTTTGCTCCTGTAATATTTCTTCCGTTGCTATTTACTTGTGACGGTTGCTATGATTCCGAATATAACAAAAAGTGGTGTGTAGGAAATAATGTTTTTGCTGACAGTGGGCCTGTTTTCTTCTTTTGAAGATTTTGTGTAAACAAAAACAATTTTGTTTTTAAGCATTTTGTGTGGTTTTTTGCTACAATGTCATTGACTTGTTAGTCAATCAAAATGTAAATCGCTTTCAAGTTGAATGTGACTGACAAGTAAGATTAGCCCTGACAGTAAGTATGCAAAGGCCATGAAGAAAAGTTCTGCGGAGAGGAAACGTAAATTAGCTTGTTGTAGCATGAGCGACCTTCCCAACAAACGCGTACAATACCTTCGTCAATTAGACGATTCAGTCAACAGTGAACTGCCGAACTGGGGTGAGATTCATCCAAATGCATCTTGCATCCGTTTTGACGCTTCCGGTCAACAGACAGTGGCTTGCCCATTGTCGCCAATGGGCGAAGAACTTCATAAAATGGAAACACTTAGAAGGTAAATACCAAAATACTCTGCAATGGATGAACTTTCCCACAATACTCAGTCATTCTCGAGGTGCATAAATTACCCGCGATATTTAAATGTTTGTCACGCACCTGTTCGTATTGCTTCTCCAGAGGAGGTTAACCTTTGTGGGCACTAAGCTTCTCTCGAACATTCACGTGTTGTTCACAGGGGACGATATGTTCGAGATGGCAAAATTACACAAGGAATTAATCTAGATCGCAGGTGAAGGCGAATTAAGATTTCCGTTGCTTGTTTATTTTTTCATAGTTGAGTGATTACCACAAGGCGAAAACCTTGTGTCTATTTGCTCGCTTGCTCCCTATAATTTCGGTACCTGTGGCCTGTGGGAATAACTCAAGCACACCGAGCCCCCTTACTCCAACTGTGGTCTCGCATACTTGAATCGTGATACCCTCTGCAGAGGCGAAAAATGGTCAGCATAGGTGAAGCGCATCGGTTGCGTTTAGTTTTGTTTTCGTTTTCGTTGAGTGCAAGTTGCGTGGATTGTCGAATGATTTTTATAGTGTCCTGAATGTGAGATTGCCATGGGAGTTCTAGGTGCTGTGTCAGGGGAATGCAATGGTAGGGAGAGGGTTGCAAAATTGCGAGAGGTTCGCAATAGGACATCCAATGCAATTTGGGAACAGGAAGAAATGGACGAGGACGAAAAACGACAGCATCAAGATCAAAATTCCCATAGATCAAGAAGTGGATGGGTTCGTGTCTATTGCGGTCCAGATCGCAGTGAGATTATCACAATAGAGCCAAGTCGAATGATACATTGCGATCACAATACCACAGCCGAGGAAATAGTTAAAGGCTTGAATCTGCCCAGTGAATACACCTTATGGCTGCAAATTGGTGGCGCATGCTCCAGGCGATTGGAAGAGGTTGAGAGACCGCTGCTGATCCAGGACGATTGCTTCAAGGAGTTGGGATACACAGATCTATCTCGACGAACACGATTAGAAATTGATCCGGACATTAAGTACTTGCTTCGGTTCTTCATAGGTCCTGGCGATATATCGCCATGCAAGGGTGTGACTAAATCCGGAACGGTGGATGTCCTTAAAGGACTTGTTTTCCCGCAGTGGAAGAGACGATGCATGTGTGTAGTGGGGAATCACTTATTTGTTTTTCCGGGGAATGCGTATATGAATCCCGAAATTTTCAATTTGTCCGGAGCCGATGTCATCGAACACTCTCCCAGCTACGATCGACTGATTCTAAAGATTGTGCCCAAAGTAATTTGCGAAAATAACAACTTTTACCTAAAAGACAACAGCAAATTAAACTACAAGAATTTCGAAGCCTTAAGTAGCAGCACGTGCAGCGTCTACAACAGTTCGGGGAGCATCAACTCGAGTAGTGACCGTGAAAAAGTGCTATTCCTAGGATTTGAAGAGTCTTGGGAACGTGATTTGTGGAGTGCTTGGTTACTTGAGGTAATTTTTATTAAATTACATTGAGCTATTTTTTGCATGCAAAACTGTATTAAACGATTATACTGTAGAAAAATCTTTATGGTTACACACAATTTCAAATTCATGCGTCATTTTTACGGTCGAGTGTAACTAAAATCCTTGTTTATTGGTATTTGATTTTTTATTGGAACGGAAAATATTATGTTAAATCGTCTGTTCACTTGATGACACTATTTCTTTTCTCCGGCATTGTTTCTTAATTGGATGATGGCATATATTTATATAAATGGGACAATCTCTCAAAGCTCTTTAGTTCCGCATAATTTAAAATTTTTACTGAAGCTAGCCGGAATTAAAAACCGAAAACCAAAAATGTTCCATTGTATCTTTTCA
This sequence comes from Leptogaster cylindrica, assembly GCA_963082835.1. NCBI lineage: Eukaryota > Metazoa > Arthropoda > Insecta > Diptera > Asilidae > Leptogaster > Leptogaster cylindrica. Next base: position 8,209,173 of record OY720105.1, on the reverse strand, counting down.
CCGAATTGTTATCCTTGATAGTAAAATCAAAATTGTTTCGAATATTGGTGTCCAGTGCAAATTGCACAATCAAATTAGGTGACTATTGCAAATGTGCTGTGATGATGAAAAAACCATTGATGAAGTGAGTGGAATGGCAGCGTTAGTTTCACTTCTTTCGTAATCTTAGTCCGAGGTACTCATGTGTGTCCTCCTCAAGCATTCAAAATCTTTTCTGCTTGAAATCAGTCACACTTCACCGATAAAGCACCACAACCTGTGAAAGGGTATGATTTAGCAATTGGTTCTTTGTGATGGCTCCGAAATAACCGCAACAAGAGTCTAAGGAGGTGGCAGAAAATAAGTCGGGGTCCATGCTAAATAGAAGTTTACGTCTGTCAGACGAGAAGAAAAAAACGCGAAACTCCTCGAAGCGTGTCCCCCTCTGGGGAGCACCCACTCCTAAGACGAGCGATCTTGTTTAGGTGTTTGTAATTTTTGTTAATGCATTTGGTATAGTATTACTGGTCCTCCTATGCGCAGACCAACTTAAATTGAGCATGATCATCAAGCGTGCCCGTGAAGCAAATAATTGGCAACCGTGCAGAAGCTGTAAAGGCATTTGTTCGAGATGGTAAGATTGCACCTGTTTCGCTGGGTAATACTCCGGCTATGCGCAGACCCGGGACAAACGCCACTGTTTGTCACAAGTACCTAATGATCGTGCAACCGTTACTAAAAGCCACCCGCCTTTGAAAACATCTCAAAGCTCACCAAGTGTTTTTCAAGTGCGAGGGTTTTGTCATTTGTGGCAATATTCAATTTTACAATTCAGTTGAAGCTGAATCGGTCCGGAAGCATAGCGATCTTATCTCCTGGGATCTTGTCCTCATCTTGTCCTCATCATGGCATTGAGATTGTCCTTCGGGAAATTAATTAAATGGAATGACAGTGATCGAGTTTTCAGATGAAATTCGCGTACATCAACGTCAGCTTTATTAGAGCAAATAGGATTAATAGTAGCAGACGATTGCGTCGACTGTCATAAGCCCAGTGATATGGTGATAATTAATTGTTCTACAAGTGATTCAAATAGTGCTGATGAGTGTAGTACAAGTGCTGTGGCAAAGAAGTCTAACAAAAACAGAGTGGCGTTTTCAGACGTCTACGCAATCGACTTGGATTCCCTTGAACTGGACAATTGTGATTTGGATGAAATCAATCATGTTAATGTGAGTAATTACCTCCGGATTCATGCATAATGGTTGTTTCTACGAAATTGCAAGGGATTATTTTACGAAACTCTTGCTTCAACGCGCGATTTTTGTAGCTCACCAAATGCTTAAAACGATTCTTAGTGAGAGTCTATTGTTTTTATAACTACTTTGAAAGTACCAGAGAAATTGAAAAACCCTCCACAGTAACAAAATAATTGTAAAATTGTAAAAGAACAGTTCATAGTTATCTGTCATAAGTTGAAAAAATCGTCTTTTAATATACATAATATTTACATAATGTTCCAATAAAATAAGCATGTGCTGACTAAATCCAACAAAAAATCTTTAAGGCCACAACGGAAACAACTGAATCAAAGCGATTGGACATCGGGAACTCTGGTCTGCAAACGATACCGGAAGTGGTTCTACAATCTACAGATGGGGTTGAAGAACTCTTAGCCGGCCAAAATAAACTGCAGGAGCTCGGCCTTCAGGCACTTTCTAATTTTCCCCAGCTCCAAATTCTTCGACTGCCCGGAAATGGATTTTCAAGCTTTCCATTTCCTTTACTGACGATCTCCGGATTGACCGTACTGGATCTAGCGGACAACAGCATCGATCGCATACCCGATGAAATCTCCCAGCTCCAAAGGTGAGTCGTATTTTTGGAATTTCAAATTATTAATTGCAAGAGCCTCAGGAACAATGGTTATTAGGCAACAGTCTATAGTTACATCATGAGCTTAGACAGATTTATTGTTGGAAGGTTCCGGTGGGCTGATCCCGTCTTGCTTCAAAAGATCCGCCTTCTGTTGCCTTTATTGCGACTGTATTTCTTCTATTGCATGTGCACTAGAGTCTTAACTTACCTGAGTACCAGGCTCACTAACTGACGATTACTACAATCGTTAATGAGTGCAATGTGCAAATTGCTCCTGTCGTTGGGTTGTAACTTGTACTACACAGCGATAGCTCAGATCGCACACTTGAATGCCTCCTCTCTTCGCCAGCCTCGGACCAGAGTTTCTTCGTTCCTGTACTTTTCGGCCTTTTCCAGTTCTGTGATTTACCCCTGCCAAACGCTCGCGAAATAAGAGGTTTCGCTTTTTATGGAAAATTTACATTTCAGCTTACAGTGCACTCTAAGTTGCTAGAGCACCTTAGTCTTGTTTTCTGCATTTCGTAAACTTAACGAGCCCTAAAACCTGGCAGGATTTTGCAACGAAATCGTTTCCGTAGGGCGTAGATCTACGTTTTTTCGCGAAATCAAATTGTGCTATTGTCGTTGGATATTTCCTTATTAACAGTTCAAGGACTTGCATTTTCGGAGTTTCAATTTGGAGTGACAAGCAAGTGCGGAGCAATTTGGGTCTTATAAGAACTCATTTCTACTGTTTTGTATTCATTTGTGTTTTAGATTATAATAACAGAAGTATTTAATGTAAGTTTCATTAACAACCTATTTTGTAAGTAGAATTTCTTTACTAGGGATCTATATAACATTAGATTTAACGTAACTCATAATATGATGAAGTTTAAAATAATTTCAAAACTGAATTGAAATTATTTTATAAATTGTTTTTTGGAAAAAAGAATCAAAATAATTAGAAAGATATTGTTTTCAAATAATCTTGTTCAATATCAAGCAAACCGACAAAATTATTTTAAATTTGCAAGCAAACAAAACATCTTGCAAACCGTTAAAATTCAGGAGGTAAAAAGTAATATTATAATTTGTAAGAGTAGTGCCACTTAAAATATAGAAAACACTATTTTTGTACCTATTTGTAATTTTTCCAGCCTCGAGGAGCTTCGAATAGATCGCAATGAGATTACTGACCTGCCCAACACCATTCGGTTTCTGCGAAATTTGAAATCCCTCCAAGCATCACACAATCGGATTAACAAATTGCCCGGTTTTCTTTTGAGAATACGGACCATGGGCTTGGTGGACATGTACGCTCAAAAGCCAGAGCCGAACAAACTATTCAATAACTACCAACCGAACCAGGAGCGGAACAACCTCAATCCTCCGTTGACCAAAGTCAACCTGAGAGCGAATCAACTGAAAGGCAACATAATCTTGGGAAACTATGGGGTAATGGTGGCTGACGAACTAGACGCAGAAAAATATTTAAAATAATTGTTACTTTCAGAATTTAACTCAGTTAGATGTGAGTGAGAACGAAATCGAAATTTTGGATCTAAGTGCATTGAGTCAATTGGAATCACTACAGTGCTGCAGAAACAAACTAGTGGAACTGATACTGAACGGAGGAGCACTAACATCTCTAATTGCAGGGAACAATGGTAATATTATTTGTTATTATAAATGATCATCCAAAGCTAGTTATAGTAATAGCTTTCGTGTAAAGGCATCACATGGTTATTAATATGGTTGTTTTTGAAACAATTGTTTACATTTTGTCGATATATGTACATAATACATATTTGAAAACCTTATACTTCATTAAAATATTACATACTTATATTTTGTATTGTTTCAGCAGACTTACGTAAATTAACCGTGTCACCTACGCCATCACATCTTCGGCATTTGGACGTGAGCTACAATAACTTAACAGAGCTTCCCCAATGGCTAAATGGCTGCCACCAATTGAGAACCCTTTTTGCTAATAATAACCACTTGAAGACTCTTCCTGAACATTTGTTCTGCAGTGATTTGAATTCTTTGCACACTTTGCAGCTCGGCTACAACGAACTTACCTCGATACCAGCAATGCCGAGGAGGAAGCTACCATTGCAAGAACTATTCCTTCAAAACAACCGTATTTCGGAGTTACCAGGAAATTTTTTCTATGCTTGTGAAAATTTAGTAGTTCTGAATATTTCTAGCAATGAATTGAAAAGACTTCCACTTGTCGAGAACTGTTTGCCGCAATTGGAGCGTTTCTATGCAACGAAAAACATTTTGACTGATGAATCCTTCAAAACTTTGCCAGGATTACGAAATTTGAGAATATTCCATGCTGCATACAACAAGTTCAATGTACTTCCTGAGGAATGCGTCAAAAATTGGCCAGAACTAGAAGAGTTGGTTCTATCTGGCAACAACTTGCAACACTTGCCTGATTTTTTGGGGAATTTGTCTCATTTAAAAGTGCTCAGAGTTCATTCAAATCGCCTCCAAACTGCACCAACTTTGGCGAAGATAACAACTTTGCGAGTCTTGGACTTGGCTCATAATCACTTAGACAAGATCAATTTGGTATTATTAGTTCCGAAAAAACTACAGTTCCTGGACTTGTCTTGTAATTTACAGTTACAAGTGGATCCGAAACAGTTGCAGGTATGCCGATCACAAAGACCTATGAGCCTTGTGGATGTTTCTGGCAAAAATAGATCATCCCTGCCAACCACTCCAGATTCATACCAAGAGAACACAGATATTGAGCCTCCATGGAGGATCGGGTTTTCTGAAACAGCGGGAACAGCCTCAAAATTGTACATTTCACAACTCAGACTTCTGAACTTCTGCAATACCGAAGGTCTTTTCGGTATCTTCGATGGCGAGCTCAATAGCGCGATTCCCACACTTCTGGTAAAAGTAATTCCGAAAATATTATTAGAGGAAAGGACTGTTAAGGAAACAGCAACTGAGTATATGAAGTACACTTTGCTATCGGCTCATCGTGAACTGAAGCATAACGGACAAAAATATGGGGTGTGCGCAACCCTTTGCCATATTTCGAGAGAGAAACTTGCACCTGAATGTGTCCCGAATTCCATGCAAGGAAGAAAATATTTGTTGCGTGTGGCAAGCGTTGGCGAAGCTTCAGCTTTCCTTTTGAGGAAATCGGAAAATATCCGTCTTACTCCTGCAACACCCCGACGACAAATCGGAAACAGCGCCAGTTTTCCTTTAGTAGTTCCAGATCCTGAAGTCTCCGAAGTTGTCCTGAATGAGAACGATGAGTATTTGATTATTTGTAACAAAAAATTGTGGGAAATTATGGACATCGAAACTGTGGCAAGAGAAATTCGGAGTGAGGATAATGTGATCCTTGCCGCAAAGCGAGTTCAAGATATTGCGCAAAGTTTTGGCGCCGAAGAAAACTTAAGTATAATTATTGTTAAATTCAACAATTTAGGAACGGATGTTGACTTCTTGATCCGCGAGCTCAGGCAAAATGTTCGCAAAAAATCAACGAATGTGATGTCGAGTTTCTGCAAATGCGGCTGCTGCTGTGAATCGAACAACAGTTGCTGCCATTCCGCAGGATCAAACCAATTTGTTCGACAATTCTCCGACAGGAGCGATCGATCATCTCCCAGTGGGCAGAGTGATCAAACCGGAAGTGAAACTCCTTCACCGAAGGCCAAGTCCGAGGGAGCATCTACGTTGGCTAGTCGCCGTTCATCGAATCACTTGGTAAACGAACGACGAAGCCTAAAGGGCGGAGTGGTGCGAGCTCTAAGGGCGAAAATTGACGAAGAACGTGAACGAGAAGTGAACGAAACTGACTCAGCTCTGTCGGAGGAGCAGTTTAAGTGTTGGGAGTACATGCTTGAGCAGAATACGCAATTGCTGTTCGACAAGGAGTTAAATACTATTTCGAAGGCATTCACAAAAAACAAGGCATTGGAAAAGAATTGTATCAATGGAAATTTGAATAACTCTAACTTGGTGCGCACTACCAACAACAAATTGCTGTCGGCCAGCTCTCCTCAACTTATATACGGAGACCTCCGGCAAAATATGCCATACCAAGGCTCATTTCTCTCGAAGCACTTCGGAAGTGCTAGATCCTTTCATCCCCAAACCCCTAGCCTCTTCAAATCAATGAGATTCAGCTCCGGACGACTTCCCCCAATCGGAGGCGGCCCCAATGCCGCGTATTTTGGGTCACTTCAACGACTTATGCCATATAACCTAGAGTATGACTTTGCTATGATGCAAGAGCGAACCGAACAGGACGATTCATTAGAGAACGAAGGGCGAATGAGGCAGTACTGGGGTGTGGCTACTACAGAGCTTTAGTTTCATTCTTTGCCGGAAGCTTCTACGTTTTTCAATTAAATTTTAAATCTGTTTTAATTATAACTATTGTACATTTGTTGATTGCATTTCAATTTTTGTAATTTTGTATTTATAAATGTTCAAAAAAAAATTTTTCAATCTACTTTAAGGGTCAAAGAAATCGGACCTTTTTTATCTAGGTAATTTTTTTTTTTGTAATGCTTTGGTATGCTGATTTAAGTAAATTATTTTATATTTAGCAAGATGCTTTTTTTAATATCCGTGAACAACTATTCAAATCAAGCGGCAATATGTTTGCAGACTGCATTCATGTGATAATGTTGCCAGCACGTGTTTTATTTAAATGTGGGCTACTCTGAATAATCCACACTCTATATACATATATTAGATAAAAGGCTGAAAACACTTAATAGATTAAGGCTCTTAAGATTACTCAAAACGGAAGGGTTAAATTTCTATTTATAGCATATTTAATTATAATTTTAACTTAAAAAATTTAAATTTTTTTTGAATGGATAACTACTACTACAAAAGCTGCATTTCCGAATAGTTTTCATTTTCATAAAAATATTGGGGACCACTTTTCATAAAAGTAAAAGAGGAAAGAAAGTTAAAGGTGCATGGCATGGCAATTATAAAAATTATCAAAACATCAGATTTCAATTTTCGATTCTTTTTTTTATATAAATAACTCACAATAAACACTTTCCAGATTTTTTCCTATCATACACATTTTCCACGTCAGAAAAATAAAAGCATTTAACTAAAATTAATCAACAGAATGTGGAATTGGTTAAAAAATGAATATTATACTTTAGACTAGAGTTAATTTTCATTTGTTCGACACAAAGGTCCTAATATCGAAAAGAAATAAATAAAATGGTTCCATAATGGCGCAGTAGCTGAGTGTCACTTAGTCAACAGTAATAAATTACACAATAAATTAAACTGCAGATTGCATTAGTGCCTATAAGATCTGTTTACAAATTTGTTGCTCTTAACAGCTTGTAGAAATGACTGGTGCGCTCGATGCAGCTGAGTTTCTAGTAAGTTGCTCTTGTTACGTTTAGTGTTCCTAACGGCGAATTTTGAATATCAGTAATGCACGGCTGGTGTCGAGTTATTTTGATTGGTGCTACCCGAATCCCCGAGCCATGAATCGGGACTCGGCGGAAAATCGGGATAACCGTGTGCTGGACTGGAATCGTTACTGAGGTCGGACACCCCACTTCCTGGCAAACCATGTGCCCCGGATCCATGGAGCAGTGAATTGACTGGTTGCCCTGGAATTGAAAGAGTTGGTAAAACAACACAATCGTCTTAGTAGTGATCCTACCTAATGGCGTAAAAACTATATTGTCTGGATATGAACTGAAGTTATGTCCTTGTCCCATGGGCGGCGGTGTGTGGTTGGGAGGATATGGTGGCGGACTACTGCTACCGTGCATGTAGGATCCTCTCACGCTGTGCGGAGACGCTCCTTCATCCAATCCCAAATTAACTGTACTGTAGCTATCGTTACTAAGATCTACAATAGATATAATTTCCGTGTAGCAAATGCAGTTACAGTAAAATTGCATGAGCCTACCATGGTGACTAAAACTATCATAATCGACTTTGAGGTCATCCTTATCTAGGAATTTGTCATGTCTTGGCGAACTGCCTCCTTTCATTGAACGGAAGTACTGGCTCCACCTCGTGCGTCCAGCGTCCTTTTTCAAACGTTTCTCTTTCGCTCGCCTGCAATATAAAAACAATTACCACAGAATTAATAAATACAATTTGTCTTTTTCATAGCTGGACAATAATCGTAAATTATGCAATACATGCCTGTTCTGAAACCAAACTTGCACCACCCGCATATCCAGCCCCGTGTCCTGCGATAGTTGCTCCCTGACGTGTCGTGCTGGTTTTGGGCTATTATTGTAGGCAGTCTTAAGTGTTTCTAATTGTTTTGCTGTAATTGTTGTTCGTGGCCTCTTGTTGGGCTGATCTCCGTCTAGAGAGCCATCAATGTATATCCCTGCACGATAGTATTAGGAATTGAAATTTCCTTCTGAGAAATTCATTTCAAAATTATATGAAAATATCTTTAGATTCGAACCTTTTGCTTTTGCTGCCTCGTAGTCAGGTTTGCAGACGAGTTTTCTGTCCTCCATTAAGTAGAATTCATCGCCAGTGTTTAGTGTCCTCGAGCACATGGCACAGACAAAACACTGAAGATGATAAACATTATCCTGGGCTCTACGGACTACTTGCGTGGGTGGTATTCCCAAATCACATGCGGAACACTTGGTGCCATATCGCCTGAGTGACCCGAAAACGAGAAGGAAACCGTCATTATTATCAAAACGGGGTCTTAATAAAGTATATCAAATTCGTCTATAATTAGTAACTGCAAACGAGAGATTTACTTACTTGAAAAAGTCGTCTTTACAAAATAATTGCCCATTTCGCGCGAAGCACTTGTCATTCAGCTGTGCATGACATTCGCTACATTGAAGACACTTCGCATGCCAAGTCCTTTCCAGAACTTTTAATATAAATCGATCTAAGATGAGTTCATGGCAGCCGCCACACTTTGGAATTGTTGCTGAAAGAGTTAAACTATGATTAAATCTCAATTTATAAACTTTATTTTGAAGAGGTCTAATGTAAAAACAATGTTTGTGAATTTTTAATGTGAACAATAATAATTTATTTATCTACACTTCAAAATACTTGGAAATGAATTTACATAATATGTCTAGGAATACAACTTAGTCCTGGCTTTAAAAATAAAACAATTTGTCGAATATTAATTTTTATTTTTCATTGAAAGACCACAAAAATGATTTCCCAGTTGTTTTTGTTTTCAATATCAAGATAATTAAGGATTACTTTTTTTGATCACAGTGTAGTGGTTTCAACGCCATCAACGACATAATGATTAAAGGAACATCTTTTTTGAAATTCCATTGTCAACACTAAAGAGTAAATAAAAATGTTTCGTTGTAGGATTTCCAGGAAAAAAATAAATAATTTGGGGATAATTAATTGAACCCTTCAAAAAGGACTACTATTTTGAAACGCTGCAAAAATTTTAAAAATTCTAAATGTACATCGGGGAATAATGCACGAAGAGTACAGTTACAGGATATCGATTATAAACAAGAAAGGATTTGCGCTATCTACAAGCAATAAGATTCTGTAGCCTTCCACTACAACATACCTGAATTCGACTTCTTGAATTTTTTCTTCGTTTCATTCATCGCATCGAAATCTGCAATGGCAAGAAAAAATCCAAGAATATAAAGAAATACCGTTACAGAAGGGAAGACAATCGTTCTAATTCAATAATTGAATTGTTAATTATATTAACAAAAAAATCGGGATCAGTATAGGGAAATCACATATCAATAATTGCATATTAAAATTATTACAATTTATAAAAAAAATTATGTTGTTCCAAAACTAAACGTGTTTGTTTGTAGAAGTTTTTAAAATCTATTAAGAAACATATTGATTCGGGGAAGTCCCTTTTGATGGCGAAACTTACATAGCAAGAAGTCTGGCAAGCCTTCCAAATGAATTGGTGGGACACGATCTTCCTTTTCGCGAGAAACTTTCGGGAGTATTTCGCTTTTGTACATCATCAGTTTGAGCAGTTCCATAATAAGTTCGCCTGCCACGTTTTGATAGGTTATATCACAGATAAAAAACAAATAAAGATGCAAGAACGAGTTGGACTAGATTGTCGTCTGTCGATCACTTTTAAATGTTTTATGGAGATATGACGGTCGTGCGTGAAGGTGTTTCTGGCACCTTGGGGACTTGTAACATGTCGGCGTTTAGGGATGCTCGTGTTGGTCTTGCACCTTTAACCAACACACGTTATTTAACAGATCACAGCACAGAAACTCTTGATTGATTTAACTCAATCCGTTTTTCTTCTGATAAATTTTTGTTTCATTTAAATATTTCAAAACTTTCGGTACACAATTTGTTTTGTTTTTTTTTTGTTTTGTTTTTTATCTCAGCCTCTTCACCTCGATCACTGCGCGCTTGAGGTAACTGATCTTGCGGCGTACCGAACTGAACTGGAGTTGCTCGGCGACACTACCATTGAATGTTCCGCCGATATTGTGACATTGCGCCCACCCACCCACACTTTCCAGTACCCCTCGAACGGGTGAAGATGTTGCTGTGGTCCCTTCCCTTTCGACGTTTCCCGTTGACGAGTGTGGAATATTTTGTATGTATATCGAGAGCTTTCCACCCTACGCTTAACGTTCTCGGAAAAGCGATTTTCCTATCCACTGGGATCTACCTTGGATTGGTTGCTTTTTTGTTGTAGGGTGTGGTCTATAATGATGACATTATCTGGGGATATCCCTCGGCTAAGAACAGCGAAAGTACTGGCACTAAACCCCCTGTATTACGGTTAAACAAAGCTAACAAAAATGACACGAAGTACCGACGAATACACTTGAAACTTGCAACCCTTAGCCAAGTTGTGCGCCCTTTAACAAGTTACCTTCCTACCCCTTATGTACTGGAACTCACACCCGCATCCTCAGGATATAACCCCGGGAGTACATGAATCAGGGGGATGCTTTTACACCCCAAAACATAAAAACCGGCACACACACTTTCAGTCTGACATGCCCTTCCTGCACCTTGCTCATAGGCGTGCCCAAAAATTTCCCTGTGTTGTGTTTTGTTCTATATTTGCTATTATTTCCGTTCCGACGTGCATTTATTTATCTTTTCAAATCGCACAAGAACTGCAGCTGTATAGGTTACGTCGCGGGTCCCCCGTTCCCCAGCTCCAGGGGATGATTTATCTTTTGGGTGTCAATGTGTGCGAGAACAACCCCGAACGGCCTTTTGCATTTACACTGAACGTCGTCTGTACATAAAAAGAGAAATCTGCTGCTTTCCAAATGTGCGAATTTCGAGTGCTTTTTGTTGAAAATGGGTTTGGTGAACCTGTTCGGAGAGGATAAATTGGTAACCGACGATTTTCGTTGGGGTTTTTTTAATGCAAAAATTGGGTATAACTTTAAGGAAAAACTTTAATGCCGGCAGTGAAAAAGTTTAACGCCCACGGTGTGGTGTAATTAGGCAGTTTTTACAAGTCGACTGGCCTCTCAAACTATGTCCGGGTGACAATAATATTGTGTCAAGTTTAAAGATACAAAAATGACCGGATTTTGTCACAAAATTTTTAATGCACATTTTGTAGGCACGTATTTGAATCAATTTAATTAAAATATTTTTCGATTCAAATTGAATAAATTGTTATTAATTAATTTTCAAAAAAAAAAAAACTAAATATACTATTAAAGCTCTAACAAGGGTGGTGCTGACTTGTGTGATGTTTTACTGCTGCACAGCAGCAAATGTCAACTGCCACTCTCTTTTCATGTTGCAAGCGAAACAAGTTGCTTTAAGATACTAATTGTGGGTAAATAAAAATATTTTAAAATAAATGGAATACTAAAGATTAGGTACTATTTTAATGTGAAAGTTTTCATATACTTATAGTACCTAAATTTAAAATTCATATTTTTGAAAATTAGATTAGATATATTATACGGAGCCATTTCCAGTTGTTGGGTTTAAATATTGTATGGCAATATGGCACTTTGCTTTATCTGCACGGTGGAATAAATCATGACAGATTTAATGCGAAAACTGCTGCGATAAGGAAGAGGATCCATTGACCCATAAGGGCAATTACACGGATGACTATAGCTGCCAGGACGTCCAGGACTCTCCCCCATGCCAGCCGCTATTTATACCTTTCCGCTTGTTTGCGTAAGGTGTCACATTACGGACCCTGGCATTTCATTATCCTTAATGCCGTTGTTACGCTAAAAACCTCTCATAAAGCCAGTCAAGAGGGAAACGACATTAGACACAAGATGGCTTTGACTTTTACCTAAGTCGTTATGTCACAAGGACTATAAATACCTTTCTCCAAAATTGCAAGGTGCGTGAGGTGAAACCAAACCGTGAAGGGAGATAGAAGTCCTTGTTCAAGAAGGAGACATTAGCCATACAGTGAACGATTTCACCCGTGAATATTTCATGAACATTTTTAATTAGAAGACAACAAAGTGGCTGGGTACACCTTAAACGAGCTGGGTCCTGGGATTAAGTTTTATGTGCACGATGAAATTAATACGAAAATCGTCAGCTCGGGCAGTTGGGCACAAGGTGAAGAGGATTTACCATGGCACCTTCGATAAGTCCTTAAGGAGTTCCGAGAAGTGTGATATCGGTATCGCGGTATCGATTTCTACAGTCTCAACTGAATTGCACAACTTCCGCACATTATGACCAACTTCAACTTCCGCTCGTTTGGCAGCTTCTGCTCAACAATGGTTAAACACCGATTTTGGGGAGTGGTGGCCGAGAATGCACAAAGTCAGGTGATCTGTTTTGCCACGCACAATGGACCATTTATTCATTTACCATGTCTTAAATGATTGCGAACTGTGCATTGTTTGCGGCTGCTGGCACGAATGGACCCGAACAAACGCCATGCCCCAGTTCTATCACAAAAGTTTTGCTGATGAATGTGGAACAAAACGAATTCACCATTTAATCGCTTGCTCAATGATAAAATGTGTGTGCCAAAAATGTCACCGCTTCGTATTTCGAATTCCGGAAGAACTGCACACTGCACGGATCTGGAGTTGGACAAATAGAAGGATAAACATCTCGACAATAACAACGTTCTGAAGATTGCAACCCAAATAAATTGAAGTTAATTCATTGCTACAGAAATGAAACATATTTTCTTATTGTTGTTAAAAGGAAATTTCTCGTAAACAAATTCATTGCTGTCGCTAAACTTGCTAAAAAGTCTGAATATGTCTTGGCGTTGAAGGATAACATAGGGAAAACTGAAAAAAAAATACTCTTATTCCAGATATCTTTAAAACATTTTAACAGTTGACGAAATGTTCATGTGAAATGTTCATATATTATTTTCCATTCTCTGTTAAAATCCACTTAACTTCTCCCTTCTTGCATTAAAAACGCGTATAATTAGATAATAACCAGAGGCGCGGGAGGTTGGCTAAATGGCGAAGCATGTTTTTATGTACCCCAATAATTACACTCCTTCGATGCTCGTATAGCTTAATGTGGCGTGACCCTGGCACGCGAAGTCCTTTTTTATGCCAGAAAGCAGTTAAGGATGAACACTGAAGGATTCCGAGTTCTGGTTACATAAATTTTAATAACCTCAATGGTTTTCTAACGTTTCGTTTTTGTGACCTGAAAGGATTATCTAAGGCCATTTTGCACCATGAAGCGTGGTAAAATCGTCCCTGCACTGCGTTTTCTGCGTTGAAATTGTGGAATTTTCACTCCACAGATGGCATTGGGTGGAGCTGGGAATGCACTTGTGCATTGGTGATCTTTGCCAAACAGATTCTTTTCGTGCGGTGCTTTACTTCAAGTGGTGTAATTTGTTTGTTGTTCCAGTTGACTGGCCTAAATAGGACGATCATTCACCATGAACCCCATGTCATCGAGCAAGTCCTGTCATCTGGGGTATTATATCCTTTCAGTGGTGAAATCAATTCAATAATCCCTAGTAGAGTAACACTCGTTGATAAATATGTCCTTATTTGAAAGGATAAAAGGGCTCTGCTCCGTGGGTCACAATGGTGCTTAATGCGTCCTACATTGGGGTGGCATTAGCGTTTTCGATCCGCATGTCTGAGGACAAGCATTAGCGGGTGCCTTAATGAATTACTTTTCCCAGAGGGGCGAAATAAACTTTTAAGGATTTGCAAAGTGATTGCAATAAGTTAATGCGGTAATGTAAACATTTTTCAGGATGCATGGACGTGAATGGGAAAGTAAGATAATCAAAGATTTCTTTAAATAAAAGATTCCCACTATAAAAATAGCACTTTTGTTTTATTTTTGCAATCCTTATTATAAGCAATAAGTATAAGTAATACATAAATAATTTGAAATAGGTAACTTTTAGAGTTTCTATTTTCAAATTTTGTATTGCAATAGAATAAAGTGATATTTATAAATGCAATGCACATAAAATTTTATATTTTCATAGTTTGTATATTATGTTACTTGATAAAAAGTTTTAATTAGGTTGTGCTCATATTTTAGTTTCACTATAACTTGTAAAATAATAAAGAGAGTTTCCACCCTGGCTGTGAACATACTCTAAATATGAAGTGGTTTTTTACTGTTTCTCAGTTTTCAAATTCGATGATACTGATACTATTCATAAATCATATTACATAACTAGTTTATTTAGTGTCCTTACAGATTGCAGACATGAGCATTGAGCATCCATATTTACTGAAGCAATGAATAAATAATTGGAAGATATGTTCATTTCGGCTCGGTGGACAGAATCCTTACAAAAGTAATACGATTCCGAACTTCAATCTTAATTACATTTTTCAAATTGCCGAAGACTTAGAACTGTCAGAAACGATTCCTGCGATTCGTTGTGGAATATAATTATCTTAGCAGGAGTAATGACGTCAAAATTGTCTTGCAGGAGGAGAGAATTAAGGAAGATAGGAAATGGCAAAAAATATGTTCATGCTGCGGTTGTTTGTAAACCTCACCACATGCATGAGGCTTTGTTGCAAAAACAATTTTTGTTCGAGAACCACTTGAGATCACTTGTCAAATCATCCAAGAGTCCATGATTTAATCAAGCAAAGATTTTCGTCATTGAACAATGATGCCACCTGTTACAAGGGAGACAAGCTGAAAGAGTGCACGGATTCCACCCTCCTCATGTTGATAACGACAAAAGATGTTAAATAAATAGGAAAATTTTGAAAGGACGAAAACAAAACTATTTTCAAATTGCTCTCCCCTTTTACCTTCAATTTGTCGTACTTCGGTAAGTAAGGACAATGGGGTCCAGACCAGGACCGGTGATAGACACACGTACTCGAGCACTAAGTCGAGCCTGGCGCGTGTCTCCGGTGGTGCTATAGCCTTTGAGTTGCTGCAGAAAGGAGTGCACATCTGTTTGCATAAGCTACACAAAAGGACTTTTATTTTACAGAGGAAAATGCTTTATGTGCCAGCTTTTCGGTCTTTTCAAATTTTATGAAATCAAAAAGTCAATGCACATCTGCTCACTCTGCGACACCAGGAGAAGCCCCTGGAACGTGGGCGGGCGGTGCGAGGTTTCCCTGCCGACAGCGAACACCTTTCTTTCCGGAAGTGGAAATAACCTGCTGTAAGGATGAATGAAAGTAAATTGGAAAATTCCTTATTCTATTTGTGACAATTGCCCCAGCAGTGGGCTGAGCTGTCTGCATCTCCTCGACCGGAGCTTATTGGCGAGCAGAATGTGCAAATGCATGGGAGACCGTTATTAAGACTAATCCCAACACCAAACGGAATTGTTAACTTATAATAGTTTCTAATTAGACGGGAACGTTGGAACGTCGTCGGATAAAACAAAATCCAGATTATGATTGTCGGAGACAAGTAATTTTCCATGTCATGCGGATTAAATAAGTAACAAACACAAAATTCGACTTTTCCACTTTGCAGATGGATGGGGACGGTGATGGTAGACACGTGACCACCTCAACGAGAATTCCCAGTTCTCATCAATTGACGTTCATCCCTGCACATCTCTGCTTATTGCTAGATTTTATCTGAGGCTAAGCAATGGACACGTGCCACTAATTTAATAAAAATTTCTGCAGATGCAGCCTGTTGGCCAAACGAGACACATCATTTTAGTTCTGAGACTGCAAGAGTTTTTATGGGACGACGTTACATCAATCCCCAAAGGATTTGAAGCTGCATGCACTTGCAGCAATCTCAGACAGTAAATCCTCTCGTTGCTAGTCAGGCACGAATTTTAAATTCATGTAAAATGAGAATATGCATCTTGACGATTGACGTGGTACGTAAAATTTTTATGAATACTCTACGGATATTCTTGCTGTAAAGATTTCATAGGTGAACTCTGTATTCATCGGAATTTTATCGTAGACAGTATAAAACAAATAACATCTGTTAGAAAATTTGTATTTCAATATATTAGGATCACCGTAAAGTTTCTTAATTACTTTTAAAATTCAAAATTAGTTACCATTTAAAATTTGGGGTGTAAGGTGTCCCAGACAAATATTTCGAAAATTTAGATCAATTCTACCCTCACTTACATCATAAAAATGTTTTGGGGTTTAATTTTTTACTGCCTTTTTACTAGTTCACCCTAAACTAGAAGTGTTCGCGCAAACCTGCATCCATAAAATTGAATCACAACAAAATCCCTGAGTGAATTTGAGTCCATCGGGGATAAACGACATCATTACATAGGCTTTCGGGCAGAGAAGGAATTTTCGCACTCAATTACTTACAACAGTGCTAACTGGAAGATACGTCGTCCCCTAACTACAAATTTGTCAACCCTCAGATATCCGGTAAGAACTTTGCATTTGTTGGCCGATCAATCGAGGAATTAGATGGACCCTTGCATGACAAAGTGATCCTTACGCTTAATTTATTCATAGTAGTGGATTTACAGTGGGAAGAAGTCGCTTTACCGCATATGTAAATAAATTCATGGCATCCGGGGAATTACCGATTTAGAATAAACATAAAATGTGCGGAAAGTGAAGCTGCCTCAGAAAATTTGAATTTATTGCTTTCTTTATTTTTAAATATAACTAAAGAAAATGAAATGCAATATAAATGCAATATAAAATACATATACCTCGAAAGTCACTACTGCTTTTTGACCGACTTTTTGAAAAAAATATATAAAAAACAAAGGAAAAAAAAGAAATATAATACCAATATCCATCCAACATCAAAGCGGAGATTGGTATCTTGGGCACATCGATTCCATTTCGGAACTATAGTCATTATATTCCAACATCGCTGATTCTAAATAAATGCCTAATGTACTAGCATATGGGAGAGGTAAAGGGTTAAGCAATAAAAACCAGAAGATCCACTTGATGTGTCGCCCTTGTTCGCATGAAATATTCACGGGAAACACTATTTAGGGCTTGGTATGTGCAGGCTACAAATCGTGCATATTACACCAGCCCCAGAGTGTCTGAGGTGGCAATATTATGCAATTTGTTAATGGCCTCGCCTTATGAATAAATTATACACTTGTCCTGCATTCAGGTAAATTATATGTTTTTGTGGCAGAGTTGGCTTTTGCGTAAATACGTGCACACACCGCTGGTTGCCACTTCAAGTGCCCAATTGATGTATTGCAGGGAACCGTGGAGCCTTATGACTGTTTTATGTGCCACTCTGCTAACCTTCTTCTGTTCGTCGTGTTTAAGTTGCTTCCGTAAAACTCATATTGTTGCTTTATATTTTAAATCATTGTAATGGTTCGCGACCTCGCGTTGAAGGACATGTTCTGGTTTGATTTGTAATATAATTTGATTTTCAATAATTGCGAAGGGTAAAAAGGCAGATGGAAGCTCTTAGGATTGGTCTACCCCTTTTGGTAATGATTGAAACAGCTGGCAAATAAAGGAGATCGAAAAATAGCATGACCCAGATGACGCTCATTAACGACTGCTCCCATTCACTTCCTCTGAAGTTTCTGATAAGGATCATGAGTCACGAAAGCATTTTATGACACTTCATGTCTATGGGATGTCCATTAACTCTGTTCGAGGGTGGCTATCAATACCTACCTGCCTCGCAGGACTCCTAACGCCATAGGGCATGTGTCCAGTGCATGTATTGGTGCCTACAAGGATAAACTAAAGTCATGGATCGAAATTAATGATCTGATGCGGGTACTTTACGACGTGGCCGTAATTATTGCAATTATGTTGATTTATGCTAATGTTCTATGAAGGTCATCACCGCATCTGGTTATGGAGCTTATTGGATTCCATCACGCTTATGACTCCTGCTGTTTTACTCTTTTCGCCTAATATTTGTATTAACTAAAGTATTTTGTATGGCAAATTTTAATATTACTGTTTTCAATCCAATTTATATTTTTCCCGTGATTTCTTTGGAAACCTTAAATAGATACAAATTTCATCATATCATGGAGAATATAAAAACAGTAGCGCAGTCAACATTCAACTTATAAAAATCGAATCGATAACAAATAAACGAAGAACGTAATAAATTCAATTATTTTTACATGACTTATTGTTAGAAATTAACAACAAGGAGCAACAAACTATCGTCATAAGTGTGTTTATATCTTTTTTCATTTATCAAATATGCTCATTCAAGATAAACAATTGCATTTTGTTTATATTATTTGTACTATTAGACACATTTAGTTTTTTTACGTAATCCATTAAAGGATTTTAAAAGTTTTCAAGAGTAAAGCAAACATAAGTTATAGGCGAACGATGTAATTTGACATAGTAGCACTTGAATTATTTCCGTGTTTTCACTCCTCTTCAAAATTTACAAGAAAATACGAGAATAAATGTGACTTGAAATTATTTAAAGGTAAAATTTACAGTTTTCACAGCTGCTTAGATGGGGATTTGAAATTATCCTGGAAGGGGTAAAAGAAACTTTGTGGAAAAACAACTGATGATTTATAACCTCGGCTATATTTTGCTGCCATTTATCAGCAGACAGAGCAGTTCAGTGAATAATTCAGGACTATAGAGCATTTATATTGTATGTAAGTATGTTGAGTATATAATATGTACAGTACCGACATTTCATACCCTGAATGTGTTCGTTGCGAATTGTAGCTGAGAGTATTTCTGTTTATTGTTTCTACAAATCACGCAAAAAGGTGATGAAATATGTGTAATTTTGAACAATATTTTTATGAAGAGAATTTTGCAAAAAATCGACTATTTCGTTTATTTCAAAGTATTATTATTTCGTAGGAATTTCAAATATTATGATAAAAATCTGAAAAATGTAACCAGAATTGTTCAATACCATATTTTAGAAAATATATGAAGGAACAAAAGATGTAGTCCAGATTTCAAGGCACTCACTCTTGCAATCTTGATCATGATATCAATCAAATTTTTGATAAAGATGTTCTCGTATTCTTTCAATGTCTACTCTTCTTGCTTTTAGAGCACGCCCCAAAGTGAATTTATGATGGACTCCTTATAACTGCTTGGTCCATTTTCGTTCACATGAATACTGTTTCCGGGCAGAAAACTCGAAGGACGAAAGTTTTCCTCGGGTATATTTCGCTGTTGTCAGAGAATGTAATTTAATAAAATTTGCCGCGGGATGTTTTCTTATCCTTATCCACTTCTAGAGGACCATGATGAATGTGCCTTGCGAGAAATACATTTATCTCCCCTAGTTTCCTCCTCCTTTCCAGAAAATAAATCGGAAGGGAAGAACAAGTGTAATATATAGGATGTAGTAACCCTGCAGGCTGATTGCACTACGATTACCTTCATGTTATATGCGTATTATCATCCTCGAAAAATAGGATACACCACCACTTTATCATTGTTACTAAAAATCTTTATGGCTGACATAATATGAAGTTTAGCAAAAAAATTATGTAAACAAATCAGATGGATTTCCTTCCGGGAATCTAAATAATTGATGACAGGAATCGAAATTAAAAAACAAATGACTTCCCCTTGTTCTTTTAGGTGCGAACAGCGGCGGCAAATTGCTTCCTTTTTACGGTACTTGCACCATATGTTGCGCTCGAGTCGCGGTGTAGTTCGAGTTCACCAACTTCAACTCGTTCCAGTTCCGGCACGAGAACATGTTTTGAGGAAATATTCAGCACGTGCCATGCACACATCGAACTTCCGCTCTTCCTAATTGAGGGGAAATTCCGAAGGGGGCAAATTAGTTTGCAACCACCGCGTTAAACACTTAAACACTTTTGCGGTTGATTGTTGGTCTGCTCAGTTTACTTTCAGTTGAAAACAATGAAATGTTGAGTGGCAACAATATTTGAAAGTTATAAGCACTAAACGACGAATTAATATGTTTTTTAAAAGGCCGTTTTTGTTGTATTTTTGTTTAAGAGTATTAAGGGTTTAGGAATATATTACTGCTGAATTTCATAATAACACGGAACATTTAAATATGAAAGTGAATCCAGATGCAGGAAAGCCCCTAACATTGGGAACATCACATATCCTTGACAATGGCTAATTCAGTTGCTGCCATCAATATTCCAGATCAGAAGAGATTTAATGACTTAAATCAATTTAATTCACGGCAATAAAAGGACCTGAGGTGGCTTACTGCTTCCCAGCAATCTGTTGCGATCATCACCACTTAGCACGCAGTCGAGAGGGTTGCCAAAATGTTGGGTGAACACTATTCGCCATGGGTAATCTTATATGCGTGGAAAGTTCTGCACAGTTTGCCACAGTGTAGCACGCGAGGGTGGAAAGGAGTGTTTCCTTATAGCCATACCAGAGGAAATTATATGAAGGGTAAATCTCCACGCAAATGCACACGGAACGTCTCTGAAACTCCATTGAAAATAGCCTAGAAGTACCGACGGCTGGAGATAATCAAAGGATCCAGGACTGGTGGATTCTGGTAATATTCAGCGCATGGATAAATGATCCTTGGGTGGCTTCAGTTCTACTACAGTTTGTAGCAAATGAACAGGGGTTGCAACATAATGGAGGGCTGTAAAGACCATTTAAACTCGTTGGTCTGTGCCCGAACATTGTTGGAAAACATCATCCCCTGCCGAATAGACCTGTCTCACCGAGAGGGGGAAATAGTTATTTCCCTTATTTGTATTTACTGAAAAGGATATCTGTGGGATTATGGTGCGCTTCATGGCACAAAAGGTTTTCGGGTCCGGAATGTATTCCAGTTCTGTGTTTATTGAAAAGGATAACTATCGCTCGAACACTTTATTCCCTGAAAGGTTTCCGTATTTTCTAAGGCAATTTCACTATTTGCAATTTCCTCGGGTTAAAGCCATTTACCTGGATCCTCTGCAAGTGGCCAAGGGTCACAGTTAATATTCAGTAATTTTCCATTTATTTAAATGCGGCTCCAAATAGAATGGGATCAGTGGCGAAGAATTGTGGGGCTTCATTATTTTACGGCTGACGTCCCACCCACGAAACCCAATAGGATGCGAGTTATGTTCCTTGTTTTACGACACGCTTCACTATTCCCCAACTTCTGCTTCATATTTCATCTCAATTCTCAACATTATTATTTATAAAACTACTTCATTTGAACGTAAACGAGAAAGGTCTCCAGAAACCAAATTATTTATTCACAAGCTAAAACCTTTTTTTGCAGGTCCGGCCGCAACCACGCCAAAATGGTGGACTTAGAGGCAAAAAAAAAAACAAAAAATAGAATCAACTTCGCATGTCTCAGGAGTGGTGTCTACCGATGTAATCCCTTTTTGCCGAATAAGTTGACATAATGAATAAGAAATAAGCGCAAAACCCCTAATTTTACCAAACATTCTTTTTATGTTACCCAAAACTTTTTACATTAATTTATTTGCTTCCTTTTTCTGGAGTCGCCTAATTTTTAAGTAAAGGGGGATTCGGAATCGATGGAAGCTGATAAATTTAATAAAAACTTTGTGGAGTGTATATATAGTTTTATTTTCATTGACTCGGATTCGTGGTAGGAAAGAGTGCAGTCTTTCATTGTATTTATAAATCAAATGTAGATTTTATTTCCATGATAAGTTTATCACTGAATGACCTTAGGCAGTTTATTTGGCAGTAATGGTTCTAAGTCTAATAAATTGCGCTCGCGGCATACAACTGGACACTTTTTCAGTTCTACAGAACTTTCATTGTTGGATTAAGGTGCGTCATAAAACCTGAATTCTTTATGACGATGTCCTGACATAAAGTTCCACACTTTCACACACCTTTTATTTGTATTTTACAAAGAGAAAAAAAATCTTCCTTTTCTGTGACATTTTCTCCATAGACTTGAGCAGGCGTCGTCGTTACCACCCCTCAAACCATAATTCTACATCAAATGAGATCGATCGCTTATTGTTTGGGTGTAACAATGGAACGTGTTCTGGTTGTAAAAGCTAAATTGAACGGCCAAGATGTCGGGAAACGACTATCGCTTTCGAAGTTGCAAGTCAATTTTCTATAAATATAGACAATGTGGGGGGATAAAACAACCCTAAAACTGAAATGGAGGCGAAACAAAATGGAAACTGAGGATATAGAAAAAAAGAAGGAAAAACAACAAACGACAAGTAACACAAAAGGATGTCTTATGTAATGAAAAAGGACGAGTCCGACGAAGAACGATATGTTACCATCATTGCCTCAAGCTCTTCCTTTGTTCGATTCCTAATGTCAACAGCCCTTGCATGTGGGTGGAAGGCTGATTGGGGACGAGGCAAAAAAGACTTTGAATACCAATTCGGAGAGAGAACTCCTATTCGAGTTACATTACATTCGCATTGTGATTTTTCAAATGAAGTTCTAGGTCCTATGCTACCTAAGCATACATATGCCCATAGATCTGGTGCCTAGTCACAATCAGCGGCTCCCAGTCCCAATGGATCTCAATTCAACCCAAGGATGAAAAGTGCACAGCCGGTGCAGGACTTTAAAAAACAAATTTTAGGTTTCCTGCTAGTATTTTTCATGTTGTGGTATCTATTGATGTTTTACATAGCAACAAATTAAGTTCACGGTTCTCTGTTTACTCTGAAACTTTTACAAAGAACACAAACGTATATTTGTAGGCCAATTATTATTTTTATAAGGCAAAATATTAAGCTTTTATTTTCATTCATATTCACCTAAATAGTCTTCGCATTTTTTCATTTTACGTTGTAACAAATTGAATGATTTATTTTGATAAAAACATTAAAAAATCAAATGCGTGTAAAGTTCTTTTGTAATCGAATGAGACAGAAATCATTGCTTAATTTTAGCCTGTTGACAATATCTCAACGATCTTTTTCTTAACATTTATCGTGCGATATTGTGCACGTATTATCAAACAGATTTCAACATTAATGGAAGTATCCTTATCGGTCTGAACTTCAAAAACCAAAACTTAAGTGGACAGGTGATTTTTGAGTCGTAACTATCTCTGCAACACTCGATAACGTTTTCAATGCCTACGTTTATCGTTATGCATTTTAGCTTTAATCGCTATCAAGAGCAATCTGTAAATCAGCGGCTAACTAAATTGTCATTATAAAGCAATAGACTTAGATATGTCAACAATCATCACTTATTGTGCAGATTTAATCGCATTACAATCGCATTTAACATACCACGCTTGAATTCAATAGATAAAAGGCAAAAATAAACTGATCACCGTTTGCTGTGATTAAGAAATGTTTGATAACAACATCTTCAGACATCATTTTGCTCGTGATTTCCTGAAGTTTTCTTCAATTATGCGGTTTAAGAATTTTTATTGGTCATTCATTGGAAAATTAGCTCAAGATCATATTCAATTGTGATTGCAACATTTGGACCATTGTCCATTACATTTGTTTATTGAGGATCCTGTTTGTCGTATAATGTGTTTACATTTTATTTTATAAACACATTTCCTTTAATGTGTTTTGTTCAGTTTTTGAAACATATAACTAGAGAAAATCAATCACTCAAATGACAACTGTCGCCTTCAAAAGAAAGGAGTCGTGACTTGTACGGCTGCGGAGCACACGCTCTTTTAAAAAGTATAAAATTACACACTCGTTGTGGGAGTGCAACCGCGCCCTTTTTGTCGTTAGTCCTAAAATTATCTCAAGTAAGATGAGTGAGTGCTCCGGTCCTGCACTGCATTCTGCCATTATGATTTGAAAATGTTTTAACACTGAATCAAGCAGCGATTATGGTCGCATATCCCTCGCCGATATAATTGAAGCCCTTCATGTGAGGCGGTGTCCTTGGGTACAAGTGCGCGTAGACGAATTGCTATTTTTATATCTACTCAATAGGCACGTGGCTGATCTGTACTGCAGTAATCCCACAGGGATGTGGCCCTTCAAGGCAACCAAGGAAAAGGTACCAGCTTCTGCCTTTTTGTAACATGAAACTACGCCTGCGGCTTGTTGATCCTGTAAATATTGTTCAAATATGTTTCTAATTTTTCCCATTACCAGTTATCGTTGTTTTCGATGGGGCTGAAAGTGGTTTCCTTTCCCATGGTACTTTTACTGTGGTTTAACACATCTCAAGTGCAGTTCCATTTAAGGGGTTGCCGCCACTTTGTTGTTTATTAATGAGCAATTTCGAAATGTATACATTTCGATAAAGTAAATAACATTATTAAAACGGAAAACAATAAAGGTAGATCAAAGGTAAAATTGTGCAACTGAAATTGAATAAATTCCGCAAATATTTCATAATTAATAATTGGGAATTATTAACGTTCACTTCTCCTACAAAAAAAAAAAAAAAAAAAAAAACTGTTAAACGAAAGAGAATTTAAATTAAGAACAGAAGAAATCATTAAAGTCATTGGAATACCTACGTAGCGCAGAGCAATACCATTGTTTAAATTTCCTGATTGTTCAATGTATCGAAATTCCTTTTTTTTTTATTAATTCTTAATTCCTCTTTCAATCTAAAGTAGAGCAGAAAATAAATAAACTATGTACATGTGTAATGCACATGACAATCGATGGCACACCTTGTGTTTTACGATACATTCCTTGTGCGATGACACTACTCCTGATGGACACGGGCAAATGATTGATTATCCTTGCTGCTCATCACAATAACCAAACCCCTTTTCAACATGATATTATACCAGTTCCATGTACGTAGGTGCACTTAACCAGTGCGGCTCACCTTTCACTCCTCCACTTGGCTCGGTTCCTCATATTCCCAACTGCATTCACATTCAACCGCATGCAACTTACAGGATTCCCCCCTATGAGTGGCCGCAAAAATTCACCCTAAAAAGGATGAAGTCAATACCTATAGTCTGTCAGTCAGGTACACCAGATGTTGTATGACTAAAGGTTTTTTATGTTGTTGTTTTTTGTTAAATAATTTGTGGACTCTTTCATTAGAGCTGCCATCAGAGCAATATGGTAGGATAGGACAGATAAGGAATCCAGCGGGAAGATTGACCGAGATTTCTGGATACCTTTTCTATGAACTCTTTACTTGAAACTAATTCTGACGTTAACAATAAATTATTAATTATATTTTTCACGAAATTTGTAGTCTATATTAGTCAATATGCAATATTATATTATTTGTCCTTAATTCAATTTATCGCATAATGAAGGAAGTTATGAATTCAGAATTCGGCAATTTAATCTAAAAAGTTTTGCGGTTGGGTGCAGACTTTATCAGCAAGAAATTGGTACATAACTGTAATGGTTGCAAAATCGTTATCAGTTGTATTAAGAAATGTCTTACTTTTTAGGTCACAGTACCGAAATACACTATATAATATATATACATATTTCTGCATTGTTCTTTTTTTTAAGTTGCATAATTTAAGCTCACTAAATCAATTATAAAAAGTTTGCTCAGTAAACGCATAAATATGTATCTACACGTTTCTGCTAGCATTTCTCACAGATATACATTTTTCCCTGACAAATTCTTGAACAAGAATCAATTTATCCTTGATGGATACTAGTTTGAAAATTTTTCACACGCACATAGATAAATTTTCAATTCAATAAGTGCTTTATGCCATTCATCAAGAAACAACAAGTAAATAGCGCAATGTAGAGATCACTGAGGACGAGGGCTAGAAAAATATAGTTGCAGCCCTAGAGTGCTGTAATTTCACTTTATAGCCGTCATCGATTCAAATGCTCCATTAAACCGTTTGGCCTGTTCACATTCGGAAAACTATAAAAATGGAAACTGGAAGATAAACTGATCCATGCGGAACTTTTATTTGCATGAAAGTCTTTTACACCGATTCGGGCGAGAATGATAAAAAAAAAACTGTAAAAATATATACAAATTGAGCAATTTCATATTATTGAATATAAAACCATGTGCAAATTGACCTAAATATTTTGATGTAAAGTTCTGACGTATTCGAAAGAATTTAATGAAACCAATTTCACAAAACAGTAGGGACAAAAAGAATGGAAAATTATGTTGTCCAACAATAAAAAGCACATAATAAAATTAGTATTTTCAAGTATATTGTTGAACTTCTATAAAACAGTTTTGGAATATATCTACAGTAGCACGTGCGCTGTATTCGAGTGAAATTAATTATCGCCAACATTTTGTCCATTATTAAATTACAATAGCGATGAATTAATGCTTATCGTTTTGTGAAGGGCGAAGAACATTCGAATTGAAAAGACCTGATTGGGCTCCCTCGCGCTGTACTAGCCGATTTCACGTTCTATTAATCCTCATCGTCCATTACGCCTAACACAACGTTGCATAATGAAGAGAAATGTACTCCAGAAGGGACACTCCCTAGAATAACTGATGATGCATGGTCAGTACCTCTTCGGTGCAGTTGGGGTTTCTGCCAAGTGTGCAAACAGCATTTCGGGCTCCACTTCCATTGTGATCCGGTTCAAATAAATTTCCGGGATGACCAGACGCCTTTGTCAACGAGTTGGCCTAATGCCGAACATGATGATGTTAGTTGTTGGCTGGACGAATTCGTGTGTGACGCGATGTTTTTTGGCGCTCTGAGGCCTGAGCTGATATCAAAAACTCGTAGGTGACATCAAAACTAGTAAATTTTACAGTGATTCTTGGACAAATACCAGAATTTTCGGTTTTACGTTCCAGTGAAACTTGTCACAAGAAGAGCCAATAATCAGCTTCCATTCCGCCAAGAAACAAATTATCCACGAACCTACACATATCATTGCACGCATTAAGTTCAAATAGAATTCGTTGGCGCACTTCCATCGGTGGTAAACATTGAAATCGCCATTGCTATCGATGTTCATTGTTCAATGGCTGTACAGTACTTGTACATTGCAAATGCGCCTCGAATCGAACGGCTATACCGCACAATACTTAGGGTTTGAAATACTGATGTTCTAGTTTATGCAAGGGTTGCCAAGTTGGAATAGCTAAATAAATGGAAATTGATTTTAAGAATGGAATTTTGTCTAAGCGTTCAAATGTAGATTCTATTTACGAAAAACAGAGCAAAAACGAAAAAGCTAGATTGCTTTCTTGCGTCACGATAGTGAAGCAAAGCGTTCCATTCGACACTGATCATTTTTAGTCTTAACCGATCAGTCAACGGAAAGAGGCAGAAGAAACTCGTTTGCGATAGTGAAAACCAATATTTCAAAAAAAAAAATATTCTGTGGATTTCGGTAAAAATGAAACAAAATCGACACCAGCAATATTGTTGATAGTTGATGGTCAATCGTCAATGTCCTATCTCTACTTTCACTCGCCTCGATTAAGCGAAATAGTTCATAGTGGGTTGGCGGTAATCGAAGCAGGTTTCTGTTTAGTCTCTCTGCCCTAAATTGTTCCGCTGTTTGAGTTCAACCATTTAACCAAGTTGTCCACCCCATCCGAGAAGAGGACACATTTGATGAGTAGCACAGAAGCGTTAATAGATTCGAAGGGCAAACAGTGCCGCACAAAATCCATAAGACACCCTGACAATATTCATGGATACTCTCCAGGGTGACATTTCACAGCGGGGTGGCATGAGCGGAACGCTTTTAGCCCTCATACTTTTTACGGTGAGATGACTTCTGAGTGTGGTCCCCACAAAGAGCACAATGTAGTGGCGCTACTCCGGCCACCCTGCTCTGTGTTCACTTTGTTCCAAGGACTACTGCCGGGTAAAACGTATAAAGCATCTCTAAATCATCCACAAATGACATGGAAAATGGCAACATCTGTTTTGGAAATTGTGAAAAACGTTTAATAAATTAAGAAGTCCCAGCACTGAAGGGAAGATTAGAATTTCGCTATTCTTGTTTTGCTGGTGCACTATTCAAGGATCTCACGTACCGAATAGTTATGGCTCCCCCAAAAACTTAGTCATGATAACAAAAAATTTCATGAAGTTTGTTGGCTGGTGCTAGTTCTTCATAAAATAATTTTTGGGTATCTTGCCAACGTGTTATACATATTATACATGAGAGATAGTTCCAGTGGGAGGACTGGGAGGTGGGAGCCCTCTTTTTACAACTCCGGGAAAAAAGCAAGGATTGTAGAGGCTGTTGGACGAGAAGATACGGCAATTTTGATATACTGCAGCTACTATTAGAAATTAACCAAACAAAGGAATATTCTTATTTTTTAATAGTTTTAATTGCACAATAATAGTGAATGGGATTTCTGTTTAAGTAAGCAATTATAAGAAATATTTAAAGCAAACTGAACATATACCCTGGAGTAAAAATATATTGGAAGAATTAGGACTAAATAAAACTAAGATCAAGAAAAAGTCTTATCAGTACTCGGTGAAGATTTCTGAAGCGCCGAGGGCATTGTTGATTCTCTTCGCAAAGCACTTTCAACGCAACCTCGATTAATAAAAGGAGAAAAAAAACTCTAGTGACGTGGAGGGCTTCTTTAAATATTTGACTTAATTTTTATGAAAAGATAAACAAAATCAATTCGCTGAGCAAATATTTGTGCTCGTGTGCAAGTTCGTCCTGGTTTCTGTGTGTACATGATATGCTCGTGAATGTGGAAGCACAACAAAACCAAATGAAGGACCCCTTTTCTAGTCCTGAACGAAAATAGTAAAAGGGATTCATGCAGAAGTGGAAAGGATCAAGCCGCACAAACCACGGTATTTGTTGCAGAGCACAGAACAGGTCCGCCAGTTAAAGCAGGAGCTGGATTCATCCGTTTCCACCAACAGCCAATTAAATTTCGAAAGTATGTTTGCAGATAAACAGATTCCCTCGTATACAACGTCACAGGAAGCTTCGTCCTCTTGGGACTGGGATTCCATACTTCGGGTTGTCTAATTATTTTTAATTGAAGGTAAATGCCCGACCAACGTTTGAGGAATATTCAGTATTCGTGTCCAATTTGGATATGTTAACTCTGGCGTAAAATTTGAAATTCAATTAGAATCCCGCCATCTGTCTCGTTGCACACCAAACTCAAGGTGAACTAGGACGACTCGAGATTTTTCAGTTCACAGAATCTCGAACTATGTATGTATAAGGATGATTTTTGGTCGCAATATTGATAATTGCTGATAAAAATATTGTTCTTTAACATGAAGTTTTTCTATAATTTACAACTATTTGTAAAAATTTCTAAAACTAAATCTACTTTTTTAGTGAAGTAGTAAATGATTCCCCCCCCCCCCCCTCGTATTGAGGTACGGAATCACATGTATTAAATTCCCATATGATGTAATTCAAAACAAATTCAATTCACGAAAGGTAGTTTAAATCATGATTGATTGTTTTTTTGTATCTCTGGTAATGCGGCAATATTACATCTAGTTGCAGCAAAATGAAAAGAATGTTTTAAGATTTTTCATAACAAATAAAATTTGTTTTATTCCAAGTCAAATTTTAAAATTCATTTACATATAATTTAAATACTTTTTTCTTTGTAAATCTCAAAAAAAAAAAAAAAAAAAAAAAAAAAAAATTGACGAAAGAATAAAATATGCTTCATGAAAACAAATCTTGTCAATAAATCTGGAGAAGACTGGCTAACAAGTTGTAAAGGTAACTATTAACAAAGTTTTCTAGAACAGTTTCATCTATTTAGAATGGCGAGGATCAATCAAGAAGCTGATGTTCATGGTTTGCTGACACTCAAAAGTCTATCATTCAACCAAAGGAAAAGGACTCTAATCAGTGACGTTGCACTACACTGCAGTCGGATACTGTGCGAATCTGTGTGTATTCCGCACAGGATATCTAAGCAATAGCAAAACGTGCCGCTTACCTTCCAATGCCTTATTTCTGGCGATGAGGGCCATAAGCATGTCGGAATTGGGCTCATCTCCTGAACTCCTTTGTTGCAAATTTACGGGTGACTGTTGGCCAGGATGATGATGATGATGGTGCTGCAACTGCTGTGGTTGCTGCTGCTGATGGATGTGATTATCTATTCCCGCAATACTGTTTGCTATCAGGGATGGTGGTATCTGATGTTGGTGCGATGGCGGTGGCAGGGATTGCATAATTGTTGGTGCCAAAGGCATATGTGCCACAGACATACCTGAGCCGGCTCCTCCGACCCCCACACCGCAAACTATATTAGCACTGCCAGCGGACGTAACACAGACTGACATTGGATTCACCAAGTAGATTAACTCGTCTCACTTGATACCTTCGTACACAGGCACTTGCATCTTTCCTGTTTCCCGGAATATTTATGCAATTGTTACCGAATTTATTTCTCGATTAGAAATCAAATCAAGTCAACACTGCCGGAACACAAGCTTCGGAGAATTACTTGTCTAGGAACGTTTTGGCTTACCTCACGGTTACAGGGAATTGTGGACGCGCTTTTCTGCAATCGCAACCAAACAATATTTATTTTCCTTCAGATTTTTTAAATATTTTTTTTTTTCTAATTTTGTTTATTTTTTTCATTTGAATTTTCCGACGGTTGCGCTACTGTTAATCTTCCCTTTGTGCCCGACTGTTCGTGCTAACTTTATTAGACCTAGTTCCGCCGTTCTATCCGACACTTCGAGTACAAATGGAGAAGCTCCGTTATCTCAAAATGATACCAATATTGAGAAATAAAAAGACCAACGACAAATATAAGAAGAAATTATTGAAACACAGGCAGCTTATCACCTTGGGACGGTCTGTTTGTTTTCTATATCAGCTAAAAAGGAGAGAGTGCGCTCACAGTGCGCCAGCGCAAGCCAGACCCTGCTTACGGTGGTCGATGCGTGCTTAGATAACGCGCAGCGGCGCGGCGTTGTTGCAAAAATCCCCAAGAGTTGCAAAGCGGTTCTTTCGTGGAAATGCGTGTGTGCTCAAGATAGACCACCTAAAAGTACACTTGTTCTGACTAACAACAACTCATAGTCGGCTACTCCATTCACAACATGTTCTGTACCTCTTATCATACCCAAAAGCTGATAACAAGTGGAGTTCGCGTAAAGCAATTTGCACCAAGGATAAAGAGAATTTATTTCATAGAAATTGGTCACAAGAAAAGAGACACAAACTTGTTCTTTGATCCTTTTTATTGGAAAAGAAAAATAAGTATAATGTAAAAATGGCGATAGGAAAAATGTGATCAATGTTCAGCTCAGCCTCCTGATAATCTCTATCCCAGAAATGATAAGGCACATCGTGACACACACGTTTGGATGTTATTTTCCTAAAGTTTTTTCTATATATATAAAAAAGAGGAAATTCAGGCGGTATTGCAACAAAAATGATTCGATTCACTGACACTGAGAACATGTATTATCTTTTTTATTGCACTTTCCTCTCATTTCTGTTGGTTTTAAACTTTTTCATTTCAAGATATATAAAAAAAATTAAACACCGCCGCAAACGAGTTCGAAAACAAAGTTCCAAGCGTTCATTGGTGTAACGTAATGCTAAATGTGAAATTGACAATGATTATATATTTAGAAATATGCCAGCACATTTTAAAATACATACAACAATGTGCACTAAAAATGCGAAACATTACTGAAAATGAATGATTGCATGATATGCTTAGTTGAAAGACAATTTCGTTCAAAATTTTTAAAATATTGGCTTGATATGAGTCTTTCATTGACTCATTTCCATTGTACGGAAATATTTCTCCAATTCCTTTGAAACTTAGGGAAATTATTTCTACTAATCAATCACATAAGGAATCCGAATCGCGTTACCATGATTTTAATTGTTCAATTTCACTTATTGCAGCTTTTGCAATCTCGTGAAGCTCATCCTCATAACAATTCGCCACATAGCTGGGAAATGCAATAAAAATTTGTATTTGACATTACCACAGTCCACAATACAGATAGGAAAAATCAAATCCTGCCGGCTGTTGGATGCGGCAACAGGAATAACTTTAACACTTTAAACAATTTAATCCTTAGAAAGCGGAGAGAGGTCGCCACCGAAGACTCCCCTGGGGCATTAATTACACGTAACGTCGGGCATCAACTCAGGAAGAATAAAAGTAAAACGGCCAGTTAGTGGGGCCATAACATAAAAACTAATGGGAGCGGGCCCATTACAATGCTAATGCGTTTGTCTGGCTGTTTAGCTCGGCCAAGGAGAAGGAACAAGGCGCAACACAGTCTCAAGCTGGGCCGTTTTGAAATGCCCCTCACCTCCGTCACACACACTCACTTGACTTTTCTCGGGTCTTAGTTCACATCACTAATTAATTTACGTTTGCTCGTCCTTAAGTACGTAGCATTTTTAATGCAGTCATTAAAGGTGACCGCGCGCGGAATCCTCGTAAGCACTTGATATCGGAAGAAAGTTGTTGTTAAAGTGGTCGGCTGTTCACGATATGCCGGAAATGTGAACGCTTGGGGGTGAAATGTTGAACTGAAATCCTGAACTCCTTGTGGAATCAGATATTTGTCACGGAATGTTCGTCCTTCTTTTGAATGTTCACTTGTTCACTTGCGGTTGCCTCAATTAACCCCCTGTGTGGGAAGTTAATACGAGAGTATTTTGCGAGGATAATATTCAGGATCACCAAGTAATTTCCTGGCATCTGCTGAATCCCTACATACTGCCGCGGAAAGGAACTCGAATCCCAGTAAATATTCTTTACGGTATGGAGCTGTTTAGTATTCCGCACATAAAGGGATAACCGATTGCCACGTTTTAATGTCAGGACCTGAGCTCAGCTGAACAGCTTTGTGCCAGCTAAATAATAAGATAAATATTTGAAAAGTTGTCGTCACCAGTTTTAACGAATATTTCGCTTTGTTTGCACTATTTTTAACTGGAAAGCCCGTTAATGCGCGTGCGTCCAGCCAACTTCCCCTCCCGGGCTATCAGCTGTCCAGGGGATCCTGTGACTCCTCCCTTGCAACCATGGAGGAAATTTACTAATCAAACTCACGCCTACTCATTGACGTGGGTGGCAGTGCGCAGTAGCAAATACATCCGTAAAGATTTTCCGAATACACATATCAGAATACACACCCTCCAACTCATTCCACCCCCGCACTGGTCAACTCACACTAACAGGCCATCAACTCCTAAAGGGCAGTGTGGCAAAAGTTGTCTTCATGCGCCACCCTCCAGATGGATATCTACATATTAACAGAAATGGATATAAGGAGATGTGGAAAATTGCTCATGGGGTTGCCTAATGGCATGCTATTTACCCCCGCAAGTATTATGACATATAAAGTTGCATTAAAACTTTGTTCTGCTATAAACAAGAGTTGCACTTAGGAATGGACGCATGTATCACCCAAACGGCTTAAGAGCTTACCAGTTGGAGCGACGGAGTCCTTCAGGCTCCGTCCGTGGATCAACTTTCTGATATCCGAAATTCAAAACACTGAACACTTCTTAAGATGGCTGGAGTTATTTTGGGCGGTGTGGAACTTGTAGCTTGTTTGTTGTTCTCCAGTTTGTTTTGAACTTGAGATGGTCTCGATTTCCTTTTCATTTCCATATCTTCGGACTGAAATTTATTATGTACTGCAAGGGTCCGCTGGCATGGGAATTCGCAAAACATTCTGTTAGCAAAGACGTGCTGATGTTCAATGGGGAATTGTGGTTAGAATCTGAAAAGTGACAAAGACGAAACTTACTTTGATTGCATCGTAGGAAAGAGGTCAAACAATTTTTTAACATTTTTTAACGAGTAAAATTCAGATAATCAGATTCGACGTAATATTTATTATATTGTAATATAATTGTTGCAGAAATTTATTCGTTTAAATGGTGTTCCGTTTTTAAATTTCAATCAATTCAGAACTTCGTTACTTCTTAAAATTTATACGAACTGATTCATACGCAGGCTTTTAATATCCAAAAAAAAAATATCATTGCGAGGTTTCCTTCCTCGAACCCGAAAAGGAAAACTGCATTTTGCACAGTAATATTTACTACCATATCTTACTCATAGCTTTTCGGGAAGTGTTCAGCAATTTTTCATCAAGTTGTAATTACTTTCAGTGTTCTTGGGGAATAAAAACATATTTACTCCCTCTGTTCAGGAGCGCACACAACGCCAGCGATAAGGACATGCTAATTGAAATCCCATGCTCCTCTGTTCGTATGGGTTGATCAGTTTCCAACAACAACCAGTCAGCATCCTTGCGTTTTTAATCTTCGTCGAAGTGGATCCCTGGCCCAACCTCATCAACTGAAGATGATCACTCCGATGCCTTCTTGTTGCTACCATTATTTGGAATCGATGAGTATTTAACGTGGAGCCTCGTCTAGGAAATGTTTTAATTTTCATTCCTTTCTGCAGATTTAGTTCGAGATTTTTCTA
Source organism: Leptogaster cylindrica (assembly GCA_963082835.1). NCBI lineage: Eukaryota > Metazoa > Arthropoda > Insecta > Diptera > Asilidae > Leptogaster > Leptogaster cylindrica. Next base: position 8,174,686 of record OY720105.1, on the reverse strand, counting down.
AAGCTTTTTCCCTTGTGAAAAATCGAACTCCATTTTACTTTTGGGATGAGGCAGGATTGATACGGCAACCCTCTGTCAGGATAAAAAGTTTCCACCATCGTAAAAAAGAAAAAGGAAAACAACAAAAAAAAACTTTTGTTGAACGGTCTGAGGAAGCATTACAAGGGATTTCGAATAGAAATTATTTTCATGCCAAACAGGCAAATACTTTTTAATAATTCCTGCGCATACCTACGCGCGATGGCCGTGGTTATCCTGAAAACTGTATTTGAGAGTCTGCATATATCTATGTCGATTACGCCTATAAAGTACATTGATCCAATACAGAGTCCTTGATTTTGGCTGCAGCCACCCACAGAGTAGAGTGAAAAGGATGAGTACAGATGGAATTTTCACTTGTGCGTCACTTAACAATCCCCAATTTGCGATAACTGAATTAGCATAAGCACGAAATATTCATGGATTTCGAAGTCAATTCAGTATTTTTGGAGCTCACAGTTTCCTGATCATTGGTAACCATGACAACAGGAATCAACGGATTTAGTATTTGCAGCCTGGTTACAGAGAATTTATTCTACAAAAAGGAGGATTAGACCTCCCCTTGTAATTCCTGTGAAAACAAACCCATGGTTTTCATTTTACTTCCTTCATTCAAGTTTCTTAGGTTGTCTGTGGCCTTTGAACTTTTGCTGGAAAAAAACAAAATGAAGTCTTATTTGACTAAGGCGAGATTACTCCTTTGTTGGAACTTTCTTTCCAACTAATTACGTGGAAATGAACTGAACATTTGTATCGAGTATAGTAAAAATTCTGTTTTGAAAATCATTTGAGTTGAAATACAAGAGAAGTTTTATAACTTTGATGTTTTCGATGCAGATCAGATTATATAGTTTTGTAAAGAACTTTATAACAAGGTTTCCGTACTGCTGATTTGACCGGTTTTTTAGTATATGGCAACACTAAGAAGGAGTCGCCGATTTTGTCCTTACAATTTTAACGGATTATTACTGTACTAATACTAAATTTCATGACATGCATAAAACGGTTTCTTTTCAATTTCCAATCATGAATATTTATAGCTCTTTTTCTCTGTCTTCATTTTTTCTTGGCGTTGCAAACGTTCTCTGAAAAGTAGGTAAAAGATTTCGCTGCATTTATAGGGTACAAAAAGTCAAAAACTGAACTATGACTAATATAATTAATTAATCTATTATCTAGATGTAAATTAAAGTGCAGAAAATATTGCTAATTCTCCTAAATCTCTTCATTCTCTTCAGTCTTCAGTTTGAAATATAAAATAAGAAAGTATGAATTAATATAAGTAAGTTATAAATAAATAACAATTTCAAATTTGTGGATTGTTCCTAGAGATTCGTGACTATTCCACTGCGACTACTCAAGGTTATTAAGTAAAATAAGGGCAGAATTCTGTACAATTTTATTATAACAGTTTCAACATTTCACCTAAATTCAGACAATTCTCTACGAGCATTTTAAGACTATCACAACTTTTGTGTTTTATAAACATAATAATTCATTTAAAAATTAAAATAAAGCAATGCAAATTGCTTGATATTTAAAAAATAATTAAAACATTTATATCTGCATGGATTGAAATTTTATTCAACTTGGCGACAACGTTATAATTTATTTTAAAATTTCTTTAACATATTTGCTCGCATTTGCAGAGCATATAAAATAAGCAAACCACAACGATCGCAATTTCTACGAAAAATAGTTTCACTCTGGTAGGAATTACTGTCATGACCAATTCAGTTTTCGCCCCGCAATGTGTTCATATGGGGTTTATTCAGAGTGTATTACCATTCTCATACTAGGGGGAGTAAATGCAATTGAATGAAAACATCAAGAACAAGAAATTGAAAAATGTTGCAAAATGCAAACACCTCACAAATATATTTCACTCTTTTCCTTCCCGAGCAAAAGACTATAATTTCTATCCCTTTGCTTCTGCACCATTCCTGTAGCATTATCTGGCATTTTCGAATTCAAGACCACCCACACCAGGTCACGGTTTCAAACGGGAAGGCAAGGCATTCAGAGTCGTGACGATGCTTGTGTGCTCTTGATGCTACTATAATTTTATTAACCAGCAATAATTCACTTTATGACTCTCGAACTTGTAGCTGTCTCCGAGGTGGGGTTGTTTTCATACACTCATGCTGACGCAAAACCTTTTGTTCTTTCGGTACATTTTATTTGTTTTGATTCTCAGAGGACTGTCGCAATGTGTTCAGACTGGAGTATTTCGGCAAGGGAAAATATCCACCCCCAAGGGATGGAACATTTTACCTCCGGGTTGCTCTTTCAATTGACATTCACAACTATGTTTGTATCCATTTTTTGATGAATGATATTTAAATGACAATGTTTTCATTTCGATTGGCTTGGCACAAAAATAGTTTGAAAACATTTAAGTAAGTAATATTTATTAAAATATTTAATTCTAGTATCAACTAACAAGATATAAAAAAATTATAAATCATTTCCAATTACATTATGTATTTAATATTATTATTAAACTTGAACAGCAAATCTATTAAACTACATAAGAAAAATGTCTGCTAGGTGCAAAAACTCGTGCAGCAAGCTCAGGTAACCCGATTGGAGACATTCATCTTCCAAGTTCCAGGAAATCAAAGTTAGGTCACCCATAGATCAGCATCCCAATGATAAAAGTTCGACGGAAGAAAATCCCTCAATTACACACTTGGGGTGGCAGGCAACAGACCAGATGCGTATATCTCGCATTAAATCTCTTCTAATCAGATAAGGCCCGTACTGGGCTGATTAATTATTAACGAATTAACGGGGCCGTTACGAGGAAAGCAGATGATGGTGTGCTGAAAATGGGATCAGTCTCAAATGGAAAATTATCTTTGATAAGAGGTAAATGAAAAGGCAAACTGGAACAAAACCACGGTTAGCACATCAGGCAAGGACGAGACCTAAGTTGGAAGATTGAAGAAAGAGGATTTCGTAATTGTTTCTTGGATGAAAAATTTAATTTCACTGTTTGTTCTTCAACGTTTGGTGAGCTTGATTCTCATTCACCGTGTAAAAGGAGCTCACAATCCCTTCAGGACTCGGAGAGAATAACAAGAAAATACACCCTTACGCCTCGTGACTACTGAATGGTAGGGTAGGTATAGGTACTGCCCATACATAGGTTTATTCTTCACATAGCAATACAGGAGCCATAGATAGACACGAAAGAATTCAACATTTCAATGGAGTTGTTGGGATTTTATACGAAACTCCCTTAGGAATAACTTAACTTGATTGTGTCGAGGGTAAATTGAGAGTGTAGGGCTAGGGATTTCGAAAAGCACCAAAAAGAACTCTCTCCGGTTCTCTGTGAAGTTTTTCCACTGCTATTTATTACAAATGAAACGCACTATAAAATCTTCTAAGGATCTTTATTTAAATTTCACTCATGAAACATTGAAACTAAAAATAAAATTCAATATATTGCACGACAAGATGCAGGACTTTACGAAAATTAGCTATATTTTCTGCATTATCTATATTTTTCATTTTATTATTTAATGTAAGTATAGATTACAGATATAAAATGTATATTGTATATAAAAAGCAACATGCTCAAAATCAATTTTTAAAACTTAAAATTGCTGTAAAATTATAGTTTTGAGCGAACGTTTACAACGCCAAGAAATAATAGTGACTGAAAAAAGAACTATAATATATTCATGATTGGGTAGTGAAAAGAAACCGTTTTATACATGTCCGTCTGTCGGTCTGTCTGTGCGTTCGTCTGTGCAGACGATCACCCGTGAACGCTAAAAGTGAGAGTTCAAGTTCTAATTATAAGGTACGCAAATCGGGCAACACCTTCCTATGGTTACCATATAAGCCTGAATAATTTGTATACAAAAATGTTGATTTTGTTTACTAAATATTTACAATTTGCATATTAACTTTCTTCCGTTAAAAATTCTTATAAATTCGTATTACTCGTTACTCGTACAATTAATTAATTATTTGCATGGAACTCTTTTTATACGATCTTGAATTTTTACAGATACAATAATGTCCTCCTTTTTGATATACTTTTTTTTTTTAATAATTTAAAACAATTTTCTTCTTTTACGATAGGAAAACTGTTCGTACACAGTTTTTGACAAGATTTCTTAACGAACGGTTCTTTGTGTTTATTAACATGGTTCCATTCTACATCTAGGGTATTTCATAATTGCGGTCTAAACCAATTATACTTGCACCGTACTAGTTTCAGACTGTAAACAAAGATCGTATAAACTACTATATAACTCTGGTTTATATGACTTTTGCAGTACAAGTAGAAGTGATAGATATCGTGATTATATCGCCTAAAATTATGCAAGGAATTCCTATCTACTTTAAGAAATTGTGACACATATAACTGCTATTGTTTTTGCTCATAATGAAAAAATATCTTGAACCATATCTTACTAATATAAATAATTTTCCTGAAAGCTCTCTATACTAACGGCTTAGAAGTTTTCATGATGCAAAAACTCTTAAACTATCGCAATGTAAATTTTCACCGCTTCAATTTGGAAAATTGCTTCTGGACTTGTGTGAGCAAAAGAAGTTCACAAAGAGAAACCATGTGGAACACACCTAAGGAAAAACTTCTTGAAGTCGCTGAAACAAGAAGGGTTCCTTGAATGTGGAAACGAATCGAATATACACAGCTAGTAATAACTTTAGAGGTAAGAAGGACTTCAGCACCACACTATGTCACAACGTTTCCCCATTGGAAAACTGCAAAAACTTCTTGAAAATAAATGCATTCTTCTTAGCTCTAAAGTGCTTTACCAACGCAAAGTGATATTGGTTATTGAAATTTTCGTTATTTTAAGTTATATCTTGCTGTTTTTACAAATAAAAGCGACGACGTTTTACTCTTTAGTAAATGTCAATTAAGCAAAATGGACACAATATCAAGAACATTTTCTTGACTTTGGTATTTTAACAATTTGTTCGAAAATTGAAACAAAAAGGATGTGACTAGAATTTAACTGCACTTTAATTGTAATTATGTAAGTGATCGCAAATTTATCAAAAACTCTCACTAAGACCCACAGTTATTATATTAGTAGTACTAACCTTGCACGGTACTTCTTTCACTCAGGTGAATTAACGCGTTTCGGTTCAACGATTCTTTACCGGAAGAGTTTCCTAAAACCACTTCTTTTCCATAATTTTATATGTAGAAATTTTGTGTTCACTGACTGACAATATTGGTATAAATTAGTATTGCATATAGCCATATAAAGAAAACTATCCATACCTATTGTCCTTTCATAAGTGTACACTGTACAATCGTTTATTTGAAATTCATGCCTAATCATAATTCTTTTGTATTTTGTTTCAACTTATTTTTTTTATATATTTTTTAAATATTAAGGCAAATTTAAGAACATATAATACTTACTAAAACAGCACGTTTTCGATATGAGGATTTAGTACGAATCCCACAAGTTTAACAACAATTGCAGTAAACCAATAGAAGTATACTATCAATATAATCAATATGTATTTATCAGAACTATAATAAATATTACGTAAGTTTAAGAGCTTTACTGAATTAAATATTTTACTTTAATCCATTAACAATAAAAATATGCAACAGCATTTTTACAATTAATGATTCCTCCCTGTGTAAAAACACATTCTAAAGAATTCCATTCAGATGCTCGCACATTAAACAAATCAAATGCACCTTCGCGGCTTGCAATTAATATAAGAATAAACGCGAAATTTCACGGATTATCTCTGTTGCATTAAACTCAATTTCAAGGAAACTTACATAACAACTGCATTCATGCTTAACTTAATTAACACCGGGACATTTTGTGGAGATTTATAACCCACACTTTTGTTCAATAATTAATTGACCATTATTAATTTGGTACTAGTTTAGTACTGAAGATTGACGGAAACTTCTTTCAAGTCTTAGGCTTACCTCAACCTCCAACACAAAAGTTTTCCCGAAATGCAAAAAAAAATTGTTTTCCAAAACATTAAAATTCGCACTGTAATATTTTTGATTTATTATTAGTCCACGGAAGTTAGGGTTTTTATTCGGAATAATTCAGACAAAAGGTTTTTATTTTTTTTTCATTATATTTTAGGGTCTTCATTATTTTCCCAAAAGTCCCCGATGATTATGCATGTGCTTAACTTTTAAGGGTGGTTTTTGGTGGAAAATTGCTCGAAAATTGGTTTTTCGCGAATATCTCTTCAAATATCAATTGTATGACTAAAACATCTATATACTAAATTAAAGCTGACAAAATTCTCTACATAAAGTATCTGGGACAAATAAGCCTACAATCGATAATTAGCACAGGACTTTAAGATGAAAACGTCATAAAAATTTTTTTAGGAAGATTTTGAAGAAACATTTGCGTATTGATACCGTTATGACTTTCCAAAAATTCTTTCATAGTTTTTTGTTTCATGCCTCCCTGAGTACGAAACCACCCCCTATTCAACAGTTTATATGTATTTATATATATTTATATACATATATATATTTATATATATATACACGCTAGAGGGCGTAATTTCAAAGATATTTGAACCAAATTTTTTTAAATTATTTCTAGAGTTAATAGCTCGGTTAAGTTCGATAATGAGCCAAATCGGCCGAAGGGGGTGGACGGGAAAAATGATTGAAATTTTGAAAAAAGTTTCTCTCTGAACTCCATATTGAAAATTACGAACGCTGGATTATTAAATTAATCAAACTAATGTTTTATGACTTCAAGAATCAAGATACTATCTATTTGCAAATCCTATTCCAAGTACCTTCATTTAATGGCATTATTAAAATTGTTAAGTGTTAACTAAAAAACATACCAACAAAAATTCATTTAATGAACTATGACAATTTCTTAGAAATAATTTGTTGCTCAGGATAACATGAAAACGGAAGTGTCTACAATACATTTGCGCGAGTTAGACTAATACAATCTGTTGTTAATTGGGAGTCATAATAAAAACACGCCGAATGCGATTTTCGCACAGATAATGTTGTTGAAAAGTCATAAAATATGTGTACATTCTATTTAAATGAATTGTTATTTTAACCATTTAAATGAATAAGTGCCTTTTCAGTCTTAGAATGAGTTTTTTTTTCGAATTTTGAAAAATGTGATGCTAAAAAATGTACGTTTTTTAAACCCAATTAAAAATGTTAATTCATGTCTAATATGATTCAACCGGCTTATCAAAAGAATGTATGTGAATTACGCAGACTGTATAGTGCAATGCTTTTTTTTCAATTCAAGTCTTTAGTTATTAAAAATGACGAAAATATCTAAAAACACGTTTTTAAGTAAGTTCTCGACCTGTTAACAAATGCTGGTTTTGAAAAAAATAACAAGTCATAGGAAGAAATGAATGACAAGGACTAAATATATTATATGATGAATGCGATTGAATAAAATAGTTGTAGATGATTTAAACAAATACTGAAACTTTGTTACTGTTGAACTTAAAGTTTTCTTTTAATTTAAAAACATTACCTTCTTTCTAACACAATAAATATTAGATATGAATCCTTTATTGTAGGAATAAAATACAACTCAAAAAAAAAGTATAGATATTACATCAGACATTAATTAAATTAAATTTAAATAAACAAAACAAAAACAAATGTAATAAACTTGTTGAGAAAAATAACTGAGAATCATCTGAATGCCATTTTAATGTGTTACTATAATATTTTGTCACTACATGAATATGAAATATTATCCAATTAAGTTAGGTGGAACGCAATAGTTGTACAAAATCAAATGTCTATTGCCGACAATGTTTTATCACTATAATGTCTACTTAGTCATAATAGACACTGCCCAGAGCACGAAAAGTAGCTCGACTCACCCGCGTACAGACGATAAACCGCAGCGGAGGCCGCTAATTCCAGTAGTATTTAAAGTAAGACTAACCGCTGCAACCTCACAGTCGCTCAGTGACAAGTGTCGTGGCACCTTCCCAAAATTAGCCGGAGATAAGAAATTGCAATAAGTTTAGTAAAAAAATTTACAAAAGAGTTTGATAACATTTCAAAGAGTTTTGGGTGTTTTTTTTAACGGTTTTTTTGATCAACGTTCAAAGTTCAGAGTTTTTTTATTTTCAATAAAATGGACGCAAATAATTTTCGGGAATTTGGAAGAGCTACCATCGATTACATTGTTGATTACTTGGAAAACATCCGCGATCGGTAAATAATAGTATGCTTGACGCGTTATTAGTTGTATTCTAGGTGTGTGCTTAAATTTCAGTGATGTCCTACCCTCGGTGCAGCCTGGATATCTGCACAAATTGCTCCCGGAAGAAGCTCCCCGAAAGGGAGAGCACTGGAAGACGGTATTCGAAGACATCGAGCGCGTGATCATGCCCGGAGTTACTCACTGGCAGTCACCTAACTTTCACGCTTATTACCCAACGGCCACTTCTTATCCCTCCATTGTTGCAGAGATGCTGTCCGCCAGTCTCGGCGTTGTTGGCTTCAGCTGGGTAAGAGATCTCGCGACTTTCACTCGAACTTGTTGACGTTTTTATTTAATGTTTTTAAACATTGAACTTGACTTAAGTCGCCCACCGCTCAGGGGCGCTGTGTTCTTCACATTTTTTGATGATCACGTTCTTGGAAAACTGCTTCATATTAAAGACATGAGCTACAAGAATAAGTAATTAAAAGAAACGTTCAATTCGCAGTTAAATTATGCAAGAAGATGATTGTAAGCATATTGCGCGCGGTTTACAGTTTTTATGTAATTTCTTTTATTTAACAATAACTTTTCGCTAACAGGTAAACATCTTCAAACTCTATTTTTAGCTACTGGACTTGTTGCTATCAGTCCCCAAATATTCATTAGTCTGAATTTAGATCGCACTTTAGGCAAGTCAATGAACTTGTTGTTTTATTTGCAACTTATGTTGTTAAATTCCAGATATCGAAAGTTTTTCTATATGAAATAAGTTTTGGTTTTATTCCGGTACTTTAGTTTAAACTCTCTTAACTTGATCATATGTATATATATTTTTAATTATTGAACTTTTCTCGGTTGACACAGTTTTAATAGATTCTCACGTGATTAAAGAAATTTCGTTAAACTTAATAAACTATTTTATTTTATGAATATATTACAGATTATTTAAAAAATAAACAACATTATGCAATATAATGTAAAGCTAGTACATATTTTCAAAATTCGATTACTATGCAGAACATCCTCAAAACCATTCTATAGTTAATGAAATCAAAAACAAATGTGAAGCAGCTATTTTACTTAATTAACTATAAAACAATATCGTAAATAAAAAATATGTATTTGCAGATTTGTAGTCCTGCTTGCACTGAATTAGAGGCAATCGTTATGGACTGGGTTGCAAAACTACTAAACTTACCCAAGCATTTCTTACATTCAGCTGAAGGTCCTGGAGGAGGTGTTATACAAGGATCGGCCAGCGAAGCAATTTTGGTGGCGGTCCTTACAGCGCGGGAGCAGACGGTTAAACGATTGCTACGCGAACATCCTGAGATGACAGAGGCTGAGGCAAGGGGAAAGTTGATCGCGTATTCAAGTGACCAAAGCAACAGCTGTGTTGAAAAAGCAGGACTATTGGCAGCAGTTCCCATCAGGCTTTTAAAAACTGGAAAGGACTTTATCTTCCACGGAGAAACACTGCAGAAGGCTGTGGAGGAGGACATTGCTAATGGCAAGGTCCCCATCATATGTATAACAACTCTCGGGACAACTGGAACATGTGCCTTCGATGATGTTTCTGAACTTGCCGACGCTTGCCAAAAGCACAACATTTGGCTGCACGTTGATGCCGCTTATGCTGGCGTGGCCCTCGTCCTTCCAGAATACAAGCATTTGTTGCGCGGCCTCGACAAAGTGGACTCCATCAATTACAATCTTCACAAAACAATGATGGTGAACTTCGATTGCTGTGCAATGTGGCTGAGGAATGCTGAGCAAGTGATGGACAGTTTCAGCGTGGATCGAATTTACTTGAAACATAACTTCGAAGGACAGTCTTGGGCTCCCGATTACAGGCATTGGCAGATACCCTTAGGCCGTCGTTTTAGGGCTTTGAAAGTGTGGATAACGTTGAGGACAATCGGCTTGGAGGGCATTCAAGAACATGTTCGACAACGAATTTGTTTGGCGAATAGATTTAAGGCTCTTGTGCTGGCTGATCCCCGCTTTGAACTTGTCACGGAGGCAACTTTGGGACTGGTGTGCTTCCGCCTGAAAGGAGAAAATCATTTAACAAAATCCTTATTAGATTTGTTGACGGAGAGGAAGAAAATTTATCTTATTCAGGCTGCACATGAAGGTAGAAACTTTCTACGTTTCGTCATTTGCGGATTGAGTCCAAAAGAAAAAGACGTTGATTTTGCTTGGAAGGAAATCACAGAACAAGCAAAATTGTTGCTATTAACCGAAAACCAAATAAGTGATGAAATATTAACAAATGGATTGAAGAAAACTCTTACAACGATGACTGAAGAATTGAAGAATAATCTGGTTTTAAATGGTGTAGAGAAGACCAAGTAAAAGCAACAAAAGATGCAGTAACAAGGACCAAAACAATTTCAACATTGGTAGGTAACTCTTTCAGAATCAATTGTTCAATCATCACGAAAACAAATATATTTAAATATTGATAAGAAGATATGAAAAAAGTATTTGTAGATAGGATAATTTTTATTAATAAAATTAAAAGATGTTTTTTATTCTTTAAAGTTTAAATATATAATATGTTCTAGGAAACAAAGTGTTTTGATTAATCGAAAGTCATATTAAAAATTTGACGATACTAAAGGTCCATAACTCGAAATAGTTTTCGGTATTGGTGTCTGGTGAAGCACCCAACGTCCCAAAATTACCTTCCTGATTTTTTTTTTTTTTTTGGTTTGGTTAAACAAAAGAAATAAAAATAAATAACAAAAATTCTTTATTGGAATTATAAGTTTTACTTGTCTGCAATAAACATAAAAGATACATATATATGGACCGTTTATTTTGAAAGTGGTGTAAGTCCATTTTTCTCTCTTTCGAGATATTTAAAGGTTTGCGTTTTAGACTTTAGTCGATTAAAAAATATTGATAAATTGTACTAAGTTTGGCAATGTTTCAACGAATTTAGAAGCATGTAATTTGAACACATACATGACTTTGAATTTGAATTTAACTAAAATAATATCCTTTCTGAATCGTAAATGGACTTACACCACTTTCAAAATTATTGAATTGTAAAAATCATTTAATTTTGATAATCAAAAAAACAATGGTTCTTACTAAAATTCATCTAAATGTATATGGGTATTGGGTAGTAGGTATTTTCAAAATGGTCACAATTAAAACTATGTAAAAAAGAACATATGACTTGATTTTATGATAATTTTTTTGTACTCAGTGCAAAACGCTGTCATTTTTGCATTATTATTAAAGATTTTATCCGTTCCTTCTGTGATAACGGGATAAAACTTCGATAGAATGCATATTGATCGACAACGAGCCTATTTGCAAAGTTTTAGCTCGATTGGATGACGGGAAGTGTGTTAATTAGCCGTCGAACGGTTTTCCTTGACGGCACAAACACACAAGTCCATAAATAAACAAACAAGCAAGTTTGCGCGAAGTTAATATAGATGAAGTAAAAATAAATTTTGTTTTTTGTTCTTAAAATTAAAAGAATTCGTTAAACTATTTAGATACACTATATCATTTACGATCATTATGTGGAAGTTTTTTGAAATATTCATGATGCACAGGAGGCCGCATCATATCCTTATATTTTTCATATGTAATGGGTCGAAGATCTTTATACAAAGCCCAAAGACATTAGTGTAATGCTTCCCATTCCATCTATGCCCATTACATTATGCTTTTGCTGATAAAATTCTTAGTTTTACTCATGAAAGTGGACTTACACCACTTTCATAATCAATCGTTACGCAATTCAATTTATTGTCGAATTTTGAATTTATCAAAGCATATGAATTTTTTAAAATAGTAATTCTGAATTGTTTATAAATAAAAAGTTTACACTAAATTACAAGTAAATTATGTGTTTTCTCAATTTTTTTAAAAAGTGGACTTACACCACTTTCAAAATAATCGGTCCATATATGAAAACAGCTTTATTTAACCGCAGTATGCAAAACAGATATGGATTTCTAAATATAGAGATTTCACAAAATTCATCACCAAAAAATATAGAAAACACTAATTTAGTATGAATTAAAGTTCATATTTTATTGTCTCTTACTGTCTTGTTCTACGGTAATAATTAAAAATAAAAATATACTGTCTATAATCTTTTTAAAGAATACATTTGTTGCTTAAATTTTATTTGTTTCATTTTTGTAGTTGTTATGAAAAAGGCAAAACTTTATAGAAATGGAAACAAAAGAATACGAGCATGCAATTTCGCGCTTTTTACAGTCAAAAATTCAAACAAGCATGCCATGACTGCCATGCGTTCGTACTTGTTTCACTTTATAAGGCATATGGATTTCATTTGACAGAGTTTTTACTGTGCATTATTGTCTAGTGAAAATATTTCATTTTTTCGTGTAAAAACAAAGTTTAATAATGGCCAACTCAGCGAAGTAAGTATCACAATATAATTTAAAGTGAACATTATCAAAACAAACGACAATTCTGTAATTTTCTGGCGCGATAGACACGGTCGGTTAAATTAGTTCGATCACTGGATTGTCATAAATTAGTTTTTATAGAAATAAAACGAAATATTCCGATAACACAATTAAATGATAAATCTTTATTAAAGAATAATTAATTATTATAATATTTTAACCGAACCGTTCAATAATTTCTAGAAATTCCAACTAACCAATATTTTCATTTCAGTTCTATTGTTTCTTTTAAATTCCCCGTCTACTTCATACTTTTTCACTTCGCTTTCCAATTCATAGCATACTTGTAGCAATACATATGCATTTCGATTTCACAATATTACAAAATTACAAAATTACAAAATTTAAATTTTAAGCATATATGCATGCATATATGTATGTAATGTATATATACATTACGGTGTCCCTTATATTGAGAGAACTTTTTTTTCCAATTAGTGTATATGAGTAGCTTATAAAATATCGTGGCTTATAACAGTATATAATAAGAACTATCAGTAAAAAGTATCAGGAACTATAGAACTCATGTGCATGCGAAGAGAACTCACTTTTATTTTTGATCTGCTGCAAAATGATCTGCTGGTGTCGCTAGGTTAGATATTCTTTGCCAATACGGCATTTTTGTTATTTGTAGTTGTGCAAAAGTTCTCGCATACATAACCAAAAAGGTGTCACTTCTTAGTTAATAGATATTCTTTAGCCAAGGAGCGATATATCGCTCTATATCTATAACTCTTCCTGCATGCCTATACATTTTGAGCAACATAATTTTGATCCCTGAAAAAGCACACGTCGGGCTTATTAAAAGAAGCATTTTACTTCTGCTGGCTAGTCCCACGATTTGCTAATTTTTTTATTTATTTTTTTTCAATGAACGAATCAGTATGGCCAGTACATCGAAACACGCTGACAGTGTGGCCAGTTCAGAAGAAATTGCTGATTTTCCATACTCATTGTTGGAAGTACGCAACATTACCTCGGAGCCAATTGGATTCAGTGAATCTGGCGGTGGTCTGGACGAGGAGAACAAAAAAAGGAATCGAGCAGCCCAACGATATACTTGCACTTTTTGCTCAACAATTTATAAGAGTGAGGCATTTTTTAAAAAACATGTAAAGAAACATACGGCCAAGAAGGGAACTTCAGTTCGTTCAGAAGGAACATATTATATTTATAAATGTCTGGAATGCCGAGAACTACATTCGACGCTTTCTAAATTATACAGTCATGAAAAACTTCACAGAAAGTTTATTTGTGAATATTGCGATGAAAAGTGTTCTACCAAGAACGGCTTAGAATATCACACAGCAATTTGTTTGGGCAAGATCGGTGCTTTCGAAGGTGGCCGACGCCCATTTACTAGATCACAGAGAACCGCTAAATATGTTTCAGTACCTGAATCTGATGAAGAACTTGATTCTGATGATGAATTAGTAAATTGTGATCGAGATAGGGAAATTGGTAACTGGATAAGCGGCCTCAGGAGTACTGCACCATCGGAAAGTTGTGAAGTCAATTCTCTATATACTTCGTTCACAAGGGCATCATCAAGATACAATGACTTCACAGATGGAGAGAGCCAATTCTCATTTGTATCAAGAAGCACACAGACAAATACCAAAACTAGCACCCGAACCAGTATCAGAAAAAAAAAAAGTAAAAGTTTCTTATTTTGAAATTTTTTTAGTAAATCAAATTTAAAAATTTACTTTCAGGACTACAGAAAACAAAGAATATAGGTATATGTTCGGAAGCTGGATGTCGTTATCAATGTGGAAACAAAAAACTTCTTATGCTTCATGAAAAGATCATCCATAACATCGAGCCGACTTATCGCTGTAATGTATGCCGCAGTTTCTTTACTAAAAGGTTTGTCTATTTAAATTTTCGTATCAAATAAAAAAAATTTTTTTTTTTAGAACCCATTACCAGCAGCATTTGCCTACAGAAAACATACGGAGATTCTTTTGCAATATATGTCACAAATTTTTTATAGATGGATTTATAACGGAACATGAGTATTTAAAACATTTATGCAGTGAAGAACACTTTCAAAGAAAGCTAGAAGGAAGAGAATCTAAAATAATTGAAAGGGTTTCTTATGGAAAAGAAACCGGCATAATAAAGTCCCACCATAAGTATAGGGCTATTAACAAAGGAATGTTGTTAATGGACGAACTTCGCCCTAACAAAACTAACGTTCCGGATTTCGCTATGATGCGATTCTTAGACAAGGACGCAAATAAGCACAATATGTGTGTTAACCAAAATGCTCCATATATTATTAGACGAAACAACATTAAGCATAATGTAAATCTATAAATTTTATTACTGTGATTTATGTGCATTTATTAATCTTAGTTAAAATAAATCGTAAGCCCTGGTGGCCTTACCATCGCTGGCTCTAATCCTGGATTTTTTTCCAAAATAATTCCTCTAGTAAATGGAACTCTTCTAATAGATATGACCAGACGGCAATATTTGTTTGCATTTTTGATAGTAATCATATGAACCTCAACACGGTGGGGTATTCTGGCAAGTTTTCCGAACTCGATGTATATGCAACTAGGAGATTTTTGCTTTTGAGCATTTCTTTTTATTGAATTTATTGGGGTACCTGCATAGTTTATTCCAAAATCGGGAAACTATAGTTATTGATTTATAAAATACTCATCAAGAGCTTTTCAACGATACCCCACAAGACGGGGTTTAGAAAAATTCGAATTTGGTCAACCACCCCAACCCCCACTCGTACCCAAAAACCCCTGAAGCGTACATGCATTGGTGTCATCGTAAATTTCATAGGAAGTAGGTACTCGCAATTATGCAGACAAAGTTTCTGGCAAAATTCCGAAGTCGAAATGTAATTTTTTTCAAAATTTCGACACCCTGCCCCGATCACTCACCCCCTTGGACCGATTTTGCACATAACGCATAAGTAAATTTGATTCAAATATCTTCTAAATTACGGCCTGTTGCTGTCTATCCAGTATGAACGCCTTCACAATTCTGGCAAAACATAAAAAAGACATCCCCGTGGAATGAATTTGAGTAAATATTTTCTGAATTTCAGTTCACGATTTTATATTCAACAAGTTCCATGAGTTCCATACTGCGGATTTGCTGAATACGATCTAGTCCATTATTGTACAACACTGCAACCAAGCCCATAACCTGACTTTATCCATTTTGAGAAAAGCAGACGTAAAGTCGTAAACATAAAGTGTTTGTAAACAAATTTGTTTGTGCGAAATGTGCGATTCCCGAGTTACCATAGATAAAAGTGATATAAACAAAGAAATCGCCCTGATTGACTATCCTGGACAAGTTAGAAATGTTGAAAACATGATCAAAACTCTGTCTGGTCTGCCAAATATATCTCAAGTTCGGAAATCTAATTTGCTAGGTTAGAATCATTTTATGTTTCCCTGTAATTTAGGTATTTTGCGGGGAAAAACGCCGGCTTGAACTCAGATTTCATCCAAAAAATGCGTTCAACAAACCAGCGTGCGGCGACCTCCATCAAACTGCAGGATTACTTCTGAAGATAAAAGTTCGTAAAAACAAGAAAAAGTCTGAGGGTCCTCAACATCATGTGGAGGTGCTGGGTCGATGTAGAAAAGTCGTCAAATTCGATTGTAATTCAAAA
This sequence comes from Leptogaster cylindrica, assembly GCA_963082835.1. NCBI lineage: Eukaryota > Metazoa > Arthropoda > Insecta > Diptera > Asilidae > Leptogaster > Leptogaster cylindrica. The sequence continues at coordinate 8,158,322 of OY720105.1, read as the reverse complement.
AGTTTGTACAGAAACTTGGTCATGAAATTATTGAAGTTTTATTCCAGCTCTTTGCGACTTTCAGTACTTACCAGTAGTTAAAACTAAAGAAAGTGGTACAGTCGAATGTGTTTACGATAAAATTTTTCCGAAAAGCATAACAGACCAAGATTGGTGGTTGTACGTAAATAATTTTGTTTCTAGTCAACATACTCAACTTGATTACTTTCAGGGAAACTGATAGACCCCTATTCTGTGCTCCGGGAACTTTGCTCGTGTAGACACAATACCATCAGGCATGTACCGCAAAAACCAGCCGGCATTGTCCAACCCAGATCTTCTTGGCATTAAGAAGTCAAAGCAAATTGAATCAGTTCAATTCCAGCATTTCAATCTAGTAGACAGTTTTCCGACGAAACCTCTCCCGGACGTTGTGAAGAGGATGACTATAAAATACGTGTCCGATAGCCAGTTAGAAAAAGTGAAAAAAGTAAATGAAATTTGAACTCCTAGTTCCACCATGTACTGAACTTTTTTGTGTAGCTGTTCGAAGAATGTCCTATATGGAACAGGGTGGCTTTGATATATGAGGCAGGAATTACCAATGAAAAAATAAAATCTATTCTTCCGGCTGTGGCGTACTATTTCGCAAGTGGTCCTTGGCGTACTTTTTACGTTAGACTGGGATACGATCCGAGGAAGGACTTCCAGAGCAGATATTATCAACTGATCGACTTCAGACTTAGGTGTAGACCAGGAGTAACAGAACATGTAAGTGAAACGCTGGCTTCTTCCCACGTATAGATACAATGCTTCTTTTTAGATTAAAATCAAATCCAAAGCCAAAAAAGATGCTCTTCGGGCAGAATCGAATCAAGCAGGAACTTCAAGTCAAGGAGTCGTTCAAGATATCACTTACCCCTACTTTGAGGAAGGACGTCTTCCGCGTTATCGCCAGTGCATTTATAGAGTAAGCTAAGTTTGAATACATCCATAGCATTTTAATATAGATTTTGGTATATTTTTTCTAGTACTGTGATCTAAAATTACCACAAATTGTTGAAATGTTAGAAAAGATTCCATCACCATTATCTGGAGCAACTTGCAATGAAAAAACAGGTTGGCTTCCTCCGGGTTTCGATGACCAGGTTAGACAGATTTTAACAGAATCAATTAAGGAGCAAATAAAAAGTGTAGGTCAGCAGAGTGCTAATGAAGAGGACGATGATATTGAAGAGGTATTACTATAAATTGAATGGAAATCGTAAAGTAATCATAATAATTGTAGGACGAATTTTCTGAAGAAGAAATGGACGACTTAGAAGAAGAATTTGAACAATTATTAGAAGGTACAGAATACGAGGACAACTAGTCGAAAAGCGATTTGGATGAACTGTAGATTTATTTCAAGCGAATCCAACAGTTCTCTAACCAACTCTAAGAATATAATATGTGTATAATACGTGAAATTTGTACAAAAATTAAATTAAGGATGAAATCAAACTATAGTGAAAAGTAATATGGGTTTTATTCAGAGGCCAATAGATAAACAACAATTATTCTCATAACCGCATCAATTCATTCCATCTTACGAACGGAAGATGTGAAGTTAAACAGAAAGAATCAAGTAATTCCATTATATGGCAAAAAAAATATATGTAAATGCACTTTAATTGTAATTATGTAAGTGCTCGCAAATTTATCAAAAACACTCACTAAGACCCACAGTTATTATATTAGTAGTACTAACCTTGCACGGTACTTCTTTCACTCAGGTGAATTAACGCGTTTCGGTTCAACGATTCTTTACCGGAAGAGTTTCCTAAAACCACTTCTTTTCCATAATTTTATATGTAGAAATTTTGTGTTCACTGACTGACAATATTGGTATAAATTAGTATTGCATATAGCCATATAAAGAAAACTATCCATACCTATTGTCCTTTCATAAGTGTACACTGTACAATCGTTTATTTGAAATTCATGCCTAATCATAATTCTTTTGTATTTTGTTTCAACTTATTTTTTTTATATATTTTTTAAATATTAAGGCAAATTTAAGAACATATAATACTTACTAAAACAGCACGTTTTCGATATGAGGATTTAGTACGAATCCCACAAGTTTAACAACAATTGCAGTAAACCAATAGAAGTATACTATCAATAATCAATATGTATTTATCAGAACTATAATAAATATTACGTAAGTTTAAGAGCTTTACTGAATTAAATATTTTACTTCAATCCATTAACAATAAAAATATGCAACAGCATTTTTACAATTAATGATTCCTCCCTGTGTAAAAACACATTCTAAAGAATTCCATTCAGATGCTCGCACATTAAACAAATCAAATGCACCTTCGCGGCTTGCAATTAATATAAGAATAAACGCGAAATTTCACGGATTATCTCTGTTGCATTAAACTCAATTTCAAGGAAACTTACATAACAACTGCATTCATGCTTAACTTAATTAACACCGGGACATTTTGTGGAGATTTATAACCCACACTTTTGTTCAATAATTAATTGACCATTATTAATTTGGTACTAGTTTAGTACTGAAGATTGACGGAAACTTCTTTCAAGTCTTAGGCTTACCTCAACGTCCAACACAAAAGTTTTCGCAAAATGAAAAAAAAAATTTGTTTTCCAAAACATTAAAATTCGCACTGTACAATTTTTGATTTATTATTGCAAAACAGCTTCTTTGATAAATCATCAAAATATCTTATTAATGCTTTTATTTAGAGTTTAAACAACAAAAAGTCTTCATGTTTAAATTACACACCGTATAAACCGTATAGTTATTAATTACATTTCGTATAAAATGGCAAAATTTTTATAGGCTGTTGTTAATATAATTGCATAAAGTTTGCATGAAATACCTAAGCATTCAGGATTAGTTCATAAATACGTCCGAAAATACAGTCTGATGATAAATGGTGTTAAAGTTTTTTGGAAAAACAGAACTCTTTTTGCAAGGTTATTCTAGTAATTTAATATGCTTAGGAGACATTTTTGGTCGTGAATGTTAACAGGTAAAAAACCAACCCGTAAAAATAGTGTATTTTACTATAATTCACCTATATAAATTAGCCGTCGAAAAGCGGAACAAATACACAAATAAACAAACAAGCAAGTTTTCGCAAAGTTAACATAAATGAATTAAAATTTACGAACGCTGGATTATTAAATTAATCAAACTTCAAGAATCAAGATACTATCTATTTGCAAATCCTATTCCAAGTACCTTCATTTAATGGCATTATTAAAAGTGTTAAGTGTTAACTAAAAAACACACCAACAAAAATTCATTTAATGAACTATGACAATTTCTTAGAAATAATTTGTTGCTCAGGATAACATAAAAACGGAAGTGTCTACAATACATTTGCGCGAGTTAGACTAATACAATCTGTTGTTAATTGGGAGTCATAATAAAAACACGTCGAATGCGATTTTCGCACAGATAATGTTGTTGAAAAGTCATAAAATATGTGTACATTCTATTTAAATGAGTTGTTATTTTAACCATTTAAATGAATAAGTGCCTTTTCAGTCTTAGAATGAGTTTTTTTTCGAATTTTGAAAAATGTGATGCTAAAATATGTACGTTTTTTAAACCCAATTAAAAATGTTAATTCATGTCTAATATGATTCAACCGGCTTATCGAAAGAATGTATGTGAATTACGCAGACTGTATAGTGCAATGCTTTTTTTTCAATTCAAGTGTTTAGTTATTAAAATTGACGAAAATATCTAAAAACATGTTTTTAAGTAAGATCTCGAACTGTTAACAAATGCTGGTTTTGAAAAAAATGACAAGTCATAGGAAGGCAACATTTGAGAAAGGAACATTTTGTGGTGAAGCGTTCCATACCCAATCATGTTTTTTTGAAAATGAATGACAAGGACTAAATATATTATATGATGAATGCGATTGAATAAAATAGTTGTAGATGATTTAAACAAATACTGAAACTTTGTTACTGTTGAACTTAAAGTTTTCTTTTAATTTAAAAACATTACCTTCTTTCTAACACTATAAATATTAGATATGAATCCTTTATTGTAGGAATAAAATACAACTCAAAAAAAAAGTATAGATATTACATCAGACATTAATTAAATTAAATTTAAATAAACAAAACAAAAACAAATGTAATAAACTTGTTGAGAAAAATAACTGAGAATCATCTGAATGCCATTTTAATGTGTTACTATAATATTTTGTCACTACATGAATATGAAATATTATCCAATTAAGTTAGGTGGAACGCAATAGTTGTACAAAATCAAATATCTATTGCCGACAATGTTTTATCACTATAATGTCTACAGACGATAAACCGCAGCGGAGGCCGCTAATTCCGGTAGTATTTAAAGTAAGACTAACCGCTGCAACCTCACAGTCGCTCAGTGACAAGTGTCGTGGCACCTTCCCAAAATTAGCCGGAGATAAGAAATTGCAATAAGTTTAGTAAAAAAATTGACAAAAGAGTTTGATAACATTTCAAAGAGTTTTGGGTGTTTTTTTAACGGTTTTTGTGATCAACGTTCAAAGTTCAGAGTTTTTTTATTTTCAATAAAATGGACGCAAATAATTTTCGGGAATTTGGAAGAGCTACCATCGATTACATTGTTGATTACTTGGAAAACATCCGCGATCGGTAAATAATAGTATGCTTGACGTGTTACTAGTTGTATTCTAGGCGTGTGCTTAAATTTCAGTGATGTCCTACCCTCGGTGCAGCCTGGATATCTGCACAAATTGCTCCCGGAAGAAGCTCCCCGAAAGGGAGAGCACTGGAAGACGGTATTCGAAGACATCGAGCGCGTGATCATGCCCGGAGTTACTCACTGGCAGTCACCTAACTTTCACGCTTATTACCCAACGGCCACTTCTTATCCCTCCATTGTTGCAGAGATGCTGTCCGCCAGTCTCGGCGTTGTTGGCTTCAGCTGGGTAAGAGATCTCGCGACTTTCACTCGAACTTGTTGACGTTTTTATTTAATGTTTTTAAACATTGAACTTGACTTAAGTCGCCCACCGCTCAGGGGCGCTGTGTTCTTCACATTTTTTGATGATCACGTTCTTGGAAAACTGCTTCATATTAAAGACATGAGCTACAAGAATAAGTAATTAAAAGAAACGTTCAATTCGCAGTTAAATTATGCAAGAAGATGATTGTAAGCATATTGCGCGCGGTTTACAGTTTTTATGTAATTTCTTTTATTTATCAATAACTTTTCGCTAACAGGTAAACATCTTCAAACTGTATTTTTACCCACGACGGTACGGAGATGGTATATTCGTTTGGGGTGAGAGGATGTTTGTTTGTTTGTGCAAACCAATGTCGCCATTTATCTCCAAAACTACTAGTTCGATTTGGATACGATTTTCAGTGATGGGTTTGGGTTTGATTGGTGCATGTTCTTAGATATGTGTTACGGTGTCAACTCACCAGGGGGCGCTGCAGTAAACATTTGTTTGTGCAAAACCAAAACTACTAGTCCGCTTTTGATGCGGTTTTCAGTAGTGAGTTTGTTTCTGATTAGTGAGCGTTCTTAAATAGGTGTTACGATAGTAACTCACTAGGGGGCGCTGCAGTAATATATTTTATATTAGCTACTACATATTAAGAAACTCGATAGGCAATATTTTTGTACAGAGTATCATTTTTACTTATTACCGTCATTTTTACTTATTATAACTTTTTATTTTCATTCTACGTAATGATATCGTGTTGAGTTACAACAAAGCCCCGGGCAAAGTTTAGTTGTAAAACTTATATTTTATTACTATTAAGTGAACTATATAGATATGTAGTACAATGTACATTGTACATAATACCTATACTCTCTAAAAAGTTTGAAATAAAAAAGCAAAATTAAAAATTTTGAAAAAACCCACGACGGTTAAACGTAATTGAAAAAGGATAAAATAATTTAAAAACCCCCGACTTAAAGAATTTAAACCCAAGAATATACGTCGGGGACTGCCATCACTATTTTAATTTTCAACATAAATATAAATGGGTATTGCAATATATAAAATATTCCCAATTATTCACGTTACTATAAAACTGCAAAACTAGTTCGTTTAATGGCAGCCCTGGACGGATATTCTTGGGTTTAAATTCTTTAAGTCGGGGGTTTTTAAATTATTTTATCCTTGTTCAATTACGTTTAACCGTCGTGGGTTTTTTCAAAATTTTTCATTTTGCTTTTTTTTAGCTATTGGACTTGTTGCTATCAGTCCCCAAATATTCATTAGTCTGAATTTAGATCGCACTTTAGGCAAGTCAATGAACTTGTTGTTTTATTTGCAACTTATGTTGTTAAATTCCAGATATCGAAAGTTTTTCTATATGAAATAAGTTTTGGTTTTATTCCGGTACTTTAGTTTAAACTCTCTTAACTTGATCATATGTATATATATTTTTAATTATTGAACTTTTCTCGGTTGACACAGTTTTAATAGATTCTCACGTGATTAAAGAAATTTCGTTAAACTTAATAAACTATTTTATTTTATGAATATATTACAGCTTATTTAAAAAATAAACAACATTATGCAATATAATGTAAAGCTAGTACATATTTTCAAAATTCGATTACTATGCAGAACATCCTCAAAACCATTCTATAGTTAATGAAATTAAAAACAAATGTGAAGCAGCTATTTTACTTAATTACCTATAAAACAATATCGTAAATAAAAAATATGTATTTGCAGATTTGTAGTCCTGCTTGCACTGAATTAGAGGCAATCGTTATGGACTGGGTTGCAAAACTACTAAACTTACCCAAGCATTTCTTACATTCAGCTGAAGGTCCTGGAGGAGGTGTTATACAAGGATCGGCCAGCGAAGCAATTTTGGTGGCGGTCCTCACAGCGCGGGAGCAGACGGTTAAACGATTGCTACGCGAACATCCTGAGATGACAGAGGCTGAGGCAAGGGGAAAGTTGATCGCGTATTCAAGTGACCAAAGCAACAGCTGTGTTGAAAAAGCAGGACTATTGGCAGCAGTTCCCATCAGGCTTTTAACAACTGGAAAGGACTTTATCTTCCACGGAGAAACAATGCAGAAGGCTGTGGAGGAAGACATTGCTAATGGCAAGGTCCCCATCATATGTATAACAACTCTCGGCACAACTGGAACATGTGCCTTCGATGATGTTTCTGAACTTGCCGACGCTTGCCAAAAGCACAACATTTGGCTGCACGTTGATGCCGCTTATGCTGGCGTGGCCCTCGTCCTTCCAGAATACAAGCATTTGTTGCGCGGCCTCGACAAAGTGGACTCCATCAATTACAATCTTCACAAAACAATGATGGTGAACTTCGATTGCTGTGCAATGTGGCTGAGGAATGCTGAGCAAGTGATGGACAGTTTCAGCGTGGATCGAATTTACTTGAAACATAACTTCGAAGGACAGTCTTGGGCTCCCGATTACAGGCATTGGCAGATACCCTTAGGCCGTCGTTTTAGGGCTTTGAAAGTGTGGATAACGTTGAGGACAATCGGCTTGGAGGGCATTCAAGAACATATTCGACAACGAATTTGTTTGGCGAATAGATTTAAGGCTCTTGTGCTGGCTGATCCCCGCTTTGAACTTGTCACGGAGGCAACTTTGGGACTGGTGTGCTTCCGCCTGAAAGGAGAAAATCATTTAACAAAATCCTTATTAGATTTGTTGACGGAGAGGAAGAAAATTTATCTTATTCAGGCTGCACATGAAGGTAGAAACTTTCTACGTTTCGTCATTTGCGGATTGAGTCCAAAAGAAAAAGACGTTGATTTTGCTTGGAAGGAAATCACAGAACAAGCAAAATTGTTGCTATTAACCGAAAACCAAATAAGTGATGAAATATTAACAAATGGATTGAAGAAAACTCTTACAACGATGACTGAAGAATTGAAGAATAATCTGGTTTTAAATGGTGTAGAGAAGACCAAGTAAAAGCAACAAAAGATGCAGTAACAAGGACCAAAACAATTTCAACATTGGTAGGTAACTCTTTCAGAATCAATTGTTCAATCATCACGAAAACAAATATATTTAAATATTGATAAGAAGATATGAAAAAAGTATTTGTAGATAGGATAATTTTTATTAATAAAATTAAAAGATGTTTTTTATTCTTTAAAGTTTAAATATATAATATGTTCTAGGAAACAAAGTGTTTTGATTAATCGAAAGTCAAATTAAAAATTTGACGATACTAAAGGTCCATAACTCGAAATAGTTTTCGGTATTGGTGTCTGGTGAAGCACCCAACGTCCCAAAATCACCTTCCTGATTTTGTTTTTTTTTTTTTTTTTGGTTTGGTTAAACAAAAGAAATAAAAATAAATAACAAAAATTCTTTATTGGAATTATAAGTTTTACTTGTCTGCAATAAACATAAAAGATACATATATATGGACCGTTTATTTTGAAAGTGGTGTAAGTCCATTTTTCTCTCTTTCGAGATATTTAAAGGTTTGCGTTTTAGACTTTAGTCGATTAAAAAATATTGATAAATTGTACTAAGTTTGGCAATGTTTCAACGAATTTAGAAGCATGTAATTTGAACACATACATGACTTTGAATTTGAATTTAACTAAAATAATATCCTTTCTGAATCGTAAATGGACTTACACCACTTTCAAAATTATTGAATTGTAAAAATCATTTAATTTTGATAATCAAAAAAACAATGGTTCTTACTAAAATTCATCTAAATGTATATGGGTATTGGGTAGTAGGTATTTTCAAAATGGTCACAATTAAAACTATGTAAAAAAGAACATATGACTTGATTTTATGATAATTTTTTTGTACTCAGTGCAAAACGCTGTCATTTTTGCATTATTATTAAAGATTTTATCCGTTCCTTCTGTGATAACGGGATAAAACTTCGATAGAATGCATATTGATCGACAACGAGCCTATTTGCAAAGTTTTAGCTCGATTGGATGACGGGAAGTGTGTTAATTAGCCGTCGAACGGTTTTCCTTGACGGCACAAACACACAAGTCCATAAATAAACAAACAAGCAAGTTTGCGCGAAGTTAATATAGATGAAGTAAAAATAAATTTTGTTTTTTGTTCTTAAAATTAAAAGAATTCGTTAAACTATTTAGATACACTATATCATTTACGATCATTATGTGGAAGTTTTTTGAAATATTCATGATGCACAGGAGGCCGCATCATATCCTTATATTTTTCATATGTAATGGGTCGAAGATCTTTATACAAAGCCCAAAGACATTAGTGTAATGCTTCCCATTCCATCTATGCCCATTACATTATGCTTTTGCTGATAAAATTCTTAGTTTTACTCATGAAAGTGGACTTACACCACTTTCATAATCAATCGTTACGCAATTCAATTTATTGTCGAATTTTGAATTTATCAAAGCATATGAATTTTTTAAAATAGTAATTCTGAATTGTTTATAAATAAAAAGTTTACACTAAATTACAAGTAAATTATGTGTTTTCTCAATTTTTTTAAAAAGTGGACTTACACCACTTTCAAAATAATCGGTCCATATATGAAAACAGCTTTATTTAACCGCAGTATGCAAAACAGATATGGATTTCTAAATATAGAGATTTCACAAAATTCATCACCAAAAAATATAGAAAACACTAATTTAGTATGAATTAAAGTTCATATTTTATTGTCTCTTACTGTCTTGTTCTACGGTAATAATTAAAAATAAAAATATACTGTCTATAATCTTTTTAAAGAATACATTTGTTGCTTAAATTTTATTTGTTTCATTTTTGTAGTTGTTATGAAAAAGGCAAAACTTTATAGAAATGGAAACAAAAGAATACGAGCATGCAATTTCGCGCTTTTTACAGTCAAAAATTCAAACAAGCATGCCATGACTGCCATGCGTTCGTACTTGTTTCACTTTATAAGGCATATGGATTTCATTTGACAGAGTTTTTACTGTGCATTATTGTCTAGTGAAAATATTTCATTTTTTCGTGTAAAAACAAAGTTTAATAATGGCCAACTCAGCGAAGTAAGTATCACAATATAATTTAAAGTGAACATTATCAAAACAAACGACAATTCTGTAATTTTCTGGCGCGATAGACACGGTCGGTTAAATTAGTTCGATCACTGGATTGTCATAAATTAGTTTTTATAGAAATAAAACGAAATATTCCGATAACACAATTAAATGATAAATCTTTATTAAAGAATAATTAATTATTATAATATTTTAACCGAACCGTTCAATAATTTCTAGAAATTCCAACTAACCAATATTTTCATTTCAGTTCTATTGTTTCTTTTAAATTCCCCGTCTACTTCATACTTTTTCACTTCGCTTTCCAATTCATAGCATACTTGTAGCAATACATATGCATTTCGATTTCACAATATTACAAAATTACAAAATTACAAAATTTAAATTTTAAGCATATATGCATGCATATATGTATGTAATGTATATATACATTACGGTGTCCCTTATATTGAGAGACCTTTTTTTTCCAATTAGTGTATATGAGTAGCTTATAAAATATCGTGGCTTATAACAGTATATAATAAGAACTATCAGTAAAAAGTATCAGGAACTATAGAACTCATGTGCATGCGAAGAGAACTCACTTTTATTTTTGATCTGCTGCAAAATGATCTGCTGGTGTCGCTTCTTAGTTCTTAGGTTAGATATTCTTTGCCAATACGGCATTTTTGTTATTTGTAGTTGTGCAAAAGTTCTCGCATACATAACCAAAAAGGTGTCGCTTCTTAGTTAATAGATATTCTTTGGCCAAGGAGCGATATATCGCTGCTTGAAGTTGTTAGTGCGCTATAACTTATAAGTTATAACACATACTCTTCCTGCATGCCTATACATTTTGAGCAAAATAATTTTGATCCCTGAAAAAGCACACGTCGGGCTTATTAAAAGAAGCATTTTACTTCTGCTGGCTAGTCCCACGATTTGCTAAGTTTTTTATTTTTTTTTTTTTTTCAATGAACGAATCAGTATGGCCAGTACATCGAAACACGCTGACAGTGTGGCCAGTTCAGAAGAAATTGCTGATTTTCCATACTCATTGTTGGAAGTACGCAACATTACCTCGGAGCCAATTGGATTTAGTGAATCTGGCGGTGGTCTGGACGAGGAGAACAAAAAAAGGAATCGAGCAGCCCAACGATATACTTGCACTTTTTGCTCAACAATTTATAAGAGTGAGGCATTTTTTAAAAAACATGTAAAGAAACATACGGCCAAGAAGGGAACTTCAGTTCGTTCAGAAACAAAACATCATTATCAATGTCCGGAATGCCGAGACCTATATTCGACGCTTTCTAAATTATATAGTCATGAAAAAAAACACAGAATATTTATTTGTGAATATTGCGATGAAAAGTGTTCTACCAAGAACGGCTTAGAATATCACACAGCAATTTGTTTGGGCAAGATCGGTGCTTTTGAAGGTGGCCGACGCCCATTTACTAGATCACAGAGAACCGCTAATTATGTTTCAGTACCTGAATCTGATGAAGAACTTGATTCTGATGATGAATTAGTAAATTGTGATCGAGATAGGGAAATTGGTAACTGGATAAGCTGCCTCAGGAGTACTGCACCATCGGAAAGTTGTGAAGTCAATTCTCTATATACTTCGTTCACAAGGGCATCATCAAGATACAATGACTTCACAGATGGAGAGAGCCAATTCTCATTTGTATCAAGAAGCACACAGACAAATACCAAAACTAGCACCCGAACCAGTATCAGAAAAAAAAAAAGTAAGAGTTTCTTATTTTGAAATTTTTTTAGTAAATCAAATTTAAAAATTTACTCTCAGGACTACAGAAAACAAAGAATATAGGTATATGTTCGGAAGCTGGATGTCGTTATCAATGTGGAAACAAAAAACTTCTTATGCTTCATGAAAAGATCATCCATAACATCGAGCCGACTTATCGTTGTAATGTATGCCGCAGTTTCTTTACTAAAAGGTTTGTCTATTTAAATTTTCGTTTGAAATAAAAAAAATTTTTTTTTTAGAACCCATTACCAGCAGCATTTGCCTACAGAAAACATACGGAGATTCTTTTGCAATATATGTCACAAATTTTTTATAGATGGATTTATAACGGAACATGAGTATTTAAAACATTTATGCAGTGAAGAACACTTTCAAAGAAAGGTAGAAGGAAGGGAATCTAAAATAATTGAAAGGGTTTCTTATGGAAAAGAAACCGGCATAATAAAATCCCGCCATAAGTATAGGGCTATTAACAAAGCAATGTTGTTAATGGACGAACTTCGCCCTAACAAAACTAACGTTCCGGATTTCGCTATGATGCGATTCTTAGACAAGGACGCAAATAAGCACAATATGTGTGTTAACCAAAATGCTCCATATATTATTAGACGAAACAACATTAAGCATAATGTAAATCTATAAATTTTATTACTGTGGTTTATATGCATTTATTAATCTTAGTTAAAATAAATCGTAAGCCCTGGTGGCCTTAGCATCGCTGGCTCTAATCCTGGATTTTTTTCCAAAATAATTCCTCTAGTAAATGGAACTCTTCTAATAGATATGACCAGACGGCAATATTTGTTTGCATTTTTGATAGTAATCATATGAACCTCAACACGGTGGGGTATTCTGGCAAGTTTTCCGAACTCGATGTATATGCAACTAGGAGATTTTTGCTTTTGAGCATTTCTTTTTATTGAATTTATTGGGGTACCTGCATAGTTTATTCCAAAATCGGGAAACTATAGTTATTGATTTATAAAATACTCATCAAGAGCTTTTCAACGATACCCCACAAGACGGGGTTTAGAAAAATTCGAATTTGGACAATCACCCCCACCCCCACTCGTACCCAAAAACCCCTAAAGCGTGCATGCATTGGTGTCATCGTAAATTTCATAGGAAGTAGGTACTCGCAATTATGCAGACAAAGTTTCTGTAAAAATTCCGAAGTCGAAATGTAATTTTTTTCAAAATTTCGACACCCTGCCCCGATCACTCACCCCCTTGGACCGATTTTGCACATAACGCATAATAAAATTTGATTCAAATATCTTCTAAATTACGGCCTGTTGCTGTCTATCCACTATGAACGCCTTCACAACTCTGGCAAAACATAAAAAAGACAGCCCCGTGGAATGAATTTGAGTAAATATTTTCTGAATTTTAGTTCACGATTTTATATTCAACAAGTTCCATTAGTTCCATACTGCGGATTTGCTGAATAGGATCTAGTCCATTATTGTACAAAACTGCAACCAAGCCCATAACCTGACTTTATCCATTTTGAGAAAAGCAAACGTAAAGTCGTAAACATAAAGTGTTTGTAAACAAATTTGTTTGTGCGAAATGTGCGATTCCCGAGTTACCATAGATAAAAGTGATATAAACAAAGAAATCGCCCTGATTGACTATCCTGGACAAGTTAGAAATGTTGAAAACATGATCAAAACTCTGTCTGGTCTGCCAAATATATCTCAAGTTCGAAAATCTAATTTGCTAGGTTAGAATCATTTTATGTTTCCATGTAATTTAGGTATTTTGCGGGGAAAAACGCCGGCTTGAACTCAGATTTCATCCAAAAAATGCGTTCAACAAACCAGCGTGCGGCGACCTCCATCCAACTGCAGGATTACTTCTGAAGATAAAAGTTCGTAAAAACAAGAAAAAATCTGAGGGTCCTCAACATCATGTGGAGGTGCTGGGTCGATGTAAAAAGGTCGTCAAATTTGATTGTAATTCAAAAAGTTTGTACAGAAACTTGGTCATGAAATTATTGAAGTTTTATTCTAGCTCTTTGCGACTTTCAGTACTTACCAGTAGTTAAAACTAAAGAAAGTGGTACAGTCGAATGTGTTTACGATAAAATTTTTCCGAAAAGCATAACAGACCAAGATTGGTGGTTGTAAGTAAATAATTTTGTTTCTAGTCAACATACTCACCTTGATTACTTTCAGGGAAACTGATAGACCCCTATTCTGTGCTCCGGGAACTTTTGCTCGTGTAGACACAATACCATCAGGCATGTACCGCAAAAACCAGCCGGCATTGTCCAACCCAGATCTTCTTGGCATTAAGAAGTCAAAGCAAATTGAATCAGTTCAATTCCAGCATTTCAATCTAGTAGACAGTTTTCCGACGAAACCTCTCCCGGACGTTGTGAAGAGGATGACTATAAAATACGTGTCCGATAGCCAGTTAGAAAAAGTGAAAAAAGTAAATGAAATTTGAACTCCTAATTCCACCATGTACTGAACTTTTTTGTGTAGCTGTTCGAAGAATGTCCTATATGGAACAGGGTGGCTTTGATATATGAGGCAGGAATTACCAATGAAAAAATAAAATCTATTCTTCCGGCTGTGGCGTACTATTTCGCAAGTGGTCCTTGGCGTACTTTTTACGTTAGACTGGGATACGATCCGAGGAAGGACTTCCAGAGCAGATATTATCAACTGATCGACTTCAGACTTAGGTGTAGACCAGGAGTAACAGAACATGTAAGTGAAACGCTGGCTTCTTCCCACGTATAGATACAATGCTTCTTTTTAGATTAAAATCAAATCCAAAGCCAAAAAAGATGCTCTTCGGGCAGAATCGAATCAAGCAGGAACTTCAAGTCAAGGAGTCGTTCAAGATATCACTTACCCCTACTTTGAGGAAGGACGTCTTCCGCGTTATCGCCAGTGCATTTATAGAGTAAGCTAAGTTTGAATACATCCATAGCAATTTAATATAGATTTTGGTATATTTCTGCTAGTACTGTGATCTAAAATTACCGCAAATTGTTGAAATGTTAGAAAAGATTCCATCACCATTATCTGGAGCAACTTGCAATGAAAAAACAGGTTGGCTTCCTCCGGGTTTCGATGACCAGGTTAGACAGATTTTAACAGAATCAATTAAGGAGCAAATAAAAAGTGTAGGTCAGCAGAGTGCTAATGAAGAGGACGATGATATTGAAGAGGTATTACTACAAATTGAATGGAAATCGTAAAGTAATCATAATAATTGTAGGACGAATTTTCTGAAGAAGAAATGGACGACTTAGAAGAAGAATTTGAACAATTATTAGAAGGTACAGAATACGAGGAAAACTAGTCGAAAAGCGATTTGGATGAACTGTAGATTTATTTCAAGCGAATCCTACAGTTTTCTAACCAACTCTAAGAATATAATGTGTATAATACGTGAAATTTGTACAAAAATTAAATTAAGGATGAAATCAAACTATAGTGAAAAGTAATATGGGTTTTATTCAGCGGCCAATAGATAAACAACAATTATTCTCATAACCGCATCAATTCATTCCATCTTACGAACGGAAGATGTGAAGTTTAACAGAAAGAATCAAGTAATTCCATTATATGGTAAAAAAAAATATATGTAAATGCTTATTTTACGATGTTCATTCTGCGTGATTACTGGACATTTGTTGGAATATTGAGCAACAAATTCTGTCCAGATGGCAAATATGCAACTTGCCTTGATTTTGAAAGTTGATAAGCGATATCTTCAGCCGCCTCAATTCTTCTGAGTTCAACCAAACCATCTCCAGCCTCCCCGAAGGCCTTTGCCAGTAGTTGAGCGGCTTGAGCGTCTCCTTCTGCCGATATAATGGTAGCCAGTTTTTGTTGTTCGGCCTTTTCTACAGTGAAGCGAGCCTTCTCAGCCTCCTGCTGAGCAACTTGCTTCATTTCTACAGCTAGGGTGAATTCCCTGCCAAAAGTTAAATGTGTGATAGAAATATCATCTAAGATTACTCCAAACTGGGCAGCACGCTCCGTTAAATCATCCGACACCTTTTGTGAAACCATCTACAAAACATTTTTTATGATTGATTGATTTGTGAGTACAATTCAAATAACCCTTACCTCTCTCTGAGTAATCAGTTCACCAGCATCAAATTGAGCTACAACGGCTTTAAGGACCTCGGTGGTAATTGAAGGCAAGACCCTCTCATCGTAGTCTACTCCAAGAATAGTGTACATCTTCGGTAGCTGATCTGGTTTCGGTCTGAATAGAATACGCAAGGTAATATTAACATTCTGCAAATCCTTGCTACCAGTGACTACAGGAACATTTCTTGGCTGTGACCTAATATCATATATAATTGGTCGTTGAACCCATGGGATTAAGAAGTGGGTACCCTCGCCGACAACCACATTCTTTACTCCAGAGAAGCGGTCGAATATAACAGCTCTGTGCCCTCCGTCAACATTATATAACGCTGAATTAACCACTCCTCCCAAAACAGCTACACCCAAGCCAAGTTGTCCAATGCGATTGAAGAGTTGCGCTGCCATTATTCCTGCAAATAACAACAATTCAAGCGACGATACTTTCTTGAGGAAAACATTTTATTTCGACATGAATCCACGATTTCATCATCAGATGAGGTTATGTTTTTATCTGATTCCTCTTAATCAGTTTTCTTCGAAATTTTCAGTCTACCATTTTCTTGACTTACTTTTCTCTTTTCCTGTTTAACAAAAAATATAGCAAAACAGGTGACGGTTAAATAAAATCCGGAAATCCTCAAATTTAACTCGATTACACCCGGCCGCGATTTGAGAACATGAGAACATGAAAGATGAAAATACGAAAGATGGTCAAAAGAAGAAAGGGCAAGAATCGGTATTGTTCGGATGAGATTCACAATACCAAAGTCAGAAAAGAGTAAAACGAAATGAAGAGAATGCGAGAAGCAATTTTTGTTGATAAAGCTTGTTTATAAATACTTATAATTGTAAAGATTTAGAGTGTTTTTTAGATTTAAGACAAAAGTACTGAAAAATTCAAATCTTGAAATATAGGCACAACGGTTGGAAAATTCAGTTTGATTGTGTAGGGAGGGGGATGTGTGGCAGTGCTGCCAGAAAATTCTGTAGGTCTTCCGTATTTTATCAAAACAATTATTTTAGTTCAAGTTTGGTTACGTATACAATTATAATTATATTTATAATCAAATTCTCGATTAAAATAAAACGAAACGGTAAGTCGGTAACGCATTTCTACCGTATGTCATTTTTGTTGAAATCTTACCGTATAAATACGGTAATATTTACCGTGCCTCTGGCAACAGTGTTGTGTAGCAAGTGACAGACAGCAAATGTGCACCGAAACGTTTACTTTTTTATCAAAACACAAAATAAGTCTAAACTGTTTGTGGTAGAAAAATGGGGCGCGATAAAAATCGGCGACGTTCTTCGAGTAGCTCGGGAAGTGTTGATAGTACTGAAGAGGAACGCTTGAAAGATTTAAAGGAAAGAGACGAGTTTTCCGAAAGACTTAGAAAAAAAGATGAAGGGAAAACCCGAAAAGTACTGGAGTCTTCCAGTAAAAGGGCATATGAGGAAGCCGCAAAACGACTTAAATTGGAGTTGCAAGACAAGGAAAAAATTTTGCCACAGCTTCGTATACAATCTAGAAGAAAATACTTGGAGAAAAGAAAGGATGACAAAGTCGCTGAACTTGAAGCCGATATTATTGATGACGAGTACCTTTTTGAGGAAGAAATGTATGAAGAATATACATAGTTTTGCCTACGTTATGCATTAAATTTCTACTTTATTACAGTTTAACAGAAAAAGAGAAAAAGGAGAGGGAATATAAAAAACAACTCTTGACTATTGCAAAGGAACATGAAAAAGCTCGAGAGCTGGAACGTGTGCAGAGGTATCATATGCCACAGGATGTCAAGAAGTCAGCGAAAGGTGATTGATTTCCTATTTAAAATCCATCATGACTCTATAGCTGAATTCAAAACATTTCTCTAATATATTGAACTATCCTTCCAGAGGAGTACATTGAAATCGATGAGCGTGAAAAGCAGCCAAACTCTGAACAAAAGAAATGGGAAGCTGAACAATTGGCATCGGCGATGTTTCAATTTGGAGCAAAAGATGCTAAAAGTAAAGCAGAATATGATTTATTGCTGGAGGACCACATTGAATTCATCCAAGCCCTTACAATGGATGGATCGAAAAACAGGGAGAGAAAAGCAGAAATTTCTGAAGTTGAAAGAAGGAAGATGGACATTGAGGAAACCAAGAGGTCACTTCCTGTCTATCCATTCAAAGAAGATTTGATAGCTGCAATTCAAGAGCATCAGGTAAAATATTTGTAGTTACGAAAAACATTTCACTTCTGCATTTTTAAAAAAAGATTCTGATAATTGAAGGTGAAACTGGCTCAGGAAAAACCACTCAAATTCCGCAATACCTCTACGAGGCGGGATTTACAAATGATAAAAAGAAAATCGGCTGTACTCAACCACGTCGTGTGGCCGCAATGTCGGTAGCTTCTCGAGTTGCTCAGGAAATGGGAGTTAAACTGGGAAATGAAGTTGGTTACAGCATTCGTTTCGAAGATTGCACATCAGGTTGCTATTTCCAATAAGATATGTAAATTTCAATTAATTGATTTACTCATTTAGAACGAACCGTTTTAAAGTACATGACTGATGGAACATTGCATCGCGAATTTCTCTCAGAACCTGATTTAGCCTCTTACAGCGTAATGATAATTGACGAAGCACACGAAAGGACACTTCACACAGATATTCTTTTTGGGCTTGTGAAAGACATCGCGAGATTTCGCCCAGAATTGAAATTATTAATTTCAAGTGCTACGCTTGATGCCGAAAAGTTTTCACAGTTTTTTGATGATGCGCCGATTTTTAGAATACCTGGACGAAGATTTCCTGTAAGTGTCAAGTTCTTTATTAAGAAAAAATTTACTAAATGATGACTCGCAATATACAGGTGGACATTTACTATACAAAAGCACCGGAAGCGGATTATATCGATGCTTGTGTCGTGTCGGTTCTACAAATTCATGCGACTCAACCTCTTGGAGATATTTTAGTTTTTCTAACAGGTACCAATTATTTATTTAACTATTGTTTAATTCTGCAATTAAATCTTTTCGAAAAACTAAGAATTTTTTTGATATATTTCTAGGTCAAGATGAAATTGAAACCTGCCAAGAAATCTTGCAGGATCGTGTGAAGCGTTTGGGTTCCAAATTACGTGAACTACTAATTCTACCGGTTTATGCAAATTTACCGAGCGATATGCAAGCGAAGATATTTGAGCCTACACCTCCGAACGCCCGCAAAGTAATTCTTGCAACGAATATCGCTGAGACTTCACTAACCATTGATAACATAATATATGTTATTGATCCAGGATTCGCAAAACAAAACAACTTCAATTCGCGAACCGGAATGGAATCACTTATGGTAGTTCCAATTTCAAAAGCATCGGCGAATCAACGAGCAGGGCGAGCTGGTCGTGTAGCTCCAGGAAAGTGTTTCCGACTTTACACGGCTTGGGCATTCAAACATGAACTGGAAGACAACACTGTACCTGAAATACAGAGAATCAATTTAGGTAGATGTTTACCTGTTAAAGGTTTAATCATTATTGTTAGTTATTTTCTTCAACAGGAAATGCGGTTTTGATGCTAAAAGCGTTAGGTATTAACGATCTGATCCACTTCGATTTTCTTGATCCACCTCCTCATGAAACATTAGTTCTGGCTTTAGAACAGTTATACGCGCTTGGAGCTTTAAATCATCACGGTGAATTAACTAAACTTGGGCGACGTATGGCTGAATTTCCAGTGGATCCTATGATGGCAAAAATGCTACTAGCTAGTGAAAAGTAAAACAAAAGAATTCATATCTAGTTCCTAATACTAACAAAAGTTTTCTTTTCAGATATAAGTGCTCTGAAGAAATCGTTACCATTGCTGCTATGCTTTCAGTGAATAGCGCCATATTTTACAGGCCGAAAGACAAAATCATCCATGCCGATACAGCTCGAAAGAATTTCAACCATTTGCATGGGGATCACTTAAGTTTATTGCAAGTATACAATCAATGGGCAGAAACTGACTTTAGTACACAATGGTGCTACGAAAACTTTATTCAATACCGTTCCATGAAGAGAGCAAGGGATGTACGGGAGCAGCTGGTTGGTCTGATGCAGCGTGTTGAAATAGACATGGTATCGTCTCTTCCCGAAACAATACCGATTAGGAAGGCAATAACCGCCGGATATTTTTACCACGTTGCTAGACTATCTAAGGGTGGTAATTACAAAACTATTAAACATAATCAAACTGTGATGATCCATCCCAATTCTGCACTGTTTGATGAACTGCCAAGATGGGTTTTATATCACGAATTGGTGTTCACAACTAAAGAGTACATGCGGCAAGTAATTGAAATTGAGAGTAAATGGCTGTTGGAAGTGGCGCCTCATTACTACAAACCTAAAGAATTAGAAGATTCAACAAATAAAAAAATGCCAAAAACGTCTGGACGTTCTACAATGACAGAATAAAAAGAACTTTTGCAGTTTTTGTGTGAGATTTCACAAAATTCAGATTGCACAGTTATTAAAAAACCATTTCCGTTACTATTTTTTAAGTACCTACAATTTATGATTTAACTTATCCGATATTTAGGAATAATACTTTATTGAATATTTAGAATAAACTTATTTGGTAAAACAAACCGTATATTTGTTCTTCGTCGTAATTCGAGGCTGTAAATTGTAATACGTTTTCCAAGATTCGGACAAAGTTACTATTATGTTGAGCATAACTTTGCCATATTAAATTTTTTTCAGTATTTTTCAATTTACTAAAAACCACAGTAGGCAAGGCAGTTATTAATTTACAGGCAATCAACATAAAAAATTTGCAGTGTACAGGTGTTAGTAAAAAGAATTGGGATAAGTGCATAAATTATAATTATATTTTGTACAGGTAAATTCAATTTGTAGTGCAAATAATTAAAACTCGATCCGTACTCCATTTCTTTTATTTCTTTCTAGAAGAAAAAACTGAAGCACTGGACACTAAAGGAATGTTATTAATTTATAAAAATGCAAATCAAGAATCCAACTTTAGTGGCAGCTGCTTTCGTCCATATTTTCTTGAGAACTTCGATATTTATTGTGCCGGAGGACGAAAGTGGCTGTGTTCCCGGCTTGCAAATTGCTGCGTTCATATTTTTTGTTTCGACGTTTCTTTTACTCTACGACTTAAATGTTTTTCCAAAAAAGTATAAAGATGTACCGCAAACAGGGCGCTATGTCGTAGAATTCCTCATCAATATCCTTCTAATTGAAATTGGTACTATTACCATTGGACAAACTTTATCAAAAACAATCTTCATAATTTTAAAATCATTTCTTTTGCAAATTATTCCTAAACTGTACTATTCCATCGGTGGTGATACAATTTTGGAAATCTTAGTAACATTTTTCAACATTTGCATTCTTATTTTCGTTGCAAATGCCACAAAATTTTGGGATAGCCAAATATGGAATCAAATACGTTGTATGTATAAACAAATGTGTGAGGGATGCAAATGCAAAAAACCTGAGCTGGTGCCTACTGCAGAAGAATCAACTGTACCTGATTGCAATTCCAGCGAAGCCGATTCCGAAATAAGAATATTTGCCACACGTAGAAAAGCGTACATTATCAATCTAGATGTAAAGAGGCCAAGAAGACAACGATAAATTATTACAATGTATGAAAAATACTTTTAGTAAATAAATTATTATATTAACTAGTATTTCTGGGCAATTATTTTTTAAACACTATGTAATAAAATTAAAATCAATATTTAAGTCGTTTTCGAAAGTTTTCTGATCCCTTTAGTTGTTAGCTCCAAACATTTAAAAAAATCTAGAGTTTTCGATGCACAGGTATATAAAAAACAATACATTGCAAATTTCAAAGTGTTTTAAATGATCAATTTACCGAGGATCGCACAAAAACAAATTGTTTTAAACGTATGAAAATTCGAAGTAAACAGTTAAATTAGAGTTCGCTTTTTTTCATAATATTAATTTAGTACATACATACATAATTAATAATTACAACCAAAATGGTTTTACAAAGCATTAACGTATGCCAATCTTTAAGAATTATACAATTCTTAATTCCGATTGTGATGCAATTTTTTGGTGTTTGTGTTATGTGTCCTTATCTCAATAAAAATTATAGTTCCGAATACAATTTGTACACTTTGGTCTTAACCGCTGCTGTGAGTGCAGCTGTTTCATTCGCCGCAGTTTCCCTCAGCCCTTCTAATGATTACCTGAAGAAATTGCTAGCTCCTGGAATTTATGCGGTAACCAAATTAGTGCACATCAATAATTTTGAGTAATCTTTTCTTCCTTAGATAATCTTGCAAGTACTTGTTGTTGAGTTTTCAGTATGTGCATTAACGGCTAGTTCCACCTACACTCTTTCGAAGATATGTGCAACTGGGTTCAAGGGGACGAAAAAATTCTGCGCAGGACCTAAAGCAGCAAAGAAAAGCTTCTCCTTTTGGCAAATTTTAGGCTTTTTAGATTGCGTAAGAAAATACATTTTCTAATTCCGATAGGGTAACAAAATTATTGTAAATTAGTTTAGTAATGTTCAGACATAATTTGTATAAGTCGACATATTCTAAAAATAAAAAATAAGTTCTTATTACAAATTTACATTTTATTATTTTACGGCTTTAAAAAAAATAGTGAAATCATATTAAAGCAGTAACAAGACGCTTATTCTATATGACATTAATATAGCATCAACACTATAACAAACCATTCCTAAGGTGAAAACATTAACAGGACGAAGTGAAGTATGTTTTTGGTATAGAGACAGCGTTTTCATCTCCAAAAGGAGCCCCGGCAATGAATGAAACAGAAAGGGCTACAATTGCTTAAATTAAGCTTTTCTTAGCACCATTGCTGAGATCCTTACAAGTTTAATATGTGCTTCATTGGTAGAACATCCTTTTCCTAGATGTTGAAGGAGAAGAAGTCAATTAAATTAATTCGGTGTTGCGTGCGAAAGTCATTCAGAGTTGATAAATGATATAAAACCTTGAATAATTTTGATTGAAGAAAACGGAATTGCTTGAGCAGCGATTTACCTATATGTATCAAATTTAAATAGAAGTTTTTAAAAATATACCTGTATTTTGTACTATTTAATAATTATTATTCTTCTATTTTTTTAAGTTAAACATTTTAAATACCATGCAAAAAAAAATACTAGATATCTTAAAAACAATAAAATATTTAAAATAATTTAAATAGAAATATATTGTGTAAAATGTATAGAGATAGGTGAGATAGTATTCTCATATTAACAACAATTAGTCTCCTTTTCTGTCTCTTTTTTTTATTGAAATCGTTGATGGGGAAATATTCCCAAACATGACCTCGCCCAACATTTTTGTTGCTTTGTATCCACTAAGAGCCAAGAATTTACCATTTCCCTTTTAACAACAATAGCTTGACTGCTTGAAATCCCAGATTAAATTTACGTCACAGCAACGTCATCTCGTTCGAGCAGCATTCAAACCAAATAAAAGCAAAAGCACTTCAACTACATTAAATGCGTTTTCTTTGTCAAGGCCCCAATGTGGATCTTTTTAAAGATTTCCTTTGAGTGGTTCTCTCCAGCGATAACTACCACTGAAATATAAATAGGGTAGTTGTTCAATAAAATTGACCGTGGAGACTGATAGAGAAACTGGATGAAAAAGTATAATATGCTTACAGATTTATGACAAGATTTCAATGGGCAAATATTTATGATATTTATGTACGAGTATAGTATATTCTATATTCATATAGATATCATAAAGATGTAACAAAATCAAAACAAAAAACAAAAGACCGCTTTCCTATTTTTCTATCAAAAGACATTTTGAAGCGCTTATAAATTAATTACAACTTGTCGATGCTATTAAATAATCTTTACACACGTTTGTGATTAGCTTACCTTACTTTATCGCAAATTGCTTCTGCTGCTCACAATGTGGTAAGCTTAGATCACGTGCATATGAGGAAACGAAATGTTTGTTATGTTTATTTCAATGTTTTCAACGTGAATAGTCAAGCAATTGAACTAAACTAAAAACTTTTCGATAGATAAAAGAATGAGTATTAAAAATTCTCATTTTCAGGAAAATGGAATTCAGTAGATAAAATGCTATGCCTAACTTCAACTTGTCAATAAATGAATTTTAACCGTTTTTTCTACAATTGCCCCTTTCCCAATATACTTCATCCTTTTTTAATTTTTAATAAAACGGTTCACTATACTAAAATCATGAGCGAATTGACGGAAAACATTATATGAAATTTCAGGACCGTGTTTGTATTGGTTAAATCAGATCAAGTGATATAAATCCGCAATAATTGCCCCATTCGAATTGAAATGCCTGAAAGTCCTTCTGGAAATGACATGCGAAAAGGGACAAAAGCTTTTAGTGATTTCCTTCCATCCCACTGCCACCCGCCCATTTCCTGAGTGGGTGGCGAACTTGTTCTACTCTGATAGATAGTGATGGAAATGAATTTGCACCCTTATATCTAGACTTCGTTACATTTTCTTTTTATCAACTTTTTACTGAATCATGAAGCAGGTCGGATCGTGAGATGTGTGGAGCTGGCTGCCTTACAGCATCCACTAAGACCCCACGTACTTCCTTTCCCTTTTACACTCACCGTGAGGATGAAGAATGGGAATCCCCATTTTCTGTTAGGTATTATACAATATACATATGTACATTCTATATGCCAGTCGCAAATCTCGGCTCCAAGCAATGGCAAAGAGCTACACTATTCAACCATTGTCGAATGCTGGTCTTTAAAAGCTTTGGATGACCACTTTTATGGTTCAGTCGTTGTCGGAACGCCTTAAACGCTGCGTAGTCCAGAGTGAGTTGAGGTGCTAACATTCATTTACAGTGGAGTTCGAGAAACAGATTAGTGACCACCTGTGTGAATACCCAGACCCACATTTACTGATAAATTATTAACCGAGAATTGAATGCACGTCTCAGAAAATAAATTTCGCAAGCCGTTCTGTGTTTCATTTTGTCAATCACCTGAAAACAAGTGTTATTTTTTTTAATTGAATAAATAGTGGAACGCTGATTTCTTTTGGGATATTTACTTCTGCAGTGTGTTTTAATTCGTAAGTATTATAAAACCCTTAAATGCTGTAATATCTTTCTGCAATGGTGCTAATGAACTCATGTTATTTTGTAAAACGACCTTCGTTTGTAAAATGTTTCGCGAATGCTATCGAATAAAATTACAATCTCAAGTGCATTTTGCTTTTCAGTTTTGCAATAATATTAGTTTGTGGCCGCTTTGCCAAGTCAATTGCAACGGAACTTGCGCAACTTTTAATCTAGTTTTTTTTTCATAGTAAGGTTTTCCAGTTTCCAAGGAGTTCCCAGTGAAACTTTTGTTTTGAATTAATTTGTTAAAAACAAATTACCTACCTACCTTCTTTTTTTAAAAAAAAAGTATTTGATTTTGAACATATCACATTCAATAATTTATTGTTATTTACAAGAACTATGCCTCTTTATGCAGTAATTTCAGTTCAATTCTAGAGGTAATTAGTGGTAGGTATTATGATGGTACGTCATTTTCTTTAACTTAATTAATAAAGCAGGTGAAAAAATTGCTTCCGATCGCGTTTACGAATTCTTTTAAATATTCAATTATGCAAATTATTATGCTTTCTGATGTATAGGATTTTTACTACTGCGTCTAATTTATATAGCACAATATCAAACAACTTTTTCGCAGAAGTGGTTGATAATTTTCATTATAGTGAATTAATTACACTACAATTAAATTAAAATAACCGAATCGTGCTGAAATATTCAAATTATGGAATTTATCAGATTTCTCATAGCTGCTATTCAACTTCAAAAGTTACAAAAGTTACATACAGATACAATCCATAAAGCATTGATGGTAACATGCAGCCTCTTATTATTGGCATTATTTTTCTAATAAGACTGTAAGTGTTTGTTACAAGAAAATTACTTTTTTTATATCCATACACCATGAATAAAAAAGCGATAATTATTAATCGGTCAATGTAAGAAACCCTGAAATATTTCTTCAACTTTTTGGAATACATTAGACCTATATAA
Organism: Leptogaster cylindrica; assembly: GCA_963082835.1. Classification (NCBI taxonomy): domain Eukaryota; kingdom Metazoa; phylum Arthropoda; class Insecta; order Diptera; family Asilidae; genus Leptogaster; species Leptogaster cylindrica. Next base: position 8,132,318 of record OY720105.1, on the reverse strand, counting down.
AATATAATATCTTCTGTTAGCACTATTGCAAGCGTTACTTCGGAATCATTACTTAATTAATTACAAGCATAGATACTAACAATAATTTTACATTCACTGCATACTAACCGAAACTTCTAAGTTCCTCATGTCAAGAAATACTGAATCACCTCAAGTAAAACCACCCAACAACCTTCCGTCAGTAAGTACCTCATTTCATTTAACAGCACATAAACTCAGTAACCTTGAAAATTAACCAAGAAAATGTAATTGAAGAGAAATTCTAAAAAAGTAAAATGATTTCTGTTAACAGATTGACATGGAACCCACCGAATTCCGCCCATTCGCCAAGGAAATGGTCGACTACATTGCGAACTACTTGGAGAATATTAGAGACAGGTACGTTAAATATTTCCAAGTTTTTCAGCTGGTAATGTTATGCAATATTTTACTTACCTTTTTGTTCCTACATAAGTTTTTCACGCTAATTTATGCTTCGTCGAATGATCAGTTGGATCAAGGTCAAGACTGATCTCGACAAGCAATCGTGACTGCATTACTCAAGCACGTAATATACTTTTTTTGGGTGGAAATGAAAGTAATGCATTTCGTTAAAAAACATATTCTGCAATGCCGCGTCATTTATATCCAATATTAGGGAGTAGACGAGGAGTTTATGATTCGAATGGGCGTATCTTACATTCATATATTTGATATACTTACTCAGATTAAAGATATTAAATATACAAATAAGATCATTAAATTACTTATTATAATAATTTTTTAAAAATTGCTCAGCTTAAAAGCACGTGCCTATGAAAGTTGTATGTTATGCTTGGGATATGTACAAGGGCAGGTTTAACAAATATTGATGCCTTGAAATAAATCACGACAATATTCAACGGTGTGACTTGCAATGTCAACTGATATCCTTGGATTTATCACACTTACCCTAAGACAACAGTCGTTTAAAGTGATTGCTCCAATTGATGTTCATTGACTTGTTTAATTGATTGCGATAGAATGTGAGAAATGCGATATCAGTTTCTCATTGGTCTTGCAAGAATAAAACCAGCGAACAGAGTGAATTGCTCATCTACTTAAGTGTTTTCAGGTTAGTCAGTCAATAAACTGGCATATAAAAGAACACTTTAATATTAAATGAATGAGACAAAATTTTAGTCAATTGTCTTGTCGGTTTGTCCATTTGTGATGGCAGACACAAGTTTTTCTAAATAAGCATATATAAAAACGTAAAGATGTAACCTATATGCTGAATGTTTTGCAAATATAAAAAGGAAAGCGTTCAAGAGAAAAGATCATTTCTTCATTCTGCTCACTTTTGCTGGGGTTTTCCCCAATGATGAAATTTCCAAGTTCTCATTCGCGCACGTTGGGAGATTCCGTGATATCAAACTTCGCTGATCAATGGTGGGTTTTCCGTATTTTATCGTGATTTTTGATTTTGTCGTAAAGTTTCTGAAAATAGTTGTGGAATAACCGCAAATAAGATCTCCGTTATTTGTGCAGACTTTTTCATTGAATACTAAAATTGTTTTAAGTAACTTTTTGCTTATATAACTTTTTATTTACATAATATAGGTAATTTTTAGAGAGGCAAACACTTTAAATAAAAAAACATATTGTATGGGAGAGTGGGGTATTCTTGGACACACTTTAATTTTTGCCAAAAACTCGTCATAAAATTACTTTTTCTAAAAATTTCAAAGCTTGGTTTTGTAGTACCCTTGTAACCTTCCGTTTGGTATCAGCAATTTCATCAAATTGTTTCAAATTGTACACTCCATATCAATTGACGCAAAACATCTGTTTTTTTTTATTTTTATTTTTCTTAAGCTATTCAAATTTTTCAAGGGAATATAATATTTTTTCATGAAATTTCAGGCGTGTTTTACCTGATGTTAAGCCAGGCTACTTGCGACCATTGATACCTGATGAAGCCCCAGTCAAACCTGAAAAATGGGAGGAAGTAATGGCCGACATTGAACGAGTGATAATGCCAGGAGTAACGCACTGGCATAGCCCCAAGTTCCATGCTTACTTCCCAACCGCGAACTCATATCCTGCTATTGTTGCAGACATGCTAAGTGGAGCTATCGCTTGCATAGGATTCTCTTGGGTAACGATGATCAAACTTTTATCAAACAAAATCTTTTTCATTTATTTTTTTTTTTAGATTGCTAGTCCTGCCTGCACGGAATTGGAAGTTGTAATGCTCGATTGGCTGGGGAAGATGTTAGACTTGCCAGCCGAATTTCTGGCCTGTTCAGGGGGGAAGGGAGGTGGTGTCATTCAAGGAACAGCCAGTGAAGCTACATTGGTCGCCCTTCTTGGAGCGAAGGCGAAAAAAATACAGGAAGTGAAAAAGGAACATCCAGATTGGGATGAGAATCAAATCGTTTCGAAGCTTGTTGGCTATTGTTCATGTATGCAATATTATCGAAGGTTTTTTTTGAAAAAGTTTAATTGTGTATGGTCTTGCAGCACAAGCACATTCTTCTGTAGAAAGAGCAGGTCTTCTGGGTGGCGTAAAACTAAGATCAGTTGAGGCTGATGGGAAGAATCAGCTGAGAGGAGACACTTTGGAAGCAGCAATAAAAAAAGATTTAAGTGAAGGACTCATTCCGTTTTATGTAAGTTTTAAAATTTTTTTAACGGTAAAAACTTGAAACCATACATTTTAGGCGGTTGTTACTCTTGGAACAACAAACTCTTGTGCATTTGATAAACTTAATGAGTGTGGGCCCGTGGGAAACAAGTACAACGTCTGGGTTCATGTTGATGCCGCTTATGCGGGTTCTGCCTTCATTTGTCCAGAATATCGTTACCTTATGAATGGGATCGAAACTGCTGATTCGTTCAATTTCAATCCTCATAAGTGGATGCTGGTGAACTTTGATTGCAGTGCAATGTGGTTGAAGGATCCTGCATGGGTTGTGAACGCATTCAATGTTGATCCTCTCTACTTAAAGCATGATATGCAAGGATCGGCCCCCGATTACCGCCATTGGCAAATCCCGCTTGGACGCAGATTCAGAGCTTTGAAACTATGGTTTGTTCTACGCTTGTACGGCATTGAAAACCTTCAAGCTCACATTAGACGCCATTGTGGATTCGCTAAGCAATTTGCAGAGTTATGCGTGAAAGATTCACGTTTTGAACTTGCAGCCGAAGTCGCCATGGGTCTAGTCTGTTTCCGTTTAAAGGGCTCCAATGAACTCAACGAAAACTTGTTGAAGCGTATTAATGGCAGAGGAAACATTCACTTAGTTCCTTCAAATATTAAGGGAGTTTACTTTTTGCGGATGGCTGTGTGTTCTCGGTTCACTGTACCCGAAGATATGGAATATTCGTGGAAGGAAGTTAGTGCTGCTGCTGATGAAGTTATAGCAGAATCAAAAAATTAAGAAAAAAAATACTCCCAAACGTGATCGAATAATGAAAGCTAGGGACCAACTATTCATTGTTAAATATTTATTGTAAGCTGCTGTAATTGTAAATATAGTTTCTTTATGTATTGTTATTTTTATATTTTATAGCATTGTTGCTACTTAAAAATTATTTGCTTCTTACTGTACAGTATTAAAAGCATGTATTTAAAAATTGCTTAACTATAGGTAAATATTTATATTGTATTTCTTTAACGTACAAAAACTTGTTTGTTAAATATTGAATTCAATAATTGCAATATTAGTATGTGTTACAAATTCTCATACATATACTATGAACAAATTTACTGTTATATTTCCAGAGAAAAATCTAATGTAATATATGCATTATACATGTATATGATATTATATACTATATACTCAAAGTATAATTTCTAAGTAATAAGTAATAACAAATAAATTAACGGCAAAACAAATTATATTTTGTAATTATTAAGGTATTCAATATTCAGAGCAGAGTATTGCAAGCAATTATTCTTTTTGCCTCACGAATGCCGCTTTGTCGGGCTCCTTCAACTGTACCAAAGCCATCAAATGAGGTTGCTTCTCCTGCGAATAGCAACACAGGAGTCCTTGTCCATTTGTGTGCTGACAACGGCGCAGAGATGGAATCAACTATAGATTCATTCGCCAACAGCGATAAATATGAGGAGCCACCTAGGAAGAGTGGATTATTTGACCAACTAGAGCGTAGGATCGAGTTTGGTAATGGAATGTCCTTATTTTTCAAAACCCTCCTCAGCAAAGAGGTTAGTGTATCCACGATTATTTTGTCGTTACATCTCTCGAGGTCCTCGTTTAATCTACTTCCCACTTTGATTTCAAGAACTCGCTTACTTCCGTACACAATAGCAATTTCAGAAATATCTGAAGCCCAATCTACTTGACCTTGAAAATGCTTGGGATCCCAAATAGGTTTCAGCGTTCCAGTAAACCACGAGAACACTGGTTTTGTATATTCAAAATAAATCTTCAAGGGATGTCCAACTCCCAATTTGGTTATAGCTTCGATTTTGTCAGCAGGTAGTTTCGGAGTGAATGCAATTCCAGCGAATGATTTCATATTTCCTAAAGGGAGAGTGCATATGATATGATCAGCTTCATATTTTGTGCCATCCACACAGGATACGTAAGGACGTTCTTCAGGCATTAAATTAGACCATCGAATACTCTGGACTGGCTTTCCTGTTTGGACATGGTTTTTCTTAATAGCACCGGCAAGTTTCCCAACAACTTCACCCAGTCCTTGACTGATATGAATGGACTGAGAAAACACCCGTGCAGCCTTTGCTAAATGAATAACGCCAACATTGGACAAATCGCATCCCAGAGAACTGCACAGATCCTTGAAAAGAGAGGTGAACACTTGAGTGACTATTTCACTATTGTTAAATAGTTTTTTGTTCATTTCGCTACTTTCAAACTTGAGATAATGTTCACAACTCTCGTTCGAATAGTTTTTCATTGATTCATGAATATTATTCAACAGGGTGTGAAAAGTCCAAACTCCTAACTGCACGGCATTAGAATTTATAGTTTCTCCATTCATAGACGAGTAGAATTTCTCCTCTTGTGAACCTTCAATCATTGCATTTTTGAATCCCATAGATTTTGCATACTCAAAAAGTGATAAGGGCAAGTTCGAAGGGTAAATCCATTTTGCGCCAAGTTCACAAACTGCGTCACCGAATGGAACGGAGTAGATGCGTCCACCACACCTCTCTGCTGCTTCTAATATTAAAATATTTTTTAAGCCGTTATCAATTAGAAAATTAGCAGCTGATAGTCCGCTTATGCCACCCCCTACAATAATAATGCGAGGATGTTTCGGTAATATAACCGAATCTTCAGTTGCAAATGTTCCATAACATTCGCAATTTTGTCGTCTGCTTCTGTTTATTCGTCGCAAATTAGAAAAAACATTTTTTCTCATCAAGAAGTACTTGAAAAAGTTTTTCATTTATAAAGTTTTGTAATTCGGAAATTTCTTTCAAATTTTAACATTAACAAAAATTTAAGTTTTAATTAAGGGCATCAAAACTTTAAAAAACATTTCGTACAAAATTCTGTGGCAATTTTGTAATAGAATACTAGACTGAAAAATCAATTTAGTACTAAAGGTATGAGATTTCATTACTACGCCTTTAATGCTGGATTTACCCCGAGCCCCTTTTAAATGTTGCTGGATTCCCCGAGCCCCCTTTTTCTGACCGATGCCGCACGTTGAGATGATATAATTTCATAAACAGTGTTTGGGTTGGTTGGGTTAAAGAACTATGGAGTACTATTTTCAATGCATGTTTCATGACTTGAAATCTTGTTGAAGTCTTTCTAAAAAGTGAAGAACAAATTAAAAAAGCATGAAAGGAAGAACTTCTAGACTCTAAACTTGCTTGGGTTCGCCCTTGTTGTATTATTCTCGATTTTCTGAAAGGCAAATCGCTCCAAATCTCTGATCTCTCTGATGCATTTTTTTACAAAAATACTTATTTCCTTGTTTGAGAACAAATATTTTTTGCGATAATAATTTTATTCGGTTTTCAGAAATTAGGGGTAGTTCAGAGAGTCCACAAACATTTGATTTGAACGCACGCTACTGCTTAGTAAAAATTAGTACTAATTAGTCTGGTATTTCTTAGACACATTTCGTATGGATACCACCAAAAGCTCGGGCGAAAGCTTCGATCCACATGCAATGCAAATTGACATTTAAAATTAATTTTTAAAAAAAAAATTAAAGCTGATTTTCATTAGCACCGCCACTATCGACAATGAGTCTATCTACCTGAAAAGCTTTCATGGGGATAACGAACAGTGGCTTGCATAACTGGCGAACATTTTGCCCTCATTTAAGCAAACACAAACCATTATTTTCGTAGTTATACCAATTATTTATAGGTACATTAAAACGACATCCTATTGTAGCATAATGTTATATTATTAGCTATAAAGTAAAAAAAATGGTAATTTCATCATAAAAATCATAATATAGAATGCGTATTAATCTATTGCTTGTATTAGGAAAAAATCAACTATATTATTAGAGGAGAAGGTTCTACTCAGCTCAGAAAAAAAGCCCAAAAATTACTCAAAAGTGAAATTTTCAGGTGAAAAATTGTTTTTCCAAAATCTACTGTAACCAGTACAAATAAATTTTGTTGAAGCACTTTTATTCAAAATTTGAATAATATCGGTTGAAAAATAACCGAATAAAATGGAAGCAACTTTTGTTGAAAAATTTCACTTTTGTGTGATTTTTGGACTTTTTTTTGCCCTGAGTAAAATCTCCTCTTAACGCGAATAATTTCCAATGATAAATAAATATTTTGATTGCTGATACATTTTTCAAAATGCGTATATGTGAGAATATTCCAAATAAACAACTCTGAAGCTTCAACTGCAACTTTTCTGATTTATAAATTTCCATCGAATTTCAGAGTTTCATGGTAACTCATTACTCAACATCTATACTGCTTGAACAACTTAAATCCGCATTTTTGTTTTAACTTTCAGGATATTGCCGTCATTAAAATGACATCAAAAAAATTACATATCAAAAAACCAACGCACGTGACATGCATGTACTTTAACGACATTTGTCTTGAAGTCAACTGGAAACTAAACGGCTTCTAGTTCTAATAAATAATTGCGAAAAGAGAGCAAATCCATTGAGCTTGATCTGCTGTTGAGGCTTTCAATCTTGCATGTCTGGTGGAATTCTCAACTGATTCTCAGTTGATTCCCTATGATGTAACATGAAAGGTTCCCATTCAGTATTGCGAAAAATGTTTTCAAACGGAAGCTCTTTCAACGTGAACGCTCTCTGTTGCCTTGACTTGAAGTTGTAGGGCATCCGCAATGAGCCTACTATAATTATGCACATGGTGCATGCATATCAGTAGTTAGCATGGCAATGTCAGTAGTCTGTTGTGAGTTTTTCAAAAAAACAGTAAAAAACGGTAAGAAGTGGTGTCTTTTCTACGCCATTGTATCTACGGTTAAAAAAATTAAGAAGATGTTGGTATTCAAAGACGAGAAAAGAATTGTGTATCATAGTTACCTATTTAATAATATGTATTAAAACCTATCAAAACTCCTAAAAATGTAGTTTTTCTGTAATTTCTTAGTAATTCCAATAAAACAAAAATTTCATAAATTGACGCATAAAAATTACCGTGCATCACCGTCAAGTCGGATGAATTAAGCTTTGTAATTGTCACAAAAAACCGCATTACTAACGGGAACCCCAAACTAAATATTTTTTTCTCATACCTGCATTAAATACTTTAAGTAACTTCAAGTTCAGGAACTTCCCCAGGTGAAAAAACTTTTTTAGAATATTCTTGGTCAAATATTCAAATAATATCTTAAATGCATATAATAATATATAATTCATGTGACACATATAATAATCATTTTTGCTTGTTTTTAATTGTTAAATTTCTGAAGTTTAACAATAACATTTAGAAGAAGCAGCAATGATATCATGGTAGCCAGTTTTTATAAAAATCACAATGTTTCATGAAAAGTAAAAAGATGTTAGGTCATGGCCAATTGTTAATGGTGGTGGGTTATTCTTCTGACGCTGGTCGTAATTTCACTCATTTTAAGTGATCTCTGAGTGAAGGCCCTTGGGATGAATAAAAGCAAATTTCACACTACGACTGGGGGATTTTGGAGTGAATCATGTTCACAGGTCGCTCGACTTCTCGTGTCGTCTTGCTTGACCAGTTTGTTCAAGTGATAAAATATTGCAAATTCCTTCATATCGGGTTTGAGTATTGAAAATGTTTATATCCAGAACACAATGAAAAAAAAAACCGGACTCAAATATACGCTCAATAAATAGACACTTTACCAAATTCAGAAATTATACAAAAAAATTTTGCCTGTGCAAACAAAATTTGCATGTCTCATGTACAAGTCTTCTACTGTGAAAAAAATAATCAATGAAATTTTTATGATGAAAGTTTTTCAAAGTTGCCTTCACTTAATTATCATTAATAAATGATATTTTATTGCTAATTTATGCACTGTAAAATTTACCATCGCAGAATGTTAGTAGAGTGCGATCGGTGAAGATAAAGCAATTTAGTTTATTATAAGTTAATTGGAAAATAGTAACAGTTGGATTATAACTTGCTACTATTGTATGAAGTATAACACCTCGAGAAATGAAATACTCTAATGGTCCTTAATATGGTGCATTTACTAAAAGAAAAAAAAAAATTTATCTACAATAATTATACAATATTTTATACATACATCTTTCTCAACTCTGTTCTAGTTTATTGACGTATGTTAGCAACAGTTTACGTTTTCTAATTTTTTCTTATGTAGAAAAACAATCTTTGCAAACACACCTGGTCTAGCAATTTAAAGCGTGTGCGGGGTAAAGTGTTCACCAACAACGTTTCAAAATTCACTAACAAACAATTTTTATTTGATTTAGTTTTTGATTGATTTTATTCTTAACAAAAAACAATCCTCTTTGCCTTTGGATTTGCTTTTGGATTATGCTCTACGTCTGAAAATAATTTCTAAAATTCTAAGCCAAACAACGTGGCTCCAAAGTTCATACATTTTTTAAAAATTTGAATTCATAATCGTTTCTAATTAGGTTGTTCTTTATTACGTATTAAGTTGAACAGTATTATGTAAAAATGGCTTTTATTTTTTTAAATAGTTATAATATTGAGGTATACATACATACACATAGGAACATTCTATAATTCGTAAAATCTATGAAAAGCAACTTGAATTCCAGTTCCATTCAAAAAAAAAAATAGACAAGATTAATCGGTGTTTGCTTATGATAAAAAAAGCAATCTTAAGGTTATAATGGTAAACACAAAATATAATAAATAATTTTATTATCCTAAAGAAAAATTACAAATGCACAAGTATTAATCCGAATAACAAAAGAAGTAGACTTAGATTCAATCTAATTGCAGCTCCGCTGCCGTCGTTGGCACGAATTTCAGGTACGTAATCTGAGCAGGTCGGGAAATTCCTCGGCACTGGATCCATTTGATTGTGATCGCCCACCTTAAGCACTAGAGCCATACCGATTTCCGCATGAAATTCAATATGACAATGGAACAACCAGTATCCTGGATTATCGGCTTTGAATCTAATTATTGTGTATCCACCATCGGGAATTGTGATGGTGTCCTTGATGGGGGCGTTCTTCAACTTCCGTTTTAACTGTCCATTTCTGTCCATTGCCTTTATCTATTAAAATCAAATAGTAAAAAGTTATGGACATGAATTTATCAAACAAATTTTAATCTTACCATTTCGGCTGTAACGTTTGCAGCAACTTTATCCATGCCGATGACCCTGAAAGCGTTTCCGTGCAAGTGGAAAGGATGATTGGCGTCGTATGTCACACCCTCGTCAATCAAAACCATTTCTACGATGGAGTCAAGTGGAACTTGGAGCACATGACTGCATTCGCAGAAATCTTTCTTGCAATCTATTCCCTTTGCAGCTAAACTACTTTCGTTGCAGAATTGACTTTCGTCCAACTGATCACGGGCGGTCATTAGAGGTGAGGAGGGAAATTTCAGACTAATGTGGTTCAATTGCGGTGTAAAGAGCTTGTTTCCATTAGTTTTTGTAACTTGGTTGAACCCGTACAAGTTTGGAACATGAAAGTGAGGATTGTCTTTGGGATAAAAGTCGTAGTACACATAGAATTTGTAATCCGGCTCCTTTCGGAACAACCAATCATCATCGGGGGATATTGCATCAAGTTCTGTGATGGTCAATGAGTCTGCATGTCCAGGACCAGTGTTTAATGCATTGAGTTGAATTCCACCTGGTTCAAAGTCATATGACGGAGTTCCATCAGGATCGTTGTTGTTAGCACCTTCGTAGTGCAATATCGCTGCTTGATGGGCAGCAGTAAACCGGAGATCACAGTCCATGAGTCCTTTGAATCGAATCCAATAATTTCCAATTTCTTGTGTAGCCTCCAAAATAAAATCGAAACGCTCTCCCGCGTAAGTAGCAAGGGAAGTGACTTCTACCGGTTCAATGTCATACCCGTCAGAGTTTATCACCAGTAGCGTGTGATTGTCCACTGAGATTGAGATGGGACAATTTAGAAACTCAGCGTTTATAAGTCTGAAACGGTATTTATAGCCTTTGACCACATTGAATTTGGCTAAAGGAACCATTAGAGGTGCTTCTAAGGACCTCTTTTCTCTGACAACTTCAGAGGGCTCATTCTGAATTTTCATATTTGAATCATGAATCAAATGAACAAAATCTATTTCTGGTGGCATTGTTCCTAATGGCTGCCAACTATGGGATTCTTCCTCTACTGCAGTGGTATATGCCTCGGCTTCGTTATTTAAAGAAGAAATAGACGGTGTTGTGGTTGGAACAATTTCCGTAGAGCTCTCAGATGTCGACGATGTAACTAATCCATCGGTTGTTTTTTTCATTTCATTTTCATCATATCTACCTTTTCCATTTACCAAAATGTTTGGCGGCTTATTGTCCCCAATCGAATGGTGATGGGAAGAGAACATTGAAGTTCCAGGAATGTGTGCCCAGTCTTGCACAATAATTACATGATCAGATAAATCGAAGTCATACAAATTAGACTGAGGATCCTGAGGCTGCCTGATAATCAGCGAACCAAAACTGCCATCACCTCTTTGCATACCTGTATGAGAATGCCAAAAATGGGTTCCAGCGTGATCGGCTCTGAATGTATAACGGAATGTGGTATGAGGTTGAATGGGACATTGGGAAATGTGGGGCACTCCATCCATGTAAGGTGTACCTCTTTGATGGAGCCCATGCCAGTGAATTGTTGTGCTCTCGCCCATCAAGTGGTTCTTCACATCCACCATTACTGTATCATTCAAGCACACTTCAATCGAAGGACCCGGCATCATCCGATTCACCACTAACACACTGCGGCGTATTCCATCAGCGACTATGCAATGCGGAAGGAAGCAATCGCTTACGTTGTATGGACAATCAAAACAGGCCTTGCTTAGAGTCTCATACCATTCCGCAACGAATGTGTATTTACATATTTTCGGTGGCTCACCTAATTTGCATTCCCGGTTACAAGGATGGTATTTATAAGTGTTCTCATTTCTGATATCTGTATTCAACTCAGAGTCGTATTCTGATTTTTGTGTTCTACATTTCGGACAACAATCTTCGTCGTATACGTCTTCTTCTAAGCAATTTCCGAGCTTTGGACATAATTTTTTGAATGTTGATATCATCGGCTTTCCGTGCATTTCAGAACACTCGAAAAGTGTGCACGAGTCTTCCGCCTTCCAATTGTCGCCAATATTGTAAGTTCTATCTTTATATTTGCATTTCACTTGAACGCATTCGGAACAACATTGCTCTGGGTCTTTACGTAATTCATAGCCCTAAGAATATGTGTTTTAGTATTTTATAATATCAAGTTAAAAGGTATATTTGTTACATCTTCACAATCGAGAGGGCAACTTTTATTCACTAACTTCTCCAAAGGATTTCCATGATCATCTGCAACACATACATGATGGACGCAAAGGTCATTAGTAGTCCATGTTTCACCCAAGTTTTTCAAAATGGGTTTCCCTTCAATTTCCACCAAACACTGAGAAGGAACGGCGTCTGCAATTTTAATTTTATAGAATTTTTACTCACCTGACTTAAATTGATTTAATATTGCTAGTTTCATCTTTTATTCAGATGATTCATTGTTAAGAAAGGTATTTGTTCAATTAAGCATTTTTATAAACTAATGATAGGTACCTACAATAATTTTATTAATTATATAGAAAAGTCGATATCGAGACTGATGTCCGCTCAGATTCGAAATACTTTAATGCAATAATCTGATATAAGAAATCTATTTGCAGTTACACAATATGTACAGTACATCGCTTTATCATTCGTCTATTGACCTGCAGTCTATGAAAACTGATTATCTGATACTAACAATATTGAACAAACGGTATCGGTGCGAATGTTTTATGTTGGTGTAATGATTTTATTTGCTGGATTAACCGCGAATCCGCAAACAGCTTAATTAAATACAATCACGTTTCTGAATGTTTCGGTCACGTAATTGTATTGCTATAGAATTTGAATTTACGATAACAACAAAATTAAAATAATTGGAATTCGTTATTAATAGCTATAAAAATTTTCAAAAATTTTAAAAGTTTTTTTTCCAAAAACGGTAAAAGATATAATATATGAAACAAATCGGATTATTAAATGTTAATTTGAATAGAAAATTTACATAAAATAATTCTATTATAATTTTCTCGTTCAGAGCAGTGCAATTTGAATATATTTACAATTTTGCGGTACTCGAAACACCTGTGCTAATCACGGCACGACATAAAAAAACGGATAGATTTGCAATGAGATCGTTTCTCACTTGATTAGCTAATTATGCATCTGAGGGGCAAAAGATCTCGACCACATGGAAAATCATTGCATTAATTTCCGATTGTTAGGGATCGTGCACATTTATCGTGGCGTGTCATCGTTATTGGAAATTTATACGATAAAAAATTAATTAAGAGATTAATGGAGCAATTTTTCTAAACACGATCTTTCAATAAAATTTTTAAGAAGTAAATGTATGACTTAAGTAAATTTTCACGGAAATTGCAATTGCTGAAATCAGTCAATGCGTGCACTTCGTGACCGATAAATATTAAATACCTATTTTGTGTGAAAGTAAAAAAAAGCAACAATTGAAAAAAATATGAGTAAACAAGCAACAATTTTAACAATTTCAACAATTTTGAACTGTGACTCAAATTGTTTCTTAAATGTCACCACGTAATATTTCTTCATGAAAACGTGGATATTTTCGCATAATATTAAACATGAATTGCTAAAAAAAAATAACAAAATACGATATTTTGGTTTTTCCAAAAAGTAACTATACGCCAATTAGAAAACTTAACATACCAATTGAAAGCGGAAGAATTGAATTCCCAGAATGTAAATTGTAAATATACTAATCAAAAATGCGTTCAATAACAGTCTTCACTTGCCAGTGTTCAGCTCCCTATAAATCTGTGAATCATTTGTTTTTTATCTCTTATTCTAAAAGCAACAACCACAGAAACCAATCCAATAGTGCTCAATTGTAAAATGTACAAGGCCATGATTTGCTTCAAACGGTTCCCATTGGTTTGTGTAATTAAATTGGATTTGTAAAATGATAAATTTTTTAGTCTGTTAATTTAATTACAATTCTTGGCGAAGAGACAAAGATGATTTTTTTTAAACTACGCCCTCACCTGCTTTGAGAACAGAACCGCTTACAGGATACTGTTTTGCAACAGCAAGCATTTGAAACACTAAAATCCAATGCCGGAACATCGTTTCGCCTCCACCTCGTTATGATTGACCTGCAAGGTAAAATGTGCAATTATTTCTAACATCATTAAAGTTTATGATTGTTAAAACGTATTGCATAAGATCAACAGTTTATGTAATATACAAAATCTTCTGCAATGCACAAAGCCACAAAACGTTCTGTAGGTCCAGCAGACAAAGCGCCATCGCCATCGCTTGTGGCTGCACGTAGCGCCTCACAATTTTGTGTTGAATTCAAGAGCCCGCGGCTCACCTAAATCGGCACCTGAATGATCTTGTACTACTTTACACTTCCCCCGGTTATAACAGGTATTTCTGTAATTTCCCTAATTTTTGGCTCCAGCAGTGCATAAGAGGTTCAAAATGCCTATGCATTTTGGAGAATTATTTCAAATTGCAGAAACTTGCTCGACGACTTTTAACTTGCATTGGCAATGGGGGATTTTTTTTCTACTATTAAATATATAATGCATCTAACTAGTTTTAATGTCTTCGCAAATAATACAAGGGAACACAAAATCGTGAAGAATTCTACGCACTTTTACAGGTTATTGACTTAGTGTTTTTGAATTTACAATTCCAGCGTCCAGCGGCTTTCTCAATTTTAGGAACTAAATGTTTATATTCAATCACATTGTAGGGTAATTTTTAATAAGTCCCTTGTTGAATTACAACTGAGAGAGGGTTATTTACAGTGAGAGTTCATTTCGTATGACTTCTTCACTCGTAGTACAATTTCAAAACGATGGGTTTTACGATCTTCAACTGATAAGAAATTTTACTGAAGAATGAAATTACTCGATAGATATGACTTTCTAGAAAATGAACAATTATTCACTCTTGTGCGTATACCTATAATATAGACAAAGTTCCTTAAATATAATTAATTATTCAACAACATTCACCTTGCTAGCTCACAAAAGATTAATTATTATCACTTCAGTCTTTTCGACTGTAAACCGTTACTTAATAGTAAACTTGCAGCAAAGTCCTTTTTAAAATGTTTCAGTCCATTTCATTAAATTAATTATTTTATCACAACACTACACTATAAACCTCCCTCGTCGTCTGGTTGTTAATAATGAGCTGGTCGAGTATTCTTCTGTACTATTTAGTAAAAACTAATTCAACGCCGCTCTCCGCACCTGAGTTTAAATATGAACGCACGGCAACTGCCGAAACATTGACTGAGAGTTTTCCATCTCCTCGACGGCTTTCCAGATGAGACTCACCTGTTCGTTCACCGTCAGCTGACACTTTTGATTCTTTATCGGCGCGACCAGTTTGTTGGATTTACCTGAGATGATCTGAGATAACTGCGATGTCATCAATGTAATCGCATACGACATCCTAAATGAATCACTTTTTTAAACTACTATTTATTTAATAGATAAATACTTTCGGTTTATAAATTAAATTATATCACTTTTTTTCTAATATACATAATTTAATTATCATTTTAAAAGCTATTAGAAATGTAGTTCTTCTAGATTAATAACATAGCTCTACATTTTGTATATGAATAGGATTTATTTCCTTTCCCAATTGTTTGAAACAAATAGATACTAATTGAAAAACAATTAATTTTTTCGAACTGAAACGTTCTGCGTTTAACGACTTTTTTTTTCAAATTACATATTTTATGGAAACCAGATAGAAAACTTACTCCCAACTATTCTGGCACGTCATATATAGACAGAAAAATGAACATTATTGCAAACAAAGATAATATAACACAATAGGCTTAATCGCGTATCATAACACAAATATGTGACATGGAAAAACATGACGTGACATTATATGCTGCATGAAATATAAGGAACATATATCCACATTCCATATTTGAGGGTGGCTGAGCCGATTTTAAATATTTTGGTTTTAATCAGTCGATCAAAAGGGAAAATCCTGCAACGGGGAAGCATTTGAGAAGTGAATTTATTACTTTCTGCATGAGTTGTGCATTAAAATGAGAAAGTATTGAGGTAATTTTTTCAGTCACAAACTGCATCGGTTCTGAGATGAATTCCAAAGAAATACTACGTCAAGTGAGTATTCAGTTGAATGCGCGTACAAGTATGAATAATCAGTCTTGATTGCCCTTGGCTAAGTTCGACGACTACTGAAGCGCATTCAACCAATAAAATGTAAGACAAAAAACCTTGGCATAGGAAGTGTCGTGGTTATTGCTTTAAAAAATAAAGTGGATTTTACGAACAATAAAAACTGCTTTATTCAAAAAAACATCTTAAATTAAACAATTAAAATTTTCCCACAATATAACAATGGTATGCGAAATTTTGCTAAGAGTGAAATGTTATCAAATAGATAGGTAATCATTTAATCAATAATAATTATGAGGTCAAGGCTTTACGTTATATAGCCATACTTGGTTCTTTAGGTATAAAAAAGAAATTACAAAGTATTAATGAATTCAAAACAATGCATTTTTGTAAACACAACAAAACATCATTTTATAGCATACAAATTCCATTTTCAATATTCCAAACTACAGATTCATTGAATTCCTCTAATGTATAGTTTTTATTTTGCATCAGGAATTTATTCAAACTCACTGCCTGGCATCTTCCATACTTCAGAGAATGATTCCAATCATTGTTCTTCATGCTCCTTCGCATTTTAGGAAATCGCAGTGGATAATCACAATCGTAATGTTTTTTATTTGCTATTGTAAATTTATTGGTGTATAATTTTTCACATAAGAAGCATTCAAAATCCTCAAAAAAAGCATTTTGCTTGTAAGATCTCTCCAAAATAGATTTTTTTAATTCCTCATTTTTGATGGGATTAATTTGGGAATATTTGTGGTCTAAATACTTATTATATTCGTAATCGTTTTCATCCAAATACTTCAAATGTTTCGCTAAATCTTTGGGACTCTCAAAATCACTTATTAATATAGCTGATTTCTGGTTTGGCATCCAATCCTGTAAAAGAAATGTGATAAGCTGTATCAATGATAATATTTTATCCAGACGTATGAAATTTCAAATTAACTTTTTGGTAATCTCAAACAAAAAAAAATTCAGTGCTGTGCCTTGACTAACCTCCGAGATAGAAAAAATGTTATTGTGTGACTACGCGTCGTGTGATACACGCGTCATCTAGTACATAGTACACTGTTTCCCCTAAAATCCGATATCAGAAATTATGCGCGTAAGTGATACGGTAGCAAAGATTTAAATAATATTAGTGTATGATGTAACGTTTTGTTTCATTTTATAACGCGAGGCGTGACAATGGCACAATCAGCGCATAAAATACCAATCCATGTTTCATCTAGTAGGCGATTCCTTCCTCTAAAAAGCGATACCAAATTTATTCATGAGTGGTTCTGTTGCAAAGATATAAACGATATTATTGTTTAATGTACTTCTACATTTGGCTTTTGCAAGTGACTGTAAATCGTTCAGACCGAATTTAAAGACGTTTCACGTTAAAAGTTGAAATGTATTACTACTTATATCCTTGTTCTCTGTTACACATTCCTTACAAATGACTTACCTTGATTGTTGGTGCACCAAAGTATACTGGAATCGACCCGATAATAAGAGGTCGCCAAAACTTTTCTGTAATGTAGTCATTACAGACTGCATTTTCGTAGGCAATGATAAATTTGTATCTTGCTAAAAACCTGTAGAACTCCTCTTTGTCGATAGTCTTCAGATAGTCTCCAGAAAGACTAAAATTATAAATATGTAAATACGAAAGGACTGGGCAAATTTAAATCTTACCTATCTGGCATTTTTTTGTTATTCAAACATTTTCCATAAGAATCTACGTCAATATACTGCATAAGTTCCTTCACATACTCATCTCGACCAGACATTGTATCACAAATTGATTGAACAAAAGCAACAGGGGCTAAGTTCTGCTTCCTTCTAATCTTGGTTTTTTCACCCACTGGGACTAGAAAACGTTTAGATGTAAGACGCTCGACACTATCTACATATTGGGTTGTTAGGGGCAAATTGCTATATCGGCTGAATGTCGAGGTTATATTAAAATGTTTTAAAATAGTTTCATATTGAATATATGGCACATTCTTCGGTGACTCTTCGTGCATTAAAGCCCATACATGGTGAGGTAATCGTGGTAATGGCAAATCAGTTATATTCATGTCCGATGCATAAAATGCTATGGCCTACGAATAAAATATGAACTAGTGTTGCAATTTTACAAATTTTCACCAATTTACCAATGGCCCAGAGTATTGTAGAAAACTACGTCGACCTGTGAAAGTACAACTAAAGATCCCACATTGTCGCTTCCTGTGATATTTGGGGAGAAGCTCTGTCCACCATAAAATTACTGGTTGAAGATGAATCGATGATCGATGCTGTAAGATAACATCAAATAAATAAAAAACGATTCACTCTGCAAAAATTAATCAATTCCTACGTTGTTTTTCCATATTTTCTGGATAACAAAAAGTAGTGCACAGAAAAATATGATGATTAAGAATACTCTTTTATAATTTCCTATCCGACCACTGAACATAGTTTACAAATACTCTATGATGTGAACATTTTAAACTCCGGGAACTTAACACACTCAACCTTGAAAATCCTGCGATTACATTAAGCGATATCAACTTCCCGACTTTATCAGCATAAGAACATTATTCATTTCGAGAAATTGATAAGAAACAAAAACTAGAACGTTCAAGGAGTTTTATCCCGCACAAGCACAACAAAACAATAGATCCCAATAGCCTTCTTCTTGTTTTCTTTTCCTTAATTTCAATTGTCGCAAGGGATCATAATATTCTAATAGATCTCTGCATCCACTTAACTCTAGGAACAAATTTCCATTACGTAGGTTCTTTCACAAAAAATTTATAAAAATTGTCGTTATTATTTCAGAAAGCTCTCATATTAATTATATACTTACTTACTTACATTTTTGTAAAGATAAAGTATTTAAATTCATTTTTTACGTTTATACAATGTTGCCCACACGTACGACCAAGTTTGCGTAGTAGTAGAGCAGAGAACATTCAGCGATTGAAACCAAGTTTCACGCTGAACTGTCATCGATCATCGTGCTAATGAACAATATTTAATAAATTTCTTAGTTTATCGCAGTAAATAAAGATTTTAGAAATGAGTGACGATTACCTGAATAAACCACTTTCATTTGGAGGTCCTGGTAAGTTAAAATTATTATGCAATACATAGTAATGTGCTCTATTATTTCTATAACCTCTGGATAATTGCAGCAATTGAAGCACCCAAAATGACCCCCCTGTCACCCTATTTGAATTATGATTCCCGATTCTTACAATCTCAACCCGAGTTTATTTTCCCTGAAGGCGCTTCTAAACAAAGAGGACGATTTGAACTTGCATTCTCACAAATAGGCACATCAGTAATGTTAGGCGCCGGTGTTGGTGGATTAGCTGGATTTTACAATGGAATTAAGGCAACAAACGCAGCAAAACAAACAGGGAAGTTAAGAAGAACACAGTAAGTAAATGCCATATATTTTTCGTAGTTCATTTCCTTTTCCTCTTTATTGCAGTAATCTACGTTGCCGTTTATGAGACATTGAATAATTTGAGATAAAAATTACTGTTGATTTCAGGTTACTAAATCACGTAATGAAACAAGGATCTGCCACAGCAAATACATTAGGCACTCTTGCTGTTATGTATTCTGCATTTGGTGTACTGCTGCAGTGGGGTCGAGGTGAAGACGATGAAATAAATACAATTCTGGCTGGAACAGGGACAGGCTTACTGTATAAATCTACAGGTATGGGACTGATTCAAGACTAAAATATCATAACTACACGCTAAAATTTCAGCTGGGCTCAGAAAGTGCGCAATTGGTGGAGGCGTAGGTTTCGGGTTGACCGCTCTTTATTGTCTTTACACGTTATCCAAAAATTCGAACAAATTCAATGTTAAGTCGTACATGTAAACGATCGCCGTCTGCTGTGGACGTAGTGAGATAGATAGTTCCATACCAATTTAGGCAATGGAAAAAGATGTTGTACATATTCAAGTCGAATAAATGTAATAGTTGTTAATTTTGAAAGTTCATTTTTTCCCTGAATTTGATTTTGGCTGATAATATACAAAAACCAATTTTAAACTTTGAGCAATAATTAACAGAATTTTTCTGGCTACATAATAGGGAAATGTAATAGAACCCGTAACTCATTGGCTTTTTATAATTCGATAATCGAGTCCGTCAATAGCTGAAAACGAAGGTGATGAAATAATTCAAACGTGGTAAACTCAGAAATTACAAAACGAAATTGGCATAACACCATAATAATATAAGAAAAGGGTAAATGAATACTGGTATTCAGCATAGCCACAATGTGGAAAGTGGAACTCATTGAATTTGTTTAGGCTTTCACTGAACTTCTACTACAATGCTTACAAAAATTTAGTTAATATATATATATAATCGGTACACACAATGTACAGGGAAGATTATCTTTAGTTTTGAATAACTTCAACAGTATTTCAAATATATTTATAATTCAAGAATGAATTAGATATATAAAAATATTACATAGGTACGTCTGCTTGATATATATAAAATCTGAAACCCGCGCAGTATGGCGTCGTCGGGTGATGTGAAAATGTCAAGGCTTTTGAAATTAGCGCAGAAATTTAATTCATTTTACTTAGGAGGTAAGTGTAATGTATGCATTTTATCTTATAATTTGTAGAACAATTAAAGTTAGAAGTGAAAAAGATGAATTTTCTGGGATATATGACGCAGAAGTATATCGATCCGGCAGCTTTCTAATTTTGTCCTTTTTAAGCAGGTTTTTATCATAGATTTATAGTATTCATACATTAGTGGGAGTATATTGGAATTTTTAGTTGGGCACAGAACCGAATAACGCAATGAATTTATTGTGTTTTCCTCAAATAATACATTATGCAAAAAAGTGCCTGAAAAAAGATGTCAACAAAAGTTTGACATATCGCAATCAGCTGTCAAACTCTTGCTTATAAACATTGTTATGCGAATAGCGTTTCTGGCGCTTGGACCAAGATTCCATAAACAAATGCATAAAAAAGAGACACAACCCAATTTTCCATTTCTTAGATTTATTTACTCCTTTTTTGCTAGGATGAATGTTTGAATGATGGGTATCAGCTCAACATTTGTTTTAATGGTCGATTTATATCGGCAAATCAATTAAGAAGATAACTTGATTTTCACAAATCTTTGAGAAATGTACATATTTTTAAAACATTACCCTGCATACTTCACATCATCTGTAATTTTTCAATTACAGGATGCAAGAGGGGAGAGATTCAACCATTTATCGTCGAAGGAAAACAAGTAGGTTTAATAAGATCCGACGTCTTGAAGCATCTCTTGAATTATCCAGAAGTATTTTGTGTTAAGGAAGGTGACCTGAAACAGGTGAGTTTATTTTTAAAGTAAAAACAAAAAGAAATTACTGTAAGTAAATATTAACAGGAGAGCATAGTAGAACTAAATCCAGCCTTTCGAGATTACGCCGAAAGAACAATCAAAATTGATACCGTGCTCCGTGAGCTCAGAGACAAGAACGTCTTCTCTGCCCTTAAAGGGTGGCGTGATGAGGTATTTTTTTAACTGTGCATATCAATGAAATTCCCGGACAATTTTACCCTTTTTTCAGTATTATGAAGTAAAGTACGGACATTGCAGTCTTTTAAAAATGGATCGCTCAGCCACATGCTTATTCGGCGTCCGCAAATACGGAGTGGACATCAACGGCTATGTAAGACATCCTACAAGAGGACTTTGCATTTGGCTCCAACAAAGATCAAACACAAAGGAAACTTGGCCTGGGAAATGGGATAACATGGTTGGTGGAGGTCTTTCTGTTGGTTTTGGTATTAAAGAAACTGCAATCAAAGAAGCTGCAGAAGAAGCTTCTATTCCTGATCATCTAATAACTAATCTTATTTCCGCTGGTTGTGTCTCCTTATTCTTCGAGAGCGATGAAGGACTCTTTCCAAACACGGAATTTGTTTTTGACTTAGAGCTTCCAATTGATTTTGTACCAACAAATTCAGACGGGGAAGTACAGACGTTCGAATTATTGCCGGCTGCTGAATGCTTGGAAAGGGTTTTCTCCCCAGAATTCAAAACAACGAGTTGCCCAGTAGTCGTAGATTTTTTAATCCGTCATGGATTCATTACAGCAGAAAACGGTAGGAAAATATTTTGCTTTTTAGTTGCTTTTACATCTAATTTTTTACCTTTTATTTTCAGAAATAAACTTTACCGAAATCGTAGAACTCCTTCATGTACCCCTGCAGTCCCTTTACACATACAAGTCACGGAATTCGAATTCCATAAATAATTTGGAGAACGGTTTCATAGAGGGACAACAACAAATATAAATTTTTAGCTGAACGTATAAAGTTTTCGTAGTATAGCTAATGTAATGGCTATTGCATGGTAGCCACATACAGGTATTCAAGCAATTTTTAACCAAAGTGCTAGGAAAGGTTAAATATTTTGTACTTTATACATGGGTTTAAGCTTTTGACTCTAACCATATGTAGAATTTTCTAGAAGTGAGTAAATATCTGTGTCGTTGCTTCAAGTTTATAGCGTGGCTTTTGATTTTTGATAAATAAGTATCTTTAGAACGATTTTGTTGGTAGCGTTAATATAGACATACATATTTTAGACCGTAATATTAAGGCAAGGGGCGTTTCTCCACAACTTGCATTTTCGATTTTATTTAATATTTTCCAGTGTTTAAACTTTTCAGTAAGCAATGTTTGATAAAAAAATTGTTGGTTAAAGTTTTTATTTATTTGAATATTATAAAGTACTTGTTAATATATAAGAGCATGTTTTCTGTTGATATTTTTCGGTTGAATTGCACAACGGTAATTTTGGGATACCATTATTGTACAGTCATCTTAAATGTTTACGCACAAATTTCATATTAATCGAATATTTCTCATAATTACAAAATTATTAGTCTAATAAAAAACAAAGAATCAGATCTCTAGCTCCGCATCGAAAACAATTTTATTTCACATAATGGTTTGACCAAAATTTCATTGGCGCAAATTATTCCTAAATTTATATTGCAACTTCAGGATTCAAAATTAATTTAAGTTTTTTAAATGTAAAACTATTGAACCAGAGCATTATTTTTGGCCCTTAACAGTTACAAAATAGATCAATCGCTGTAAGTGATTTGCAATAAACATAACTGCTGAATTATAGACATAACGTGTCGCTCTATTTTGAAATTTTTTGTGATAAATCGTACAGTAAAATTTTTCATATAACGATTTTCATACGCATATAATTAATATTATTATAAGGCTATAGTTTCCAAATTGTGATGCTCCCTCAAATAAAGGCATAATTTCTACTTGTATAATTGTTCAAGTGTACTGAGTTGTATAATTGTTTTTATTAATTTATGTTAAAACTCGAAGCGATCTATTTGGAAGTATTATAGAGTATTATTTCAATTGGGATTGTTAATTAGGGGAGTGGTTATGTCTTTTAAATTATCATAAGTTTTTGACATGCACAATTATCTTAATAGCTGAAAATTTTATATTTCAAATATAGTTAACTTATCAGACAACAGAGCATTTTTATTAATTACTATGCAATTATAAATTAAAGGGTGCGGTATGAAATAGATATGAAGAAGGTAAAAAGTTTTAGAGCATGGACTTAACCAGAAAAAGGTAGTTATGCAATGTAAGTATACCTGAAATCTTAAGAAACATATCTAGTAATAGCAAGACAACAAAACTGGATGAAAATGTAATAGATTTCGGAATTCCTGAAATTCTTGCATATTCCTGAAAGCCCATTTCATTCGATTTATTCTGCAAAATGACTGATGCTACTAACACTGCACATTTCACTTTTCCTGTTTCTCTCGGCTGTCAAATTGTGTTTCACTCCTCTGAAGAGCGATTTTTTAGTGTTAAGGAAATTTTAACAAATAGAGATATTTCAATAAAATAAACACATAAAGAATATAAAACTAAGCCCAAAAAGTATAAATTTACTTTATAATTCGATATATTCCATTCATAACAATCTAAATGGAGTCGGAAGACGCAAATAACAAAAAAGCCCGCGGTCGTGGAAGGGGTGCTAGAGCTCGAGGTAGAGGAAGAGGTCGTGGGGGGAGGGGACGGGGGAAGAAAACTACACGCATAGTGTCTTCAGATGAAGAAATATCTCAAGAACAGTCGGAGCAGGAAATTCCGTCGACACAAGTAAACATCGACACAGCTGAGACTGCCAACAATAAAGAAAATGAAGTAATCTCAGCGAATGAAGAGATTTTGGTGCCACCCACAAGTAAATTATTTATATTATTTTTGATTAATTTATGCATATTTTGTCCCAACATTTGCAGTTGATATGGAAGCTGATATTTCACAGCTTGAAGCTCCTACTTTCACCACAATTTCCAGAGGTCCACCAGAACCGATGTTACGGTTAAAATGGGCACACAAGGTTTCTCTTATTGGTGAGAAAGTATTGAATCCAATGATCCATTGCTGTGATCAATGCGAAAAACCAATTTTGGTGTATGGTAGAATGATACCTTGTAAACATATATTTTGTTTAAAATGTGCTCGGGCTGAACCAATTAAAATATGTCCGCGATGTAAGGATAAAGTTGTAAGAGTAGAACAGTCTGGTTTGGGAACTGTTTTTATGTGCACTCATGGCGGTAGCACATACGGAAACACTGGATGTAGGCGAACTTATCTCTCCCAGGTAAACCAAAGTTAGAACAAAAATGTCTACAGTTTTTATGAAAAACAATTTTCAGAGAGACTTGCAGGCTCATATAAATCATAGACATGTAACACCACAACCAATTTCGGAAAATCCCGCTCTAAAAATAACTCAAGTCATAGATAGCAAAACAACAAGTGTTCCTCAGAGAAAAGTATAACGATGATTTCTGAATTTAATCGCTCACTGCTCTTTTAAGTCAACAGAAGCGCCCACTCTACCAACATCTTCGGCGGTGACGACAACAAGAACGCAGTCTAGGCTGTCTTCTTCACAGCAATACTCATCGAGCATACCTGTTGTTCAACCATCATCATCCAGAACAAATTTAATCAATGTACCGCTGCAAGAAGCTCAACAGGCACTTGGAAAGGTGACTTTGCAGCAGCCGGTTTCTATTAACCAAACTATGCACAATCATCACGTCTCTGAAGCGTTAGCTGCTGCTGTGTACTACAGTTCATCTCTTCAGTCGACCGGGACATATAGTGCGCCCACCGTTCAGACAGTCATGACCCAAAACTATGGAACCATACCCACAATCAGCCCTCAAACAGGTAATCTTTCATCAATAAGTGGTGCAGCTTCAACGTAATCCGTGATTCCATAATATACAAGTTTCCCAAGCAGCTCAGATCAGTTCTCGACCATCTACTGTTCCACCGCCACCGGCGCCCCCTCAAACTCCAGCTTATTATGCCGCTTATGGACAACAATACGGACAGATGCCACACTATCAATATGATCAGTCCAGTTGTAACCTCCCACCATACTCTCCAAGGTATTGCATTTCCAAGTTTTCTTCAGAATAGTTTTAAGCGGCAGTGAGACCGACCTCTCTTAATTTAATTTTTTTTTTTTAAATTTCTGCAAGCAATCAAAACAATCAGCAATGGAATCAGCAGCAGTACTATAGATGAATCAGAGAGTGCGTGGAAGAAATTCTAAGGCAAGAAACATTTCATCCCAAAAATTTAGAGTGAGTGTGTACATAATGTAAATCAATTCAGAAAGATAACAGCCCACGTGATAAAAAATAGATATCACAATAGAAATCAACGCTGTACACCATTTGGATAATCGCTGAATAGTAATAAATCGTAGAGTAGTAGGAAGTAAATCAGTAACAATATTCTAAACGAAATTTTTAACAGTAAAGTAATATAAAGTATAAATAAACAAAACAAAAATTTGCATCCTAAGAAATTGTATTTTTTGTATTGTAGTTCTTCAAGAGAAAGTAAAGTTTGCTACCTTTGAAAATCGCTGCATTCGTAGTTTCAATATATTAAACGCATGTAAAATTAGAAATATTTTTAATACATACTTTCACTCGAAACACTTTCATTAAAGCTCATTCTATACGTATGTACAAAAATAATGTGACTTGGAGACAAGGAACTTAACATTAAAATAGATTTCTGTTATATGTTATGAGTTATGTTATATACAATATCCTAAAAACAAACTAGCCATTAGTTCGCATCATTACAGTACTAGTCCAGAGATTTATCACTTGCTTACAGGTGGTATCTCACTGTCTATACTTATAAGCGTTTCTGTGCTCGCAAAGTTTGAACTCCCACTAACTGGAATTGAATGTGCTGGAGCACTCGGATTTATGTTATGCGTTGCAAAAGGCTGCTCATTGGACGAAGGATTTGTGTGTCCATGCGAATGGTGATGAGCCTGATGTGCATGCGAAGGAATTTGATGTTTCCCCGTTAATGGAAACGATTTCGGAAGGGTGTGGGTTCGGTTGGGATCGGAAGTCTTAAGCCTTTCACTAAGCGCTTTTAGAGCAATTTGTCTGAAATTCAAAATGACATATATTGAGGAACATCAGAACTTTGTTATATCATGTACCTTCTTCGCTCTATGTCATGTGGATCTACACCTGGCATGGATATTGCAATCGATGTCAATGATGTTGTGGAACTTGATCGGGGTGGAGCTGGTGGCCTCACTACGCCAACTTTTAAGCAGCAAATATACAAGGGATTTACCAAAATATTAATTACGGGTTGCATAACATTCGGGAAAAAACTGGCAAAAGTAAAACTTTCAGAGCTATCGCCTCGGCCATTCGGATGCCATTGGTAGAATCTCAAATAAATCCAAGACACTATTAAACCAGAGCAAAACATGGCTGGATAAGTTCCATCTAAGAGTCGTATGACCCATAGAATCAGTGATGCAAATAATACTGTAAGGGGAACATTCCTGGAAAATGAAAGACAGAGGTGTGCTTATGTAAGTTGAGAGTGGAATGAGAATAGATTTACCTGTTGGTAAATTTTCCCAATCGCGTTTTCGCTATCAAATGATCGGGCATTATTTGTCGAACAGCTACACTCACTCCAGCTACATATCCGGCTAGCCCGTGAATATGGACTGTGAATAATAGTTCTGAATTTTTCGTGCACATATACACGAATAAATAGTAAAACGCTGAAATAATTGCAACTCCTAAATTAACTATGCCAAAAAATGTAAACATCTCCATTTGACCCCATAGTGGTTCCAATAGTTTACCACATAGCCCCACTGTTATTATGTCTACCAGTACTTCCCAAAAATGCAGTTCAATAAAACAAAAGGTAAATGCAGTCCAAACCCAAAATGATGGTGGCAAAATATAACCCGGAGTGACACTTAGCACTTTTATTGCCGTATCAGAAAATGACAGAAAATAGCCGCATATTGTTACTAAGCAAATAAATGTTATCACTGGAGATGTATTTTTAAGTAATGCCGAAAATTGCTGCTTTAAATACGGAACATTACGATGTAATGTTCGAGTTGTCGCCATTTTTCCTACAACTCTCTTTTGCGTCAAATTTAACAGATGTGGAAATGTCAGTCAAAGCTGATATCTTTTTCCGCAAGATGTCGTAATGCAAGAAACTTGTTGCTGGTAGAAAATATCGTTCTTTGGAAATTTTGGATTCCTATTATCCTACTAGCAAAAATACAAGGGGAATTTCATATTTGTATTTCGTTTAACACAGTATTAGGAAAACGTAATAATAGCAAAGAACGCTCTAGGTATTAAGTTTGATCAATTTGATGAAAATTAAAATTATTACTTAAATATGGCACTACTTTTCGGTTGGAAGAAAAATTGTTGCTAGCTGTTGTTTGCAACATTGTGAATATGTCAGTTATAAAGAATACAAAACGTGGGGGTTCTTAAAAGCACACTACATTTTACTAAAACAAGAAAAGCGGTTCATTCGGCTTCGGCGTCATGGGAAAAAC
This sequence comes from Leptogaster cylindrica, assembly GCA_963082835.1. Taxonomy (NCBI): domain Eukaryota; kingdom Metazoa; phylum Arthropoda; class Insecta; order Diptera; family Asilidae; genus Leptogaster; species Leptogaster cylindrica. The sequence goes on along the minus strand of OY720105.1, from coordinate 8,104,456 downwards.
TCGTAAAATAAGAAATCGGTCGAAAAAAGTTAATCCGCTGGGAGTACCGAGTTTGAAGGAATTGGAAAATGGGGAATTATCCGATAGTGAATTCTACCCGCACGGTCCAATTCAAGCAATTACAGAGCAATTACAATCTGCAAGTATTGAAGAAAAAATGAATGCATTACAATCACTGGCAATCTTGGCTAATAATAGACAGAAAGTGGTGGACATATGTGCGAGTGATATTATAAGAATTGCCGCTCCATTTCTTACATACTCCAATCAAGGTGTACGAAACTCAACTGCCGGAGCCCTACGAAATTTGTCAGTGAATGGCTTTGAGGTATGCGAGCATATGGTGGAACAGGATGTGCTCACTCCACTGCTAGCTCTTCTAAACGAATACGCTACCGAGAGCAATTGGACTCCGGTATTCGATTCTTCAATGGAGAATCAACTCGACGAAAAGTCCGATACTTTCGTACAGGTAAAAATCTTTTAAAAACATTAATTGGAAAGCATCTATAACAATTTCTTATCTCCAGGCAATCAATTTGTTGTGGAATTTGTGCGAGAGTACTTCCGTTGCACTGGACAACTTCAATCAAACGCACATACTTGAAAGTTTTATCCGATGCTTGGATCATAAAGTGTTTGGATTTCATATAGCAATAGCCGTAGCTCAGTGTCTGCTCGTAATTTCGGAAGACAATCCAAATGCCTGGGTGATATTAAATAATTTCCTTCCGGAACTCATTTCCTTATTAAATATTGACGGAGGAGGAGACTCTTACCCCCATCTGTTTCTAAGTACTCTAAGCGCAGGTACACTTAAAATACTGGCGATTTTTATTATAATAAAGTTTACATTTGTAGGAATCATATCAAATGCGCCAGCATTAGCAGCTGCTCATAACAATCAAATTTTCACAACTGTAGCCAAAACGTTAGATGTTAATCATAGAACAATCCTTGGTCAAATAACAAGTAAATTACCTCTGGTCGAACCATTCGAAAATAGTGTGGATGATAGCTCTAATTTTGTGGAAGGTATTGCTATTATTAATCATAATAAAATTAATAAATTCTGATTAATCTACATTTGTACATTAGAAGAATCAGAAGAAAATGCTTCTCTTCGTCGTCGTCGGGAAGATCTTCCATCAAAAATTGAATTAGAAGTCAAGCACATTGAATACTTACTAGAAGCGCAGAGAGTTTCCATTGAAATACTAACAAATGTCTGCAATTCCGAAGATGAAGGTATACGATTTAATGAGTTTTATTAAATACACTGTTGCACTTGAATATTTTTAGAATGGCCTGACGATGAAAATAACGATATATCTGATAACGAATCTGTTCATGACTATGATGTTTCAAACAGAAGTAGTTCTTCGAATTTGCCTCAAGCAGATAAGCTTCCAATAGAAATTTTAGAGGCAATAAAATCATTAAACATTGTGGAAAAAGTAAGATGATTGTATAAGTACATTGAATATTAGTTAAAATAAATTGTTTTTCCGTTTTAGCTATGGCAGCGGGCTCAACCTATTCCAAACAATGTACACCAGATTTTGAGAGAAAATTATTTTCCCCTCGTAAAAAAGTGATGCAATATGATTTTATTAACTAATCATTTATAAACCAAATCATATTTTAGGATAAAAAGTCTTCGCGTTTCTGCTTTTCTATGTCTACAAAATTTGTGTAATTCAATGTCAACTGATGATCTTGGCGGACCGGCCGCAATATACAATGTCTGGCTAGATATAGGCCAACAAGTATTTCAAGGACCACAGGACCCTGTAATATTAGAACCATCGACATCACTAATGAGAGCTGCACTAGAACATTTAAAAAACAGTTCTGATTTGTTCAAGCAAATTACGGAAAACGATTTGCAGGTATATAAAACGTGATTGCAACTTATTTACAATAAGTCAATACACTTGTTTTCCAGCTTATGTTGAATGGTGTTCAAAATTGCTCGGTGCCGGAAATTCGAGCGAATTGGCTGCGAATGCTCGGCATTATGGGATGTCTCATACCAGAAAATTTAGTGAAAGTCATAATGGCTTTTATACTAGAAACTAGTTTAAAGGTAAGCGGGCTAGATGTGCATAAAAAGGAACTGTGAAACAAAAAATATTTTAGGAACAGGACGCATGGGCAATGTCAGAAGCAATAGATGCCCTAATGGATATGTTTGCAGACAACGATTGGAATGAAATAGCAATAGAGTTGAACTTATTACAAAAATCAAAAGAACTGGAAAAACAGTTGAAAAATAAGGTACTTTTGTATAAATATAGTTGAAAACATTATTTCCCTTTATTTTAATAGGTAGATTAAGCTATAACAAATTTTGTCTAAAATGTACATTTAATTTTAGCTGCGACAACAAAAACGGGAACTAAAGGATAGATATCCAGCCGTAATGACCGTTCGAACAAACCTTGGGAGGTTTACAAAATATGTTGAAAATGAAATGAAAACGTTTGCAGCAAATAATTCAAGATAATTTTTTTCTTATGTTAATTTTATTGTTATAAAACTTTTATAAATATATAAAATGTCCTTTCAAGTCGGTCTATTTTGTAGACTTTTAATATCTTCTTTAATTTATCCGTATATAACGAATACACTAACAAAGAACAAAATAACACTTAACCGTACGAACTTGGAACTTCCAGTGGCGGACGAAAGTGTATATGTTTATGTATATTAAATAAGAGCACCGTTGTTTTCGATTTGCTTTTATGCGAAAGTTGATAATAGAAATTTTAAAATATTCACAGTTAGCCCAGTATATACGGGTTTTCAGCTTACATTAATTCCGACAAAAGTTTTTTTTTCTAGGATCCTTTGGTATGGTGTGAGTATGCCAAATCTAAGTTTGCGACCTCGAAGGTGGGGGAGACAACTTTTGGTGGCCGAAAAACTTCGAAATTTTCGGACTTTTTCCAGTATTTCCCTTATATCTTGTAACTTTACGCAGCAAATACGCACTTTTCGGCAAATATATTTCGCACGCTCGCTAAGACAGTTTGAAACAAACTGATTATATACTTTGAAAGATATTTCGTATTTCCCCTGCCTTTTTACTAAAACAAATTTACATAAGCAAGTTCACATAAACAAGTTTTTCGCACAGGCTACTTACACACAGGATCACACTGCAGTCTCCTTCCTAACAAAGGAATTATTAGGGATTTCTGGCAACTACTTGACAGTTTATTGCACCTCAAGGATGTGCTGTATTAATAATTAATGGACGCCTTGTAATTTTCGGAAGGAAAAAATTGAAATGGCCTTGCAAATTTTGTGAGGGGTTTTTCTGGTTAAATTATTTTGGTACAGTCTTCAGAAATACCAATTTATTTGAAAACAAAATAATTGTGCGAACTGGTATTCAGAATATTGAATATTAAAATGTGATAAATTATCGTCGTATTTTTTGATTAATTTTTGTTCTTGTGTTTTTGTTACTTGTTTTTCGTTATTTTTACAATAACCAGGACATCTTCGGTTCGATTCCCGACGAGATCAGGATTCTGGCTTCATCTAAATTAAGTATTTTAAACTTGTTTTTATAACATTTTTCCAACAAAAACATACCTTGCGTGCATTCCACCCATAATCTAACCAAAAAAAACAAAAAATGCGGAAAAAGTCGGTCCCTGCCGAAGCCAGGAATTGAACCCGTGGGTTTCCACTCGAAGTGAGTTTCTGTAGTAAAAACTCTCTGAGAAAAACTAGTAGATCAAGGGAAATCCTCATTCCCGGCTAGTACAAAACACGCTGCCAACGGTGAGCGAAGTAATAGAATGCTAGAATAGAATAGAATTGAATGAAAAATTTACAAATTGGATACTTTGTTTAAAGATGTATGCAAAGGATATCAAGCAAAACAAATTTCATTTTATGGGAATACTTTCGAATATTTCCGCATTGACAATCAAGAGAAGTATGAAAGCAGCCTTTTAGTGCTGGAAGGCATTTTTTCGATTATTTTTAAATGCCGAAAATGTGACTTTGTCAATAGAGAATTTACACACTATTTTCTAGAAAACCGTTCCATAGAAAATTAAAGAGGACAAGATTTCGCGTCGATTAAAAAAAAAATTCCTAAATTGGTCCAGTAGCTCGATTTTTATGGGGATCCAAAAAACAGAAAAGGACAATGGGCATTTTTGTATGAGAGCTGGTCCTAATGTTCACCATGGACGAAACATATGTCATTCGATAACTCTTATAATGTACTTCAATAGTTAATATGGCGGCTCATATCAATTCGATGGAGGAAAAAAGTTATAGCGGTTCTAAGTGCTGAATGTCGCCTCCCAAATAGCAATGTAAACTTGTATCATACTTGCAGTAAGTTTGATATAGTTGGCTTTATGACAAGTGACAAAACGTTTTTTAATTGGACACGGTTTCTTTTGTACATAAATAGATATAAAATTACAGCGTAGAGGATGCAAATATATAATATGTATATTTTTTTATTCAAGATTCATTTACATGCAAAAACGATAACAATAGAAATTTCCTTTGGCTGATACTTGCATGTTCACTCAAGTAGCTTCTTCCACTCAGAAATAATCGGATATTCTTAATAACAATGATGTTAGCAATGCTCAAACGTTGGCACGATGATATAAAAGGCGGATACAAACTTATTGACCATTTGACCTCTCGCTACGATTTAACGAATTTATTGTGACCAGCAACAATAATGTTCATTCATGAATTCCAAATGCCCACATGTAATTTCACACTGCCCACGGTAAGTTGCATTTTCATGGCACGAAATATCACACTAACTTTTTGTTTTGTTTTAGCGATAGAATTTTTTGTTAGGTATATTTTTTTCTGAATTAGTAAAATAGTATGTACAATTTATTAATTCTTGAATCTTAGAGACATTTTACAATCTAAATGTTACAATCGTTTGTATTAAGAATAAGAAAGTTTTGAAATAGAAAGAAAATGGCAAGTTTGATAGGATTGTGTTCATTGATATTGGAAATGCACCTGCATTATATGGATACAATGATATAATATAATTTAAATTTTTTATTATATTTTTTTTTAAAAACACGTTCCTACGTATTTCTAAAAATTTCGCCGTCTATATTTAGTAATATTTTGCATTAAACGATAATTTTGCTTGAATATAATTTTTCATAAATGTTCAAATCAATACAAGACGCCGTTAAAGCCTACCCACATTTTTCCGGTTAATTGTTTGTTCTTACCCCTTAAAAATATAAGAGAAGACACATTTTCAACCTGTTTCTTGATTTTACAAGGTGTGAATGACCGAGCAAACCATTTTGAGTTGGATAATAAAAACGGGAATTGTGGGTGAGGAATGATTTTAGTCTTCATTCTTTAATGTAATTAAAACAACTTTCTTAAGAATTAACTAAAGACGGGTGCATAAAATGCCACTTGACTGTTTTTCGTAAGCTTTCGATTTTAAAATTAGTCAGGGTGAAAAATCTACTTGAATACCACCCGCGGAAAGTGTAAGCCAGGCTGTGCTGTGCGCTAGTATGCCGCCGATACTACTCGAGCGCGCTTAACGTTTACATCTCATAAGTTCGCCCAGCAAAGAAGCAAGCTATTGACGTCCAATCGGTAGCCGTCGTATGTGAAAACGTCTTGGCGGAGCTATCGGTGTAAGGTATTTTCTCTCAAAGTGACTCCTCAAGTCGATGTGAGCAGCACCTTGGAACCAGTGCCTGCAGTGACGGGTACGTGTCTTGAAAATCAAGACGATATTGATCGGAAAAAAGTATTTCACGTTATTTTCTAGAAATTACAAAATTCATTGCCAATCTCTGGGTTCTTTGTTCAACAAAGATCTTAATTAAATTCGTGTGCTTTGTTACAAATACCTGCAACACATTGTTTAACGTAATTGCTAAAAATAGCGAAATTTTTATTTTGTGCTTGCAGTGTTAATTGCGAGGAAAGCATCGCATACTACCGCTATTTTTGAATAGCAAATGTGAACAGTGACTTAGCAGTGCACAACAGTAGGCGATTATACAGACAGCAGCAGCAGACATAGTATAGTGGATCTCGTAATCAGCACAGATATAATTGGTGACTGGTGAGTAAACCCTACAGATATTCCCAAAAGTAAACAGCGGTTGTTTCCATCAACAGTATTCATTGTGCGCACCTATTTGTTTCACCGAATATTGTTTAATTAAAATCAAATCGCTCAAACGAGTTTAATGACAAAATAATTTAACTGAAAGCTGCACTGAAGACATGAACATTTTTAGTTTATTTATATCGCTATTGTCATGGTTATATTTTCGTAAAATTAAAATTTAATAATCGTACAATGTAGGTAGACAAAGTCCAAGGCAAAATAATTTCCCAATAAGAAATACAGAACACTTATTGATCGGTTTCATTACTTCAGTAACTCGAACAGATTGCTCATCCATAATTATTATCAAATGATAAAAGAAAAAAAGCTTGCATTAGCATTTTGTTTGAATATTGCTGAGAATTCTCAGAATTATCTATTTGAAGCAATTTCTGGAGCATTTAGTAATCTTATCTTTGTACTTTATTTTTAAAAACCCCTTGATAACAATTTTTTTGAAAGTACTTTGCAAGGTTTTAATGGGAAAATTACGTGTTGTTCTGTTTACTTTTATTTGAGTGTTTGAAATAATTAGCAATCTTTACAACTTGATTGCAATTTGCAATAATATAAGTACATCCAGAATTTAATATCGGCTTATACGAAACTAAGAAACATGTACATTCAACATATGATTTGTGGATTTGGTCGCTCATCTCAATTCGTATTTCCGTTCAATGCAATTTATTAGAAATTAGAAATTTTTAGATAAATAGCACAGATATTGCATTACATTCAAGAATTGCATTAAATGCAATTAAAAACATTTACAATCATAGCCAAGTGCTTTAACTGCAAGCAATATATTTTCATACTCAAATAGATGCATTTCCTTGGGAATGGTTATTAGGCTAACATGTTGGCAAACCATAAAAATAGGAATAAAATGTGAAAGCGTACATCTTAAAGGGAAATCTTTCCCTATTACGTTGTTGATTTACATTAATAGTAGTGGGTAGCTATTCTCAGATCTAGGCAGAAAGTAACCGGTTTCTAGTTACTACTAAAAAGTTCGTTAAGGTTAATTATCGCAATCGAGGCAGTCAGAAGTCCCAAGAGTCGAAAGTGGGTAATCAACCGCGTTTTTCAAACAACTGCAGAAACGATGTTCAGGAATTCACCATATTAATTGTCGCTAAATTGCTTTGATATATGCACTAATCCAAATTCTGAAAATCCATACCTACCTAAATTCATGCATGTACCTATTTCCATCATTGTATTTGTATTAATTAATAATTTCTATCTTCTAAAAGCTCGGGAACTTACCTTCTTCTGGCTTCTGCTGAAACAATTCAGATGACATATCTGTTATTTAATCGATATTCGACATTTTGAAACGTTTATGATTGATTCCGATGAATTCGAGACAACCGATTGTCTCAAATTGCACTCTAGTGTGTACACAAGTGATTTAACCTCACGCCTCTCATATTGAATGGAAATTATTCCACCGGAAATATGGAGGTTTTGAAAATTTTGTTGAGTCGCACAACTTTGGGACACGAATTGATTTCGCACTTTGTTAAGGAATTTTTGCTAATTGTGTCATTACCGGTAGAAATTGTTGCAACTTGCATGGTGTTCTGACGTTTTGAATTTTCATAAATTTTATCCAGTTTACGTCACTTCCGAATTTATTGTCGTATAAAATAAAATATTAAATTATTTTCTGGTTATTAATAAATGAATTACGTATGTTTAAAAAAGTTCGTCCAGTCAAATAATTTTACAAAGGCGTAAATTTTTTTCGGTGCTTCAATGTATGTATGTTAAATTGTTAAATAAGAAACGCCTTTGCACGAATTTACCTCTGTATTGATCTGCTTGCAATTGGAAATTGTTTGTCCTAGTTTCAACTTTTTTAATATAACTGACGGCGTACGATGCAAAGATCAGTGCTCAAGCTTATGAGAAAAACCGGCTTAAGAGACCTTCGGAATAATACAAGATCAAGAACTTATTAACTTGAGCGGACGAAAGTTGCGCGACACCTTCCTGTGCTTTCGCATAGAGACACTTTTACAAGTTCATACGAACTATGGCATAAAAACGTAGAAGTTAAATGTAAATATTGGTGAACAGGCTGATGATATAATTATGTGATTAATTTTTCACTTTTCGCTGTTAATGGCTTCGATAAGTTTGCTTTTACAGTTTGATGTAATTTCTTATAAATAAAACTGCGCAACAAGATGAGTTCATTCGTTCATTTGCATTTAGAGCTTATCGCAGTTTTATATTTAATGTTATTTTTTAGCCTCATTTTCTGTTAACTTTGCCGTAGGGTTATCACTAATATTGGTTTGGTAAAAATAAATCCAAGTAACTCAAATTATAAAAAACATCGCACTATAAACCGGTCTAAAGATAAGAACTACCTACTTACAATAAGCAATGATTCAACAAAATGTAACGCATTTTTTTGGATTCAGTGGTTTCGTTAAACAATTTAAGAACACATTTTAAGCAGCTCGCTTATTATGTGATCGATTATTGTATTATTTAAATTTATTAATTTTAATTTATTATTAATTATTTTTTTTTGTATATGTAGTTATTTGTGGTTTCAACCTGAAACACCGACAGATTTTTTTAGCAATGATAAGATTTGTCGGCTTCATACGTTAAGATCTAACAATACGTATACCTTATTTGCGTCACTATGGATATGGCTAGTGTTATTTCTTTATCTATCCTACTCAAATTCTATTTATGTATAACATAACCACAACGAAACTCAACTTATAGATAAGTAATTAGTCGAAAATTTGGAGTTATCGCGTGCTTCTACCAATTAATGGGGATATCATACGTTACGATTGAATAGCTTTAGCGTGTTTATTTCCTGCCTATTTCCTAAAAAAGTGTCTTATTGAATTAATTATCTTAAGAAATTATAGAGAGTTAAATAAGCTCATAATTGTAAAAAATGTAATCTAACCTACAGCATACACACAAATTTACCCACGAAAACACCTGTTATCAACACAAATACGACAGCATAAAAAGTGCTCGCGCGGTATTGAAAAATATGATAATAAGCTCTGAGTCTATTTCAACGTAACTTCAATGCAGACTTGTTAAATTGTCTTTACACTCAATACAGAAAAAAAAACTCTTATATGGCTAGCGAAACAAAAAGTTCATCTGCCCATTTGCGTACAATTTCCAACTAATAAGTATTTTTAATCATCTTGCTGGTTGCCAATTCGTTAACAAGTGTAACATTGCTACGCTAGCGTTTCTAGTGCTCTTAGCTGAGATCTAGTTCATCTTAATGCAGCATTGCAGCGTACTTGTGTCCGGCTTAAATGAACAATTCGTGTGCTGCATTGTTCAAATGATACAGCAGTAATTCAGATTCTTATGCAACGAATAATTTAAAATGAATATATTACACTTATTCCTCTTTTAGGGTGGAAAGCATTTAAACACCAATGTAAGAACAAAAGTGATTTATGGCTGTGAAATTATAAGAAAATTAGTAACGATGAGTGTTGAACCAGTGATCATGCGAAATGGTCGCTCGACTAGTCAAGTCTCCGTATACGACTACCCTGAGCATCTAAATCCATTTTATGAGGATGAAAATCATAAACGACTACGGTTTTGGAAGCTTGGAAAAAGAAATGGCGATAGCCGAAGAGGAAGTTTTTCTATATCTGGTCTCAAAGAAATGTGGTAAGTGAAATTTTTTCAATTATAACATTCTACTCTTCATTCTATAAGAAAGACAAAACACGTTACCGAACATTGTTCATTTCTAAATAAAATTATAACGTCAAATTTCAGAAATGTCAAATGAAAAATAATTAAATTATCGTGCTAGTGTAAATTACAATGATTATGACCTTCGAAAAATTAATGTCTCTCTCACGGAAATAAATATGTATATTGTATAGTAGGTATGTATTTATTATTCAGGGTAGAATTTCGGGTGACACGACGTTACTAAACTGAAGATGTCTTGTCATATAATAATATAATCTTTGAATGTCGACAGACAAAGAAATTATTAAATAAGGTAATTTCGTTATTAAATAGATAACAGATTATATTATTAATGAACAAAAGCGCGTAATAACAATTTATTTGGATTGACTTTTCGATATTCCTTATTTATTATTGAATAAAAAATTCAATTGATTGTATAATGTATAATCCCTTTATTAACGATTTTTATTATTTAAATAAACTAAAGCCCTATAACAACCCAACCTGTATGTAAAGTAATAAATCTCAAGGGCGAAGAAAGTTATTTTCAGTAAGCTTTATCCTTGAACATTTTCGGTCGATCTCATAATTACTTATTGATGGAATTAAAGTTTTCTTCAAGACTATCTAATAAAATACATTCTGTCTGTTGACCTTACTCTTTAAAAGGTGTTTTTTTAATTGCAACTGTGTTGGCGACTTTGCTATCGTGTGTTGCAAAAATTTCTATTTTAGGAGAAACCACTCGTAATGACCCATGAAATGAGCGAAGCCCAACCGCACAATGAATCAATTGGTGGGAATTATAAGTGCCTTCAAAACAAGCGTAATAAAGGTCTTAGAACTTGGAATTTTGCTATGACTGATGACGCTATAAATAAATTGATTGAATCTTAATATTCCTACATGAAGTTCTGGACGTTTGTTTATTAGTTTGCATGTGACTTCATTCAATTCGAAATATTCACTGCACTGTAATCCAACATTTTCAATTGCTTCAAGGAGTGGTGACACAAAATTTTTACTATAGATCCATTAATAGAATTTAAAAAGAAATGTTTTTTGTTTGTTATTTCTCTGGTTCTGTGTTTGTCTGGCTGCGTACTGTTTGCCGATCTGACTGTCTACTTTTTATGAGAGGAAGTTAGTTTTTGAGAATAATTTCAAACTAACTTGTATTAAAAAAATATCCTTTACAGTAAATGGTATTTTATTGTTAAAATATTTTTCTAAAATACATAACATGTATGAAATGAATATTAAAAACAACTAATGAAGAATTGCAACTGATCAATGATCATGGTCAGTTTTTAATTATAATTAAAATATCTTGTGATGCTGGTAAATTGCTCTTAAAAATAAATTTCCCTTTTCATTGTAAAATTATAGTTCTTTAACGTAATAGATACAGGGATGAGGGAACACAACGATTTATGGCATTCAAATGAGAACTTTAAATATTGTTCTTAAAACTTAAAAAAAAATTTTTACTTATGAGATTTTTTGAAACTAGTAATTAATAACCCGTCAAAAATGATTAAATGATTCGTTCCCGGTTCATTCGCTTTCGTCTTTCTTCTTTACTTTCACTATTCATTCAAGGTTTTTAAATTTAATTTTTAATTTTTTTTATAAATACCTATTAGATATAATATTTTATCCAATTTCTCTTTTAAATATACCGTTATGTAATATGGGGCTGTTGTTTTTTTTTATATTTTTAATTGATTGACATATTATTTATACCTATTGTATTTATATTATAATATGTCGATTTATTAATACAATCCCACACACTAACAACGCGAATTATGTATATTGTATGTTGATTATTAAAAATATACCTCAGTTCAAATAAAAAAATAGTGTTGATTTGATTTTAAATTAGTAAATTTTTAGGGCATTTAAATCATTTCGCCTGAAGAAGAAGTCATCCAGCCTTGGGATAAACAAAACATCTGAAAGCCCACCCCCTATGAGACGTGCGCTAGACGAATCCGAAACCCATTACGACACGTACGATCCTAGAATGCGCTACACAACGGGCACAAATACTCTAAATGGATACTTTGACCGCAATGTCCCCTACAGAAGTTCTCTCCAAGACATGAGGGCGTCCAAGGTAGTGAACTCCTATTTCGTGCAGTGAGCATTTGATAAACATAAATATATTCGTTCAAATTCTGTTTAGGAGAGTGAGAAATCGAATGGCGATTTGGAATTCACACGCAATAATAAATATAGAAGCACAATACAAGGTGCAGGTGTAAGTAATGAAAAAGGAGCTTCGTCCAGAGCGACAGGTAGAAGGTACGTTTATGGTGGCTCAGTAACTCCCCAGCCAAGCATTCGCTCTAACTTTAGTGAAGATTGTAGAGGAATTAGTAGGGGGTAAGTACAGCACTAAAAACTATGTAAATATTTTTATCACCACTTAAAATTATCTTAAACTTGGTCAGTCAGTTATTAATATTACCGATGTGTTTTTGCTAATAAATATATACTTGCTACATACAAATATTGTAAGTATTTAAAGTTATGCTGTAGACATTGTAGATTTGATAGTCCCACTAGATATTATACCTTAGATGTAGGCTATATTACTATTAGTTAATAGTTTTGAGCGGACGTTTGCAACGCCAAGCAATAAACGTGGCAGAAAAAAATATACATATTCATGATTGGGAAATGAGACGAAACCGTTTTATGGATGACCATCTGTCTGTTCAGACGATAATCGTGTAAGTCTTGACTTGATAACGCTTGTAGTTAGAGAATTGATTACGATGGGAAAACGATTTCTGCACGGCTTTTACACGATTTCTAAACAAATGTTGTTTCTGTGCCGAAAACTGTGCCGTTCAACATCTAGGGTATTTCATAATTGGCCTAAACCAATTATACTTTCCGTATTATTTATAGTTTTATATATGAAATGCTTTTGCTTTTGAGCTTTTGATTTTTTAATTTACATACCTACATATACCTACATATTATTATATACAATAACTCTTTTCAGAACATCCCAAATGAGTGTATCAAGCGCAAACCCATTTGAAGATGACGACGATGATGTTGTTGTTGGAGATTCAAATGTGGAAGAAAGCGATGGGAGCAAGAAGTCAACCCCAAACAAACGACCCCTTCGCAAAAAAAGAAAGGCCCCTCCACCACCAGTTCCGGTATGCAATTATTTTTCTTTAAAAATTTTTCATATTAAAACTACCAATTTACGTCTCCTGCCTACTTGCTAGTGCTGGGCAGAAAACGAAGGAATGTTGAAGAAAATGTTAAGGTATTTACTGATTGGTGTATTTTTCTTTGACAATTTTTTTAACTGGACTCTTCGTTATGTTCTTCTAAAGCACTTTTTTAAGTTATTAGTTTCACCACAATTTCAATGTGCAAAAGTATGGTGATAAATCAATGTTAATATTTAGTTTTAGTGTCGCAAAAAATTCTTTTTTGATTTAATTTTTCTTTGATTTTCAGGTACCTAAAATCATAATTGAGGAGTCACCCAGTAATCCAGCAACCCCAAGCACTAGTCAATCAAACCAAATCGATACTACAGAAAATATCAATATAACAAACCTTACTAATGAAATTGAAAATTTTGTTAAAACAAAAACGGATGATTTAGAAGATGAGAAAAACAAAACAGGATTTGAGGCACAAAAATTAGAACACAAGGATAACTCAATCAATATAGCGGAAACAAATATATTGATTGAGAAGCAAGCACAAATCAATGAGGATGGAACTTCTGATAATAAATTAGATTCATCAAGCGATCATAGTTTGGAGCATAAACCTTCAGAAAATATTTCGTTTACCGACGATTTGCAAATCAACGAAGCTAATAAAATTCACATGGTCGATGATGATCTCAAAAGTAGTGAGAGAACTACTGATCTTGAAGAAAACACGACCAATAATGCTTCCACAGAAGAAAATATAAATAATAATGATGGTGATGTAGCCAACATTGAATTAAAAATTACAGAGTCCAAAGAAGATCTTTCTATAAAATCGGAAACATCCAACGAAATTCCTGCTGATGGCAACGTAGGTAAATTCCAAATAAGGTATATTCCTCTGAAAGAAAGTTCTCCGGAATCAGAGCCAGAAATGAGAAATCCTTCACAAACTTCTGTGATAAGCAAATTCAAAGAGCCCGACAGTGTCGGGACTTACGAACGTCGCCGCTCAGTAAAAGAAATTATTGAATCAATTAATCGCAGTCAAAGTCTTCTAAAAGTTAATCAAGACCAAATTGCTCAAATAAAAGTTGATGACAGTATAAATAATCTCAACGAACCCACTGTGAAGGCTCCACCGCGAAGGAAGTATGAAACAAAGGAAAATTTGTCGCGTAATGTAAAAAATCCTGCAGATAATGAACATGAAATCAATAGAATTGTTTATGCAATAGAAGGCAAATCTATGGCTTTGGTGGACGGAAAAGCCCAAGAAGCGGAAGTTGATGAATTGATAGAAAAACTCACAGATAAGCTTAACAATAACGAAAACACTAGTAACGAGATTTTCAAAAAGTGCTCAGTGAATAAGAATTTCTCGAGGGAATCTTCGCCAATATCATCAAACTTGGATTGGAATCCAGTTCCAAAACCAAAAAGAACCAAAGGTCTTTCTCCTGAACTTACTAATAATAGTATCAATGGTGTTGCTGAAAACTGAGGGAATCTATCTGTTGTTGAATGAAACTAAATGCACAAAATTAACAATTGTGTTGGCACAAAATTTTCGTACAGCGAAATGTATTTATATTTTAAAAATTAACTGTAATACTTTATTTTAATTTCTTGATAATATGTTTTGAAATATCTGAGTCTACTGAGAAAGTAAATAAATGGAAGAACTTGAATGTTTTATTTACAAAAAAATTTTTACCGGATAATTTCGTTTTGAATAGAGATTATTGGTTTGCCACGGACAAGAACATATTCAAGCCTGAGAGGTTATTTTTCTCTGAATCATTGTTTAATTTCAAAGAGCTTACCGTTAGTAAGCACAGCCTTATTTCTTCAGTTATAATTAGGTATCAATTTCTCAAGGAAGACCGTATGCAGTATTTTTATAGCATCTAACTACAACTACATGATCGGCTTCTAAATAAATACAAAATATACTATATCTATTTGAAATAATATCAAATATAATTAAAAATTAACAGATATATCTTTCTGTAATTCTAGTTTAATTATTTACTACAAATATTCATTGAATTTTCTTATCAGTG
Organism: Leptogaster cylindrica; assembly: GCA_963082835.1. NCBI lineage: Eukaryota > Metazoa > Arthropoda > Insecta > Diptera > Asilidae > Leptogaster > Leptogaster cylindrica. Next base: position 8,089,316 of record OY720105.1, on the reverse strand, counting down.
TTCCGATTCCGCTGGTTCAATATTGCCAGTTCCTGTCTGTGAATTTGTTTTTCTCTCGCCTCTGACGTCACAGTTCACTGGAAGTGAATTGACAGTTGTCAGAAAAGTTATGATAAAACAAGAAAATTTAGCAGCGAATTTTTGTGGTTTACTTGCTGGCCAAGGCAGAAAAGGTACGTTTATGAAATGATATTCATGAAATCTACTAATGCTTCGTTTTAATTAGATGCAGCAGTGGAATGGAGAATTCTCGGACAGGAGCAAAATGGATCATTACTTGCTTCCTGGGTTTTTGTTACAACTGATAACTCAAAATTTAGTAATATAGGGATTTACAATGCCTCTGAAAAATCGTTTAAGACCTTACATGAATTTCCAAAATGTGAAAATATAGTTCAGGCGTCCGTCAATAATACTCTTACGCTCTTAACTTTTGTTGTTAAGGAACAACATTCTGAAGTTTCTAAAAAAGATCAATATCGTGCTTTTATTGTCGAAATAAAGGGTAAATCAAAGGATGAACCTGTGGAAATATTAAATTGCGCTAAAGAAAAGCAAGTTATGGTACAGTTTTTGTGGAGAAAACAAGGAAAAGCGGACAAAGTTTATCAAGATAAATTTCTTCTTTTTGTTCATGAAGAAGGTACGTACGTTATTTGTTTGTTTATTTGTTTGTAAACGCAATTATTATTATTCCTAATGGTAGATTAACTGTTGTATGTATGTATGAGTATGTAATACTCATTTTTATTCGCTTTGAAGGTATTTCAGTATATACTGCAACCATAAAACGTCGCAGAAACTCGCAAGATACTTCATCTGAATTTCATTTTTTAAATGAAGAAGCGTGGTATTTCGATCCTACCATATTAGTGTCAGAATTATTAGTCAAAAATTTCACTTGGGCACAATGGGATAGCGACGTTCAAGCTCTTTATTATATCCACTTAAAGCCCACAACCAGAAGCCTGAGCTTGTTGGAAAAAGATGATGGTATTGAGAATGCATTTAGCCCTACATTATCAGCATATCAGTTCAATGATAATTTGCCAACAGAAACTGTGGTAGGCTTAAAAAAAATTTTACGTGAAGGAGAAATGTTTTTAGCTTTTGCTTTCAGCTAAACATCCCTCTTAATTTACCAAAGCTACCACAAACAGCTGCAGCAGAAAACGTATATGAAGATGATACAGTTCCGCTAAGGATTCATGATTCGTCTTTGAATTTGATAATTTTGTCAGATTCTTCAGGGATGCTATTTGTTTGCCATTATTACTTATATCAGCCAGTAAAACCTCCAGTGGATGAAAGCGATGAGGCAAACACAGTTCATTTCGCTTATTCAGTAACTGTACTCCATCATGGATGTGTGATACATTGCGTTATACCAGGAATACCTTGGGAGAAGGCAAAAATAATGAAGCCAACATTTGGACTGCAAGGGGATCATCATTTGCTCGTATTTCAATCAGACATATTTACGCATTTATTAGATGTAGGTCCAACCCATGAGCCGTGTTGCCACATAGTTTGTCCTCCATTTATCAAACATCAGCAAACTCACTTGGTGCCATGTAAGAAATGGGGCAGTATAGCTTACGATACTGGAACGTTGGACCTGGTTTCCCTTAATATTCCTAAAATGCATTTGATAGAGGCTTTCAAAAGTGATACCTCAGTTGATAATCGTCTCAGCATTGTTCATTATTTTTTAGTTCATTCAAGTGATCTTGATGTATTAGCTGAACTCTTGGGAATCATAATGGAAAGACCGTTGAGCCTTGATACTGTTGCTCTACTAAAAGAAGCATTAGTAGCTGGCAGCTACGCAGCCGCTAAAAAGGGGCTAACAGCCGAAGCGATTCCATTAACTCGCTTATTACCGCTTACAACAACAAATCCTTTGAAGCCAATTCAAGCGAAAGTTTCGAGTTTGTCGGTGGGTATTTCGCTTGAAAACCTATGGAACACTACAATGATGCTGTTGTCTCCGCAACAAAGACTATCTCCTTATCGAACAGATATTTGGACAAAACTGTGGGAACGGCTAACTGATAATAACAAGGAACGAAAGCGATTCACTGCAGAGCAAGTTACGGAGAAATTGATGTTTTCGTTAGCATGCTATCAACCAGAGGCTTTATCAAGGTGTACCACTCCACTCTCGCCGAGTGGGCCAAGTATTGGGCACAGTTTTGCTGATTTCTCAACTGCTTCACGTAGGAATCAAAACGATATACTTCCATTTATTGAGTTCGAATCATGTACAGCAAGCAAACAAGAACACGTAATTTCTGTGGTATGCTATTATAATTTGTTTATTCTAAAAAAAACTTACAAAATATTTTAACTCTTAGAATCTGAGAGAACTTAGTGTGCATTTAGTAAAACATTCCGCAAAACAAAGTACAGGATTCCGATGGTTAAAGGAAGCTTTCTTTGAAAGATCTCAAGCACCCACCCACGTTCATTCCGTGGCGTCACAGTTTGCTGCTGCACAGCTTGAATTGTCGAGAGCGCTATGTGCACTAGTGTGTCGTGCAGCTGGAGTAGACCCCAGAATTGAGACGGCTCGAGGTTTCAATTTAATGTAAGTAAGAAATATACTTATTCAGTTTTCCTGTAAATTGTAATCTTGACATATCAATTTTATATAAGTTATCCATTTACTTGCAGTGACCAAATGAGTAGCAATCAACAGTATTCCCTCTTCATGATTCTTGAACGTTATTGTCTAGCTGTGGAATCAATAGCCTTTCCACTCCCACAAGGCTTTTCGTCATTTTTTACATATCTGGGTTATAGAGCACTTTCTTTTGAAATGTTTTTACAATATGTAACTAATCATGTTTTCGAGTTGCAAATCGACGTAATGAAGGCAATAATTAATGGTAAGAATTTTCTGATTTTTTTCTGTTTAGATTAATTCAAAAGTTTTCTCTGTATTTTGTAGATATTGACGATTCTAATGAAGGAATTCAACGAAAACTTTCATTATTATCTGTGCTTCCTCGATCAAGGGCGCATAGACTACTCAAAAGTTGGAATCATCCAGTTAGCTTAATGATTCGAGCTCGAGATCATGCTACAAATATTTTGTCAGGAAATCCGGTTCAACCACGCGGGAATTTGCCAGTTCGACACAAATGTCTAGCAGCATCAACAGGTAAGCCGAAAAATATAATCATCAAATGAAAGTTATTATTTGATCCAGCGTAGTTTCTACAATGGAATGGAATACTATATCTATAGAACAAAATTTATATAGCACTTTATTTTAATTTTTTTCATAATTTTAGTATACGCACTGTTTTTCCCCACAATAATACTCTTTTCTATTTTTGTTATGGAGTTTTCAAAATACTTTTTGCTTTCATTTTTTGTATAACGGTAAGTTTTAATTCATTCCAAAGTTTTGAATGCATACATTTTTTTAAATTGCACTGTTTATTGTCTATGTAAAAGTTGAATGCGTTGTATATGATCAAAAAGCATTGAAAGGCAAACACCTATGTGTTTTAATTTATAATACATTATTATTATTATTATTAAATACATAATAGCACGGGGTTTTGGGAATACGTTTTATGTTTCAAACAACTGCATTTAAAGTACATACAAAATAACATTGAATTGTTATTTACCTTTCAGGAATTGCAGCCTTCAACTCTGCCGATAAATTTTCACCACTAGACACTTTCTTAGATCTCCTTACAGCGAAAGCAAGTCTAAACGAATTAGACTTTAATTTACTTATTGATGCCACTGTTGCTTCAATGGAAAAAATCGCTATTTAAAATTATTTATAACTCTTAATATACTTGTGCTAGGCCAGTATAATACGTAATACATATGCAAACAAAACACTTTCTTATACATCATACGTCCGAATTGTGCAATCAACAAATACTTTTGTTATTTTGTTAAGTTTTCATTAGGTGTAAAATTCCATTCCATTCCAATTCGCCCTTTAGTTTTAGTATTAGCCCAAATTTTTGGTTACTATGAAACAGTATTCATCTATACACATTCCAAATATTTGAAATATTTATTATGAAAAACTGTTAATTTTTAAAGGCTCAACTAAGAAATGCCATATTTATTACATAACTTATTAGCCATCTACTTATATATTATTGCTTTGTAAGATATTTAATTAATAAATACTTAAAATAAAACATAAATATCACTCCAGAAAAGCGTTATTAAAAATTCAAATAATTTTTTCGCAATTTATTTATGGGAAAATGCATTCAAAGAGCAGAGAGCATTTTGAAAAACAAACGACTACAAAGCAGATTTTAGAAGTCCTGCGGAGGTGTCTTGAGGTCGGAATTGGCACTTTTTTGAATGTGTTCTCATGTTACTGGACTGGGTGAATGCTTGATTGCAGCTCGGATGCGGACACACATAGGGCTTGCAGCCAGTATGATAATTCAAATGGGTTTTTAGATGGTGCTTCTTTGTAAAGGCTTTTGGACAAATTGGACAAGAAAATGGTTTGATTCCTAATAAAAAATTTTGAATGTTTTAAAAAATATAACTTAAAATCATGTTTGTACCTGAATGTAGTCTGTGATGAAGAGTCATATTGCTCCTATCTGCAAAGGATTTTCCACAAATCGAGCATTGGTATGGTTTCTCTCCACTGTGCGTTCTCATGTGCTGCTTAAGGAGCATTTTTCTAGAAAATCTCTTACCACATTCGACACATTTATGCGGCTTTACTCCCGTATGTATTCGAACATGCATATTAAATGCGACTCTTTGGTTGAATGATTTCGGACAGTAAGGACATTCGTATTCTTTCTTATTTCTTAAAAACAGTAACTATTTTAATTCTGGAATATTGTGTAAATTTTGTTCTCACCTATGAATTTTCATGTGACTGCTGAGGTATCCTTTATCATTGAATATCTTCCCGCATTCTGGACATTCAGCAGCAAACTCTTTTGTACCTCGATGAACTGATATGTGATACTTATAATTTCTGAGTTGGGAAAATCCTTTTCCACAGTCCAAGCATTCATATCTGGGTGATCTGTGAGTTTTTTCATGTGACTGTAAATATAATAGAAATGCATATTTTTTTGTCTACAATTATTTGGAAAAGAAATTTGCAAATCAAGATTTGGAATAAATCAATCAATAAGTCATATAAAAATAATATATTCACAAGGGGGATATTATTTTTCAGTATAGTTTTATTATATTATAAAAAAAAAGGCAGAATATACGCAAAAAGTATGATTATGAGTTGTAAATCGTTTTTTTTTAAATTACCTGCAAAGTAGAAGCGCAACCAAAAACTTTTTCACACACTTGGCACTTATAACTAATTTCATCGTCCATTTTGGATTTTAAGTCCATTGTAACGGAATTCATCACAATTCTTTGCGTTATTTGGTTTCTTTCTTGCAAAGAATTACTAAACCAAGGAACATTAATACATGGACTTGGAAATTGAACACTATTCAGATTTTTAAAAAACATTTCGCAACCGCTACAACTTTTATTCAAGGCACAATGTTCCCAAAATTTAAGAACCTTTGGTTTTACAATTGAATCACTTAAAGAAGGAGTTTTCCGTTCAACTGCTGGAACTTCGGTAGAAAGCCATTTGAATGTTGAAGTGTTACAATTCACTAGTTGAAACGGAATCATTGTCCTTCCTTTAGATAAATCTAGCACATCTTCCGAATTATTGAAATTAGAAGTCCTTGAAAACTCACAATCGCTCAAAATTCTATTTATACTAAAATCCGTATGTTTTCTTTGATCGTTCGTTAAAAAGTTTAAATCACTTTGCTGCATTTTTTGAAGGATCACGTGTTTGAGGCCCATTCTAATGTCGACCATTATGCGCTTTTATACACTCTGTATAACGTCCGAATTCAAACTAACGTAAATAACCACTCACGGCTTTTGGTCCAGCTGACCAGAGACACAGGTTCGAAATGATGGCGAGAAGACGTCTCACAACAGGTTGATGGGGACGTAAGCTTATCTTGCACTTTGAATTTGTCACCTACGGCTCAGCTTGTCTTTATTGCGCCCCAGGAAGGGATAACTAGTGATCACATTCTAGTCGTAAACAATTCACGATAATCGAGCTCCCGTAGCATCATTAGCGCATTAAGAGCACCTCTTTTCCACACATTTGAATGAATAATACAGTTAATAATATTTTGTTACAATTAAACACACGGAATCATAATTACAAAAATTGTTCTTTTCATTTAAGTCTCTTAGACTTTAATTAATTAAAATTTTAATTTAAAATTTAAGGAACATATTATATATTTGAAATAGACCTTTCTATAATAATTCACCAATTCAAATCGACATTTCGCGACACTGTCTGAGAGTAATACATGAGAATTACTATCTTTCACTACAATATGAAATATAAAATGATTTAAATTTCACTACAATAAATCTTAATCTTTAAAAAATGTAATATTTGTGTACAAAACAAAATAATTTAACTTCTTTTAGGTATTTTCCTTCAATTTGAAACTAATTTGCTTGTTTAAGGAAACGTTTAATGAGTTACTAAATTAAGTTCCTCACTATAAACAATAAATTAGAAAATTCTTAAGAAGTCATATTTTGGAAATTTCATTAATGCTGTTAGTCCACTAAAGGCAAGCATCCTAATCCTAAATACAAACATCCTTAAGCGCGTGGCTATCTCTGGAATGATCAGAACGTTCGATTAATAACATTCCGTGGATATGAAACTACAGCTAACAAATGAAGAAGCGTCAATAAAAAAACTCTGTGATCACTAATTGGCCACAAATTTTTTAAATCGGATTTTTAATAAAAAAAAAGACTTCATTCACGTTACGGTTCAGCAAATTGCCTTCCTCTAAAACAAGTTCCTTTGCGACTTGTCAACAAGTAAGGCACTGAGCAAAGCATTAAATCGCTGACATCCCATTGCCCTGGAAGAGGAAGCAATCAAAGAATTCCAAGTGATCAATCAGATTGGCCGTCAAAGACTTCGAAGAATCCCCTTCGATCAGAGAAGTTGTGTCTTCAGTTAGTTTTTGCTACCCCAAGCGACCTCGACGTGCCACTACAGAAGGCGCTAATTACTTTTACAGCATTTCTAACACATCGCCGAAACCAAACCTGGTGCACCTACTCCCAAACGGACTCATATTTGTCTCTGGCCAAAACTGCTGCATAGCATATATTTATTTAAGTAAACAACATAAAATCCAAATTACCAACTTTTTTGTCTTACGGGGGAGCAATGCTGCTCCTCTGGGCAACCTGTCGTCTTACAATGCGACACCACCTCCTTTTCTAGGCCGCCAACCAGTTTGAATTAAATGGAAAAGTCTCTAATGGGAGACGCAGCGGCGTTTTACGACGAGTTAAAAATGAAAATTGGACACAATTAAGATGGTATTCGTGTAATTCGGAGTTTATCTGGTCGTTATATAAGGGCAGGTCACCCAGAGGATTGTAAAGGTAAACCGCTCAGCAGCCGAGGTCCATTGATAACAAGAAACGCAGCGTTTAGCTCTGTAGAATCAAATAACTACTACTGATTATGAGAGTTATTAAAGCACATTAACCAATTAATGACTTAAATAAGAATTCTGTTAATGCCCGCAAGGTAAGCCTCCTGCATTACACTGTCCATCACTTCTCCCAGGCTAAGTGCCATTAAAACTGCGAGGTTGAGCCAAAGGGTGGACAGAGGTGTGGTTTTTATGCGTGGGAAACTATATCAACGAGTAACAAATTGAAATGGTGAGTCCAGCTTACAAATTAATTTCTTACGAATCCTTCGTTGTGGTTATCTATTCAAAAGTAAAGTTGAAGTTAATATTAATTGTAAACAAAAATGAATCTGAAATTCAGTCAAACCTAGAAAGAATGTTTTCGAGGGGCGGCACAGCAGACGATCCGCCCAAAAGAACCGCCCAAAACGTGAAGTTGATCTGCTCAATTTGTTGTTAGATATAAAATTGTCTGTATGAATCGCAGAAATGTAAATAACCTTACAGTTTTTGTTTAAAAAAAATTTTGTTTGAAATGGAGTTCCTACATGCAGTGAACGCAAAATTTTGTTCTGTTCAGCCAACCAAAATGAAGCGAAGTCGCTCATAATTTTGGGAAGTTCACAATATATGTTATGTATGTATGTTTTCCTGTGCCGTATACTATAAAAATCTTGATTTACCAACAACAAGTTTCCAATGACCTTATATTAAAAGCGCTTAGAATGCAAAACATTGCCGAAATAATATTTTTTACGTTTCCAAATTGACATAGAGCAAAGTGTAATAAAAATAACTCCCCAAAATAATGTCCGTTCTGCGAAGGAGACTCTTTTCACAGTGTCGAGTCCCATTAGGCAATAAAAATTCTTCGCTGAACTGGCACAAAGTAAGCGCTGGGAACACGTATGCTAATTAGTGGCCATAATAGATGAAATACAATTTTTGAGTAATAATTTTGAATAACCCTTGACCTACACCTGACTAAGATTTATCTCAGTGGAATTTTTTAACACAGGGAACCGCAGGGACTTCGCAGGTGCATATAAACCATTTACGACCACTTTGAGACATAATAAAAAACAAAAAAAGTCACTGTACTCGGAAGACATTTCGACTTTTTGTATCTGTGCACCTTATTCAGATTTATTTTCATCAGCTTCTTTTTATCAGATCACAAGATAGTTGCTGTACTTTTGGGAAATTTCAATATATACCGAGTTGCCTTTATTGCTGGTGATATGGTCTGCAAGTCTCTAGTTTAGAAAGTTAATTAAGGAATTTCAGTTTAAAAGCGACTTTTACAAGGTGCCTGTTTCGAAAATGAGCTGGTTAACAAGTTCTTTTCACGTCCACCATTCAAAGGCCAACGCGGGTGACACCTTTTTGCGACGTTTTGATTTATTTCGAACAATATCCTAAATAAAGTACTGCGTTATAAAGAGAAATCATCACTCGGAAAGCCGGGAAGGAGCTCTTAAGCGTTGTTTGCTTTAATTAATTTTGTTCGCGGAGGGTATTCATCACCATTTTTTTTGCCAACTGTCTTTCGAGAGTTTCGAAATATTTAGTGTCATCTCTGTTGATCTCTTGCAGCAATGAACCAGATTTCACCTAACTTGTACCACAAAGCATTAAAAAGTTATTTTTGGTAAATTTGCCGTAAATTCATTTCTATCTTTGTGAATCTTTATGAGGTAAAAATGACTCTGACACAGGTCAATTTCTTGTAACTGTGAAAGCTCTGGAGTACAGTACCAGTAATTAACGCTCAAAACTAAGGGAAATTATGCGAAATATATACTGTTGTGTTTTTTAAAAAACATTTGTCATTGAAATATACCTAGAGTTTCACCCTTCTATAGCATTAGCACAATTATTTATCACTGCCTAATAAAACATACATATAAATTACGCGACGTTTTCTCGTCATCATTTATTTAGTCAGTTAATAATCAACAAAACAATCTTATAGAATCTATTAAAGTATTAGTTTATTTATGGCTTAAAATTAATAGTCTAAAACTTTAGTCTAGTGTACGTTTTTGTATTTTTAAAAAACAGTTGCTTTACATTCTACTATATTACATTTGTGTGGTAAATGCATTGCGAAACTAGCAAGGAGTTTCATTTACGATATTTACAATGTTCCTGAGCCCTAAGTTTGATGTCCTGATTTCGTTTTGATAACATCATCCACTTGAATTAGTTTCTCTATTGGAATGACAGACAATTCTCCTCCGGGCGGTGGAACCATAGCAATAGCCTAAAATTTAATTAAAAAAACAATTTGTATACGTGTAATACCCAAAAACGATGAGGTACCTTTGCATGTTCTACCGCCGCGTTTGCAGCCTTTTCGGCTTCACGTTGTCTTCTTTCTTTAAGTTTGAGGGAAAATATAGCCACAGATCTTGCTCTCTTTACCAGGGATTGCTTCAATCTGGATTTCTTAGCGGCAAGTTCAGCTGCTGTAATTAATATTTGTTTATTTGATATAATTGTTATAAGCATTTGAAATTTGGTATTTACCTTTTGCTTCTTCATCAGAATTGTTGGGAGTTTTCTGTTGGGTGGTAGTCGATCCGGCTGATGAGCCACTAGAACTGGGTTCCGTTTTCGTAACCAAATTGGTCCACGATGGTGCCGGCTTTAAAATATCTGGCTCTGAATTACTTGCTAATTCCTACATTTACAGGTGCGGTGCAAAAAAAGAGAGACAAGCCTTACTACCGCAAAACATTACTTACAAGTGCTATGCAAAGTGAGTTTCTCTATAAGTAGGTTATTAGTACAGAATGCTACAGTAAAAATAGTTTTAGATTTATGGAGAGTTTTACTTTTGGTAAAATAAAAATTGTGAAATTACAAAACTTGTATTTTGTAGATGCGTCACATACATATTATTGTTTTACTACATACTATACATAAGTATCATAATAGTTGACTATTTTTGCCAATGTTGATCATTTTAATATTAAAGAATCGCAATGATTTTGAAATGGACTTACCTTAGAAGCGATGCAATCAATGCTTCTATGGAGATTAGGAGTTTCAGCCACCTTCAGCCTCTTCATCCACTCTGGACCATGAGAGAGGTTTTGTGAAGAGTCTCCCTGAATTACAAAATATGATTGAAATTCTGAATTGATTTTCATCATCTTACAGATCCTTGCGGCGTTAATTCCGTAGACTTTCTCGACTTATATGGAGGTATTTCTGGAATTTTCGGTGAAGAACATATTATGTTCACTTTTTGAGGACTTCCACTGGAAGACTGATCCTCACCAGACTTTTTTCTAAAAGGCGGTATTTCTGGTATTTGTATAGGCTTCGAAAGAGACATCGTACTTGACGAAGGCCTAAAAATGCACACAAATGATTTGAGCAAATGGATTCTAAAAATGTAAAATATCAACACCAAACTGATGGTATCAAAAATTAAAAGCGTGCCAATATTTTTTGCCTCATTTCAAATAATATCCTCGTGCTTGTTTTTATCGAAATTTATTTTGTTCAATGCAATTTATATAAAAATTAAGTTAAGCCATTAAAAATAATGCTTAAATCAATCACGTAAAAATAAATAATATTATAACGAACTAATCTAATAAAATTTAAACAGGATACGAGTAACATATTTTACAAACACCTAAAATTTACCCTGAAAAAGCGTGCATTTTTGCATTTGAGCTAAGGTTTTTGACCGAATGCCCTCGGAATGGGGGAATATCTGGAATTTTCAATTTCTGCTTGCAACTTTGGCATGCGCTAAAATAGTTCTCAGTTTTATACATAAATTCATTATTTTGCATATAAATGTTTTTCAAAAAGTTATTGTTCAAATTATAACAAGTATTATAAAATTTGTATTTCTTTTTAAATGCAGTGAGTATCAAAAGCGAAAATCGGAATTAGTTAGCCCAATTTATGATCACGAAAAGTTATAATTATACTTAATAATTAATAACTTATTATAAGTATTTATGGTGGATGAATATTGAAGATTGTGAATTCTTAAACCTTTTTGTATTATTTTCATACAATTTATGTTTCTATGTACATACCGTATACCAATTATATAATTTATTTATCTGAAATTTCAACAAAATTTCCTTCTGTAACCTTCATTCAATCAACATAATATGTAGAATAAGAATACTATTGAGAATTGAAATATTACAAAGTCAGATTTTTACTCTAAGTATTTAACAATGAAGAATTATTTTTCAACAAATTTCAACAACACTGAAACATAATGTACACTCTAATGTGTTTAAAAATCACGAAGATAATTACAGTATCCCAGTAATTAATTTTAAAAATATTTAGTTCACAACAAACGAAATGAAATCATTTTTCACGACCACTCAAACTTACCCATTTATGAATACAATTTCCCCTATTTGTAATCAGGTTCAGGGTGTTTAAACCGCAAATTAGGATTGATCTGTTATAAAAGTATTGAAATTCTTAATACTACTTATCCGTACAAAAAGGCTTAATAGGAAAACTATAATTACCACACCAATTTATTATTTCAATGCTACTTTTTTGATACTCACAACCAAACACCTTCAAACTATTAATATTGTAAATTAATATTAAAATATAAATAACAAAGAGATTAGAAAGTAAAGGAGAATTGTAAAGTAGAGTGTAACAAAAATTATAGATGCAGTCTGAATAGTAACAGTTAATGCTAAAGAGTTATATAGAGAGTAAAGAAAAGGATAGTAAATGTTAGTAAAATGTGGCATATTTTATAAAATTGCAGTTAATCTTTTCATACCCTGAATGCGGTGGAATTTCTAATGCAAGATTTTGTATAGATGCACCACCCGCGCTTGATGGTGTGGATTCATGTAGAGGCCGTATTAGTATTGTGCTGGTCTAAATGACACAAAAATACAAAATAATTTTGAATGTTATAAACTGGGAGAGAAGTTTTAAAATACGTAATGGTGAAATATTAATATTTACAAAATGATTACAAATTCTTAGAGAGTATGAATTTGTACCTGCGAAGGGGGTGAATCTGGGGACGAGCCTTTCCTTTCATTTATGTTCACATCAGCTTCTATATTACTCTGGGTGGAGCAGTGAATATCATCGAAGTGATGCATTAGCAGAGGGCTACAAGGAGTGCCGGATTCATACAAAATATCTTCTGCTAATTGACTTTCCAGTGATTGATCATTCGTGGTTGCAACATCTGGGGTCATCTGCTCTTGATCTGGTTGGGACATGGATGTAGTTGAAGGTGGTGATGGAGGAGTTGGCCTTGGAGAAAGTCCCTTGCATTGCATTTCCCTACGGCAGTGTTCTGCCCGAGCTATTTCAGCCGCCAGCCAAGAGGGTAATTCCGGTAATAACCAAGTGAGGGCTGATCTTAAACCCAGCATAATATGCTGCAATCAATAATTTACGAAGTAGCGACTTTGCATGGTAATCCACAACAATAACGTACCTCCAATGCAACAATAAAGATTATTGTTTGTGTAGCGGTCAAGCCTGGCCAGAGTCTAGAGACTTGTCCAGATAATCCAATCAAAGCACAATTTACAATCACTGCGGCTAAGCCCAGCAAACCGAGTGCATTTTGCCATGTTCCTATGTTTGCAACTCGTTGGCCGAAAGGTCTTTGGTGAACGTGTGCCAACTTGAAAGCGTCCGATCTTATCTCAAGTAAATTGTTCGCTAGGGCGCAAAGACCCGCTAAGGGAAATGCGGCGGAGAACAGAACAACGTATCCCATTTGAACTAACATCTCCAAGTGGTCCGAAAATGTTCCATCGTACTGAATAGTGAAAATTCATTAACATTAACAAATTATATTTATTCAGTACCTTGTACAAAGAGCTCTCAATTTCTGCTTGGCCGATACTCCTTTTTGGATTTGTGTCCTGCTTATCAACGGATTCGGTAGAATTGTTAGTTTGTGTGTCAAGAACCGATTTCACTGTATCCTGAGTAGGGCTTAACGCTCCCCAAAGCTTAAAACTTAATTTTGCAAGTCGCCATTGCTCCACCATGTAAGGTAAAGCTGACTCCCTCAGATTTCCAATTATTTGTCTTGAGATTAACAAACCAGCCAATTGCTGTAACACAAGAAATCAGTAGGTCCAAAAATAACCGTCAATATAGATGTACCTCTTTTAGCTTTTCTTGATCTCTGAGATAAAAAGCAATGTAAAACAAAGACAGGAAAGAGTTCACAAACTGGAAAATAGCCACTTTTGCTATTAAGTGATTCTCATATTTCGATTGAAGTCGATAATTTTCTGAAATCAAAAGAACAAATTGTGCTTGCGTTACATTTTTGATGACTATATCTGGGCAAGCACCTTTATCATTTAGCCAAACTGCCAGCTTGTAATAAGCCTCGTCCATTAGCGTTATTGCTCCTGCTAGTAGTACTTTAGGGATTACACCCAAAAAAGAAAATACACTCCCCTCAGGTAGTTTAGAGTCACACCAATCCTTGAAATTTCAAAACATAACTATTGAATTTTTTTGAAGTAATTTGGAATAGTTTTTTTTTCGATTTGCTAAGCAAAGAACATTCACACAAAAAATATTTGTTAATTGTTAATCTTCTGTTCACAATTACCTGAAACTGTAACATTAAAAACATAACGATAAAAACTAAAACGAGGCACAAACAGATTATAGGAAAGCTAACAAGATAGCGAAATGCTCGTCTTTGCCAGGCAGGAGCTTCTTTTGGTTCCAATCGTCCTGTAACAGTACTTTCAGCCAGCGGACCCTACCATAACAAATGAAATAATGTTTGAAGTGCCTTCATCGATTTTCGTTTATTTGTATCAAATATTTTACTTTGTACAAAGGTCTAGGTGGCTCTAGAAGTTCGGGGGGTGTGGTAAGTGTACCCCAGCGAAATGATAGCTCCACTGAGTACCTTCTCCATGCTTCTAAATATAAAGATGCCCAAGCTACGTTGAATAGTGAAAAAATCACATGACCCATATCCTTTGCTGTTTGACCTTGCCTCCACAATGAGGCCCACAGAATCGTACCGATTACAGCTGGAACTCCAAGAGCACAAGTGTAATGGCCCAACCATGCAAAGTATAAAGCCACTTTAACTCCAAAATACTCGGCAATGTCATCTAACATGGAAAATTAAATAACGAAACATGTAAATATTTATAGATAAGAGTATCCTGTTTAATATACCTAGGGGCTGAGGAGCAAATATTTTTCTCACCCAACTCATCTGTAGTCGCGTAAGAGCACTAGTTTCGTGAAGGGGAAACACCTGAGTAATTAGACCTGATTCTTGCCATGCCGCCACTAAAAAATTAATATTCAATGTCGTACAACAGTACAACGCGCTCGGTTTACCTATGCTCTGTCCCTCCTCTACCGATGCTTTTCCTTGCAGAGCCTCTAAATCGAAGGGGTTAGCTCTTAATCCCTGCAGGACTTGCAAAACCAGCCATTGCCTCTCCTGCGATGTGAACAACGCTGTATTACCATCCTCATTTTTCTCTTGTACAAAGCAGTGGCATTCCCTTGTAGTAAATTCTTTTAAGGCACCTCCTAAGTCGCTCCGTAATCGTTTCGGAAGTCTAGCTTCTTCTGCGGCTCTATAAAGGCTATTAAAAAGCGATTTAATTTATTTAAAATTGAAATATGTCATTGAATAAACATCTTACATATTAATTGGAGCACTTATATAAAAAGCCGTTCTTTTTGTACTTTCGTGAGATTTCACTTGAGCTGCAAGCCCAAGTCCAGACGGTGGTTGTGAACGGATTCGTGCAAGAAGCCACCGAAGAGCTTCATCAGGTGCATCTTCTGGTAGTTTCAAATCATGGTAAATATTTGATTCAAGCCGGAATATTAAAGAATTTTTTTTACCTGGAAACTCGACAACAACATCACATTGTGTCGGTATTTTGTTTAACCATAATCTTCGAGGAGTCAACAGATGACCAGCATAGGGAACTCTTCGCCGCAACTGTCTGGAAGCTACAACAATTGAAATCTCATTGAGAAAATCTTTGAATTAATAGTTATGTTATAAGAGCATTATTTTTATTCGCATAGTCTTCATATTGTGGTTACATACTTGTTTATTTTATTATATTTATAGTTATTATAGTTATGTCGCATTCTCCAAGAATCAAGATGAAGAACTTTGTTATAGTTTTAATGGTAAAAACTACTTTGCTAATATAAGCTTAGTGCTTCCAATTAAAAAACTACCTCGAAAACACATTTTCAAGTTTTTTTGTGGTAACAGGTGAAAATAAATAAAGTACTTGCGTCCTGCATGTGAGTAGGCAAAAACATAGCCAACAGTAATTTGTATAAAAGAAGGGTAATTCATACTTCATGAGGATGGGGGTAAATTCAAGTGCAAAACCTACAACAGGGTACATCCATGTACCTATGTATAAAGCCATGACAAAAAAATGAATGCCGTAACAATAGAGAGCGGCAGATTCTCTTATCCTTTGACCCAAGATCTTATGAAGAAATATTCACCTCACATTGCAGACCAAGTTTTTGTTCATTGAAAAAATGCAATGGGGAACGAATGAGCTCCATTCTTTGGATTCCTGTTTGCGCAAACTGCGCAAAAGGGAGTATGGGGGGGGGGGGGGCGTCCAGGCTATATTTCTTAACGTTTTGAGAAGTCAAGAGGATTTGAAGAGGGCTTATCCTTGCCACGAAAGAAGACCTAAGTGTAAGTGTAATGAGGAAAGCCACAAGCGCAACACTCTAGTTCTTCCTCCTTAGGTACAATTAGGTACAATTAGAACACGCAGTTCGGGGAGCAATTTGAAGGTGTCCCAATGACCTCATGATGTTCATGTGAACTGAATGCTGAAGCTCTCATGCTATGCAATACGCAGCTCCGATGTGTGGTATCACGACTCCTAATCTCCAGTAAAGGTAAGTGTGACTTCATGTTTATCATTTTCTGTTCCTTCTGAAAGAAGTTTTCCATTGCAGATTATTCAATTTTTGGAACTTAACGGATATGAATAACAAATCTCGAAATATTCAATATTACTTTTAACAATTTGTTTTCCAATTTTGATTACAACTTTAATTTCACTACTTAATGTGTGAATTGTAAAATAAATTTTACTGAATTGTACATTACATATCTTTTTGAAAAAATTTTGCAATTTCATGTAAATTAAATCTAAGGAGTAAGGACCATGTGTGCATGCTCAATGAAAAAAGACTATCGGTACATTTAAATTTTATATCACTGTTTCTCAATAATATAATTAATTGATTGACCAATCCAATTGTGTTTTCCTTAAAAATAAATTCCGTTGCAGTTAGTTTCCTTCGACGTAGATTTCTTCAATCTAGTTAGGTACTTAATTTAAAGCTTTAACCAACAATTTTACATAATAATTATAATACACATATGTAGATTGTAGGTGTATCACGCAATGGAATAAGAAATTTTACATTATATTTGACTAAAACCAATATTGGACTTACAGAATAAGACAAACAAACAAATTTGTTCTCAAGAAACACACGAATTTGTAAACAGGAATAAATAATACCTACAAAGAGAAATTACGTATTTAAAAAATGAAGGCATATTATCCAATTAAACTAAAAATAAGTATTTAAATTATAGCCATTAAAATCTTGAATAAGTTATTTCTCATGAAGTTCTTCAACCATTATGACAAATTGAGAAATAAATTTAATTGACAAGGCACGAACAGGCCTTAAATCGTAATATTTTGTAAAAGAAGTTTGTTATTCAATGTATTCCTGTACGGTGCTTAAAATTCAATCGAAAATACCAATCCAATAACAATTCTGTAATATGAAACTACCTTAACCGAAAATAATCGCCATTCATCCCCTCCTAAACATGCAAACAAAAAGAACTTTATGCAGCAAATCAAGGAATATTTCCAGCAATCGATACTTTTGATAGAGTTTTGAAAAGTTGAGTGGTTGTTTTAAAATTTATAGCAAAGGAAATGAGTTCTTTTCTGATGTGGTCATGAACTGTAGCATTGTTAATTACGAGGCTTGAATGGCCCTGATTTGCAGCATAGTTCCTCCATAAATTTTATAAGAATCATTTCTAAAGCATTAAAATACATTCCCATTTCTATATCCTTTAAGAAAGTACATCCAGTACAAATGGAAAGCCCGCCCTCGACAACACCAAATCCAGGTATTGCAAATACAATTCGTCACGCACCCTTACCAACCACCATTTACATTTTGGGCGCTGAGGTTGTTATCGAAACAAAACCGGTGATTGTGACGTCACTACAGTTTAATTATGTACAAAAGTTTTATTTACTTTACATCTTAAGTTGAAATCGATATCTCTCAGGTCAGGTGTAAAGGAACTCCTATATACATACTTTCACCTTGTTTAACATTTAACTTGAAAGTTGACCCCAATATTTCCATTTAGTTACCTTTATGATTCTTCCAAACAAAGATACCGTTAATGACGACTAGCTGTTGCGTAATATTCATTGTTACAAAGGACAATAAATCACAATGAATCGTAGTAATCCTCGACGCTATCACAAGGGCAGAGTCAACACATCTTACGTAATAGAAACGCTTACTTACCATTTTCTATAGTTTCTTTGGCACAGGAAATTATTTTTCCCTTCCGTCTCCTAAGATTGGCGTCAAAATTGTGTTCGTCTATGTATTCTCCATTACCGGCATCAGCATGGACATCTTCGGTGGATATTGTTTCAGATGTATCACCAAATAAATAGTCAGAACTTTTATGCATATTGAACAATTTTCATTTACTCAGTACACAAATAACAAAAGTTGAATAAAACAGCACAAATCAGATTAAAAATGATTTGATAAATAACTCTTTAAAGTAGAAGTTTGTTATATAAATTGGGAAAAAGGTCCGCACAGTACTTGCACTATTGAAAAACGTACACCGCGAAGAAATAGTTCGCACTAAACATAGAAGAGGGAGTTTATAAACCGATCAGAGGAAATCATTCAGACAGGATATTTAAATGCATTTCGGTATTTAAAGCGCGACTTCTAGTCAATCCAGTTCTAATCGGAAGCATTCTAGGTCCAAGCAGAGGAACACGCACTGAGAACTGAAGTGTTTCGAACGTACTGACAGTCTTTGTGATACTAATATTGATTTTTTCCTGAGGATTTTATCAACTAAATTGGGATACCGCATTCACTCTTTGCCGAAAGTGTTTCGTTCAGTATTGGCGCCAATTATGAAAATGTGGAAACAGATCGGTATTTGTTGTTCTGGCTTATAAAGTGTAAAAGGCACTAAAGAAAAGAATCAGGTAAGATTAAAGATTTATCTAGCAAACTAATAATGGATAATGGTTTTATTTTCAAAGTATGTATGTAAAACAAGAATTATTCTTCATTATAAACTATTCAAATCTAATAGGAATGATAGTTCCCTTTGTGTCATAAAAGAGAACGAAAACTAAAATATAACTGATTTTTATAAAACAAAAAACAAATTTTCTGCAAATGCAACTCATTGTTAGCGCCTACCACAATTCTTCAGGCTCCTGGCTTTGTGGTTCAGAAATGGCACATCCTCTACTGAAGTCAGAGGCCTAAAAACGATTAAATTAAAATTTAAACAGGTAAATAAAATAAAGTAATAGTTACATCGACAGTATTGTCTCGAACATCTCTGCCACCGAATCTGTTGCCACCGCCTCGGTTACGACCTCCGCCGTAACTAGAACCACCGCCATCAACGCTTAGCAAGAAATCTGGGACAGGTTTATTCGCCTGTTTCAAGATCTTAACTAGATCTGGTGCTAAGGCGTAGTCCTCGTCAGGATTGTAAAAGCTTGTAGCCTTTCCACAGTTACCAACTCGACCGGTACGGCCAATGCGATGAACGTATTCATCAATTTTTTGAGGCAAATCATAATTAATAACGTGCGCTACGTTTTTTATATCTAAAATATACCGATACTGTATTAAGTTTCACTTTTTATTTATTTTAGATCATACCCAAGCCTCGAGCTGCCACAGATGTTGCAATTAGTATAGACCTTTTGCCGCTTTTAAAGTCACTGAGAGCTAATTCTCGTTCTCTTTGGAGACGATCACCATGAATAGAAGTTGTAGGAAAGCTAGTTTCCGACAACAACGATGCTAAGAAATCAGCGTTCCGTTTTGTTTCTACGAAAACAATAGTGCCACCTGGCTCTGAATTTTCAAGTATTTCCTAATAATCAGAATTTTACCAAAACTTCTAAAAAAAAAATCAAAATTAATTTACCGTTAACTTTCCTCTCTTTTCGAATTTGGTAACTTTATAGAAGTTCTGATCGACATCAGCGCAAGCTCCTCCAACAATACCAATGGTCAGAAATACATAATCATTAAGAAACTTCCCAGCTAATCTCTGAATTTCCTCGGGGAATGTTGCTGAAAACATCAAAGTTTGCCTCTCTTCCTGTAATATTTTTTTTTTTTTTGTTATTTGTGCAGAAATTCCAGTATGTTGTTTAAAATTTACCATTGGTCTCATATGGGGGGCGTTCATTATTGTTTCAACGTTTGGCAAGAATCCCATATCCAACATCCTATCAGCTTCATCAAGAACTACAAATTTTAAATCTTCAAAGGTAATGAAACCTTTTTCTACAAAATCTAAAAGTCGTCCGGGAGTGCAAACAAGCAAGTGACAACCTTTCTAAAATAGTATAAATTCTTTTTACTGTAAAACCACTTCTTAAAACAGATTTACTCACCGCAATATTATCGCCTTGATGCTTGACAGCAGTTCCACCGTAAACAAGGCTTATTTTTAAGATCGAACCGCGAGCAAACTTTCTGGCTTCGCTAAAAATCTGTATAAATAATTATTTTAACTGCATTTATTAATATACAAATAATATGTATGTATTTATTTTAGTACCTGAATACTCAATTCGCGAGTGGGAGATACAATAAGACCGTGCGGCTTGCCAACGCTAACATTATCCTTCTTCTCCAAAAAGTATTCAATCATTGGCAAAAGATAAGCCGCCTGAAAAACAAAAATACAATACGGAGCTTTACACAACCAAACTATTTCAACTTACCGTTTTCCCAGATCCAGTCTGAGCACACGCCATTAAATCCTTTCCACTGAGTATAACTGGTAAAGCGTACTTTTGCACAGGCGTCGGGCGACTATAACCAGACTTCTTTATATTTTCAAGAAGGAACGGTCTCAGTCCTGATTCCGCAAATGTCGAAATGGGAGCTGGAGCACCCGGAGAGATCTATAAAATTACACAATGTCTACATATAAAACAATTTAGTGAATTTTCTTTTGTATACCTTAACTGGAATGTTGTCATATTTGTCAAAGTTGATTCCAGAACTGATTCCAGAGTGGAAGATCTCTTCGTCATCCTCTGTTGGCTCAGGAGGAATGTAGAATTCTCGGGGTTTTTCGGCAACTTGATTACCTTAAAATAACAATTGAAATATTGAAGAACAACCGATTGTAATTTACTTACCACCATCATTCTGATCGTCGTTGTCATCAAAACCGCGACCTCCACCGCCTCCTCGACCACCCCTTCCTCCTCTGCCACCTCCTCGACCACGCCTATTATTACCATCACCTTTGAAAAACCCATTTTTATTTACTAGTCTTATGTGAATATAAGTTTTCAAACCATCGTCGTCACGATCGCCGTAGTTTCGCTCCCTTCTGTCTCCATCATCTCTGCGTCCACCAAAGCCGCCACCACCACCACGACCCCCGCGACCTCGTCCACGGCCTGTAATTTATAACCCAGTTAAAAGAAGCTAATCTACTTTTGTTACATTACCTCGTCCAGAGCCGTGACCTCCTCGATCACCACGCTGCTCATCATCACCGTAGCCACCGTCCGCATTGAAACCACCATCGTTTCCGTCCCCAAACCCATTATTTGTATTCCAGGTATCTTCAGCCGGAGCCGAAGAGTCACCATTGGTAGCTTCACCTACATAATTACCACCGCCAAAAGACTTGCCACTGCTTGCCTATGTAACAATTAGAGATAAACGCCATTGACAATTTTTGTTTACCATGCATAAACATTTCTGCTTGCTAGTTCTCATAACCTCAAATGCGGCTTCTTGAAATTTTTGTCACCAGGAAATGTCGCCGCAACATATTTCCAACTTAAATCTAAAATGCTTTGTGTATACTTACAAAATCGTCCCATTCGTCCGCCATTACTAAGGAAGAGAAGTACATTTCGCTGTTAGGAATTTTGCAATGTTTGCACAAACTAAAAATTTGAAATAAGAGCTCTTTCTAACTGGTGCAGCTTCAAGGACACCAACAATAAAATGGTCGAATAAAGAAGTCTAAAGTAAAGCAGAAGTTTAACTAATGACACTTCTATTACAAAATGTACGAATTTTATATTCACAAAACATCCAATAACTCTTGTGAGTGAAGCTATCAAATATTTTAGGTTACAATAATTTCAAAACCGCCTTTTTTCGGAAGCATTTTTTTTCTGCAATTTTTTTTTTTTTTTTAACTTTATTGAGCAAAACCACTGCATTAAAATATCAATGAGAATTCGTTCAATTATTTCAACCGTAAATCGCGATGTACAATTTGAATTTTCTTCAAAGCATATTAAAAAGCCGCACGTGCATGGAGCCCTAGGGCTCCAACTTTTAAAAAATCAAGGAATAACAAATTAATTAATATTACCTGCACTTTTTGAATTAATGTAGGTAGCCTCAAAAGAATTAAAAACTTTACAAGTTAGACCTTGTTTTACTTTTTACAGACGCGCACTAAAAAGCACCCAACAATGAAAATTCGGGAAGCGAAAAGAATAAAATTTGAAGCACACAAGCGAACTATAACGGAACTCAAGACCAAATCAGACTGTGTTACCACATGTCCATTGTCCACATGTGTTACCAAACTACCTTTGTCTACCAAAGTAAATCCTGACCAACTTCATTATTTTATTAAGAGTTTTATTCAAAACAAATTTAAGGTACAAAATAATTTTTGTTGTCGCAAAGAATTTCTTTAATTAAAATTTTGTAAAAGAACAGGTTTTACAATATTTACAATAATTGTGAAAAAGATAAAATTGTTATAATATTTGATATTTAATTAATTGTTTTTATTAGGTAATTTTGTTCACTAATTTATTTATTGATTTTTTACGCAAAACATAGTTTTTACATCGACTTATAATGAACTAAAATTAACCTTGATTTTGAGCTCCACAATTGTTATTCAACTATTGAAACACTTGCATAAGCGCCTCTACCGGTGCATTTTACGAATTCTGACCATTTGAATCGCGCCGAAATGCGACAACACCAATTAAGTATTAGTAGCAAATAATTAAATAAATAAAATGAATGACATACTAAGCCATACTCTCTCTGATATCTACATGTATTTCTGTGCTCTAGTTCTCGTCGGCCAAGTGAAGCTTATAATATCCCGTGAATAGAACACTACAAATCTTCGAGGTTATGTTAACATAAAGTTAGGTTAGGTGCAGCTTCCCAAAGTTCCGAACTCTGGTGAAGGGTATATGTAACTAGGATGACTGAAGTTTTCTCTAAAGATTTGTACAGTTTGTAAAGATTTAAGGTATTAAAGCACCAAGTCAGTAACAGTAACCATATTATTATAAATAACTAAAGTTATTTAAGATTTAGAATTCTAGTTTAAAATTTTAATTCTGATCAATCAAGAATTTAATTTTAAATTTAAATTTTTAAATATGCCTCAATAGATAACTGAACGTGTATAAGCAACATTTCAGTTAAGATAAATGTATACTGTATAGTATACCCCTGAGATCACAATCTTAAGAAAGAAGGAAAGTTACGCAAGGCTTGAACGAATCGAGTCATTTATCATATTTTAATAAAAAAAATTTCATAACTTCAACTAGAAACAAAATCTATTTGCAACTTTACTAAACGATATTTAGTCATTAACGTGGTTTTTGTTCTTTTGTTCCTCTTAATTGGGCATATACCCTTTAAAAGGAAAATACAGAAAGTTGTCTGGGGCATAAATTAATAAACTTTTAACTCAATTACAAATAAAAACTTCTGATTTATTTATTTCTTTTATTTATATTAAACATAATTATGAGAAAACGTAGAGTTGTCATAAATTAGTTAAAAATATATGGAAAATTTACAGAAAAAATATTTTGTGATTTAGTGATGAAATTTAGGGAGCGCAAATGAGAAAACCTGGAGAACCCCTGTTGCAAAGCAATTTATATTTATATAAATATATATTTTTTTTTTAATTTTATATACCCACCATTGAAGCACCCTGTTCATAAATTTATTTAAAAGTTATTAAATTTAAAGTTAAATTCACCTATAAAGTTCAGGTTCGAACCGTTCCCCGGTCGTACAGATGGCGCTCGACCATCTTCGACGGTCCAACCAGCTTTTTTTTTTATGGCTGTGTGTAATCTTTATGGTTATGCGGTCGCACCAGATCGTTGAAAACCAAAAACTAAAAACTTTGTTTTTTATCAATAAAAGATATTACTTAAAAGTCTTGGAAACACGTTTTTAATCGTAAAATGAGAAATACGTTCTATATTAAAACTTAAAGGCATGTTTTTGATCAGTAAAATTTAAGATCGTGCATGATACAAGGAACATAAGGTATATCAAAGATTTTGCACCGCGTCATTTTCCGCGTCATTGGGTTCACCCAATGAGCATTCGATGTTTTGACACTTTTTTGTTTACAAATTCGTGTGCAAGTTTTAAAAATTTTTAAAGATCTTTAATAGTTTTTAAGATTAATTAATACCATTTTGCATTTAAAATAGTTAAATGTGCAATAAAGAACTGTAAAAACATCATGAAAAGAAAATGTGGTAAATAATCATTGAAATATTTTGCTTTTCCGAAAGACACTGAAATGTTAATTAAGGCAAAGGATGTAAATGTAGAAGAAGTGCAGAAGTTATTTTTTAGATGTAGAATGTATTTTAAGATAACATATTTAAATAGAAATTATGAAGAAAAATAAAAAATAGAACATAAAATTTACTGTTTTATTGTTTCGTTTCGTCTATATTACACATTTAATTTGATAATGATTATATTTTTATGATGAATTATAATACAAAGGTTCAGTTGTTTATTAAATGAAAAATATTTGCAATAGACAGTAATATATATATTACAGCCGCTTTTACAAAAATCATTATTAATAAAAAAATTAGAACTTTCAGTCATTTTAAATAATTTCTCAAGTGAATTGTCGAGGGAAACGCTTTCAGTAACAATTGAAAAGTGCGGCTAAAAATTACGCATTTGAAAATACGTGGATGTAGTGACGTCACGCCAGCAGTCAAAAAATTTTTGGCATACCTTATGTTCCTTGTATCATGAAGATCGGGTAAAAAAAGTTCTGTGCAAATAATGAGTTGTATTTATAACAATACTTAACGAAAAAGAGTTAACATGTAACTATACAGTATAAATTCATTAAAAACAATCAACATGGATTGTATGAAAAATATTATGATTTTTTATTTGTAATTATGATTATACCTAGATCTAACAGAACATTTTTAATTATATAATTGTAACGGTTTTCGAGAATATGAACTCACGGTTTTCAACGTAATATGAATTTTCACCTGCAATTAAAAAAGCTTGAAGGCATCGGCATGGATTATGTAACAATCGGGCCGCTTCGTCTTATATTATGACGTCCTCTCCACCAGAACCACTGCGTGGCAAGCAGCACGTGCTTGCAGAGTTAACTAGACCAATGAACTTTCGCTTTTACGGATCACCTTGTCGGAATGCACATATTTTCGCTCCACAAACGCGGGGGAGCGCTAGGAGGTTGTGCTTCATTATGGGGTTCTACTATTTATAAAAATTTTTGATAGCTTCTATTCCAAGTTTATGTACGAGGGGCAATGGATGATGGAAGGGAACACGCAGGGATAGGGAAAACTTGACGCGGTTGTGTGCATCGCAAGTTCAAGCGCCAGTGAAAGTGATTCTTCTAGCTCTTGGGAGCTCTTGGGAGTTCTTCCTGAGGGAAAGTTGACCGAAGCTTCCTTCGAAGTCGTCGCCACCAGTCTGGCTGGCACAACATCGATTTCGGTGAAGTAAATAGAAGCTGTTGGGCAATAGTTGCTGGTTGTCTGTTTTCTTAGAAGATTTTTTTTTTTCAAGAAAGGCCTAAGAATTCGACTCCACTCCACCGAGTGGAATCCAAGGGACATTGACCCCGCTCTCAGTTTTGGGGAGGCCGTATGTGTTTTATTTTTTGTTTTTTACTTGGAGCATATCAACAAAGCTCGTGTGACATAGTAGCGATTTCGTGATAAATAGAATTGAGTAACTCTATGTACTTCTGGAAAATAACTAGGGTGTAACCGAGCTAAGAGAAATGGAGTTCACCCACACGAAACTGCTGCGGCGCCTTCAATGACTGCTAAAAATTAATGCAGATTTCTGCACTCGATTGCTGTGGTGCAAGCACTTCGAGTGGTACAATCCTATTCAACTTTATTACTTGATTAATGTATGTTACACTTACATTTGATTTTATGTTTAGCAATTTATGAATGGCTTCTTTTATATAATATGTGTAGATCCAAGATATATGGAAAAATATTCGTCAACCAATCAGCAGAAATGTATTTAAAAAGAGCACGAAATAAAAATATTAACCTATTACAAAATTCTCGGTTTTTCCCTTATTTATCATAACTACAAAATATGACACATTAATAATTAATTAAACTTTATTATATAATTCTTATCAGTAGCAGAAGAGTCCGCGATTGATCTGTTGTTAGAACACGTATAACAAGACATAAGTACTTATTTTAAAGTAAACATTATCCCATATTGCATACAATATCTGCAATCTCTCTTCACTTAAGTTTTATTAATAGGTATTCAAAAAAATGTTCAATGTAAAATATAATTAGATCACTGCACGACATTCTACTTATATTTATATAGGTTTAAACGAAATAGGAATAATAACATTTATAATGAAATGTAATATGATTTTCGTCCATAAAATTTACCTAATGTTACGCAAAACAGAAAATGATATTGTATACCTAATAATAGAAACAACTTATGAGAAAAAATATTTAAATATTTGATTTTTCCACTAGGAAAATATTGTAGGTTGAAATTTTTCATTATAAAACTGTACAAAGTTTTGTTATAAAATCATAAGATGATTGTAAAAAACCAATAATTTATTCTTACAAGTTGTTCAAATAAAGAAAACGTGTAATGAATTAAATATAAATTATAAATGTATTACGTGCGAAGTTTGTACATATAATCAACCTGAAACGACATGAATTTAATCAACATTTAATGCGTTGTTACGTAGAGTATTTATGGTATAAAATAAATGTTTTACATATGTTCAACTCAAAGAGTTTTGAAAATATAATTGTAGTTTATTTGCGTTGTAACCCCCAATTCTGGAAAACTTTTAATTAACAAAACGAAAAGTCTCATTAAGAAGGGTTTGTGTGCAAACAAGGAAAACATATATCACAAAATAGGTCAACAAGCCTTCATCCAGGAACTGTGCGTTTTTCCTTTCTACTCGTCCTACAAGTGAATGGCGATGTAAAAATAGAATCCATAATTGGCAGGAAGGAAATGGAAAAGAAAAGCCTTTGTCTACCTGCAGCGGAGCGTTCGATATCAGATATCGTCCTTTTCTTGGGAATTCCTGCTGGATTTTCATGTGCCATGTTAATTTTATCAATATCCATCTTGCTGTGCGTCCCTTATCCCTTTTCCATTTCGCTGGAGAATCATGCGTGCAAGGGAGTCAAGGGAGTGCCAATAAACCGTGCCAGCATAACCCGAAACAGGAACGCACAGTCTTCCGAAATTTTCCTCTGCAGCAAGTGAAATTGGTAATTCCACCACTACGCCCCCCTCGTTTGTAGTTCGTAATGGAGCATCAACGAATTTTTTTGTCAGCCCGCCCTATGTACTGTACACTAGCCCTTTGCAAGGGGGGCCGTGTCGGGGGGATGCGGTACCTCAGTATTGCCACACTCCGCTTGGTAAATAGAAGAATTTATCTAATCGCCGTTTTTTGTTATTACAGGAACGGATATGCGCCTGTGTCGGTATTGGTGTCACACAGTTACACCACGGCTCGGTTCTGACCTATTTTCTGTGAGTTACATAGCCGAAGAGTTCAAAGACCTTTCAATGGCCGGGAACCGATTGTGCCTCAACTAGATCTTCCCGTTCCGTACACGTGTAGGGCGCGTAGCCGCGTATGCCCTGGAAGCGCCTGAAACGCAACAGAATCACTCTTTGCCCCAGATAAGCCGCGATAGAATTCGAGATGATTCTTTCTGTGCCCCACGCTAGACCAACGCGAAGCCGCATCTCCCATTAGCGCGTGACTCCATCAGCGCCATCCACAATTCCGCAATTGTCGATAAATAATCGTGTTGCTCAGATTATATTGGTGGCTAATGATCATTGATCATGGAGATTCCTATTGATTGTTGTTGTACTAACCACTATATAAGGAACTCTTCTTCGATGGCACTTTCAATTATATATAAAAAGAACAACAACAAATCCAAAATTTAAAACTACATAAATTATTTATGCTGCACTCTTATAATTGCTTTCACTTAAAATTCTTGTTTTAGGCCGGTGTATTTTACAGGTGCTCCTGCACCTTCTTTTAATGGAGAGTGAACTCTTCCTCTTCCAGGGCAAAGAAGAATAAAAATAAATAATTAATGTCATACGCATAATTGACCTATTTTAAGGGGCCCCTTCCTATTTCTTCTACGTTTGAAATGGAGTGATTGTCGGAGTATCCAGAAGATACCATTGCTGCAGGGTGCCACTAAATATACGGTTTTGTGGACGGTAATAACACACCGCGGCTGTTCCTTGTTATTTCTATTAAGTTACTGAAATATGCAACCAACGAGAATATAATTTTACGTTTTGTAATTCATCCAGTTTATCAAATACACGGAAACTATTTATATCAGCCCAATTTAAAAACAATTGCTTGATCGTCATTTGGAAAGCTAAATTAACGAAGCAGAATTTTATACGAGAATGGTTTTAGAATGAAAAAGTAAACTACATACATATTTTCAAGGTATTATGTTCGAAAAATCTGGGTTTATATTTAAACATTTGTAAAAAATGCATAGTGTAAAATCACAAAAAATCAACTCTCTTGCATGTGCATTTTTCAGGAGCTAAAAATCGGCTGTTGTGTATAATTAACTTAATTTACTTTTAAGAACTAGTTCAAGTGGAACGAACCAATTTTTATTGTTCAGTTCAAACAACAAATAAATAAATGAGCTTTGAATTGTTTGGGTATACTACATTTAAACCAGTCGTTCCCAACCTAATTAAAATGACGCCCCGAAGGTTGTAACAACTATTTTTTTAAAGTGCTTTAAAACAGTTAAAACATTAAGAAAGGATTACGGTTTTCGTCTTCTCTTTTTGCTTTACGAGACCACACAGTTTGAGCACCGCTGATTTAAATAAATCATTAAATACTTGTATAAAATTAACGTTTGTATAATAATTCTTTGGCTATTAGTCAGCTAGGGTATAAAAACTTGTGTAAAGGGCTTGTATTTTGGTGTTTGATAATACCTACATAAGTACAAAACGCATTTGAAATTTGTTTACGAGTATAATAATCGTTTGGAAACACTGTTGTCGAAATTTTTTTCTGAAATATTTTTATTTTTCATATCTACGTTTTGAGAAAATTTATTATGACAAAAATCTATGCTGTTATATTTCTTCAAAACCAAAATGTACAATATCGCCTTTATCTACCGGAATCGAGGGAGGCTTTACTAAATAATCAATACGGATTCAATGCAGAATCGGAGAAAGCAATTTTCTAACACACCCAAAATTCACTTTTATCGCGGTAAAATTCTGGAAGAGAAAATCAGAACATTTTGTAGCGCGCATGAAAGCATAAACAGGTCATTGAACCTTCCTCAGCAGTTTCCCAAGCACGTGCTTCTTCAAAATCGCATAAAAGTGGTCAAAACAAGGAAGGCCAGAAACCCAGGAGCATCAACAAGAAATCGCTGAGGAGGCCGAGTACATAAAGGACTCCCTCCCTTGTAACAAAAGGCTTCTTGCTACTCCGCCGAAAACGTTTCTTGCAGCAACAAGCCCGTTCGCCCAATGCGGGAAATTTAATCAATACAACCTGCGGGGAAGAAGTGCGTATTTACCCCCGAATTTTCACGCATTTTTCGGTTGCGATATATTTTCTGTGTGAGGGGGAAGTAGTCCCTTATTATTTATTTCTCAGATTCAGATTTGGGGTGCAGTCATCCATCCACCCACACCACAAAACTCGATCGGTTAGGTTGAACGAGAAAGCTCGATTCGGAACCAAAAGATTTTGGCTATTTGCAGGGGGAGGCGTAAGCTTCCGAGTTTGATTTCTGCATGTGGAAATGATTTTACGTTGAGGTGGGTCGCAACTCAGGCCGCGAAAGCTCCGCTCCGTTTTAAGAAAGCCGCCAAACTTCGCCGCTCTCGATCTTTCATCTCGTGAGAATCGAACATTTGGTGAAATCGTAAACATGAATCAATACCGGGGTTCAACGGCCTATTTTGAAAAATTATACATTTTCAAAATACGCTTGTATGTAATTAAATTTAATTTGCATTACATTTTCTGGGCAACGAAATCATTTTGTACTATTTGGAAGAAGCAGTTGCTCCTTCTTCCTTTTGCCTTGGAAATTGCAAAACGAATTTGCTTGATCTCGAAATTTCACTGACAATGACTCCCGGAGGTGATTAATATGAAGATATTAATTTGTTTTCGTAGTCGTATTTGTCTGTGCAAATTTCTTTGGAATTTGAGAGGTTCTAATTTATTTCAATATCCAGAGTTAATCGAAGAATTGTTCCTTCATTTTAAAATTTTAACCTGAGACGAATTTAAAGCTATTTCTGCCGTTTTTTTGTTTTTCTGAGATTCAATTCCTAAATTATCTGAAAGAGGGAAATTCCCCAGCCAACGAATTTTGATCATTTCCGTTAGCAACAAGTTGCGTTCAGAAGACGCTGTCAAAGTTCATAGGATGGTTTCATTTTGCAATTAGTGAGTTTGTTCGAAAGTTGTTTTCGTTTTCCTCACGTAGATAAACTGATGACACTGCATCTTTTAATATTTAATGCATTCAGCGAATCAAAAATCTCTGTCACTTGCATCCAGTGAGCAAGGGAAAACAATTAAATGGTCTCTTTACTTTATGCGGCTCCCTGGTCCAAGGCTGGGATTCGTGTCATATTTCATGTCAATGGCACCGTTGCTGGACTTATTCTGAGGTATTTTCGGAAATTTCAATACCGCCACAAGTGTCAACAAGTACTAAGTGCACGAAAACCTGACAGAGGTTCCAGGCGGGAGGGTGAGTGATTTGCCCATTGCCGGCTCATGCAAATGAATTCACATCGTCAATGTGAAAGAGGTTAATATATCCATCCTCTGTTTTCGAATTTGAAAAGTCACAGTGAATACAACTTGCAGCCATGAGCCAATGTCTGAGCAGCGCAAGGAGTTGTTTACTGCACGAGCATGAACCCTGATAATCGCATGAGGCCCGGACCAGTTTTCGACACTGTTGTGGCACGTGGATCTGAGTGCCAGCGAGCGGACAACGACCTTTATGCAATCGAGTACGCATGCAGTCTATGGCCTCATAATCATTCAGATGACTTGGGCCAGACGAAAAGGAAGAGTGTAGGAAAGGGTGTGTGTGGCAATGAATGCAGCAGAAACCGTTTAACTACAACTGTTCGTGCATTAGCCACGAAAAAAGTTCACCAAATGTGGGAGATGAAAATTCTGTCTGTTTGTTGGCTCGGCATTGGTGAAATATTTCATTTTGCATGTTCTCATACATATAAACCGTGGACGTTTAATGTTCATGTCTAGTACATTTTGAAGATCAAAGTAAGTCTCGTCGAAGAGATAATAGTGCCTTCATGGATGTCGTAAGTAACTGCCAAGACTTTTAGCATTGGGAGTTGCTGAGCTACACAGATTTACAGCAATTAAATTTGTAAACAATGAAATTTTAATGGATTCGATTGAGAACTACACTAAGCAGACTAAAGCCAGCATTTGGAAATGGCAATGTTTGTTGGCTCTTTGTTCTTCAACTTACAAGGCTCTTGTCAAGCAATTCATTCCCAGATAACCCTGCAGGTACAAAATGCGTATATACCCTTTCACTGCAATAATAGTAAATGTTTATGCATTATTAGGGGATAATTATTAATGCGAACGTTTCTGCGCGTAATGTTCTTTGCATTGACAGTTGTGTCTTGGAAATCGTTCGTGATTCAGTTCTCCTTATTGCTGTTTCAGTGCACTGCACACTGCACAGTGCACAGTGCACACACATGCTCCGGCAGCAATAAAAACAGAAAGAATCAGAACACACACCCGCAAAACCAAAGGCCTCAAACTATAACTTCGTGCCACAAGAACACGAAGTGTTGAAAATCGTCCCATGCCTCACAACAAATAGTTGAAAACCGGCCCGGTGCCTCCACGCGTGTTCGCTCTTACCTTAAGCTTTCGCACAAAGCGAGCTAGCGATGTTGGTGTTCGGCTTATTTCGTGCCCCTTCGGCGAGATGTAAACAATAATTCAGACTCTGCGAATAGGAGCTGTGCAGATAAGTACGAAATTTTTCTTCAAATTTGAAACTGTGATGTGTGCAAGCTTGAGCTCAATCGTTCGCTTCAGAGGCTATAACAAAGTGCTTAATGTGGACTTGACATTATTCGTCACCTCACAGCTCAATTCACAGTAGTTGTCGTCGCCGTGAAAGTTGGAAAAATTTTTGATAAAGGGTTGATGTTGATAGCCGTGCTTCCACTTGTGCAGTTTCGGAAGCGGGCGGACACCGCTTACAGAAAGTGTTCAAAATCGCAAATTGTGAAATTTCGAGCATGAGGAATACGCTCAGCTTGATCGAATCTTCGTGAGATGGTTGTGTTGTGACCCGGAAACGGTTGCAGATGAGATTTTTCGAAAGATTTTTTGTGCGTGGTCAGTTGTGGTTTCGGGCAAATCTACGCATTTGCGTTGTAGATGAAAGGGTTTACAGTACTTTTTACGTGACACGCAAGAAGGTTCTTTCGTAGTGAATATACTGAGGAAAACGGACCGATTTTAGTAATAGAACAAACCTAGGTCAATACCATTCTGAGTGGCATAATGACTAAAAGTGCAGGCGATAAGAAGCATATTTTGGGATAATTATTTGTATGTACGAACACGGCGATCGCACTCTTTTTACTTATCTAGTTTCTGGGTAAGTGATACTTCTTGAACGTTTATATTTTTACTGTCGTTGAGACTTTATTTGCTCCCCACAACCACAATCAAATTTATATTCAGTAACAAATGATCACTGCATAAAAAATGTAAGGAAGGTCAGTTCATTTACCTAACTCAGAGTCGTAGTCTAATCAAAATTTGAGCACAAAAAATGGCACGTGTAGCGACAGCAAAAAATTAAGGAGTCATTCATTGGTCATTTTTTTGCTATATGGGGAAATTGATTGTCTTTTTTCCTATAATATTCATATGCATGTGAGTGTGTTTGTTCATGATACTTCGCCCAAATTAATGCCAGAAAAAGAACAAGGGGCGAGCGGTGGTAGAGCTTAAATCCCATCCGCGTATGGCGGTCCAAACCGGTCTCAATCGCGTTTTTTATTATTGTCATCAAAGAGCGACCTAGCATAACATGAACGCACACTGACACAAGTTTCTATTAATAATACGCAGGCACATGCCGCGGGTGTACTTTGAGTCAAGATCGCGGATTTTTATAAAAGCTCTCGCGATTCGATTACCATCGCGATCAAAACAGTCACCGCCCGACGGTATAATTAATATATTGGATTTGCGAATTGTGGGACCTGCACAAGCGTTTTGAGACCGCAACCGCTCGCGGATGTTGTTCGCTTTCTTCTGAGGTCAGCGCAATGTCATTTTTCTTATTAGAAAGTACCAATAGTGCCCAAAACACAATTCTTGCCTTTAAATGTCCCTAACACTGTGTACGAGTACATGAGTGTGTGTGCGTGATGAGCCAAGCAACGCAGTGAATTGTCAGGGGACGAGCAGAGGAGCGGGGTAATTTGAACACTGATTTGATTCACGGCAAATTTGGTTAAGATTGGTCAGTTTTCTTCAGATTTTCGGCGATGGTCTTCCGAGTACCTTGCGATTGATCACGAGATCTCCAAGTGAAATCAAGTCTTCAGTCTAGACTTGCAATAGGAAATGATTTTTAAAATATAACATCGGATTTTTTGTGGTTAACAAAACAAAAACAGGATTTAATTTGTCCAATAATTCCAAAACCAACATTCTTATTTGCACGCTAAGTAAAAAATAAATAAACTGATGCAATGTGGAAAATAAATTCAGCAAATCTTCAGTCATTTTGACTATCGCCAATGGAGGAATTATGTATGCGAGTTTTAAAGAACTGCTCAACTCAAAACGTCTTTTATGATGACGAAAATAATATTATTGCTCTGTGGAAAATTCAATTATCTATATCTGGAAGAGTAACCAGCTTTTAAATTTAAATAGTCTCATCCCTTTTCAAGGTACATAAAAGGTCAAAAGCTCGGTATTAGAGCAATTAAAAAATGTGGTTTGCTGTTATTATTCCTCGCAAAACATGAAATTTTAATTGATTTGATTGCTAAAATCCAGGCAAGATTCTTGTCAGCGAAAACAAATGAACATAATAATATCTTCAAGGCGAGGCAGAAGCAATTGAATTTCGCCTGTCGGGGTTGGAAAGTGACGTGCGGGGAGCATAACGCATCTGTACGCAACCCACCTAGAGTTGAGTTGGCTTGACGAGGTCGGTACGTCTGTCTTCCTTTCCCCCAGCCTCATCTGGAACACCAAAAATGAAATTTGCCTCCGTTCCTTCTATCGTTTCTGCTCGGCAATGCATCCTCAAGCCGCAGGACCACCCCCCACCCAGCGCTACCACCCGGTTACCGGCACGAGTGCTAGCTACCATCATCAACCCTCCGTCACTCCACTGTCGACTGCTCCTGCAATACTCCATGCCACGTGGAGGCGCTGTCGCGATTTTCGACAGAACAAACAGCTTTCTTCTCAACACCAGAACGACGGAGGCACCGAAACGATTTTCAACTCGAACTCAGTTCCAGGCGGCGAAGTGCTGCAGGCAGCTTTCAGTTCACGGAGGTAGTCATCGCTTTTCGACATTGCCTTGGACTTGAAAATTAATTTGCACTCGACATCTTCGCTTTGAGCGATCACAATTGTACATTGCCGAACGGGTGTCGCTAGTGAATGGGGAATATGGCTAATTTAGCACCTTGCGCATTTATTGGTAAGCGATCAAACTGTTGGAGATTAAAATTAGAAAAAAGCAATCCTCTGTCATGGTATGACCTAGGTTAACACTGTTAACAGCACTTTAGCATCCCGCGCGCCACAGAGGCATTTGATTCTGTGTGTGTAACGACGCTTCCAAAACACAATCTTGACAATAGATAACAAGCGTGATTGTGCTTGTGTTTGTACGAAGTTTACAATTCTATTTCAGCTATGCGTACACATGTTCGTTGACCTCGTGAGCCACCTTCGAGTTTTTGTAATTTGTTCCCTTTTTTGGTTGAATCAATTTTTCTTCTTTCAAATATGCATGAATTTCCTCTTATTGTTTAGAACAGAAAATTCCTCTCAAATAATAATGCCATCATTTTTTACATTTTTCAATGGTGGGTTGCGATAATATTTAATACCAATTAAAAACACCTGTTTTTTTAAGTGTTGTTAAAATTCATTGATAACAAAATTTAGGCACTCTTATTTAAATTCTATGAAATGAACTGGAAATGCGAATAATTCGATTTTTCCGTTAGAATAGGAAGTAAGGCATGAAGATCGATGGGTTTCCTTCAAAGCACTGATTCCCAATTATCTAGGTATCTACTTATTTTCAATCACAATCCATGCCCTGAAAACTTCTCACATCGATTTACTCTGCTTTAACTTCTGTTGTTGTTATCAGTTGATAAATTGGATAATAGTGCCGCGAATCATTTTATTAATTTGGTTACTAATTTATAGCCTTCGTTCATTCATAAACAAAAAGTTTTTTTGGACTTCATGCATCGCTGCAGATCGGAATTTGCCTGCTCAGATCAAAGCCATTAATCAACTTTAGAAGAACGATGGACGCTTTTACTCTCTATTTACTACGAAAGTAAGCGTATCTAGTGCGGTGTAAAAGTGCGTAACGCATCGAAAAAACAGATCGAGCTTTTCCTTTTTTGTGCGTGTGCTTTTGCTTAGACAACGTTAGAGGAGAATCTTAATCGATATGCCGTGGGTTGAGTCGGTGCGTTGCGATGAGAGATTCCCCTTCTCCACACTCCAGCGTTCGGCAGTTCGCTGTTGTGCGTGCTGTAAATTTACATCGGTTACAATACGCACGGCACGCATTCCCCTCACTTCCTATGTAATAACTATCCAATCGCATCACATAAGAAGCGAATGGCCCCTGATTTTCGGGTCAAAAATTTTTGTGGATCGTTCGCCCACCACCAGTTTGCTTGGATCAAGCAACCGGGAAACTTAAAAGACTTCAGCAGAAACGGAAAAGACTTCAATTTCAACTCAGGGAAATTACAAGTCTGAAACATAATTTTACACGTTATTTTCACAAGTTTTATCGTATAAACGTTACTATTCTTATTTAATTGTTTAAATATTGCCAGTTGATGCACGTGTTTTTTCGTGCACTCTGGTGATTTATCGCGGCTGATAAGCGAATTTTAAGGACCAAATTGGTGTAGTGCATTTGTACCAATAATTACTATAAGTTCAAGCGGTGGTGTATTATGAATTCAGAATCCTGGAGCAAGCAAGAGTGGATTAAGGATGTTTTGTCGAAATCTGGAACTGATATCCTGGAAATCAAGGAAGATAAGACTAAAGGTAATCTTTTTCGTTCGCGCATTCGTAGGCAACGGTATCTTTCGAAGGGTGCGCCTGGGATGAAGTGCGGATTCATATCCTTTGCCTTTCCGCCCCTCGTTGTCTACGCAGGTGCAATTAATTCGGTTCCATGTACTGTTCAGTTACGCATTTTCGCATCTACAATTTGGTTTTTTACACACAAGAATTCGTAGTATTTAGACAATTATTATTGCTAGGGTTGTAAATATTTTTTTCTCTTCTTTTATTCATTCATATTTTTCATATGGGCTTTTTAGGAAGCCAACCTAATACCTAATATCAACCAATACCTAAATATTTTTTGTAATTTTTGATTTTAAAGTATGTACACAAGACTTTTAGTAGATATGCCTAATTTGAGTTTAATTACTTGCGATACATAAAAGTGCAAAACGAGAAAAGTATAAAAATCTTTCACATGTATTTTACGCAGTTGTTACTACGTTGTTTACAAAACACAATTAAGCACACCAATGGGAGCAGATTGTGTATCTGTCCTTTTAGTTGAGAAAAATTTTTTCAAAGCAGATTTCCCCAGGAAAATTGTGTTTATACTCTTCATTCAAAAGAAGATTAATTATAATTTACTAATTCAGTTCTGAAATCCTTAATTTTTAATCCTAACGCATCCATTTTCAAAAATTATACGTGAATCTGCAGAATATGATGTTGAAAGCACCAATATTTAACAAACGATATAAATTTCAGAATTGTGCAAAATGGTGTACTATCCGTCGCTACCACTTATTATGAAGTCGGAGCCAAAGCAGCAGCAATTGTGCTCGCAATTAGATAGTGAGAGTGAAATTTATCAGCAAATTCCCCAGCAGCAACATATACATCACAATCAGGGATCAAGTGGTAACAGTTCCCCCAATGGGAGCGCAACACTTTTAATCCCATCAAGCCAAAGTTTCTTACATAATATTAAGATTGAGCCCCATCAAATCCAGCAAGTGCATCTGGAGGCACAGGGCAGCAGCAGCAACACCAACAGCAGTGGATGCGGGGTGCAGCAAATTGCACGTAACAAAGTGCAATTCAAATGTGAACAGTGCAACATGATTTTCGGCAGCAAGGGTGCACACACCAGCCACATGAAGTCACACCTAAAGCAGGACAATAATTTTTCGACATCAACTACTCCAGGCATGACCAGTAACGGTCAAGCAGCGACTTCCACCGGATCTGATCCTTACCAATGCAATGCTTGTCAAAAAACATTTGCAGTACCCGCAAGACTGGTTAGTTTCCGATTAATAGTGATGCAGATCAGTTTCGGCAATGACTTTCTTTCATTTCAGATTCGACACTATCGAACCCACACCGGTGAACGGCCTTTTGAATGTGAATTCTGTCACAAAGCGTTTAGTGTTAAGGAAAATCTTCAGGTTCATCGACGCATCCACACCAAGGAGCGTCCTTACAAATGTGATGTCTGTGGCAGAGCTTTTGAGCACAGTGGAAAGCTGCATCGGCATATGCGAATTCACACCGGGGAGCGTCCTCACAAATGCTCCGTTTGCAGCAAAACCTTCATCCAGTCTGGACAACTTGTGATACATATGCGAACCCATACGGGAGAGAAACCATACAAATGTCCAGTGGAAGGCTGTGGAAAAGGATTCACATGCTCGAAACAGCTCAAAGTCCATTCACGTACTCACACTGGTGAGAAACCTTACCATTGTGATATATGCTTCCGGGACTTTGGCTATAATCACGTGCTTAAATTACATCGGGTCCAACACTACGGATCAAAGTGCTACAAATGCACAATATGCGATGAAACCTTCAAGAGCAAGAAGGAAATGGAGGCCCACATAAAGGGGCATGCAAATGAAATTCCCGATGACGATGATGAACAGTCTCAGCAATCACAAAAAATGCCTGGTGTTAAACAAGAAAGTACACCACAATTCAATAGGGACCCGGATTTAATTGCTGAAATGGATAAAAGTCGCGAGAGTACAGTAACTGCTACTAGCACATCACTAGCGTCTACGAGTGCTCAGCAAGCAACGGTTCCTCGGGAAAGGAGTCCTGAATCGAACTCTGGAAGTAGCGAGGAAACGATATATTCGGGCATGTACCAACGTTTCGAGCAATCTGGAGTTAGATTCTCGCTGCAGCCTCAGTCTAACTTGGGCAGTATTAATCCAGCGCTACTAGCCGCTGCTTCAATTGCAAGTCGACGTGTGGAAGAGTCAAATAAATTGAGACTAGATGAAGAATCATCAGCGTCTTCGGCATATGCTGTCGAATCGGCGGAGAATTCAAATGATTTGAACGAGTTGGGCGACTTTTATAAACCAAAGATTTCTGCACCCCAAGAGACATCTGGCGCGGCAGATTCTTTCGGATACAACTCCTTGGAAGTCATCAGACAGAGGACATATTTTCCTCCAGCGCCTGTGGCTGAATTCAGGTGAGAAACATTTCTGTGTTCATTTGCGAATTCATTTTCTCTTTCCTGTGCTTATTGTACTCTAAAATGTGCATTCTCCTTTCACAGGCCATCATTACGGTCTGCAAATGACATAGTAAGGCAAGTAGAAGCGGCCATCGCCGGAGCTGAGCCACTCTTAGTCCCTCCAAGATTGTCATCCACTGAGTCCCCGGATCGTTCGTCATCCCCTGAGAGTGACTCCATGATGATGGCCGATCGTGACGTTATGACATTGCCTCTACGAAAGCGGAAGCTATATCTAAAGGACAATCAGTCGAATGAAGTACCGCCAGTTATGCGAATGAATTCCGTAATACAATTTGCAAAAGCGTCGTAGGTTGTTGCTCCACACTTGCAACATTGATTTTTTACAAGACTTTTTGAGTAGAAGTTAACTTATTTATAGAAGTAATACAAACAACAACCAAATGAATGCCATAATATTTAGTATAGCAAAATTATTTTAGCATATATTTAAGATAAATGATTAAGACGACAACGTAATTCAAACAGATCAAACGTAACGGTTTTATTTAAAAAAAAAATATTTTGCAATTTCTAGAAAAATGTTCTGATAAAAATACAACAAAAAACATTTTCTTTTTCATCAATTCAAGAATATAAAAAGAAAAGATTCGGATGATGGAAAGTCAAGAAATTAGAAAATTTGTACTGTAATGCATGCTGAAAATATAATACTTAAGTAATTTATGAAAGTAATTTTAAATTATATAAGAATAATACCAATAAGGCATTATTAAATTAAAGACTGTCTCAGGAATAATGGCCCGATATTCTAGGTAAAGCGATGGATGAATGTTACATCTAGAATATTATTTCATACTAATTTGTATCGTTTTGAAAGTTATTTTTAACAATTTTGTTATATTATTATTGATATAAAAATGAAACATAAAGTTTTCAATAATTTCTTTTTCGTTTTCTTGTTTTACATTTTATTTGCAGTTTTTAGTGTAACAAACAATAGGCGCACATCAAACAAATTATTTATTTTTGAAATGTTTGCTTAATTTATGATTGAAGGGTTTTTAAAATTTTGTTATAATTGTTCATGAACTTATTGTTAGAGATCCGTACACGTCGATTTATTAAATGAATATTATTATACTTACTATTCCTGTAAACATATTATTTACATGGCTGAGATGTTTATTAAAAAACCGCACCTATCATATAATTGCATAATTACTGCCGAGATGTGAACAAAATTGTCCGTATTTCATATTTGATTTAATCTATATACACTACGAGTAAACAATATTTAAACATTAGACATACATAGTTATTTCACAAAAGCACTCTACATTAGAAAGGAAGGTTCTGTGAAAAGAATTCCGACATATTTCTATCTAGATGAGGACATTAACTAGGCCTAGATATAAAAAAGTAGACTGCCGAATTCAAAACATATGTTCTTCACTGCCAGCAGAAAACTAAATTTGATATCAAGGGCACCGTTATTTTATTTTTCAATATTACATTTAATATTTATGTACACCAATATTCAAAGCCTAAATGAGGTTTTTCTTGGATTCATTTGTATGCTAGAAGGCGAAGGCGGATGACTCAATGGGCGTAAGGAATTATTCGTAAATAAAAAGTATAGAATTATAACGTGCAATGCAATAGATTTGTAAAGAAGTTATCCATAACGTAAGTTTTAAGTAACGATTATTATTATAATAAGATTGAATTGGGGTTAAATGTTTAGACGTCCTTTTAATTATGAAACAAGTTTATCTGTTTATAGGAGTTTTACCGAAGCAATTAATATCAAGATTAAGAGTGTAATGTAATTGGGTTTCCAAGAATTAGCTTTTCATAACAACATAGAAATATTGTGGAATCGTTCGATACTGAAATTAATATGACTGAAATTTCTCTGCTTGTTTTATAAATGAAATGATGTAAGTTCCGATAGTAATTGGCATATTGATACAAGTCTTTGGGTTTTAACTTTTGCTTGTATCCAAAAACTGAAGACTTAACAGCGGCAGGATTTTTTACAAAAAATTATGCCTTTTTAGATAATTTCTTACAATGTAAAAATGCTGTCAGCTTTTTAATAACTTCTGGAACGTATTGTATCGCATAAACGCATGAATATTAGGAAAAAAGTATTTATTCATAGGACAAAATTGACATTATTTACAAAACAAAATATTTTACGCAATTGAATCGAGGCATGGTTTCAGATTTATGTGATACAGTATTGTTGCTGAAGGTAATATTTTGTAAGATGAACTTAATTTACTTTAATTGTGAGTTGGTGGTTTGTTATCGTTTCTTTGATTACTGAATACAAAAGAACTTTTAGCGTAAGAATGAATTAAAAGAATATTAAGTTTTACCATCAAAATGCATGTATTTGTATATTATTAAAAAATACACAAGAAAAGGAGTCTTTGTTTAGATGGTAAACCTTTGTTCCAAGTTCAAGTGATAGGAAAGAGAACGTATTTATATCTCAATTCGACAGACTTTGTGTATAAAATTTTAATTCAGTATCTACACAATGGAAATGGTATTTATTATATGTATCCTTTCTGGTTATATGATTGTCTAATTAAAAATTTCCACGACCGCTTGGAGGTGGTGCTCCTCTCATCATTCCAGGTGGCGGTCCTCGCATTGGTGGTGGGCCGCCACGACCAAGATTTCCTGGCATCGGTGGCATACCAGGCATCATTCCGGGTGGTGGCCCTCCCATCATTGGACGCATTGCTGGCGGAGCAGCAACTTGACCGCGACCGACAGGAGCCATGTGCTGTTGTGATGGCCCTCCGACACCCCGAACGGGCCCTTGCAATCCAGCTGGAACGCTTGAAACAGTGGCAGGCATACCACGACCAGCGGCTCTTGCTACACCAGGACCTGGAGCAGCTCCAGGAATTGGCACGCGGGGAAGTCCTTCTTCTGGTGGGGGTGGACCTTCAACAGTCAAGGAAACAATATTTTCACCTCTTAGAAGAACGAATCCAAGCACTCGTTTTTCCTCTCTTTCAGGAAGTTTAGTGTTCTTTGGTCTAATTTTCCTAAATTCTTCGCAATCTCCTAAGATCAAGTTCATGTGTTTATCGAACGCTTTGAATGTTCCAATAAATGTTCGAGAATCTTGGAGCACTATTCGAACCCTATAGTTCAAATGCTGGGCCATTTTATTATTCTTCCCGATCGTCTAAAAGTAACAAGCGTGTTTTGAGTGTAACAAACAAAATTAACAACAAATCAACAAATAATTTAGCAATTGCACATCAATATGTTAACTTACCATCTTGAGGTTTGTATAATTTCAAGTTACTATATCCAATCCAAAGTTTATATGCGCACCAAGGATAACCACACTTTCATTCAAACGATTTAGCGGCGATATTGACAATTGACAACCATCAACTTGCGGCCATTAAAAATTTCTTGTGTGGGTAGCGAAAACGTAAATGTCTAATATTATAGTAATGTGGTTTATTTAAAATTAAAGATATAATATATTATGCAACACACAAAGATATAGCACGGCAAATTATAAAAAAAATATTTAGTCATTTTAATACAAATAAAATATGTATTAAAAATGTTTTCGTTTTGGTATAAACACGAATTATTTCGAATGCTAGAGTTCAGTGGACTGTGAATGTTTTGCTGTCAAAATTGGGTTGTCAGTGTAGGTTTTGGCATTTCATATTAGTTGTAAATTAAATATTAAATCAAACTTCCG
Organism: Leptogaster cylindrica; assembly: GCA_963082835.1. Taxonomy (NCBI): domain Eukaryota; kingdom Metazoa; phylum Arthropoda; class Insecta; order Diptera; family Asilidae; genus Leptogaster; species Leptogaster cylindrica. The sequence goes on along the minus strand of OY720105.1, from coordinate 8,046,504 downwards.
AAAATGGCAGCAGAAATAAAACCTGCGCCAAGAAATGCAAATGATCGGTTTAGTACAATAAAGAAACCAGAACTACTAAGTAAATTAGAAGGAAATAATGATGACGTAAATGCGGCGATTTTAATACCAGGCGAAAATGGAGTCATCAGTGTATCAGATGATAAGTGCGAAATTTGAAGTTTTTTATTTGCTAATGTAATTAGATGCATTTGTTTTCTCTAAAGGACGGTTAGAGTTTGGCTAAAGCGTGACTCTGGACAATATTGGCCAAGCATTTGCCAATATATGCCATCGGGTTGTACATCGTTGCATTACACACCCGAAACTCGTCAACTTTTTCTTGGACAAGAAAACGGGACTGTATCGCAATATACATTGTCTGAGGACTGCAATAGGATTTCACTAATTAGAGACTACTTGGCGCATCAGGCTAGAGTCACGGAGGTTATATACGCCAAGGGCTACGCCTGGATTTTGTCTGTGGGAAAAGATAAAATATTTTCATATCACTGCACGGAGACTGGTCGCCGATTGGGAGGATACACGTTTGAGGCAGCTTGCACCGTTTTGCAGTATCCTTTTCAAGAGAAATCGGTTTAAAGAAAAGTTTATCTTTGCTTTTCTTAGGCATTATAATAAACCGCAACAATAGATATAATTTAATTAGCAAACTGCAACAGATACTACAACTAATTCCTTTGGATTATTTCGTAATTTCTTTTAACACAGTATATTAGATTTGACGCATTAGCTAAATATGCATTCATTGGGGACTACAGCGGACAAATTACGATGTTACGTCTTGAGCCGCAGGGAGCTCAGTTCGTAAACACCTTCAAGGGACACACCGGTAAGTAAAAAATTTAGCGAAACTGTTCAGATCTGATGAGAACGATAATGCAGGATCCATTCGCTGTCTTAAATGGGTTGAAGGGCCACAATTGCTGTTTAGTGGATCATTCGATCAATCAGTAATTGTATGGGATGTCGGTGGTCGGCGCGGAACTGTGTATGAACTTCAAGGTCATAAGTAAGTTAGCAGATATTTTCTTTTACACCAAATTATTGCATAAATTCCTTGCAATTTAGCAACAAAGTGTCTGCCCTAGCTTATGCGAACCACACTCAACAACTTATCTCCGCCGGCGAAGATTCTGTCATTGTTTTCTGGGAAATGAATGCGATGCGAAAAGAAGTTCCTGAGTGGGTTGAGTCGGACACTTGTCAACTGTGCTCTCGACCGTTCTTCTGGAATTTGCGAGCAATGATGGATCAACGGCAAATTGGTATGTCTGCTCTGGATAGCATAAAATTTCTTGCTGCTTTATTTTCTGATTTTTCAAATGGTAATGGTTTCAATTGAGCCACTGATAATAATCACTAAGCTCTTAAATATCTCAGACCGCGAAAATTACAAGTGCAACGAAACTTGTTATTTATTTTAACAAATTCTTATCTTAAATGCACTTTACTCAGGTATTCGTCAGCATCATTGTCGTCACTGCGGAAAGGCAATTTGCGATAATTGCTCCACTAATAGGATTAACATTCCTATAATGGGATTCGAGTTCGATGTGCGCGTGTGCGATCCTTGCTTCAAGCAACTTCAAACTGTTCTGTAATTTACCATACATTTAACATTTTGACTTATCAAAATAAACTGATGTAATTTTTTTCGCAAGGCGACCGTCGCTGGCCTCTTTTCACGACGCTAAACACTCAATAGTGGCAATGGATCTCGACGAAGATAGGAAGCGACTTTTAACAGTCGGTCAAGATCGTGTTATTAAAATTTGGGACTTATCATCAATTTGGGCCTAATATTCACCAAATCGTGACTCATTTGTCCTTAATCGATCAAACACATCGCATTTAGCAAATGAAGTCAAGATGCAATTATCACATGTTTACTTTTTGCAAGAAAAATAGGGAAAACGTTTTGAATATGTCGATATTTTCACTTATAGTTTTATTTCAATATAGTAAGAATTTATATACGAGGAATTGAATCTATCGAAGTTTATAATAAATTGTTGCATTTCTGTAAAATTTGTTTTTGCGTGATTTCAGTTTTTCCGTTAGTAAGGATTTTGTCTAGAAATTACGATAAACAATGGAATAATGTATTCGAACTTGAATTAATGTATATATTTGTGAGCTAAACTTTTCTAATGTCAAATATATACCTAAACAGCATGAACTATACTTTAATGTGTGCAACCTCAATTTATTTAGTCTTATTTTGCTTAATGCATGCATTCATTTCATTAATATTGTTGCCTCAAGAACAGCAGAGAATTCTAGTCGTGCTATTGCGTTAGAATCTTCTAAATTGCGAACTGATTTATATAATTAATTGTTGTCGCCCACGACTTAAATTAAAAACCTATATCGATCGCGGACAAATAATTTTTATTTATTTCATTTTAATTTCTACTTTACTTATATCATTCGGCTTCAATATAAAACATTTTGTAATTTTAAATGATTATTATGCATACTAAAAAATCAAAAAAAAAGTAATGGCAAAAATAAGATGATTTTTTAAAGTTACTCAAAAATAAAATAATATCAAAACTGAAAAAGTTTCCACGAAAATATAAATAGATTTTATACATATTTTCGTTTAATCAAAATTATGTATTTTAGTTAAAAGCATTTATTTATAGTTATCATATATTATATATTTTATAAATAATAATTAATTGATTAAAGATCAACTAAAATAAAAAAATTAAATAATCTATTTTGTTATTTTGTCATATCTTTTCAGTGAACAGATTCCTTATCCTAGTGATGATAATATTAATTTATAAAAAGAACTTGTAACTTAAAATTAAGTATCGATGAAGAGTCGTAAGTAGTGTTTTACACTAGTCTATTAATTACTTTCGTTATATATTCTTTCCGACGTTTTGGGTTAGGTATTCAAGCATACGTTCAGTATCATGCAATTCTGCTAACACGGATTTTTCGAAAACCTTCACCTGCACCATGCTCATGGCAATTGTGTTTAAATCCTTCTGTAGTTCGCTGGAATTGCTTTGAATCAATTCATCTCTCGCCAAGTCCTCCAACTTTCGCTTCCTTCTGCTTATTCTACAAGCCTCGGTGTTTTTATCTCGTCTCAGCTGCTCCTGCTCCGACCTCTGCTTTTGGGGGAATTTTCTCGCCATATTTGGATTATATTTGCACACTTTCAGTACTTTATCCGGAGGTAACTCGGAAATAACGTCGAGCGGATTGTCTTTGATGGATGCTACGAATTGGAATTTATCCATCATAGATGAACTGTTGCTGTTACTATTACTGGAATGTTCAAGGTTGTAATTGCCATTCTCATCCAATTTTCCATCAACAAAAACTTCGCCTGATTGTTGGTAATTGTTCTGGCTCTCGAATTTAAATGCACTTGTTTCCTTATAAGTGTCCTGATGGTGGTCTGATGTTTGTAAGCGGCTTTTGTAGCTGAACTTCTTGTGTTTATATTGAATATGCTCGCGAAAGGTATTCATTTTCTGTGAATTATGGGAACTGACCGCAGGATGTTGCAAGTTCCGGAAGTTCTCCTTGGTTACTGTACGATTTCGTAGCACCATTCCTCGTGAGTTTTTACACCCGTTGAATTCCACTGTAAACGTTCAAAATGCAATTACATTAATTTTGAATTTAAAAAAACAAAGTGATATATAAAAATAGTTTTATTGAACTTGCCGAATTCGAATGATTCAAAAAAAAATAGAAGTTTTGGAAAACAACATTTAGCATTAGGTAGGTCACGTGATATAATTTCTGTATTGTAAATATTTTTCTTACTTGTGGCCATTACGTGAAAATGAGTACTTCTTTTTTTATAACAATAATTAAAAAATTATAATTTCAAATTGAAATCAAACAATATCACACGTATCACTTTTCAGATTCAACGAATTTGTATTTAATGTTTCCAACAACACGAGCAGTGTATACCGACGATGTTGATCCTTGAGTAAGAACTGTAAGTCCCTCCTACTGGTTCAGAATATATAATAACAAATCCTGGGTGAATTTATTCTTTGAAAAGGACTGTTTTACACTTATCCCCGCATCGCTCAAGAAAATATGTTGCACACCCTTTTTTTCGTCACAACAGGACTGTGTTTTTGTGATGCTAGTGATTTGTTGATTCATTTATTATTTGTTTTGAAAGTGTTTTGTTTACATAAAGATAAGTGGGATTCAATTTTGTAAAACACTTTGCACATTCCCTTATTATTGGGAAGAAAGGGAATTGTTCAAAATACTGATAAGGATTTTGGGTGACCGCATCTTGGTCGAAATATTCTCGGCCGCGTTGTAACATGTGTTCCTCTCTCATCTGATGACTCAGCACTTTTGACCTTCAGTTGCTGAAAGAGTTCTCATGGTCAGTGGTTCACCAATTAACGAACAATGTAATAAATAGATGAATCATTCAATGTCAACTCAACACACCCAATTTACCTCACCACCTCAGATTTTGCTAAAATTTGGTGTACTCATAGTGAATGCTAATACTACGAAATTTATTTTTATCGCAAACCGTTTCCGAAATATGGCTATGTAAAGTTTTCAAAAACTACCCAAAAAAACGCAAACGGATTTTTTTGAAAGCGCTCTAGGAGCTGTCCTTATTGAGCTAGAGAGCTGGGAGGGGTATCATTTTGTAGAAGTTTTTATGCTCTTTTCAGTGATATACAACATAACATGAGTAATAATAAAAAAAAAAAAAAAATCTGGTCAAAATACAAATGAAACTTTTGAATTACTTTTTTTTCAAAAGTAGTTACATCATTTTAAATTTTCAAAATTTTTCCATAAATACATAGTGCTTTTTCAAATCACAATGCAAAATAATAAATAATGGATGATAATAGGTTTATTGTTAAAAAAAGGATTTCTTGAGAATTAAAAAAAAGAGTTTCAGTCTGTGATTTAGGGTGGAGCAAAAAAAAACTTTTTTTCGAAACTAAAAACGGCCAATGCCACAAAAGTTTTTTCAAAACTGATTCAAAAAATTAAAAAAGGAATACTTCTTTTTAACAATAAACCCAAAGCCAAAAATCTCTGAAAAATGTGTTGATTTGACATGGAATGACTCAGATGCATATGATTGACGAATAAGCTGATAAAAATACAAAGTATAACTCCTACAGTATTTTTATCAAAATTTTGCATGCAGATTTAATGGCCTTGTTTTGGTGAAACGACACTGAAACTTGTTGTTATGATTTTTAATCTCAATAGTTGCAAGGACATGCATTCTGAGTTGCAAAACAACTCCATAATTTGCGGGTTAAATTCATCCATTTGTCTTTTCTCGTTTTTACGACATGTGCCACTGGAAGAAAGTTTTATTGTCTATTAAGGGAAATGGTAGCGAGCAGGAGTCTGCCCTTAATTTAAGGGAAGTGATTCAGTGCTGATATGAATTCGCAGTCGTAAATCTTTGTCAGTTTGGCAAAGCATCCTTATCATCCTGCATCTAATGATCTTGTTTTGAAGAGTAAGCTATGCTCAGTTCTTCATCAAAGTATATATAGTGGCAGCAGACCAACGGAATATTTAGTGTCTACAGTAATGGAGTTGCCAAATAGTTTTTGGATGGAACCTGTGAAATATTCCGCGACAAAACAGGAGGAAAAGGACGAGGATCTCAAACCAACTGACCCGATAAAATATTTACAGCAAAGGAAGAGTGAGTTGTGTTTCATACTATTTTTTCTCTAACGTAGTAATTTATTTTTCTTAACTTTCATATTTCTGTATTTGAAGAGAAATAGTAAAAAGAATTCAAATTTTCAAAATTTATTAATGTTTGCTATTCAGGTGCATTGGAAGATGTTCTTGAAGAAATCCAGAGTCTTCAGGGAGTGTTCGAAGCAATTATCCCGCCAATGACCAATATTTTTAGTGATCAGGATATCCAGGACATCAATAAAGCAACAAATATTGCTCTAATTCGAATGAAGCGCTCTATAATGGATCAGGAGGTGAATTTTGTCAGAAGTGCAATGCAGCTGGAGCAAGAAGGTCTACCGGATAAACAACCCTTTAAGGATGTACTACAAAACCGCGGTTTAATGTCGAAAGTCAAGTCGTACAAAATATCACGTTTAAATGAAAGCAGACGAAGAGCAGAAAAAAAAATTAAGCTTCAATTCATTTCGGAAAAACTTAGAAAATCCAAACTTGTGCTGAAGGAATTGTCCGAAGTTTTGCTTCGATGTGAGCAAAAGTTGAATGCATCACATCTGAGTAAATTTGATGTAAACGCGAAAATACGGAATTAATAATATATAAAATAAAAAAACTTAATATACTTGATTTACTTAATTTAATAAATATGACTCTAAATACTTCCACAACGTTTCTAAAGCATAGTTTTGTACACATCTAGTGGGAATAGCAATCTCATCGTTTTGCTCCCCTTGCTGCCACCCTAGGACCTCCACAAGTGCATCGTCAAAATTGAACACTTGCGATACGAGTTGGTTCAGATGAGAAGATTCCGACGACGTTTCTGGATATTGGAAAATCGCTTGAGGTGATATCCGCACTATTTGATTGTTTGCCTTGCTCCTTTTATATCTCCTCCATATTTCGTTTCTGTGCTCTGAACCAAGATGCTTGAGATCCACTTTAAATGCACGGGCGATATCCTCAACCCATTCATGCAAATACTCCGAAAAGCTGAACGGATACTCCACAGCACTGTACCAATTTGGATATGCATAACTAACGTATCTCCCTAAGCACCGAGTCAGTGTTACTTCTGATAAGTAGTAATTGTAGGATGTTAAGAACTCTGCGGTGAATCCCCGAATCATTGACACGTATTCTTTAAGTGTTGCATATGCATTTTTAAAAATGTATTTCTCTGGACTGGAACAAAAAAGGGTTTGCTGTACTGTAATATTATGTGGGGAAATTCTAATATTTTACTCACAATTTTCCAGAACGGTCTCTAGAAGTTGGCGGTGTTATGACTTCAATAACTTCGGAGTATTCTTCTACCTGAGTTAGAAAATTCTGAATACTCTTCAGTAAAATTCCTGTTCGAGAACCTTGCAGTCTGATAAAAGGGTGAACCATTTTAAAATATACACAATAAATGATTTTAGCAACAATATTGCTTACTGGCTCATTTCGGCTCCAAATTCATCGGACATCACTTTTCTGGCCGCCCTTGCTATTGTTCTAACAAAATTCAATACGTAGTGAATCCCCGAACTGAACTCTCTTAACTCACTCCTCAGTAAATCTCTGCGATTAAATTCTTTATAAAAAGAACAATATTAAAGTAAGAACTCACTTTTGTTCTAAAAGGAATTGCAGGATTGAGTCAGATCGAGCAATTGTTGTTGTCGCGTCCGAAGTTTTCCGTAACGATCCGGCAGAGGCTGATCCGAATAAAGTGACAATAGTAAGGAAACAACACCATTTTAGTATACACAAATTTGAGAACATCTTTGCCAATGTATATTCACCTTGGGCACCAAAAATCAACTATGATCGTTCAACTTTTGGATTCTATTTTGTACTTTCCGCATACTTGGCCCTATTTGAAGTTGTCGGAAAGTAAATCGGTGGCGGGGAAAGTAATCAATGAAGTTGCTCAATAAATTTTGCAACATTTTGAAAAGTGAGAGCGAAATTACTGCAGGTAGGCAATGCACTCATTCTATTGCAATTAGAATAAATCTTTGCGGACCACAAACTCTAATGGCATGCGTTGGTGCCTCATTCGAAATCCATTTCCAGGTCATCATTGTCGTGAAATTTAGTTGACTTGAGGTGATAATTAAAGGAGAAAGATGGCAAATGGGACGTTCTTGAATCTTGGCAGCGTGATTTGCTCATTTTATTTCTTACATTTTCGCAAATAGTTTTCCAGAATTTCAATTTCGCAATATGTATAGAAGTATGTAGTTGTGAAAGACACTGAGGGAATACGTTGTCGAAGAAAGTAGATTTTACTATCTAGAAAAGTTTGAATTTTATCTTTTGATTGAACGTTCATTTTTCAAAATGTTTATGTTATATAAAACTCTCCATACAAATAGCAAAATTTTGATGAGAAAAATGTCTCGTTTGTTTTTATCAAAATGCCGGATGCGGTTGTGGTACTTTACATAAACAGATTAAGCTTGTAAATAATGAATCAAAAGATCATATTTTCATAAATTTTTCATTACGTATACCTTTTTGTTTTCCAAAAATTCTGAATACTCGTTTTATATTTTTATAATTTCGTATATAAATACTATATGCCAGACCTACCTACTTTATAAAAAACCCGGGTAATTTGAATTAAATAGAGTATCGTACTTATAATCCTATCTTATCTTTTGGTTTGTTGTATTCAAATAGAAAGCTGTCCCAGAATATGGCTTTTCCAGGTTATGAAAAATCCCTCAATAAATTTAAATATTTCATTGTGTACGTAAAAAATTGCACAAATTGTTATTACTCAAATATGATTCATCTGTCTGTAGCAATTTTTATTTCAGTTTATTTGTTTTGAAGCGCAAATTAATGTAATTGCCAAATTCGCAGGGGAACGCACATTCGCTACTCAAATTTGATTCTTCGTATGTCTTTAGAAAGATAACACAAATGTAACGAATCCGTACTTGAATACCTCAATTGCCGTAAATTACACAATAAATCACTTGTTGAGCAAGATACTGTGGACTTGAGAAAACATTCTATTTGATAATGGACTGTACTTTTTAAATGCTTCAATGCGTCAAAAGTAAATTTCTTATACAGATAGACATCAAAGGATTTTGTAGCATAGAAAATTAGGTAAAATTGGGTCTTTGATCTTAGGGGAACAGAGTCCTTCAATTACTTTTCTTTTTTCGAATTTGACACAAATTTTTCTTCGTTTGAGTTTCACGGCACAAAAATTCTAAACTCATCGGATATCCGCTCCAAAGTTATTTCACTGAAACCATTTGCAAATTCTGTTCTTTAGTCATTACTTCTGTTTATTCAGCTGGAATTGGGAATAGTAACATTTTAGAATAATAAAAGAAGTATGTGTACTCATGAATCATGATCATTTCAACGCAAAAATTCAGAAGTCTGGGTGTTCAGTTCACCTTTTAATTATCGTCTATGATTATCAGTGGGATGCAAATAAGAGAAGGCTGGCAAACTCGTTATCTTTCGGAACTCATTATTTTGAGTTCGCCATAAAAAATGAGTAATTGCAAGTTTCCTCCATCAGAACGTTTTTGAACGAGCAGTTGAATATTGGATCTCGAAAGGATTAGACTTTAGTCAATATTAGAAGATGAAGTGTTTATTTAGGTTGTTTCTCACTCTATTAGGTGTTAATTGTTCTGTGCTTGGATTGAACGCTCCTTACCAAGTCACGATTTGGTTGAAGCCAGGATACGGAAGTGTGGGAGCGCGACATGTTTGTAACGGGGCTATTGTGCATGAAAAAGTGATACTAACTGCGGCCAGTTGCATGTTGTGGCAAACTCCCAACACCCCTCCTAACAGCTCCTTTCCGCCGTCTATTGTTTCAGTTGTGGCGGGAGACTTAACGTATTCCTATTCGAAAATGACCAGAGATGTGATGCTAATCGAAATTGCCGCGAAATTCAACAGGACCACTTTGGAAAACGACATTGCTCTGCTAACGCTGAACGAGTCTCTGCCTCTGGCAACTCGCTCCGACATCAAATGGATTATTCTGGATGATAATGACCGTAGAAACCATTCCTGCATTGCGAATTTTAACAATTCCTCTGTAAGTAACATGCAGACATGCAGTAATCACTTTGTGGTACCTTTTAATATCTACTATAAGGTTCATTGCAATGTACTCAAAGAATTTTCTTTGGATAAAAGTTGTATCCATTGATTTTTGCGTCATTGTTTTTTGAGGCTTTTCATAGTCTTTTATGTCTTTTCCTATTGTTATCTTATCATTTAAGTTTTTACAATCTTCAGTTAAAATATGCTAATGAAGAGCTCGGTTTTTGCGTTACCGTTTCAGACTTCATTAATTCCGTTGTTGTTTGTTAGACGTATTGTTACTACCTTAACCATAGTTTTTTAATTAGTCAGCCATTTTCTATGCTGGTATTTCCTCAGTTATGTCATGGAAAAGCTCTTTAAAAACAAATAACACTACAAAAAATTAACAATATAATTATACAATACATATACCCACATACTTTACAGTAGCAATTTTCAAACTGTGTTCGGAGTTTGTTTGCTCATAATTTAAAACAATTATGCTATCTAATGTTTTTTTTTTAAATTGCTGAATTGTGATACCATACATTTTTTAATTTCCTCTTATTTAAACATGATTCCTCGTAAGTCTTTTATATTCTTATATTTGATAACATTTTACAAGTTGTCTTTAAACTTGATCTTCGAGCAAATTCTCATTCAGCTTCCAGTTTTCAACAAGAAGACTACAACGTAATCACAAATTAGTATTTGCGAATTGAATTAGTACTGAGCTTCAAAAATTAATGTTTTTTTCTTAAATTTTTGTTTGTAAGTTGTTGTTTGACTTAATTTCGTTTACTGTGTCATGAAATTTTTCCAAGAAAATTCATATTAAATATGTGTGTAGCTCAATTGCTATTGTCCAACTTTTAGTCGTATGTTTACACAACTGGTCCTTCGCAGCCAATCTTCGTCATGGATAACAAAATCTGCAGCAATGCAACAAACGACGCTTTGGCTAGACAACGAGACATCTGCTCCTTGTATGTCCTAAATCCAGGAGTCATGTGTGATGTAAGTTGTTCAATTAATTACTTGAAAAATAATTAATTATGATTTGCACAGGTTTTAAGTACAGATCTGAAAACAATTAGTGATCGTGGAACACCTTTAGTTTGTGATAGCAAGTTGTTTGGAGTATTATCAATGGTTATGACTCCTCAGCTCAATCCCAATTGCTCAACGCAGCGGAAACTTAACGCTTACTACAGCAAAGTGTCTAATCATCTCTCTTGGATATATCAAGTCATTGCAGCCGCAAGTACTCGAGTTCAGTCTACTGCAGGTCTCTCCATAGCTCCTCCGTTCGAAGGAAAAACCATCCCATCGCAACATGCGCCAACTCGTATGAAAATTCCTAGTTCACTGGACTTTGATATTTTATAACAAATTTTCTACATATTTTTCAGATCTCAAGAAGGTGAATAGTGCGCGTTCGAACCGCATGCCTGGAATTTTGCAGATATCGTTTTGCGTCATGATTTTTGTATTTGGGGCCATGTAAATATTTGTTGTTTTTTAATTATAAACCTTGTTGCTAAGAATAAAGAAAGTATTTAGAAAATTATTTTGTTAAGTTATCTGACAATCGCAATCCACGTTATATTTGCGTTTTCCTAAAATTTTATGTTAAATAGAAATCATGTAAATATAAACCAATCCTATAAAAATTGTACAGACAACGGAAGAAATCTAAATTAATTTAACACACCAAATAAAGTGTAAATGTTTTCATGATTTTGTTTATAGAATGCTGTGGATTTCGAGGTATGCACTTCTTTATACCACAAAATACATATTACGTATAGTAATAATTATGTTCTACATTAGTTAACATTACATAATAAAACACAAAATCCTGTATTATGCGGCGCGAAATTAATTATTGAAGGGCCAAACATATTTTAAAAATAATTACAAACATTCATGTTTAAATTCCTTTATTTCTCACATCAGCTCTATCCAAAAATTACAGTTCAAGCGAACATCTTACACTAACAACTGGTTATACAATACGCACGTAGGTGCATTGTTTTATACAAAAACTATTTACAATCATAAGTCTTCAATGTTCATTATAACTTACAATTCTAGATTGATATAAATTTGCAAAAAAAACTTCTACAATAAATAAATAAACTAAAAATTAAACCATGGTATAAGAACCTTGAGTTATAAAAATTTTCATATTTATTTACATCAAATGATTCCTTTCGAGATTCATAGTCAGTTATAGACATTCGTATATAGTTTGTAGTTTGCTTATATACAAAAATTTACTACGTTTTTATAATAATAGTTCATAGTTTGTGAGAGTTTTGTGAGAGATTAAATATTCAATAATGTGTTCGATGATTTGGCACGATATCAATTGAAGGGCAGTGGTTGAGCAAAACATGTTGGAGAACGAATATTTCTATAAACTTGTGTATAAACTAATGCGAAACCTTTTAAGGAAAGTTTAACTTCATATGCAAAAGGAGATAACTAAAAAGCCATTTACATATTGAATCACAATGCGAAATTTCACGCAAGAATTTTATAAATGAAATGGTTTATCCATCCAAGTTAGAAATAAGAACACTCTTTAATAATCCATACATAAACTCAATATTATATGTATTATGTTCATAAGTTTAATTCGTTCATTATCGATTGCACAATATACCTGAAGAAATGAAATCTAAGTTGACCTGTAGCTACTCAATTTTAATAGTCGATCCCTAAAAGACGAGTGCCACGTCGAATCTTGGCTAGAATAATAGACAAACATTTTACTATTTATAATTTTTGCGTGAAAACACGCTGAAATTCTACACAGTTTACATCTACGAGCTGCATTGGTTATGGGTGCGCCGGAAGCGCTTATGAAAGCGGCAACGTAGCAATAAAACTTACTAGTTACCGAAGTAATACTAAATTCTAACACTAATTTACTACATCTAGCTAGAGTCGATCAGTTCTAAGCAACGCAATGGTTTTAAACGTATCTCGTTATCTGTGTGTAGAAATCTGACAAGCAAACTTGAAGCTGCGAGAAGGTAGGACGTTCCAGTGGAGATAGGGCCCAACAGTAAGCCATGATGGTAAATCTGAAATGGAATTTAATGAGTTCGATAAAGATTCATTACAAAAATTCCACTTACAGTTCATCCGGACAATTGTAGGGCTGAGCTAATCTGTATCCATCCCGCAAGTAGTGCTCCATTTCGAAAGGATCCACCTCCGCGTAAGGTTGTTTGGCAAACGTGCATAATTCCCACATCAAGACGCCGAATGCCCAAGTATCGCTGGCCTCTGAGAATTGTTTCTTCTGGAGTGCTTCAAGGGCGAGCCACTTGATCGGACGATTCTCACTGTCGCCCAGGCAGTTGTAGTCAGCAGGGAAGAGATCTCGGGAAAGCGAACTATCAGCCAATTTTACGCGTAATTGGTCATCAATTCTGCAAAAAACATTCATTAAATCTTTCAATTGTAGTTGTGAATCCCATTTACAACCACAAAACGAATAATCAATACGAGTAGCTACAATGTTCATTTTCCAGTGACTAGTCTACGGTTTTATTAGATTATTTAGCAGGGATACTTACACGCAATTTCTAGCCGCAATGTCCTTGTGAACGACTCCATGGCTATGCAAGTGACCAAGTGCGAGTGCCAATTGGGAGGACATCATCACAATTTGAATGGATGTGATGGATCTGGAGCAGGTGGGTTCCATTAGGAACAGCTTCAAATTTCTGGTGTTATGTGGTGCCGGATAAAGCAGAAAAGGAGTGGTATGGTCCTCGATGGATACTCCAAGCACTGATAGAATTCCTGTGTGCGATGCTCCGTACAAACTCATTCCCTCTTGCAAGAGTAACGACACCTGAACCTGACTAGCATGTTGGGCGACAGTTTTTACCAAAACTTCTTGACTCTCGTTGTAGGTTCCTTTGTAGACTCGACCGTAGGTACCCTCTTGAAGCAAACTCGAAAGGCGAACTCTACATCTTTGCACCGTCAGCTCTGCAATTCGTCGCTGCAATTCTTCAGGTTCTTGATGCTCCTTATGTTTCGGCAACGTTGTTGGAATGATTGATGGTGATATATATACAGATGGGGGTGCGGAGGGTGGCTGCGTTTGCAAACGTTGGAAACTTGACGTTCGCATTGGTTGGCCACCATGATTCTGTCTTTTTGATGGACCACGAGCGCAGTATGCAATGAAAATGAGAACAGCCACCAGCACAAGAGCCAGAATGCCTCCAACCACTAACGTAATTAATCCACTTTGTGGGGCAACCACAGTCTCCAGCAGGAGTGGATCATCAATGTTGTTGTCATCTTGGTCTCCGTTCAAACAGATCTTCTTTCGCCGGAACACTAGCTCGGTGACATTATTTGCCGCCCTATTCAAGGTGATTTCCATTGTAATAGTGACTTCGACTTCGGCTGGCCGTGTTCCCGAGCACTTCATCAAAATTGAAAAGGTCTGCAATTCCGTTGGAATATCACCCGTCCGGGAAATATTTAAAGTGGGCCGCGGAAGCACTGCCGGATCTGAAGTAGCGATATTAATGCTGTAGGGCAGAGGACGGCCAGCCAGACTTTGCCAAGTGAAAGCAATCTCCTTCACGTTCGCTGGCACCGGCACGATAAAGTTGAGGGCGTAGTCGTTGACCTGTCCATCACGAACATAATAGAGTTCTGCTGAGATGCCTGGAACAGAAGGAAGAAAAAATTAGTTAATCATTCCGAAAATAGGAAAATTAAGCAATGTAGTCAGATGTCATCAATCATCTTAAATGCGGAGACCACCTCCAAAGAGTTAACAGTCGTGAAAGAATGTGAAAAAATCAGGAGCACAGACAACAAACATCTTTTTGCCCCAGGGCTCTCGTCCCACTGCATGTCAAGTGGAGCACTGCAGATCCATGGAATGTTCAGGAATTTCCTCCAATCCGGAGAAAATAACGGTGAACGTAGGAGACGAATTTGTGAAATTCAGCGCGTTTTTTTCTTTCATGTATTTTTAATTTTATGGACAAGTTCCAAGGCTTTCCCCAAAGGGTTGGCACGACAATAGTTCCCAAATCAAGTTCGAGACGAATGACATTAATGAAATTTTTGCTTAGTTGAAAATCCACTTGGTTCGACGAAAATCCTTGAAAAATTCGTGATCTATTCTGAGAAAGGAAATTTAAAGTCGCTTTCACAAAGGAGAAGTAGAAAGAAAAGTAGAAGAGCATTCCATCAACAATGAGGCTTCCTGGATGAGATACCATCGATGGAAAATTTCTAGGCTTTCGTTAATAATTCATTGCGCAGTGGTTGAGAGGGATTTGCTTGTGAGCTGTTCTAGAAGTAAAGGCGCTGGTCGATGCTGTTCGAGGATTAGCTCAATCGCAAGATCTCTGTGTCGAACATCTTAACTTGGTTGATGTTTCCTCGCATAAATTACTTACTAAGAGGACTTACACGCACTGGTTGAAGGCGTTCAAGAGATTTCGTTACATAAATTTGTGCTAGGAAAAACAGTCGCGAAACTCAGACAGACTAAAATTAAATGTGGCGGACGATGGTGCTCTGGCAGTCATTGATTCCTGGATAAATTCATGCACTTGCTACAAGACATTGAGACATTGGCGAACATTTTATTTAGAGCATAAAATATGCCGCCGCGTTTTAGATGAAAATATTCCGAAATTGACTAATGAAACCACATGATAGAAAAATGCGCGGCCGTTAATTACAGCCGAGTAAAATTAATTTACTAAGGTTAACGTGTTTATTTATTTCGAGACTCTGTCGCAAATGAACTGCTCCGAAATTGAAAGTTTATTTCTTGGTTTATCATTTAACATTAATATTTATCGCGTAACTATCATATTTATAAAAATCTACAAATTTTTAAACAAATATGTAAAGTTGATTAAATCATTGAAGAAGCCAAATGAAAATTTTTAAACGAAAAACGACTAAAAATTTTTGTATAGTTTCTGAAATCGTTTTTCATAAACCATGAAATTCAGAATAACAGACAACTTCTGCGAAAATAAATATTACAAACGTTTTCTTTGCATCAACTTAATCAAGCTTTGTCTTCTACAGATTTAAGTCTATCCCGATCAAAGGACTCTGGGAATGAGCGAATTTCGTACTTTTTGTCTAGGGGATGTTGGGATAAATTCGTATATTGCAGTTATTGTGGTCCACAGAAAACACTTGACATGGTTTGTTTGCTCTTTATGATGTCTTAATGGAATTCTCCCATAAATTTGTCATCGTACACGAAATATGCTTGTGATTTTCTCCTTGTATACAGTTGTAATATGCAACGGCAAACTTCCAGTAAACATGACATCGTTTCAAAAAAAAAAGAAAAAAAAGTTGTGTAGCGGCAAAGTAAATCAAAGTCCCTAGGATTGTTGTATATTTTTTTTTTTTGCTTGATGATACTTTTGGAAATA
Source organism: Leptogaster cylindrica (assembly GCA_963082835.1). Classification (NCBI taxonomy): domain Eukaryota; kingdom Metazoa; phylum Arthropoda; class Insecta; order Diptera; family Asilidae; genus Leptogaster; species Leptogaster cylindrica. Next base: position 8,030,269 of record OY720105.1, on the reverse strand, counting down.
AAAACGAACATAATGTAGATCACATAAAACTTTACAACTTGTGAAAGAGTCTCCCGAGGATTACGATGAAGTGTCGGAACATCGTCGTTTGTCGGATTAAAACATTTAACTAAGTTTGTTTTTTTTTCGCTTTTTTCCAAAAGTTTTCCATTCAGAATAGTCGCATTGTAATGAAACTGAATCGAATTAACTTTCCAGGACAAGTGTTAATGAGTTTTGAAGTGAAGCTTGTTGGAATAATCAGATAAAACATCCTCAGAAATGGCGGAGTTTTGAAAAATTGAGATTGTTGTAAGTAGAGAGACGGCAAGTTTTGGGGAAACTTTATCAGCAGTCTTCTGTTATCCTTAAATTGAATGACAATTTTTGGTGCTTGTAATACATCCCATCTGCCAACTAAAGTGGATTATGACGTTAAATACAATTCCTTGCTTGAACATAATTTAAATTTTTATAAAAAACTACTGCCGCTATCCAATTTTGAGACAAAAGTTTTTTGTTGCTTGAACAAACAAGATTTGATGGAATTCAATAATGAAAATTGTGTAGTATACTTGAAATGTGTTGTATTTTAGGTAAACCAAAAAGTTTACACATGGGTCAAAGTTCCTCACTTCCTCTTGAAATATTTGGATGAGGGCAGGCACCCCCAAAACCTGAATAAAACAACTATAAATCAAGGCTCAAAAATGTCTGTTTAAGTATTCAAACCGTCAAAGTCAGGTCTGATAGTTGCTTAATAAATGGGTGACCTATAAACTGTTGTCCTATTTTGTAATACCACATCTACAAATCTAAAAGTTTGGTTGGTATTCAAAACAGGAGGATCCTTTCTAAATTAAAATGAATTAATTATGTTGAAAATGTCAGGAGGATGCTCGATAGAAGTGGAACCCAAAATATCGAATCCTTTATGGTTTGGTTTTGATAAACCAGTGACAAGGGTGTGCATGTTGGTTTGGGGGAGAACAGCGAGAGTCTGGAACTGACTGGCAATGGGAGGCCCAAGCATTTGTTATTGAAACCGCAATAGGATACTGCAATCTCCGTTGGACACCTTAAAAATAGGAAAGCAGAACAAAAGACACTAGAAATGAAACCGCGGTAATTGCCAACCCCGGTGCAAACTCGTAAAGTTGGTAATTCATGGATTTTGTCTCTCTAAATGGGTTCCAGGAAACAAAGCGCCACACGAGGAGGGCCAGGACCGTCAATAAATCGTTGACAGTGGTATCAGTCGACAAGGATGGGATGGCGTTGGTTATGCTCCCTGCATCCCGATATCAAGGAAGCGAAATTTAAATTTCCAGTGAATGTATGTATGGGCACGACCAGTCGGAGCGGACTAATGGGGATGAGACCGTAACTCTAGCTGGTTTTTGCAATGCAGACGATGCTCCCAGGCCATGGCACTTCTGAATTCGAGCCCCACTAACCGAATGTGTTTGCCCTTTTGGGCAACAATCTGCCTCATATTATATGACCCGCAATTTCATTAGCTTCGCACATGGTATCTACTTTGTCGCCGAGTGCAATTAAACGCTCTAAATTGCGAAAATCTGTCCAAATGGGGACAAAATTATGTTTAGATGCACTGTACTTCGCCTGTTACAACATCATTATTCGAAACTGTTCGCAAAACCATAAATAGTTATTAGTAATTAAAGCAAATTATGTGCCAACTGATATATTTCCAGACTAGAAATAGAAATAATTTCAACTGGGAAATGATTGTAACTCTAAAGGACAAATGCTATTAGATAAGTAAATTCATAATATTTATTTTAGTGCTTACGGACTTACGGTTATTTACTAAATTACTAAATAAAGTTACGAAATATTACAACAAATGCTAAAAATAAAAATATATTTTTCCCAAGGATTAGAAAACTTGAACTTCTTTGATTTCTCCTATAATGTAGGAAAAATATAAAGGAAATGAAAAATAAATATATTGAACAAACTCATCGTATACTATACATATTGCACAATTGGCTTTGATAATTAACAGAGCATAATTTTCACGATTTTCCAGAAACTGTATGTGTTTATGTTCCACAAGTCTCCTGCAATATTATACATATTATATTTTCGCACAACCCACAACCTGCATTTCCTGTTAAAAGTTATTCGCCTTTAATTGAATGCATAAAAACTCCTTTAATTGCAGAGTTCTAGAAAGTTTCGTGACCTGCTGAACTCGGGCAGCTTCCAGGAACTCTGGAAAATCCTTTATAAAAAATTGCAACACAAAGTGAGCAAAAGTGGATTAACTCTACTTATAGAATAGGTTTAGTTATTGTTAGTTATACTCATAAAAGCTTCTCTGTCTTGACAGGACAATATGTGGGGTAGTGCATGTGAAAGGATAGAATTCACACAATATCCTGGCACAGGCAATGCATGACCGCGTTAATCCAATTTCCAGATTGATTACAGTGAGTTCTCCACAACAACGAGACTAATTAATAGTGCGCCCGTGGTAATTGCTTACGGGTTGCTGTTTACAATTTGAGTCGATTGCGACTTTTAATCATATTCGACAAACCCACCAATGGGCCTAATTAGTTGCAATCGCCTTCGACATTTTGCATTTAGTTTAACGACCATCTTTCAATTATGTTTTCTAGGCTTCGTTCTCCAGTTACATTTGCAAGGTTCCCATCATCGAAGCAGGCGGTGACTTAAATTGTAGTCATTAACACAAATTACCTTCAATTATATTCCTTAATGTATTCCTACTTGCAGCATGTAGGTAAGATGTTTGCGTATTAATATCAACGTTTACTCTAACGGTAAAGTTCGGCTATATAATATGTATGCCGCCATTTTGGTCTTGCAGTAATGTTATGCGGTTTCTTCCAAATCTATCTCTCTTTTCTGGAATTGTGAGTTCTTTCATTTCACTGAACACTGCCACATTCCGTCTGGACTTTCTACGAAAATTGAATTCAATTTCGTATAGGATTAGAGATTTTCCAGTCAATAAAGTTATTTACTGCAAATCCTGCTTCTTGTAGAATCTGGTCCTCTTCATCTCTTTACCTTGTTGATGTTGTCAAGGTTTTTATCGTTTACCAGAAAAAAAATCACTGCCACAGGAAAATGAAAACGAAAGAAATATTGATTTTGGAGTATTCAATTTTCAGATGAATACAGTTTCCTGATTCATTTACCTTTGGTCATGAAACGCCTTCTTCCAAAATATCTGGCATTGGTGCCAGTCTTTGGGGATTGTTTGCAGAAATAAGGAGGTGTTCCTGGACCCGTAGCCCTTGAATAAGTCACATATTTTGACAGGTCAATCAAGGGATGATAATTACCCAAAACACTCCCTTGGCAGAACGTAGCCCGGAGTTTTCCCTTTATTCTCGTTCAAACGATTTCCGGGTCCCAAGGAATAGTGAATACATTTTTTGTTCAAGTGCATTTTTTCTCCGATTTTCCTGCCGAAATAACATACATAAATGCTTTCTGCAATTATGTGCATGACATTCGGAAATCGGACGCCGGAGCTACCTAAATAGATTCCCTTAAACGATCATTAGTGTCACAACCATTGTGGGGAAAATAAAGAAGTCGGATTTTGGGCGCTGATGGAAAACCGAGTCCAGTGAAATTTGGTTTTTGGAAGTAAACGTTTCGTTTTATTCACCGCACTTTTGTTGGAAGGCAGTAACTTTTGCTATATAAAAAAAAACATACCGACCAGTCATCGTAAACAGAGCAAGTGGAAAAACAAAATCAGGTCTGTACGTGAATATCATGAAATCAGAATAAAGCCGCCGCCGACTCCTGTTTTAACGCCGTCCTCTATTTGCTGTAACCAAATATTTTTCTGTTGGCTAAATAGGAAAACAAAGTGAACGCATCATGCTAACGAAGACAAATAGGAAAAGCTGCTCAAAACATTTTGTCCTTGCAGTTACCAGAGGAACACTGAAAATATTTACTTCAGAAAATTTTTATCAAAATATCATATTTTCATAACACTGAAACTAGAAACTAACATTGGAAAAAAAATAGATGCCGGCGAAACTTTTCAGAAAATGATTACAGAGTGGAAGAAATGCATTCAGAAAATTATCCTGAATGCAGAATTCTGTGCCAAGAAGTAAAAAGCAAAACAAGAAACACCGATAGATACGAACCCAAGCCAACCCTTGTTAGTTTTCTCCATTATATTAAATCACGTAAATTATCCTGGGTAAAGCAGGATTAACTTTCCTGAGCCATTCAATGAAAAGAAATTCGTAATGAGTTAAAACATGCACCAGAAATCGTGAGTTCTTCCTCTACATTACATCACGATATTTCTAATTTTAAATCCTTAAATTTGCTAGGATAATCGAGTCACAAAATTCAAATAAATTGTCTCGCTAGTAGTGTAACGGCGAGTTGTATAGTAGCACGAAAAAGGGTCCAAAATGTTGACTATAAAAGGAGAATCCTTGGAATTACATGTAGAAAAAAAACGAAGGGAAAAAGGATCCTTTCCTGCTGTGACGGGTCTGAACAGCATTCACTATGCAAGCATATTCTTCTGCGAGTGATTTCATTACACATTGACAATGGCTGGGCTTAGGACATTCGAGGCGAGATGCTGAAGAACTACAATGGGAGTGTAATTCCTTAAGGATTCAAAATGAAATTGCTCGAAATTTGAGAGCTGGTAGAGTTCTCCAGGGGGTTAAGTTCCTTAATTTTTAGATTGGATTAGCAGTAAATGTTAGGCAAGATTTTATTATCCGAAATCAAATTCTCTTAGTTTGTCGAACAATACGACATTTGACACGTAAAAAGAAATCATGGCGACTGTCTATTTTGAGGATTAAATTTCGATATGAAAGACAAGGGATTCGATTTTGGAAACTCGAAATTCCGCCCTTTCTTTTTCTTGGAAATTCAACTGAAGTAAGTCAGGTAATTTGAGTAATCGTTTGAAGGAGGTGTTTTTATGATAAACCATGTTCTTTTATTTAATTAAGCGCAGAATATAAATTTACACTTAATTCAAATGATTAAGTTTCGTGAAAGGAATTTAGTTTGCAATAACCACGACAGTAAGTTTTCCCAATGAAACCTGTGACAAATAAAAGAAAGCAGCCATTTTTGAAACATGGAATATGAAGTTTAAAAGTTTCCCGTTCGGTTACAGCGAACAGTGAGTGCATTGAGAATTGTTGACTACATTTTTCCGCAATGTCTTTTTATGGCTTTTAGAAGCTTTTCAATTATCATTGGAAATGTACTCCTTTTTCGCAATAGAAAGAAGTCCTTTGCAGAGCACAGTATGTGTTTCTCTTACCCTACATTGCTTTGCAAGTCATTTATTGCTTTGTAACCGCTACAAGGAAAGGAACTTACTTTCCTCCTTTCCACAAACTCCATTTTTTCTTACTATCAAGGATGAATTGTGATTGCGGCCACTTCATAAGAAAACGAATATGTGCTGAGTACACACAGGACATCTGTGAATGAGCTCCAGCCGTAATTCCGTGGTAGCACTGTTTTTCATTTCCATGTTGGATGATTTTCCTGGTCGAGGAGGGGTGGAGTGGAAAATAGAGAGACATTTTCATTGAATGATTAATTGCCTTCCCAAGAAAATTTGACATTTTTTCCCTTTGGTTTAGTTTTGTTCGCCGGAAGTAGCTCCAGAAGAACACCGAAACTGGGAACGAATACTTGGACATGGTTTTCTGGGGCAACAGAAATGAAAGATTTTAGGCCATAAATTTCTCCCCAGTTTAATAGGGACCATTTTATTTTACCGATTTTGATAAGTTCGTGACATTTTGCTCCTTCGAAACGTTTTTATTATATCCGGAATGATGTGTCAGGAGAAATAGTGGATTTATGAGCCGCAATAGGGGATTAACATTTAAATGTAGTCGTCATTCAAATATTTTTTTGCTTACATTTACATTTTTCTCAATTTGTGACTGCCGCAGACATGTTAGGCGTCAGAATTTATAAATCATTTAAAATGATCGAATATTTTATGTAAGAAGAGGAATTCCTTGAAAACATTTTGCATACTTGCATTTAGATTCATATTGTGTTTATTTTTTATTTATTTATCATTTTACGAGGACAATAAACTCAAATATAATGAAAATCTTGGAGATTAAGGAAGAAACAAAATTCAAGAAAACGAAGCTCGACAAATGGCGTCCATTGTTATTAATCATAAAATAATTTAAATGTCGATTCTCCTCGTTTAAGGAGTTTCGAATTACGACTTGAATTATTACATACATAAATTAATTTTCTAAATAAAGTCATTTTTCCATAGGCACTAAAGACGCGTTATCATGAGACTTTGTTTTGTAGACAGCCACCCGTTGATATTAATTTTGAGCTGGTCCTTTTGGAGGAACTAAAGTAATGTGACTCTTCCGACTGAGTGGTTCCTAATTTTCTTGTTTTTGCTGAGTATGTAAAAGAGCCGTCGTTCTAGGCTGCAAGCTGAAACTTGTCACCTCGGATTATGTTTGGTGTTTACTGTATTGCATGGTGATAATTTTGGTTCTTATTTGAAATTTGACACATTTTCATGGGTCTCAGCAGGATTATCTCACTTAGCTTTGAACAAACGAGGACAATTTCCAGTGTTTATTTGGGTTGAATAAAGTCTTTAACTGCTAAACTATTTTTTTTAAAGTATTGATATTATGAATTACTTGGAAGCTTGAGGGTGTTATTCTCGAAATTAAGCACTGGTTCCGGTGCTGACGAAAGCTGCTTCTTAACAAGCTCGTTTCTTAAAATATTCAATTTCCTGGAAGTCCACACATAAAGCAATAAATTACCCCACGATTTCATCTGCACCCGACGGTTTCGTTGATTTATCCGTCGACTAGGGCTAATCTCCACAATCTAACTACGGTGATTACCAATTTAAGACTGTTGTGGCCCGAAGTTGAACGTCAGGTCTATAAAAAAATTAAATAAAATTAAAGTATTTCTCGTTTAATTAGGCCTTGACTCCAACTGGTAAATTTTTTTAATTAGTGGCTTCTTGCTTTTGTGTTTTGGTGACATATCGCTATGTTGTTGCACTCCATAAGATGTCTGAAGATCGTGACTGTTATGGAAACGAGAACGAGTTAAAATCAAGATTTATGATAATTGCTAGACCGATGTCATAATTTCACCTGAATGAACAGCACTTCAACATTTTTGAAATTTTCTTTTTATCAACATAATTAATCATCATTTTTGTAATGTAAATTCGTTTTTTGCAGCCAATTAATTTTGATATATTTGCGTGACATGAAATAGGAGATCCTGATAAAATCAATGTTATAATATTGTTAAAGTATGTAAGATAAATTTGAATCAAAAGGAGTTTAGCAGTTTTAGTAACAATGTAATGACTAATGTGTAATGTAGTATGAAAACCTAAATTTTTAAGTTTGACAAATATGTTAGCTAGGCAAAAAAAAACTCATTTCAAGAAAGGAAGAGTCTTTCATTCGGTATATTCGGTCGGAATTGCAACACAGCTGCATCGAATAAGGACGTTTTGCCATCTTTTAAGATTTCCGGTATTACTTCTGGCGCGCTTTCTTTACACCAGCATCGTACTAATTCTGGTTAACAAGATTTCCACAATTGAGAGAGGGTCTGCGTCGTGGTATGAAATCATAAAAGCAAACAAGGAATCCGATAATAACACCCGATAAAAGCAGCAATTTCCTGCTCGCAGACTATTATTACTTGAGCCAATGATGACTGCGAGATTTCACTGCTGGATTTTTCACGATTCCAACGTTTTTCTGCACCTATTTTTACTTCTTTTTTTGAATACCTACAATACTGAGAAGGCAGGAGATTTCAATTATAAAACACTCCTGTGATGGCGTTAGTTTGAATAAATCCTGATTAAGGATTGTAAAGAAAGCCGATGATGAAACATGAAAATGAATTTTTCTCGGGAACGATCAGAATTTGAAAAGTGCTCCAAAGCGATTACCTGACCGACATGACTGTAGAGGGCAGCAGAGGTACTTAAGACAAAATCCTTCCCGAAACACTTGTGTGGGGAATTTGAGCGCACTCAGGATGTAAGAGAGCCATAATTCAAATAATGGGACACAAACTGACTGCACAAGACAAGGATGCAATTAAATTTGAAAGACATTTTACACTATTTTTGACAATTCGTCAACATGGAATTATCCCACGTCGCTCTTGATTGTGACAGCTACAAATGCGGTCAATCACTCGAAATCAAATGCTTGGCGTGGAACCAGTTGAAACATAAGACGAAATTGGAATGCCAGAGGAATTGCTCCCAGGCTAAATTGTACATAAAGCCGGAGGTACACGATACGGAAAACGTCGTATTTATAAGCGAAACACCGTATTTCATATCGTGTGACTCGACGATAAGCAATAACGGTGTATCGCTTAAAAATAACCCAAAAATTTCGGAATATTTTCGGCACATCAAAGGAATTTGAAGGTTTGAAATTTCCCGAGTCACACCATACAAAACTTTATGAACACAGTTTTGAGATTACTGCCCTTACGGGCGGCACGGCGCCCCGGTAATCTGTGAATTGCAAAATACAGGTTGCAAACTCATTTTTGCTTATCGTGTGACTCGATGTGTCAAAAGTGACATCCACAAAGATATTTCCTTATAAATATGACGTTTTCGGTATCGTGTACCTCCGGCTTAAGGCAAATAAAATTTCAAAATCAAAGCAGGAGAGAAGCTGCATGGAAATAAACTGAGCTAAAAATTCCACAGGAGCATGACAAAGTTACCCGATGCGGTAGAACACCGCGAGTCTGTGCAGTTCTGCACGCGGACTTTTTAGTGGAAATTACGGCAGTGGGGTGAGAACCGCGGCGTCGGTAGAGGAGGGTGACACGCGATCTTCCACTGAGTCACCAAACTTGTGGCCTGAAATTAAAGACGATCGGTTATCAGAAAGGAAATCGCAAATAAGAAAACAAGATCCGCCATAAATTGCTTCCCAAGGCCTGACACTGTCAGCAGAGATGGTTTCCGTGCAAGGCGAACATTTCAATCAATCGAGTTCGATCTAACTGTCCTTTCCGGACCCCAGAAGCCATTGAAATCGTTTGACTGTAAATGGTGGCGGTCTTTACTCGGCGATCGCCTGATTGATTGCTTGCACCGCGACTTCCAAATATTTCTGAAGAATAAATTCTTAGGGGAAAAACTGCATGCACGATGCACATTTATAAATACTTGCCTCACAGCTTTGTCGCTTATTTCACATGGTAAACGGCTTAACTGAGAAGACTTTTAACTACGATTTTGATGCCATTTTCTTATTTAATTGCATAATATTAGCGGTAAGGAAAAACTGCATGCATACTCCTTCAAAGGTGGAAGAGAAGAAAATAAGTTAATGCATATATGTATGTTCATTTTGAATAATTTGTTTAAGGGTTAACCAACAAATAGGTACATAACCACATAATGTACGTTGGAACAGAAGAACGATCTTTGCGATCATTTACAGCAAACATTGTGACCTGCATAATGATTTTCAAGATGATTTTGAAAAATTAATAAACGTAAAACTAATAGTGAAATAATATCGATGAGTACCGCATAGACACTTCATTTTTGTGCGAAGAAGGTTCGCATGGTGTTGGGTAAACATAGCCTGAGCCCAACCCTTGCGCTTCTGATTACTTTCCAGGCAAGTGAGTTTTTGAGGGCCCTGCATCGATTGGATGACGGTGTCGGATTCGACACTTAACTTATGGCAGTTTCCAGCACCCTAGTTAATTTACGTATTTCCAGGGACAAAGAGGACGCGTGCGAAAATAATGAGTTGGAAAAAGTAAACAAGGCATAGAGCAAGTACTTCAACCCTGCCAGATTGCTACGTCAAATCTGGTTCTATTTGGTGAGGATTTCTCAAGCTTATGCGTGATGCAAGAGGCCACGTGATCATTATCGCTAGGGGCGCGAAAAATTGTCGTTGTGAAATTTTGTTTGGTTATTGCTATTATTCAGGCTGTCGGACCAGATAAGTAATGAATGAAATCCTGGTTCTGGGGCACCGAATTATGACTGGCAAATTTAAGAGGCGGCGTCATCCCATTTCAGTTTTCGTTGGCCTATGACGCCACTAAGTGCTGTAAATGTCAGTCGGGGATGTTAAATAAGAAAAATGTGTAAGCTGCCACGTGCTTCAATGTGGCTCATTTCATAAATACTACTAGATCCCTGCGGTGTTACGCATGCCCTTTTGATGCTTTGCAACGCTCGTCTTCAGATTCCCATCGCGCTTTGGAAAGAGGCGGTAAATGTAGACAACTTCAGCCGACATAAATCAAATCGTTAACATTGCACCGCGGTTCCGAGTGCTCATTTTGAACATTCAAAAATGGAGGAGTGGGATTTCCTTCCAGTGAATGCCACTTAAGGGGCCAGATGCACTCGATTATTGGATTAAAAGAAGTTGAATGTGTGATTAAGGAGACTTACCATTGTTATGATTGCTCCTGACCAACATTAGGGAAAACTCAATTAAAAGATTACGTTGCAATGATTCATCACTGAAGCATGAAATTGAATGTGCCTTTTGATGAAATTATGTAAGAAATCATTTTTGGATCACGCATATGCTGATCGGATTTGACTTTCTCGAAAAACAAATTTTTTTTTAAACTAAGCACGAACAAAAAATGTATTCTTCCATTGCGTCATTGTGAAACAACTGCAAATAATATTTTAAAGAAAATAAATAGTCCGATCCTAAATCAGGATTAAGATATTGCATTAAGTATCAACAAAGCGAAATGGAACCACACCGTTTTTTAAACAACATCGTCTTGCGTGTGGGACATTTATCTAAATTGGATAAACACAAAATCTCACACAGCAAGAAATGCAAAAAAAAAAAAAAAACACATGTGCAGACATTTTGATCTTTAAAAAAAAAAAAAAACTTTTTTTGTGTTTGCTCTTTAAATAAATTTCTTGAGGGACGAGGCAGGGAAGATCAATGTCCAAATATTTACCCTCGTATTCAATAGAGGGGAAAAAAAGAAACAGCACGACACCTATGTCCAAAAAGGTTGAAGGGCATTCAAATCATAAATCTGGGGCCACACAATCAGAAACGGCGACAAAAATTTTCAAAGAATTTTTGAAAATTTTACCAGAACCACCAGCAGGAATGAGTTGCAGCTATCTAACAATAGCCTAAAAGGGATGACAAAAAAATCATGTGGACATCAAGGGATGGTTCGACTTTTGTGGTCTTATCTTATGTCTGTTGAAAGATAAAAATCAGACACGGTCGCCCATAAGACATTTCACTTAGGGGTTAACGTTGAAAATCGATTGACCTGAACCAAAACCTATAAACACTTGAAACTCGCTGAATGTTTTAAAAACTGTACTGTACTCTGTTTAGTTCATCTATTACATATAGTGTCACTCAGATGAAAAACACTTGTTTTTTGTAAAGCCTTATTTTAATTCACACCCAGATTCTTAAAATGAAACTTATCTAAATATAATTTGTTTTCTCCGAAACTCCAAAAGTCAGGTTAAAATTCCTCCAAGCAAGATAAATTGTTGGGGAAAATTGAAATTATGTGCGCGAAAGTTTTATGCAGAAGAAGCCTGTTCCTATTTTGAGAAGCCATTAAAATTCAATTTAATTCAGTGGTATAAAATGGCAATAGACCCCACGGCAAAGTTTTAAATCTTTCAGTAGAAACTCTCCTTCGAGTCAGTAGCAGAGTAACTGGCAAAATTTAATTGTTGCTTGGTCTGTTCTCTGGCAAAGTAAACTTAATGAACTCTCAATTTCGATAAAAGCATTGAAATTAATTCAATTTTCCAAGTTGGAGCGTCGCGTCGTGGTGAAGTGCTTTTAGCGAAAACCAGGAAGAAATCATCGCCACTTAATGGTACTATGCGAGGGTGTGAAATTCCTGTCTGACGCGTGTTCTCTGCGCCAGAAACATTAATTCGTAGGTCCATAAATTTGCCACGTGCACGTTGGGCTTCTACAGTGCTCCATTGGCGAGCGAACAATCCTTTACCAGATGCACGACACCTTCACCTGGGCAAAGAGCGTTGGGTGTCGCATGTCAAATCGGGGCGCAAGACTGCAAGACTATTCGCTATAGACGTCAGTCTGTGCTGAACAAATTACCATCCAGAATACCTGAGTGAGAGGCGAAAAGATTGCAGGTAACATGACTAGATGCAGAACTGCCGTCACTAGATGCGAATTTTATGCGCTCAGGTCGGACAAGCTCCTATAATTGGCTCTGAAGTGCCGCGGAATGAAAAGCCGTCTGATAGTGGAGTGGGAGACAAACGCCAGCCCGGTACCAGTTCGATGAATAATTAAACAAATTAGATTCATTACGTATGTAATAGGTTTGTGCCTGCTGACTTCGGCGGTGATTATCCAGTTCGCGAAACCAAATTGCCCCAACTAGTCCCAAAGCGCCACAAGTAGGACGTTCGCCTTGAGCCGATTTTTTATACCAGTAAGGAGTATTGAGATAGTTCAACTCATAATGGTCAAGCCAAGACTTCAAAACAGTGCAAAACGGAAATAATTTTATAGCTGTTGTTTGCAACGAAATATCTTGAGTCATAGGCGCTTATGTGGAGACCGCAAATTATTCATTTCCACCCCTTTTGCCCATTAGAAACAGCATATGTAAGTGCAAAGGTGACTAATACGATTCACTTTCTTTGATACTTTATACTTTTTATCTTTGTGCCCCTTTTGAAAAGTTTTCCGTGGGTGTCCTTGCCATAAGGATGTATCATATGTAAATAACAATCGTTGGGTAATATAAAATTTACTGGATAATTTTATAACTTGTAAAATTTTGATCGAAAGTATTTCGAAAATAAAATACCGAAAATCATGCAATGCCAGAACATCAGGCTGAAATAAATTTCAATTAATGGTAAAAATTGATTCTGGTTTTTTGAGTGAACACAATCAAGATGGATATAAGTATTTTTAATAAGATAAAAAAATTGTTTGAATAAGTTTCGTCAGCGGGCGGCATAACTTATCCATCCTTAATCTTCACTGAAGTTTTACAGAACATGATCACTCTTGGCAGCGTCGTTTTCTCTCGCAGCAGGCGATCCTCCCATGTCCTGGATAATTGATTATCGATACCACAGATCCAGCATTTAAATCAAAAGGGGAAGCGCAACAAAATGAAACTGACTGGTTGAACGGGCACACAAGAAACACCAACATCAAGATCTGAATCACGTTTGTGTTTATTTAATTCGAATATTAAACCAGGTGACTTTTGAGATGTGGCTTTGCTCCTTTTGTAAAAACACATTTTCGTTTTTCTATCGATTTTGCTTATTTTTACTTCCCAGGAAACACAAATAAAGATGAAATCGAAACCAATTTTATAGCTCTCCACAGGAGCTGTGTGGCGTGGGACCCGCACTTGTAGAAAAACACAGCACGCAGGAATTGGTGATAAAACCGAGTTAAGGTTTGTGTTTTTATTTATCAATTATGACATGGTTGCAGGCAAACTGGAATCGAATAAGGCAAACATCTTTTGCTGGATCCTATTAGCTAGCAATAAAGGAAATTTAGTAGCCATTTATCAATTTATTAATTGGAACACTGGGTTCCAAGTTCTCGAACATGAATTATGGCCCGGACAATTGATTGAGACCAAAGGGGATATCCATCTTCCACAATGATTTTCAATAAGTATTATTGCACAATTTGCTAGAATGCCATTCGTGGGAACGTTATTCGGTTAAGTGGCAACCAATTTGTTCGTCATTATTTATGCAAACACGGAAATATGGGGGCTTAGTGGTAAATTTAATTTATCCAAAGATGTCATATTCTCGTAGGCTTTGTAGTTTAATTGATAATGGAAAATACCAAATACGGAATAATTTTAAAGCCTTACAAATAAATTTAATTTCTGAAATGTTCGAATCATGGGTTACCACGACACAATAAAAACGTTGTCAGAAATACTTCTTGGTTGCCTGAAATAAGTTATGTTGTCAAAGCACAATACATATGTATATTAAAGGAAATTGCGCACAATATCTATTCTTATAAAAGGAAGTTTTCGTCTGCGGGTGTGTATGTGTGTTAGCTGTTACAGCCTTGAAATTTGGCTCACCACAGGTAGTCCTAATAGTGACTCAGTGCACCTCGAAGCTCAAATTTTAAAGGTTTTTCTAGAAATTTTTTTATTCTCTATGTTATGCTGTTTTTAGCAATATAATTTCTCAATAGCAAGAAAAGTCCTGAGTGAAACTTTGTATGAAAATCCGCCATTTTTTATGTAAAAAATTCATAAAAATTGGTATTTAGCCTTTTGGTTAGAAATAAAGAAACACGTGTACCAGGATTTTTCAAAGTTTCACCCATAAATGGGCAAAATAGGCGATGGAAACTTGTTCCTATACTTGTTAATTTACACCTTTAGATTGGATTGGATCATAATTTCATGACTATTGAATTGCTGAACTTTTACCAACGCATTGTTAAAAACGGAACATGAAAATTTAATACAAAAAAAACACTTCATGCCTATCTCCAAATGCCATACTCATTTGCATTATCTAATTTCGATTCCCTTCGGAAATATGATCACAGATATTTCAGGTCAGAGATCTTGTAAAACGCCCATCGAAACACGAGACGCGACACTCGTTAACACATCCACCCTGATGTTTTAATCTTATCTGAAGGAATGCCATGTGATCATTAGCTTAAAATTTTCGGTTATCTAATTGCTTACAGATTTTTAGAAGAGATCGTACCAATTTAAATGCACCAAAGGAGGTCCAAGTCCCAAGCATGGCCTAAAGAAGTTTGATTAATTGATTTCAGCAAACGGAAAACCAAAGGGGTGGAATTTCTTGTCAAAATGTCATACCAGAGGTCGACTGCTTTTGATATCCTAAAAATGTGTTCATTAAAATTCTCAGTTGTCCTGTAGCCAGACCCAAAGTTTTGATTGATGAAACTCACAGAGCCTGAACATTGTTAACACGTGTTAAGATAAATTAATGGCACTCCTGCAAGCCCGCAGCTGATAACAAAAGGTGAAAGGAACGGATTTTGCATTAAAATGTTATCAACGCCAAACTGACAAGGGAAATTGCTTTGTTTTCTGTAAATATTAATTATGTGACTTAGTACCTATATAATTCGTCCTTTTTCTTTTTATCTTAATTCACAACGACTGTGTCTGTCCCAATCGAATCAAATGCGCACAAAAGTTTTGCGAACACTGCGCATTTTCACATAAACTTTGTTGAATTTCATAAAACTTGTAAATTTTCAAATTTATGCACAAATAATTAAATCTCTTCAGGCGGAACAGGACCAAAAACCTTTCATAAAGTGCAGCACTTAATCCAATTATTTCTCCAGTACATACTTTGATTAATTTTGATAAATTGGACAAAAGACCAATGCTGATACTGTTTAAGTTAATAACTATGAAGGAATTTAGCGTGTAGATACCTGGTTTGCAGATCGCGGCATTAGCAAAATAACCCCAATTTAGAGAACATTCTCTCCATTAAAAAGTAACGACCTGAGAAGTTGCTGAGCACAGAATATTTACAAAAGTGCAAAAACTTCAGAGCTCAGGTAACCAGAAAGGCAAACAAAAACAATCACGCATCCACTTAAGGTATCAATCCAAATAAGATCATTCATCAGATACGCGGTCAGGACAGATGTAGTTCAAACTAATGATCTCGGCCGCAATTTGCATTACCCATGATGATGTGAAAAGTAAACAAAAGTACCACCTAATTATAGGGCACGAAACCAGCGCGGAATGGAGGAGAATTTGATTGCTTCGCGATGCGTTCATTATTATTTCCTCATCCCCAGGCATCGTCTTCCCCAATTGGTTCGGATTTGCCTTCGCAGTCCTTTAAGACGGCAATAAATTTTACGGATAAGAGAAAAACAATTATTTTTCTGGACGGATGTCTAGAGAGCTGGCTTTTTACAAATAGTCTAGGTCCGCACGCCTTTCCTAAGGCCATTCTCGAATGTTACTCTGTTTATCCTTTCCATCGTATTAATTTGTTTGTTTAAATGTGTGGTAATTCGCACAAGTTTAATTGAAGCAGCGAATAAGCAAATAATTCGTCTGCTTGAGTGACAAACGAAGCACTTGTTGGAAATGATTACGTCGGGAAGGGGAAATTAGTTTTCCTTTTAAGGTTTCGCAGGTCCCTACGTTCTGTCTGGGAAGACGGACACTAGAGTATTGAATGGCCTCCAGACGGATTTAATTGCACTCAAACGGTTGAATGTGGCTGCTTTATTGCCACTTGCTTCGATGGATATTGGATTTGGAAAGAAACCTGCAATTATTTGCACAAAAGCGTCCAACTCAGCAAAACTAACATTTCTGACACTCTGCCACCGTTCTTCAATAAATTAGTCGCGAAGACAAATCACGCAAGACTAGAATTCGAGTGGGGTCCCTCATTGTGCCAAAATCCTTCAAAACTTCAAAGGAGCCCCAGCAAAACGACCTTTCTCGTGAGTGCCTATTTGATAGACCATGCAGGAAAGATCATCTGCGACAGGAGGAAAAACAACAAACGCATCCGGGCATCTCGAGATTGATGGTTCTCATCATCCGGCAAAGACGTTCCAACTTATTTCCATTCCAACTGAGATATATCTTCGTATAGAGGAACACGGATAACCCTGGGATTCAGGCGTTTTGTGCCAGACTCCTCATCCATCTGGCACTCTTGTTAGTGCTCCAATCCCAGGGTGAAACATATTCACTTTTTGCAATGGAAGGGGAGGGGAGGGGGGCTAACGGGGCACACCGCCAATTGCAGCGCTGACTTGCAAACGACTCCTTCGTTCTGTACTGACTTACTCTTTTGAAATCTGTCCCTCTGTCCATCATATGCGATGCTGATTGATTTTCCAATTAATTATCTTTAAATTGAGTTTTGTCCCACTACGAGACAGACTTAATTTAGGTTGGTGCTCGAATAATGTGAATCACGCAAGGAGGAAATTGCAGCTGAAGCATTATTCCACGGGAAATTATCGAGACAAGTTGAAACTATGTCAATATTGCAATAAACCTCTGTTTTCAATGCTCTCAACATTTCCGCTTTATCAATTTTAAACAAAGCGAAATGCGAATGCAGATAGTTATACGAGCAGTTGCAAAACCAATAGGAAACACTCACAGTGGTTTATCATTTGAAATGTAAAAAAAGGAGGCAGAACGAAGCACGTTGTTTCTGGGGAAATACTGGAGCGCTTCTAAGTGTCCTATAAAAGTCAAAGAGAAATCCTTCTCTGCTAGTGTTATAATGAAATGCTGTTCAACTTGCAGCGATTCTAGGTAATTAGAATGCGAAGACTTTTACTCTCGGATGGGGATGGTATAGAATTGAAATTGACAATGTTTACCGGGAAATATATGAAGATACTGTGATGCTGAAAAAGTAGATGAAAAGATCCAATTTCGCTGACAACGGTAGTGAGTTAGTTATTGCAAGGATCTTAAAAGTTATAAAAGTTTAAAGCTACTCAACTTATTTACCAGTTTAAACTTGAACGAATATTTTGAAAGGAGTCTTCTTCCAATGAAGAACCACTTAACCAAACTTAGGCAGGAATAATAACAGCACTCCTAAAACTCTTCATAGAAAGGATAAATTCATTTTGTACTTCTACTGAAAATTGAGGTTTCTAAAGTGCGTTAGTATATTGCGGATAAAAATTTAAAACCAAATCTAAACATCTTCAATGTAACTGAAACATTTTGCTCTTATCTTTGCAGAATACTAACCCTTTTATAGGGATAAAACCAACTGATTATATTTCCCTTTGAAAGTAATTTGAAGTGAATCAACGTTTCAACGTACAACCTTACATGTGTCATCTAAATCATTTTGTTTATTTCTATAATTTATCAATAGAGTTCACAATTCCATCATGTTTTGACGTTCCATTGTGGTTATTAAGGATGGAAGTCACGAACTGAAAATATTTTGACCCTCTGTCAGCAGATAAGACATGTGGTAAGCATCGTGATCAGTAAGGAAAATTTCAATCAATTACGAGGCCATCGCGGTTGAGTCGGTGCAGTTGCCATTATCGTAGATAATTGTGTAAAATATTGTTTTCACACTATCGTCGAGGGTCAAATTGGTGCATCCAATACAGTCAGTTGCACAGGTCCAAGCTTATCTCTCTGAAGTGTTTCTTGCGTGTTGGTTTAAGGGCAAAACCAAATTCCAAGCACAACCTGAATTACGACCGAGAGATTGTTCAGTTGGTTCGATAGAGCATGAATATTAGGAAGGCAAACATGAATATAAATTAGAAAAGGGACACGGGCACGATATATTAGCTGGACTGATCGTGAGTTCTTAATTATGATACCATTCTAATTTCCCGTCTTATCAATTAATTTACATTCGAGACACATTGGAGGCGCGTCAAATGAACGAGACACGATTACTTCGCCTGCACAACTTGTGATGTCAAACCTTTGAAAAATATCAACGGATATTAGAATTGTCACATTCATCAAACGAGCATTGTATAAAATTAAGAACTCTTATCATGAACTATTAAATTTATGCTATTTTCCATGAATTATTATCATTTATGTTGTTTGTTCTCTTCGCAACGTCGAGAACGAAAATCATCAAATCTCGTTGAATGAATACGAAAGTGGAGGGAAGTTTGTATAAATACTGGCAAATAGAAAAAAAAAAAACACTTCAACAGTACCTTCGTATGTAAATTAGAAAGTTATTAAGGATTGAAGTGTTGCCTTCGGAAATAGCACAATTTCACAACATCGTTCAATTAGGTTGAATCAATTTGAGTGTACTTCAGTTCGTAGAACAGCAAACAAACATTCCAATTTGAATCTGGAACCGATAAGAAAATCCTCACAAACATGCTGAAGTACTGAGAAGATTGTCACACATCTCAAGGCACCCTTTTTTGCTCAACACCAAAGAAATCACAATAAATCACAGATCCCTGGCTGGAGACTGGAGAGGTACAAGTCCTGCCTACATGAGAAACACTCCTTAACAACTTTTGCAATTAACTTGGCACAAGTAGCAATCCGGTGAAGAAGCAGTGCGAGGTGCACACTTTGCACAGAGAACACGTATTGAACTCGGGCACTAAATAATTTAAGCGACAATATTTTCGCGATAGCCCAATGCAAGACGGAGGATAATTTACCTGAAATAAGGAGACCTGTGCATCATTCATCATACCACAAACCTGTTCAGTGTGTCGCGGCTGCCATTGCTAATTTCACTTCTTGCAAACATTGGAAAATTATTACTGATCAATTTTTAAGACTTAATTAGAGTGTCTCTCAATGCACACCATTTATATGAGATTCCTTTTTACAAACACCCCAAAGCGGATGCAGCCATCGTGGAATTCAATAAAAAAGTCAAGTGTTGACCAAACGTGTCTATCGACTAAAGAAATAACAGTTTCAAAATTAGCAGCAAAGACATTTATTTACGTATTTTACGAACGACAAAATGAAATATTTATCTTTGAAGAGGTACAACCGGGTCGTTTACAACAAACTTTTCTCAGGATTGCTGTAAAAACGTACAGCAAGAAACTTTATCCGAAAAGTAGACCGACTTGGGCGGGGAAGGAGAACAACTTCTGAAGGAAAACCTAATAAAGTAATTACAGTTGAACTGTGAAAGGACTGATTGCGAGGGAAAAACTTCTATAAACACATACATACACAAATCAATATATTATAGCCCATGGAGAAGGACCAGCGTAGGTGTTTTCACTAATTCGTTTTCTTCATTTTTTATTTTATTTAGGCCCTAACAGATTTTTTTCAATTCTGATTGCCTTTTGATACAAAAACGTTATCAAACAATAAAATTCAATCAATCATTTATAGTTAAATTGTCCCATTGCCACTACCAGTATTTTATGGATGCTGGGCTTCGATTCTGAGCTCGTCTAAAAATACTGCAAGATAATATAATGGTGCAGGGCGGCAGGAGGTTATCGGTGTCTTTCAATAATAAAATTTATTCCTTGTCACTCGAAATGATTCAAGAAATTTACGATGTCGTTATTTTCGAAATACTTCCCTTGACTTCTAAAATGACCGCATTCTGAATCTTGAATAGGCAATTTAAAAAAGAGTGCTAACGACATAATGTGATCGGAATTTCTTCCTTAAATTTTTTGAAAACATTATACCTACTAGTAGATGCTTAACAAAAAATAAACCTCAACAATATAATGTTTGGATATTCTAGCAAATTCAACTGATGTACGATGATTGCAAGAAAATGGTTTTGTATAATTTTGAAATTACTAAAATACAAGAAACGATAGATGCCATGATTTTGAGACTTCACAGCCTGCAACTAGTTCGAGTTTCATTAGATAATGCACAGTGCACTAAAACTGACCATAAATTTGACATGTTATTCTCTTCTGTTGCCTCAAATAAGCAACAAAATGTGAACATATTCCAACAAAATGTCCAAATGAAATACAGAAAACATGAAGTAGTGTAATAAGAGCACAGCAAAGTCGTAGCCGCTCTGGTAAACTGCAGTTGGTAAACTGTCACGGGTCCAATATGCGACAAAGGGACAAAATTATCTTGAGAAAAAGAAACCGAAGGAAATGTTTTTCAAGTAGTCACGACGCGCCGGAGGCGTGATTTGGAAGTGAGTTTGGACTTGGTTGGAAAAATAAAGAAATACTCCTCGACTTGTGGCCCAGTCCGCACGACCTGGAGAATAAACACAGGCCAGAAAGCAATTCTCATCGGACAACATTCTGACGAAATGTGACTGCATGCCGCGCCAACCTTCCACTTACACTTGCAGTTTTGTCCTTAAGTCCTACTTCTGATGGAGCGGAGTTTTCCTAGGATTAGATACTAGGATGGGATTCCCAACGATGTATCGTCAACACGATTCCCACTGACGACCTGCTTCATAATTTCGTGAGGTACAAAGTTGTTCGGGATACACAATACCTACTACACAGTGACTTCTTGGCGAGTTCGTTAGGAGCTCTTTTGATGTCTCTTGCCGCCAAGAAGGAACTGATGTCCCTAATTAACGATAAGGAACTCGTGCAGCAAAGCACTTCCCCCAAACAAGCTCCCCCGCACGAAGAACTGGTGGTTCTGTGAACTAAAATTTAAATGAATGGCAATTGCAGCTATCCCAGTTTCTTTATTTCACTAAATCGTTTTCAATTCTTCTCCGTGCAGATTTAAATCTAGATCGGTTTAGGAGTATTTCAAAATCATCAAACTGAACATGAAAAGCTTTTACAAACAGAAAGCGGAATGTAAATCCAATGAATGATTTTTAGTTGATATCCAGGTTGAGTACTTTCCGAATACACTTACATCTCACAGCTTTTTCGTATCGGATTACGGCAAATCCAATTTCAGTCTTGTCGGATATAATTAAAAACCGAGCTGCGAATGCAAGGCCTGTCAGTGAGTGGGTGGAAAAGGGCTAACAGTGTCTGCAAGCTGCAGGGTAAATGTCTATTAGTGAATAGTTTTTTGTGCTTGGGAAATCCAACCGCAGTATGGTCAAATGCGTACAAAAAGCATGCTGTACTGAAAGGTATCCTTGTTGACACCAAATACTATTAGGACTTGTGCAGGACTTCACTGTCAGTGCAGCACTTCATTAAACGCTGAATGATGAATTTTGTTCCTCACTCACTCTCCAGCAAACGATGCAGAACGGTGTCATTATAATTAGAGTGACACATTTAACTTAACTTTTAGTTTAATGTCACAATTTCTTCAAATGCAGATCATCAAAAGCAACATTGCGAATGACATTGCATTTAAAAGCGGCACAGAAATAAAGTAATAGCGCGAGTACAATTTGTTTTCAGTTATTCTATTTTGATAACAAAAAAAAGGAAACAAAGTTTGTCATGCTGAATTATCGGTTCATCCATCAAACTTCAACGCGGTAATTATACTTCCATGTTGAGACTCTTCAATGGTCGCCGAGTTCGTTGACCACAGCTTTTGAGGTCCAAATCCAAAACAAATTATAAATTTTTCGCTCAATAATGATCAGCTAGCTAAACCAATAAACTCACCGTGTCACTATTTAAATCGCCATCAGGAAACCGCTTGCGGTTCATCTTTTGATTTTGTGCTAACGAGATTTTCACAGCTACCAAATCGATTACGCGCTCGTCCCTTTCTTCTTCATGTTCTCCGAAAACCAATAATTTATTTTGATGTGAGTCTTAAACGATGTTTTAATGACAAGCTTAGATCACTCGGCGAGCCCTCAGAAATAGCGACCATCAAACGTTCCGACATGACAGCGCAGAATACTTGAATATAGGGCTCAAGGGTGGTTTTGATGGTCATCGAGTGGCGAACATCAAGCTGTTGACATTTTCAAACTATTATAAATGATGTGAATGGGGGTTTCACTGGAACGTGTTGATCTCATCATTTGGGGACATAAGTGCGAACTGGGATTCATTATTCAGAGTATTCAGACATTATTCGAATTTCTGATGAAGCGATTTCATTAGAATAAAAGCAGGAAATTATACAGCAATTGTGTGTGTTGACAGAAACGTTTTACCAGAATTACCCGCATTCGATTCGCTCCCACCATTTATTCCTGGCCGGCGGCTTCCAATCGCGTCCCGTCGAACACTTGGCCGCTGTTGAGACCCCTGAAAACTGAAAGTCAAGAACGAGCCGTTCGTGACCCGCTGTGTCCATATTGAAATTGAAATTTATTTCTTCCATGCTGTTCTCCTTGACCACACTAGGCCTGAACCTTTCCAACGGGTTGCATGCTACGCCGATCTAGGCGATCACCTTGTTACCACTTTTCTTAGAAGACGCCCAAAGGTGCACCACGAAGGCACTTTTTTACGGTGAAAAGGTGCGGACTGCGCACACGAATGGCTGCATTCGTTTTGTTCCGCTTGCAGCTTCTGTTTCGCGTGCAGACCATCTCGAGCAGTGGCTATCAACATTTTCTTTGGCAATGCAGACTTGCTGATGGCAAAGGGCAACAAGTATCAAAGAAGACTTGATTCCTTTTGGATTATTACTTTTAGCGAAAAGAAAAACAAAATAATTTCGCATTCACGCAAAACTTCGATCTGCAGCAATATGGAAGTTTGCGTTTTTCTTTGTGTATAAATAAAGGCATCTGAAGTACCGACTCCGAAAAGCCGGGAATTTTGAATACCATAACCGATTAGGTTTTTTTTGTTACTATTATTGTATGATTTGGTTTTAAATTAGTCACCCCTTTTCAGTTTAGACATAACAAAATAACAGCATTGTACCTACTAGATGTTTTAGAAACAGACATCAAATGAAAACATATGGCTTACCTGAAAGAAAAAGAAAATCTCTATTAACTATATTGAAATGATTCAGTCATAAAAATAATTCTAAATTAACATACTTCAAAGTTGAAAAATAAATTTGAAATATAACAAATGCGCTCGAATCGAATTTAATTAGTGTTCAAGCAGTCATTCACAACTCTCAGGAAACACTTCCGAATTCAATAAAGTTTCAATAAAATCTCGGCGTCTGTTCAGAATCATTTCTGACGTATTCGTTGTAAACATGATAAAAGCTACTTTGTGCTCCATGAAATCGGCCATTCGGCCTTTCGCGGACTAAATTTAGCACCAAATATCACTTGACGGAGTTATGAATGTTTTCGTGCACTTAAGAACGTCCAGGCGAAAACCCGAACACGTAATGTGGATAAGAAGTTGAAGTTGAAGGAAGCTCAACGCAAAATCCCATTTCACAATATTCCAGCGACTGACAAATGGCCTGACTGAATGATTTACTTAACCCGATATAGAAGCACAGAGGCCAATGGGGAAATGGTGCGGTCCTAAATGTGTTTTATCCTGGGACAGCAGACACATTGCGTGTCATAAAGGACAAGGAGATTTCTGCCTCTGCATCTCCTCAGCACAGACATCGAGGATGCAGCCCATAAAATTTTCAGCCGACATCGATGGAATCTTGAGTGAGAATTTCTTCGCAATTTCTTTTTTTAATGTTTGGCAGATTTACATACTTTAGTCAACAATATTCAAATTATTAGGAGAATTATCGAAAATGTACAGAGAGATAAAATACAAATATTGGAAAAATCTTTATGTGTTGATGGAACACGTTATACAAACAGTGTTTGCGAAATGTGGAACTAATCTGAGGGTTTTTCGCAGGAAATATATTTCGTCCAACTGGATAATCCCAAGGAGTTGAACATAGAAAACATATTGTGATGAAAGATATATGGGAATGTATGAGGGGTGTACCATTCGGGGTTAATTCATTTTTTCTCTCCTTGTCCCTGAAAGAAGTTCGGAGGTTCGGTGGTCGGCTCCATTCAAACAATAATTTATTATACAATTTGATCCTGAAAAAATGTGGGAAGACTTGCAGCAAACGCAATAATACAATTCATCAGCGAAATTTTGATTTGGACAATGGTCGGTGATTAATGTAAGAAACGTTTTCAGATTTCAAATGTGTTTCCATTTAAATCGTAACATGAAAAGGATTTAGCAGATTATATTATTTTTTCCTAATTTCCTTTATCGCCTAGTTTGCACCATTATAGCGAAATATAAAAATATGGTCTTTTATCGTTTAAAAAGATGTCTTATCAAGATAGAAGTCTATATGTATTATACATACTATCGAACAACAAAAGCACAAAAAATGAATGGCTGAACACCCCGAAAAAACGTCTAAATTACAACTATAGCGGTAGAACAATATTGTTCTCGGCTCTCCCAGATGTTACTAAAAACTCAGTGTAGATTCCAGGAAGATACTTAAACTACCCCCACGGGTGCATAGTGCTGCACCGTTGCGTCACAATTGCTGAATGCAATTGCAAAGGGGCTAAGCAAAAAGTCCTTTTTTGCACAGAGAAAAATCCATTAGGTAATATCCGCGCTGCAAAGTCCCGTATGAAACTGTCTCCATTGTTGCTCCAATTGTAGGCATCCCATTTCTGGGCAAGGTAGATTAAAGCTGCAATGGTGGCTTCCCTACTTCGGAAGTCTTTTAAGCTCGTGACTCTTTTCAATAAGCCACTCCTGTCAGAATTTGCAATTAATAGAATTGCCTTTGTCCTGGGGAGATATTATCCTTCGGGCACATTCGGTATTACGATAACGGTTTGCCCGCAGATATGTGTGGACTTTGGTAAGGAGGTCAAATCAAATCTCTGCTTTTGAAACAATGCAATATTTGCTAATGGTTTGGGGCAGTTTTTTTCTAAAGGACACGAGGGATAAATTTGGTCAAATTTACAAACTAAGTGGAAATGATTC
Organism: Leptogaster cylindrica; assembly: GCA_963082835.1. Classification (NCBI taxonomy): domain Eukaryota; kingdom Metazoa; phylum Arthropoda; class Insecta; order Diptera; family Asilidae; genus Leptogaster; species Leptogaster cylindrica. Next base: position 8,004,860 of record OY720105.1, on the reverse strand, counting down.
ATGCAAAACTGAAAAAAAAGTTTTTATGACATTTTTATGTTTAACTGGAAAAAAATTTGTGAAAGTTGCATGTTCGCTTGTGATGGAATTGGATTATGTTTGTTCCTATATACTTTTAGAATTTTGCAATCTATGCCACTAACAATGGTGCTTGACCAAAATTATCGGCTGACGACCTCTTTGTATTTAAAAGAGAAAGTCGTTAACAATTTTCATTTGGAGTTCTACATAATCAGCTCAGATGTCTGTATTGAACTGAAAATCGCCTGCAGCTGAAAAATTTGTATAGAAAACAGCAAATGAGAATGCAAGAGGTCAAATCCATTACTTCTGTAAAACTTCGGAGCCGACAGTTTCCGCCTGAGTACCCGTAAAAAATTCTCAAGGTACATTTGTTGGGGTCCAAATCAATTCGATTCAATCAGTGAAGTTAGCCCTTAGCTTGGCGTGAGTAGGCTTACTGAACCATATCCAATAAATCCTGGAACAAGTTGGGCTGAGTGTTGGGCGCAACCAACAAACCAAAAGAATGGAACAAGAAGGTGAGCCCGGCAGGCGCAATTCTCTTCGTGTCTACACTTTGCGAACAAAAAAAAAAACAGTATTGACATAACAACAATCTTTCAAGGAGTTTTTAAAAAAAAAACAAATCGACAAGTTATTGCAGAAGGCATTGACCAATGCGGAAAAATAGAAACTGGCGCATGCTCAGCAAGTGATGCAGTCAGCAGCCGTGGTATGTTGCATGGCGTGCAGTGCATCCGCCGTAAGTGACTTCTCCCTATTTCGAGTGACTTGGCTTGTTGAGGTGATTTACGGCACACGATCCGTTTAATTCGCGGAGATAATCATTAAGACATTGACCAGATTCGAGATAGCGAGAGCATCACCGATGCGGCGACGACCGTGCGTCACAAATCCACCATGTCTTGCGAAGTTCTTGTTTTCTCTGGAGCCATCTGTCACCGAAGTCGCTCCTTATAAATCTCCTCTGCAAAATTGTGCAGGCGTGGCGGTAATTTACTCGCGTGTTAACTGCTAGTGCCCTGGCCAAGGGCCAAGGAACTTCGCCGGTGATTTATGTACCCAAACTCCTTTTGCACCAGTCTTCTTCGAGCGGTAATTGAATTGAGTGTTGCTCCTGGTGTGATTTTTCCCTTCGCCATTTTTTTTCGCTCTCGACTTTTTAATTTCCTCTTTAGTGCAAATGATTGGATGCCCTCGACGTGTCTGTTTGGACTCTGCAACGATGCCAGGTGTAATTAAGTAGCATCATTGTCAGCTAAGTTACAAGATCATGATGAGAAAATGTTTCTTGTGTAGGAACAGTGGATGCCAATAATTGAATCCCCACTTTCCCGTTGTCTTCACACAAACTCAATCCAGCACAGATACATATAGTAAAACTCTTGGCAGATGTCTAAACAATCTCTTCTGCTTACTTTTCGTCTTATTTCACTTGCTCAACAACTTCAATTATTCCTTGGAACATTTCAATGATTCATTAATTAGTAATAAACGTTTTTATGACTTCATACTTTCTCTTGCCGATGAATTTCAATTACAAGAAACATGTAGAAACTTTTTATGATTCCTTGTATATTTTTTATTGAAGAAATGTATTGTACATTGTAAAAAGAATGTGAAAATCACTTTAGAGACGAACTCAACGGCTTTCAACTTGTTCCAAGAAAGAGGAGTACATCTTACTTTTAATTTGTTCTAATAAGAAAGCTACATTTACTTTAGTAATTTATGCATATTCTAAAAAAGTGTTCCCAATTCAAGCTAATTTTCTGCACAACAATATTGTAACCGATCCATCAGCTACCGCTAATATGTATTTCTGACCATCGCCATCTGATCGCTGTGTTCCTTCTCGGAAATTGTTTTGGCACACAAAATAAATTTCGGATTAACAAGCTATCAGGCGACAAATGACTCCAGCTCATTATGCAATGGGATTCACAATCCTTTGATGCCCCAGGGAATCTGGTCGCAGCGCCGCAAAGAACTCAAAACAGAAATCCATTTACGTTAATCTTCCGAACAAAACTCAAAACTTGTAAGAAGTGAGTGATTCTGAAGACCTTGCGGCCGCAGACAATTTTTCAGAAAATCACTTTCCTATAACAAACTCATCAATCATCGGTGGATGGTACCTCGTTAGAAGTCGAACCCATCCATGTTCCGGACCCTGATTCCCGCGCCGCCTCACCCACATCGTTCGCGGTAAAAACTTAAAATAGGAGTTTGTTGGCGGCAAAAGGTGGAGAAACTAAATGGACCATGGAGAACAACAAACATCAACTGGATGTCAGCAGCCAGTCAATCATAACTTTTCTTGGGCACTCCACGCTCTCCCCTCGCCCACCTCTCTCGGTTATTCCCCAGTTCACCGGGATTGCGGGACTTAAGTTGAGGTAAGGAAAGAACTTAAGTGCATCTCGGCATATCCGCTTACTCCGGATCTGATCGAGAACATGTTTCGATAATGCAACCGTCTGTGCTCCGCTTTAATGCCTCCGTACCGAACTCATGTGCATAATGCATTTGAATGCGTTTTCGTCTGCGGCTTTACTTACTAATTCCTTGGCTCGATGCAAGCACTACTCTTTTCGATTGACATTGCCCAAGACCAGAGTCCATCATTTTGTTAAGAATTTACTTGAGGGAATTTATTCAAATCCGTTTGAGTTATTATTAACTTTTGAACAGAAGGAACTCAGTTAAATTTAGATGGAATGGAATCACGGAGCGAAAACTATTCTGTATTGTTATATTAGAAGAAAGGGTGAAACTTGTTACATACAACACATTTGGAGCATTGATGTCGCTTAACAATTGTTACCAGAGCTTCGTAACTTCGTAATCTCGTTGAATTTCTATTGACATGAAAAATTTAGAGTTGCTCGGAGTAACAAAACTACACAATTTGGAATTTAAAGGATTTGGAATTGTTGTTGGCAAATTTATGGAAAGGAACTTGAGGAATTCCGAAACTCCTACGAACACAAGGGAAAAGTGAGATGAATCTATTTTATTGTTTCCCAGTTCGAAATTGTTCCTGAAAAATTCTTTTCTCTATATCCGCAAATCACAGCAACCGGAAATTATTTGTGGTTCAGAGTTGGTGCAATTTTGGTGATTCGGAAGAATATTTAACACAAAATACTAAATGGATCAATTCATTAGTTTAGTCGTAGACGAATTCTTTCAATTTTGCATTGAAAATATAAACAATAGCAGGATGACAATAGAAGTAAATGGTATCACAATTGTGAATGATCACAATATTACGAGGTGTTGCTAAAGTCCTTAATTCGTTGTATCGTGCTCAATATTTAAATATCTAAAGCTAAAATTGAATCTAATCGAGACGTATTATCGTATGCCGACTTAAAATGGTTGCACACTTGCAGTTGCTGAATTGCAATTAACGTGCATGTATTCGATTTGGAAGGAAGATAAGGGAATCACTGCCCACCAGTTGACCATGAGTATAGGGATTGCCATTCTAGCAGGTTGCCCACTGAGAATTCGGAGAGGGCCTTTGCCATAAAAAAGTAAGGGCAATCATAGCGCCCTGTCGGTCTGTTTTGTAGAAAAAATCGCCCAGCCAGAACTCGAAATAATGAATTGGTCGCGGAGGAACGGTTAGAAAAATAGTTAGGAATGGACGACGCGGCCCCGAAATCTTGTTAACGAGATGCTTATCTCGCGACCAGCGTCGCTCGGCCAGCGGACTCCGGAGAAAAAACCCACAACCAGCAGAAGGTGATTGAATGCATGTCTTTGGATGCTTACAAGGAAATCGGTTGGGGACAAAAAAGGAATAAAAAACTGAACAGTGACAGCGTCTGGCCACAATTAATTCCAATGGCAGGAAGTTTTTCATTTTATTTTACTTTATCAATTCGAAAACAAACTACTGGACGTTTTTTTTTTTTTTTTGTTGAAAAGGGTTTCGGGGTTAAGATGTTCGCCCGGGTTGCGGGCTCACATTTCCCAGTTAACTAGCCAACGACGTCGAATACCATGTCAAATTTTGACACGGACTCCACGCGACCAATGACTGGGTGGGCTACCGTTGTCCAAATCCAACGTCAAGTTGGATGCCGACTCTTCTGGCAAATGTAGACATTCTGGAGAGGTCGACAAATAAACCGGCAACGAAAGCTGGAAAATGACAAGTGTCAAGTATCAATTCTGAAACAGACTCTGAAGTCTGAATCAATAAATTCCGCCACGAAGAGCCGCGGTGAACTGTGGTGAGGGCGATTGACGAATATCTCCTGTGGGTCGACCGAGATGATCCGCTCGTAAAATCCATTATTTCTGTTGGTGTTCTTATTTTATTTTCATTCAAGATCACCTGCTGTTGGATCATAAAAGGCATAAAATTGGAGTGGGGTCCCGTGGTATTTTGCCGCGGCCGATCATCATTCATCTGAGGTCAACTCGATTCAGTTTCAGAGTTCTCACAAATGTGGGGCCAGGTGCGATTTGGTTTATATTTCTGATAACCGCAGTATAATCTTGCGGCTAAGGAGATTCTATATTCTCCGTAACCAACATCGTCTCCTTACCATTCTCCTCTTTATAGCTGCCCGCTAAAAGTTTCCACAGCGGCTTTAATGAGCTTTGCAGGTACTTTACAGTTTGATATTATCGTTTGCGCAGCTATTGTTTCAGCATCCCCTGGATGCCGGTAGACACAACCGCGAAACAATGTCGCATCTTGAAAGTTATTGAGTCATCAAATTTTAAGAGGAGCCCCAAAAATAAAACCCCATGAATAACGTTTGTTTTGTTCAGCAACTAATTTGAATCGCGGAGTTTTGGTGTCACCTTTCAGCCCATCTGAACTTCGTCGGTTGCTGATTCAAGTCATATCACCGCGGGAATTACTATACGCGGGGAGTAACGATGGCCGAGGACGAGATGTTTTGCTACGTAGTCGGATTTCACAAATAACATCCAGGCTGATCGAAAGGGCCTTTCCAAATATTTTAAGAATTCCACCTCCTCCGTGTGTTTGGCCTTAAAATAAGTTTGTCGTTGATTGCTGTGACCTTTGGCCTCTGTTATTTATGACTTAGTTTTAAGAGCAGTAAATCATTTCGAATGAAGTAAAAAGAAACAGTTGTGAGTTTTAATGACTGTCGTCCTTGCTGTAGACGAATCAACTACAGTCAAGTGCCGTAGACAGTTAAACTTGCTCAATTTGCAACATTCTCAATCACTTCAATCTGCTTGCTCACCAAACAAATTGACTCGAAGGTAATTTGTGCTTTTGGTTTACAAACTGCTTGAATGTAAAATAGGCAAATATTTATAGGAATTTCTCAATAGGAGCAGCAGGCAACCGGAAATGCAACATTATAGGGCTGCTTCTGCCAATTAAAATGTATGCAACTGAGAGATTCGATGCATATCTTAATGGCGTCTTTATGGAGGTGTCCATCGTTTAGTAATGATCTGTTTTTTTTTTTGACCAACAAATGCTTTCTAACGGTTTCGATTTGACCAATTTGCATAACACACAAGTTTGAGGAATTGTAAGAAATCTCACGAAAGTATGTTCAATGTAATTTGAATACCACCGCGATTTACAACAATACCCTGAAGTTGCATAAATGTTTTGTAAATAGAATCAAATTTAATTCACAGCATCGAATACAGAAGTTCGATGGATAATTTAAATTAGGTTTCCGTGGGAACAGATTTCGTCTTCTGTTCAATTAATTGTTAATAAAAATTCACTAGTAATCAATTTCTATTTTCTGTTTTATTGAGACGTGGAGTGGAATAAACAATGAAATATAGACCGAATTAAAAGAGTACAAATGACACAAAATCTGTTGTCATCTCGTAAAATTCTAAAAATATTTTGGAAATGCGGCAAATAAACAAAAACAAAACATGACTGGACATTGACTGCCAGGCAAGCCATATTTTTTCACTGGATTTCTCTGATGACGCTTCGAAAGTGTTTCAACATTTCCTAAAAATACAGCGTGATAACATATGTAGGTGGGCAGCACGATAAAAGACACGGATATTTAAGGACACATTTGCGAGTTGCACGGTGAATAATTTGTGAAAATTCCCGATAATGCGTGTGCATTTTTTCACAATGTGGAAAGGCTGCTATTTGAAACAAATGGGTTGATAAAAACACAGCTATGAGCTACATGTTGTAAAAATATTACAACAGAAGCAATCATCTCTGGATACAATGTTAACAGTTTGTCTGGAACATCAAAATGTAGGTAAATAGCTCGGCCGCGGGAAAGGAAGCTTCCTGCTATCGAAAATGTCTCTGGAATCAATTGCTTTTTTGAGCCGATCGAGTGAGCTTGATTGTGGTTGATTCCAGCGAAGAAACATTGTGATTTTTTTTTTTTTTAAATTACAGAAACCAATTCCTCGATATGAGGAAATTGACTTTGCAGATGGAATTCGAATTTTCATATTCTAAATTGAGGGAAAGAAAATAGAAAAATGATTGATTCGATGGCTTTCGTGTCATGAGATAAACATACCTGAAGGCTGAAGCTATTTAGTATTTATGTATATTGACTACCTACATTTCTTTTTTCGATTCGCGTTCAATCATATTCTTTATTGCATTTATTTTATTTGCCATGAGAAAAACAATTGTTCACAGAAAATGGGAGAATTATTCATATTTTATGGGAATTGTTTTTTTTTTGCAATGGAGATTCTAATAAAGACACTTTGTTGGAATATAACGATTCCATTACTGTGAAAAAGATTTGAGTTTTTTGACTGATAGGAAAAAAAATTGCTTGCTATTCGTGATTTTATTCTACAATCTATATTTGCATAAAATATTAACAAATTAAAAAGGGGATCAAGGAAGAGTTCGGCAAGCAATTCGTAAAGAATCGATTTGTGTGTTTTACACTGAAAACAAATTGATGATTTAGCTTAATTGCTATAATTGTAATCTTTCCCTTAGAAAATCAGAAATCGGTTTTACTCCCTTTTAAAAAGGGTAAGATGTTGAGGGTGAGATAATAAAACATTTCTTTGCTACGGAAAACTTCAATTTCTAGAGCGGAAATTTCATTGCAAAATGCAAGTGAAATTTAAAAAAATTTCTATGATCAAACAATAATTATTTAGGAGCCATTCAAGGATGATTGACTTTAATCGTTTTATAGTTCTTTAAGTAGGTTTCAAGGAGGCGTTCAAATGACTGCGTTCTACATAAACTTCCCATATTTTGAAATTGCCGAATTACCCCCATGAAATTTCGACTCTGTAATCCCACTCTGCACTTCCGCGATAAGCAAATTATGATGGCATTTGCGTCCAGCAAGGCTGAGATTGGCAGGAGCGAGGGTCCAGCCAATATATTCATGTAGATTTGTAAAATTTGCCGCTTCATCGGTGCTTAATACACTCAAGAGAATCTAAAAATTATTATTCTGGCGGCAGTTAACAAAATCGGGATCTTGCGCAGTAATTGAAGCGATTGTTATTGTTTAACAAGTGAAGAGACACTTGCTATCCGAGCAATTAATCGCACTGGAATGTTTACCTCGGAAAAAAGGTAAACAAAGTTTTGTTTGTGTACCTGACAGCCGAAAATCTTAGGTTATGTTCTTAAACAAAGTAATCTTCTTGTTAATATAAATACTGGAAACTCACCTAACAGTCGCATCACCTCGTGTAGATTTAAATACAGATTTAGATGGGCATTAATGTTCACTGTTAGCGCGGAAACTAAGCCGAAGATCAAGATCCAATGATAAGAAGTTGTCATTTTTGACGTTACTTTCAGTATGCTGGACAGAATTAAAGAATACACAATCTAGTGGCACTTTATGCCATATTCTACTGCAATTTCACTAATTATATTGAATTAATAACTTGAGAATTTGCCTGATTGTTTTTCCCACAATTTTCTCCACTCCATAAATTGCACTTTTATGTAATAAAACTTTAGAATTCGAAAGTTAATTTAATTTCTGCATTACGATCATTTTAACACACTGCTACTTTATGTCATTGAATACCAATTTATTCGCAATAGGTGGAATCCGACTCTAAAACATCTTTCGCCACGATTCGAAATCAATTTCAATCCTTCCTTCTCGTCAGCAAACTCAACTCACGACGTTCCTCGCTAAACTGAAAATACTTTCTGTTAGTGTCATTCATCACTTGAAAAATCCTTTGGCGGAAATGTTCCGCTAGCAATTCCGCCGCTAGGGGCGCTTTTGCATGCATTTCAATAGCTGAATATTCCTAGTGGCAGAATACCGCAACTTAGGCGATATATGATGGTGGTTCTAGTACGTTTTTCTGTTCATTCAATTTTTCAAAGGAGCGCCAATTTTAAATTAAAATTAATGAAGTACGATGAAGTACGATACTTATAAAATAATTTAATCATATACAAAGAAGCAATTGCACATCGTACACACTACACCAACCCAGCCTTTTTCGTACATGAATATTTAATAAAACTAATAAGAATAATTATTTGAAACACTATCCACTTTTATCTTACTCCTTTTTCTGGATTTGTATGCCTTCCTGTGAAACTAGAAGTTGTTTCCCCAAATTAATAACAGACCATTACGGTTTAACGTCACTCAAGAAAATTAACAATGGGACATTTCAATGGTTTTTGAGGCTTTGTGGAATCCTAGTCATATCCCTATAATACTTTTAATGGGGTCCTCTTACGGCATGGAATATCTGCGGCACACCGCATTGTTATCATATCACATGTAGCATGAAAAATTTCATTTGCAAACTCGATTCTACTTCTGAGCATTCTCACCAACATGCGTCTTAAAACACTCTTCAGGGACCAATAATGCTGTAAAATATTCCTATCACCCAGAAATTTATCCGAAAATTTGAAGGGACTGATGACGGGAAAATTAAATTAATCCCAGACCAATAAAACGGCAGCTCCTCCTTGGCGGGTGCTACGCCCGCAGCGTGTATGCGAATTTCAAATTAGGAGGAAGACCCTCGAAAACGACATTATATGGGGATTTGAGATGATTACTTACTGACTCATGCGAGAACATCCGGAAATATATTGCTGATGAAAGATGCAATTTCGTCGAAATTATTTTGCTGGCAAATATCATTTACACGTTCATTTACATTTTTGCATTAAATATAGACACGATAAGCCTATGGATTCTTTCGATATGTTTAATATTATTGATTAAGTAAAATCGAAGAAATAGCAATGATATTTAAGAAGTTGAAATAAATGACTTATATAAAATGTATACGTTTAATGTGTATACATGTAATCCTGGGTGAGGAGAACAATTGCAAATAGTCGAAGTAAGTGCCGCGTCGTATTGAAATGAGTGAAACAATGACTGTCTTCATCCAAAATTTCCATTGTTAACTATGCTCACACTCCTGTGATAAGACCGCACGCATTTAGTCCTCTGGGCTCCTCCAGGGATGCATAAAAATGCCATTCAAGTACTTAACCTCCCCCTCGCAAGTAAAATGTGAGATTATCATGTATGTCAAGGGTTTATTTCCCCCTTCTGACACCCACTCAATACGAGGTCCTCTTCTAGTACACAAATTCTGCATTGTTTCTTGTTACTTTGAAACTTTTTTGTTAAGGACGTCTGCTGTATGCAGGACAATACACAATACACGGATCTTTTGAGGACAAATATCCCTCCGGTGGGAGTGGGTGATGGAATGCAATTATCGGTACAGGGACAAAAAGTGTTTGAGTAATGAAGATTGACAAATACGATATTATTGGAAGGGGCTCAAATTAAAGTGTAATCTTTCGGAAGAAACGATGTATTTTTTTTTTGCAGTGTGCGGACCTCATCAGTGTCCTTAAAATGCGTCTTTATGCGCTATTAATTCCATCCAGTCTGGCGGCTCCCTCAATTTTAATGTGCCATACATCCGGGACAATGTGTGGATCACTAATTCACCCATTTTCCTCCCATGATGTGCTAGAATTTCATTCTGCTTGCAGTACATGATTTCGCGCAATGGTTGATTGTTAGTTTTCGCCCTTTTTTTTTGCTGAAAACGAAAAAACTAACAATGTGAAAAATATTCTGCTTTTATCTAATCGTTCTATCCTCCTTGGCACCAGTCTCTATTGCTTCCGAAAATTCAAATCCCCAACCATTGTAGTCATTTCACAAAAGTTTACAGAACAGCGAAAATTTAAACGTATTACTCCAGCAAGACACCAAAAAGAACATAAAAATAATAAAGTGGAGATAACATCTACTTATTATGCAGCTGGAAGGGCAAAAACGTACATACATGAATTGGAAATAATTCCCAATGAATTTTTATTGCGCTGGCTGAAGGCGGCGCTTTTCTGGATGTGCTCCAAGTGCAAGGAGCAGCCAAATCCAATCTACGAGTATGAACAATTGCATGAAGTACAATACACCACCCGCAAAATTATAAATTTGCAGCGGGTGTACACAACTAGAACTAGGGTTAAAGGGTGCTTAGGAGTAGTTCATTGTTCCGACTAAGGGTTCATAATGGTCATTGAAAATTCGCGTTTGGCTCGAGTGGCAGGGGTTAGAATCACCACGAAGCCTAATGAATGATAGTCAATGGGGAATGTTCGAGAGCAGACACTTTATTTTCAGTACTGAAAATTTTCGGATGTAACTGCGACAATTTAGAATGATTTAGAGAGGCAAAATGTAATGGCTATAAAGTCAATGTATTTGAACGTTTCTCGATCTCAGTGATAAATTAAGGAGGAGGAAGAACCTGTCCGAATGCCTTCTATTGCACCTAAGTTACTGCCTATTGGCCGGAATAAATGGCGATTACGGCCGTTGCTTGTAGAATTGCAAAAGAATTCCATAATTTAAATGCGTGACGCTTAAACGGGCTTTAAAAAACACTAAAATACCTATTCAAGCCAGAAACCGTTACAAACACGGCCGAGGACTTTAAAAACACATGCATAAATACTCTGAAGACTATTTATAAGAAATTGCTTAACGTCACGTAATGTAGTTGGGCTAGTCGTCTGTCACCGAACAGAATTAGTTACTGACTTACCTATCTGATGACATTTGCCGTAAAGTAAAAATAAAATGGATTCGCAACAGCAGCGGTCAGTTATTTTCAAAGCAAAGAAACAGATAATGTGTTTATACTTACTTACGCTATTTTGCATTGAATTTGCTATAAATTACTACATATTTTGTTCTAAACACCAAAACCAACAAAATGACATTTCACATCTGATTAATTTTTAGTACAATTATTTACCACTACGCTCATTCGTAGCACGTATGACGTCGCGACGCTGGCAGCCGTATATCGAGTCCAATCGAGATGCAGCAGTTAGATTTGTAGGTCGAGTTCATGTAGAAAATTTACATGGGCTACATCATTATGGCGTCACTAACTCTATTAAGGGCTCTCCTCTGTTCGGGATATAAGTCTCAGGCAAGGTTCAGGTGCCTTTCCTTCCCACTTTACTCAGAGAAACAATCAAAACAAATCAGACTTCCAGTGGCACTCTTTTTTGTATTTGAATACTCTCCCCCACCGCAATATTAAAATCAAGCGAAAAACTCCTCTTGCACAAATGACTGCATTTGATTTTTTAATTAAAATTCGTTTATGTGCGAAAGTACCAGGAATAAAGCGGGATTTCTGTCACAACTACATCCTGGGGATGATGGAGATTAAATTCACGTTTACGTCTTTCCGTTGTTCGCCGGATAATTTCTGCCAAACGGGTTGAATAATAACGGGAAGTACACACTCATCCCGCTCATCGAATTAAGTAATGTTTAAGCCACTCCTTCCACAAATTTGTCCAACACAAAACTCATTCAAGATTCATATCTTTTGAAAATTCTAAATAAGAAATTGCTCTTGCACCGCCCCCTTTCGCCCCTCTGGATGGCATGAAAATTACTTGGTTGAACTGCGGAGCATATTCACCCGTCATTTTGCACAGTAGGCTTCTGGTTAGAATACCAACACCCGAAAATGGAATAAGAGTGGAGAGGGTGCAAATTTTTTGCATCAGGGGATGAGGCAAGGGTCCTTTCATTTATCAAGTCCTTTATATGTCTTTTTCGGGGGTAACTTATTCAGTGAGGATTCTATAATTCCCACTACGGGCATTTGATTTACACTCCAGGGAGATCAAAATCAAATGCAGAGGGGTCGACTCGGAAACCATCGGATAACTCTTGCCACCCTTGTAGCGACAATCACAAATTATGACATTCGAAGCTATTACAGTAGGGGTGCAGGGCAAGGTGCCAGTTATCAAATAATATTCAAAAGGTACGGAAAATTGTCAGTTAATGCAAAAGTGTCGTGCCTCCCTTAATTCTTTGACTGACTTCGGCAAGAATTTTATTGTTGTTCTAGGAAACGTTTTCGTTCACCTTAATTTGATGTCCTTCGAGCGCATCTATATACAATACAACAAGCACACCGTGACCGATTCCCATTACACACATTAAATTTCCCTTACCTGATGACACAACAAACTATCGGTGCACAAGAACAGGATAACATGGGGCCATTATTAAGCCATAAAAGTGCCAAACAGGACAATGAATAGCACTTCATGAAGAAGGGTTTTCCTTGGCTCATAAATTCTAAATAAAATTCAAATCCAGAGGGGACGGAATTTTTCCTAGAAGCTTTGTTGTCCCCAAATTCAAAAATTGAAAGGATAGCTTAGAAATGTTCGTTTTCGTTGCGTGTCAGACATCTGTTCAGATTCTCTTAATAAATTAATTTATTCCTTTTATGACACCAGATCCGATTCTCGCATTGTGCACAATTTCATTTGCATATTACATTAATATCTGGTTTAATAATAATTAAGATCACAAAATTGAAGGAAGTAAATCCCGCTTAGAAAATCTCACACAAATTATATTGTCTGTTATCCTTTAATATTTTGATTATGAAAAAATATAATAAAAAAAAATTTGTTTTCTTAAATGGTACCTTAATATGTTAAAAAATATATTCTAAAATATTTTTGAATTTTAACGCAGCACCTCTCGGTTCGTTCCAAGTGTTTTCTATGATGGACGATGATGGTTTTTGACTACTGCAAACTTTAAACGCGTGTTTCTCAAAACCACATTTTGAAACTGGGTGTAATCATTACTCAAACAAATCTTCAACAAATCGAATTGAAAATTTTACCATAGATTCGAAACTATATTCTCTAAAGTACTATAATGTAGATTTTTTTTTAATTATATTGCATAGTTCTTTATTTATTTATTTCTTTATATATCACAGTACAACATTAATTTATATAAATCTTTTGATATAAACAATTTTCTGGCGGTTTTTTCATGAAATTTGGAATTTCTCTTCCAAAGACGCTATTTTTGCAAATATTAATATTAAATATATTGAAAAATACCTAGGTACATACTTCTTTTGCTGTTCTATTTTATAATTAAAAACTTAATGATTTTTTATTCTAAATTAAAAATTCTAAATGCAACTGTTACGCCCGTATGTCAATAATTAACAAAAAAAAAGATGTCATCTGAGAAATGCTGTGCAGCCGCCATTTTGAATTTAATCATAATTCAACAATTTTCTTATTTCATTATTGTATAATAAAGGCCTTTTTACAGAATTTTGATTGATTCTATAGTTTACAAGTTCAAACAATATTGTTTTTTTACTTCTCTAAAAAACTTAGACAACTTCTTAGTTGTATAAACTCCTTCAACATTTGTCAACTCCCGCCATTCCACAATTATCTTTTTAGAAATTTATGCATGCGAGCGCATTTTGCTTTCGTGGCAAAAGTAAAGCAATCGTGTATTTTATCATGCCGCTTTGTCGAATTGATTTTTTAATAAGATGGACAAACATCCACATTTTCTATAGATGAGAGACAAATTATCCTTTCCACAAATATGTCACTTTGCCACTTCATTACTCCTCAGACAGACGGCAAATACAAAAATTAAACGCTTCATTTGAATCGCTCGAATAAACAGATGTCAGCAGTTTCTCTGTTCCTTCGTTAATCAAATTTTTATGGGACGTGGAAAGTACGTTTTACAGCGCGCAAAGAGAGGGCGAAGGAAAAATCCAGTATCCTTCGGAAATCCTTTATCCACCCCGATATCGTCATGTAGACACTTAACCCAGGATGGAGAAGATTTTCTCAACAGTTGCTGTCGCATCATATGTGAGAAGATTTACTCGTGTTGTAACAACTATCGATGCCTATCCATGAATCATTTCGTGCTAAATGATGCAAGAAAATTATGCTATGGGAGTTCTGGGAAATATCGTGAAACCTTCAAACATCTTCCCAAGAAGCACGCGCCAGCAATTCAGCCTGGATGGGTGGTCACGGCGTTATTTATAGAGACATTAAAAATTGTGAATAAGTTCCATAAAATATGGGGAGTTACCGATTTAGTTCAGACATAATGGCCTCACTGAGTGCATAATTTAGTCGAATTAACCACAAAAAACACATTTTAATGGATTTAATATAATTACAGAATAACAATTCTAAGTAAATGATCCATAATATAAAACAAAGTCCCTCTGGAATATAATTTTCCATAAAACCGTTGAAGATCTTCAAAAAATACAGTAACAGTGTTTCCCTACCAGAAGTTGCCGCTTACAAAGTTAATGGTTGTGATTCTATACATTAGATTGTTAGAATAATTTCATTAAATCAAAAACAAAGTACATTTAAATTTCCATTTAAAAAGAGACAATCAAGCAGGATCCTGGAGGAATTCAAGTAATGTCCTTACACTCTAATTGAAATCCCGCTTAACATGACTGTGATTTATTCGGATGTTTTCAATTATCTTCGCTGCAAACGTAACTGTAATCTGTTTTTTCTTCGCTAACTAAAAACGGCTATCCACGAGGTAATTGCAAATCTTCACCCAGAAAGCATTAATTAAGTTCCCCTTGGCGTGTTCAAAATGGTTTTCTTTTTTCTATCGCGATGAGGTTCTTTCGTCCGGGACCATCTTTCACAGAAACGAGAAAAGGTTTTGTAGCAACAAAGGTTAACCTTTGTGAAACCTTACTTGATTTTAATTTCCCTGGAACCATAAAACAGTTCCTTGTTGGGGGAAGGTTAAATATTGCAGCAATTTTCGCTACAAAGGATATTTTGAAAAATATACAAACCGTGACAATATGAAAAAAAAAAACTGAATAATGTGATGACGAGGTGAAAAGTAACGGGAATCGCTAAATTTATTATTTTACCTCACAAATAAGATTACGTATTTTTTTCTGTTTTCCTTTTAACTAAAACCGATTAAAAATTATGGCACCAAGCCGTAATGACAAAAACGCAATTTTGAAATATAAATTATCTCGTTTTTGATTTTTTTAAGATTTTTCCATGGTATGCATATTGTGTTGATTTTTTTATTATGCGTATGCCCAAGAAGTTTAAGTCTATTTCATGTATTCCGCTCTGAGGACCGCACAAAATACCTTAACTAATCCATAATGCCCTCAAGTGCATTAGTAACACGATTTAATCAGTGTCCAATCTCTACTTAAATATACTCAGAGCGTCGTTATCATTAATTAAGCCGCATGACTGTACGCTTTCTCCTTGTGGGTGATTTCCTCGGTTAGCACAACAGTGGTAGGGTTATTCTTTTCATTTCATCCACTTAAAACTTCTGGGTAAATATAATCGTCCTCAAGTCACATTGCCGCATTTTTGGCTCCCTCAAACCCCCATTTGTCTTGTTCACGTACTTATCTCTGTGGTCTCTAGGGAAAAACCTGATAAAGATGCTGGAATACTTCGTCTTCGAGGCATGAAAACAAATGTCTCACACTTTTTCGGATAACTACAATTAAACTGTTGTAGAAAATCCTTGAGACTTTGCTACAGCTTCTCTTTATCAAGGTCAAAAGTTGTAAGAAATCCCATTTCGAAAATGATCGAGAAGAAAACAAATTCTCCCAAATGTTACTCTATACTCTATAGTTTCCCAGTCCCATTAAATGGTTTTACCACCAAGTGAGTGGAGAGTCTTTAAGGTGGTCTGTTCCATATATCACTCGTCAGGGCATAATGAAGTCTACCATACATTCTTGGGTGCATTTACGGGGATGGAGGGCGTTTATGTGCATAACTCTGTGCGACACAAAGAAACTGCAGATCTGATGATGACATATAAATTAAGATTGCTTTTGGCTTGAGGAAGCAAGCAAATCCACTCTCACCGCCTTCAATACTTTAGTCTTGCTGCGTGGACTCATTTTTCAGCTGGATGCGCTTACAGGACATCGGGGGTGACAACTTCATCTCGGCATTTATGCATTTAAAACGGGCGATAAGAACAGCATCCGGCCATTGTCGTCAGCAGTGCCATGTGTTACGTTTTATTGCTCTAAGCGGATTTGGGAATTGAGGTTTCCCTGTTCGGTCTTTTGATGGATTTACCAGTCGCATTAATTTTGCTTATTTCGAGGTGTAGACGTAACGACGATAAAAACCCTCTGGGTTGTTATGGGTAAACCGAAGATCAACATTGTGCACTGATTAACCTTATAATAAACACATCATTTAAAAATTCACCATCATGTACACGCACAATTTTATCGGATTAAAATAACAATAAAATAAATTAAATATAAAAATAATACTAGCAGGTATACTTAATAAGAATACGTGAACATTTGGTTTGCATAATATTTCAATTGAAATTCAAAAACACCTTCTACATTAATGAATACAATCACTTAAAAAGTAGGCATATCAAAATATGAAATCTGTATATAAAAAGAACTAACCCTTTTTATATACCTTTGAAAATTCACATGAACGCTCAACGCTATTATGAACAAAGTTTGTACACATTTTGCTGGCGTCAACAACAGTTGAACTTCTATTGTTATTTGTTTAGCACGCCATCGAAATCCATCTAATCTGAAACGAAATTCTTGAGGGTTCTTTCCCTTTTTTACACACTTTTTAGTATATTTGTATAGTACGCAACTGAAATAGATGAAAGCACGTTCACGTGCTATTTTCAATTTGGCAATTTAGTTTCTAACGGGCAATCACACGTCACACCCTTTAAATGCACCATCTTGGGAATCACGAGCCCTGCTCCCCAATCTTGACGTGGAGATATGCCCTAAATAAACAGACTCGAGAACGAGGTGTCTACGCACCTCCCGGGAACTTAAAATGTTAATGTGATTGCTGCTTCTGCTTTATTGCGTCCTATGGCATTTGCTTTGCAGAAATCGTCCAACCCATTCACTTCCTTGGTGTCGGATTATATTAAGTCCCGTTGGAAGACCTATAAGTCGATCCCTGTTAATTTCATTCCAGCCAAATTAATTTACGAGGTTATGAACGTGTGACTCGTTTGTCGTCTTCAGAACCACCCCAATGAACAAGGAAGGGTTTCATTTTGATAACAGCATCTATTACCAAAAATTTGCTTTAATGAAGAGGGTGAAAAGCAGGTGTAGGGCTGTAGGCAGGAGGCAGGAAGTGCTCAAGGACCAAGGTACATATATTGGTGTAATTATATTGTTTCTTGTGGAAACATGTGGGACATGCCCTTACATTAAACGGATGTGAAATTAGAGTTCATTCATACTATAAGTAATATAGAAAAGATTGAAAACATACCAATCGATTTCTTACTTTTGTACAAAGAGAATAATTGTTAGTATTGGATCAACCGTGTTCAAGAATCGTCGGATGATAACAAATTATTTCATTGGCCATTTCCTGTTCCTTGTTTGTCAACAAATTCGTCACAGGGTCACCTGCCGATTTTCCACGGTTTCCGTTTCAACCATACGAGTGGTTCCGCTCGCAGGGAAATCCACAAGGGTAGTAGCACAATCTCCGTTGATGAGCTGCTGATGGCTTCACATTCACAATAACGAGCGGTTCGAACTACCTTCGTCCTTCAACAATATTTTCTGGACAGCTCTGAATTCAGGTTGAATTGAATTCTTGATTGGATTCATATCGCGTTACACATTTTAAGTGGGTCACTGAAAGAAGTCCTGGAGGTAAATGTATTGCCTGCGACACAAGCGCATCGAACGGGGAACTCTTTTGATGTCGAGTGGTTAATGGGGCATGTCGGGTGAGCATTTGCATTATTTGTCGGCGTTGCTCTTTTGTAGCCGCACCAGATGGTCGGTGTGAAAATTTAAGAAGTTAACAATCAAATGTTTAAGCGTGCATCTCATAAATACTCTTGTAATTACAATGGGCCAGTGAAACGCGTGAGATTTTTTGGAGCAACAAATACTTTCGTTTTTAAGGGAATTTAAATAACATTTGAATTTTTACGTCTTTATTTAAAATGGTATATAGTTTTTAATAAGCATTATATTTTTTTGTGTAAGAAAGAGATAAGGCAAGCTAAGATATAATACGTATTAATTATAAGAGCATAGATAAATTACGTAGTTACACTAAAATCAACATTTTTATACCTCCCTATATATTAGAAAAGATGACCCTTTAACAATGTCCGTAATCGTAACGCGCTAGGTTTCCCTCTACGCCATAGCCTTCAGACTTGTTGCGGATTTACCTCAAGCTCAGCAGTCATTCACACACCGACCTCGATGTTTCCCCGCATACATCTTCCATCGACCGATCAAAACTTCCAGAGAAACCGGTAAATACTTGTACGTGGGTACTTATTCAGTGTTTACAATTATTTATATAAAAAGAAAAGTTAATGTTATTTGAAGAAAAGAATAGCAAAATCAATCACCACAAACTTTTTAATGCAAGAGGCCGTCACATTTAAATTTGAATTTCGATTTCGATAAATAACAACCGATAGTATCATTCGGATTCAATTGTATTCGATTTCCGAAACTTCGATATGAAGTGACAGTTCGTAAGTGTCATCCGGCGAGTTTGCTTGGTTGTGAACTGGCGAGGTGTTGTGGATTTGTTTGTTTATTTCAATAAAAGAAAATGTTTTCCTTGTGCAAGCAAACACACTCAGCTACTGGAGTAGAACATTCTATCGCTTGTAATTTTTTTAACAATGCCGAAAAAAATTTGGTTACCGCAGGAGCCAATGTGCTCAAAGTATACAGAATTCAGCCTGATACCGATCCAACCGCAAAGGAGAAATTTACTGGTATACTCTGCAGTAATTAAATCTAAGTATGTAAATTAATAGGGAAAATCGTTTTGGTTACAGATCACAGGCCACCAAAAATGCACTTAGAATGCATGGCTTCTTACCAGTTGTTTGGAAACATCATGTCTCTCCAGCACGTTTCCCTGTCTGGCTCACCACGAGATGCCTTATTGATAAGCTTTCGAGATGCAAAACTTTCAGTTGTCCAGCATGATCCAGACACATACTCACTGAAAACGTTATCCCTTCATTATTTCGAGGAGGATGATATCAAGGTACGTTATGTTCAATTGTTATTTAATTGCACTGTCTGAAATTAGGTTTTTCAGGGAGGATGGACTGGACACTACCACACTCCTCTAGTGAGAGTAGACCCCGACAACCGTTGTGCTGTGATGCTGGTCTATGGAAAAAAATTGGTGGTTCTACCTTTTCGAAAAGACAGCAGTTTGGACGAAATTGAATTACAAGACGTGAAACCGATGAAAAAGGTAATTTGACAATATATTTTCAAACTAGCATAAAATAACCATGCGATGTCAACAGGCTCCAATGCAATTTATAGCAAAAACTCCAATTCTTGCGTCCTATATAATCACACTGAAAGAATTAGATGAGAAAATTGACAATATCATTGACATACAATTTTTGCATGGATATTACGAGCCCACATTGTTGATACTATATGAACCTGTTAGAACTTTCCCTGGGTAAGTAACAAAATGATTGATATGCTTAAATTTCTCAGCAGTGCTGATATAAAATGTGCAACTTCTTCTACAGGCGAATCGCAGTTAGATCCGACACATGTACAATGGTGGCAATATCCCTAAATATTACACAGCGAGTTCATCCTGTTATATGGACAGTTAACAGTCTCCCTTTCGATTGCCTACAAGTTCTTCCAGTTCAAAAGCCAATAGGTAATTAATTCTTTCCTTGTGCAGTTTTAAAATTACAATGTTGATCCTGTTACATGTAATCTATTCCAGGAGGCTGCCTAGTGGTTTCGATTAACGCTTTGATTTATCTGAATCAAAGTGTTCCTCCCTACGGAATAAGTTTGAACAGTATTGCTGACCACAGCACATCATTCCCTCTAAGTGAGTATTCGCTAGAAACATAAGTTAGTGAAACTACCTACTAATTGTTTTCATGATTCAGAGCCACAAGATGGGGTCAAAATAAGCTTGGATGCCGCTCAAATAACGTTCATTGATGCAGACAAACTAGTTCTGTCACTGAAAGGAGGAGAACTGTACGTTCTTACATTGTGCGCAGATTCCATGAGGAGCGTTAGGAATTTTCACTTTCACAAAGCTGCTGCTAGTGTTCTAACGAGTTGTGTACGTAGTTCGAACAAAGTTTACTATTTTTACTATTCAATATCGTCAACTCGAACAGATTTGCGTGTGCCAGGAAGAATACTTGTTTTTAGGATCTCGTCTTGGGAATTCCTTACTTCTACGGTTTATTGAAGAAGATCAGAGTACAGTTATTACCATTGAAGACTCTGAAACAGATAAGGAAAAGGAAAAAGAGAAGGAGAAAGGTAAAACTTAAACAAATATAAGTAACAGATATGCAAAAAATATTTTAATTATTTTCATGCACTTCATAGAAAGTCAACGAAAGCGCTTAGAGGATGAAGAATTGCAGGTATATGGCTCCGGAGCCAAAACTTCCGTTCAACTGACTAAGTTCATTTTTGAAGTATGCGATAGTTTATTAAACATTGGACCAATTGGCTATATGGCAATTGGTGAAAGAGTAAACGAGACCGAAAATATAGAAAACGAGCTCGAAGACTTAGACGACATTCGAAATATTGATTTAGAAATAGTTACTGCGAGTGGACACGGTAAAAATGGAGCCCTTTGCGTGCTTACCAATTCGATAAAACCCCAAACAATCACCAGTTTTGAGTTATCAGGTAAAAAAATTCATCTTGAAAAAATGAAAATATATTCACAGTAATTTTTATCGTATACGATTTTAACATTATTACAATATTTGGTTAAGGTTATATGAATGTTTGGACAATTTTTGATGAGCCTGGCAAAAAAGCAAACAAAAACGATGATCAACATGATTTTATGATTCTTAGTCAAAGATCGTCAACACTCATATTGCAAACGGGAGAAGAAATCAATGAGATTGAGCACACAGGCTTCGCAATCAATCAACCCACAATATTTGTGGGTAATATTGGCAATAATCGATTTATTGTGCAAGTAACGACAAAAAGCATTAGACTGCTGCAGGGCATTCGGTTATTGCAGAATATACCCATAGATGTTGGATATCCAGTAGCTCAGGTGTCACTAGCAGATCCATATATTTGCATTAGAATCGTTAATGGACAAGTGATAACACTTGCTCTACGAGAAACAAAAGGAGCGCCCAGATTGGCAATCAACAAAAATACTGTTGGCAGCGTAAGTTGCCCTCCATCGTAATGAACAATTTAAGACTAAC
The DNA here is from genome assembly GCA_963082835.1 of Leptogaster cylindrica. NCBI lineage: Eukaryota > Metazoa > Arthropoda > Insecta > Diptera > Asilidae > Leptogaster > Leptogaster cylindrica. The sequence goes on along the minus strand of OY720105.1, from coordinate 7,983,207 downwards.
ATAAATTTGACTGCAGGTTCCAAAAGTATCATCAATTTGTTGTTACAAAGACGTCTCAGGATTTTTTACAACAAAATACGAAGATTTTTCCATTGCTACTGCATCGGGAAATTCGTTTTACTCGACCGGAGGTTTTGGGTACATGAAAGCTGAACCAAACATGAAAATTGAAGATGAGGAGGATTTACTATACGGCGAGGGCGGAAGTGCTTTCAAGATGACTACGGTAAGCTTAAATTAATAGCACTGTGATACGAGTTAAAAAGATTAGTCACAGATGGTGGACTTGGCACTTCAATCTAAAAACAAAAACTCCGACTGGTGGAGGCGTTTATTGCTGCCAATAAAGCCAACTTATTGGCTGCTGGTGTCGAGAGAAAATGGAAATCTGGAAATTTATTCTATGCCAGATTTAAAACTGGTGTATTTGATAAATAATGTTGGCAATGGGAATATGGTAAGTTCATGTGCGCAAACTACAAAATGTTTACTCAAGAAGCATGTTTTTCAAAGATTCTTTCGGACTCCATGGAATTTGTTCCACTATCTGCTGTAAACCCGAATATGGAAATAAATAAAAAACCAGAAAATTTAGCTGCTTTTCAACAATCAACAGCGACAGGAATGATGGCAGTAGAAATTGGTATATTTGGTCTTGGGAATTACGGATCACGACCAATTCTGTTTTTGCGCACTCACAAGGATCTTTTGATTTATCAAGTACGTGCAAGATATACAAGGATCAATTGTAAATAAATACCCTTTTCTATTTAGGTATTTAAATATGCAAAAGGACATTTAAAAATTCGATTTAAGAAAATTCCGCATGACATAATTTTGGTAGAAGAGCCTCAAGAACCCGAAGAAGAGCCAACGGATGCATTCTTACTGCAGAAGGAGTACATAAGCAAAATTCGCTACTTTGGTAGGCAGGAAACTTAATAATTCGTATCCTAAAATATATTCTTCAATTTTAGGAAACATCGCAGGTTATAATGGAGTGGCAATATGCGGTGAGAACTCGTACTTAATATTTTTAACCTCAAGAGGTGAATTCCGTGCTCACAAATTGTACGGCAATGCAGTGTTGAAAAGCATGGCTCCTTTCAACAACATAAACTGCCCCAACGGCTTCTTGTATTTCGATAAGGCAAACGACTTGAAAATTTCCATATTACCAACGTATCTAACGTACGATGCTCAATGGCCAGTTAGGAAAGTTCCTCTGCGGTGTACTCCACGTCAAATAGTTTATCATAGGGAAAACAAAATTTACTGTGTTGTAATCGAAACAAAAGAACCGAGCAACAAGTACTACAGATTCAATGGGGAAGATAAAGAGCTTACAGAGGAAAATAAAGGAGAGAGATTTATTTATCCAATGCTTGAGAAATTTAGCGTTGTTTTAGTATCACCGAATTCATGGGAAATCATTCCGGATGCTTCTATTGAACTAGATGAATGGGAACATGCAACTGCCTTTAAGAATGTCAGCTTGGCTTACGAAGGAACAAGGTATATTTAATTAATAAAACTTCGGAATGAGTGGATTAATGGATTTATTTTTACAGATCTGGTCTCAAAGAGTATCTCTGCGTCGGAACTAATTACAATTATAGTGAAGATATAACTTCACGTGGAAGGGTAATGAACATCTTACTCCACTAATAAATAAATATTATTACATATATTTTTATAGATTCTAATATATGACATCATAGAAGTTGTGCCAGAACCTGGAAAACCCTTAACAAAATACAAACTTAAAGAAATATACATAAAAGAGCAAAAAGGTCCCGTGTCTGCTATAACCCATGTGTTAGGATTTCTAGTCACCGCTGTTGGGCAAAAGGTGGTTTTGGTGTTTTCACAGAGGATTAGCTTCAACATTAACCTTTTTAGATTTACCTATGGCAACTAAAAGACGATGACCTAATTGGAGTTGCATTTATCGACACAAATATCTATGTGCATGAAATGATTTCCATAAAATCTTTGATTCTTGTTGCGGACGTTTACAAGTCTGTTAGCATTTTGAGATTTCAGGTATTTCTCTGAAATGCGTATAAAATATGAGTAAGGGATTTTAACTTGGTTATTTTAGGAAGAATACCGAACACTTTCGCTTGTTTCAAGGGATTTTCAAGCTTTGAGCGTGTTCAGTATCGAGTGTATGGTCGATAACACAAATTTAGGATTTTTGGTTTCCGACACGGAAGAAAATTTAATTATATTTATGTATCAACCTGAATCCAGAGAATCTTTCGGAGGTAAAATTCAATACAATTCAACTGTTGCTACAGAAATAATAAGAATCTTAATATTGTACCATGAGTTTTTATTTTAAAGGTCAAAAACTTTTACGAAAAGCGGATTATCACTTGGGTCAAAAAGTAAATACAATGGTTCGAATACAATGCCTGTACAAAGAAAACAATGAGAGTAGGAGCGCCCTTAACTACGAGAACAAACAACTAGTATTATTTGGTAAGTCACAAAATAACACTGTTCAAAAGCAGAATGGCTAAGTTGTTGTCTTAATTAAAACTTACTTAGGCACTTTGAATGGAGGTTTTGGATACTGTCTCCCGCTACCGGAGAAGACTTATCGGAGACTGTTCATGCTTCAAAATGTTTTGCTAACCCATCGAGAGCATTTGGCGGGACTAAACCCAAAATCATTTCGGTAAGAAACATATTGTGCGAATAAGAATCGTTTATATATATTTATTTAATTTAGAACTATAAAAACTTCACGAAAATTGCAATCAAACCCGGCGCGTTGCATTGTGGACGGCGAGCTGGTGTGGTCGTATTTAAATCTGCCACTCTCAGAAAAACAAGAAGTCGCGAAGAAAATTGGTACAAAAATGGAAGAAATTTACGCTGACTTATTAGAAATAACTAATATTACATGTGTATGTTAACTTAAGATAATACAGTTATTTTACCAGGATATTTTCCGTATTAATAAAATAAGTTACGCAAAATTCTTGGAGTACATTTATTAAACGTTTCGTACAAAACAATTTTATATTTCCGTTTCAACTTTCAGGTCAGCAGGTCGCTAGATTACAATAATTGTGATTAAAATTTAATAGAATTAATCTTCATGTTCATTATTTAATGATCCATTTATTATCACCTTTTTATTTTCATTCTATTTTGATATCATTTCAACAAGATGGAAAACCAACAAAGCACAAGTAAATGCAACCACGAAAAAATTAAAAGAATTTCTGATGAATATTTTTCAGTGAAAATACTTTTAGGGCTAATGTTTAATTGCCTTTCAAAATTCCTGAACAACATTCCTTTACACGCATGGAAACATCGCGTTCGCTCCAGAGCACTGAACCTAATTAGAAACGATTTAAATTCCGAGCTATTTTCGAGAACACTGGAGCCGATTAAAGTTTTCTGTATTCATTTAAATAAAAAATGATTCATAACGTGTATAGAAGTAGTAAAAGAACATTTGTATTACGTAAAACTGAATTAAGTGCATTGGATTTATAACTGAAAGAAATTGTTTTGCGTTCATTCTGCATAAATTATGTTGAAATTCTTTAGTCTGCCAGAGATTTCATGATTACAGTATGCATCATTCTTTGAATAAGAACTTAGGCACTTAGATTTTGTTTGCACTTTTGTCGTTGCTAGTTCTGTCCACGGAGGAACTGTTAAGATTTGTGAGCGGAGAAATTTATTTGGATTTTTGTTACAATAAATCTCAGATAAAACATACCCCTTAAATATGTATACAATTTTTCTTTCGTATTCCACAAAAGCAACCTTAGTAAGTAGGACATTGCTCACTACTCCAACAAAAAGGGATCAACTAACATTCAGCAACAACAGAATAATGGAAATAATAGCGCAATTTCAAGAGTATTCAAAAGCATCTCAATTGTATAGAAACAATCAAATAAAAAGTCTTGAGGAAGGAGCAGAATTTTTAAATCCTTGCACAGTGCACTCATATCCGTTACTCTATCCCTCGAATTAAAATTTCTCTTATGTATATTAAATTCCGTTCTATCAAGGATTGACTTAGGGCTCTTAGCAGTAAAAGGTCCCAGTGTACCAATAGATCCACTTAATCTCGTGAAAATCATCTCTTGTCGCTACAATTCTGGCTCAGCTCCAGCAGGGAGTTCCTCTCCAGGCGGAGGCAATCCGAAGTGAAGTGTGCTGTAACCCAGTTGCACGGCGCATGTATTCATCCGGATCATGATTCATGGACGAACGACGAGAGTTCTTTATTCTAGTTGCGGAAGACAAGGACGGGTCCTGAGAGTGACAAGGGAGGTTTTCTTAAGAGTTTCAAGTTTCTTTTGAACGTTTAGATTTTCGGGTTCATTAAACAGTGCTTAATATTGCGCGAAACTCGAACTGTTAAAGTAATGAACGTGTTTTATGTGAACAATAGTTAATTTCGGCTAAAGTAGTTGACAAAGTTGAGTGTCCTTTGCACTCATCTTGGCAGATTTAAATCAATAAGGTGGCAGGGATTTATGAATGCGCTCGTGGAAGCGGTTGATTTATTTGAGAAGTTTTAGCTGAACCAAGTTCTAGAATCTCGCGGGATTTATTTGACGAGTTCATACATTCAGTGATTTTCGACTGTTAATTTTCGTACTTTAATTTGTGAAAGAAAAAATATAAAATGCCGTTCTTTCGGTACAGTGATTTTCAGAACATTTTTTAATTGACCAGTTCTCGGTACCCAGCCTTCTCTAAAAGTTCGTAAGTATACATATAATATCCATCTAAAAAATATTTCCAAAATAGATAAGTTGAGGCCTACATTACTAATTTATTTTAATATAGCAAATGAAATCTTGTTTGAAATTACTAAAAAAACTTTCATTAATTTTTATTATTTCAATATATTTCCTTCAATAATTATTTTTATTCCATTGTATATAAAAATAGGTGCAGGTGATATCGTAGAATATTTTCTGAATAGTTATCTAATAAAACCAGAAATGACTTTGTAGGAATCAAAAACCAACCAACGAATAAAAATTGTACATCAACTAGTTGCCACGTTTGTTTATGATTAGCATTACAGAAAATTTTATGGAGATTCCTCTTTCAAAATACCTTTCTATTTATTGCGAAATCTGCTCGCAAAGATCATAAAATTATGCTTGTAGTTAATTTGAAATTGTGCAGATTATCCGCAGGACCGCAGACCACCCCCCTTAGTCTTCCAGTGTCTCCTGCTGCGCCTTACATTTATTTAAAAAGATATTTCTGTATACAACTTTTAATGAAAAAAGAAACATAAGACGAAGATCTTCGATAAAAGTTATATTGAATCTTTTAACTACACAAATTTCTTGATTTCCAAATTTCTGTAGATAAGTTCATTATACAATATACATATTGTAAATATTTCTATTACTTTTCTTCTATTTATATTTCTTCCATTTCAATGTTTATCAATGTTAAATAGAGCTACATTATATTTTATGGCCTTGAATGCAGATGGCAGAGTGTTCGATAAGTCTGGCAGGACTCAGGACACCAGATTGACCTTCTGGTAAACGAGTATTGGAAAGTGGAGTTGCCCCGGTTATTCGGTTAATTGGTTTGCACAAGAGCGCAATATGCAATCATGCTTACAAGACCGTTATTTATTTATGAACTAGTTTTGTCGCAGTACTTAAAGCTGCTAATCTTCCGACTATTGTGGGAATCTGCCTTATCTAAATCTATTATGCATTTTCAATAGTTTGTGCTTACCAAACGAAAATCTTAATAAATAAAAAGACTGACTCATCAACGCCCACCCTAAACCCTTGGACCTAAACAATTGAAATTTCGCACAGATGCTCCCTTTATGATGTAGACAAGGAGTAAGGAGGGATTTTTTGAAATTCGATTTCCAAGGGGGTAAAATAGGGCATGAAAGTCTGTATACAAACCCACCATTTTTAAAGTAAAAAATTTCATAAAAATCGGTATTTGGCCTTTTGCTAGAAACAAAAAAACTACCAGGATTTTTTTAAATTCCACCCCTAAAGAGGAGCGAAATAGTGGGTGAAAGTAGGTATGATAATCAATTCAAAAAAAATTCACAATAATTGGTATTGGGCGATTTCATTAGAAATAAAGAAACACATGAACCAGAATTTTTGGAAATTTCACCCCCAATAAAAGAGAATAAGGGATGAAAGGATATTCCTACTTTTTTAACTTCTAGGAGTTTTAACTTAAGAGAACATTCTTACACCTTTAGATAAAGCTCAATGAGGAATACCAACCACTATCTTAATGCAACCCCTCAAAACTACCCTTGACTGAAAAAAACTTAGCAACTATTATTGTCACCCGACCTACGGGAAAATGACTCTTTGTAATATACGTATCGCTATTGCAGATAGTTTTTTCAGTCAAGGGTGGACAGATTACTCTTATATCACAAAATAGGGAATAATTGCAAACGGTCCTTTTTAGATGCAAATACTAAAAACAGTATAATTTCAAATAAAAAGCGTAGGAACGTGGCGTATATACCATCTTAATGACACTTTAAAATATGTATCTCATAAGTAATATACAGTATTTTTGTACAACGTTGATATACAACATACATTTTATACATACGAGTATTACTTATATACTATATATTTTGATTGTTTTGTTTAGAACTTAAAAGTGATCGTAATGTACGAATGGGCTCTAACGGTACCTTTGTTGCTGCTGTCCTTGGCGAATGGTAAAAATTGTGCCATAAAACCCAATCCAAAATATTTCCCGCAATTTGTAATTGTAGCGAACCATTTTGAATACGACAATTTCGATCAACCATTTACAAATGCAACAAATTCGAATTTGGCCAAGAATGTGTACTTCGAGCCTTCCGCTTCGCAAAATGTTACTACTATCGTTGGACAATCTGCTTTCCTGAATTGCAGAGTGAGGAATGTTGGAGAAAAAACGGTATATCTGTTTGCAATGTTTTCCCGTTTATTTCTCATAATTCAATTCTTATTAGGTGTCCTGGGTGCGTCACAAGGATATCAATTTATTAACTGTTGGACGATATACTTATTCGGCAGATGAAAGGTTTATACCGTTACATAATGAAAACACCGGTGATTGGACACTTCAGGTTAATTATATTCTGCTGCATAGTGAAAAATATCTTAGTATTTATTCATGAATAGATAAAATATGCTCAGAAAAAGGACTCAGGGGCTTATGAGTGCCAGGTATCTACAACCCCTCCTATGGGAATTATAATGTATTTATTAGTCGTTGGTAAGTAATGATTATTATTTGTTCGATTATCTTATTTTAAACAATAATAAAGAAAAACTATGTGAAATTCAAACTTCAGTTTAATCTTAGTGGAAAAACTATTTCAATAAATATACTACCGAAGGACAACTTACAATCTTATTTTATTTTAGAACCTAATACTACAATCGTTGGTGGTCCAGATTTGTACATTAACACTGGATCCACTGTAAATCTTACTTGCATAATTCAACAATCACCAGAACCACCTCAATTAATTCAATGGACCCATAATAATGAGGTAGTTCATTTTCAATTTATTCTGTGTTTAAAGATTACTTTTCTCTTAGGAAATCAATTACGATTCCCCCAGAGGCGGAGTCTCCGTAATAACGGAGAAAGGCGAAACTACAACTTCTTACTTACTAATTCAACGGGCGACAAAATCAGATTCTGGAAGATATAGTTGCATTCCATCTAATGCCAACTCCTTCACAATAATTGTACATATATTGAATGGTATAATTGTACATATGCACTGGGAAAAATTGTTTTTCAGTTCTTCTTCTTGCAGGAGAGAATCCGGCTGCTATGCAACACAGCGGACAAAACAAAGGAACATATAACTCTTATATTCTTTTTGCTTTCGTTCTTTATTTTACTTTTGGACGAAAGGTATTCACAGGAATAATTTTGTAAAGACTTCAATAAATTTTAGATTCAATTACTTCAGTTAATGTGAAGTTTAATTTCTTCTCGTCACGATTTCAAGTGCGTTTCGGTGTAATAATCAAATGCACATTTTATAATCAAAAAGTAAAGTCTATTGAGATTATATTATACATATATTATTACAAACAACATCGTTATATAAAACATTAAATTTACCAATTAGTCTAATCGTTATCAAAATTAATACTATAGATTTATGCATACAGATTCCAATATTATATTATTTTCGTAATTTATCTAATTCGGACTCTAGGGCAAGTATTCGCTCCCCTCTGGATATGCATACATATTTACTTTCGCCATACTTTTTTTGCAAGGTAAATATTTCTTTTTTGAATTCGTCCATCTTTTTCTAAAAATATAGAATTTTAGAAATATTTATAGATTAAACAACTCGAAATACGCACCAGGCATTCAGCATGTTTACAGGATTTTTCTTCTTCAGGTTGTTTATTGCTTACTTCGTTTTCCTTTTCAGTGCCGCACAGTCCTTCTAACTCTTTAATGCGCTTATTCCTTGAGTGACATATCCGTTTCAAATCGTCATTTTTACTTCGAAGTTTTCGCAATTCTTCAAGTGCAGCAAACAGTTGGTCACTTTGAACAGATGTGAAGTCACAGTCTCTGGTTGGTTTAGGATTGTTTTCCAATTCCTTTATCCTCTTATCAATTTCGTTCTTTAATTTCGCAATTTCCCCCTTAAGTTTGTTATGTTTTAGTTCTGCTTCTGATAATAATAGTCGCAATTTATTATTTTCCGTTTTTAGAGGATTGTTTTTCTTTTCCGAAATCAATTTTTCGATGTATATTTCTTTTATTTGTAATGAATCACTTAACTCTTTAATTTTATGATTAAGTTGCTCAAAGTCGCGCTGTTCACCTAAAATTATTCTCCATCTCAATATACCAAAAATTGTTACGAAAGGGAAAGATAGCAAATCAAAATCTACAAATTATATTTTTCTACGACATATATTATTGTACAATGAATAAATAATATGTATATTTGGCTACACAATACACATGCACATGCTACAAGACACAATTTCTACTAAAATATATGAAGAGAATACTAACTTGTGGGCATCGTCATCGTTCCAACGTCTTGTCGTGATTGCCACAAAGTCTCACGTTTTTCGTCATGCAAACTGAGCCTGCGAGATTTTCTATCCTTTTTAGACGCTTTTCTAGCCTCCTCCAACTCTTCGGACAATTTTTTATTCTGGGTCTATAGCATAAGCATGAACAAATGTCATAATTAGTTATTTCCAGATCAGCATTAAGTCTTGTAAAAATCTTGGAGCACTCACCCTCAGCTTTTTATTGTCTCCTTGTAAACATCGAATGATTTGATCTTTCTGTTGTATATTTTGTGAAGAAGTCCCTCCTTGATTTCTGCCGCACTCGGATCTAAAATGATTCTAATTAAACAAAATTCAACTTGTCGAACTTCTTAAACAATACTTAAGATTTTTATCCAACGTCAATTCGGAGCGAGCGGAGTGAGATTTAGCCTTGAGTGAATCAATCTCATCCTCTAGTTGTTTGGTTTTATACAAGTGCATTTTATTCGTCTCATGAATTTGTTTCAGCAGAGAAGCTTCTTTGTTTGCCTGCAAATATGTTTTTCCCCATTACAATAGCATTGTTGTTCAAACGATTTATTAACGCTTACCGCAGTTTCTATTAATTCTTGAATTTTCTGTTGGAATTCTGTCCGCTCTAATTCAAGAGTTGAATTTTTTTCTAGTACGTTCTCAATATCCTTCTTTAAAGCAACATTGTTATTAACCTCCACTAGAAGCCTTTGCTGGTACTGGCTTATCTCGTGATCTAAATTCTCCAATTTACCAATTATTAAAGCATTATTAGATTTCAGATGAGATATTTCCCGATTTTTCTGTTCAATCTCATCCAAAAGATTTGTGATTTCCTGTTCCATGTCCTTTTCCTTCTGCGTGTTTTCTGTGTCCCGCTTCTCGGCATTCACATCCAACGAAACGATTGATAATTTTAACTTCTCGTATTCTTTTTCTGCTTGTTTGATTAAAGAATTGCTTTCCTCTAACAACTTTTTCAGTTCACTATTTTCTTTTTCAAGCGCATTCAATTTCGCAGAATTTTCCGCGTTTATTTGATGTAAGGTTGCAATTTCCACTTGAAGTTCATTGTTATGTTTAGAATTTTTTTCAAGATGCTGTTTTACTGCACAACATTCTTTTGATAACTCTTCAATATTTGTTTTTGAAGTTTTTACTTTTTCTTCGAGATTATTTTCTCGGATTTCCAATTCTTTCAATTTTTCCAAAAGACTCTGATTTTGTTTAACTTCATTCGAAATTTTGAGTCTTAAATCAGAACACTCTTGCGACAACTCATGTTTTTCTTTTTCAAATTGTTTCTTCATTACTTCAAAATCATGATCATCAGGCTCGACCTTAATTGAGTTCGCGATTCGCTGTTCTAATTGCAATCGTAACTCACATTGCACTTTGTTCATTTCGTTGTATTCTTTTTCTAGTGAAGTTTTTTCTTCAAACAATTCTGTGTATTTACCGTTGGAATTTGCCAGTTCCCTTTCTAATTCCTCGGCAGCACTCGATATTTCTTCATTAACTTTCTCAGATGCTCTTAACCGACTTTTCAATCCGTCACAAATTATCTGAAGTTCTTTATTTTCATATTTAACTTGCTTGTACTTGGTTTCTAATTCTTTGAGATCTTCTCTGTACTTTACAACTTTCTCTTCGAGATCTTTCACAGCTAATTTTGAAGATTCTCTTTCCTTCGATTCACTGAAGTTGCTGCGAGATTCTTTGATGGCAATCTTATTCAAATTGTCACGTTTTGATAATTTTTCCCCATTTTCTAGGGCATTGGAACTACTCAAATATTTTTGGTCTGCGTCTTTTTCTGGAAGTTCTTGTTGCAACTGAGATTTTAAATTATCATTCTCAATAGCAAGGTCTAACAACTTCTGTTCCATGTCAGCATTTAACTTTTGTAGCTTATTGTTCTTCTCAGTAGCAATGCTCAACTGTTTTGAGAGCCTTTCGGCATCAGAAGAATGCTTTTTAAAATGATCCTTACACTCGCTCCATCGTCCTTCAATCTTGTCGACTTTTCCAGCAAATTGTTCAATAATAACATTTAAATCCTTAAATTTAGCGTTCACTTCCTTATACAGATTATTACTTTTTTCACTTATTAATTGTTGACTCTTAATTACATTACCATAATTTTGTTTTGAACTTTTTTCTTTCTCTAACTCAGATATTCGATTTTTGAGCACTTTATTGTCATTTTTGTATATCAGCAAATCCTGTTCAATTGTTAGCAAAGTTTTTTCCAGAAATTTAGAATTTTCCTTGAAATCTTTCTTATCATCTCTCGGTAAATAATCGACAAATGGATATTTCTTGAAGTCACCATTAGTCTCTTGAGCATTTGCATTACTTGCTTTGTTATCCTTCGCATTTAATTTTTCCTCCATTTCTTTGATTTTTTCCTTCAGGGATATGTTCTCCTTTCTTGTATCTTCGGCATCCTGTAAAGTGTCCATGAATTCCGAAGATATGTCCTCGTATTCCTTTCTGGTATTTTTTAATTGCGATTCCAGATCGAGTATTCTATACATATTTAATACGAAATAAATATAAAAGAATGTACAAATAATTTCAAATTAGAAAATCCACTTAAAGTATAATCCAACATTTGACAAATGAGGGCTCATGGCATTCTCTGAATCAATACTTTAAACTACTGGACTAAACTACTATTTCGAAAAACAGTTGATATTTACCTCTGATTCTCCTCATTCCGTTCCAATAATTCAGACTTCAAACGTTCGATTTTCTCTTCTTCTAATTGTTCTAATTTTTTTTGAGTTTCGGCTAGTTGCACTTTCAAAGAGTTTACGTAATCATGTTCAACGTTCAACTTCTGTTCCAAAAGGGTAAAGGTCTTTAACTCTTCAAGTTCATTCTCCAACTGCCTATATCTGCGATAAGTATAAAGAAATATTGTAAAATAATTAGAACAAATATTACTGTTTTTGGTGATCATGAAACGGTGAAGCGTTGAAAGAACTTCTTGTAGTCTTGAAAATTTCAGGAGTTCTTACAGGAATTTGAGAGTCTGTAAAAGAAAATTCTTCTATGTTTGGAAACTCATCCAGGACCGGTAGGCGCTCATATGACTTTTCCCTAAATGTAATCAAAGGTGTCATTAGTTTTGAACAAGGCATCATAAATTCATTCGGGGGATTTTCTTCAGTCTTGTTTCCGACATTAGCAGGATCTGCGCTATTCACACAAGCAGACCAGGTTCTCCTTCGTAAGATTCGCTGTTTATTGTGATTTGAATTCTGCGAGTGAATGATTTGTCCTTCTACATTATGCAATTGTTCCACAATCTTTTCAATACTTTTCTACGAAATATATACAATATAAATGTCCTTTACAGAATAAATAAAACGTACTTGACAATTTTTGTTTTTTTCCTTCTCTAACTCAGATTCTAAACGTGCAATTTTTGTCTCTAGCCGCTTCATCATAGCTACATCTGATAAAATTTCATTTACCTTTGGTTTAATTTTAATTACTTTGGCACGTGTAGCAAAACTGTAAATAATAATAAAAAGACATCAGTTGCAATTGTTGATACACCAGTTTACCTTAACGTTGATGCAGTCTCTTCTAATGCGGTAGGATTTATGTTGCATATTATCGAGATTAGGGCGTTTCCAGTCAGTGATGTTTGCAATATTCTAGTTAATTTGGAATCTCTAAAATTAACAAATTTTTCCGCTTCACTTAACTTATTTATGACTAATGTTAAGGTAAACAGGCTTTTATTAATATGAGCACCTTCCTTCAGTCTACTTCCTGTAGCCCCGGTTTGATCAGCTCTTTCTGACCCCGCCAAATCGACCAGCGTTATAATACTTTTCTTTACGGATTCGTCTGGAGGCTTATCCACTTCGCTGGACTCGATTGTCTGAAACAATATGAATTTCATTTTGAGCACCAGAAATCAAAACACTCACTATTCGAAATATTGCATGAGATCTGCTCGACAACTCATTCATGTTTGTTTCCGCGCGTTTCCTGTGTCTGTTGCCGGCTCGCAGATGATGCATGATGTTCTCTGTTGAGGTTACAATGTGTTCGACGCAATGCACACCCACATCTCCATTGCCTATGTCATGGATTTTCAGATCATTACGAGATATGTTCAGTAAATCATAAACCCTTTCATTGTAAATTTCAATATATCCAACTCTGGAAATTAAATAAATAATTGAAATTCAATTTCAAGTTCTTTGTAGTTTGTTCATACCGCAGTAAAAATTTTCTGTCAAGCAATAAATCTATGCCTTGGAATATTTCCATCGCCGTTAATTCAATCAATCCTGGATTCTTTTCGTCACCAAGCATTGTGTACGTCTTACCTTAAAAAACATGTTGCAGTAATAAAATAACAAAGCACGCAACAAAATCAAGTGCATTTGCAAGTAAATCATTGTAACGACGTAATTTTCAACAATGCATGACCATTTACTGCGCAAAAATATCTCCCCTTGATGAACTAAAAAATAACGGTAAATTCAAAACGGTATGTTTGAAAATACGTTTCAACTGTATTTCAATGAACTTTTTATGAAAGAGATAATTTTTGAATCGAAACTCGTTTAAATGGATTTAACTCACAATTGCACTTTATTATTTTATCACAGTGAAATTAGGATGCTTCTAAATTACCAGACGAAGTTTGCCCATATGTAAATATTGTTCCATTGAATCCTTCAAGCGCAGAGTCAACAATGGGTTTTGCAATGGTGCTAAATATTTCTCTATTCGACACAGTCTCACCAAATACGTGATCTAGTGTGGAAAAATAAACAGTTTTTCAAAAATTACACAGCAACTGATTACCAAAACAATAACGCTCTCCAGATCCAGAAGTGTCAGTTGATCGGATAGAATCATCTTGTAATATCCATTGCGATGTTAATTTATTTTCTTGTTCTTTTTTCAACAAAGGCCGTGCTTTAATCACTACTTTAATATTACTAGACGACATTTTTAACACATAAATCACAAAACTTGTAACCTAACAAATCTTTGAACTTGTCGGCTAAAACACAAAACCGTATTGAACGTAATCAGAAATGCCACATTCAATGTAAACGATTGAAGTTTAGGGAGCGTTCAGATTTCGAAATAGAAATTCGAAACTGCCAAAAGTCAGAAAATAAAAGTAATTCAATGTAATAATTTGAAAAGAATGAAATGAAAGACATGAGTATGTTTGAAATTTGTAAAAATTAATTTCGCATATCCTAAAAACTGACAAAGCCAGAAATTTTAGTTCAAAAATTACCTGCTAGAGAAACTGTGCCAAAGATGTAAAAATAGCTGAATTACCCTTTCCAAAAGATGGTTTTCATCTGTCAAAACTTTACGAGGGCGGCAACATGAGTCAACCAGTATCTTGTTTACCTGTCAGTGCAAAGATGTCCAAGGCGAAGAAAGTATTGGATGAGGCGCGGGAAACACAAAACAGAGAGTTGGATTTGGTTGATAAAGGAATTTCGTCTTTTGAGGAACTTCCTGGATTGTGTAAGCAAAATTGAAAACTTGTCTGCAACATAAAAATCTTGATTCTCCTTATATGGAAAAAACTAGTTTGGTAGCTTTTGACAGATGGCTTGGATTTAATGCAAGTGATGTTTAGAAGTAAACAAAATTTTTAATTAATTCAAAAACAGTTAAATTAAATCTAAAACAATGCAATAAAATGACCATATTTTCAATAGAAACAGTTAAACTTACCTTGATTTTTCCATTAAAATGTAGGCGGAAATTTATATGACTTCATAAATATTTTGGTTTTGAATTACGTCTTCTGACGCCCTCGCAAAAAGCTCCGTATTACAAATAAGTAGTAGAGGAATAATTTCATGTGTGCTTTACAGTGTCGATGGTGAATATAACACGGTTGACCCTAAGCCACAACCGAATAACACATCTGCCTCCCGGAATTGCCAATTTGAGTAATTTAGAGATCCTCAATTTGTCGAATAACCATCTTCGTGAGCTGCCAACGTCGATCTCGTCTATGCCAAAGCTGCGAATCCTGAATCTTTCCATCAACCGTCTCGACAGTCTACCGCGGGGATTCGGTGCTTTTCCTGTTCTCGAGGTGCTTGATTTATCCTACAACAATTTGAATGAAAACGTACTGCCGGGAAATTTCTTCATGCTAGAGACCTTAAGAGCACTTTATTTGGGCGACAATGATTTTGAATATGTCCCTCCAGAAATAAAGAATATGAAAAATCTCCAAATTCTGGGTTTGCGCGACAACGATTTGATTGATATACCGCGGGAGATCGGTGAATTGACCCGTGTGCGAGAGCTCCACATTCAAAATAACCGACTTACCGTGCTTCCGCCGGAAGTCGCTAACTTGGACCTGTTAAGTAACAAGTCGGTGATGAAGATGGAGGAGAACCCGTGGGTGACTCCCATAGCCGAGCAGTATTTGTTGGGAATCAGCCACGTAATTGAGTATTTGAAGACGGAGACGTATAAAATGTAAGAATGAATAACTGGCCATATTTCTGATTATTTGGTTTCAATTGCTTTTAGTCTCTACAATCGACACATGCAAGCTGGACGTGGAGGCGGAGTTCCCCCCAAAGGAGACAAATCCAAGAAGGCATCAAGAGCTCGGTCCTAAACTAATCTTCGAAATCTTTCAACTGCCGCCAGTTTTTAATAATCGTTTATCTTTAGGATTTTCCGTTCTTTATCATAATAGTTCTGACTAATGTGCCTTTAATTATTGTTAACGATTTTTACTGTATGTATTCCTAAAACAATTATATACTGCTAATTTACGCCGTGTTTCTATTCTGATGATGAGCCTCAACATTTTTCGCAATGAGAATAAATGCATTGCAAATTGAACAATTTTATTGTGATTCCCATTTTTGAAATTAACAAAAACAAGTAGACTTATAATTGATACAGGAAACTATTTGATCAATCTGGATAGGACAAAAGGAAATCAGAGTTTAAGTCTCGTCCATTAAATATTTCATCCGCCTTCCAGATATGCCTCTTAAACGGTTCAAAAACAAAAACTTGCAAATTCCTTTCGTCGATCAGTCAGCATTGAATGCCTACCCTTACCTCTTCAAGCCCCAGGCATTGTTGGTTGGAACAGGAACTCTCCTCTGGCCGCTTTCGCGCTGCATCACTTCCATTATGCTCATAGCGGGGAGCCAGCATTTATCTTTGTAAGCAGTCGCAATAACATTTCTGTTGGGTTCCGCATCGTAGGCGACCGATTGTACACCAAACATGCTGCACATTTCGTGTACTAAGCTCCTCTTTTCCCGATTCATTGTCGGAAATGAGTGGCTCCGCGACTTCTGTGGACTTTCTTTAGCAAGTTTCACAAGCTTAGTAAGAGCATCGTGGATCATTTTTACCAGCTGCGGATCTTTTTTCGCCCAATTCTTCGTGTAGTCAGAATATCGAGTTAGAATTTTCGATGAAGGCACATCTGGACTCTGCAAGGCCACAGCGAGACGTCTATTCCTCTCAATAACCTTGCACTCCTGGTTGCATTCGAGTCTGCATGAAAATGATTAAATTAAATTAAAAGTGAAAAAAGTAAATGCGTTTTGAGTACGTCTTATTAGTGGTCATTTTGACGGGCCCCATGATGTCGCTGAGTTCAACCAAATTGCCACGTTGCATTTCTTGCATGGAAGACGCCAACTGAGCAGTTGCAATGCGTCGAAATTCACTCGAGAAGTCGTGGCATGCGCGCTGCTGCTTGCGATGTCCGCACTCACAAGTAACCTCAACCTGGAATTAGTGCCAGAACATAAATTTAAATCCTAGAACTTACTGTAAAATCGTACTCACCATTTCCCGACAGAGAGTTTCGGGACAGTCTCCATCGTGACATGGGGCGTTGCATTTGTGCCCACAAGCTGCACGAGATTTCTTGCATTGCTGCTTGCAAATGTCGCCTTCCGCCTGGCATGGACCATCGTGACACGGCTTGATACATTTGTGTCTGCGGCATGCCAGTTCCTCGCCACAAGGAAGTCCGCAGCTGAAACTGGTCTGGCTGCACGGAATCGTCTTTCGTTGCTCGTGGCGTTTGTAGCAGTATTTAGTGGTGAAAATCATGCAAGGCGGACAAGTTGTCGCCGAGTGGCAATTGTGCTGCACGGGATGGTCGCACGGATGTTGTCGGGAGCACGGCTTTTCGCAGGGCGGGCGTTTGGTGCCGCACGGTACTGGCGGGTAAATTACATTGGCACCACATTCACAGTACAACTCTTCAAAGGAGCTCCTGAAACACGGCGGACAATTGCCACGGTGGCAGGGCTGGTCACATTTGTGCTTGCCACAGGACAAATTGTAGTTGCAGGTCAGGGGACAGATATGATCGATATCGATGCAACATTCCTGATTGCATTTGTGGCGTCCACAGCTTCTCTTCTTCGTACAGCGCTTCTTGCAGCGGGCGTCATCGGCTCGGGAGGATAACTGCCGGCACTTGATCATTTGGTCCATGTGACCACAACGACACTTCACCGCTGTTTGCTTGGTGCACGGCGGGCAATTTCCCAAGTGGCACTTGCTCACGCAGTTGTGTGGGAAAGCTGGAAAGAGGAATGCCAAGATTTTAAACTATTATATGATTAGATTCAGTATCTTTACCTGGTGGGCCGCACTTCAAAACTTTCCCGCAAATGCCGTCGCACTGAGGAATCGGGTCCAGGCACGATTTTCGATCGCCAGCAGCGATCGGCATTTTGCCACAGGGGCATGATCGAACCACTTCGGGAGACAACTTGCATGGCTTACAGTCCCCAGTGTGGCACACGTCCTTGCACTTATGCGATCCGCAGTCAAGAGGCTTTGCGCAAAGCTTCCCACAGGAGAAATTCTTCTTTTCGTTTGAGTCACGAGTGCAGAACACCTGTCGCTCCTGTTTGTCGCAGTGGCACTTCTGAGTGACCTTGTGCACACAAGTTGGACACTTTCCCTGGTGACATTTGCTCTCGCACGTGTGTAGCTCACAGTTCAGCAGCTTCTCACAAACATCCCCACAAAACAGTTCCTCCTTGAAGGAGCATTGCATTTCTCTTGATATCTTTCCACAGCCACAGTTCCGCGACACAATCGCTTGGCACAAGGGACATGGTCCAGGGTGGCACAGAAGTGTGCAGGGATGCTGGCAATGGTCCTTTCGTCCGCAAACCTCTCCACAACTATGCGCAACATCATTCCTGTTATACTGGGGATTCTTCACCGATCCGCAGAAACAGTAGTAGTCCTTGGGTACCGTCTTGGTGGTGTTCTGACATGCGGGGCATCGCCAGCCTTCGTCCGATTTGGAGCTGCAAGCCCACTTAATGACACAAGTCAGATGGAGTATATGGAAGCAATTGCTGCACGACCACACCGACTGATGACCCTTGATTTGCTCGACGCAGACTAAGCATTCCAGTTTGCGCGCTTCTATTTCGCGGATTAATTTTTCCCGCTGAGACAACTTTTCGTTGCTCTTTTCTTCGTCGAACGTGTGAGTGGAAGACCCTTTCAGTGAGTTACTAGATTTATTGTAACGTTGTTTTTCGAGGGACCCATCGGAATCGCTGTTCTCTCGCCTGTCCGAGAATTTGTTTTCGAACGATTCCCGGTTGTTGCGCCAAGCGTTCTCCCTTTTCTTTGAAATATTCTCATAATTTTGCTTGTTTCTGTTGTTGTAATACCCGTTTTCTTGTTGATACTTGTGTCTATTTAAGTGCGCCCCGCTCTGTGTGTACCGTCCTTCTGTTCTTCCCTGACCCTCAAAATCTTTGTTTCGATTGCGGCTCTTTTGCTCTTGATTCTTGCTTATGGCTCCTGTTGAATTATGATAACGATTTGGGCTGGAGCCTTCCTGTTCCGCATTCAATACCGCCTCCGTGCCATTCGTTTCGTGATTTCTCCTCATTGCAGGAGCAGATGTAAAATTTGGTTGCACCAAGCTTAAATTGTTGAATCTTTGTGGAATAAATTCAGCCGCAGTTGGTACTAAATTCGACGAAGACACCAGATCGCTTCTGTATGCATCTGCTTCTACAAAGCTGTCATAAGCGAAGTTAGACGTAAAAGGCACAGGGCTCGTGTAGTAATCGAAGAAGTTCCGGGTCATCTGTCCAGTGAGTTGATGTTGCAGCAAAAATTGATTGAAATCAACGTAGTCGTTCGCACTGGAGTTCGTGTCACTTTTCTCCCTTTCAGTGTCCACTTTATCTTGCGATTCGGACATATTTGTGCTAAATTTAAGTTCTTTTGGCTTGAATTCAATTTTTCATTATAATACAAACAAAGTTTTAGGATTTATACTGGATTAATAGCTAGACTTATCACAAAAGTTTACTTTTTTAATGACCAATTGAATAAGGCCATTCCTCTGGATAAGGTTTACAAAATGATGCCCAGAGGCAGGGCCATTTTGGCCAGTGCTAATCGAAAAGACCCCAGGTACGTATACTTTTTGTTGTAGCTGAAAAGTAATATTTCTTTTGAATTTCACCAAAAGTTATGCAAATTTCGAAATAATCTTGTTTCATCAAATGAAAGTGACGTTTTATTTTTATGGTTATGTGCACTGATCAGCAAATTTGTATGATTACAAAAGTTTCTACGTTTAAAACATTTATATTTCCTTTAATCTGCAGTTTCTAATTAAATGCAACATACCTCGGATTCCTAAACGATACTTAAATTAGTAAATCTTATTAAAATTTACACAGCCAATAAAAGCGATACAATAAAGCAAAAATTTATATGCCAAAAAGAATGTTTCGACCACTGTTGCCAGAGGCACGGTAATTATATCGTATTTATGCGGTATTTGTTCAACAAAAATGACATACGGTAATATGCATTTGGATAATAAACAATAAGTTATTAATTAGTGCAAAGATGATAGTTCATGCAAAATATACATAGTTTCGTTTTATTTTGATTATATACGGTAGGTAGAGGCCTGATCACAGCAAATTTCTTTTCTAGTATCTACAACATTTTCTGGTTTCGACGAAATCTCACTAGTAGCGTTGCAATCTTTTAGTAGGGAATATTGTTCGTTTTTTTTTTTTTTTAAATACAATTCAAATTAAAGTTGTTTTTCTTGAATGTACATTGTTGTGATCGGTGTGACGGAGGAGAACCTTCCTGCACCTGACAGCTGAACCACTGTCAGCTGATTAACAAGTCTACGGGAAAATTTCACGGTCATCGGTGGCTGAATAAGCTAACCTCCCAAATCAGCTACCCACGTGCAGGATTTCTCCTCCGACAGTTGACAACACCGGCATGACAGTCGAGTGAGGGGAAGCAGTCCCAGCTCGGCGGCCATGATCTGGCCGATTCCTATTGGCCCAATGTGGCCTGACTGGTGGCGAACCGGGACTGACATTCCAATTCGAGAATGTTCGATCCAATGCGCATGCGGGAGAGAAGAAGAAAGGCTGATGCGACTGCGTGGGGAAACGGGCACCGGCGAGTCTGGGTAGCGGAGAGTCAGTGCTGGACTTGCGGAATGCACGGTTGTTTTTGAAAGAGAATTACGATCGAATCGCCGGGGAAAGATTGCAGCCGAAGGCAGTTTTTTAAGTGCAGTGAATTTTATGAAATATTGAAAATTAATTAATATTAAACACAGACTTACAAAATTTAAGTTCCTGAAACCTGTTCACGTAAACAGTTTGTAACAGCTTCACACAAGTGAATTGATTAAACAAAAGTCCAACTACAACCCAAATTTGTTATTTTAGTCGAAAAAAAAAAAAAAAAAAAAAAAAAAAGAAAAAAAAAAAAAATAAACGCAATTAGGTGAATACTATTTGATTATAGTAGAACAGTGGTTTGCGGAGCGAAGAACGTTGAACAGAGTGTCCTGCAGGAAATTCCAAAGTACTATTGTTCCAATTGTTGTTTTGCATCGTCGAAACAATATGTTATTATAAAAAGAAAAAAATAAAAGAAAAAAAAAACAGTGCGATAGTTTCACCCTGAGGGAGAGCAAGGAAGGAAGAGGAAATTCCTGAAGGGAAGCGCCACCGCGAGGACCAGCAAGCAGCCCCTCTTTCTTTTTGGCCCCAAACCCCCCCCCATCGGAGTCAACGAGGGAAAACCGGCAAGTCCTCCTCTATTTATCTAATTTCAGTAGTTGCTTTTTGTAGAATAGTTTCTCAAATTTTCTTGCTCCTCCTAGAGTTTGAGTCGCTTCCTCTGTTTAGTCAAGCTAGTTGTTATCTCTATATATATGTGCATATCTGATCATAATTGAATTCCGGAATCAATAAGTGACGCTGTAAATTAACTGTACAAGCAATTGTGAGTGAAGTGGTGACACTTGCGGTGCGCCAAACTCCCCCCGCGAATGGGTGATCTGGCGTGATCCGCCTACAAGACCCCATCCCCAGACGCGGTCAAGGGATCAATCTCCCCCCAAATTGGCGACGACAAATTTTCCTTAAAGTGCACGATAATTTTCACACGAAATGCGTAACGACGAAATGTGATCACACTTCGGCCCCTTACGTTTTAAATTAGTTTTGTCAATAACTTTTCTGCGACGTCGAATTCGGAGGCAATTAAGCGTGTTTGCTTGGGAGGAGATGTAAGCGGCTGAGTCCGCCCTTCACATTTTGATAGTCTTTTTGAGCACTGATGATGTAAAGGAGGAGTTTTTTTTTGGTATTTCAAGGTAGAGATATAGGGTGTAAAAACGTGAATTATCTTTTGTAAAAATAAAGGAGGACAATATGGAGTAAAAGTCTGTTTTTGAGTTTCTCTCTCCCCTCTTGTTGCCGCATGCCTATATAAACTTTAATTTTCAGAGGGGGTTGACACCAATAGGATTCCCTTCCCAGTTAGGGACATGGGAGGGAATAGAGGGAGGTTAGGGGCAGTCCAAGGGGACATCAACATCTTCGTCCCCCCTCAGTGCAGGTAGGTCCGACCATGTTTTCCCCCGTCGTCGTCATTTTTTTTTCAGGTACCCCCGTCGCGAACCTCGGTGGTTCGTTCCCATATAGCACGAGACCCTTCGTTATGCGGGTCAAGACCCTGGTCGGCGCGGACGTTTTTGGGCCAACCCCCCCACACCTACCGCCATGCTAGCCGTCAAGCTCGTGCGCGTCCCATTGCCGACAGGGGGAAGCTCTTTAGCCGGGCGCTTCCTGGCAACAGCTGTCTTGACGGGACTGTCATCTGGCGGCCGTAAGGAACAGCCTCCAGGTGCTAGTCCCTGCCTGCTCATTAGCGCAGGCACCAACAGCATGTTGCAAAATATGCATGCTACAATCATAACATAAAGTGGCGCCCAACGTGGGGCCAAAAGTGTTTGCGTTCGCGCAGAGCATGCGTGTGAGTCGGCATCCACTTATTTTCGCGTTTGATCTGATGATCCTTGAGTTTTTCTAATTCGATTTTTGATTCTTTTTCGATTGTTTACATTTGCGTTTGCATCGGTTGCAAAGCAAATTGAATTCTAATTGCATTTTTTTTGTTTACGTTTTCATCAAGTCGACTCATGATTGCTCTGGGTGAATGCAATCGCTTTCTAATCCTTTCCTTTTGAGCTTTTTGCTCCAATTTTCTAATCCTTTTCATTTCCTATCGAGGCCTCAATGGCCGGTGTCTCACCTTGGACCTACTCAAAACTTTTGTTTACATTTTTTTTTGTTTAATCAACTTTTAAATGATTACGGGACCATGCAGCCTGTTGGCAATGGTGCTAGCTGAAGCTGTCCCAAGTTTATTGAGAGGTCCGAGCTGGAACATTGTCCATTTAGGAGGGTCTTTTCTAGGCGGAGCATGGACGAAGGAGTGGTGACACGGTATTCTCCCCTAGTTGGTAACGCAGGAGTTGGCTATGGAGCTAGCTACCTGACCAAGGAGTGAGCATTACTGTCGGAACTATAACGGAAGACATGTAAAGCTTGAGATGTCCCCTCCCCTCACTTTTCCTTTTCCAGGGAGGAAACATGATCGGACAGCACAGAGGAAATTAATTTTGTTTTGGGCCGCAGGTCTTTCAATTGACTTTGCGTTGAGATTTTTCTTTTGAACACTTGCGGGCTCATAGGTGTCAACCCTCTGCATGCGGAAGGAGGGAGAGAGAACTCCTTTGTATGAAAATTTTGACTTTGATTTTTTTTTTGAATTTCGTCGAGAAATTCCTTTGGTTTTAATTAGTTCATGTGGCAGAACCCTTGATCTCTCTGAGTTTTTGAATTTCATTGAGAAATTCCTTTGGTTTTGGTTAAACTTTAAGCGACGATATTTTTTCTCTCTTTATTTGGCAGAACTTTATCTAGGCAATCGGCAGTTTACTTCAAATTTAGTCGTTATTTACGTTTATTTCTAGGGTGTTAAGGAAGTTTTGGGTGGATTCCTTCACTATTCTATAAGTTTTTGGTTCGTCTAATTTTTCAGGTTTAAAAATAAAACAAAAAATTAAATAAACAGCATAAATAAAATAAATATAAGATACGCGAACAAGAAGATTCGTGTTTATTTCTTTTGATTTTTTTTTGAAATTATTAATTTTAGTGGTCCAGGGAGGACCGAAATTGTTTTTTCAGGACCTTATTTTTTTTGGTTTATAAGATATCCCGAATAAGGGGGAGTACCTCTGCGTTACAAATTAGACTTTTTTTTGGCAATTTGTTTTTTGAATTTCATTTTCACAAATGACGGAAAGTACAGGAGCTGTTCCAAGGGTTGGAGTGGTGACACGCCAACAGGAACGGGAAGCTGCCGCCATGACATCATCGTTCGCGCTACCCCGTACCCCACCGGGACAGATCCGAAACAACACCCCCATCCCCCCGGAGATCCATGTAGATCATCCCCTGTGGACGGAACCGGACGACCAACAACAAAGGAATGGAGACATTCCGGAATTTCATCCGCGTACCGGCCGTAACACAAATTTGGAACTTCCGAGGAGGATGGAAGACAATGGAACTGGGAGACCAGCTGATAGACCGCGATCGAATAGGACGATGCATTCTGACATCGATACACAGATGGAGATGCTACAGAGACAGATTACAGCAATGGTGAGGGAAGAAATCCGACGCAGTCGAAGCCCTCCACCACCACAGAGATCCCGTCAACCTCAGCTGGCCTCTCGATTACCGGACATGACACAGGAGCGACGGAACTGGCCTGCAGCTCCCCGTTCCATTCCCAGCACCGTAAGCAATCGCTCGCCGGACCAACTCGCTTGGGCAGCGAACGATGCACCCCCACCCTACCACGAAACAGTTCGAGCCCCTACTAGACAGCAGGAACCCCGACAGCAATCCTATAGGCCTCAACCACAACCACGACGATCGACCAGTCCCATTAGGAACTGGCGATTACAGTACGATGGCAACAATAGCAAATTGAGCGTCGAGGAATTCATCTTCCGAGCGGAAACTCTTACCCGGAACACCTTATCGGGAGATTTTGCCACACTAGTCGGAGGGATGCACCAGCTGTTGAGCGGGCCGCTCACTGATTGGTACTGGACATACCTGAGAAGTAATACTACACCCAATTGGGACTCAATCAAGTACGCTTTACGTTCCGATTGGGGTGAACATATGCGAGATGTAGACATCCGGCGAATGATGTATGCACGACGACAGCGACCCGGTGAATCCTTTGCATCCTTCCATCAGGACATGCTGAAATTCTGCAACCAACTGCAAGTTCCTATGGGAGAGCCTGAATTTGTGGATACAGTACGAGCGAATTTACTACCTTACATCCAGGAACAAATCTGTTTACAGCAAACATTCACCATCGCTCAGCTGAGGAGTTTAGTGACCCAGGTTATGGTCACCCGTACAAGGACTCGACCCGGACCGCTGCCGTCGCATCAACGTTCGTATCGGATTGAAGAAGCAATGTACCCGACGACATACGATGAGGAACCTGCGTTCGAGGAAGACGAAGCGACACCACCGGAACCGACCGAGGAACTAAATGCCATCAATCCCAATAGGGATACTTCGAATTGGAAATGCTGGAATTGCGACGCTATTGGACATGGTTACCAAGACTGCCCGCACGAGCCCCAAGGGTATTTTTGCTATGGCTGCGGACAGAAAGACGTCATCAAACCGCGATGTCCCAATTGCACTCGAAAAAACCAACAGCGAGTCGGGAGCAACAACACCAGCCCCCGACACAGGACCCAGCCACGCTAAGTTCTTCGGACGATGTTCCGATGACCCCGGAAAATTCCTCATCGGACTTAAACATACACCTGCAAGACCAAAATAAAATATCAAATACGACTTTACCTGTACTGGACGATCACAACATCTCAATCCTGCAACGTCCAGCACAATCAGAACGTACAAATCCCATCAATAATTCTACTTTCAGCGAACCTCGACGTTTTCCCTTAAAGCCTTATCACCAACGGCTTCAAGAATATAACGCAGCGAGGGAAAGAATCTTTGCGGAGGAAATTCATGTTCCAACGATACCTGGTCTAATGGGAAACAACATCCGTCCCTATAAGCCACGACGTTCGACACTGCGACTCCGGAGATTCTGGAAACGAGTAAAAAGGAACCGACGAATATTAGCCACGGCCTTCACCAAGGTTCCTACCGACATACGCCCTTATGCCGAAGTAAGTATCTTCGGTCAAAAACTTGTTGGACTTTTGGACAGCGGGGCATCAATAAGCATTTTGGGAAAAGGAGCAAAGGACCGTCTTCAACAAGCTAATATTCGTTGGTCACAATATCGATCCGTCATCGAAGTTGCTAATGGAGCCCGACCGGAAGTCCTCGGTCATGCTCACGTCAACATCACATTCAGGGGAGAGACCAAGCCAATTAAACTCTTCATAGTCCCGAGTCTCACACAGGAATTGTATCTGGGAATCGACTTTTGGAGGACTTTCGGCCTGGCCCCCGACGTACTCGGCTTTAACTCGGCATTGGACGTAACACCACCACCCGAGAAAGCTGACAACAACGAACATGTGTTAAGCCTACGGGATCAACAAAGATTAGCACGCGCCAAGGCATTGTTTCCATCATTTTCAGCACGAGGACTGGGAAAGACAAATGTACTCCAACATCAAATTGACGTCGGAGATGCAAAACCGATTAAGCAAAGATTCTATCCCATTTCACCAGCTGTGCAAAAACTAATGGACGCCGAATTGGATCGAATGTTGTCCTTAGGTGTGATCGAGGAGAGCGAGAGCCCCTGGAGTTCACCTGTTGTACTTGTGCGTAAGCCAGGGAAAGTACGTTTATGCTTCGACGCTCGAAAGGTTAATGCGGTGACGAAGAAGGATGCCTACCCCTTACCGCAGATCGACGGCATACTAAGTAGACTTCCCTCGGCGAAATTTATCACCAGTTTAGACCTGAAAGACGCATTTTGGCAGATACCTCTCGATCCTGAGTCGAGAGATAAAACAGCGTTCACCGTACCTGGACGTCCTCTGTATCACTACACAGTTATGCCATTCGGGTTGTGCAACGCACCGCAGACCATGTGTCGATTGATGGATAAAGTGATACCTTATGATTTACGAGAACAGGTACTGGTGTATCTTGATGACTTATTAATTCTTTCGAAAGACTTTGATTCTCACTTGGAACTTCTAGCACGGGTGGCGAACTGTTTGGAGAAAGCGGGTCTCACCATCAACGTGGAAAAGAGTAAATTTTGTTTAAAAGAAACGAAGTACTTGGGTTTCATCATTGGAGAAGATGGAGTCCGGGTTGATCCAAGCAAGGTGCAGGCAATTGTAGAGTACCCTCCGCCGAAGACCGTTCGCCAGGTGCGACGATTTTTAGGAATGGCAGGATGGTATCGAAGATTTATCCCTAATTTCGCCGACCTTTCTGGACCAATCTCGGACACCTTAAAGAAATCAACACAATTCACGTGGAACGAGGAAGCTCAGAAATCGTTTGAAAAATTGAAAACTACGATGACCTCTGCTCCAGTTTTGGTTAGCCCCGACTTCTCCAAGCCTTTCATCATCCAGTGCGATGCCAGTATCCAGGGAGTAGGGGGAGTTCTTTTACAGCTGGACGACGAAGGAAACGAGAGGCCAATTGCGTACGTTTCTCAGAAACTAAACTCGGCACAACGAAACTATTCAGTGACGGAACTTGAATGCCTAGCAGCCATCATCAGCGTGGAGAAGTTCCGGCCTTATGTAGAATTACTACCGTTTAAGATCATCACCGATCATGCGAGCCTGAAATGGCTAATGTCACAGAAAGAATTGAGTGGACGACTAGCGAGATGGAGTTTGCGGCTCCAGCGTTTTGACTTCACCATCGAGCATCGGAAAGGAAGTCTTAACGTCGTTCCTGATGCACTATCCAGGATAGAATGCAACGCCATCACGGAGACAGAGGAAGTTCTTCCTGAGATCGATCTCAGCTCCCCTGCCTTCCAATCGGAATCGTATCTCCAATTGATACAAAATATCGAAATACACGAAGACCGATTGCCCGATCTGATGGTTGTTGACGGATATGTGTACCACAGGACGAAGCCCCGAACCGGTGACCCGATGGTGGACGATGACGCTTGGAAGCTATGGATCCCGGAAGAATTGATCCAAGACACCATAACTCGCGCACACGATCCACCAAACGCAGCTCACGGTGGAATTGGGAAAACGATCGCACGACTTAAACGATACTTCTACTGGCCCGGGATGACTGCTGACATTCGACGCTACGTACTGAGTTGCGACACCTGTAAAGAATGCAAGGCACCGAATACAATTCTAAGACCTCCAATGGGACGACAGGCAGACACTAGCAGGCCATGGCAACGAGTTTGCGTGGATCTGCTTGGACCATATCCCCGATCCACCCGTGGACATGCCTACGTTCTGGTTGCGCTGGACCACCTGACGAAATTCGTTCTTACGAAGCCCCTACGACGAGCCACCACTGCTAGCATCTGCAGATACGTTGAAGAAGAGATCTTTCACCTGATGGGGACTGCCGAGACGATTGTCACCGACAATGGGACGCAGTTCAAAGCAGTCCAATTCAAAAGACTATTGGAACGATATGGAGTCAATCACATGAAGACTGGGTTGTACTCGCCACAGGAGAACCCCTCCGAACGAGTCAACCGTTCGATCCTTGCGGCCCTCAGAGCATATATCAAAGCCGAACACGACAAATGGGACGTACATCTGAGTCTCGTAACCGGCGCTTTGAGGAGTAGCGTACATCAAGCTACAGGATTCGCTCCATATAAGCTGCTATTCGGGCAGCACATGGTCACGCACGGCAGCACCTACAAACTCTTGCGGAGACTAAACTGCCTGAACGAAGATATCGAAGTTGAACAGCCCGAACTCCTGAAGATGATGAGAAGCCAGGCTCGACAGAATCTTGAACGTGCCCATGCCAAGGGAGCAAAAATCTACAATCAACGAGCAAAGGAAGTTAGCTTTTCACCAGGACAGGAAGTTTACCGGCGAAATTTCCAACTAAGCAATGCAGATAAACAGCAAAGTGCGAAATTCTTCCGCAAATTTTTGAAGTGCCGTGTGCGTGCCCGAAAAGGTAACTCCTTATACGAACTGGAGGATCTGCAGGGCAACCGTCTCGGTATGTTCCACGCCAAAGATATCCGGACGTAGAGAGGAGCAAGAATCGTTCAAACTTCCAACTATCTATACCTATCAGCCTTCTTCTACCACCTCTTATTCTCACTTCTATATCTATCACCTAACAGCTTGACGCAGCACTTGAACCACTTGCATGAGTATTCAGAGAAATGCAGCATAGCAAGTCGCAAGCTAAGTCAATATAATAATACATCCTTTTTGTTGTAGATATGGACCCAATGGAATTAAAAGTCGGCCAGACGTACAAATGCAAGGTGAACGACCTGGCGCAGGCGTTGGGAATCCGGGCCAGGTTCACAGTCGTGAACGAAACCGGACCCCGCAACGACAAAACATACACCACCACACTGGAGCTGGGGAGCGAAACTTACACCCGGAGCGGCAAAAGCGTAAAGGACGCACAACAGGCGACGGCGCAACTCGCCATTTGGAAGACGGCCTATCGTTTCCCGACGGCAACTAACCGACGCGAAAGGCCTCGAATGAGGAAACCACGCGCCGTCGCACCCCGACCAATAGCCGCTGTGGGACCCCGAGTCGGTCCCAAGGGAATAGCCGTGGGAGCACCCCGCAGAAGGGCCGATAAGGGGACCCCATCCTCCGAACTGCGAGAGCTGGCAAAAGAGCTGGGAGTGTCCGCACCGACCTACCTCCTGGTGGGGTACCGCATCAGCGGAGACCGATGGGGCGTCACGGCGGGCAACATGTCCTCCGTAGCCACTCACCCCAACCCCTGGATGGCCAAGGAGATGGCAGCTCACCAACTGGTCGAGGCTTTGAGGCGCTAAACGTCCACAATACGTTGAATTTTTTTTTTTCTTTTTTTTTTCTTCTTTTCTTTTTTCTTCCCCCCCCCCCCCCAGGGGAAGGGGCTGTTGAAATTCGTATAAACTTTCCCCCCAAGGAAAACGGGAGGCTGAGTTCTTAATTTTGAAAAATTTTAATTTTGAAATATATATACGTATCAATATGGCAACGCAAACCTTTTTTTTTGGAGTAAATGAAATGACGCCTTCCTTTACACCATAGATTCTCCTTCACTTCCTATCGAAGGACGGACTGTTCAATCGGAACCGCGAGAAAGATGACCTCACATGGAGCCAATTAGCGACAACCACGACAATTAGACGCGCACCATCATCCAGTTGGGACGGAGGGGCCGAAGCTACCTCTCATTAGGGTAGGGGAGGCTCACTCACCTGAAGGGATGACCATATCAGGGCATTTCACTAGCCTCTCATTAGGGCTGGGCGAGCTGAAAGTTCTGAGGCGAGGTCCAGTTAGCTCAGTCAGAGTATGAGAGCTCGGGCGTGGGTCGAGCCACAAATTGGGCACCACCATCACCACACCGACCTTTTCTTCAACTCCCCGGATGCGCAGGCTTCCCGGCGAGCTGACCCTGTTGTGATCGGTGTGACGGAGGAGAACCTTCCTGCACCTGACAGCTGAACCACTGTCAGCTGATTAACAAGTCTACGGGAAAATTTCACGGTCATCGGTGGCTGAATAAGCTAACCTCCCAAATCAGCTACCCACGTGCAGGATTTCTCCTCCGACAGTTGACAACACCGGCATGACAGTCGAGTGAGGGGAAGCAGTCCCAGCTCGGCGGCCATGATCTGGCCGATTCCTATTGGCCCAATGTGGCCTGACTGGTGGCGAACCGGGACTGACATTCCAATTCGAGAATGTTCGATCCAATGCGCATGCGGGAGAGAAGAAGAAAGGCTGATGCGACTGCGTGGGGAAACGGGCACCGGCGAGTCTGGGTAGCGGAGAGTCAGTGCTGGACTTGCGGAATGCACGGTTGTTTTTGAAAGAGAATTACGATCGAATCG
Organism: Leptogaster cylindrica; assembly: GCA_963082835.1. NCBI lineage: Eukaryota > Metazoa > Arthropoda > Insecta > Diptera > Asilidae > Leptogaster > Leptogaster cylindrica. The sequence continues at coordinate 7,952,650 of OY720105.1, read as the reverse complement.
CCGGGGAAAGATTGCAGCCGAAGGCAGTTTTTTAAGTGCAGTGAATTTTATGAAATATTGAAAATTAATTAATATTAAACACAGACTTACAAAATTTAAGTTCCTGAAACCTGTTCACGTAAACAGTTTGTAACAGCTTCACACAAGTGAATTGATTAAACAAAAGTCCAACTACAACCCAAATTTGTTATTTTAGTCGAAAAAAAAAAAAAAAAAAAAAAAAAAAGAAAAAAAAAAAAAATAAACGCAATTAGGTGAATACTATTTGATTATAGTAGAACAGTGGTTTGCGGAGCGAAGAACGTTGAACAGAGTGTCCTGCAGGAAATTCCAAAGTACTATTGTTCCAATTGTTGTTTTGCATCGTCGAAACAATATGTTATTATAAAAAGAAAAAAATAAAAGAAAAAAAAAACAGTGCGATAGTTTCACCCTGAGGGAGAGCAAGGAAGGAAGAGGAAATTCCTGAAGGGAAGCGCCACCGCGAGGACCAGCAAGCAGCCCCTCTTTCTTTTTGGCCCCAAACCCCCCCCCATCGGAGTCAACGAGGGAAAACCGGCAAGTCCTCCTCTATTTATCTAATTTCAGTAGTTGCTTTTTGTAGAATAGTTTCTCAAATTTTCTTGCTCCTCCTAGAGTTTGAGTCGCTTCCTCTGTTTAGTCAAGCTAGTTGTTATCTCTATATATATGTGCATATCTGATCATAATTGAATTCCGGAATCAATAAGTGACGCTGTAAATTAACTGTACAAGCAATTGTGAGTGAAGTGGTGACACTTGCGGTGCGCCAAACTCCCCCCGCGAATGGGTGATCTGGCGTGATCCGCCTACAAGACCCCATCCCCAGACGCGGTCAAGGGATCAATCTCCCCCCAAATTGGCGACGACAAATTTTCCTTAAAGTGCACGATAATTTTCACACGAAATGCGTAACGACGAAATGTGATCACACTTCGGCCCCTTACGTTTTAAATTAGTTTTGTCAATAACTTTTCTGCGACGTCGAATTCGGAGGCAATTAAGCGTGTTTGCTTGGGAGGAGATGTAAGCGGCTGAGTCCGCCCTTCACATTTTGATAGTCTTTTTGAGCACTGATGATGTAAAGGAGGAGTTTTTTTTTGGTATTTCAAGGTAGAGATATAGGGTGTAAAAACGTGAATTATCTTTTGTAAAAATAAAGGAGGACAATATGGAGTAAAAGTCTGTTTTTGAGTTTCTCTCTCCCCTCTTGTTGCCGCATGCCTATATAAACTTTAATTTTCAGAGGGGGTTGACACCAATAGGATTCCCTTCCCAGTTAGGGACATGGGAGGGAATAGAGGGAGGTTAGGGGCAGTCCAAGGGGACATCAACATCTTCGTCCCCCCTCAGTGCAGGTAGGTCCGACCATGTTTTCCCCCGTCGTCGTCATTTTTTTTTCAGGTACCCCCGTCGCGAACCTCGGTGGTTCGTTCCCATATAGCACGAGACCCTTCGTTATGCGGGTCAAGACCCTGGTCGGCGCGGACGTTTTTGGGCCAACCCCCCCACACCTACCGCCATGCTAGCCGTCAAGCTCGTGCGCGTCCCATTGCCGACAGGGGGAAGCTCTTTAGCCGGGCGCTTCCTGGCAACAGCTGTCTTGACGGGACTGTCATCTGGCGGCCGTAAGGAACAGCCTCCAGGTGCTAGTCCCTGCCTGCTCATTAGCGCAGGCACCAACAGCATGTTGCAAAATATGCATGCTACAATCATAACAACATTTATTTGAAATACATACATTGTTATTAACTTACATTTCTTTATTATTATATTTAATTAATTTACGCATTTATTTGGAATCAATTAAAATAAATACTGTAAATAATAAAAATCTTCTTTTTGCCAAGGAAAAAGTCAAAATTTTTAATGCAAGCCTAGCAGAAAAAATGGAAAGGAAGGAAGCGCCTGAAATTTTTATTTAAAAAAATTAACTTGTTGCACCTAAAAGTATTTTTTACCATTTTTTTAAAAATAATTTTTTAATTAGAATGCTATGAACCTTTTTACATTGCAAAATTGAAAAAAAAATGTTTTTTTTATATAGATTAATTTTATTTGTTATAATAAATAGTACAGTAGGACAGTATCAAATATAATATTTGGTAGCGCAATTTGCTCTCTCTCTAGTTTTGTTGTTTCATTCTAAATTTCAACTTCTCGCCGATTCGAGACAAATCGTGTCGGCTGGCTGAAAATGCAAGCTAGCGAGCAAGACAGAGTTCCTCAGGCGCCGCCAGTGCTGCCAGAAAATTTTGTAATAAATTATTTTTGTTCAAGCTTGTCTACCGTGTATAATATAATAAACCGAAACTACTATTCATGCATGAACTAACATCATTGCACTAATTACCGATTTATTGTCTGGCCAATTCGGTAATGCATTCCTACCGTATGACATTTTTGTTTTGAACCATGTAAATACGGTAATAATTACCGTGCCTCTGGCAACAGTGGAGCTTACAGTTTTCACGAATCTCATTAGCTGAATATAATCGCTCTAACAACACACAACACCTCGATTTTCGTTCGTTCTTTTGTTGATCGCAGAGAAGTTGTAGAGATTAGTCGCTCAATGATATTAGAAGTTCCGAAAAGCGGAACCTGTTAAAAACACGGGGGTACAGAGAGGTGCACATAATAAACACATTGTTGTTCTAAGAAACTTGATGAATTTAATTTAGAATTATTGGTCGGTTAATGAAAAAGTTCTTTTGAAGATGAGTGCATGGAGGAATCGATAATTGAACCTATACTTGTGTTGGTTTGCTCCCCAAGGAATGGAGTCTGTTGCATTCGTGTGTCAAAAGTGATAGCATTTGGATAACTGTGCGTGAATGTTGGTAAAAATTAGTTCGATTTTATTGCTGTCGGATCGGTTGAAAAGGATTACTTCATCATCGTTTGGTGCATTAAGACGCCTCCAAGCTATTACTTCTGTATCCTCTAAGTTTCCTCACAGTAAATGCAATTATTTCGATGGTGAACTAAGCAAATTCTGGATGCGAGAATTTTTTGTTGCCAGTTCTAGATGTTCACACGTCCAATACATCGCAAGTAATTTCCAGCTGGCTGCAAATGCCTGTTCCCACTTTGTGTAGCTTAGTAGTGGTGATGGTGTCTGAATTCTCGGTACACAACTGAAGTCGAGGAAAGCGGAAAGAAGAAGATTCTTGTTTTCAACAACAAAAACAAAATCTTTGTGGGAAAAAGTGTTAAGATTTGTGTAAAAAAGTTAGAAAAATGGTGCAATGATCGAAATTCGCAAGATTTCCTGTATCAGTTTGTGATATATAATCGGAATTCAATATCGTTCGTGTCTGGAGGTGCCAATCTTTCGACCACGACCTCGTTTCCAGGTGTACGTTAGGATAAGATGTCAGCAAAATGTGGATTACTAATATTTCTGGTCCCGATAATTTCTTACATCGCAAATGGTAAGTGACGAATGCTTTACACTGATATTTCACAATGAAATGCAATTAGGAAAACAGTTGTGCATGGTCGACTTTAGTTGCTGTTTTTCAGTTGACAGCTCGTGCGTGATTTGGTATCGATTTTGCTACCTCAGAAAGGTTGAACAGAGGAGAAATCTGAGGGTTCAATAAACGGGTTTAACCCGCTCTAACTGTACATAAATAAAACGAGAATCTTGCACCAAACCATTGACCGAGTTCACATGCATTTTGTAGCTCCGGATTATAATATTTCGGTTGCTCAAATAGCCAAATGGGATACAGATTCCGATTTCAGTGGAGATACTTCCGGCAAAGAGTTTCTTGTTGTGTAAACATGGACCCTGCATCTCTGGAGCATGAACTTAGAATCAGCTCAAATACCGTGCATTCCCTACGTTATATGTAAATCCTGTATTAATTGGTTAAAGAATTTCTAGCAAATCTACTAAGCCTTCTGACCTTGTGGATCCTCGTTCAAGATTTTTCTGTAAATGAATCATCCATTAACAAATTTCTAAGTCGCTTCTTGAACGACGTCGTTGTGGAAAAATTTTTTAAGGATTCTTGGATTCCTGTTTTTAGGAAAGCAATCTAGTAAAATAAAATATTTGGTTTCTTTGGATATTGAATTTTATTTTTGTTTGAATTAAATTATTTGTTTTGCATTAAAAATGCAATAGGAAAGGGTTGCAAATTTTCAATAAATTTTAATTGTAATGCTGCGAAAAACGATTGCAGCACGTGATCGGTGTAAAAACAATAAAAGTGTTTTCCTTGTTGCTCCATAATTAGTGGAGACCCAGAAAAAAATTTGCAACGTCTCTTCAGTCGGCAGGAGTGAGTCACGATCTTCCCCAAGGGTCGCATTATCACTATCATAAATGTGCGAAGTCGCGAACATGTTCGATCGTGTCGCGCGAGTTTCATCAGATTCTCAACTTTGGTTCGTCGTTGGGGAAGTGTGATCCGCCATCACTGCTGGAGCGGAAGGTGGGTGCGTCGAAAAATTATTGAGACCTCCGCTGCGCAGCGTCTTCTTTGCCGAAGTGTTTTCCAGTAATGCTCTGGGCAAAAAGAAGGGGTCAACAACTTTCCCTGTTCGAGCGAACAAGTGCTGCGATGAGTCATGTGGTAGCCACCAAATGACCAAACTCCAAAGCTGCAAGTGGCCATAGATTTGTCCTTGCATCGTCAACTGCTGACCGCTTCGGTCAATGTGGCCGCGAGAGCGAGCAGTCGACGATTAATCATGGGTTGAGTCAGTTCAAGACTCCGAACGATTGTTACTGATTTTTTTTTTTTTTTTTTTTTGTGTTAGAGTGAGACCAGCTCGGGTAACACCAGATGAGCTGATATCCGTCTCAAATTCCCCGGAAACTTGTCACAGCCTCATTTACTTTAATATTTGCATTTCCAATCACTGGACACATGTGTACAACAGTGATTAAGGTAATCAGATCTACCCTGAGAACAGGAAATCAACCCCTCATTTCAGATTTGGAATTTAAGACATCGGCACCATGTTTGATATTTCGCATCTGCAGCATTGAAACGGCTAAAATATCAAACATTTTGTGAATGAAAGTATGTAATTCAATTTGAGAATATACAATTTCTCAATACTCTGAAAAACAGTTTTGTTCCAAACTTCTAATGCAACGAAGAAAGTTGTTCTTTTAGGAAGATGAGGTAAAACAATTGTAATCAATTCAGGTGACTTTATTCAGATGCTCCTTAAAGTTAGAAAAGTCAAAAGTTTTCTTTAAAAATAATTTGCAGACATTGCAAACTGATGGTCCTTTTAAAAAATGAATAATACTGGCAAAGTAGAAGTTTAAAATAAATGTTATTCAGTAATTTTTGTTTGGACGAAAAACAGATACATACTTTTAAATATGCTAATATAATGATGCTGAGAGCATCAGAGAACAGTTGAGCCGCGAGTGCGGTTGTGTGTTCGCCGGTAAATATTCCATAAAACTTTACGACACGATGTTGCGGCGGACATTGGTGCAGTAATGAAACTCGCATATTACGTCCATAATTTGGTGCACGATGACGGCAGATAACACAGCGGAAACCAATTTCATGCCTAAAGAGAATTTTATAAATAAAAAATGCATTCACTGACGAAACAGTTTCACAAACAACACGGGGAAGTGCTCCCAGCCGCCCCCGTCATTCCAACTGATCTGGGGCTTGGGTCTTGCACAGGTTCAGCGGATGTGATCCACACAGGGGTGTAGATTTCAGGAAGACTTATTTATTTATTCAAGCTTAATACAAGCCATAATAATAATAACAATAAAACAATAAAAATAAAACAATAGACCGTAAAACTACAAAAACAAAAACATAACAACAACGGATCAAAACATATAAAAAAAAAATAGGCAAAAAAGGGGAAAGAAACAGGACCACTAAGGAGATGGGCGAAAGAGGAGTTTTTTAAGGGATGGATAACTCAGGTGAAGGTCAAATGACGGACATGAGTTAACCTTACGTAGCATCCTAGTTAAGGGTTCTGACAGACCGTAATTCGTGCGACGGAAATGGGGACGAAAAAGTGACACAGATCGAAGATTCCGGGGATTGGAATTAAAAGAGACTTGCTGCAGGAGCACAGGACAATCAATATTGCCAGACAACAGCTGAAAAATAAAAAGAATGTCCGCAGCATCACGACGCAAGCTCAAAGACTGAAGGTCAATCAGCCTCAGACGATCCTCATAAGGGGGAAGGTACAACGGGTTCGACCAATGAAGGGTGCGTAAGGCGAAACGAAGGAACCTACGCTGTACCGACTCAATTCGCTTAATATGAGTTACCTGAGTAGGGCACCAAGCCTGACTGGCATACTCAAGCAAAGGACGAACAAGGGAACAGTAAAGGGATTTGAGAACGTAAGGATTACGGAATTCCTTTGACCACCGCTTTACAAAGCCAAGAGAAGAATTTGCCCTAGCAATCGTATTATCAATATGAGATCGGAAACTAAGTTCCCGGTCACAGATGACACCAAGGTCACAGAAAGAGGTGACACAAGGAATAGGCTGACCAGACAAGAAATAGGATCTGGAAAAAGTAGCGGAGCGCTTCCGAGAGTAAGTGATAAATTGACACTTAGAGACATTGAGCTCAAGGAAGTTGTGATCGCACCAGGTACAAAAACTGTCTAAGTCCGATTGGAGGCGGGAGGAATCAGAAGGAGAATCGATGCGCCCAGAAATCTTCATATCATCAGCATATATGGAAAGATGAGAATGTTTGATGAAACATTCTACATCATTGATGGTCAGAATGAAAATCAAGGGACCAAGATGACTGCCCTGAGGAACACCGGACAAAGCAACATAAGGAGAGGAGGTAGCAGAGCCAAAAAGGACTCTATACTGACGAAGATGAAGGTAAGATTGAAGCCAAGAGAGAAACCGAGGTGGGAAACCAAGGCAGCTAAGCTTAAGTAAAATAATTTTATGGGAAATCTTATCAAAAGCCTTGCTGAAGTCGGTAGCAACGACATCGACTTCAAGACCATTTTCAAGATCACATATAGTCCTCGAGAGAAACTCAACAAGGTTAGACGTGGTAGATCTACCTTTAATGAATCCATGCTGAGATTGGGAAATCATGGATTTACTGTGAAAGGACATAGACCCATACACAATTTTCTCGAAAAGCTTGGGAATACAGGAGAGCTTAGCAATAGGCCTGTAATTGCAAATGTCATTTCGAGAGCCCTTTTTGTGAATAGGAATAATATAGGATTCTTTCCATCGGGAAGGAAAACTACCTTGAAAAAGAGAGAGTTGAAAGATTGAGGCGAGGGGAGCAACCAAATGAGAGGCGCATTTTTTTTGCGAGCATTCTATTAAAACTTTGATCATTGAATCTGATTTGAATGTTTTATAAGAGTAAGACCAAAGGGAAACAGAGTGGGGGACATGACCGCCGGTGTGCACTGAATACTTCAATGGAGCGATGAGGATTTCAAGTTAATGTTTGAGAAGTTATAGTTACTGTGAGTAAAAAGTTGCAGCTTCAAAATGAAGCGCTTTCATCTTAGAATGCTGAATGCAAATTCTGATGTGGCATCTCACTTGGAATTGGCTGCTCTCCTACATCAATACAAGCGGTCCGTGAAATTGCAGCAATTTAAAGAACACTTCTGAAGATGAAATATCCTGCGTTTTCTACTTTACTTGATTCCCTTTACATACAACATCATTTGAGCGGCATTTAATTATGCAAGGCAGTTAAAAATGCAACTCAATGTTGTGCATTCAAATCTTTCCATGTACTCGTCCTGCACAGGCTGAGCCTTTTCCGGGAAATTGCTAGGAGTAGTGCTTTCTTGAGGAAAGCATTGGTTTCTTCTTTGTCCTTTGACTCTCATTTAGAATTGCTACAAGCAGAGCTTTTGAAAATGCCTTGCAATGGAAGCATTTCTAGTTTTGTCGCACAGAGCGGGAATCGGGCAAGATGGAAAGTAAATTAATGAATAATACGAATTACAATAAATCTGCAATCACAAATGGTAAAAACTTTAGAATTTTAGAATAAATAACTTTAAGTGACATTAATTTTTTTTAATGCAATTCAATAAGATATTCCATTCCAAGTATCCAAATCGAAATAATCGAATTTATCGAATTATCGAGAATAACATAGTAAAAATTCTTAGTGTTTTATGTTTTCTTATTTATACCTAATTACCTACGTACCTAAATAGTTAAAGAACTGGAAAATCGGTTAATGTTCCATTTAAAATATCTCCAAAAACCAGTTATTCTACCATATTCTACCGCCTCCGACATAATCCGAGCAAACATTTTCGAAATTCCATAAAATATGCATTCAAGTAAAGTCCCCGTGAGAAATTCAATAATTGCCATAAATATTTTATCAGTGAGCCAACGATTCATTTATGATGAACCACGTGGTGGTGATTCAGTTATAAGTGTTATAACGGTACTTATATTGCGTCATCAGCCAGTACCAACATTCAGATTCCTTCTTGCATGGAGAGGACAAGTATTTATGGTGGCTTTTGTATGCAGAACAACACGTACTCACAGGGTGGTGGCGAGAGGGAAACATTTCTGGCACAAACCAAAGCCCGCACTGATTTATTATGATTTCAACAAAAGCACTTTATTCCATGCATTAGTTATTGGATAATTTTCATTCCAAATATTTGATGATTTCGCCCTGGTTTTTTATGGAATCGCTAATTGGTCTCTGAGGGCCTCACTTTCGATGCCAATGTCAAATTTCAATTCCATTCTGCCTTGAATTGGTGAAATTACAGTGAAAGCGGCAAAATGCTGGTTTTGATTTACCGTTTGCGATAAATGCTCCTTTATAACATATGGAGGAACGAGGAAAACCAAACCAAAACGTAAATTGTCTTCGTGTTCCGTCGACATCGGAGTTCAACACAAACCATCTTCCAACTTATTGCTGCTGAAGAGGCAATTATCATTACTTTATTTCCTTCCACTTTCGAAGCGATTACTTTAATGCGACACATGACCTGATTACTTTGCGGCCGCCAGCATCATTCTGGTTGAAGGATTCACAATGGAGAATCATTTCCTTTCTTTGCAGCATTTTTTTTTTCATTATTTCTCTAACTACCAAAAAAAATATTTTGTTGCTGGATTAACAATTAAAAATTACCTATTTAATTTTTTTTTATAATCACAATAGGTAATTGTTCACAACTCACGAAATTATGATATTTATCCATAGTGTTGGTCATAATGATATTTTTTTCAATATAAGATTCCATTTTTGCTAAAACTTTTTGCACGCATCATTTCTTCAAGGTTGTTGAATGATCACTCTTTCGTCATTGTTTTAATTGGCATTGTCACGGTTAGACCTTACTTAAGCTTGATTGATTACAAACTCCAGAGTTGCACAATACGTGAAGTTTCAATTCATTGCTACTTGCTTCTCGAAAATTCAATCACACCGTGAAATGATTTCAATTGTTTCTTAATCAAATTGAATGGAGGGAAATGTGTTTCCACACAATTTAAATTCAATCTTACGCTCATGAAATACACACTAAATTTACTTTCATTTCATAAAAATAAAAGATGAAATTCATCCTTTCCAATCTCTTAAATTTTTTTTTTAAATTATCACTTTCAAGATGATTTATTTGAAATTTGTATTTTCTGCGCAGAAAATTTGTATTTGCTCTTATCTGAGCCTTTCTAATCTACATTTTGGTTAGTGATTTTTTAGAGTAGTGTTTTTAGTTTGTATTTACCAAAGGTTTCACGAAAATACCAGAAATTCGTTTTTATGCGTTCCAAAGTTTACAAAAGGGGAAACTAGAAAATGTTTTATCTTTTGATAAGTCATGTTTTTTAGTGGCTAATTGCACAAAAGGTCAAACAGTTTGCAGTTCCTATCTGAAATGAAATGAGCACTTGGTCCGCATGGATGAGTCCAGTTACTTGCTGGGTGCTGTCCAGTGGATGAAAGTGATGCCATAATTGCTTTCGATGGTTAAGTGAAATCGACAGTTTCTAGTGCATGACACTAAACAATCGTATCGCATCAACTTTGTAAACTTCATTAGGCAAAATTCCAGAGAGTTTTCAAACAAAGAAAAACAAAAACAATCGTAGCAAAATTCTGGATATAATTATTCTAATGAATTTGTTTTCCTCTTTCAGGTTACGCAAGAGATATCTCTGGAGCTGAGACAGGTACGTTGTGAATATTGTGCATGTCTCCCCTTTTTATTTTAGTCATAGAACATTATTGTAGCAGCTGAAAAAAAATCATACATTTTTTTTATGAGGAAAAGGAAAGCGTACAGAAACGTTTTTGATACTCTAACCCCCGTTGTTATAAGATTATGTGTCCCCAGTCGCTTTGATATGTATTGTTACGTGAGTTTCTATATCAACCGTATGAAGACAACATTCTTTTTTATTATCTTTTCAATCCCCATATTGAGTTCAGTCATAAGAAGGTTATGTTGCCGTAACAGGACCACATGTGTACCTGTTTCCAATCATAATAAGAAGTGCGCCCGCCCCTAGAGCGAAAGCTGCTGTTATTGTAATAAATAAATATGTGCAATTGCGCAGTACATTCCCTATCACTTTTACAAAAATCATCTTAGTGCCAATTACCTCATCCTTTCCACTTCAAGATGAATGATGTTCGCCTGAAGTTATTTCTTTCCAATAAGTAGATATAATTCACCGAAAATTAAATATATTTTTTTCAAATTCCGAAAATTATAATGCCAATTTATTAATTTTGTAGATCTTTAATTTCAAGCTATAAAAGGTCTTTTTGTTCAAATCCTCTGAATCTATCGAGATATTTTTCCGCAACGCGCAACCCTAATGTTTTTCTTGTTTAAATAGTTAAATTTATTTTAATGGAATAAAGCTAATAGTTCGGTTCAACTAATAATATAGTTAAATTAAAAAGATCTTTTATAATTGATGCGTTGTTTACGCTCACTAATTAAATTGTTGCACAAACTTGATTGCAAAAGTTCTATCATCAAAGTTCTATCATATTCGTGGACAAACTTTTTGTTAAATTGGATTATTTATTTCAAGTGCCAAGAACTTTCTGCCTGGAAACAATTAATCACGATTATCCCTAATTTCCACCGCCAACTTCAAGGTAGCACTGAAGCTTGTTCACAATGGCTTAATCAATCTTTCTAACATTGAAGGCAAAGCGTTTCTGAAGGTCTGAGTGGCAGTCTCGACATCAATTTTGTATTGTACTTGCACCAAGTACTATTTTTCCAGAGACTTCATCTTCTGAATGGATTTCAGATGCAAGGAATTGCAATGAATAAAAGTAGCTAAATAAAAACATTGCTGTAATTAGTTTTTTTTTTATTTTGTTGCTCAAAAGTGGAAAACTACTATCGTACGAATTTCAGGTATGTTAAATTGAAGTAATGTCAGGTGTCTATTTATTTTTTTATACTGAAAATCGGTTAAATCTCCATTTGCAGTCAATTAAACAGCTAAAGTGATCACAGGGAATTTTCCCCCTGCTAGATGAGTGGAATTATAGGTACGCCTTTGGGGTCGTTCACATACTACGGCTCACTGACCACATAAAATTATTCGAGGTAGATAACATGACCCGGAAAACGTTTTGCCTCAATGGATCTTGTAACCCTTTTTCCTTAAATCTCAAATTCGTGAGTGTTAAAATTCATGCAGAACTCACCTCAGGTACCAGTAGAAGTTGGATCCTCGTTCCATTAATCCGATATGCACCCGACACTCCCCTTTGCCCCTCTGCCACTGTCGGCTATTTGCTCACGGCACTATGAAGTGAAAATTTGCTCAACACACGGCTATCATAGCAAAATTCTGATGATGACTACAAAGTAAATTTGACTCAACTGAGGGTGAAATTCGATTAAAGTGCATCAATTTCTGCCGCCCAGAAAGGTGAAACTCAACAAATTAATTCTTGTTGAGCGCAAGTTTTGAATTAGCTGTTGAAGCAATAAATCCAATCGATGTCAATTAACGATTAGTAAGCAGTGACGAGTCCGCGCTCCCAATAATTAATCGAACTTACTCTTTTCAGCGGCAAAATCCCCGGCACTTATTCATTGCACATAAATGCAATTACTAGCGTAATTTGTATTTAATTGTTTGTTGTATAATTACGTAACACTTCGCACTTGGCTATATAAGTAATTATGTGTAAAAGATAAGATTTCTATCGCCAATAAGATTTTTTTTTTGAATGTTTAATGCACAGGAAAAGCTTCTCTTCACAAAGAGGACTTAAGAATGAGTGTTAAAAGCCAAATTTGTATTTTTAACTCAGAAATTTTTGTAATTTAATAAAAAATACTTTTAAACATTTTGTTATTGATACCCAACCGAGATAAAAAGGAAAGGTAAAAGTAACTTCATGTTTTTGCATCTTCACTTTTAAATTCTAGACTTTTTCAAGATCGTATCCACTGCAAAAACTGTCTTCATTAGTAGTCCTCCTCCTGTTAAAATAAGAGCTTATGTCCTTGTCTGCCTCTCACTGCTCAAAAATTTGCAAAGTTGCAAAATTCAAGAAGTGGGAAAAATATCAGTTTTTTCTCAGGTTAAATGTTCACTTGAGATGAATTTTTATGTGATTTAGATTCGGGGGAATTTCATTACTCCTTTAACATTCAACAAGGACTTACTTTCAGGCAACTTTTTTGCCGTCGCTTACCACAAATTCTCAAAAACGAAGAATCGTTATCGAAATGCGAAACCCTCTTAAGGGTTTGTATTATATTATAATAAGTCAAATTTCAACTTTTCCCAAAATGTGTAGGCATTTGATCCAGGATTTCGATACTGACAATTTTTCAGAAAATAATCATTTTGAAAAATAAAATAGACGGCTTAACCCTTAACTGCTACCCTGGGGTCAGATTTGACCCCCCGAGAAATTATTCGGGTGATATCGGCACAATGACACGACCACCGCTGTTGCGCTCGTGGCTAACTGCAGTCGTGCTTATGCCTGTCGAAGTGTTGGACGTGACTGGATAATAGCTCCACACAATCGAGGCATATCTTGTGGTTGGGGTCAAAAACGACCCCACGATAGTATTCGCGAGACTTTTTATTTTTACTGATTGCTGATTAAAATGGCAAGTTACGATACAATAACCGTTGATGGTCGTGTAATGGACTCTGAACAGGTGCTTGAGTACCTGAAACAATTGGATGACGAATTAGAAGAAACAGAATCAGCCGCCGAAGATGATGTAATACATGAAGACGATGATGGCATGAGTAGTGGAGAGAGCGAGCATAGTGATCATGATACGGATTCAAACATTTCTGAATCTGAGAGTGAAGATAATAATGACGCAGGGAGCCAAAATTTAAACTACTATTATGGCAAGAATAAATTCAAGTGGTCAAAAAATCCAAGAACTCAGTCTCGCCACATACACAAAAGAACACCCTAGAAACATGAACGCCAGTTTTTTTATTATGTGTAAAACAACATTTCTATTTTTTTTAGGTATCAACTCAAGTGTCCTAAAGAAGACTTGTAAATAAATTTGGGCTGATGGACTTTCGTTTTCTTACAAAAAAAAAAAAATAAGTTCCTTAAGTTTTTATTTTCATTATATATGTATGAATTGTGAAAAATTTGCGAAAATTTTGTAATTTTTTATATTTTGGCACAATATATTTTTTTCTTATTACATAACCATCTCAGTTATTTGTAAAAAAAAAACCGTTACTTATCCAGATAAAGTTTGTACTTAAATTCTATCTTAGAAAATCGGGGTCGTAGATGACCCCACGATAGCAGTTACGAAACGTAAAAATACCATAGCAGTTGAGGGTTAACATTTTATATTGTTAGACATTAATGTGAAGGAATTGAATTGTTTTTATTTTTAAACATATTATTGAACAGAGAAAATAAAATATTAAAATGGTCATGACAGAAATACATCCAGCGAGAGCAGTGAAAATTAGAAAAAATACAATCAACAACCAATTTGGAATTCTGGTGCAGAAAATAAGCAAAGTAAAATTATTAATGTCACTGAATATAATCCATTACGAAGTAAAAAAAATGCCGTCCCCTTGTCTCTTGCTTTACCCTGCCGACCTTGCTATTGAAAAAAATCTGAAATTTTGGATTAAACAACCAAATTTATCATTTTTTATTTCTGGTGTGGTTCACAGTTATTGTTTGTTGCTCTGGTTTTCTAATTCGCATAGTTTTCTCATGCTTTGTAGTAATTTATTTTTATCAATGTTTACGGCAAATTTGTTATCCCGGTCTCATCTAAAGGTTAAATGTTGAAAAAAAGGATTACTTAAACTTTGTGCATTTTTTTTCGTAAGTTAAAAGAATTAAAATCTCAAAGAACAGAACAAATATTCATTACTCCTCTTCCGCACGAAGGAATTACTGCAGTCATTACCGTTTTCATTGCTAGTAATTTCATTCTCATACCGGAAGGACTTTTCTAGAAAAACCAGTAAAGAATTTCGAATGATAGTGGTTCTTGCTATGTTTAAACTTTACCCAAAAACTTTTCCCTGAAATTATGAAATTTATGACAATTATGAGACTCTATTTGTTGAAGAGAATTGAGAATAAAAGTTTTAAAAAGACCCCTCTGGTGGTCCCATTACGGCATCGTTTTGCAGGGAGAGGACTAGGAGTCCTTGTATATCCTGTTTCCGTTACAATTGAAGCAAATGACACGGCAAATTTTGTCGGAATTCGTTTCAACAAAATATACAATAAATCTTCTAAACGTTCATTTTCCAGTTTTTTCAAATATTTACATTAATTAAACTAATCTGAAGTTTTAAATGTTATTGTTACAGAATGTGGTTGTACACTTAAGATTGGAACTTTTTAACTGAGTACAAGGAAATTAAAAGTTTAAAACAGCTTTAAATGAATATTATTATTAATGCAAATAATTTCATTTTCTTTATTGAACAGAACATAAAAAAGGAGGAAAATAATTTTTGCACAAAAACCTTTTGAAAATTACTTTAAAAATTCAATCACGATTAATAAGCTGTTTGATATAGTTTGAACTTCGAACTTTTAGTGAAAATTTCTCGGCAATCTTGACTCAGAAATTATGAAAAGGTGCGAATTTGACGGTAAAGAAATTTTTTTAAAAGGATTACCATACTCGACAGCAGGAAAGTCTGCATATCCGTGAAGTAGAACGAACGGGGAATAAAAAGTTATTTTAACATTTGAAATGATTTTAAATTTAATAAAACTGACCGACAAACAATCCACATGAACCAAAGAGGAATAGGTACGAGTACGTACGTCGTACAGTTTTCCCATTTCATGAACGTCAGCAATTTTACGCTATTTGAGTGTTTGGCTGTTTGCTCCCATCTGGGGATCGTGTGGTGGGAAAAAGTGGAAGAGAGTCGACACCAAAATAAATGTAATTACGTAAACTGAATTTGTAGCAAATTTGATCGTGGCCATGGGGGCTTCTTCATTTACCGTTTGAAGTGCAATGAGTCTCAAAAGAACCCATTAAAGTGTTACGCTCTTCACTTTGTGTGCCTTTCTTATCCAATCTTCAGATTTATCTTCAACACTTTGACGTCAAATTGGAATTCTTACGCTTATCAGGAACCTTTCAACTGTTCACAAATACTCCCTTTTCTTGTTTATATAATTCAAAAAGCCCCCCAGTTTGTTTCCCCCGTAACCTTTCGAATGCACTCGATTGCTCTCCCCAGGTGGCAGTTTAACTCGTTCACCCTTTGCTGTTTCCCAATAAGATCAGCGATAACAAATTAAATTTAAAGTACATTGTAGTTTCGAAGTAAAGTACAGGACTTTGTGTGCTTGCTCACTGCCCAGAGTACAGGACTCCAAACGGATTATATTCGCTTTTTAGAATTACCATTCGGCCTGGGAAATAGGAGAAGTTTGCTCTCCCCCGTTTAACCCTTTGATGTTTATGCGTGCACACTGGGGTCTGGGGTGGTTGTCTGGTTAATTTTATCGGGCTTTTCGAGCATAAATTCAAAATTGTCGATAAAAAAAATACTGTAAAAACAAACTAAAGTGGATTTTCAATTGGTAAATTGAGTGCTTCAAAAAATTCACAGACAGTTTGGTTGAAAAAATACAGTTATGTATGTAAATCAAAGTTTCCAGACAGAATTCATTTCGTATTTCAAAATTAAACTGAACTATAAAAAAGGACGAAGATGAGTTATGTAATTTTACAAGTGAACATTGTTAATTTGTACTAAACAACATTTGTAGGTTGCTCTCTTATAACATCGTGTTTTGTGGCACTCTGTTATATGTAGGTACATATCAACATATGAGACTAAAATCAGTATAAAAGCGATGGTTATGTTGAAAAATCGTATGATCAGAAGAAATATTTGTATAAATCCATACAAACCACTTAATGTATTTAAAACAAAACTAAAACAAACAAAATAGAACAAATTAGTTGAATAGATTTTTCCAATTTTCTGATGGTGTGAGAGAGAAACAGTTTCGATTCTGCTCGTGGCCTACGAAGGTTTGCACAAATTAAAAAACATGTTGTAGGAGGCTGACCTATACACTATACAGTATACAGTGTACACTGTACACCTGTGCACTGCCTATTTTCATCGTCTACCATTGAAGCCAATACTATTATGTATTTACGCAATCCTATTTCAAAGAATTCTTGCTACGTGTTCAATGACTCTTTTGTGGTGAAACATGCAAACCCGATAACGCGCTCATTGTTTTCAAAGCTGCCAATATGCCAAATTGCTTCCGCTGAAATCCTGCTCGTATGCGATTTTTACGGTCTTCTGCGTACATTTGAAGAAGTCAAGGTGATTGTCGACGGTCAATGACTGTCTCATAACCACCATCGATCATTGCGCTCACCAGGGCGAGTCACTCTGGCTCATTATGTGGCGACTCCGGTTTCATTATCAAAATTCGCTTCGGTGGTCTCTTGTATGCTTTGATGATTACTAATTGTCAAAGGTTTTGAAGAACAGGAAGGATGTAAGTAAATATGGTCAAAGGCGCATTGTCCTTCTGTTGAGGTCATTCAATTCATTAATCAATTATTTTATACACGAAAATATTGTGATGCCGTCTTTGTTCGGTATATTTATTAAATTCAAAAACATTTTCGCATTTTGTATTACTGCCACAGCTGTGATTATGTCAAGGCTGAATATCCTCCTCGGCCTACATCAATAAATTTGTCCCACCCCCTTGTGGCTCTCGTTAATTTAGGGCTTAGGCGAACATTTCGTCGAGCTTTTCGCCCACTGTCGAACGTCGTATATTTTTTCGGGCAGCAAAAGTACATTGCAAACACTTGCCTCACCTTCCAGTACTCATGCATGTATCTCAGCATTTCATTACTTGACACAGTTGAGAATATGCTCAAGTTTTCTTCTTTATTGCTGCGCAATTTTTCGAAAAGTGTTCCAAATCGACACCACACGTCGTATAGTGTTACCCGAGCCTGGATATACACTACACGTATTATTCAACTTATAACTCTCAGTCAGGATACATATCCATAGCTCGTCCATAGAGATTCCCTTACAGAAACAATCCCCCATTTTCCCCATTTTTGAAAGCTTTGCCAACTCCACATGAGAGGACAAACAAAAGAATTGAAAGTGAAAATGTGTCAAGAGGCTTTGTGAATACTTAAGCTCTTCGTAAAATCTTTTTATTTGTTCCTTTTTCCCTTTTTTGTTTTTGAAAATATTTTTATTTTGTTGCGCCCGGGCTCCAAAGCAGTTTACCATATGCACTTGAACTGCCTCCAAGTCGCTTCTTTAGAAATATCTATGCAGATTCACGATTCTGCCATTAAATCGCGAACTGTTTTAATTATGCTCTGGTGATTTGGGTCGTTTCCCGGAATCGTTTTTAAGACTCAAACAGTTAAGGTCACATCAGGATGGAACAATGCGGTTGGCGTCAAAAAGTTTTCAATTCAAGGTGCTTTAATTATGGGAGCCACATTGCCGTCATTCACACTTTAATGCAATTTTACTGATTATTATTTGAGTAAAAATTAGTATGACTAAAAGTTTCTGTTTTAATTAAAAGAAGCATTCCATTTGATACGGGTACTTTTTATGACTTTAATCTTCTAGAACTAGAGTTATCATTCACAGCCGGAAGTTTTTATTTAAAATTGCATTGTTTTATTATTTGTATGCAGGTTTATGCATATTCAAAATATTTTTATGATCTCCTACTTCTTTCAATTTAAGAGTGATAACCTATAAACTTCAGGATAACGCTCGAGGAAAAATAGCAATGCAACTTGAAATGTTTATAGTATGACACTGTTTGCTGATGCATTTTCCAGACGGATATTATCAGTTTACTAAGGTTTGCGATGATTACACACTATAAATTAAAACCAGTAAACTCCTTTTGATTTGAAACTGTATTTAAATTTATCTCTAGCTTCTAACATTTCTTTTTTGAGGCAGTTTACATAATAACTTTTCATTTTGTATACCTATAAATATATTATTTTTATACCCTAGAATCTAGATGTAGGTTATATTAAGTTTTAACAAATGCTTTGCTTGCAACGCCATTAAAGAGTAGTGATAAAAAACATGAAATATACACGGGCGTCTCTACCTTGTATTGGGCGAACTTTTCTACACTTAATGATAAAAACGATTGGATGATGTACAAGTTGAAATCTCAAGCAAATCCCAAATGATACTCATGTTACGATGCCTCCAGCTGGATTGTTTGGAAAGAACCTTGTGGTATCACCGTCTGTGCGGCGGGGACATATGGACGAAGGCATCAGCCAGATCAATAACCCTAATTGGATGTTTCCCATGATCCCACTTTTCGCACGTCTGGCTCAGTGTTTTTGCACGATTTTTCAAACAACGTATCTGTGTTTTAAAAGCAAATTTTAATGTAACATATGCTTTACATATGCTTTCTAGTTTAGTACGATTTTAGTAGAGTAGATAATTAGATATATTTCCAAGTTCAGCAAATTGTAACTTAATTAAGTGGTGATCATTTTGCAAATTGGAACTCTACACTGTACAGTGTACACGCAATAATGTTTCCGCGGAAAAGCACTCCCAACGAACTTGTATCTCAATGAAAATCAATAGAATCGTTGTATTTCTGTCGAGTGCATTATCAGCCGTTCTACACCCTTTCACGATGGATTACGAAGAAGTTTGCGCTTATTGCCTTGAAGCGAAATGCTTTACAGATTCGCACTTCACACAAGTTTTCATTTGCCCTAAGTACATTCTACATATATGTGTATTGTGCTACCGCTGTAAGGTAGTTTTATTTGCGCGGAACCATATGGCATATGGGCAAAATAAGATTGCACTTCTGCATCAAGTTGATGTTGTGTTCCTACTATTCTTCACTGCAGCAAACATATTCCAAATCATCTGCATGTTCTACATTTCGATTTATTTCATTTTCATTTTTTTTTAACAGGGCACAAAAAACAACAAATGAACACTCGATGAAGTCGTCTGTACACTTCAACTCGATTACATCTCCAGAGTGATGCAATTTTTTAACGCAATCGATATGATGCACCATGCTTTTGCAAATTATGATCCAACTCTCATAAATTATTTTGATAATTGATTGAAGCAGATTCGTTTTCAATTTGTTATGTACCGGATTTCATAAATTTAATATTTTATTTAGTGATAAATGTTTTCCTCTATGGAAACTTATTGAAGTAATTAAAAATCTCACTGCATAAACATGCCCCACTTACTTCCATGGCTTTAAATTTAAGCTAAGGATACTTTCACTATCTTCCCTTTATGACTAAACAAAAAGTACAAAATCCACAAGCAAATAGAATTGGAATTAAAGTATTCGCTCTTGCCGCGAATTACTCATTCTTCAGTGCATGGTCAAAATCAAGCAGACGCTCGCCGTAAATAGAAGAGAGAATTATTGGTCTATTGGAGAAATAAATGACTCCATAAATTCAGTTTCACTATCGTTATTTATAGACGACCCCGGATGACTATTAGGTTTAGGGCAACTCTTTGCAGAACACAACAGAGATTAGTAAGTCGAACATCCTAGAATGAGCAGAGGACGGCTTCCCAGTTTCGCAGCTCGTTGCAGTTGCTGCAAGCAATAATCGATTTCTGATACCTCAACTGTTATTCAATCCGTATTCCTAAGCACTTTTCAGCATTCGTTTTCTCATTTAATATGTGTATAACAGGTGGTTGGAGAATGAACGTCTTCGGAGCTACCGAATAATTTAAAAAGGTTTCAGTGGATCCTGATCCTGTGACAATATTTATGTCAACAATGTCATCTTCGAATCAAAAATAAGTGGAATGTCCTCTCGAATGAGAATTTTTTAAAGTTTTGATTTATTTTACCAAAGTAACTATCTAAAATGAAGTCGCATTCGTTTCTTTTATAATTTCACGACCTTTGAAAACGGCTTTAACAGAAATAAAATGGAGAACTTTCAACCGGACATTTTCCTTTCTTCCATTCTGCTCCTGAGATTAGTTTGATTTAAAACTTTCTTTGCTCGTTACAATGTAATTAAAATATCCTTTTGTAAAACTATTCTTGCACTTTCATCTGAACAAAAGTAGTGACTTCTTGCCCAGGGAAAACCTTTTATTCATCTACCTCTAAATAAAAAAAAATTTGTCGAGTATTTAAACACTCAAAGTCAGCCATCATTCAGGTCCCTTCAACATCATTTTCAAATGAATTGAAGCTCAGTTTTTAATGGCGGATGCTTGGAAATGAATGAAACCGTTCGTGAATGACGCTAATTACCCTCTGCACAATATTGACGGGAATTTCTGGATGAATTCCACCACCTCAACAGGAATCCTGTGTCTATTGTTTGCCCTTAAACTAACCTAACCAGACAGTTTTTTTAATTAATTAACCATAATTTGTATATATCTTATTTTTCTGTTTGGTTTTTCAGGAAAGAACCGACTAAACGAATACATATCGCACTATGAGACACTTAACTACGATCAGGAACACATTCACGCTAGTCATAGAAGGGCTAAACGTTCAGTGACCAAAGATCATCTTGTACATTTACAATTTAAGGCTCATGGAAAAGATTTCCGCCTTAGGTTAAAACGTGATTTAACAACTTTTAGTGATAAGTTAGAGGTAAGTGAATAAAACACATTGGAATGTTTATTTTAATTTAAAAACTAATTTGGTAATCTCAATATATTTTTTAATAAACAAATTTTTTTGCACGCTTTTGTGTTTGGCAGGTTCATAGTTCAGATGGTCCGTTATCAGTGGACACATCACATATTTACGAGGGGGAAGTGATAGGCGAAAACAAAAGTTTTGTATTTGGATCAATAATAAATGGAACTTTCGAGGGAAAAATTATAACAGAACGTGATGCATATTATATTGAAAATGCAAAGCATTTCTTTCCAAATCATACGTATAAAAATGATGGATTTCATTCTGTAATTTATAATGAAAAACATGTTGAAGACCCTTTCAAGGACGTACGGGAGGGTGAGTATAGGATCTTAGTAATATGTATATTGTATATGTAAGTGGTTTGTTAAAAGGATTTGCTGCAGACTAAATTGATTTTCACAAATTTTATTGAGGCATTTTATGTTAAAGTTGATGTTGATGACTCATGAAAACCGTTCATGAGTTCCTTTTTGACCCTAAAATATCAATCGAATTCTCTAGACGGAGATAAATTCAACAATTCCGTAATCCTGTGCTTTAGATTTCCATTTAGGAAAAATCAATTCAGATTTGAAATTTTCACAAATCAACTCGCAAATCCATTTGGACCATGGATACGTTGTAACCTTATCTCGCATTTACAGATACAATTTAAAAAAATCCCATTTGAAGCCACCCTCGATGCAAAACATGTATGTATGGAAAAAAATGTTTTCGGAATATTCATGTGTATAATAGATGCATTCGACATGTAGTCCTGGATTCAACAAATATATTTCAATGGTTGTAGACACTCTGTAGATGGGCATCTAAACCCTTTTCAAACGCGACCATTACCATCCGGTTTTTAAAATATTCAAATTTTTAATTGGTTCAGTGAACACTATTTGCCTCACTTTAGCCGTTATTTGCAGAGGTATGAATTGAGTTGCGTAAACTGATATCGATTTTGAGTAACAAGTTGCTTTCCTCTTTTCTCTTTAAAACTCTTTTCGAGTTTTAGGCATATACACGAACACTTCCATTCAATTGTCTAAGTGCATTTATTTTCGCGATTCGCCCTCAGGATTTGGCATAGAGAATTAATAAATTGATTATTTTTTCTGATAAAGCTGTCTATTTTTTATTTATCTTGTCAAAATTTTAAATATTATAATTCTTCTATTAAAATTTTGTCTAGAGATCGATTTTATGCAAGCAGTTCTTATCGATTATTCTCATGAAGCTATTCGGACACTCACAGAATTGTTTTCGCATCTCTCTGAAAACATTTTTCATTTGAATACATTAATTAAATCTGTTTTCGTTTAAATTAAATCGTAAACACTTTTAACATATAGCTAACCTATATATTTAAAAAAGAGCAAGTGGAAATTTTTTTTTTGAATAACTTTGCTGAGCAAGACAAGTTATTTTACAACAACAAATTAGTTTTGTGTTTACTGAATTTATAAAATGAAAATAAAAGAAATTTCATCAAAACATAAATTTAAAAATAAAATAAGAAAAAAAGAACTTCCTTTTTGAACAATTTCTACTTTTGTGAAGGTCACTCGCGATTATGGATTTTATTTAAAAACAAAATCGAATTTGCTTCAAGTTTTTAATTTCTATGGGAACAAATTTTTCCATTTAAGCTTCTTACTTTTGTTTGAATTCAAGTGCACTACTTCAATCACTTCGTTCTTGTGTATTTTAGGAGCTTCGTTCCCATTATCTTGATCTACTTACTTTACAAAGACACAAAGCATTACAAGGTATCAGCTTTTACAGTGCTTCTATAATAATCAAGGCATTACTAAAATGATCAAAATATTTCAAGAACACTTACATGTTACTTAAGGTAAAAACATTTGCCAAGGAATCAATTAAAAGCTCCAACAGTAAGGTTAAAGCTCTGATATGGTTTGCTTCAAAGGTTTCAACTACATTCAGTAATTTCCAATAATTTTCTTCTTCCTATATTTAGAGTATTGGGTTAATTTATAAAGGTTCCTTTTTCAAAGTTACATGATCAATGAGCTGCGAAGGTTGATTACATGGAAATATTTTATGTGATGAGTTACTTATAGCAATAGCATTTGGCAATAGATGCTTTTTTTATAGTTGAGTAAACTGTAATCATTTCAGAAATTAATATGAGAAATGCACATTAAACTTATTGCACTTGAATGGTTGACTGACTTTCTAAGCTCGCACTTCAAAACTTCCCAAGAAACATCTGCATGATTTTTGTGGTTTTAAAAACTAAAGATAAAATAAATATTCCGAACAAATGTGCAAAACGGAGAAATTCATTTTCAATTTTAAATATTTTTTTGAAATTTACTGCTGTCATTTGATTTCAGAGCATTTTACGTTATTTATACAATCTTCAATATGTAAAAGCGAATTAATGGGAAACTGTATTGCTTTTGATTCTATAAATTTCAAGATAAAATCAAAGCGATGTAGGTACTAAAGAATCGAATATACAGTGAGTCAGAGAAAGAACATTTTATCACATAAAATAAAACAATTATATTTATTTGACTCTTTTATTGTCTCGGATTTCATTTTCGAAGTAATCATGTTCGAGACGATTAAGTTTGCTTAAACATTTCCTTGTTTCGTTATCAAATCTTACAATTCATTGTGTAAACTTTGTTGACAACAAAATCACGTATGGTGTTGTTATTTCCATTTCTTGTTTGTTGATGTTTTTAAACAAAATCCTACGCCATTAATTTCATATGAACTAATTGGAGTTGGTTGATCTTTTTGTTGAAGTAATACTGTTTGTAATCCGAAATCAACGACATGATATTTTCTGAATTGTTATGTCTATAACCAGGACATGTGGCTGGCTGTGGTATTACTGATGAAGTATCTCAGTGGATGGAAAACATACAGAACTCCGCTGTAGACGATCCTGAGCCGGAGGAGCTTCCCAAACCGATGAGTAATGAAGAAATAAAGAAGCAAAAAACAAAGAATCGCCCACCAAAGAAATTTCCTGCCAGCGAGGATGATTTTAGATATCCTCACGAAAAATATACAAGGGAGGCGAATTTTCGTGGTGATAAATTTATACCGAACAAAGAATGGCACGAGAAATCCCATTTAAGGGTGAGAAGAGCTTCGTCCAATGCGCCACGTTCACAAGGAAAGAACAACAACACTTGCTCACTTTACATTCAGACTGATCCTTTAATTTGGAGGCACATCAGAGAAGGAATCACAGATGTAAGTGCACATTTCTTCCTTTTTTCAACCAGTATCAGTTAATGTTATAAAAATGTTACTATATGAAATTAAATATTTAGCATGATAGAGGAAGGAAGTCAGAAATTGATGAGAAGACTAGGGAGGAAATTTTGTCACTAATTGCTCATCACGTCACTGCCGTTAACTATATTTACCGAAACACAAAATTTGACGGTCGCATGGACCATCGTAATATTAGATTTGAGGTAAAAGCAAAAGCTTTATTTAGTTCTATTGGAAAATATACTAAATCTGAATGCAATCGCAGGTGCAAAGGATTAAAATTGACGATGATTCCGCCTGTAAGTCCACTTACAACGGACCTCATAATTCGTTCTGCAACGAACACATGGACGTCTCTAACTTCCTAAATCTCCACTCCCTCGAGGACCACGGGGACTTTTGCTTAGCTTATGTGTTCACCTACAGGTATAAATTACAAAGAAATATTTATTAAGTGTGCAAAAAGCATTAAGAATCCTTCCGGTACTGCAGAGACTTCACCGGCGGCACTTTAGGATTAGCGTGGGTGGCTTCGGCATCCGGTGCTTCAGGCGGCATTTGCGAAAAATATAAGACTTATACCGAGACCGTTGGTGGACAGTATCAGAGCACAAAAAGATCCTTAAATACGGGAATCATAACGTTTGTTAATTACAACAGTCGAGTCCCTCCAAAAGTCTCCCAGTTGACATTAGCTCATGAAATCGGCCACAATTTCGGATCACCGGTAATTTTAGTCTTTAATTACAAAAGCATATCAGGTTGTATCACTTTTGTTTTTATTGCAGCATGACTATCCACATGAATGTCGTCCAGGAGGCATGAATGGCAACTACATTATGTTTGCAAGTGCTACTAGTGGCGACCGTCCAAACAATAGCAAATTCTCACAATGCTCTATTAGGAATATTTCAAATGTGCTGGACGTTCTTGTTGGCAATCCGAAACGAGATTGCTTTAAGGCGTCGGAAGGAGCTTTCTGTGGTAATAAAATAGTTGAAAGTGGAGAGGAGTGTGATTGTGGTTTCAATGAAGACGAGTGCAAAGATAAGTGCTGCTATCCACGTTTGATAAGCGAATATGATTTAAGTCTGAATGCTACAGCTAAAGGGTGTACCCGACGGGCAAAGACACAGTGCAGTCCAAGTCAAGGACCTTGTTGTTTAAGCGAATCATGTACATTTGTTCCGTATCATTACCACATGAAGTGCAAAGAAGAGACAGAATGTTCTTGGAGTAGTACTTGCAACGGAACGACTTCCGAATGTCCAGAACCAAAGCCCAGAGATGATAAGACGAAGTGCAATAATGGGACCCAATTGTGCATCAGGGGGGATTGCTCTGGATCAATTTGCTTACTTTGGAATATGACCGAATGCTTTTTAACTTCACAAATCGTTCCTCATGTAGACAAAAGAAAATTGTGCGAATTAGCGTGCCAAAATGGAAACGACACGAATACCTGTCGGAGTACAAGTGAATTTGCTCATCTTTTTGGACTGCCGGATGGTGGGATTAGCTTACGTCCAGGCTCCCCATGTGATAACTTTCAGGGCTATTGCGATGTATTTCTTAAATGCCGCGCTGTAGACGCTGAAGGGCCTTTGGTGCGCTTGAAAAATATGCTGCTGAACAAGGAAACTTTGTTGACTGTAGCTCAATGGATAACTGAGAATTGGTACGCGGTTGTACTGATTGGAATTGGTTTTATTATTTTTATGGGAATATTCATAAAATGTTGTGCTGTACATACACCTAGTTCAAATCCGAAAAAGCGTCCAGCTAGAAGGATTAGTGATACCCTCCGGGGACCTATGAACACTCTTCGGCGAATGGTAAGTTATTGTATGCAGCTGATGTATATGGTTTTCAAAAATATTTGTTGCAGAGAAATCATCCACATAGAGGTGCCGGGCCCCGCAGTATACCACCCCCAGTACATGAAAGGTCACGGAATCCCGCAGATTGGGATCGTAGAAATCCAGAGCGTAGTGGTCGGGATGGGCGTCGTAGTCATCATTCCGGACGACCATCAAGCAGCTCAAGATCAGCCGGACCGCAGCATGGGTATGGTGAAGGGCGGGGGCAACAGCATTATCCGCCGAAAGGTGTGTTCTATAAGCCAGTTCAGTCATAAAGTGTCATGCAAGTTTATTTTTGATGATACTTAGTTAACGTATAATTTTCATGTTGTTTTCAAGTTACTTTTTAATTTTAGTAAATTTTTACGCCATTGTAAAATCTGATATTTATCATGAACAAAATGAAAACTTTTAATTGCAATTTTTTTTTTATGGCGAATATGATATTATTTTAATTTACTGCAAGAGCTTTTGTTGTGTGAAATAATTTGTTTTCCTTTTCATTTTACGTATTTTCATGTGAACGTATTTGAAACACTTTAAAGAATATCACACGTTGTCATTTAAATAATTTGAAAAATAGACCTCAACAATTTCATAAATACGCATTTTTCTTATTTTATTACGCTACAATAGATTTTATTTTAAAATTCATTGCGAAAAGGAAAGAAAAATGGTTTTAAGTTTTTCATTGTTTTAAAAGCATTTACCATTATTTTAGATTTATTGTCTTCTCTTGTTAAAAATTTAATTGTTTTTAATGATCAATGGAAAAGTGTTGAGCTAATTTTACAGACATCACATTTAGCGATCAAAGTGCAATGGAGATCTCCTTAAAATTTAATTATATATTTCAAATATATTAAGTTAAAACAAATGAAGACTGCAATCTTGTGGCTTTTAGAACCAACTTTTGTGCAAATTTTAGTTTTAATGTCTAGACAGTTCTGTTTAGCTTTGTACTGTAAGAATTTCTTTCAGTTTAATATTTTTTATTCATTAATAAAGCACATATTTGTATTATAATCACTTTTTACTAATGCTTTTTCCTGTCCTTGGTGACTGTGCTTGGTTTGGTATCTGTTTAATATCATTGTTTTTATGTGTATATTATTACTTTTTATAAATAAATAAAAGATATTGTGAATTAGTAATTGAAAGAAAAGTCAACAACAATTTTATATTGGAATATTTTACTTTTTAAATATTAGCAATAGGTTCTACATAATTATAAAATTACAGCAGAAAACTTGATTAAGTTAAAGACCAAGGTTATGTTTTGATTGTACTACTGTATTTATTTCAATTCAAAATACACGGCCTTTAAAATTCATTGTAATAATTATATAGGCAGATATATTAAAAAATTCGGAATGTGAAGTCGGAAATCTTATCGTCATGTGTTCACACCAAAGTGTAACTTTTCAATTTGCTTTTTTAAATCGTTCGCATCGGTTTCTCAATTAAAGAAATTAACATTTCATATTATAGCCGATAGTATTAGACAAATTAATAATACGTATTCAATAATCAAAATCTAATCACATCTGCACATCTGTCTGCCACTGGTATATTGGTCCAGTTCTGTTATAATAATTTCATTGTTCTTAAATGTGATCATTTACAAGGAATTGATTAAAACATATTTATTTTCATTGCGAGGAGATGGGATCACTGCATTAGTGTCGCATGTTCGTTTAATTTGTACATCCTGATGTATTACTTGCCATAGAATATCATTTACCCGGGAAAGTGTATTTCGCAAAATTAGACACTTTGAAGTGCCCTTGATTCATTAATAATTATATTTTGTATCTTTCTTCTTTAAAAGGCGCCGCGCCACAACCAGTAAATTATAGCAGACCAACGTCGATGAATAATCCAGAATTGTATGCAGAGGCTTATTCAGGACGAGGGGCATATGAAGTACCACCGCGTGCCCCAAATAGCAAGGTTTGACAGCCAGAACGTAAGGAGTGTAAGGTAAAACTTCCTTTTTATGCATTTTTACATAATATATACTTTAGGCTGCTGGTTATCCGTTTTTAATAAATCAATAGTAATTAACAATTTTGTGCACATGGGATATATTTTACAATAATAAAAGTATTTTGTTGGAAATACTGAAGACTAAATAATAAGTAAGATTTAGATTACAGAGAATTTGAACTTTTAAACTCAATGTTTATTTTGTAATAAAAGAAAATCCAATTCTGGTTAGAATTTATTTTAGAAATAATATAATTTTAACTCAATAAGAAAAATGAAAATCCTCAAAAATGTTAATAGTTTGAACTCACAATATGTAGGTGCGATATTTAGAAAATTTTGTGCCCATTACTGCCAGCTTGATTTGGAAATTCATGGAATTTTCATTTGTACTAAGTCGAAGTGAAAGAATATGTTTCAATTCAACAGTGTTAGAAGTATTTGCTTAGAAGTTAGGTAGAAGTTGATCTGGTTTCAAATGTAATCAATTGAATACATTGCACGAATATCTCACAGTATGAGTTAAGATGTGATACTACCATCATTCATAATTCATCAGTAGCAACATAAAAGCAAATATATCAAATAAGAGTTGTACTTATCTAGAATTTCCAAAGAGGTTCAATGTAACTGGCTTGCTTATGGCCTCTGGACGTCTTAAGTGGCTTGAATTGATGTTTTTGAATTGTTATATTTTATTAACAAATTCAGTTATCGTGATGTATTATTTCATCGCACTATAGATACAGTGTAATTAAAAATACTGTCGGACAAATTTATATTATGTGCATGTGAATATTTCAAAGTTTATCGTAAACTTAACTGATATTAAAAATTCAATGTATTCAGGTGGTATTAACATTTTCATTTATTTATATATTTACTTTGTAACAATAGATATAGACTAATTTTAAGTTAATTGAAAACATTTATTCCTTGTCCCTTATTTGAATGTAATAATAAGAGAGGTTGGGGCCCAATATCCTGCAGTTCCATCGCTTTCAGTAGAAGTTACTTTGTTTAGCTTGAATCAACAATTTGTATTCTCTATTTTAAACCAGTTCATATGATATATTTTATACTAACTTGAAACTCGAAATTTACGAGCCAATTTACGTAATACATCCACTCCGCAAATTGTAGTTCGGATTGTAGTTTAGTCTAGTACCAGTCACTAAATAAGCTAAGTGCTTGCATTGAGAATTGTTTCTTTCGAACTGTTGAACACTGAAAAGTCGCCTTTGCAATATAATTGCTTATGATTACTACTGAAACAAAACAAATGCTTATAGCTTCTTTTCAAATAGAATACATTTTCCCTTCGAAATGATTTTCATGTAAGAAGAGTATTATCTATTTATTATTTATGCAAAACAATTTACTTGTAATTTTTATCACTAATTTAAAATGAGTGCCGTGCGAATTGAATCACTTGTGAAATCGGAATGTTTTTCTTGCAATATCGATATAATACGTACCTACAACAAAGTTGAAAGTGGAGGCCAATCATTATACTCCGATTTAGTACTAAACTCATAAATTTAGTTTTTTTATTATATGAAAAATACGTACGTCTTAATTTTTTAACCATAACTGCAATATTATGCTTTATTTATATTAAATCTCATTCGCAATTCTATTTGAAAAACACTTGAGATTATTACAATTATGAGTGAATCGCAACATGAAAACCAAAGTGCAATATACTTAAATAATCGTAAGTTGATTGGCAGGCGAGAGGAAATACATCCCACCGACAAAGTATTCATGCTTAATCTAAAAACTGATTAAGGAGGAAGAATTCACGCATTTCGAAGGGAAGGTTTGTGAAAAAATTTTTATTTTGTTTTTGTAAATTTTGGAAAAAAGCAAGCACTTAATTGCAGATATACGATTTGCCTGCTGCAGATTTCTAATTTTGCGTAATATTTCAGCAAACTTATTCCTCTTTCTCTGTATATGATAGAATTTATATAATGTGTTCTTACAATGCTCATGTGTGACTATTTCGTCTTGATTGTCTTCTCAAACTGAAATCAATTTATTGCTGCAGTCTCGTACTATGGGCACATTGGAAACATTTTTTAATGAAGTCAAGTTGAATTTTGTACATAAAACCAATAACAATAGAATAGAAGGGAACTAGTTGGGTGGTTGGCTTTCATCTACGTTGCCCTTTGTTGCATTACTTTAACTTATTCTGTATTTTCTTAGGCCAGGTTGTAATGCACTAATCACACTCTAAAATTGCTGATACAATGTATTATAAAAACAAATATTTTTGCATTACCATTTAGGATTGAAACATTTTAGATACGTAGTTTTTTATTTTGCATTAATATCAGTTGCATTAAGTTTATATCACTTGTTGAATTTTCACGTATAGCGGCTTTGATTTTGTAACCCTATTATTTTGTATTTTAAATAACTTTACGTGAAAATCGAAAAAGGAATTTCTTATTTTAATAAACATTTTGGAAAGACCAACAAAAATTTGCTGCACTCCCTGTAAATGAAAAATGTATATATTTTGGCAAAATAAAACTAGAATGTTAAGTATTATATTAGAAAGATTATCTTAAAAAAGAAAAGAAATAAATAACAGAAAAAATATGTAAAAAGTAATAGAATTAACAAAGAGTAATTTTATTAAGAACAACAGAAAATATACTTTTTCTTTATAACTATTCGATGTCTAATATTACTGTAAATAGTTAATAAGTTTTATTTATTTTTTCTAAAAATGTACTAAATTTGCCTCTATATTTTCTATTCAAATGTGGGTGAAATTATAAAGGAATAAAAAGAAAACATTTAAATAATTTTAAATGGAAAATTAGTTAAATACTTAATGTGTTTATTGTGATTTAAACTAAAACATGACTTTGATCAAAAACTATACGTATGTGAAAAAAACTTCAAAAGTATAGAAAATTACGACAAATAAAATTTTTTGATTATAAACTGAGGACCACGGTGTTGATTTGAAAATGGGAAATCCTATTTTCTCCAAAATTAAAATATGCATTTGAAGGAAGGGGAACTATTTCTTGCCTTTTACTACTTAATTATAAATCATTTTGTTCATCTTGTTCGTAGGACCATTGGTTTTTACTTTTGGAAACCTTATTGATATAATGATTTTAAACTATGCTTATTGTCTACTGTACAGATTTGTGGTTGAAAATAAAATATAATTATCGTGGCATTGATTGCAATTGCAAAATGCAAATTCGATCACCCAACGGTGCTTTGGCGCTTTGCTAGGCTATACAAATATAGCATTATGAACAACAGTGCTCGGCCAATGCATATTGACTCATTCAAGCATGGTTGCTAAATTTTTTCTCCTCTTTTTTTGGCGGCCATTTTTATTTTGAAAATTGCTCGTTTTTTGTGGATTTTTCTATAACTTTATTATTTATAATGATATTAAAGCAAATTACAACGTAAAATGTGCAAAATAAACTGGACCTTAACTTTGTATGAACTATTTTCTCATAAGTATTAAATAAGTAATTAAACTTTTAAAAAAACTGGTCATCGATACCTTCATTAGTTTTCCCTAGAAGCTGGTATCTAAAAATATCTGACTCTCAAGCTTAATCCATAATGTTATATAGCTTATACGTACCTTTTTTCGTACAGGCACTCAAATATAGCGGATTTTCCGATTTCAGCCATTTTCAAAACTATATTTTAAAAGGGATTAAGTTATGGAGAATCAAAGTTGAACGAATTTTGAAGTGATTTTTATCATTTTTTTTTTTTTTTTTTTTCATAATTAAAACAAGAGAATCCTTAAATACTTTATGCATATTTATTGATTTTTGAAGTATACCTGCGTAAAAAATTCTGTGGATTTTAAAAGCACCATTTCTAACCATAAAATAAAATCAACATTTTTGTATAAAAATTATTCAGGCTTATATGAGAACGAAACTTCTTACCGGGCTTCCTCATAGCTTTGGCTACATTTTTCCATTTTTCGTCGGTTTTTGTAGCATCGTTGTTCTGGACGTTGTTTCCATCAAACACACACAACAAAGGACGCCACTCCACCTCTTCTATCAGACGTAAATTGAACAACGAATGTAAAAATTGAATTAACAATTTCAAAAATTTAATGAAATAAATAAAAAAAAAAGCAAACAACCTCCTCAGACATCCTTAACCACCAGAAATTTGAAATTGAACAGTTGAACTGAACACTACTGAACTGAACTGAACACGCTACAAAGTAACGATTGCAATTTCAAAGTTTGAAAAAGTTTTTTTTTGCTCTTTCTCTTTTACACTGACCTCTTTCTCTCTATTCTATCCTATGTTTTTCGGTGACAATTTCATTTTGTTCAAATTCAATTCTATTTAGCCGAAACAATTTATTACACGAGATTCATGCACCATTCAAGTGTGAATTCCGAGACACATATACAATTGTTTATTTATTTATTTATTTATTCATTGGACGATGGTGCTCATCTTCGAATACCTTACAATTTAAACGAAATATTATTGAACCAAATTCCAATCTTTTAGCTACAAGCGTTCTCGAGTAATTAATTGTCTGCTGGCTCAAAACTAATATACCCTCTACTAGGATATAAAAACCGTTTCAAAGTCAAAAATCTTACGTACTAGAACATTTTGAAGGGTAGATTCGGATTCTACACACCAAAATACATACCATTAATATATCAATCCCAAATTCAAAATGGCTGTTCCCTGAAATATATTGTCTGTGCTCACTGTGCTGAAAGATTTGCGTTGACATCTGTAGGAAAATTTGCACTACATTGACACTGTTAATTGCTAATTATAACACTTTGCACGAAAATGAGTTTATTTTGTTCAGGTGGTAGGAAAACTCCGATTTTTTACAAGATAAGCAGTTCGCGCGCTTAGCCCAACTAGAGCCGCTGTTTCCATGTTTCAAATTATAGTCGCTCTACTACTTCGTTTCGTATGAAATTTTAAATCTGCAAAATGGTTGCTCTACTGTCTACAAGATGTCCTGAGTAAGACGTTTTCTTCTTTCAAATCTATCTGTCAAAATTTTTTAAAAACCGTTTGGAACATTTTGCCGTAAAACAAAACTTGTGCGGATTTTCATTGTTATTGTACGTCCTCAAAATACTGTTGAACATTCAACTACTGTGCAATGATATTACGCTGGGGTATTGCTGCTGCAGGAAAAATAAGTCATGACTTCGTAACTGCCCTGGATACATTGTCTGATGACGACCATATTGTTGTGGCTATTGCCGCTAGAGATTTGGAACGAGCCAAGAAATTTGCCGAACTACATAAAATTGGGAAATTCTATGGATCATATGAAGATCTTGCGAAGGATGAAGATATTGGTATACATGACTTTTTATAAATTCCTACGACTTTTTTAATGAAAAACCTTTTTAGACGTGGTATACGTGGGAGCTGTTCACCCTCAACACTTTGCAGTGAGTGCCCTTATGATTAAGCATGGAAAACATGTTTTGTGTGAAAAGCCTCTTTGCATGAATGAAAAGCAATCCAAAAAATTGATAAGCTTTGCTGTGAGGAAGAATGTTTTTCTGATGGAAGCCATATGGTCTCGTTTTTTCCCGTCATATCAATACATCAAGAGACAGATTAATTCTGGAATTCTTGGAGACATCGTGGAAGTCGAAGCATCATTTGGACAAAACTTGTTGAATGTAGATCGAATGGTGTAAGTATAGCTTATTATACATATCAGATATCACCAATCTACATCATGTAGAAAAATTAAACTGAAAACAATTGACTTATCAATAAGCAGAGTTCCCATTCAGGTTTAATCTGTAATTCATCTGATATCGCAACACATGTTGCTATCACAAATTGTAAGGAATTTTTAAATTGAATCTTAAATTTAATTTCAATTGTAAGGTATTTGAATTGAATCTTGAATACCTACTCGAATGGGAATGAACAAGCAATTACTACATATTTTAATTGTTATTACAAAATACACGAAAATGTTCTATACATTACATTAAAAATCTAATTTATAGTAAGAAATCCCTAGGAGGAGGCAATGTTCTGGATTTGGCAGTTTATGTAATTCAGGTGTGCCAATGGGCATTCCAGGGGCAAATCCCTCGAGAAATACACGCAAAGGGAGAACTAAACAGTGAAGGAGTAGACATCAGCATGGAGGCTGAATTAGTTTATTCCTGCGGTAAAGGTAAAATAAGAACCAGTGCAAAGGAGCAACTTGACAACACTGCTGTAATAAAGGGAACAAAAGCGCAAGTCACGGTAATATAATTTGGTTTTGCAACTAATGTTATTATTACCATTTTGTTTAAAAACAGCTCAAAAACTTTTGGTGTCCAACAATAATTACCGACATAGACGGAAAAGAAAAGAGCTGGGCCCTTCCAGAGGGTAAACATGAAACATATTTTCTCAATTCAATTGGACTGCGTTATCAGGCCGAGGAAGTGCGAAGATGCATTCAATCAGGCGTCATCCAGAGCGAAACTGTTAGTCACAACGAAAGCCTGATTATCGCTCGTATCGAAGATGAGATTAGAAAACAAATCGGAGTTAATTACGAGGAGGACAACATGAATGACTTCAAGATTGACTAGCTTTAGGGTTATCAGCTATTATGTATGATTCCGTTATCTGAATTAGAAAGCATTAAATAAAAGTTTCCGAACGAAATAAAGTGTTTGGAAGGGTAGTTGGGTTTTGGAATTGCTTTGCTCTAGACAGTTTGTGGAAATGGTGATCAATTGGGGAATCGCAGCAGCTGGTCGTATTACACACGATTTTGTAACAGCTCTTGGGACTGTAACCAACGGACAACATGACATCGTGGCCATAGCTGATCCAGATATTGTGCGGTCAAGAGAGTTTGCCGTTAAACATGATATTCCCAAATTCTATGGGAGCTACGAAGAGTTTGCAAAGAATACAGAAATCGATATTGTGTACATCGGAACTATAAATCCCTTCCACTACAAAGTCGCGCGATTAATGCTGGAGCATGGCCACAATGTGCTCTGTGAAAAGCCAATTTGTTTGAGCTATACGGATGCAAAAAAATTATATGACTTAGCGGAAGAGAAGAATGTATTCTTGATGGAGGCAATGTGGTCACGGTGCTTTCCCAGTTACAATTATTTAAATAAAATAATCGCTCAAGGCGTTGTTGGAGATGTTAAAGAAATTCGTGTGTCTCACGGTTTCAAAGCACTGGGGGTCGACAGAATTAGAAATCGAGCTCTCGGTGGTGGCATAACGATGGATATTGGCATCTACACAGTCCAATTAGCCCAGATGTTGTTCAAAGCTCCCCCAGAAAAAATATCTGCCAAGGGCACATTATCTGAAGGAATCGATGTGGAAAGTGAACTTGTTTTGGAATACAGCGGAGGAAGGAAATTGCATGCCAAAGTGTCGGGGCTGGAAAATTTACAAAATTCAGCTATCATCACGGGAACAAAGGGGAAAATAATAACAGTAAGGAAAAATTTTGTTACCATTTTCAGAGCAATAATAATTTAATTTTTCAGTTAGAAAATTATTGGTGCTGCGACAAATTAATTGAACCTGATGGTTATGTAAAGGAATGGCCACTTCCAGACGGTCAATTCGCATTTAATCACACCAATGGCTGTGGACTTCGCTACGAAGCTGAAGAAGTGCGCAAATGCTTAGAAAGTAACCTGAAAGAATGTCCTTTGTATACTCGCGAGAACAGCTTGGAAATGATGAAGATTGTGGATGAAATTCGGCGGCAACTCGGAGTGCATTACATTGATGCATTATTGTAACGATAACGTGAAAACTTAAACTTTCCTATTTGTGATTTCCACAAAAAATGCAGATAATTTGCCACATTCACTAAAAACAACAATTGAACTTAAAACTTGTATTCATTTGGTCTGAAAATTTACTCAGGTTTACAATTATTTAATCAAATGTTGTCCGAATCTATAATATTAACATAAATTTTGTTTAATAAAGTTACATTTTAGTTTAAAATATAACCAAATTGAATAAGATTTGCGGAAACGACTTAATATTTACAATTTAAGGAAATTTATATTAATTTATGTAGATGAAAGTAAAAATTCATGGCTTAATCTTATATAAATAATTTTTGTTGAATATAACAAATTATTTCACATATTAGATTTATGCAACTTGCTTCAAAAATGTATTTTTTAAGCATTCTTATAATCAATTTAATGTTGCTAGCAGTTTTGATATAAAATATACTATATTTTATTGACATATTGTTGTTTTAATGCTTAAATATCCAAAATCTAGACAAATGATTCAGATAATATAACATTTCCTATAGTTTGATTTTATGTATATAAAATGCTCCTATGAAGAAATAATGCTAAAGCTATATTTGTTTATACTAATTTAACCATATTTTATTTTCACATAGGGATACAAATTGTAAATAAAGCCACTATAAACCAATTGTTTAGTAAAATGTTGAACCACTTCTTATATCACTTCAAAATTATTTAGGTCTTTAGTGTACCAATTATGAAAAAAACAAAACAATCTGATAAAAATAATTAACATGAATAATAAAAAGCATTGTATCGTCCACGACGGAGGAAATACAGTAAACTAACAAAAACGCATTATTACATTACGAAAAATATTCCAATGCAAAAATGTTTTACTCGTTCTGTTATATGAAAAGCAGAATTTATTATTGCAGAATACATTCTTTACATACAGATGAGAAAATGTTTGTTTTGACATTAATTAAGAATAAATAAATGCGAATTAATTCGTTAAAATAAGATGATATAAAATAAAATGTTTTTTATGAACTTATTTGCAATTAAATCTGATAAAATTATATATTGGCCAACAAGTATTTTTAGTTGTGCTTTCCTTGACCTTGATGCCAGTTATTGTATAATTCTCGATGGAAATTTAAAAATATAAAATATGTATAATAAATGTCAGTCCTAATTTTAAATTATTACGGTATAAAACTAAACAAATGTTCTGCACTGTTCAGAATAAGAACAGCACAGGTCCAAGACAGGAAAGGAAGGAGGTGGATGAATTAACCGATCCTTCCTCGTCAAAGTTTGCACACAAATATGAACCAATATAAAATATTGCATAATATCGAACACAGATGAGACAATATATTTCACATTGTGCAATAAACATCAAAAAATTTTGAACTTCACGCAATATATTGCAACTTCTTTCACTACGATCTACAAACGGGTTATAATATTGTACAATAATATTGACTGTGTAGGGACCGCTTCAGACAAATGCTTCAGAAAGTTGGGCTTGAACTGTTTGTCTACGCATTTGATGCAGCTTCCTATTTTCGAAAAGTTTTATCTGGTTTTTTCAAAATGATGACAAATAATTAATTAATTAAAAACTAGTAAGGAAGTTCATTATTGGTTTAGATCAGTTAACAAGGAAATACTTTAGATGTGAAACGGCACAGTTTTAGTACAGAAACAAATGTTTGTATAGAAAACGTGTAACAACCCGTGGAAAAACAGTTTAGGAAAAGAGAAATTCGTTCTAAATTAATTAATTATTGAAAATGAAAGTTTTTGGTAGGTATCTGAAAAATTTCAAGATCGAGTAAAAACTAGTAAGGAAGCAATTGGTCACACCAATTACGTGATACCCTAGATGTAGAAAAATATAATCATTCTTATATCAACATTTTTGTATAAAAACGACTCATGCTTATATGGCAACACTAAGAAGGAGTTGCCCGATTTTGCTCATCTTCGAACTTGACCTTGCAATTTTAATCAAATATTATTGTACCAAATTACAAGTCCCTAGCTACAAGCGTTCTCGAGTTATCGTCTGGACATACAGACGGACAGACAGACACACAGACAGCCAGACAGACAAACAGACGGACATGCATAAAACGGTTTCTTTTCACTTCCCAATCATGAATATATAGTTCTTTCTTTTCTGCGACGATTATTTCCTGGCGTTGCAAACGTTCGCTCAAAACTAATATACCCTACATCTAGGGTATAAAAACCGTGTAAAAACAGTTCTGTTTAAATAATTAATTAGTAATAATTGTAATACGTATTTACAACAATATTTAACGAAATAAAAGTAGATATGTAAACATTCAGTAAACAAAATCAGCATTTTTGTATAAAAATAAGTCAGGCTTATATGGCAACACTAAGGAGTTGTCCGATTTCGCTCATCTACGAATTTGACTTTACAATTTTAACGAAGTATGCACCAAATTTTCAAGTCTCTAGCTACAAACATTCTCGAGTTATCGTCTAGACAGACAACAGGCAGACGGACGGACATCCATAAAACGGATTCTTTTCATTTCTCAAACATGAATAATGAATATATAGTTTTTTTTTTCTGCCACCATCATTTTTGCATTATTATTAAAGGTTCCATCCATTCCTGCTTTGATAATGGGATAAAAATTTGATAGAATGCATTGTCCTCGACAGCAGTTTTAGCTCGATTGGATGACGGGAAGTGGGTTAATTAGCTCATCGAAGGAAATGCCCTCAAAATCGCAAACAAGTTCTTTCGAAGTTGTTTGTCTCTTTGACTTGTACTGTTCTTAGTCTTTCCGGATTCAACTTTGATAGAAATTTACAATTGGCCGGAAGAAATACATAGTAATTTACTAATTTACAATATTGTTCGGCACGTTTTTCGAGTGGTTCAGTAAATTAAACTTCTTAAATTTAAAATATTAACGAAGCAAATAAAATGTTCAATGGAAATAAATAAGAGAAAATATTATTCTTAGGATTGAGGTCGATTTGATAACTATGATGAACTCGTTCAAAATGAATGCAAGTATGTATCGTTAATAACACATTTTCTTTATCAAAAGTTCATTTAAAAAAAGAAGTGATCACAAGATAGATAAAACAGAAACTTTCTAAAACGACTTCAATTAAAATTCTAAATTTTCTGTCTTATGTGATACTGTGCGAGTGCATTGCAATCCATTATACTGACACTGTTTCTACAATACTTTTCTTGATAATTTCAGATAAGTTCTCATCGTTTTCGTGTGAAACCTGATTGAGTGTTGTTTGGCAGGGACTGGCCGACGATGTGGATGACGTCATTGGTGCCGAATTTTCTACATTTAAGGAAGAAGTACGCTGTACTGGTTCTGGTTCATTATCGTTTGAATCATTTGTTAAGGCAGTGTTTGTCGTAACGTCAATGTTATTATTGGCGACTTCTTGTGGTTTTTGACATGTTTCAGATGGAATTTCCTCATCTATGAGAACTATTGTTTTTGCATTCTCGTTATTATGCTTAGTTGAGTATTCATCAAAAGAAATAGCCATCACTTCGGAGCACTCCGCGTCCTTGGAACCCGATTCTTTTCCTTGCTCAGCACAATCTCGTTCGTTTGCTTCTGAAGTGACCACAACATTCTCTTCATTATTTTCATCGAGATTTATTGTTTCTACATTGCTTCTTTCTTCTTCTGCAGTTGCAGGGTTGCTAACTGTTAAATCTACAAAATGAACTCCAACACCTAATTGACTAAAAGTTTCATCATTTAACGATTCCAGCGTTGTGGATGTACCTTCTGACACTGATGTCGATGTGTGGCCACTAGATGTCATCGTGCAGGAAACTCTTGATTCAACGTTTATAGGTGTCATCGGTAAATGGTCAATTATGGTAGGCGGGGACAGCAACGGAGCTGCAGGAAGCGTGTTTCGATTACTGTCCAGAAGATCATTGATCGCGTCTAATCGTAACGAATTGCTTTCTGGAGGATTTAAGTTGATATAACTATTTGATTCATCATCCGTCGACGTTAAGTCTTGTACTTCCCCATCATTGTGCGTACAATTTGAGGATGCATAGGCAACATAATGTTGCTGATAGTTTGAATATGGCGACAAAGGTGTGTGATATTCGGGATGTGAATTAACTAGAGGATTGTGGTAATCTGTAGTTAAGTAAGATTGAGAATTGTACGTTTCATGGTAAATTTGATTACTGGAAGATGTGAAATCCATTAAGAGGCTCGCACTGGAATCGGTTCTGCAAGGATCTGCGAGCATGGACGAATCGCGATATCCATTGTAATTCAAATCAAGATGTTGATTGCATAAACTAATGTCATTGTGATTGTTTGCCTCGGTTATGGAAGATCCATTACTGGAAGGTTGCTGATGATGTTGAGGTATATGGGGAAGCGCACAATTGTCTGAGATCATTCCTGGCAACATATTCGGGTAGATATTGCCGTTGTTGCTATCTATGTAGTGTTCGCTGTGCTGCACCTGAACGTGGCCATAGTGTTGCGGACGAATATGATTCATATTGTTAAAACTATAATTGCAAATAGTGTTTAAGTTGCTCAAGTTACTTTCGCAAATGCTTGCGGTAGGCATTGGCATATTGCTGGTGCTCGCACAGCTGCCGCTGTAGGTCATCAACGGATTCGCAATTGAGCCCAACTCCGCCGGATTCTTTTCTTTGTTCTCTAATTCCAATCGCATTATTGTGTGAATAAAGTGAGTTCGCACCCTGTTAGGATTAAATTCTATTCTGCCAATGACATTAGCACAACCATCTCTTGTACAGCCGCATGGAAAATTTAGGCGGTCAACCTGTGAAAACAATTGTACTGTTACAATTTTATTTGAATAAGTAACAATTTTAAATGCTTTAGATTAGCTTAGAAAAGAGTAAACAGGAATTACTAAATATAAAAAGAAGAAAGATAATTCACCTGGCATTTAATTCCAGCTTGGCTACATGAACACGTATCCGGGTCACAATAGCCTCTGCAGTTGCAACCACAAAACTCCCGGGAATTCCGAATAGCGCGACACTCGTCCTTTTCAGTTGAGTCAATTTTCCTGATTCCAGCAGCTTTTAAGATTGAGCGCCTTTGTCGTGCTGGAACCGGTTGCAAGAATCCGTTCGCATCGGCATCCAGGTCTGATCCACTCGCCTCACTCAGTTCCTCGTCACTATCACTTTCTTCGCTAGACGATCCTCTAGGATTCACCTCCTGCATATGCTGCTTATGCATTCGACGTTGTTCTGCTGAATGTTCAACTAAGGAGAAAGTTTTCAGGTGTGTGTGTCGCGATCCCATTCCCAATGTGCAGCCACCTTGTGAAGGAACGCAGCCAAATCCTTGCATTCGAGGAAAATAATACACTTTAACTCCATCAAAATGTATAGATCGTTTCATCTTTTTCTCAAGTGAATAGTTGTTCTCATGGCACCGACGCTTGAGGTTGCTGCGGTTTGGAGTGAATTCTCTGAGAGATGATACTATGGTGGCGCTTCCATTGGCTGCTTGAAGAGCCGAAGTCTCCGATCCCAAACCAGAGTCAGAACCATCGCTTCGAATTTCTTGCTCATCGGTCAAATCTTCTAGTGCAATACTCGGAGCTCCAAATATCTCCTCGGTGTGCCCCTCTTTGTTCTCTTCATCGATGCCGTAATTAGTTCGAGAGTTGTGTGTAAGACTATCGTTCTCCTTAATTTCGTCCACGTTAATGATTAAAATCATCTCTTCTTGCTCGTGAGTCTTCTCCAAGTCAATGACATCAGTTTGATAATCATCAATTGCCAGTGGATCTGACCCTGGATCAGTAAGGGATGTGTTATGTTCCTCGTCTTCATCAAGCAGTATTTCGTTAACAGGAAAACTGTTATGGAATTCATCGGCATTCTCACAGTCAACGTCTTCTTTCTCTATGTCTACATCTTTTTTCTCTATGTCTGCATCTTCTTTCTCTATGTCTGCAACTTCTTTCTCTATGTCTGCATCTTCTTTCTCTATGTCTGCATCTTCTTTCTCTATGTCTGCGTCTTCTTTCTCTATGTCTGCGTCTTCTTTCTCTATGCCTGCATCTCTCTTCACTTTTTCAGGACCTTCTTTCTCTATATGAACATCTTTCTCTTTATCTGCATCTTCCACTAATCCATTGCTATCTTCGTAATTATTCTCACGCAAATTCATTGTGCCCTTCTCTGAGTCGTTATTGATCGAATTTTCATCATCAGTAATATTTAACAACTCGTTTTCATTTTGATCATGTGATGACTTCTGAGCCGGCTCTAATATATTTCCTGCAACACTTTCTGTAAGTTGTTTCTCCGGTGCAACTGGAGGAGCAACATCATGATGAGGAGATAGTGGAGTAGTATCAGTTTCGGCACTATTCTCACGAGCATTCTCACTCATACTGGATCCTGCTCCAAATAATCCTTTTGGTTGTAAATAGGTTAAGAAATTTTTTATTGGTTGCAACATTTTGAAGTCTGCTATCTAGTTTGAATGTGTCCTTTGAAAATCTTTGATCTGAAAGTAATCATCTAAAATGTTTTCGTTCTTTTAAAAAGGAATATCGAACTAATTGATTGAGGCAAAAGTTAGTTAGCTTAGATATGGCACCAGAAAACTTGAATAAAAATTATAAAAACACTTGTTCTAAATTTTGATTCTAGATTTTCATTTGATGACTTTCGCATGATGGAAAATACGAGTAAAGTACTAGTTTTGCTGCAAATTTCGTGTTATATTATTTTACAATGTTAAAAAACATTGCACAAATTGTTTTTTATTGCATTACTCTATTACTTCCTTACGCAACTCGGCGAGGCGCACTGCTGTACAGTTTGACAAAGCCTGTGACGTTCAAATTTCCTGCAAACTCCGGACGACACTACCGATATTTACGATAGCAAAATACCCCGTTCAATATTCATCCCGTTTTTTTTTATTACCCGATTTCAAGATAGGAACACAAAATTACTGTTTTTACATCATACAAGAATGTTAAAATTTGTTGAATAAAAATTGGAGTCATTCTAATAAATACTTGTACCTTTTTAGATGCCTTTTCAATAAAAGGAAGCACTCTTCACCATTGCCACTTGAATATTGTTTATTCGAAAATTAATCAACTGGTTGTTTTTTGGACAAATCTATGTAACACACGAAAGTAAGCACCTCACATTAAAGCAGTTTGGCACACGCAGTAAACCTTTATTTTATTAAGATTATTGGACATTGTTTGACTGCTCACGACAGACTTCACGAATTTTATCTTTTTTTCCATTTTAGCACTAATTTAGCACATTCACAGAGCTCCTTACATTTAATTATATGGACATTATGCTTGGATAACAAAGCAAAAGAGAAATACACACGAATACTTTTTCTTCATGAAATTCCTGTTCGTATTAAAGTTGTACGGATGTTTTTCGTCCTCTCAGGAACACAATCGAATTAACCTCTGTGTGGATCACGCTCGTTCCAAGTTAGCTGAAGTTGGTTACACTTACAAGACTAAAATTGAAATATTTTTTAATTTCCTTAATTTTTAAAGTTATGATTCTCAC
This sequence comes from Leptogaster cylindrica, assembly GCA_963082835.1. Classification (NCBI taxonomy): domain Eukaryota; kingdom Metazoa; phylum Arthropoda; class Insecta; order Diptera; family Asilidae; genus Leptogaster; species Leptogaster cylindrica. Next base: position 7,908,918 of record OY720105.1, on the reverse strand, counting down.
TAGCACAAAAGATTATAAAGTGATAATAAATTTAAAAACTGCATGTACCATCTGAAAATGAATTTTAAGCGTTAAGCCCTTTTTAAAGTTTAGTTATTACACTACACATCAAAAAAAAGTACCACGTTGAATAATACGTCTGTCAACAACGTAGTTTAATTTTTTTGTACCGGGAAATTCCACTGGCTGGCGGAGAAATTATAATGATCTATTACTTCTCCAGGAACTACTGAAATTAGTTCTTCTAACCCGGGACGACTTTGTCCCGGCCGTGTATTTGTTCCTTTCTAATACAATTTCCCGGCTGTAGGCCTGTAGGAACTGGCGTTGAAAGAAAATGGGATGATATTTTAGCTGAAAAATTAGAATTGCAGGACATATATTGATATTTTGTTTTTCTACTTTTGATTTTTTAAACGAATGGAATGCTATTTTGTAGAAAAAAATTTACATCGATGTCTAAAAGGAATCTGCTGAAGCAATGGAAGTTGACACACTGAAAAATCCATACACTTGCGGACTGTCGTCCAGGACTGACCGCCGTGGACCACGACGAGCTGCGCCACACACTTACCGGCCGGGCACTGTCCTTCAGGATTGACGATGGTATTCTTTATTTGGATGTCCACGTTCGGTAACCTACGATTACCGCAGCAACTCCAACAAAACACTGGGAAAACTTTCATCATTCTAAAGTCAATTATTTGCATGCGGTGATTCTAGTCTACCCGAACCAAGTTTACCACAACCAGTGGTAGTGCCCGTCTCCCCGAGTAGTGCATTACCCGGCAATGGGTTAACGCAACTAACACCAATCAATGCCTTCCAGACTGGCTTAACAACATCACCACCAAGCTCTCACACTGTAAATACTCGCCCATACTCTCTAGTCCCTGCGTCAATCCAGGAACGCGATATACCTATCAATCAAGTTGATGCTGTGGAGTCCGAAGGAATGAACGACAACAGCGAGGTAGCGGAAAAACTGGTGAGTTCATCTTGGTTGTAAATGTTTTGGTATAACATATTAACATTCTACATTCTTGTTGCAGACAACAAAGAGACGTAAGCGGTGTGGTGAATGTAATGGCTGCCAGAAAAAGGATAATTATGGGGATTGTCTACCGTGTAGAAACGACAAATCTCATAAAATCTGCAATCAGCGGAGATGTGACAAGCTGTGGGTGAGTATTTTTGGTTTTGGCAGATTATTACTCTGCGTTTGAAATCAGATTATTACTCTGATCGTGTAGATTAGTTCTCTACGTGGTGGATCATTGTGATCTGAACTTTTCGAGTGTGTCCCCGCTTTTATACTCTTTTCTCGGGTTCTCGAAAGTTCTTTTGGATGGGAATTTGTTCTAGGGATATTTTTGTGTTCCGGAAAGTTCTTTGGAATGGTCTAATTTTGGGGGTTTTATTTTATGCCGGATACAAAATAAAAACCCAATCGTTTAAAATTCAACTTATTAACTATTTTATTCAATTCACTTCACAAAAAAATGCAGCTTAAAACTATTTGCGGCCTTAATTCTATAAATCCAAGTTTAATTTACAATGTATAATTCAGTTTATAAGAATGCGAAGAATTATTGTTGTGTTTCGTGTTTTGTGGATTGTTACTTGTGGATCCGTGATGGTTTTTGTTGGGTTTATTTGATTAATTCTGTAATTTTGAAAGATTCGATGTATAAGTAATTTTTGGTGTACACTGTAGATATTGTAATTTTATGTGGTTTGGACGTCGGTTGATCAACACTCTGAGTGATATTTTAAGGGACAGATCAACACTCTGTCGGAGGTTTTTGATGTTTAGCTCAGATCAACACTCTGAGTAATAATTTGATAGATACAGATTATTTCTGTGTTTTGGGATTCGGAAGTTTTCTCAGATCAACACTCTGAGGAGGATAGGTTGGGAACAGATCACCACTCTGTTTATTTTGTTTGCCTCAGATCAGAACTCTGAGGGTCTTTTGTTTTTAATTTCAGATCAGTACTCTGAAATTCAGTAGATCAGTACTCTACTGGGGATCGATCGGATCTGATTTCCCTGCACTGCGTCTTGGCTTTTATAGCAGTGTAGGGTTCTAGAATATTCGGTCTAGCTAGAATATTCTCTGGGATTCTGGGTTCGTAAAAAGGGTAGGTATTGTATAGCAGTATAGCAGGGTTTTAGAAAGTGTATTGTCTATTGAAAAACAAAATTTTTTAATATAATATGTAATAATATAATAATATGTGTACCGATTTTTTATTAATTCTTAAATAATATAAGCTGTAGATTACGACTGACAACTGACAAGGATAAAAGAAATACTTTTTCTTTTCTTGTTTAAATATATAATTAGTATTACTTTGTTCACATTGCTTAATTGTTACAAAATGCTCAAACAATGTAAATTCAGAATAATTGGAAGTTTTATAGTATCACGTTGATTACAAATTTTGACTAGAATTAGGAAATCTTATTGTGAAAATCAGTGGTGTTCCGAGGGATGAATCCTCATAAATAGATTGTTCTATAAATAAAATATTTAAGATAACACGACATCACATTCCTACCGATCGCGGCATGGACCGTAGTCGTGTATTTTTGTATATTGCTCTCCTCCAAGCTACTTCCTTCCTCTTTAGTTCCATTCATGTTCCAAACGTCTTACAATTTTTCATGTAAATTAAATATGAAAACATCACAGGGTGTCTCGTAATAAATAATTAATATTCATTGAAATGTTGATTTCTCATTACGGGCCACCCTCCGATTTATTAATTATATTACACTACCTTGAATTGAGAATGTAATAATATTAGAAAAAAATAGCATTAATTTTGCTGATTTGAAAAGTTCGTTGTGTTCGAACCACCACTGTATCAAATTAAGAGACACATTGGCACTAGAAATCCTTACATATACAATTAAGAACACTATTAATCTAAAGTAAGTCTTTTTCTTAGTTTGAATTATTTGCTGGCTCTTGGAAGGGCGTTTGCAAGAGTTGTTGGAGTTTTGCAGCTGCCGGAAAGGAGCCTAAGTCCAAAGGAGCTGCACCTGTTGTACTTTGGATGTACGCTAGCAATCTTAAAAGAAATTCTAATTATTTTGTTTTACTTCTAAAAAATAATTCAATTTATACCGTCTTAATTCTTCCAGAGCGTTTTGCTGCATTAATATATAGTTTTTGGCCAGCAGCAAAGTCGCTATTTTCGAGAGTTTTCGCACCGAGGGGGAATGTGCATAAGGAATCACTCTGCGCAACTCGTCCAGAGCATCATTTAAATCGTGCATTCGGCGCCGCTCTCTAAAACAAGAATTTTACAAAAAAATTTAATTAGGATTTTGATTGTTAATTACCTTGCGTTTATATTCAGTCTAACGGTTTTACCCTGCCTTCCCTTTTGCTTACCGAGGGAGCTGGAGGATTGCGGTCCTGGAGACCTGTTTATAGGCAAAAGTTAATTTATGTAAAAGTGTACTATGTATATGTACTATTATATATATAACAAGCAAACAGCTTACCGGTCACGACTTCCAGAAGGTTTGTTTTCGTCTGTGTGTTGATGAGATACCGAAGGTCCCTGAGCAAAAAATCCTCCAATTCCTACTGCACCCAAGGGAGTTCTTCTACCAGGAACACTTTGCGGAGGACTCGATGCTGGTCCTGGATGCGGATTTATTATATTTTGGGAATTTGAAATAGGCGGACATGGTCCAGGCATTGGAAATCCAAAGGGAATGTTGGGATCCATGAGTGTTGCCTTATCACTCAGCTTAGCTCAACTGAAAATTATTGAATAATGAATTATAATCTTTACATTATTATTTATAAAAATTAAATTATGCTTTAATTTATTACACTTTGAAATATCTTCAAATATCTTCTACTAGGTGCCTACTATAAAATATGTAAAGAAATTGTTGTTTTTTGTATTTTATAACTTTTAGTAAGCATTGCTTTCAATAGCTTTCGATTTAAAAATGTTTCTGTTCTTCATACGTATTAATAAACTTTTTAACATTTTTTAGTTCAAGCACTAATGAACTCATCCAAGCATTTGCATGAATAATTTAATTATCATCCAAGTCCTTGGGTATATAATTATCCCATATTTCAGAAACGATTTTATTTACGCAGGTCTTCAACCAATTAAAAGCTTTAAAGCTTTTCAGAATTTAATAATTAAAAGAACTTAAAATCCTAAACTAATTATGGTTACGTAAACGTTCCATGCTAAATGTATTTTGAAGCTTTACCTTTTATATGAGATTTTTTTTATGTAAAGATTGTACTTATTATATTATGTGATTTTTACACGTACAACTCAATCGCTGCCTTCCATTTACAAATTTTATCCAACGCTTACAAATAATTCTTGTAAATTTTAATTACTTTAAATTTTGACGATGAGTGAGGCTGATTACAAAGAATCTAATTGATCAGAAATTCTGGTATGTGTCTGAAAGCATATCCTATCTGGTGGAAAGCTGCTTAAAGTTTTCCCTGGATTCAAATTTCAAATACATAATTACAATGTTCAGAAAGCATTCGTCGAAAGCTGTCCAAAAATACGAACCATTAAAAAAAGCTTTTTCATCCTACTCCAAAGGATAATGGTGAACGACCTTGAAAACGATATCAAGAAGTGTTGAAGTACATCCAATATTCAATTTTAATTTTACTAAAATAAAGTGAAATTAAAATCAATAGATTAAATTTTCATTTTCGTACAAACCTTTACAAGATCTCCAATTATACTTCATAAATAATCATTTAATATTTTGCATGTGATTCAGGATTATAATTTTCTTTGTTTCTCAATTGTAAACTTTAGCGCACTTTCCAAAAGGCAACTAAATTTTGAACTAATTTTAAGCACTTCACATCTGTACAAATCACAAAATTAAATAATAATTCCACAATTTACACTTCTTCACATTGTCAACTAATACTACGGAGCACAGAAACCATTCTGCAGCGCCCGTTCATTTCCACTTCGTAATCGTCTCTCGTAGTCGTGCTTCACACAAGTGCGGGGATGCTGAGTGGTGGACCGCCATTTTGTGGACTACGATAGTGTTGGTCGGAGGGATGAGCTGTTCGAAAGCGGGGACGTTTTGCCGGGATGAAATCACCACTCGGTTGATTTGAGCACACTATTTCTTCACCACATTTCTATGTAGAAACAATGAAAAATCAGGCAAGTGTACGCAGCCCCCGGGACAATTGCGCGAATTCTGCACCCCCTTCTGTTGTGGTGCTTTCCACCCTATGATGAATATCCTGGCGGAGTTGTTATTTTTTTTTTAAGGAGTGAGAGGAACAGAGACTTGACAAACGTCCACCGCTAATGTGTACGAGCAAATATTCCGCAGGAAAGTGGTATAGGAACCACACAGGACCAGGGATGGTTTCCCAATTATAAACGGTCAGAGGGTAGGAGTCCTTTCTTTGGGCAAATCTTGCTCCAAAGTAGCCAGAATATTTTAATTTTCCAGTTTGGTTTTATGGAGTGTTGCCAGTAATCCACAGAACAGTTAATAAGTTGCTGCAAATAAAAGTATATTGTTTTGAATGAAAAATCGGACATAAAGTGTGCAAGGAATCAAGGATTATGATTTTTTACTTTACAATATTTATGTATCTGTAACATTTGGTTTTTAGGTAGATTTCGAAGAAAATTCTACATATTGAGATCGGTATACCATGTCATCGAAAAATTCGTTCATAGTTTTTCGTTTCATGCCTCCCTGAGTACGAAAACACCCCCTCTTCGAAAGTTAATATATATATTGGCACGCTAACGGCCGTAATTTAGAAGATATTTGAATCAAATTTTTTTATGTTATTTCTATGCCTGATAGCTCGGTAGAGGTCATATGTGAGCAAAATCGGTCCAGCGGGGTGGGCGGGGAGGTTTTTGAAATTTTGATATCTCGGCCCCTATGAACTTTAGAGAGAAACTTTGTCGGCATAAATTAGAGTACTCCCTATGTAGTTTACGGTGACACCAACGCTTGTGGGGTTGGGGGTGGGGGTATTGGTGGAAATTCGAAATTTTTAGAACCACGTCTTGTGGGGTATCGTTGAAAAGCTCTTGACGAGTAGTTTATAAATCCATAACTAGTTTCTCGATTTTGAAATAAATTACCCCAATAAATGCAATCGAAACACTTCGAAATCTACCTCAGCCTGTCGGCCTGCCGAAAGGTATTTGTTTATTTGTGTTCTACCAAAAGCACAGTCAAAATATTCTTAGATCTGTTCAGTAATCAGTAGTTTTGTTTTGCAAATAATTCGAATTTGTTGGGTTTCAGAAAATTACAGAAATTGGAAAGATTTAGCGATAACTACTAATGATGTTAATTGCTCTAGTAATTAATTGATGCAATTTAAAGAACAATTATTTAAATCAAGGATTAAAATTAAGCACTTCAATACATTGTGTATATCTGTATACAGAATGTACCTACAAATTACTTTTAGTGCAATATAAGTTCTGTTACAATTTAATTGCTAGGTTTTGAGAGATATCTAATCCAAATAATTTATAATGCAAAAACGAGTAAAGAACAAAAGCCAACAGGTAAAAAGAAACTCTGCAATCCAAAATTAGTTAATTTCTCCAGAAAGCACCCTCGACATTCCATCAACTTGCATTTTCTCGACTTCAATTGGCTTTCCTTGACTTTTCCTGTATTACCGCACTTCAGTTTCTTTGAATGCTATACAAATCTCAGAATTGTTGATTCTAACTTGAGTTTTGTGCATACTTTCATCCATTCCTTCCTTTACTGTCTTTCAACAGAATTTCTGTCCATTTTTGTAGACCTTTTTATAAAAAAAATAAAGGGATGAAAAATAAAATCGAAAGGTAAAAAGTTCGTTTTGAGGATTCTTATTTAAGGTTGAATATTTCATAAAATTCAGTTTTCCCTACTTCAAATTGTTTGCCGTGTTCTTTTTGTGTATTTTGTTTTTGAATTTTTTAAAACGATTTCACGGAGCATATGAGAATTCTTGATGTTATTTGTTGTAAAAAGTGGACATACGAATCGACGTCGGACGTCCGCAGAACGAAAAATTAATTATAAACATCTGTACGTTTATGTTGAATATATATTTTGTTGTTTTAAATCTTAGCAAATATTTGTAAGCGTTAAGCCGGAGGTACACGATACGGAAAACATCATATTTATAAGGAAATATCTTTGTGGATGTCACTTTTGACACATCGAGTCACACGATAAGCAAAAATGAGTTTGGAACCTGTATTTTGCAACTCACAGATTACCGCGACGCCGCGCCGCCCGTAAGAGCAGTAATCTCAAAACTGTGTTCATAAAGTTTTGTATGGTGTGACTCGGGAAATTTGTACCCCGCAAATTGCTTGGATGTGCCGAAAATATTCCGAAATTTTTGGGATATTTATAAGCGATACACCATATTGCTTATCGTCGAGTCACACGATATGAAATACGGCGTATCGCTTATAAATACGACGTTTTCCGTATCGTGTACCTCCGGCTTTAGTGTAAATTCAAATGTACCTAAATTTTTTTTATTTTCAAAAGGTGAAGCATAGTTTTCTGGATATCACGGACCTAAAATTGTTTACAATAAATATGTTTCATATTTACTTCTAAAATGGAATTCCATCTATTTGCAGATTACATACCGCTTCCGCAGGTATTAATTTTGTTTAGTACTTATTAATAATAAATAAGTCAGGTAAATATCATCTAACGTTTCTTAATTAGCTTTTTTGGTTGTTTTCTTGTTTATTTGTGAATTGTAACTCTAATTAATATTTCAACGTTAAATTGGGGAAAAGTATAGAAAGCGTAAAGCTGTTGAAAAGTTGTTATATCTGGTTTTGAAAAACTGTTCTAATTGTTGGTATTTAATCCTGGATCTGGAATACTCCAGGGGACAGTGTGAAAACTGAACAATTTGTTCAAGTAGAAAATACAAACAATTTGCACGCGAATAATCGCTTTGCAGATGCATTTACCACAATCCTTTGTGCATCCATAAAAAGTGTACAAATCTAGCATAATAGCGAAACGTCCATTTTGAGGGAGATACGTAAAAATTTGGACTCACATACGTAATGGCCACTTTTAGATCGTGTAACGGGATTGAATTGTGTGAGTTGGTCCTCTTTCTCCATTTAAGATACTTTTTGGTCGGTATTTGAAGAATAGAAAGATTCGACATCAAAAAATACATGAAAGTTTACACAGGGTGACACGAAGATGTGTGCAGAACTCTCCCACACGCACAAAACTAAGTGTTAGGCATGAAAGAGTAAACTAGTTGTGCCAGCATAGGGTAGGGTGGAAACTGGGGCAATTTTATCGAGCAGATGCTGTTGCCATAGCTACCCCTACCCACCTCGGAATGGATTAATTACACTGTAAAAATTTGCTCACCCTTTCCTCTACACAGAATGCTTCAGCGAAATTTATTTATTTGCTTTCGTATTAAATCCTCGCAACGACGTCAAAGCTGCAACAGGAGATTCACTGCGACAAATCCGCTTTTGCGGAAATACAAACGAAATTGAAAAATAATTCTGGGGGGCTTCCGGAAATGGAACTGAGACTGATTCTTGGTGAACTTTTCTCCAGATACGTGAACTACTTTTAGGGAATACAAGATTTTTGTTTAGAAGATATACAACATGCTTTAATGTACACGTTCCTAAATCATTTTTCATTATTTTTGCTCATTCCATAAATAACACACTAAATTATACTTGAGAGAGGAGGACAGTTACAATTTTGGAGCTTGTATCTAACTGAAATTTGTATTGATGTTTATAAAAAGAAAAACTTTGAAATCGATTTGATGACTCGGAAGAAAATCGATATGTTTTCTGCTTTAGTAAATGTTGTCTGACTTTTGCGCTTCTTTTATCAAATATGTACAAATGCTGAACGGATTTGTTGTAGATATTATACCCTGCACAGACTAGAGCAATTAATCGCGTTAATAGCGTCAAAATGACGTAGCCCATGTAAATTTCCTATATGAACTCGACTTACAGTTACTCGATTAGACTCGATGTACTGCTGTCAGCGCCGTACGTCCTACATATAGTAGTGAATAGTTGTATTAAAAAGTAATCAGCTTGGAAATGTCATTTTGTTGTTTTTCGTGTTTTTGGACGATATATCATATATTTTCCTTTTCTTCGCTTTCTTGCCAGAAAATAAATTAACCGCTGCTGTCGCGAATCCATTTTATGCTTACTTTATGCCAAATGTCAACAGATATGTCAACAACTAATTCCGTTCGGCGGCGGCAGTTGACAAACCCGACTAGATTGTATGCGATGTCATTAACTCGATTAAGAATTCTCGTCTGTGTCTGTATAAAGTTGTGTAGTTTATGAACGAATTTTTAGAAAGTCTGAATTAGGCAGATAAGTAGGTACTTATTATTATAAAAAATTGTTTTACTAGAAATTTAAAAATTATTCTTTAACTATTATGATTTATAAAAAGATAATTCTTCCTGGAAATCAACAAAAATTATAAATATAATATATTTAATATATACTTACTCGTAGAAAGTTCAATGTGCCTTATAATCATTTAGTTTAATGCGAAGAATTTACAACTTAATTGCCGAAATGCAAATAAAATTAAAGAAAATGGGAAAATTGTTTTGATGTCAATGGTTATAGTGGTTTATGCTGCAAGAAGCACGTATGTACCTACTTAAAAAGTGCACATAAATGCCTATCGCTAAATTAATTTATTCAGTCGAATGTTGACCGAGCCTTTCATTGACTCTGACGAAATCACATATGAAAAGCTTTAATTAAACCAAATTCAAATTTACCGGAAGGCTAGCATTTTATGGGCTCGTCTGGCGGATGGGGCTGCGAGAATAGCACATTGTAATGCGAACGCTATTTACGCATATGCAAAATCGTGTATGTATTTATACTTTTTTGTGCTCTGCAGGGAATCCATTCCATGTTTCGTCAATTAACGAAATTATATATGGAGTGCTCTTAATTAAAAGCCCTTGAAGCATTCATTTATAACTCCCAAGACCCTCTCCTGTGTACTTGGCTCCTCCATTCAGCCCCGTTACGTCACATGCAATGTATCTTGGCACAAACAACCTCTGCCAAATCAATTGATGCCACCCAAACATAACCTCAAATATTGATGCTTAACATCCACGGGTACTTGAATACTATTTGTGCAGTTCGACTTGCCATGTGTAGTGTAGCCGTGTGGGGTGCAGACTCTATATGTGTAAAATTTTCTACGCGATGAGAAGCATAAAGGATTGAATGCATGAGGAGCTCTTCATTGTATCTGGGCACGAATGTATTACAGGGATGCATAAATAAAAAAAAAACAGTGTATTTTGAGTAAGTGAAGAGCATCATTCTGTTCCGATTCTCAGAAAATGTTCAGCTTCTGAATCAGTCTTCGCATCAAACCCACCCCAGTGCAGTGGAGTGGAGCACATTAAACCACTTTGATTGTAAACAAACCCCTCTCTGGCAGGCGGTCTTCTGTTTTCCGTTTGATGGAATTTCGCTATAATATACTTGCCAATCCATAGCTATACGAATGGCTGCAATTACAGAAAGTTAGATATTGAGAGGCGAAGGACTAAGTGCACTCAACGAAAAATTCTCCAGGGATATTGCAAGCTTCCTCTATATCAGTTCTGAAGTTCTGCACAACCTTTGGTGACTCCATTCCATTTATTTGAAATAGTTTTCGAGGCAAAACTTTCGCAGTTGTCCTACAAAATGATATAAAAATAGTTTCCTAGGTTGTGGACATGTGAATAATAGAGAAAGTTGAAACAACTAAAGATGTCCTGGTTGACATATTGAAAATATACCTGCAGCCAATTGATTGCAATTACACAATTTGTTTGATCAAAAACCAGCAAATAAAGTGAATGGAAACGGAAAATATCTTTTCGCTGTAGTAATATATTTTCATAATACAACTGAAAAGTTTCCCTATTTCTATGTTTATAGTTGTTTCACCTTTCACCAACAAAAATTTAAATGTTATAATGGTCACAGTTCGTTTTCATCAAAACTAGAACTGGACTTACACAATATACTGCTATTTTGAAAAACTTTCTTTTACGTCTAAAGTTGTGGATAAAATTTATTAAGAAAGCCCGGTCCCAAAAAACAATTTTGCTTATAGCAAAATAGAATCAAGTTAATTTCTTTCTTGAGAGATAATTACATAATTCATACAAAATATTAAAAAGATTTCATTATATTCATTATAAAGGTTGCCCCAAAATTAACGCAAGATTTGAATTTTGCGCCATTTGCGCGGAAAAATGTTGCTAATGAAAAAAAAAGACAGCGTGGCAGCTGACAGTTCAAGGTTAGTAAAAATGGAGCGCGTCACGAAAGAAAAATGCGTTTTCTTTGTTGAGCAATATTTTAAAAATAATGGTCAAGGTATTGCAGCTATACATTGCGCAATTTTTGTACAAAACATATTCAAAACAGTTTTTTGTGCCTAAATTGCAAAATATGGATGTGGACGACATGTGGTTTCAACAAGATGCGGTGCAGGTGCTATATGCCATACACCCCGAGAAACGGTTCAATTACTGCATGAGTGATGAATTATTCCTAGTCATACCATAATCCTCTTATATCCCGCTTTGGCGATCAGAGTTGGCTGCCCAGGGCCAGATCAGGCGATTGAACGCCATTCGACTTTTTTCTTTGGGGGGATTTTTAAGTCCAAAGCCGGAGGTACACGATACGGAAAACGTCATATTTATAAGCGATAGGTACGCCATATTTCATATCGTGTGACTCGACGATAAGCAATATTGTGTATTGCTTATAGATATCCCAAAAATTTCGGAATATTTTCGGCACATCAAAGGAATTTGAGGGGTTCAAATTTCCCGAGTCACACCATACAAAACTTTATGTACACAGTTTTGAGATTACTGCTCTTACGGGCGGCGCGGCGTCGCGGTAATCTGTGAATTGCAAAATACAGGTTGCAAACTCATTTTTGTTTATCGTGTGACTCGATGTCACAAAAGTGACATCCATAAAGATATTTCCTTATAAATATGACGTATTCCGTATCGTGTACCTCCGGCTTAAGGTTTATGCCAACAAAGAACAAACCCACGATCACCCACGTTTTGAAAGAGGAAATTGAACGCTGTATCAATGAAATGACGCCATATTTATGTAAAACGGTCGTACAAATTTCAAGACAAGAGTGTGTATGTGCCACTAAACCCGTGGACGCTTTTTACTCGAATTGCTGTTCCATACCATACATTACCCTATACTGTACAGGTATACTTTATGAATCAATAAAAAATTTTCAAATTTCAATTAAAAACATGGGTGTTCTAGCAAAATTACTTCTCGCGTGCATTTTGGGACACCCTTTACTTCATATTTGGAATGAAATAAATAAGATATTAGGACAACGACATTGAACATAATATCATTTCATAAATACAAATTATATTGTGGTAAATATAATTGAAGTTTATGTAAATTACGTCAACATCATTCAACAAGTGCAAATTTAAAATTAAACGCCCACTCTAAGCTATTTTCAATTTTATTTGCCGATTGGGAGTTCCTTTATTCATATCCTTTCTATTAATATGGAGAATCTCAATTATTTGCCGACGTTATTCGAAACTCTTTCCTTGTTTCTGAGTGCTCAGATTATTCACATTTTTGCGATTGAATTATTGCAAAATTGAATCAACAGTGGAATGATGTTTTCAATTTAATAAAATTTGCTACTTAAAAATAGAACGAAATTTCATCGTTTTGAAGTTATATGTTTTTCAAGGAATTCCGGTGATATTAAAAATGTGAAGTATGATATAAATAAATGAAAAGTACGGAGATGAATTTATGCGATAGTATTGACAGAGGAAATAATCCTTGAAGATGGATGCCAGGAGCAATGTTGTACGTGCAGGTTGATGAATGGTGGATAATGGTGATGAAAATAATAAATTTTCATTTCCTGATTCACTCACTAATGAATATATCCTTTATACCTTTCTGCCCACGTCTTCTGAAACAAAAGTTGTTCGAAAACTTTAAATGGTCATGAGATCAGAATCATTGTTTCGCATTCTGAAGAGTGGGTTTCGATGGAAACCATTTCGAACGTGGGTTCAATGTGATGCTGTTTCTACTGGTTATCTTCCGAAACTCTACAAATTCGATAATTCTCTATTGAAACGAACATGGGTAAACGCACACCACTTAAACCAAACGGAATACATATTCATTTATCCCGGCACGATATCGAAAAGTGATGAAGTAGACTGAAGCAAAAGCTCAAAGCCCTGGCCGTAACCAAGGTAACCTTCTGGGCCTTCAGGATTAGCTCACGGACACATATAAATTTTGTTCCAGGGATGCTGTACACCTCGAGCAATGGAGTTTCTACAATGGTTCCGAATTGCATCATAGCATCCACAGTATTGGAACGACATTTTTTTTTTTTTGGAGTGGCACTTGTGAGCGTGGTGCAGAGAATTCGGCTGGTGGTGCTGAGTTAACCCCAATAGTTGGTTCCTTCCATAGGGCTGGACCTTCGCCTAGGAAGGAAGGTGGTACTTGCGAACTCCTTCCACGTGAGATCCCCGGGTAATCCTTTTCTATTAGTGTTAAGTTTGAGAAATTAAATGAAACCAGTTCTTATAATAAGGCGTAAAGTTTTCTTCCTGTATGTCCTACTTTTCTCCTTAAATATGGAACACAAAAAGAACTTGAGAATTTTACAGCGCGACAAAGCTTATATAAGTTATCAATGAGGGTTCTTAGAAGGAGTCATTAAGTTTTCCTGCTTCGGTCTGCCTAAACATTCAAATAGTGTTTGGATGGAAAACATTTTGCAAAATCATTCCGAACATTTTATATTGCCATGTTTAAATAATTGCATTGTTCGAAATGAAAGGCAAAAAAGCTTAAATCTTATTGTTATATAGAATAATTAATACAATTTTCAAGCGAAATGTTAAAGCTTTCAGCTTTGTTTTAAAATTATGTACACTTTTTATAAATGATTCAGTTTTTGTAAAATCTTCTTAAGGCTTAGAACTAATTCTTTATATTTAATTCAGTCGAGCAAAAAAGATTTTATTTAACTACAATGACAATTCAACCCTCCTTGAGTGGATTTGTATTCGAGGCTTTTAGTACTTGATTCATGTTAGGCGGGGGGTGTAATGCACGAATACATCGTTTTTTAGATACCAAAATATGAGTTCCCATGCAAGAAGAATACCCTCTCGAAATTCGTTACCGGGTGTACGTAAAATTGACCTCGGGGTTGTTTCGTGAGTACAAAACGTTTGCTCGATTCGAGTAATATCATTTTGATGAATCCCCCACCCCACGCTTGTTATATCTTATTAGACGATATGTGAATGCATTTAGATTTGTAATATATCAAAAATATATCCATGTGGGAAAAACAAAGAGATCGGAACATGTACTAGCTGCAAGATCTATGTATGTGTAATGTGTATGTAATCCGAAATTATCAAATCACATTAATTTGAAAAGTTTTGTAAAATTTCATGGGGACTTCGAATATCATTGCCGACAGATGTTTTCCTTTTTTTGTATGCATGATTTTTTTTTGTTGTTGAGTAAACTTAATTGTTATTGATTGAATACAAATATTGAATTAATTTAATCATAAACCATGTTGAATGAATTGCATTGGCCACAAATATAAAAACGAAACCATTCAATTAAATTGCCTCAACATTTGTTCACACTTCATTGATTACTTATTGATATCATTTTTCACGTATGTAATCAACAAACGAAAAGTGAGATGCTACGTTTTGATTGTTTATCGAGGAAAACTAAAGCAATCAATAAAACTGCCTACCACAGCTCCTCTATCGTGCCAAAGGAGTTAATTTGAAACAAGAGCAGGGCAAACAATGGCGAATTGATATCAGAACTCAAGTTTAGTTTGCGATGAATGATAGGAATACTTTTGTTAACTTAATTTTCTGGGATATTTTCGGCTACTATTTCAATTCCCTGGCGATTCAAGGGAATTGCGTTACTTCAGTCATAGATCACACACTTGCGGAGGTCCTATGACAGTAACTATACAGCTCTTCGAAAACCCTTCCTAAATTAATTGCTCCTGACAGGTGAAGGCATAGAATTCGTTTATATTTATAATAAGGCTTCTGTGACTGTGTGGGTTTGCAGAGTAGAAAATACTGATTAGACTTATTGTGTGCGAAACTTTTGATGCGACCCCAAATTTCACACTTGCTTTCGCATTCACTTATTATTTGAAGAATTTTATACCTATAATTTCGGTGAGTTCCGAAAGCCGACATCAATTACAGTAATGTGAGATATTTTTGTATAAAGCCGGAGGTACACGATACGGAAAACGTCATATTTCCTCGTTCAATTTCCTCTTTATTTTAGTGGGATATTTTTCTGACAGCGAGTCACACAATATACGCAAAAATGAGCTTGCAACCTGTATTTTGATATTCACAGACTACCGCGACGCCCGTAAGAGCAGTAATCTCAAAACTGTGTACATAAAATTTTGTGTGGTGTGACTCGGGAAATTTGAACCCCTCAAATTCCTTTGATGTGCCGAAAATATTCCGAAATTTTTGGGATATCTATAAGCGATACACCATATTGCTTATCGTCGAGTCACACGATATGAAATATGGCGTATCTATCGCTTATAAATATGACGTTTTCCGTATCGTGTACCTCCGGCTTAACACTTATAAAGGGTGTCCCAAAATGCACGCAAGAAGTAATTTTGGGACACCTCAATTTTGTAAAAAAACATAAGCTTTTAATTAAAATTTCGAAATTCTTTTTTGATGCATAAAGTTTACAGTATAGGGTTGTGTGTCGTATGGAATAGCAATTCGAGTAAATAGCGTCCACGGCTTTAGTGGCATACACACTCTTTTCTTGAAATTTTCCATAACCGTTTTACATAAATATGGCGTTATTTCATTGATACAGCGTTCAATTTCCTCTTTCAAGGCATGGGTGATCGTGAGCTTGTTGGCATAAACCTGAGACTTCAGAAACCCCCCTAAAGAAAAAAAAACCCAAGGCTGTTCAATCGCCGGATCTGGGCGGCCGAATTTAATTGTTTCTCGGGGTGTAGGCATATGGCATCGCATCTTATTGAGACCACACGTCTTGCAATTTAGGCACAAAAAATTGGATGATCATATCGCGGCGACCAACTCGAATATAGTTTGTACAAACATTGCGAAATTTATAGCTGCCATAGCTTTTTCATTTTATTTTTAAAATTTTGCTCAATAATGTAAATGAAAACGCGTTGTTCTTTTTATTAACACTGAACTCTTAGCTGTCGTTGGCAAGAAATTTTGGACATCGTTTATGAGTTGGCGACGCTTCAGGAGCGTTCCAAACATTCTAAAATAAATAATGAATTGTGACCATAAATTGCTATAGGAATTCGATTCGAATATTTTCTGTTGAGCGCCTAAACATGCGTCACGAAAGCATGCACCCTCCACCCTGCAATGTTTAAAAGGTTACTTGTGGCTGAGCGTCATTAATTAAATCTACACCAAACAAAAACATTTAATCATCTTCGTTTCTTTTTCAATATTTGAAAAGTTACACAACCTCAGACCCTCCAGGAAGACAAAATCGTCGTCGAGGACTTGGGACTGGACCTAATCTAAAAATCGATAACGCTCAGATTTCATCTCATTGTCGTTTTGTATTTCGTGTTGCTTGGCACTGCTGAGAACGCTTTCATTTTCAAATGGCATTTTCCACCCCTACAAATTTTGCGGATCGCTGGGAGAAAACTGGGATTAGTGTGGTGGCAACTTACATCCAGGACCCGTTTCGATGTGGATGCGTTAAAGCACGTCATCCCTGAAATATTGGAACTTTTGAACATGAAAAAAAATGCTTAGAATTGTGCAATTCCCGGACTTATTTGTTTTACGTACCCTGGACTAGGGAGGCTCTTTGAAGTCAATGGGCTTTTCCTATATTTTTATTCACTGCTGATGTCGAGCCAGACAGGAGCCATTGCTATTTTTACATTCATGCTGGCCTGGGACTAAAGCACTTTTCAAATTTGGATTTGAGCAATTTAATTTGAAATTTGAAAGGGAAAGGGTGATGAGTTTAGTTCGCTTTGCTTGCATGGGCATTGCGAATGTTTTTGAGTATTAGAAATACATTCATATCTGGACCAGATTTGATCTTTCCCGTGTATATAAAGTGGTTTATTTTCCATGGATAATTTTATTACTGATTGCAATTGAGAAAGCTTTTATTGATGTTTTTCAATTTTAAGATATTTGTCCATATCTAGAAATAATAGAATGTAGATGGACAGAGTTTATAATATTTAGTAAGTACTCGTATAAGTAATTTAGTATAAATATTAAATATGTACCTATAGTTAAAAAATTTAAAGGTAAATTTATAATTAATATTATTTAAAGTACTTACACTTTTAATATATGTAATTATTATAACTTGTAATATGTACATAGGTACAATTAAATAACTCATATTAATAAAAAATTATTTGAGTGAAGTAAAGATACCAATTTTAAAAAATAATTTGTTTATAATAATAATTTTTGTTATTTATTATATAGATCCTGATGATGGGCTTTTGCCCGAAATATATAGATCTCAAATAACTTTTTTGGTTTTATTTAACGGATATTAAATCTGAGGCAATACAACAAGATATCCGGTAATACAAATGTTATATAATTCATAATTTGTTTCATTGTGTCTTAGAAATGACTTTTAAAATAGTGCGGAATCAGAAGCACATCATTTGTTATCGTTTGCTGATCTGAGCACTAACATTATACAGAAGAACTCAGATCGATAGCTTTTCCAATTTTCCTATTTCCTGTGCACTTTTATTCGATTCAAAGAAAATAGGCATTAATCCAACTAAAACGCCATTCATCTGGGTGAGTAGCTTCGGCCTGGTCATATTTCTTCTGCATCATTGTTCTTTTAATACAACTACACGGGCAATTTCGAATATTCCAAAAACTTCATCGTGGCAGGTAATTTTTCTCATGACTGGCTCCCTCAAAAATTGCGAGCGTCCCCGACAGAAAATTTTAATAAATGGGATGCCAGGATCCCCCGAAATTCCACCCTGTATGGCTAATTATGTTCGGTCCATGTCTCCTTACACATGGCTGCGCTTTTATTTTTGACTGGAATCAGCATGTACATAAAGCATGAGTTATGCTACATCCAACGGGGTGATTGGGGTGATTCTTTAGCTAGGGTTAACTTTAAATTAAATCTTGATGCGTCCATTTTAAAATTGGGCTAATAAGGAATGAGTAACTATTCTGAGACAATGCACAAGGATGAGTACTTACCGGAGGAAGTGGAGATACCAACACTGTTCTTTAGTTACCCCTGAATATAAGTAGTTGCAGGTTTTCTGCTGAGAAATGGAAGACTCACAGTGATTTCTAAATCCTGCATAATGAACAGATGAACAAATCAATAGGTTTAAAACAAACCAGAATTGAGAAAGAAGAAATCTGTAGTATTTCCGACGCACGCCACGTATGACGTACCTATATGTAGTAGGTATGTTGTATGTAAGCCGATCAATACACAGGACAACGCTGTGAAGAGTTGCCCGATTCCAACGAGTCATCTTTGTACCAAATTTTAGCTCCCAACTCAAAAGAGTTTTCGTGTTATTTATGGTATGAACAGAAAAACAATAAAACGATTTCTTTTCAAATCCTATTGAACATTTAACAAATACTCTTTTATAACGACATCAAGGACTCGTAAACGTTCTAGATAAAATTTATTAAACCCTCCTTTTTAATCGTAATTGTACCCTTGTTATTAAATTTCGCTGTTCTTAGGATTAAATTATAAAATAGTTAACATTAAAATCTGTATCGAGTGGATTTTCGAAAAAAATAACAAAGAGGACAATTTCGTATGTCTGTTTAGTTCCAATGAAATTGTTGTAGTTGCTTTGTCGCCCATCAATAGATGCCCAGTTTGAAATAAATCTGAATCAACAGTTCTGGTCTAAGCGTTGAACTAGCAACCGCAGTGTTCCCTTGAAACGCTTTAAGCCCCAGGAAACTGATGAATCAGAAACAAAGCTGGTAGCATGGGATGACGCAAATGGCTCCGCCACATTCATCCCCGAGACCAGCGACGTATTATCTTTACACACGAGCACCCTTTGCGCTTCCACTTTTTTTATATCCGAAGCCGGGGGTATTTTACTACGTCTACGGTATTCGCCACTCTCCACCCTGGCCATCTGGGGACGCCATTGCTGCCTTGCCTTGCCACATTTGAGTTTCTCGGCAAAAGGTACGGACAATGGTGAGCTTTCCGGGCGAGAAACAATTTCGATCAATAAGTTTCCCGACGTGACATCAAAATAAAGTTGATTTTAGGCCTAGACGAAAAGTCGCGAACTAATTTTTGTTCACTGTCCCCTAGTACTACAGTGGCGTTTTCAAGTGCTTCCGCTCGTCCTTTTCCACCCACCGAATTTCAGGTATAGTCATCAGTTGTGCTGGGTTGCACCAATGGAGGCACATAAATCGCTTTCAAGTTGGGTATTTTGCCGGGCACAATTAATAAAAATGTGTCAATGACATATTCCGCATAATCAAACACATGCCGGTTTTTTGTGAAGGAGGTAAGTTAAGGTTATTAATTCATCTGCTCCGTTGAATAAGAAATTGTAAGCGAAGAGTAAGTGCTGGTCATGTCCAAATTGAGGTTATGTGTGGAATTGCATTTGAGAGCTATCATCTCCTGTTGCTCGCGAGACTATAGCGCATGGATGTACTCAGAGGTTATGTCACCGGAGAACATGTGACATTGTTTAGGGTAAGTTTTGTTATGATTTTTCTTTATACACGTTATTTTAACAGTGGTTTTAAATATTGTGTTGGAATGATTGTAATAATGCAGTGCTGCTGCCGCACACGTTCACCGCTACTTTGAGTAAAATTATTGTTAATAAAATTTTGGTTTTTGATTTTGTGAAAATAGGAGTTTAAAAAGTTTTGAACAGTTAACAAAATAATTATTTTTTTTGGTTGACTTCTATATTAACTGATAAGCTTCAATTTATTAAATATGAACTTTCTATCCCTACTTGATAATAAATAGAAATATTTATTTTGAATTACCTTATATGGGAAAATTATTTGACAAATTAACTTAAACAAATTTCGTCTTTAAATATTTTTTTTTTTTTTTTGCAAATTGATGTCGTTTCTTAAATATTCAATTAAAATAGTAAGAACAAGGTTTTCACACGTAGGTAGGTACTTTCTTTTGACTTAAAAATATATGTTTCAAAAATACTGAGCAAAACAATGTTTTGTGGTTTGCAAAGAAAAACCTTTTATATTATAACCATACCATACTTAATATTCAAAACAAAAAAAACTTTAATAACAATCTGGCAATCTAGATGTTTAGAATGGACTTTTTTCTATTTCTTTTTTTTCATTAAAGTAGGTACATTTTCAAATATTATATTGCGGGGTAGGGTCAATTTATTTTAATACGATTATAAAAGAGACTAATCTTTTTTCTAAACTGCTTAGTGACATACAGTAGTGAGCTGTTTTATCTTGAAATATGCTCGGATAAAAAAGGTAAGCAACTAAGCAATGCTCAATTTCACGGTCACGTAATCTAATACTGAGATTTTTGAGAAGATTACACTTTATTATACGTTATCCAAAGCTTAGTGGTTTTTGCTTGGAAAACGATGAAAAGCGTGGAAGTTTTTCTTAGCTGAATCCAACGGGAAACTAGGCAAGATAAAAACGCATAAGTGTGTAAGTGTCAAGTTATGGCATTGTATAAACTTGAGTGTTTCGGAAAACTGTCACGTTTAAGGAACAGTAACACTTTTATGAGGGCTTTGCCGTTTGGTAATTTTTAAAAACATGTTTCCGTGAGCACATTGCTGAAGGTACCTATGTTAAACGTACAGAAACGAATTGTTTCAATTTATTTTTTAAAGATATGCAAGAAACATTTTTAACACATAACAATCTTTTTGACAAACGATGTTTATGTGAACAAAACTTGAGCTGGTACTTTGAGAAACTCTTTAATGCAGAATTAGCTAAAGGTGTATCGCTAACGGTATCACACTTGTGACATTAATTTTTTTTTAATTATTAAATTATTTTTTTATTATTATTTAATTTTATTTATTAAACTATGAAAGATTTTGAAATACTTCTAGAAACATTTTAAATAGAATCATTAATTGAATACCGAACATACCTAAATAAATAATATTATGTACCTAACCTATTTCCTAAATAGGAATATCATAAAATTGTTTCGTCACTTTGAGTTGTCCAAAAATGTGGGACACGGTACTTTTTATCACCTAATTTATTATCCATATCGATGATGAATTAGCTTGGTGGAAGGGCCTCATCGTAGATCATTAATCAGCAGAAGAAAGCTTCAGATGTTTTCATGGAATCTTTCATGCGAAAATCAAATTTTATTGGGATATTCTTCACTTGTTGAGTTGTTGATATATTTTCTATGACCAATGAATACCTGATTATTTGAATATTTGTTACAAAAATATTATATTTTTGTAACGCAAACATCATGTAATGATTTTAATGATTTACTAATATAATATAGGTACGTAAATTAATTAGAAAGTAAAATAGAATCTTATTTTGTACATGCGTCTTGAAAATTTGAAAAAGGCGAGTTTTTATAGGTTCGGAGAAAGAATTTATTTCTAAGCGAGAAATAATTTCTTTGGGCATTTCAAAAATCATTGATATACTCACTTTGCACTTAAATCAATTGGCATTTTCCATCACAAAACTGAAATTCACCCAAAACACGGAAAAAGGAAAAATGACTAGGGAGAAGCTGAGCACAAAGCTTTCAGGTGACAGTGCAAGACGTGTTATGGAGGGAAATCACGAACATCACTGTAACCACTTTCATGATGGTGTGTCACGCCTTTGAAGATTTTATGACGTTATAGCTGGATACACCAACCATTCATAAATCAATTCAGCTTGTCTCGCATTAACCAACTTCAAAGTCTGCTATTATATGTTTTTTTTTTCAATTTCAAACGTTTTCCAATATTTTCAATCCATTTATATTTTATAGATATCCATTTTCTATTTTTCTATTGTTAACATTGGTTTAAAATTATGATTTTTGTTTGTAGAAAAAAGTTTACCCCGAAATTTTGTGCTACGTTAAGCAAATATAATTGTTATTTCAGTATTGTAAAGTGCTACAGAGGTCAAGGTATTTTCCTTTTGTTTTGGATAGATGAAGATGGCTTTAACAATTTTTAAAGTGATATGTTTCTCTTTCTTTGTCCAAAAACAAGCGCTCTGTGAGAGACATATTTTAAACTGAGAGTTATAATACGAGTCCATAGATCAAGTGGTTTAGTAATGCATGAATAAATTTTTTATATTGGTATTTTTTTACAGAGAGCTTCTACATTTTGAAGCAACTTTTTAAATTTGTTAATACTTAACAAAATGTTTCAACATAAGGTATTATAATAGATATCGATTTTCCGAGGACAATTTTCGAGTTTGCCTTTACCGTGCTTCTGCTTTGTTTAAGAACAGTGAAATAGGCGAGATCGTCAACGCAGACTATACTGCGTAAAATATGGAATCCTTTTATATGGCAATTTAGGATTTCAGTCTACCTAATGCAAAAATATTAGGATAGTGGCAGACAGCATTATTTTTCCTGCGATGGCGGACGTAATTTTCCACGAGAATCCTGGATAAAAAATCAGCTTATCTTACGATTAATTTGGAGCTCACAAATCATGCCTTCCGACGTTGTGAAATATTGCTCCCAATTAAACTTCGCCTCCCATCGGTGCTTGCTTCCTTTAAACCCTCATTCCGATTTCAAAGTTTTTTGTATTCAGATTTTTTTATCATTTTTGATTAACTTGAATTCCTGCATAAGTGGTCGAATCCTTGGGTATTTTGCTCGAGAACCCTTGAACAATTTCAATGGACGCTGTTGCTTCCAGTTTACGTTTGCCGGCATTTTCCCAGTCGCCAAATTATGGATTTTTATCAGACTGTATTTACAAGTATATTTGAATTTTTAACAGATTTTAAAAGTATGGAATGATTGCTACATTATATTAAATCTTTTTAATATTGTTATCATTATTTAACTGTGCTATAAAAACTTTTATTTACGTGGTTTTCGTTTTTGCGGTCTATTCTAAAAACCACTCTATAGCTGTCGTATCCATGAAATCAATTATGTAGTGCAGTAATAAAATTCCAATTTCTCATTATATAAAAGACAAGGGTAAGTATTGTACGGGGTTCTTTAGTAGAAACTTTTGTCCACATCAATAAATTAAAAAATGCAATTTTGTACAAGAGAAAAACTGCCACCCAAAATCGATTCAGCTCGCATGCGAAAAATTCTAGGTGGGGTCAGCATTTGTTAAAAAATATTTTTAGAACATTCCTGAGAGAATTTCAAAAGGTACCCACAGTAGGTAATCAGAGCAAAAGCGGCAGCACACCAAATGGATGGCGGTCCTTTGAATTTTTCAATTCACAAAGGAATCCATCCCGTAGCTTTAGAAGCAGATTTTTTCATGGAAGTTTAATAGTTCCCTTTAGCAATATAAAAGCTTCCGTAGGATAAGTTAAAATTTTGAAAGGTTTTTAGAATTTTTGCAAGAAAAACGAAAATTGTTGACGAACGATTTTGATGAATGAAGGATCTCGAGAGATAGATCATTCAATTAAGAGCTGGACGGAAGTTTCCACTGGTAACATGGAAGTAGTAACAAGTAAGAGTGGATTGTGATCAAAGCGAAGCATTCACCCACGCTCGCTTCTTATTCTGTAATAAATTACCCGAGGTGGGTGAGTTCAATCCACCCAAAAATCACCCTATTCCGGCTGGTTGGGCTATTTTGCTTGTTCGCCCTCAGCTCGTTATGTGCTCCTTGAAACTACAATGGCAACAAACATAGTAGCAGAACCAGTAGCAACAACAACAACAACAACAATTTCAGGAAAAACTGGAAGACTGCTTAACATGAGCTCGGCAAAAATCGATCAGCATCAGCATCCCCCTGTTCAACAATCCCTTTTGCCCATCTCGTTTTGGCTTCAAGGAGTGCGATCTGCATCCTTGTCAAGTCGGGCATTAGTATTCCAGAAAAACTTAACCCGTCATGAGCACTTGTCTCGTTTTCCCATGTATCCTGGTCCGGTGGGTGGTGGGCTGGTGCCGATGCCCCCAGCTTCCACCCCGTTCATCCCAAAATTTAAAGCAACACACACAAACGGGAAATTAAATGAGATTTACTAGGGCCCAACAAGGGTTGCCGTCGAGCTCTGTGAGTGTATGCAGCCGTGATGAACATAAATCAAGCTCGGAGGGTTGGTTGAGCTGAGCATGTCCTCTACAATAAGTTGCCGGGATGGAGTTGCTATGTTACCCAGCGTGTGCATCAGGCCCGGATGCTGGAGGAAGATGGCTGTACCAGTCTCCGATGCTTCACTCTTCTTCGCCGTTTGGAATCTGGGGTATGTTAGTGTATATCGACATTATGCCCTCAAGTTATAGCAGAATCAAGCGCTTGTTTTTTCCTTTTTTTTAATTTTCCTTTCTGTGTTTGTTGCCGTCATCTTCTGTGCAGAGGTTTTATTTTTCCGACTAAATTTTGGCTTTTTCTTGTTTCATTTACTATTTAACTTATGCCGGGACTGTGAATGTGTTCGTATGGAAAATACACATTTTTGAGGATCGCCTGTGACTTTATGTATATAGTGGAGAATCCTTTTCGATTATATTGGTGTGTAGGGAACAGGGGTTTGCTACACCGACCGGGATTCGTAGTAGACGTTTAGGCGTCAACTAGTGCGCTTGGTGCGCTTTAACGGTGCCTATCATAAAGATATCTATTTAGGATAAAGAAAATACCATACCTGAGAAGGAGAATTTAAAACTCTGCTTTGGATTTCATCCTCTACCTATAACTAAACTGGGCGAATTGTTTAATTGCGATCACTAAATCCCTCTTTGTATTAACAATTACTTTCATAAACAACAAAATGTTTCTCGAGGTAGTTACGTTTGAAAGTGATTAACTTCTACTGGATTTCAATAAAAATCTATGTTACGATTTTTAGTGTGAAAATTTTCTGTTCAAACAAAATAAAAATGTTATGGGACTAAGAGGATACATCACTTCTAACTACACTTCCGGCTGGTGCGGGAATCGCGAATAATAAAATTTGTGTAATTGATTAACGATCGCGAGTTAAAATGTGTTTATTCCAAGCTCGGTAACAATTTCAGTGATTATATCATTAAAGGTAGGTACTATGTGTATTTCTCCATTAAGTGTGTGAACGAAAAATAAATAATAGAAAGTATTTTATAAGTATCCTTTGAAGGCTTTTCACGTCGTAAGGTGCTAATTTTTTTTTTTTTAATCGTTGTCATGCGTCATAAAAGCCGCACCCAAATTTTCCCATAAGCTCACTTACACGCGTCCATATTTGATGTATTTGTATTTCCCTTGACATTGTTTTCCGAACAGAAGGTCAATATTAGAATTTTTCGAACAGCTTATCGATACTTTTGATTATGATTAACACGTGCTTGGCTTTTTGCTAAAAATTCACAAACTCTCGAGTACAAAAAACTGATTTTATATTTCATGAAGTTGATTGATCTTATAATAAATTTTTATTTTTTTTCTAAAATGCATGAATCATACTTTTAGAACATTAATAACTTTAATAGCTTGTTTCCTAATTCTAAATGGTACAATTCCAAACAGTGTAATTGTATTGGTATTTCTTTCAATAAAATTGCATATGTGGTCATCATTTTAGTAGCCCTAGTTGTTGTTTATTCATCTCTCTTTTATACAGAATAATTTCGTCAAGTCAGTATTTTTGGTCAATGACCATGCTTTTCTAATACTAATTTTTAATTTTAAGAATGCACGTATTTTAGATTTCGGACATTTGTTTAAGATTGTTAATTTTGATTGTTTTTCTTTAAAAAATGTTTGCCCTTTTTAAGTAAATATTTTATTCCGAATTTCTTTTTCTAAAAATTTTGTGATTAATAAAGTTATTAGAATGTTTTTTTTTCCCATTTATTGAGTTCAAAATCAAACTAAAGTCGAAAAAACATTATTTTCTGTATAAAAAAGTTCGTTACGTAATGTCATAGCATGTTATAACTTATGTAACACTTGCTGATCTAATAAACGTGCGCTGTTTTGGTCTGTTGAAATTATCTACAATTAAATTATTTATTGCGTAAAAATATTTGCTCGAAACCGTTTGAAATAATCTAATTTAATTTATTTGATAGATTTTACATATATAAATTATTTTTAATTTATAAGAGACAACTCTTTTTTGCTGCTTTATGTTTATATAAATTTATTTGAATACTGTGCAAAATTACCATGCGTTTCTAATTCATTCTGCAATTAAATTTAAAACCACTGCTCAATGCTGCGCATGTCAGGCCCTGGCCTTTGGCAAAAGGGAAATCCATTCAAGTGCACATTTTCATTCTTTTCTTCTTAAAAGTTCATTCCATGTTCCAAAAGACACTACCCCAGACTTTATTCTTGCATCTCAAAGGAGCGCACGGCTTATGCTTCATTTGGTCGTGTTCTTTATCTTCAAAGTGTTTTGTATGCGATAACAATTTCAATATATATTTCAAAAATGATTCAGTAATTTTTAATCTAAAATTGTTATTATTTTTTTCTTAAAAGGGTTGAATAATTTGTATAAATCCATTCATACGGTTTAGTACACCAATTGAACTAAAGACGTAAAACAATGAACTATCGCGTAATACGTAAACTGCATGACCAGTGCGGTGCGGGGCAGGTGATTGCTTAAGACAACGTTAAATTAACTATTTAAAAGATATAGTATTGTTGGTACTGACCAGGACTGAGAAGTTCTTTTACTGGTTTTTATGTAACGGACATATTATACAAAAGCATTATGTTTTAAAATTTTGTTTTAAATTACTCAAGAAAAGAATCACAAGATTCGAGGAAATTTTGCAATTGTATAATAGTAACATATACTTACAACAATTGGATCGATTTAAATGCAAGAAGGGGCATTTCAAACCGCAAACTCACGCGTTATTAATCGAAGTGTCTAGTGCATGTGCAAGGACATGGCTTGAATGCAGCGCTGTTTTACTTTGCTTGCTCCAAGAAAATGAGATTAGCACGAACTAATTGGTAATAATAAACTATGTTTATTAATAAAATTCATTATTATAACTGTATGCAAATAGGTGTGCAACTGTGCATACATGTAACGGAATATTTCACCTCAAGAAATATTATTCCCTATAAGAATGTGTAAATATTGCAGCTTTCCTTCAAGGCTGCAGTTTTTTAAATTTTCATTTACATTATACGTGCTATGCAAAAATCCATAATATATGTAAAAAATACGATGACGATCTCAAAGACCGACTTTTTCAGCAAGTAACTGGTGTAAACACTTTGGGTATATTTCGCTTGGATTAGGCTTAAGTTCATCCACAAGATCGCTAAACTTGGCACATGCAGCACGAGGCCAACAAACAACAACCAGAGAGTGTCCTGCACAAAGTGAAGTGTTTGTATCCTCCGCTGAGTTGAGTGTTCGTAAACAACATTTTGCAGAGCAGCACATTTGACAGCTCAAAAAATGATTGAGGATTAATTCAAAGACCTTAAGGGACCCATCGATTAAGATCCACTATTCACCAAACTTCTTGCGATAGAGCAGGCATGCTGCAACCCCTCGGTGTGCATTTGGATTTGCATAAAACATGCAGGGGTGCAACATTTTGTTAACGTTTACAACAATGGAAGGGTGCATTGTATTGTGAGAGAGGCTTTCAATATCTTCTAGGGCTTCGAAAAAAACGTTAGGGAAAATGGTCTAAACTAATTTATATGCGAACTGAATCTTCAACCCTCGACTCTAAAGTGCAATATTTAGAGGTGTAAAAAATGGATATGCCAAGCAGCAGGCGGCACATATTTTCAAATGCTGCAAATGTCCTGATTTCTTTCTGCACTTACCCCTTCATACTATTTTGTTTTCGGGTAGTAGCTAATTAATTATTATTTTTGTAAATTTATCAAGATTTACTTTAGTTATTTTAATTAAATTTATACATTAGGAATAATAATGTAAATAAATGTGTTTTGCAGGAATTTCGAAAAAGAAATTAGCAAAAAATACAATATAATAAATTTCTTATTTTCTGATTTCCCACTTCAATAAATTTCAAAAGCATTAAGAGTAGGTACGAAAATTATTTTTTAAAATTATAAGCATATAACACTAAGAAACAAATTCTTGGGTCGGCAGACTAAAGAACATAAGTTAAAAAAATCGAATAAAATTATATTTCCTCTTATCTTAACATTATATTAGAGTATGTAACTAATTTTTAAAACAATTATGTAAATAAAAGTGAAACACAATTTCACATTTCTGCCGACCCTAAAATTCAAATCATATATTTCTATTAAAATTATTAGAAAGTTATCTACTCATTGAAAACGGCTTTAAATAACACTTGGGTAAGTTTTCTGCCGTTCCGTGGACTGTTTATTGTAAATTGTTATCAATATTTTCTGAGATTATTCTTTATCGTTACAGAAAGCATCACATGTTAGGATAAAAGGAAGAAAATTCATAGAAACCATCATTTCATGGCACAGTTTTTTACTTGTTTATTATGTATTAATCAATTTCGCAAAAACCATCATTCATTCTGTTATCTTTTTATAGTGTTATATTTTTTTTTAACTAAAAATACAAATTCTCTAATGGGTGATCATCGTGCTTGCATTTCATCATGGATGGTCAGTATTTAATACGCAGCGAATATAATACGAGATACTTTATCCCTTATCATCACCCCATAAAAAATTACAGATTTTCCCGCGGCATTATCAACCCTATTCTGTGGAAATGACAGATTCTATTAATGCCTGTGTCCTTCGGGGAGATTTCGTATTCCACATACACTGTTGAAACTGAAACATTAATGAATGTTTCAGGGATTTTGTTCGATATCAAAA
Organism: Leptogaster cylindrica; assembly: GCA_963082835.1. Lineage (NCBI taxonomy): Eukaryota > Metazoa > Arthropoda > Insecta > Diptera > Asilidae > Leptogaster > Leptogaster cylindrica. The sequence continues at coordinate 7,879,697 of OY720105.1, read as the reverse complement.
GGTGACAGCTGCAACTCACCACCCGATGCCGGCGGCAACAGCCCCTGGCCTCGTGCAGGCGGCGAACAACCAAGTCCAATTGAATTACGAGCGGGACCGGCCCAAAACTGAGCATGGTAGCGCAGTTTTTTCTTCTTTTTTTTTTTTGTACATAATTTTCATACTCAAAGCCTGAATATCCTCGACCTCACTTCCCTTGTCACAGCGACAATGTTGGAATCATTTTTTCCTTTTTTGTCAGTAACGCTATCAAGTTTTTTTTAGCGGTTATTAACAAGGTAAGTAACCCCGTGCGCATTCGTTTCGTGGCGGTTAGCGCAGGATCAGCTGTTCGGAATGCGCTCCGGGTGAGTTGAGACAGACTTAGGACGATTTAGAAATCTTTCCGTTTCGGATCTCTGTGTCTCACTGAAAAGTGTTGTGATTGAATAATGAATTTATTCGTGATCAGTGCAGTTTTTTTTTTTAATTATATGTCCATCAAAAAGGAAATAAACTACCAAAGGATTATATCGTCGTCGCGTTGACGTTTTTCTCCTGGTGTCCACTGTAGGCCTGTATGTCTTGCAACATAAGGCACGCGGTGAATGCCAAGAGCGAACGATATTCACCAGTATTTTACTCGGATATCCGTGATCAGCGAAAGGATAACTAGAATTAAAGTGCACAACAATATCAATATGAACAATTATTTATTGTGATGAGAAATTATTAAAACATTAACAAATAAATGAACGATTTCTGAAGACATCCTGATGGACCAATGTGATATTCCAATTTTTACACTAAACAGTGAGGATATATCGTTATTTAGATGGTTTTTGCTCAGTGTGAATTGTATTTAATTTTAAATGCCACTAATTCTTATTAAAACAAAAAAATGAATGGCTTAAAAATTTTAAATTAAATACTAAATATGTTAATTTTTTTCTTTTACATGTTTACTTAATCAAAAGTATATTTTTCTAATATTACCATAAAAGAGTTCTTCGGGTATCAATGCTGATTTTGATTATTATTATTTCCAGTGAAAGGTAATTTCTATTTTTTGCGAAATGTGTTTTTTCTGTATTTGAAAATGCAATTTTTAGTTTGACCTGAGATCGTACAACACTTAATGAATTATTAAATTTATTTCAAAAGAATGAGTTCTGTGTGTTTAGCGTTCAGATTTCCTCTGTTGACTCCATTTGAAGAAGTACAGTGCTCATAAACAATGTTATTTGTTGTGCGTATGTTACAAAAGAAGTTAAGAACATACTTATTTATATTGATAAATAATTTGAATGCATTGAACATGTAAAATATACGTTGTAAGTTTTTGTTACTCAATTTATGTTACTTATGTGTGTGCGGGATGTTTTACTAATTAAACAGAAAGAACACTTTGCATTAAAAACAAGTCAAAACAAAATATGTCCGCGCTCCAAATTGAATTCCAAAATAAGCAAATTTGTTTGACCCTATCGCTTTCATCTTTTAAACACTGTCTGCCAAAAAATTAGACCCAAATTATTTATCAAAAAATACATACAACAATGGCACAAGTGCAATTGTATAAGTTTAGAAGTTCTTAGGGGTGTTGAATTCCCTCGTTTAAGACCCCTCGTATATGAAGACCAAACACCTTTTTTACGTGCACAGCCATCTTAAAAATGTTTGCCTAATTCGAGAAGAACGCTTTTGAAAACTTAGTTTGATTAAAATGCTCGTAGATTCACATAAAATGCAATTAAAGATTTTTAATTGAATAAAACAGTTAATAAAAGGGCACTGGAAGAAGGAAGGACGATTTTAAGTGTTTGTTCTATTTCCATCTGACTGTATTTGCAATAAAACAAGATGTGGAACTTACCGTGCGCTCATCTAATTTCATTCTGTAGTTCTTCCTTTGTGCAAATGCATTGTGAGCATTGCGCAATGATTAAATACACCCTGTATCCTTTGGTGGGTTTATTTAAACAGGCGGACAACGTAATATATGAATAAATAAAGTGCCGAAAGTAAACAAACTTTTAGTCAGAAGGAGGCAACTGAAGGGTTAGAAAGGGAATTCGCTCCAGGGATGATGTATTAACTGCGTACACATATATACTACATATTCTGTCTGTGTCCATGACAACAACTGCAATCGACCCGAACTCCAAAGACTGGAGCTACTGCTCTTATGGCTGCTTCAAAGGACTAAAGGACTTAATCGACTTATACCTCCCCTGGCAATACACAAGAGCTGCGGGGCTTTCGTATGCCTGCTTGGGATCCTTTGTAACACTTTTTGCGGCTTCTTATCAAGAATGCTTGCAAACAAATTAAAATGATTATACATGTGTCGGGACAAAGGACTCTGGAAGCACGCTGCTGGGCGATCCTTTAAGCAGACTCTAATTATTGATTTCCCATAAAAGTGGAGATCTTGAATGAGAAGTTAAAGGAATTGTGTGTGGAAAATTTGTTAATAATGTTATGTACGTTTTACTACAATGTCCGGCAGACATTAAATATGAAAAAAGGACTCCAATCATTTCATTTATGACAACCGAAAAAAACTCATGTTTGGTAATTAAATCATTATGTGTTGGATCTTTTAGGCCCAAGTACTTATTAAAAAGCTAGTGGATATAAAAATTTCATAACTTTAATATTAAGAAATAAAGGAATTCTAGGGAAACATCAGTGGAGTTTAAATGTCTAAATAATAATAATACCCCAAAATTGTTATAACGAAAACAACGGAGGACCAACTTACCAAGAATTACCGCACAAATATCAAAAATATTTACCCAAAAATATTTTTTTAAATTTCATTAAATTTACTGCCAATATTTTTTGTAAATATATTTAAAAAATAATGCTGGAAAATGAATATATCGAAATTATGAAAATTGAATTAAATAAAGCAAAGGTTGAAAAACAATCTCGATTTCAGTTTCCTTTTAATATTATAGGCGCTTTGGTATAGTCCACAGGGATCAACGTGCTCATCAATAGATGCAAGAATCAGATTTCAATTCCATAAGTAGAAGGTGTAAGTTTCCTTCAAGGACTGGAACTTGTTGCTCAGGTACCAGTAATAATTACAGCTGTGTCGTGCTACAACCCACTTTTATAGTAAAGTTGTTGCTTTTGTTGAAACACAGCATTAAATAAGACATTAAACATATTTGAATTTTCCACTAAACGTATTCTTAATCATGCGAATGCAAACCCTTTTCTGTCAAAGCCACGCATTTCAACACTCTTATATAAGTTAAACTGAACTTTTCAAAATTTAGCAACATTACCTATTTGAGTCCGAGTGCAAAATTTGTTAAATTTATGCAAGAAATGCAGTTTAATATTGTGTTACTGGTTTTTTGTGTATTTTGTGATAAATGATTTATCAGTTTGACGCTTGAAACTGTTTAAAACTAATCAGTACTCCGATTGCCCGTTGAGGAAAAATCAATAAATATGTGCAATATCGAGAAAATAATCTGTCTAGTCATGATGGTCGCCTCGAATTACTTTCGCTGTCGTTTCCCTCAAGTCGCTTGTATATTCAGATATTCCAGCATCCTGAGTGTTAATCAACGTTCTTTTTCACTTGAAGGATGATCAAAAATGTTTCTGGCCGAGGTTATGAAATAGCTGGGATTCCAAAGATATAATGAGGGTGTTTAGCACATAATCGATGAGTTGGCAAAATTCATAAATTTTATATCACACGTTTGACGTTATATGTTTTCCATTTCTGGGAATATTAAATAAATTGCAGGTTCTTTCCTTCTGAGGTAATTTGTAGCCACTACCGGACCCTTTAACTACCTGAAAAGTTTTCCAGTTTCTTAGACAATTTCCATTCGCTACACTAAGTGGAGAGAGCCCTTCGACCCCCAAAATACACTAAAGAAACCACACAAGGCCAGAACAAAAATAACACAAGATGCTAAGAAATGCCTCTACACCCACCCAAGATTTCTGCAGCTCCAGCAAAGAGTCCCAATAGATTGTAGTTGCTATGGAAACCATTAAGCACCCTGTCAGCGGCCAAAAATTGGGGGCCCCCAGCCCTCACACCCCAACCCCGAGGAATGAAGAACTGTTCTGGTGTTTGTGCTCCCTCATGGCGACGATGATGCGTGTGTGCTGGAGCACAGCATCCGGCGATGTATTGATCTTCTGCAGCTCCCCAGCTCCCACCCCGTCTTTGTTTAAGCAGGATTCTGCTGGGGATGATTCTGCACAGTCATATTCAACACACCTCTGCATCAATGAGATTGTGTGCATTCACCCAAACCCCGCCGGCTGGCATCCAGATCCTGGAGCAATTTACAGCTAAAAGTCTCACATACACAAAAGGAGAAATAATTGGGAGGTGGGCGGCGAACAGAAGCCTGGGAAAATCTATCTTCTCCCGCCCTCTGAGCCTTGTGTTCGGGACTGCGCCCTCAGCCGGGCTGAACGTTCTCCCTACAGTAGGACGATTTCCAGGCCGAGAAGAATCATTCGAAAGTGAAGTTGCACGCTTTTTGGTGTACCCTGTGGATGCTGTGCCCGGGAAATTTTTGCTGGTTCAAGGAAGGGTGACGGACTCATATTAAAATATTCTGTCTACCCATGTACGTAATACGTTTTACCGATGTATTGGTGAAAGAAAATTGTTCAGGAGGTGATTACGATACGAACTTTCTTCCAATTTTACCTCTTTAAAAAAAATCAGCCCTCGTTTCCCTTTGCTTTTTGTCGTTTCACTTAAGAGTGTCAGCTGGAAATGGATATTAATATTAAAGTTACTCTCCTTATTCAATTACCAGCAATATCGACACATGCGGCTTTTAAATCAGAATGATGCTTTTCGACGACATATTTTGTAATGTCGGAGGATATCAAGTATTTCGTAATGAGGACTTAATTAAAATCTATATACAGAATGATGTGAAAAATGATCAAAACTAATTATGTTGCGTTGCAATTACTTTGCAAAAATTATTTATAAATTCTGTGAGTTTTCCTCTTTCATTTCGTTGGCCATAGCCACAAATAATAACAAATATATTTGCAATTAGAATCCATTTATTTATATGCAAAACAATATTCATTGAAAATTTTTCTTAGAGCTGAAAAATATGATAGTGTTTATAAATTAAAGTCTTCTTATTAAGCCTTTTTAAAGTGTCTGCATTTTGCAATCGAATTTGCTGTAGATCTCCTCCAAATATATATTATAAATTTGGTATCCTTTTCATATCAAACATTTAAGCAGTTTCAATCTAATCAGAAAGTTTAGAAGCTCAACTGGCAAAGTAGTGCAGCGCCTCGCTTTACCCAATGAGAGATTTGTGTATTCCTATCGCACGGTAGAAGCATAGCTACAACGAAGTTAGTGCTGTGGCCAGTGGTAGATAAGGTTCCTCGTCTTTCAGAAGTTTTGTACAAAGGGCAAACATAGCTATGCTTCTCAAGCAAGTCTTCCCTCTTAATTGGTTTCATCCAAATCAATGGCATCACATCATACAGTTCTCGTGGCAGAGATTCCTCCAGGCATCTTTTATTTTTATCCCAGCGAGCACCTTCCAAGAAGAGTCCATACACGTAAACCCCGTCGGAAGGAGGATCCTTGATTTCATCTTTATTCTGTGTCATGACTTCGTAGTCAAAAGTAAGTAAATCGATTGGGATGACGTGTTTGCGAGCGTAGTTCTGCTGGGCCCCAGTCAAAAATGCCTGGGTAAAGTAGAACCCAGACAGCCAGAAGGTTGGGGGAGGTCCTTGATCGAACCAGTCCTGCAAAGGAATTTTATTTTGTTAAATCGATGAAAGAGCATCATTAGCAAACTTTAACGTACTTGCAGGAACTGCAACCGTTGTAGGAAGTCCGCCACGTAACTTCCCAATGGCTTCAGGCTCGGGTAGGATTTGCTCGCCCACATTTTAGGTATTTGGCCGATAAGCACAGACTTGTGTACCGCTTCTATTTCTGCAGACATTACTACGGTGCCTAAAATAGAATAGAATCCATTTTACATCCAAGCAACCAAGCAGCACTCCTTCATTAAAACTGTCAGTTTATTCGTTACAGAATTTTAGTGCTTTTTCGTGTTTGCCTGGAGTCATTTGTATTTTGTATAACCGCAACCAAGAAAATGTCATTTATCAGCCATGTTGTTGGTCAGACCCGAGTGTTTGATCCCATTTATGATCCTCTCTTCATTGTGTCTTCAACTAAAGACGCTTGGCGGGCGAACGCAACCTCGCTGTCGAAATCAGCCCCAATTCATGTCCTCACGAATTATAGTTTAATGTTTAGTGATTGCCCGAAGGAGCAGCGAACGATTTTATGGAAGCAACAAAACTTTCTACCTCATTTTCGAATAAGGGCAGGTTTGTAAACAATACTTTTAAATTTAATCTAATAAATACTATATTCGTGAACAACATCAAGGACTAGATGGGCAGGGGCAAGTGTTTTCGGAAAAAAACGTCCTGTCTAGGTACAGGGGATGCTTTTTCCATCATACTCCAGGGAATGGCACGATTGTCAATCTTAAGATTGATTTGCCAGATCTTAATGACGAAGCCGGCAAAATTTCTCAACCCATATGTAGAAATATTGGATGCCAAACCAAATATAGGTACGAAATTTATATAGAAAGCTATTAAATAATAAGAATTTTTAGTGGTTTTTTTAAAATAAAATCCTGACAATCCATTTTCTGACGTAAGCATAAATATTATAGGGAATCATCTGCACAAACTCGTCCATACCAACCGGAAATAGTGACTGTTAACCAGAACCAGGACTTGGAAATCCTTCGTATTAACAAGCTAATAACCGGTGAAGATCAACCCAACGAATTTGAGGCAAAAGTAGTTGAGCGTGCTCGAAGGCGAAGAGAATGGGAAAAATCCCTGCCACCTCCCCACTCAGAAAAGGACCAAAAACAAAGGTTTATTATTCTGCAGGCATTCGAATGGGAGGAATGGCTGGCTCGAGAAGAAGAAATAGAAGTTGTTCAAAACACACGATTACAGTTAGTTGTCCGTTTGCTCGAAAGGCGCGATCAGTGCTTCAAATTGAGTTCCATCATGAAATTGGAGAACACCACGAAAAGGATCGAGCAAAATCGAAAGCGTCAACTAGCAAAACTAAATCATAAATTTGACAGAGACTTACGAAAATTGGAAATAAAGCACCTGAACCTTCCACGGAAATACAAGAAAGAAGATATTGTTGAGGAGCACATTAACAAAGCCTCGGAATTATATGGTCCTCAGATGCGGTATGGAGACAATCCCAGTCGAGGGCATTATGTTGAGTTTCGGAAGAAATTCGACGCCCGATTGGATAAGTTGGACAGAAAAGTAAATTTGTCCAAACTTGTGTGCCCCATATCTAAATACGACCAACTTTCTAAACCTAAACAACCACCAAAAGAAATATACCCAGGATTCAAAACAGAGCAGAATTTGAGGAATTTATACGAATCCTTACAGGTAAAAATATTGCATTTAAATAGGAAAATTTTCGGAAATAATACATCTTAAACTTTAGATGCTTCGTGAGAAAAAACCAGAACTTAAAAAACAGACTCCTTTAAAGAGTTCTAAAAAAACAGAAATGGAAATTCCACCGACGCCTACGGGTGTTGATTGTGACTATGACGCGGAAATGAATTATCAAGCAACGGTTTATTTTCAAAAGATCATTAAGGTAATTTCTGAAAAAATTTCTTTGTTTCGTCAATGTGTAATTTTTACTGTATGTGTATGTGAAGGGTCGAGCGATTCAGAGTTTTCTATTAAAATCGAAAGAAAAATATAGAAGCTTGATTATGGAAATAAGATCAACACACACAATGACAGCTGTGAATGATATGTTCCCTGAACGAGCGCAACATGTTGAAAAACTAAAACTTGCTAGTTACAAGCATCATCAGAAGATAGAACAAATTTGGGGTTCAGAACGAGAATTGAAGCAAGTTTTGAATGAATCCGAGGCAGCCATAGTTGAAGAGTTGTTCGATTTCTTTGAAAAAGAATTGAGTCGCCTTAAAGAACAAAGAAAAATTCATGCACTTTGCATGCTTGCGCAAAATGAGCGACTCAAGCGAGAAGCGCATGAAGCAGGAAACCGGCAAAAGGAGAATATCCGTCGTAGGGAACACAGCGAGATCTATAGACACGTTTCGAAAACAAGTAGTGACATGATAAATTTGTACCTAGAGAACGTTCTGATGGAAGAAACAGATCTAAAAGCCCAAAAGGATGCACGACAAAAAATTGATACACTCGTGAAGAGTATACACAGGAAGATGAGCGCAGGCGAGAGTACGCCATCAATCTGTAATTCTTCCGAAAATGAAACTGAAGTTAAAAATGTAATAAATGATTTTCTTCGATTGGAAATACAAAAACAGCGTGCCCGAAACCGTATGGAAGTGAGAAAACAACGGCATCTTCTTGCTGCTCATAAAACCCTGTACGAACACATTGAGGAAATGTATCCGAAAGAAAAAATTGATGAACGACCTGAAATTGCAGATGCAATTCTGACGGAGGTAATTCATAGAGCCATCGATTGTGAAGATGTCCTTACCGAACTCAGCTCGAATGAGAACTTGGCGCATCACGAAGCAATGGCGGCAATAAGGAAAATCATCAATCGCGTTCTACCTGAATGGAAAGCCACAGAAGCGCTTTCGGCAGAAAGTAAAGTTCCTAGTACGAGTGAACCATCCAAAAGCTATGAAAGCAAGGCATCCAATTCCCATCAGGAAATGCTAGACAAAATCGTATCTGAAGTTCATACAGACTTATGGCAACAAGTATACGAAAATATTGATGGTCCATCCGAGGACAATGCTGTCCAAATAAGAAAGGGAAGCAACAAAATTTTACAGGAAGATACTATTGGTGATACCGCACATAATTCTTTAATCCATAAAGGACATGGCCTTAAACTCTCATCGCAAACTTCAAACGTGTTTAATAAGTTTGACAAAATAAAGAGCCGGGGCTCGAGTGAAGAGATGATCAATGTCACTTCCATGACGCAATTGTCTGTTAAAAATGACGACAAGAAGGAAGACGACTGGAGATCGACAAAATCAACCGAGAACTTCTGATTGGTATTTGTATGTATCCTATTTGCAAATCGACAGAAACATTTATACATTCGCGTGTTATAAATATTTGTATATGGTGAAAAATTATTAAAATTGTTTGCACTCACAATAGTAAAAGTAGTATTGGTAAAAGTAATTTCTTTAAATAATTTACCTTTAATGGCCTTTATCAGTGTTTTCAAACTATCCCGAATAACGTCCAACAACGCATTGAAACGCACCATTTCCTGAAGCAGAACTGTATTCATGCTTTGGTGGTAGAGCGTAGGATACTTTTCCATTGTGGCTTCCCTGTCGAAGTTGTCTGGCAAGCGCTTTAAAATATCCTCAACAACATTCGTCACTGCTTCATCGGGCGACTGAGTGCCTGATGCTGATGCCGAGGTGTCCTTTATGGAGAGGAAAGTAGGAACTTTAGGAAGGTTGGGAAGGAAAAGGTTTTCAGGAAATTTTTTGGAATAAATTTCTATGAATTTTACCTGTGACTTTTCTATTTGCTGTTTGAAAATTGAAAGTAACTGAATTCTTACAACAAACAAATTAATCACGTATACCTTGGTCAGGGAATAATTTTTAAAATTGTCCTGCGTCTTCTCTGACCAAAATACCTATACACAATAACTTACCCGTTTTTCAGCTAAATCCTGCACAATTGAAAAAGCGAAATATTAATGGAAACATTGATTTTTCAAAACTGACTTTTGGCTTAATAAATATTTTAGCATATAAACAGGAAAAAAATAATGATAGAACTTGATCTGGAAAATTTGGTACTTACCAATCGATCCTTATATCGGGAGCATTATAGAAACCAATGTAATATGAAAGGAATAACAACAAACGAACATTCTTACTTGTGTTAGCAAAGTATTGGACAACAGTTGATTCGTTTCCTGTTGATCTTTCATGATGTCAGCATTTTGATGAAATCCAAAGATTGACGGATCTGCGATGGGTGGAAGATTCCTGGTATAATTTGTGTACTCGTCGTATTCTCTTGCTATGGGGGCATAGTATGATTTTGATTGATCAAAATAATATATTTCGTCTTCGTTCAATAGTTTCGGAGTGTAGTAAAAGCTGAGTATAGTGTTCAAGGTTCTCCTATCCCAATCATCCGTGACTCGTCCTCCGTAGTTGCATTCGCCCGTCAGATAACTGAGGGCTACAAACTTAACCCCTTCATACTCGTTCAAAAACATCTTCAGCTGGGTAAGGCTGATTCTCAGATCAGTCTCGTTGAATTCGTACGGAATGTTCCATCCGATTGGGCCGAAGGTACGCCTTTCTTGCACGATGGCGTGGAAGAAGCACAATGCGTAAACTAATCGCTTGAACGTGAGCGACTGTTTACAGGACTCAAACCACTCAGGATCATTGATGGGGTCACTTAGAAGTGATCTCAGCACGTTCGAGCGAAGACCTTTTGGAGGTTCATTCGTCATTTTCACACCATTTTGCAGCACAGAAACTGGAAAATGATCTGCAGGATATGAGGTAAGCCAGAGTCTGAAGTCCGGATGAGTTGTATCTGGTGTAAATCCCTCGCAAATTTTTTCCAAATTTGGCATAAAACTTTTCGCTAAATGACAATTTTGAAGAACAACCCAGTTACCCAATTTCACACCTTCTTCAATCATTTTCACCGCAATCGGTCCCTGACCTTGTCCTAGAGACAAAGAGAAAAGCCTATTCGTACCGAAGCCATTGTCATCAGCAAACTTAAGAAGTGTTGCAGTTGGATCTGCACCCGGAGTAAGTATGAAAATCAATGGAATGCACGAATGTGAATCATTGTAAGATGACGCTAAATCAAATGGTGGAGGTTCTACGAATCTCTGTCCCAAATAATCTGAAAAAGAAAACTGTATTTAAACTTTCATGATATCGAATAATTACCCATAACAAAGAATTGCACTGCTGGAACTAATTTATCAGGTCTAAAAACTCGCAAAACAATTAGTTTTTGGAAAATGGTTAACTTTGATGCCCACGGTTCGGGAATAGCTGCTGTCTGTGGCGAACTGGACTCAAAATATGTTTTCCATTCATCCAAGTGAGCAATCACATGTTCATAGAATCCTTTAAACAAGCTCATATTCGATAGCCGACAAATTTCATCCCAATTGTTTTTTGGCAACCATCGCGCGGGATTCGGAATGGGGTTATCCAGACCTATTCCACCAGTGAGTAGGAACATCCAGTTGTTGAGGTCGATTTGCTTCTGAGACTTCATTAAGTTGGCAGCTAATATTAGCGAAAAGAGTAGTTTGTCCTAAAATAATGTTTAAAATCAAATGGATTTCAAAAAGATATTAATTTTCAAGGAAAAAAGAATCTAACCCGCTCGAATAAGCTCCTGCAGATGTTAACATATAAACTGTAAGTGAAATATTGTTGTAAGTCCTTTAAGCGCTCTTCTACGTCATCGACTTTTTCTGTGTTATCAATAGCTGCTGTAAACAAACCAACGAACCATTCCAAGCTGTACTGGTACATTGGATCAATATTGGCCAAATCAGCTGGAACATAAAAGTGTTAATTTTGAAAATTAATTGAAAACTTCGTTTACCTATTGTGAAGAACAGTATTGTTGAATGAGCGGCGATCGGCGTGTAGGCTAATCTGGCAACATCGATTTGTTTCTCGGTTGCTTCCGTAACCGCCTGTTTCTCGTTGATTTCATTGGCCAGTGTTTTTGACGAACTGAGTACATGAACCGCAGTTTCATCCTCTAAAATATTCTCTGCTGAAGAAAGGACCTCCAAGATTTTATCCTCTGTCTCTTTCAGAAGTCTCTTGTTTTCAGCACTTTGCACAATTAAATTGTTCTTTTCTGCTTCTAAATCTGGCCGTTCCCGAGCAACGGTTATGGCCAAAATTTGGTCTTGCAATCCTTGAGTGGTGATCATGAAATTTAAAAGAGTCACCTTCACTGCAACTTCCGGCATGTAGTGCGGATTCCTCAGCTTTGTAGTAATATAGAGCCTGCAACAAATGCATCGTTTTCATTTGGTATTCTTAACTATTTTTTAGTACGCACTTAAACAGATCATTGTATTCAATGGTTGAGTCTCCCACCTTAATAACAAGCGTGCCGCCCTGTCTGAACGTCTGTTTAAGCAGTATTGGTTCTAGTATAGGATCCAATTCTTCCCCAACGTTTTCTAGCAATACCGGCAAACCAAATTGTATTGCGTTTTCTAAGACGCGAGTGTAGTCAGGTTGATTCAGTCGAATAATACATAAGCGGTTATTTTTTTCCATGTTCTTTATCCATTTATTCGCCTGTCCTTGAGGGTCTATCATAAGGGGCCATCGTCGAGCATTTCTGATAAGTTACAATAAATTAAAGGATATTTAAATACTGACTCACTGATCAATGAACTTACTTAATAATGATTGCACTTTCCACTGAAAAGGGGTCCGTAGGCAAACCGAAAATGTTCCACGCCCGTATTTCCACAGCCTCCCCCAAAATGGTTTGTAACCTGAAATTTTGGTCGCAAACTAATCCATAAGACGTACATTTTTCAACCCATTTCTTGACTTGGTTCAGTCGAAAATCGATAGTGAATGGCCCTAAATATGCGACCACCCCCGAGGCTATAAGAACATCGCCGGTAAGAGTGTTGTAGATGCCTCCAAGCCGTTCTGCCGTTTCTGACCAACGTATTTTTTCCCCTCCCAGTCCGCTAATCAGCTCCTGCGCTCGTGCTAACTTCTTCGTGCACCATTCATGTTCCGCCTGTAAACTCCTGTAAAGATGTTATAAAATTGCACATTAACATATTCTAAACACTTTTCATACTCGTATTGTTTCTGTTGATCCTCTAAAATCTTTTGTATTTCAGCTAGATTGGCTTCTACTCGTGCTAGCTGATCAAATTTTTCTTTAAGAATTTTCATGGCAGCCTACAAAAAATGAAATTGTGCAGAAACCAGATGAGTTTACTATGGAAGTAATTTTACATTGTATTGATTTTCGGCTTCCTTCAATGCTAGTTTCTTCGGTGCAACTTCCTTTGCCACCACGTCATACTTCACTAATGCCAAGACCCATCTGCACAGTCCTTCGGCAGCTGTTGATGCCAATTTCACTTTATCCGGATCGAAATTCTCGTTATTTAAAACACGCTCATGAAGTTTTTGAATGATTCGAGGAGGAATATTGTCCTTGTCAAAGTTTAATAAACTGTCCAGAAATCTGATATCTCCAATGATACGCTGTGATGGTCCCCAGTAGTCTTCCACGAAACCGATTCCCGAAGGTGCCGGAACACGATTTGGTTTGACGTCCTTAAGGATACAAACGGCCTCCATAACGATTCTCACTCCAGTAGGAGGATTTCGCATAGTCCTCACAATGGATATATCGGCAGGAGTCAAAGTGTCAAGTGCAGCGAGAGCGTCGTTTAGAGCCGGTATCGCTTCAGCCAATATGGCATCGCATTCTTCCTTGATAGCTTCAGCTACCTTCGCTTGCTCCATGGCAGCAGCTTCATCCTTCTTCACTAATTCTCGATGCGCAGCTGCTACTTCGCTGTCAGCTTGAACTTTTGCGACTTGCTCCGCCACCTTAAACAAATTTTATAACTGGTGAATTTGTGAACTCTGCCAAGCGGAAAGAATATACCGTCTCAGCCGCCACTTTCAACTTCGGTTCCAGGGCTGTTAACTGATCCTGCATCACGCTGACCTGTTGTTCTGCAATTCGTAACTGAGCAATTCCATTGAGGTATCGGTTTCTGCCTTGTACAATTTGTCTGAAAAAGAATAAAGACTTAAGATTCTTAAACAAAATTCTAAATTAAATATCCACTGTTCTATACGTACTGCCTTTTATTGTTGAGAAGACTTTTAAAGGTGTGTATTAGCTCCAAGTAAGATGTCGGAGTTACATAATTGTGTCTGGCCAGCCGAATGTAGAACTCTTCGGACAACAGTTGTGTTGATGTGTGGAAGTCCATACACATATCTATGGCTGCCTTTCGTTCAGTCTCCGTAAGTTGCTCTGCCGCAAGGAATCTGGTAGACACAGCTAGCAATGCGTCCTCTGGCCAAGGCTGGAACCAATCGATCGTGCAACAGTTTACAATAGACGGAAACTTTCTGACGCGGATCCTGAAGGAGTCCCCAATGGGCGACATTGCCAACACAATGTGCAATTGTTCCCGGCACACCTGAACGAAGAAGTTAAACAGTGCCACCGGGCTACCGTCTGTTTGCACTGCCTTGTCTCGTTGTCTATCGATTTGACGCATTTTTTCACAGATCTCTATCTTTTCTTCATTATTGAAAAGATTCGGAATTTCGCCAGTGTTTAAAAGGTTATTAACATCTTCTAGAAAAGATTCCTGCTTAATTTGAACATCGGTGAAAAGAAAAACTCCGTGCAGCTCGGAAGAGCAGATCTTCTTCAAAATAACCTTAACATCTTCATGCCATTCATAAGAACCATATTGTCTGGTTATTTCTACTTGAAATAGTTCATAGTCCGAAATGTGCGACGCCAAACGAGTTAAACTTTGTCTTCCAGATCCTCCAACACCAATCAGAAGCGCGTGACTTCGTGGCTGTTTAATAATTCGACAAATTCTCGAAAGGTGTTCAATGGCGAACCGAAACAGAACCAAGTCCATTGGCTTCTTGGACATATTGTTGAACTCGACAAGATAAGCCTCCACCACGGATCTCAGTTCCTCAATATCTTGAACCTCAAGATAATTTCGCGTGTCAGCTTTTGGATTTGTAAAGTCACAATAAATTAGTTTCCTTAAATCATGTTCAACTAATTTGCCATCGTTTTCAATGAATCTCTCAAAAAGTACGTCAGGATCGGATTTAAGATTTGTTATCACCTCATGGCAAATGGCATCGAACAACCACTTTTTGTCGACGTCGTCCACTAAACGGTCTCCATACACCCGAAAAATTTCGTGAACCCAAAGACGCCGCATAGAATTCAAGTCCTCGGTCGCTTCCGGTACTGAGAGGAGTACCCCTTGAATAACTCTGGAAAAATCCCTCAAATTGAACAAATAATGGCATTTGGCCGGTGTCGGCAGCAAGTTCATTTTCGACTTGTTGTAAATTCCAAGTGTAGCGCTCACAATTTCATCGATACAAGGATCAAATTCTTTGGAAAATCCCCTGTTGAAAACAAATAATTGGTCAATTATTGCGCGCAAATAGTGTGAACAAAGTACAGAAATCAATCGATTCGATAAATCAATAAAGGTGCGAGGCTTGTAGTTGCACACAAAATAAGAATTAATAGAAAAAGAACTGGTTATAGTAAAAACAAACTATGATTACCGAGTATCCAAATGCCATAAAACAATTTTTCCAAAAATTGCTTTTAGAAGGTTGTCACTGAATTCGTCTATCGCAACTGTGGCGAAGTGCCTTTGAAATCTCGGCGTAATCGTGTTTCCACCGGAGGGGGGCGGCATGGCACACATAAACATCATGTCAATGATTTTTATTGGGATCACTTCTTTTCTATCGTACCACAACCAGTGATCCAACAACATCCTCAAAAGCTCGATGGGCGGCTGGGCTCCGTACACCTCCTTCATGGGCATCGACACGTCGTCAACAAACACGACCGATTTCTTCCCCAGCGGTGGTCCGAAAACACCCTTGCGACGCTTGTCTAACTTCGACATAATTATATCCTGGGTTTGATTTGCCGATGTCTGGGCAGAGAAATTAATAAAAAGCGGTTTGTAAATTTCCGAATCAACTTTTTTTAATAGATATTCGATGGCATAGGAACTCTTCCCGGTCCCCGTCGGTCCTACCAGCATTAATGGCTTATTGTGTCTCACCATTAAATCAATTAGGGCAGTTACTCTAACCGTTTCATTTGTCGCAATAATTATCTGATTAACAGGCATGTCCCTGGGTATCGGGCCGGCGAGCGCCACTTCGTCTGACCATGGCTTCCACTTCCCTTTTCCTTCCTTAATGAAGCGGTAATCAAATACGCTTCCGGGCTTTGGAATGGGAAAAATAAATGGTTTAGCAAGATCCTGAATTTCAAGTGTGTGGGGAAACTTAAAAACTGTATATAATTCCTTCGGAAAAACTTTTTCCATTAATCCTCGAAATAGAGTGGAGAACTTTTCCCTTCCGTCTGTGTCAAGTGGTCCGCCCAGACCCCAGATGCACGAGAAGAAAAACACTCCTTCCAGTTGAGCTCGAACGTCCAAATCGGAGAGAGTCTGCACATATTTTTCATCGTTGAAATCCGTCAGGAAACAGTCGAAATAATTCATTAAAGATGTTATTAAATTAGCGTCTGAACTGGGTGCCATTTCCCTGACCTCGCCCTTACGAATTAGCCACAGAAGAGGAGGACAAAATCGCTCGAATAAACTCGAAATCAATTGTTTGTTAACCGTGTGAAGGGACGATGGTAATTGATTCTTCCAGGACGTAACCAAAGGATCCCAGCCGAGCGATGACGGTTCCATGTATATCATGCCACAGCGGGACACGGTTGCAGGAGAGGCAACTTCCAAGTCCATCGGTTCAAATATCAGATTTGTAGTGGGTGCTAATTGGATAATTTCCCCGGACATAAGACACAGCTTCTTGTTGTCGTCCAGCACGGTGTTCATGTTCTCAATCCATATTGCGTCGACTGGACCGTCAAAAATCAGCCATTTTCGTTCTTTGGTCTCGGACGTGGCAAATTCCCGATAACTCACTGCCAATATCCCATCGCTCCACTCATGGGAGACTTCGTCAAAGGAGCCGTACAGCTGCCCCATGGTTATAGCCTTGGGGTTCATTATCGTGCAAATTGCCCGGTGCTCCCCGCCGTTCTATTTCATTAAGAATACATTACTCACTTTGCTCATCCCGTCAAGCGCTTTACAAGTTATTTTCCTGATACTTACCATTTCTTCAATGTACCCCAAGGCCTCCGCCAAAATACGATAGCTGGTCGTTTTCCCCCCAAATGGCAGGCCGACAATCATTAGGCCGTGTCGCACGACGATCATCTCGTACAGCTGTAATTTTGCGTTGTCTGCGATTAGAGTCTACATAAATTGTATTAATTTTATCCTCACCTGTTGCACTTTCTCCAAAAAGAAATCTGTGCATTGTTTGTTATTGTTGTCGCAGGCTTTTCGAACAGCCTTATTAAACAACTCATAATCAGATTCCGGCTGCAAAATACCGGGAAACAAATCAGAAGTGATTCCTTGGAAAAGAAGAACATCTTGATTGAGAAACTTCGGCAAATTGACGTCCTTAATGGATCTCAGAACTAATTTATCCTCCATTTCTTGTTTATAGCGTAGTTTTAGGGCTCCAGCTGATGAAAGTACAGATTTTACAGCCCTCATCCCATAATCGTAATGGGGTTGAGTACTTAACTGTTCCGAACATAATTTGTAAGTAGCCACAATTTTGATAGCCAAAGGTTTTGCATTTAGAAATCCTTTTGAATACAACTCAATTTCGGCAATTAAAGCGTAATCCGGAACCATCATTGCAACAGACCGGAATAGAGCCTAATTAATTTGTCAACTTGGATAATTTGCTCAGGATATGATCGAAATCCGTAATACCTTCAAGTTGTCTGGCAATTCCGATCTTCCGGCGTAACCTGGATTCATTGTGATGAAGACAGCACAGGTTGGGTCGAGGTTGAGTGTGGTGCCTTCGAAAACCATCGTCTCCGCACCAGAGTTTACCGCTCTTTGTATTGTCAAAATCTATAATAAATTAAATTCGAAGGACACTGTCAAGGAGAAAATTCTCTCATAAATTCAGTAGGGCCTGCAACATAGCTTAATTAAGTGGTTTTTGGGTTAACATTGTCTCCCAAATACAAGTTTCCCTAATTGACCAAATATTCTACCATTATTGAAAAAAACATAAATTGTAGTTGCAATAACAATTCGAATTTGATTCAGTATGTAAGGAATTGTTACCTGTTGGGCAACCACAGACAGGACCTCCAAGTCGATTCGATTGAATTCATCGAAACACGACCAGGCGCCGCAAGAAGCGAGTCCTTTGAAAAACTTGCCCAGAGCGATGTAATCGAGGCCGTCGGAGCAATTAAACACGACACATTGCTTCGCCACAGATTTAGCCAAGTCCTTTGTAGTTTCTGTTTTGCCGGTTCCTGCAGGACCTTCAGGCGCACCTCCTAAGTGCAAATGAAGTGCACCGAATAGTGTACGATAACAGCGATCCGTTAGGGGAGTAACAACCAGTCGACTTATATTTCCCAAATACTCGTAGCCGTAGGGTTGCATGCAGTTTATCATTCTCGTTACCAAATGGTCCTCTTCGTAGTAGTAGCGCAACTGCCGATTAAAGACACATTTTCAAACATCCTCATAAGAATTCACCCCACCTGAGCCAGCCATTCAAAATCTGTGCTTTCCTTTACTTCCTTTTCGATAAGTTCAGCAAGGACATCTCGCGCATGCACATCCAGAACCACCAGAGCTCCCAAGGTAATTCGGTTTTGCCTATTTAAATCTCCTCGAACCAAGTCAACGATTTCTGCTATCTGAAAATAAACTGATTTTCTTAATGCCTAATTTTAAGAATTTTTCAAAACTTACCTGAGTTTTGCAAACCTCCAGATATTGTCTCAATGCCATTAACGGATTGGAAGTCGAGAATCCCCGTGTTATCTCTAAAGTCCAGTAGGTCAGTGCGAGTGATTGGACAATTTGACCCGGCCACAGGAGCACCCATTGCACACGTTTGGTAGTAGGATAATTTTCAAAGGATCCCTTTACTTTAAAGTGGACACTCTTCTTCATGTCGGTCTCCAGCTCCAGGAGCCACTTCTCAACTTGTCCTCGGGCTTTTGCGGTATTTATTACATCCACCAATTCAACTTCTTCATCCTGCGAAGATAGCATCGCGGTGACCTCTAAAGTTTCCGTGAATGTGAGCCTCGCGATTCCTTCAAAACATTTCTTCAAATGCGGTTGCACACGAGTGGGGTCCTTTGTCTCCGATAATATTTCCAATAACTCATCATTGGATAAGAAGAAGAATCGGGGGAAATACAATCGCTTCTTCTCCAAATACTTAAATTAACAACCGTTATATATTTGAAAATCTTAAACTACTCAATACAGTACTAACAGCATTCAGTCCTTTTTGAATAATCTCCAGAAGATTAAAAGCTCTTTTCAATTTTTCAGACATTTTGTCTATTTCAACAACAGACATTACTTTTGGGTCTGCAGCCGCTTGCTTCATGATCTCCTTCCAAATCTGTGCGTAAATTTTAAAATGATGAGGCAACCTTTATAATAACTGCATTATTTGCGAAAGAAGGCATGCAAACCGCGGACTTGATGAAAAACCATATTGACCGCGCCCAATAAATTGCATCGTTGACGAAGTCTAACCCTAAATGATTTATTTTTGAAGAAAGAAATCCATGCGACTGGGGGCTTTGAATAAATCGTATTCTATAGCTGAAATATTATATTGAAAACTGATATTATACTCCCCCCTCCCCCTCCACTCCCGGCATCGGCTAGCAAATATAAACTACATAGATAAATTACCCATTCACTCAAAAATTGTAACAAACTATTTTTTTTTAAATTGAACAACTAAAAAAATTAAGCCTCCAACCCGATTGCGCCGCTATAAAGCTCAATATATGGCTATTTTAAATTCCTTCAATTTGTACCTTATCCACTGCGCTAAAGCGTCTTCCTTCCTCTGGCATTTGTTGCTGAATATCTGGACTGGAAAATATTGGTTCCAAATA
This sequence comes from Leptogaster cylindrica, assembly GCA_963082835.1. Classification (NCBI taxonomy): domain Eukaryota; kingdom Metazoa; phylum Arthropoda; class Insecta; order Diptera; family Asilidae; genus Leptogaster; species Leptogaster cylindrica. The sequence goes on along the minus strand of OY720105.1, from coordinate 7,859,819 downwards.
CATCCACGTGCCCTGGACTTTTATCCAATCATCCAAAATATCCTGAAGTAGAAGTAGCTTCGATTCCCATTCCCTGAAGTATGAGTTCGTACAGTCAATTGAAAATAATTCAATAATTCCATTCATACAAAATTTCACTCTCAAAGGGTTTTATGTAGGGAGAACTCTTCATAGTTTGTGTCTTGATGATTTGGTCATCCAACAAGACCTGGATATCATCAACGGCAGCAAGTCTGTACGTTCCAGTGTCCCTGCAAAAGTATAAATTGATATTCAACAACACCAACTACTTTAGCAAGTTTATTCACCTGTATGGCGAAATAGAGAACTCCATATCTTCCCATTCCTCCACCATTTTGTTCATTGCCTTTTCCAAATTATTCTCTCTGGTGGCACTTTCCGAGATGCCCTCAAACTTAGAAATGTACTCCTCCAGTTGGTACTCAATTATCTTCTCCAGAGTGAGTTCTGGAGACACCTTTATGGGGAATCCAATTATTTCCGAAACCTGCTCCCAATGGCGATCCTTCATTCCAGGATTACCCAGTGTGCTGATAATTGGCATGTGCTGCTTGAATGCTTCAATCTGTTCCTTGATCTACAAGAACAGTGAGTATATAATAAATTCAAATGGGGCCCTAAAAGGACCAACATACGTCAGTTATCAATTTCATCGTTTGGGGTCGACCGTGCATTTGCCGTTCGAGCTGTTGAATGACCCGATAAATGGTGGCAACATCATTTTCTATATCGTCAGGATCGTACTTCCCAACTTGCGAATGCATCCATATGTCGTACTTGTCCATAAATTCCTGTCCAGCATCGAACAGCCTTTTGTACGGAGCAAGTTTGTCGTGGGTCTTTTTTCGAAGTGGATACTGCGACAATTCCCACCCATACGAATTTTCCTCCTCGTTGATCTTGTCTATTGTGTCCATGGCACGGACCAGACGATTATCCAGAACGGCACCCTTCCTCTTGTATTTGTTGAGATGTTTAATATCTCCCCAGTTCTCGTAGTCCTGGACCTGTTCCCAGTAGGTCTCCAAGTCCCTGCGAAACGTTTCGATTCGTTTCTTCAACAACTCTTGGTACTCAATTGTCTTCTCTGCAATTATTTCACGATGTTCCTTAAATATTGACGGTAATTTTAAGTACCGTTGAAAAGTATTTGTGTTATTTTTTATTTCCAGTGGTGAATAAATTGTATGGTCCATTAACCAGAGGATGTGCTCCATATTCTGAAATTTATGGCAAAATTAATTCTTTTCAAATTCAAACGGAAAAAACCAGTAAAGTGAGAGAAGATTCCAAAACCCACCGATCGAAGGCGAATTTCCATTTCCTGCGCTGTTTTGTCCTCTGTGCGTGCAACATAAGCCTTTAGTTCCATCAACTCTGCAGTGTGCTCGGGAATTTTCAGAGCCTTTTTCTCAATGGCCTCGTACTCCTTACCGAGCATCGATATGGCCGCCTGTTGGTCCGCTACCATTTTCGACAGCAGTTCGCTTTGCATGTGTCCCGCCAGAGTTTCCATGGCGTGAATTAACCCTTCACGATGGAATTCATACAAACCCATTTTAATGACCGCAGAAATTTCTTTGGCGATCTCCTCCTGAAGATTCTTGTAATACTTGACCTTCACGCAGTACGCCTCAAAGGATGGATTTGACCTCATGAACTTCATTATTTTTTCGGCATCGTCACCGTTCATCAGAGCCATGTACTGGTCGAAGTCCTGGATCCGCAGTTCTGGACCGATTCTTTCCTCCTCTAGCATGTCGTTAATGCGTTTCAAGCAGTTTTGAACAACGGATTCGGGTACACTGGGTTTCAGATAAATATCGTGAGATTTCTTGTGACCTTCGTATATTTTCGACTCAATTCTCGGTATTTTCTGAATCGCTTCTACAATGTTGTGGATTGTTCGTGTAATTTCGTTGTGCACTTTTGAGAATAAAGGGGAAAACACCAAAGTTTCTTGACTGTCCAGGATAATATGGAGCTTCAAGCCAGGATTGCTTTTCTAACAAAAGGAATCTGTTGTGATTTGTGGTAGTCTAAAAGAACGTACTCACATTTATGTCGCATATAAAATTCGTGAACGCCTGCAAGCTTCGAATGCACAAATCTTCCAGTTGTTGCGTCATGAGCGCACCAACGCAGTTGTAAAAACGGTTTACCAATCTAGGTTTCCTCACGTCAGGAAGAAGGTTTCTCTTCGTCCCCTTGAGTAGAATCGCATGAATATCATCCGACCAATTGTTCAATAGAATGCCCTTTGCGGTTTCTAAATGCGTATTCATCGCACTCTGAAACGAGAAAACGATATTTTCTTTTCGATACTTAAAAATCAATTCACCGAAAAATCAAAAAGATCATATGCTTCGGTTTTTTCTGCTAATTTCTGCACATCAACAAAGTACAGATTATTATAGGTAGAGAACCACACATCCAGGATTTGCCCCACACATCGATTAATAGAGAACAGATTCCTTCTAATCAGAGACCTGTTTTCTTCATATCTTCATTGATAACAATTACAATTACTTGATAATATACGATTTTAAAAATATATTCATTGCTCGAAATTTACCGGTGTCGCCATTTATTAGAGAATTCAAGGAGTTCCTTTCTTTCGCTGGTCAACTGAACATTTACAGTGCTTTTGTACAAAGAGTCACCCAACACAAAATCCACCACAGCCTTCTTCATGGAAAAGAGGTACTCGGACTGGACTTCGTTTACGCTCTCTTTCCAAACAGAACTCCATCTCTGCAGATGAGCTGGGACCATAAGTTTAATCCTATTTTAAGATTAAAGACAATTCAATTGTGAATACTAAGTTGGAAATTAAATTTAATCGCATTCAACCTTTTTAGGACCCTTTCGCTCAATGGCGACACATGAATGGTGTCCACGCCGTGTTTAATGTAGTAATAATATCTCAAAAGTTCTCGTTCTTTTGAATTGGGGAATGTGTCGTCAATGTCTATTTTATCGTCCTTGCTAGTTATTAATTCAACCAATCTTTTACGGAATAATTCACGATCCTCTCTCATCTTCGTGTAAGAACGTCGTGCTGTAATTTTGTAACAAATTAATTGAAAATAAACAAAAACATGTTAGTTCATCATTTCGTACATTTGGATTTACGTATCGTGCTCCTTTTTTCAGGTTTTATATCTCGACCGTGACGTAGAAGTTTTTCCGGAACCGAGAAAGTCTTTCCATTGAAGATGTCCTTGGTTGAATCCGGCATGTTTAACTCGTACCAGTATCTCCTCGAATTGTAGTTCGCATTCGCTTTGGATGTTATAATGCTGTTTACTACACTTTTACGAAGCGGTGGAAGGCTCTTCGGTATCGCGCCTCTGGGTTTCTCTTTGGAATTCATGCCCTACTGTATTTTTATATGATATTTATGAGCTGTGGAACAAAATAATCTATTTAACAATTTTTGAACTTTAATCTATAAAAAAAAAAAAATATTATAATCCCAAAGCAAAGAATATCAAAAAATAAGGAGGAAAATCATATTGGTATAAAAGATAAGCATTATGTGAAAAAGATAAGACTTACTACTATATATAAAAAGATATTATAATCAAATGACTATTAAAATATCAAAACCTAAATCAGATTTCACCGGCAGAACTCAAATTAGAATAAGTTTGATTGTCCTTCAGTCAAATTTATTTGTTTTATATTGATTACTTCGTTTCTAAGGAAGTGTTGAAAAGTTTTTACAACTGAGTAAATTTTATAGAGTAATAAATAAACACATATTAAGAAAATGTTGATATAAAGTTTACTCGAAGGCGACATTTTTATATTAACTGACACTTTTTTAACAGTCTTTTTATTTGATTCTCACTTGCAATTTATGACTGCAGATGGCAAATGGGGGTGTGAACTTTTGGCATTTGCAGATCTTTAGGAGCACACCAGAGACTCATTCCACTTCCAGTCAATGACTCCCTTCTAGAAGTTACACATAGATGTCAGTGCCTATTTTCGTAGTATATAAAGTATAAATTCATATTTTTTTGTAATATCCATTGTGTTCTTAAATAAAACTTTGATAAAATAGTTTTTTAGCTTAAAATTTCTAAAACATTTAACGGAATAATTTTAATACTTTGAAAAATTTTCAGATTCTGTATGACATATCAGCTGTTTTGTTTGACATACACAATTTCATGTTCAACTTGGTCTTTAAATAACGAGGTTTTTTTCTCCGGCAGAAAAGGAAATTGATTAAAAGAGTGAATATTGCTAAAACCATGTTCTTCAAGCAATTCGCCAGGTTTTTACATCGAAGTCAACTCAATTTAGCAACTGATAAAAACGCCTTATCAGCGCTAAGAAAAAAAACCGGCTATACTTTTGCTAACTGCAAAAAAGCATTAGAATTACACAATAATGATATAGAACAAGTAAGTCCTACAATAAATAACAGTGCATCAAAATAGTAGAATGTTTTTTAGGCGGAGAAATGGTTAAATGATCAAGCCCAAACACTGGGGTGGTCTAAAGCTACCAAACTAGAGGGAAGAAGTACAGCCCAAGGCCTCATTGGAGTTTTGGTGCGAGGAAACATCGGAGCAATGGTGGAAGTCAATTGTGAAACGGATTTTGTTGCACGAAACGAAAATTTCAGAAATTTTGTTGATCATGTGTCGAGGGTATGTGCACAATACACTGAAATGACTGACTTTGATGGACACTTGTGGAAGGTAGGTGGGGAGAACGGCGGATTGCAGTCATACCCAAAATGCAATTCTAATAAGGAACACAATTGAAGTGAACTTTCTTTTAGCTGGGATTCGAAAGTGAAGCATTGAAAAACTTGAAATTGGATGACGGGAAAACTCTAGGAGATCAACTGGCTCTGCTCATTGGCACTGTCGGAGAAAATGCATTATTGAAGCGCGCTATTTGCTTCAAAAGCAACGATGAATTGAAAATAGCGGGTTACGCTCACCCTTCCAACACGGTCACAGTCCCGAGCAATGTAACTCAATTCGGCAGGTATGGTGCAATTGTTGCATTTAGAAACCCAAAGCAGAACGAAGAACTGCAGAAGAACTTGTGCCAGCACATCTTAGGAATGAATCCAGTAAAAGTAGGAGAAAACGGAAAAGATGAACCGGTGGAGAACAAGGACGACGAACGATGTCTTATATATCAAGAGTATTTAGTAGATCCTGACACAACAGTTGGAGAAGTTCTTAAGGAGAATGATATAGAAGTTATTGATTTCCAACGATACGAATGCGGTGAAGCTCTTAAGAGTGAATCCTTAAAAATCGCCCAAATGCAGAGTTAAGTATAAATAAAGAAATACACCAGATAATTTGTTGATAGGAAGAATGCAGTTTGATTTCTAAAATTTTACCATCATGAAAATGTTTACTCTCTGTTTCACTTCAAATGTTTATAAAAATTGTGAGACGTTATTTAATATTACTGCAATTATTTCCATTCTTCTATTTGTTGCAACTGATTATTATTACGCCATTCTTTGAACAAAAACTTTATTTCCATTTATGAATATCCAATTAATTCAATGCAATTTGAAAGATTTAATGTTCAACGACCCAGTTCGTTCATTGTAAAACTGCCTAAGGTCTGAATCAGACTCTAGCTCATGATCCAAAAAAGGATCTTCGGTTCAGTGACTTCGGCTAAAGGGGCTTGAGCGTTGACAATAACTGTGCGCATCTATTGTTCCCGCACGCCTCAACCTCTGGAGTATGATTTGATTTTTTTCTTTTTTAATAACAAACCTTGTGTTTTTTCGTTCATATTTTATTGTCGAGGTTGAATCAATCTCACGACTATCTAATACCTTAGTTCGTGATCAGTACTTCGCCGTGACTGTATAAAAGCCTTATCATGTCTGCGCGAAAGTAACGAAAGTGAAAATCTGTTCAGTGCCGAAAGAGATAATTAAATAGAACAATACCGCACAGGTGATTTGAATTCACTTTTCAAATAATTTGAGCGCATCTGCATGTACATCAAATGGTTTCGCGAAGAAAGTCTTCTTTGTGCAGGAATTCGGCATTGAAGCGTGAAATTATCGCTGGAAAATTTTGCATATCTCTGCTCAAACTTTTCAAATTATTATTATGGTTTTTGTTGTTCTAAATATTGTTTTTATGATAGAAATTCTACAACAAAAAGGAAATATTTTTTGAAAAAGCCAGACCAATAATAAGATAAATAATAAGATAAATATAGAGAATTCGTTTTAATTCAACCTGTGATTAGAAATACTGGAAATCTGTTACAAATTTTAAAAGCAAAAATGCATTTAGTTTCCGCAATAGCGGCTTTCTATTTAATTGTAAAATTGTCATCTGGTGAATATAGAAAACTATAGTAAGACTCAACCGCAACTTGAGCTCAGCCAACAGAAGGACTTTTTCATTATTATTTTACATAATGTTGAGATCAGATTTCTGCTATGCATCAATTGCGAAAGTGTAGTAAAAGAGGTTGCTGCTCTCACTGGTGCTTCCAACTCCTCGCTACCATTGAAACAATAGACTTGAGGCACAACTCAAAGTCGGGAGCATGCGACGATGAACCGCAAAAATGTTAATCGTGAGAAGCGCGAACACGGTCAGAGCAATCTTATGAACTACGGCGATCGACGACGAAATGGGCTGTAAATAAATAAATAAATATTGCAAAGCTTCAAAATAGTTTTCACATAATAGGCAGTAAAATAATATTATGTAGAATGTAGATGCAGAACTGTCGACAGGTACAAACTTCCGTTGACTGCTGTAAGGGTCAGACATTGATTTAGCTGTTCCTTCTTCCATCTGCCGCGCCGGGTTAAAGAACTGCTTCACATCAAATCCACAACCGGAAGCTAACGTTCTCACATTTATTTACCTGGCGTGACTTTGGAGATTTCGAATGTAAGAGAAGATTCTGTTGTGATAATTTTCGGGAAAAGATGTCAGCACGCAGTGGACGATGGGAAGAGTCGCTTGCTGAGATGCTAACACTATCCATTTGCGCATGTGGGAAACGAGGCGATTCTTTTGTTGTACTTGCAAAACCTGTCAATATTAAAATAATTGCGCCATTAAACCAAGATGAGCTACTCAAATCGACTCAGTAGAATTTATGAAGGAAATGAAATTACCCCACTTTCTATTTTTTTTCTTTTGGTAACCAGATTACTCTGCAAGTAATAAATGTACAAGTGCTTTGCATTTTTCAAACCATATATACGTACACTTAAAAAAAACAGCAGAACATGAGAACGTCCCATTAGATTTGCAACGGGAATTTCCCCTCGTAGTCTCGGAGGAACAATAAGGCATTTTTAATGGAATGATCCACAGTGATTAGAATTGAGAGCATATTGCATATTGTTTTAAGAAAAAATCTCTTAAATTGCAGTGTGCAGGAACTTTCATTGTTACAGAAATCAGAATACAGACGTTAATTAACCTTCCAAGCCCAGTTGCCAGGCAACTAACATTTTTGCGAATGTTAACAGTTCTTCAATCACAAATTAGTAAAACCGATTGATTTGATTTGAAAACTCTCCTCAAACTAAAAATATAGCCTTACGGCATGGTAAATGCGATGAAATTGAATTGAATTTAATGGCAGTTAATTGACGTAGAAGTAAAATGAACCGCGGCGTAAAAAAACGCAGTTAATCAGTAAAAATTGCGCCAAGGAAACATGTACCAACAATCAACATACGTAAGTGAAATTAAAGAGCAAAATAGTTCACCATTATACACCGGCGTAGTAAATCAGTAACAAGTCTCCGGCCCAGCACATCACTGGCTTAAGTAATTGCATGTTGGCCGCCGAGAGAAGCCGAGAACGAAAGGCATGAGAAATGGTATTTGTAGGAGTCCCAATTTATAACTTACTTTCCAAAATCAGTTAGTGATGTGCAGAAGCATCTAGGCATCGTCGGGGATGTGCTCCGCGACAGTCATTTGCTGCATCTCTAGCAACTCGGAGCTACTTGGGATTTATATTTTCACTAACGGTCGGAAACTGTTCAATGCGGGAATGCAATATTTTCCGTGAACACAGACATTGCAATCGCAGCAAATCTAGTAATCAGTGACGCGATTCTCTCGGTTTTAACGCTTTTGTGAAGTTTTGTCGTTTTACTTCTATAATAAACAAAATTTGTAAAAAAAATTTTAAGTTATTTCAAATTTAAGAAAATATAGTAGTACAAAAATTGTCTAAAAGTTCAAAACATAAACATTTCGTAAATAAAAGTGAACAAAGGAATCATGCAAGTGTTGGAGATACTTCCTAAGGATCTTGTAAAGTTCTTTTTGATTGCTTGAATTAGACTAAGTATTAAGCATGCAATTTGGTCCACGCATTGAAGACTTAATGCTGGGAAAAGTGACCCTGTTGCAAAGATTCTCGCTCTGCAACATTGGTAGAAAGTTGTTTTTCGCCTAGTTTGCTTGTTAGAAATTGATCCAATTATTGCTAAAAGAAATTCGGTTATTAATTTTTTTTAAAAGCGTTTCCGGTGACGTTTTAATTTGAAAGAGCGATTGTCGATATAATGCCGCTCACCGTTTTCAAATGCACATAATACATACGTACATATTTCAAATCAACTGTTATCAAATTGTTTTAAATGAAAGACTAGCGTGTGGACATTTTAATAACCCCTTCACTCACCATTCCAGGGCCAAGTCCAGGAAATGCAGGCGGATATGAAAATTGATCCGGTTTTCAGAAAATTATCTAAGAATACGGTGTGTTTTCACATCTGGAAAGTAGAAGAGGACAGAATAGAGTCACTTCCTAAGACTCAGTATGGAGTTTTTATTGAAGACTGCACCTACATTATTTTTGCTGCTTGTACACCACAGATAGCCGTTAACCAAGATACAATAGTAGGTTGCTTGATATAAACGACGACTGATCACATAAATATGTTATCACCGTTTCAGACGAGAGAAGTTAAGTCTTCTACGGTCCTTGAACGCTACATACATTTCTGGCTTGGACAAAACATATCTCCGCAAAAGTCGGGAAATATTGTTTTTAAAATTATGGAATTGGATACGTATTATGACCACGTAGCTGCGCAATATCGGGAAACTCAGGGTAATGAAAGCGCCCGTTTTTTGTCCTACTTCAAGAAAGGGATAACGTTAGTAAAACAAAACATAAATTGACGTTATAATGAATAAATGGCAGCTTTTGATTTCAGAATTTTATCAAGTTCGACGAATGTAAACCCTAGTTGTAAACTCTTCCAAATAACTGGTAGACAGTGGCCAATGTGCACAGAGCTGAGCAGTGTCAGCTGGGAGCACTTCAGTTGTGATTTTACGATGATTTTGCGAACCACTGGATTTATTTTTATTTGGCTAGGACGATCAAGCAGTCCTTCAGAAAGACGAAATGGATTTAATATAGCAAACAAAATGTTTGAAGAGAACCAAATATCTGAGCTTGTTATAGTAGATGATGGTTACGAGCAATCAATGGCCGATAATGCGAAGAAGGAATGGAACTCTTATTTACCTTTACGCAGCAGATTGGTAAATCAAGTAATGACTGTTGAGAAACCTCCAATTTCACCATTGAAACTCTATAAATGCGGGTACCAATGCGGCAAATATCGCATTGAGGAAGTCAAGTCTGCGGCTCCGGAACAGGAGGATTTGAGAGATACTGATGGAGCATATATCATTGATGGCTGTGTTTTGGGTGTTTGGATATGGCTTGGCAAATCTGTAAGCGCTCAAGAAAGTGCCGAAGCTATGAGAAATGCCAGAGGGTTTGTTAAAAAGGTAATACATAGGCCTATTAGATATTGAAATCTTATGTGAATAAAATGTTGTTTTAAATTACAGAAAAAATATCCTTATTCAACGCCAGTTGTTCGAATTATACAATTCCATGAACCGCTGGAGTTCAGACATCTCTTCCGATTATGGACATCTCCCAACAGTACTGGCACAAAAATGTCTAAAGTCCTCGGAAAATTGGATTCACTTACTCTTTTGCAACGACCCAAAATTGCTGCAGAGTCCCAATTAATTGATGATGGTTCCGGAGAGAAATACATTTACAAAATATGTGGAGATCGCTTGGAAGAAATTCCAAACGAAACACCTATAGTTTTCTACTCTACAGAATGTTATATTTTGAAGTATATAATAACTGTAAGTAATTTTAACATATTTCTTGAAGTTCATTATAAATGAATAGTTTCGTTTAGTTTTCAGAAACTATTCATTTGCAAGGAAACAATTCGAAATGTAATCTGGTGATGTACTTTTGGAGTGGAAAGTATGCGACGCAGGAAACTCGAAATAAATTTGAGAAAATTATTAATAAATACTTAAGCACTCTCGGAAGAAATTGTGCGATTGTAAGAATTATGGAAGGATCAGAGACTCCACATTTTCTTCAGATTTTTGGAGGAAAATTCATAGTGTTCAGGGAGCAAAATTTTGAAAATTCCATGCAAATGCCTAAGCAATTTGTTTTAAAAGTAATCGGCGATTGCACGTACAACTCCAAAGCGGTTCAAGTGAACTCCTTAAGTGGTATGTCGCACAAGGAGTGCTATGTGATTAAATCCTCAGCTATTTGGATCTGGTGCGGCCAAAGTTCCACTGGGGACGCCCGAGAAATTGCCAAAACCATCGGAAATCTCCTAGGGGAATATAGCCTTATACTAGAATCAAAGGAACCGGATGAATTTTGGTCTTCCGTTCTACAATTTGAGCAATTAATTGCACATTCCGATTTTACATCGCAACACCATTCCGACATATTTGATGTCAAATCTGCGAGCATCTACCTAAGTTATAAAAAAAATAATAGTTTTTTCAGAAAGGAAATTTTATCATTTGATCAAAACGATTTAGCACCAGAAAATATTTATATATTAGACGCTAAAAGTATTGTTTATGTGTGGGTTGGAGAATTGAGCAGTGCAGAAGACCGTGAAGCTGTATGGATTATGGCTAAAAGCTTTTTAGAAAATTATCCAGCGGAGCGAAATGAAAACACTGCAGTGGCCCTAGTTCATCAAGGCTACGAACCAAATATTTTTGTAGGTTTTTTCAATGACTGGGATGATCAGTTTTGGACTGTAAGTGAAAATATGCGTGCTAATGAGCATTCTCCCTATCCTTGTATTATTTCAGAACTACGTTTCATACGATAAAATGCGAGGTTTATTGGAATCAACAGTTTCATGTGTGGATTCCACAAGTATGGAGAGCAATGAATTTGATCAACATCAAAAATATCCTTTATCGGTACTTCAGCAGGAGGCTGAACTCTTACCGGCTGGTGTGGATTTGACTCGAAGAGAGGTATAATGTTAATATTTTAAATGATGAAATTCTTGTCACAACGATTTCGTTTAGGTTCACTTAACACATGATGATTTTGTTGGATTATTCAACATGAAATACGCTGATTTCAGTTGCCTGCCAAGTTGGAAAAAGCAGGAGTTGAAGAAAAAGTTTAAAATATTTTAAAAATTAACGCCTTATTATTAAAGGAGTGATTCACTACTTAAATGTAATTCAAAACTTCACTTTGTACATACATAAAATATATCTGTAAAATGAGTTCAATAAATTCCATATTTATAGTACATAAGACCTTTATGAATGTCGTATATTCATGGTCAAACGAATAAGAATCATTTAACACCTGCGACACTTACTAAATTTGTCCGTTATACCTATGTATGTTTAAAGGAAATGCTACCAAAGAATATCTACTAGATAAGAACCGACACTACTGTTGAATGTATGCAAACAAATTTCAACAAAATTAAAACAAGGAGTAAATATTCTTTGATGTTACTTACTCGTACTAGATGTTTGGTTCTCTAGATCCGAAGATTAAATTTTCAGTGGGGAGCACGAATCTTCATGAGACGTTGCAAACAAATTAAATAGAAAAGGAATAACTATGTTTTTTTTTTTCAAAAATTTATTTATTCACACCAAATTTTTATTGCTATAGAAAATATTTCGCTAAGGTGTGACATTTTCAACTTCAGACGAAGTTGAGTCCTCTTCATTATCTGAAAGTAAAATTCAATAAAAATTTACATAAATATTATGCTGAATTGCTTACCTGGAAACAACATCCCCGTTATAATATCGACGATCATACCGACCAATTCCCAGTTACAGTCCTCCATTCTTTCAGCTTACTCAAAGTCAGAACGACAACTAAAAATGGCAGTCCATCTATAAATACTGGCCAAACGAGATCAGCATTGCGGAAATATCCAAATGATAAACCAATTTAAAACACTTTAATGAAATAATGATGCACGAAACCGTTTACGTAGTAGTTAGCTTTGCGTATAATTTGAAACAAAATCGTTTTGGACTTCCGGTTTAGGAAGTTGTGCGCATTTAGTCGTAGCAATTTGGATATTACTTAAAATGTCGTTAACATCTGGATCAGTGGATTACAACGTAGAATTTTCGGGTGAAGAGGTGGAAACTGAGCTCATTCGGCCAATATCGGTCTTTATAAACCATGTGGACAGTTACCAAGGGCGAGCTATAGTGGACGCTCTTCCCATAGAAGACTCAGCAACACGAAACCCAGCGTACCGAATAACCGGAACCACGTGTGCTTCAGATTCAGACGATAAAGAGTTTATTACAGAACATTTATCGAGAGTCGTAAGTCCAAAGGAAAAGGAGTTTTTGAGTATGGTTATTAGCAATGAAATTATTGTTTACGATATCGGATCTGATAACACACAAATTGAAGAGGCTCAGTTGGTTTTGAGAACCCTTGAAAAATATATTAACACTATAAAAGATGACAAATCTAAAACAGGTGTACTGAAATATTTCATTCTAATTTCAACACCTCTCACGTGGGCGAAAACAGAGCTTAGTGATTATGGACATGGTGTTATTACCGAAGAGGAATACCGTAAGCGAAGAAGTCACAAGTGCTATGCACCACACAAATGCTTAGAGGCGGAAACTATCAATCTCCAGAAGAAGTGCAAAGCACACGTGAGAACTGTTGTAATATGTCCTGGTTTTACATATGGAGAAGGTGAAGATGTATTTTTTTTCATTTTCAAATTAGCTTTCTGTAATCGCCAGGATGTCCCTGTTTTTAAGCCTGGAAATAATAAGGTTCCCATGTTGTATATTAAGGATTTTGGACGGTAAAAGAATTCATGAGATAAAAATTTTACTAACATTTTCAATTCACAGAATAATTAAGCAAATTATTGGAGAATTTCCAAAAAACACTATTAGATATATTTTAGCTGTACAGCCTAATAATATGACCATGCTGAATTTTACAAGAAACGTTGTGTTCAATGTGACTGGATATATTAACAGAATCAAGCTGGTGGAGCCAGAAGAAGTCATGATGTTGCACGAAAATCTTATTCCTGTGAGATCTTGTTTGTTTCATATATTCGTATTTATTAAATATTTGGTTTATAGGCTCGAGTATTCTATGCAGTTACAATGGACTTGCGGATGACCCCTTCGTACCTCAAAGATTTTAATTTCACTTTTGGGAAAACCCCGGAGAACATTGGATTAGTCCTAGCTGAAGAATACCGGAAAACACGTAAATTATCTCCAGTTAGGATTGTCGTCGATGGACCTCCACTTGTGGGCAAAACTACGCTTGCAAAACGTTTAGCTGATTATTATCAAATATATTACATTGATACAGAAAAGGTTATTGATATTATCCTGAAAAGCTTGGTACTGTACTACAACACTTTGATTAGCAAGACTTTTTCATATCTTCATATGATTTTAATATAGGATGTGGATATTAATCATGCGAAAACATTTTTGGATATGGTAAAGAAGGAAAAACAAAACAGAGACCATAACAACGAAGATCAACGGTTCACTGAAGATAGTCTTAATTTGGAATACTATATGAAAAAGCAACTGCATGAATGGGAAGTGGAAAAAGATGATATTTTAGCGTTCTTAGAAAGCCAACACCTGACTAGGGAAGAGTATGTGAAGTGCGCTATTAAGTAAGTTAGCTTTGAAAGGAATACAATATATCTTACTGTTGTTTTTTTTTTCAGATGTATAAGAAGTATTATAGCGTCAAAACCGTGTCAACTAAATCAAGGCTATGTATTAGATGGATTTCCTTTCGAGTACCACAATACTGCTGAGATATTTCAAAATGGTGATAATAGTACGGAAGAACTTGAGGAACCCGTTGACGAAAGCAAGCCTCACTTAACCTTGGAACCAGACTTTGTTATTTTGCTTGACGCATCCGATGAATTTCTATGCAACCGAGCAATGGCGTTACCTGAAGATGTTGCCGTTGCTCTCAAGGCAACAGAAGACGAAATGCTTCCGCGTCTCGAAAAATTCAGAGCAAGAAATGAGGAAGATAAGTCACTTTCCTCATATTTCTATGATAAGGACATTATTCCAATAACTTTCTGTGTAACAAACGAAACCAAATGTAATGAAATATTTGAAAAGGTCAAACAAGAGATCGGTCCACCACGAGCACACGCCATTTCTAAATTTGAACAGGAAGCTCTCATGAAGGAGCAAGAAGCTATTAGAATAAAAGCGGAAATGGAAGAAAGACGACTTGAAGAAGAACTTGAAGCTAGAGTTCGAGAGGAACGGGAGGAAAAATTACGACAATGGGTAGAGATATTTAAGCTATTTGAAAATAAGAGTACCTATATATTTAATGCTCATCTTAGACAAAAAAATTTGAAGCTCTGAAGCGCAAAGAGCAAGAACTTCTTGAGATACGAAGTCTACCTTTGCAACAATATTTGAGCACTTATGTATTACCAGTCCTTACCAATGCACTTTTACAAGTTGTAGAAGTGCAACCAGAGGACCCAGTGGATTTTCTAGCCGAAACTTTATTAGAAAATAATTCCACTGGGCATGTTGTTGATACATCCTTTGAAGAAGAAACCAAAAAATTACTTCTATGCGAGGGCGATGAGGATACAGCGAGGAAACTTGCAATGAGCGCTGATAATGAAACAGACTTTGCATATAATTTTTCAGGTTCTCGTAAAAAAGATAACAATTTGGAGTTACCAACAAACTCATGTGATTTGGTAATTTACGAAATATCTACTTTATTTTATTAACCTCAAAGCATTCTTTTAAAAATGTCATTATTTTGCAGACTGGATTCAACACTAAACGTGAAGAGGTTCATTCAAGTAATCTCGCACAATCGTTAATTAAGGAATTTAGAAATAAAAGAAAATCAACGCATGATTTAAAGAAAAAATAAGAAAATTTGTAGTATGAAAATCTATTTAATAAATACCTATGAAAGATTCTAAATATCATAACCATAAAGTGGGGCTTCCATGTACGCCCTCTGCATATCGCAGGAATTCCTCCTGATGCGTCGTCCTATAGGTTCTAAGTCTGCATAACATTTAGGAAAGACTCTCTCGACTGCATCTATTGCCTCCTCATTTGTGACTTTACGCACTGCCAGAATTGAATGCATTGCTTTAGTTTTCACGCAGTTCTGAAAATTAACTAGATAAAACGGCAAAGCAAGGAAGATAAACCGTCAATTATACTTGATGCGCTTCCTTGATTTTGAACGGAGATGCATCGCCTTGCGCCCATGCTCCTATAAACGAACAGTGAGCCAGATTTGCAGCACGGATTTCAGTACAGGCCAAATGGTCAATATTTTTAAAATCCAAGTCGTTATTGCAATAATCAAACATGTGGATCATTTCGTGAGTTAGCACCCCTTGAACCATACCCTTATCGCGAGCCATGTTCTGGCATATTACTATTTGATTGAGAACGGGATCGTAACCTCCTGTAACAGGTCCATCGCACACTTCGCACGATAAATGGCGACGAATATCAAACTGGCAGCCAGAGCTTTTTAGAGCGCCCATCATTAGCTTGACCAAGGGGCTTTTTTGAATGCACCAATAAACATTTCTTTCACATTTTATTTTATCAATATTTTCCCTGCCTTCAAGACCTAGCATCATCCGAGTCCAGCTCGGTTTGTACTCGACACCGCGACGTTCTGGGTACATATCATAACCCCACTCCTCTTTGTTGGAAGAATTCACCGGTTGATCATTGTTATTGCTATTTTTATTTGATTCCAAGTCATCTCCTTTATTAACACCAGATGTTTCTGTCTGCTTCATACTTTACAAGAATAATTAAAATGAAAGCAAATTAACTTATGACAATACAAAAAATACCACATCTGACAATCATCTGTTGACCAATAACATGTCACGAAGTAAAGTTAGCTACAGTTTATTAATAGTTGATTCATAACAATGTTTAAACAAATTTGTTTTCGCATAACCCTTAGTTTTTCAAGTAATTTTTAAACTTTTGCACGAGACAAAATTGTTGCATTTTCATTAAAATTTTTCTCATGCAATTGCTTTTCTTATTTCCTTACTAAGCGTTGCGGCATCTGTGAGAAATAACCCACTTTCAGCCATGTTTTTGTTTATTTGACAAGATTTTGTTTGTCTGTCAGATGAAAAAATAGAAAGTCCATTAATTTCTGTGTTTAGTTCGACCTGAAGATCATGTCTTTTTTAAGGGGATCTTTAAATTACGTATGGTGTACCACCAGTGTTTTAGGAAAGGGAGCAACTGGTGCCGTTTTTCAAGTGAGCTTTTGTTGAATTGTAAACGGAGATAATTATTTTCATTGTTTAAACTATTTCTGACAAGCAATTGCATCCTTTCAAATTTTTAGAACTTGCAAATAATGATTATATTAATGCATGTAATAATATTCCACTATTCGGTAACAAGAACTCCCGCAATAATCAACTTTAAAACTGCATTCACTTTTCAGGGTGTTAATAAAAATAATGGAGAGTCTGTGGCCGTTAAAACGTTTAATCAGATGAGTCACATGCGACCAATGGATGTTCAAATGCGTGAATTCGAAGTTCTGAAGAAAGTTAATCATGAAAATATAGTAAAATTATTGGCCATCGAAGATGACCAGGAGGGCCGTGGAAAAGTGATCGTCATGGAGCTATGCACAGGCGGGAGTCTTTTTAACATTCTTGATGATCCAGAAAATACATACGGTTTACCAGAAAAGGAATTTCTACTAGTTTTAGAACATCTATGTGCAGGAATGAAGCACTTAAGGGACAATAATCTGGTTCATCGTGATCTCAAACCCGGCAACATCATGAAATTTATATCCGAAGACGGCCAGACAATATATAAACTAACAGATTTTGGAGCTGCTCGTGAACTAGAAGAAAACCAACCGTTTATGTCTCTGTATGGAACGGAAGAATACCTCCATCCGGATATGTATGAAAGGGCTGTACTTAGAAAATCCGTTACGAGGTCGTTTACAGCCAATGTGGATCTTTGGTCGATTGGTGTAACTTTATATCATGTCGCCACTGGAAATCTCCCGTTCCGACCTTATGGTGGTAGAAAAAATAGAGAAACTATGCACCTCATTACCACAAAAAAGGCTTCAGGGGTAATTGCAGGTACGCAACTCACAGAAAATGGGCCAATTGAATGGGCACGGACTCTACCACCACACTGCCAACTCACCGCAGGGCTAAAATCTCTAGTAACTCCACTGCTTGCAGGGCTACTGGAAGAAAATCGGGAGAAAATGTGGTCTTTCGACAGATTCTTTCAGGAAGTAACGCACATTTTAAGGAAGCGCGTTCTGCATGTATTTTACATTAATAAAACCTCTTGCATTGAAGTATTCTTAGAGCCCGAGGAGCAATTCGATAGTCTTAAGGAGCATATTTTTGAACAGACTAGTGTAACGCCCGAAAGTCAAATACTACTATTTTACAATGAGCCCTTGGAATGTAGAGTTGGAACTCGTACAAATGGTAAGCCACCATTTTTTTGAAACTATAATTAAAAACAGATTCTTTTATATCATTAGTTAAGGGATATCCAAAAACCGACCAAGAGCATCCCATCTTTCTATACAGCAGAGAAAACAATAACGTTCAATTGCCAACTGAGTTGGATCTTCCGAAATTTCCCACTTTTCCCAACGGAGTTTCTGTTGAGAACGACGCAAGTTTAGCAAAGGTATAAAATACACCTTTTATGATCAATTGGTTATTCATCAGTGACTTTAGGTAGCGTGCAGTGTTGGCCACGAATGCAAGCGAAGAGTTGAAAGTTTTTCCGTAATGGACAAGTTAATTGGAATCGGTGTGGAGCAATTCGTAGCTACATTAAAGACAACTCTCACAAATCTTTCCAGGTAACAGTTAGAAAAGTTACACGATAATAATATTCCATTTAACCAACTATTTAGAAAAACACAAGCCTTTGATGAACTACTTTCAACTGTAATCGAGTTGTCGGATGTTGTTTCTCTGCTTGCCAATGAGGTTCATGACTTTCCTCTTTCCCTATCAAAGTTGAAAATAATATTTCGCTTCAATAACGAATAATTTAAAAGATGAATACATAACTAAGAATATTTACAGAATAAAATAGACGACGACATCAAAAATGTAGCAGATGTATTCAGTAGCCTGAAAGCAGAATTTGATTCAGCAGCCGAAAGGGTACTGCAGATATACAATCGATTTGTCACTGAAGATTCCCTGAGGTACTATGTATGGAATTTGTCTAATAACAACAACAATAATATTAATTTTAGCCAAGAATGGCGCTCAGTTATGCGAGGAAAGCACTGTCCCTGTGAGACTCGTGCTAGTGCTCGAGGAAAATATTTCGTAGAAAGACTCCGCGATTCTTGGCAGCACTTACTGAGAGACAGGGCGACACGATCATTGACCTACAACGACGAACAGTTTCATGCTTTAGAAAAAATAAAGGTATGTAGGTACAATAATACGAAATATCAGTTCAATAGCTCATGAGTATGTTAGATCGCCGGCAATGGTAAACGCTTGAAATCACTGTTGGTGGATGACGTCCAACCTAGCATCGCGCAAATTGCCGAGTGCCTCGCCGATTGGTATAAACTCGCACAAACAGTTTATCTGCAAACCCAAATCCTTGAGAAGGATGTTCGAGACTACGAAAGAAAATTACAGGACTGCCGCGAGAGACTTTATCAAATCAAAGATGACATAAGGAGTGACGATGATAGCAATAAAGTCGACAACATCAACCAGCTCACTAAAATTGAATTGAGAAACAAATTAAGAGTAAGGCGATATGATTGCAAGAGAAGACAATTTTTATTTAAAAAAAAATCATCATTGCAGGCACTGCAACTTCATCAGCGTGAAATTAATGTTATTTTGAGGCAGAATGAAGAACTCATCGAAATGATGAAATCGGTTGCTGCTGGCAAAGAAGAAGTTGCATCGCTCAGCCACAGTCGTCTGTGATACGTTTGGGTTTCCACAAACTGATTTTATTGACAATTGTTTATATTTGCGCAATGTTCTTGTGTATTATTTTTGTATGTAGTTCATGTTATTATTGGTATTCTCAAATAAAATCATCTATAACAAAATTCCTGAATATTACTTCAATAATTCCTTCGAATGATTCAACGAATATTTTCTGATAATTTCACGTTGTTTTGTCTTAATAAGTTAAAAATTTTTTGCAATACACACGATGTGATCCATATTTCCATCCAACGGAGGCACACGCCCCTCCCCAAAATAAAACAATTTTTAATTATCTAAAATCTTATTCTACTCAACATCTACATACAGTACTCTCTCAATGCCTATGTATAATTATGTAACCAATAATGCAGAAAATTTATGTGCTATTCTACTATTATTTTTTAGTAATTTTATATTTTTATCTTTACATTACTTGTTAGTAGTACACCAATTAACGATTATTTAGTTGTGATCTACAAACCTAAAGGATAACAAATACCTCTGTGTTGTATTCACTTTCGCTTCTATACATTACATTAAAATACTCCATTTTTCAAATTAAAACATGCTTTGTTAATCAAAACCAATATTGTAACGTTAAGAAAACGATATAACTATTTTACGCGCTAATTTAAAATTATGAAATATTAGACGTTTTTTTAGCATTTAACATAAATTTCAACGACAGTCTTTTTGACCCTTAAATTTTTCACATCATAATGTTTAATTCGTATTCAACTTTAAATTGAGAAACTGGATGTGTCGAAAATAAAAATAACATAAGAACATATTATAGCAAAATAATTCCAATCTTCCAGCAAAATATTATTTTGATAATTCAAATCGATACAAATTAATTACAACGATGTATTTCTGAAACATACATGTGTGTGCCTTTAATCAGGAATAGCAATAATATTCCAAAAATGAATTATGTAAAACACAAAACTCAATTGCCAAAAATTAACTTTTAATGGAAAATCAATAAAATTTTCTGCAAAGCAACGTGCAAAAATTAGGACTTGTATAAAATAATGTAAATAAAAACAAACGGATTAAAGAATATTGAATGTATTTATAAATTTTAACTACTTTTTGATTTTATTATAGTGATAACGTATTGTAATTAAATGTTTTAATAATAATAATAATTAATTACCGTACAAGTTAGTTAATTTGAATGATAAAAAATATTGATCTTAATTATTCATTAGAACTTTTGCGCGTAGTGATAGAATTAACTACTTCAATTAGCATTAATTAGTACGGAGTTGTGAGAAAATCTTGTCAGAAAAGAATAAATGCAGTTGAGTGAATAAAATACGTAAATATCTCTAGCCGAGGAACTGTTGCATTTATATTCTGTGTAAAGGCACAACTATATATTTAAGATATTTCTGAAAATTAAATTTTCGTTAGAATAAATTTATTAAAAGGGTCAATTTTCAACAAAATGTTATGTTTTTCTTGAATTTTGTGTTTAGCAATTCGCATTCTTGCAACTCAACGTCTAAAAATACTTGTGTAATTTCATTATAGAACAAATGTTCAATTTGAAATTGTTCCCTGCATTATACAAAACGTTTCAAAATAAAATTATTTCGTAATTTTATTAAAATAAAACGCAAAATTGTTCAGATACATGTGAATGAATAAAAATAGAAGTATACATTATATCAAAATTTTGGCTTTTCATAATTACTTTTTCTTCCAATTTATTTCCAATTATCACAAATATCAAATTTTTCTAAGAAAAAATATGTTTACTTTTATATGCGTATATAAACCAAATTCTTTTTTTTTTCAAATCGAAACAGTCTGATGGCGTTTGTTGTTATAATGCAAAATAATTAACTGTCGAGTCATATTGATATTAATTGTAAATAAAAAATAATAATTTCTATTTTTACTTGTTTAACAGAAAGTTTACATTTATGTGTAATACATTTGAAAATTAGTAGTTTTGAATATTATAGACAAGAGCACGCACAAAAAATAAAATGACTACTGCATCAATTACCATTACCTCTTAATTTCGTTGAATAAACTAATATACAATATACATACAACTAAATTTCAAACCTCTTTGAAAACATTGAAATACTTTTCTCGGTACATTGAAACTAAATTAGCTCATGAAATGCATGAAGAAGGCAAACAAATATTAGAACGAAATAACCGGAAAAGAAACCGTTCATGAGATAATATTATGTGGAAATAATTCAATTTCGCCATCAGAATGGTATACAAAAGGTATTTTGTTTTTTTTTCTCTTAACATTAATGTATGTTTGCAAAACCTACCTCTAAAGTCTATATCAAATGTTTAGTTTTCGTATATGCTTGCCCAAATATGGTTTTCGTTTTTAATGTCTCCTATACACATTTAGAATAATACGTACAATTAGATAATTTCGATCTGCCAAGGAAAAATATAACTTTGGCAAAGAGAAAATTAATTAAGAATCAATTAGAAGTCAAATGTCTTATTGCTTAAACGCCTTTAAAAAGCATTAATTTATTAAAATTATAATTTTATACTTGAAAACATATTCTGAATACGTCTTCAGCATGTAAATTAGAGTTAAGTATAACTAAAATGCAATCCATAGATACTTTTAAAAGTAATGAGATTTATCAACAAAATGAAATGCCAACTTTTTATATCAAATGATATTTATCACAACTTAAAACATAACGATCCGGGAAATACAAAATATTTTCACCAATAAAATTAATATTGCAATAAATCAAATCGATTGTCTGCTCAAGTTTTCATTTAACATCTATTCTTCAACGTAAAAATCTAATAATGTATTTTATTTAGTAAAGTGAAAAGTGTATGATTTAGGTACAAATAATATACCAAAGAAGAATAAATGAGCAGCAGGCTCACAATATTTCATTACAATGGCAAAGTTTTCAGTTGTACAAATTTTCTTTTTTATATAGTATCAAATCCAAAATATGAGACTTTCGTATTTCCACAGATTGACATTTTAACTGATATAAATGGAACTGAACAGTCGTTTTTCAATTCTGATTGTTACACTAACGTTCAAAGGTGGATAATCATTAAATGATCTATTACTCTAGTAACTATACATCTCAGACTCTTACTCTACTTAAAAAACCTTGAAAAAATCTCCCCTTTTCTTCTGAAACTCATCCCATCAAATATATTCTCTCCGCTTATTATATCCTAATTCTTACTAACTGATTTAATAGTGTTGATTTCAATTCTTTCTCTTCAATACGTTAATTTAATTCTCTCCATTATGAATTAATACAGTTTCAAAAATATGTATACTAAATCATATTAACTCCTAAAATTACTTAATGAGCAACATATGCAAAATTATCAACCAAAAAATAATGCTAGATTAAACTGGGCGTTTCATTATAAGAAAATTGTGTGACAAATATCATTTGAATGGAAATTACACATACCTATACATCTCAAAATCAATTAATTCAATATACTACTGGATGTTGTTCTACGTTTGTTGGAATCGCATGCTGCAGTTGAATTGCAGCTCTAGCTATTGCAGTGGGATCACCTGTTTGAATAATTGTAATCGGCACAGATGATGGCGGAGGTTGCTGCTGGTCAGACGGATTTGTGTTAGGTTGCTGCTGATGATGTGGGGGCGGAGGCTGATGCATCTGTGACGCTACATGTTGCTGTTGTTGTTGTTGCTGCTGCTGCTGTTGTTGTTGTTGTTGTTGTTGTTGCTGCTGTTGTTGACTGGCGTGTGATGTGATCGTGGATGTAACAATTGGCACAAGACCACCTGGAAGCGATGTATTGTTGCCACCGTTACCCCCCGCCGAGCTACTTGCAGATGAAGTAATCTGCTGAATTGTGTGCATGGTGGGGGGTTGATGTGTTGCTAAATTATTAATAGGTAGAAGATTTGCTTTAGTTAAAAGTTGAATTCTTTCATTAATAAATTGTGGCGAGCTGCTGCTCGTAGGAATTGATTCGGTTTTAATTGTTGCAGTCATTGTTGCTGGCGGTGGCAACATAACATTCGGATGATTCATCTTAATATGACGCTTAAGATTGCCTTTTTCAACGAAAGACTTGCTGCATAATGTGCACAAATGTGGTTTTTCTCCCGAATGCGATCGCATATGCGACACCAGATGTCCTAAAAAAAAACAGAGTATTGTAGAAATTGAAGAACCTAACTAAAATAATTACCTTTGCAGATAAAATCTTTAGGACATTTATCACACCTAAATGGTCTCTCAACATCTTGCCCCTTGGTATGACTCCTTTGATGGAAAAGCAAATTCCCTTTAAGTGGGAAAGACTTGCCGCATGTTTCACACGCAAATGGCCGGTCTCCAGTGTGGCACCGAGACATATGATTAATCAAGTGTTCTTTTCTTGTAAATGGCTTATTACACACATTACAGCAGTGCGGATTATCGCTGGAGTGTTGCCTCATGTGATTGTTTAAATGTTCCTTTCTCGTGAAGGTTTTTTGACAGTATTCACATTTATGCGGTGAATCGCCAGTGTGCAGGCGAACGTGATTGGTCAGATGCTCCTTCCGAGTAAATGTTTTCTTACAAAATGAGCACCTATGTGGAGATTCACCGGTATGTTGCCGAACGTGGTTAGTCAGATGTTCTTTTCTTGTAAAAGTCTTGGTACAAAATGTACATTTGTGCGGTGATTCTCCAGTATGTTGCCGAATATGGTTAACCATGTGATCCTTTCTAGTAAATGCTTTCGTACAAAATGTGCATTTGAATGGAGTTTCCCCAGTGTGCTGACGGACATGGTTCACTAGGTGCTCCTTGCGTGTAAACGTTTTCAAACAATACGTGCAACGATGCGGCGACTCGCCTGTGTGCTGCCTCACGTGATTCAATAGATGTTCCTTTCTTGTGAAAGTTTTTGCGCAAAAATCACATCGATGAGGTGTTTCTCCTTGGAATGTGTAAAGAAATTTATTTAAATAGACATTACCAATAATAGATTTCTTCTTTTCAAAAAATGAACAATCAATACAAAGTTAATGCAAAATGTCTAATTAAGCGAAAAATAATCTCCATTTCAAAACACCATTAATTCTATTCTCATTTACCTGTATGCCACAAAATGTGATTGGTAAAGTGCTCCTTCCTGCTGAAACTCTTGCCACAGATTTCACAACGGAAGGGAGTATCATTCGTGTGAGATCTCATATGATTCGCAAGATGCTCCTTCCTCGTATACTTCTTGCCACAAACCTCACACTGATGAGGTGTTTCTCCTGTAAACACATTCGGACTTTAGTTTAATTAAAACAGTGGATAAAGATGCATACCTGTGTGCCACATGTAATGATTAACATAGTGCTCCTTTCGAGTAAAGGATTTCTTGCAAATGTCACATCTATGAGGAGTTTCTCCTGTGTGTTTTCTTACATGATTGACCATGTGCTCTTTTCTTGTAAAGGTTTTAGCACAGAACTGGCAACGGAATGGTGTTTCACCAGTATGACTTCGGAAATGATTATCCAGATGCTCCTTTCTGGCAAAAGTTTTCTGACAAATTGTGCAAGCAAATGGTTTGTCGGTCGAATGACGCTTCATGTGTCTCTCTAGACTGGCATCATTTGCAAAAACATGAAAACACACCGTACAGGTGAACATTGGACCCCCAATGTGAATTTTACCATGCCGGGTTAAATCTTGGGAGGATGTGAATCCTTGTCCACACACTTGACAATTAAAAGGTTTTCTTTCGCTGTGATAACGGCGATGTACTATTAGTTGGTATCTGAACTGAAACATCTTTCCGCAGATGTCGCAGCTATGTGTGGCAGGAGTTATACTAGATCCATCACCCATCGTATGCGAATTATTAGCACCATGAGTTGAATTCAATCCAGTGATTTGACCAACTTCCATTTTCGGCATGATTAGCTCTCCGGTTGCCGTTGTTATGTTGGTAATTACAGGATTACCATTGGTCGAAGTTGGTATGCCAGTCGTGTTTGTGACGGTATTAGTTGGATGAGTGCTCGAATGGGAGATTTGATGATTCATAACATCTCCATGTATTTTCCCGAACACTTCATGATATGACAAAAATTGACTTAGATCTTCAATGTTCACCTTGTACATCTCCACACCGAGCGATTTTCCGAGTTCTTGCTCTGATGGTGGAGGCAATTTTACGATAGAACCATCGGGATTACGTACATCCAGCAAGTGAGGTACATGCATTTTTGTATCCGCAGTTAAATGATGAGGATGTATTTGTTGAATAATGGGAGGCTTACAGTTAGAAAATGGCTTTTCCTCCTTAACTGTGTCTTGCATATTGTGAGACATTGGCCTATCAACTTGCATCGGTTCCGCATTGTGAATGTTAGGTGTATTCATATTAGGCATTTTTTCTTGTTTTGTTGAAGCATCCATAACCATAAGGCTATTTTCAGGATTCACTGATACCTGAATTTGTTCAGGCGGCGCTGAAGTAGATATTATTGTCCCATTCGGAAGCTGTTGTTGGCTTTGACTTGTTACATTGATCATTGGGTTAGGTATTTGTATTGAACTAGAACTAACAGCAACTACTTGCTGCTGCTGAGGCTGTTGTGAATGTCGCAAATGACTCTCTTCTTGTTTAATGGTGTCAATTTTAATCATAGAAGCTGCCGTAGAAGTGTGTGTTGATGAAATGGGAGGTGGTAATGAAGGAACTGATGTCACTGGCGGTGATCCTAGTGTGTATGTATTTTGACCAGAACCTTGAAATAAATTAGTGACAACCCAATATTTTCCGAGCTGCAATTAATTTGAAGAAAATTTTTGATTAATAGTACTCTTTGTTATCAATATCATTAAAAAATTTTAATTGTTAAAAAAGTGGTAAAAACGCATCTAAATAAATTATCCAATTCATATAATATTGCTTTTTCGAGTGGCTTCAATGGCAATTGAGAGAACTGATAAGTGTGATCATAAAAATAAATTGTCTCTTTGTTATTGTGTAGAAAATTAAACATTCAAAAGACTGAATTTCCATATTATATAAGTATACAAATGTATTGTTTGTTTAAATAAAATAAAGTAGTGTTATTGTAGAAAAAGGCATTCACAATATAATCCTTGAATTATATCCTAGATTAAATTAAGGAAAACAATCGTGCGCTGATTTTAAACGTTTCATGTTGTCTAAAAAATGTTCTAGTAATTAATAAATAATGTTCTTCAAATATTTTGTTAGTTTTCATATTCAAACATGAGTTTAAGCGAACATGAAATCGGTAGATTACTCATATACGGCATATTTCATCTATATTTGCATTTTATTATTTTAACTTACATGAGGTGCATTGGGTGGCGGTAATGGATGCTTTATATCTGCTTCACTCACGGGCTGTATAACGCCACTAAGAGCACGGTTTTCATGTTGCTGTTGTTGAGCTTGTTGATGCTGCTAATTAGTAAAGAAAAATAATAAGATATTATTATGTTCTGAATAATTATCATCTTTGAAAACTGAAATGAAGAGCACGAAAAAATACTATTTGCCGTTTTACTTTTCTGACAGTCGCTTATATAGTCGAAGGGGCATATCATAAAACACCATGAAATGGAGTTTTAATCACTAACAAACGGGAATAATTTATCGATTTTTCCAACTATGATGATTAAAATCACATTACAATTGTGTTGGGTAAGAGGGTTTGAGATTGGGGGGGAGGCAGGAAAAATCATTAAGCACTGTTGGGGAAAAGACGGATCACATAAAATATCAAATGGACATTCAAATGGATGTTCTAGAAATGCAAAAACTACAATTATAACTTAATTTAATATGTGGTAAAAAGGATATAATTTACATCTGTAAAATAGCATACTTCATCAATCTGCTGCTGATGGGGGTGTCGGGGTATCTGGTGTTGCTGCTGATGGTGTTGATGCTGTTGTTGCTGCTGCGGCGGTGTATGTCGATTTTGCTGTTGCCTTTGCGAGTCATTAGGACTGGTCGCCTCAGTCGGCACTGAGTGATCCGCATTCATTTTCGTTTTTAACTAATTTATATTTTTGATATAGAATCTGTTAAAAATTTTATTCATCATACTGTTTACGACACTTTTTACTTTAACTGTTTTTATCACTTTCAACCATATTTCTTCTTTCAAGCAAGGCCTAGATTCCCCTGTCGTCACAACGACGCGTGCGTTCAAATTGAAGAAATTCTATGACGTCTGATTATCATTTCAATATTGCACTTCTTTCCTCAATATAGTTTAAATTGTTCAAAAACTGTAATAATGGCCTACATTACATAAATATTAATGTTTTTTGCCACAGGAAAGACTTAATTTGGGAAAAGCACACGATGAAATACTTCTTCTGAGTTCTTCCAATGCAAAACGTCATTCTTTCCATCCATCAGAAACCTCCCCGACGGGTTTCAATTTTATTTCACTTTACTCCCGCAAAATTTGTACTCCACTTTAGGAAAACTATAATCCAATTTCGCAATCTGGCCAATATGAACCAAATATATCACTTTTCCACCAAGAAATTCTAATTTTCAACTTAAAAATTGCAAAAAACGCAAACAAAATGGGCATCACCAACACACCTCTACACACTAAATGAAGTAGTGATCCTCCATCTTGAATTGTGTACATATAGGACTTTTGAGAGTGGATTGGTGAAAAATAAACTTAAGAAAAGGTTGGGTATTATAAAGTAATACCAACTTGCCAAATCTTCTACCAAGTGTAAGAAATTAAAAAACACACATACACAATTTACATTAAATAATAAATAAATGTTTCTTTTTTTTCAAGAAATAAGAAACTCAATAAATAATAAGAAAGAAAAAAAAATTTGGCATATAGAAATTTTATAATTCGAGCATTTTTATTCGTTCGAACGTTTTTGACAAGCAAACTGTTTTAATTAATAAATTGCATTTTTTTTACATATATTTTCCCTATTTCTATTGAAAAACTATTGTATTGCAGTAATAGTTTTACAGCATATTCAAAATAACGTGTTTATTGTCATCCAAAGGACGTTTTTTTTTTTTTTTGTGTTGTCGGGCTCCCTCTCTCCCTCTCTCTCTCTCGAAACATTTAACGGAATATGTTCATGTGAAATTTTTAGCACAAATATGTTTGCTTTAGCACTTTTTGCAGTACTTTTGCACGATTTTGAAATTAATTTATTTTGTTAAAATCGTTTTCCTCCGTGTTTTTTAAGCTAGTGTTAATTAAGAACAAACCACGCTTAATACATGATGCTAAGAACAAACTAGTTTCTCCTCGTGTCACTTTGGATCATACATCAGTGTTTTTAAAATTTTATGGTAAGTATACATACTTTGAAATCGTTTAGAAATTAATATTATTTTAGTAAATTTTAAATAAGGGTTTCTTAAAATATACCTTTCAAATGTTATATTAAAGTTTAAATAATTGACAGTACTAATATTTGGTAGTACTGCTTTTTAGTTGACACGTACAAATAACACCTACCAAAAAAAAACCTACAACTGTCGTTCCGATTTGCAAATAAAATAGTGTTACCTTTTGAGTGCGTGTCACTTTTCCTCGAAATTCGTGCAACTTCTTCCAATTTTTGAAAAAATAGTAAAAATATAGCATCTAGTTCAACAAATATTGAAAATATGGCTGACCAGGTTGCCGAAGCTGTTGATACAATAGCGCAGGCTGCAACAAATGCAGCAAATAATGAAACTAATACTAAAGTTCCATCAACCCCTGAGGGAATGGCTGTAGCGTATGGTAGTCTTGTGATTATGGCTATGCTTCCCATATTCTTTGGATCTATAAGATCTGTTCAGCATCACAAATTAAAGAAGGTACAAAAACGAAAGAGATATATGAAAATTTAATAATTATATCGAGATATCTTTTAGGAGTCTGGGGAGAAAGCAGATAGTATGACGTCAAGAGATGCAATGATGTTTCCATTGATTGCCTCATGTGCACTACTTGGTCTTTACGTGTTTTTTAAGGTCTTTTCAAAAGACTATATAAATCTGTTGTTGACCGGGTATTTCTTCTTCCTTGGTGTGGTGGCTTTGTCCCATTTGCTGAGTCCTGTGATCAGTTCTCTAATACCAACGGCCATTCCAAAAGTTCCATTCCATATATTATTTACGCAAGGCAGCAAGGAAGGAAACAAGAAACAGGACATTATTAACTATAAATTCACTTCCCATGACATTGTCTGCCTCATAATCTCGACTGTGATTGGAGTTTGGTACTTGTTGAAAAAGCACTGGATTGCAAACAATTTGTTCGGGCTAGCGTTTGCTGTCAATGGAGTGGAACTATTGCATTTGAATAATGTAGTAACTGGGTGTATATTGCTGAGCGGTCTCTTCATCTACGATATATTTTGGGTTTTTGGAACAAATGTAATGGTTACCGTGGCAAAAAGTTTTGAGGCTCCTATAAAACTTGTGTTTCCGCAAGATTTAATTACCCATGGACTGGGCGCCTCAAACTTTGCCATGCTAGGATTGGGTGATATTGTTATTCCGGGAATATTCATTGCATTATTACTACGATTTGATCACAGCTTGAAGAGGAAGAGCAAGCTCTACTTCTACTCAACTTTAACTGCATACTTCCTCGGACTCTTGGCCACTATCTTTGTAATGCATATGTTCAAACATGCTCAACCTGCACTTTTGTATCTGGTGCCTGCTTGCATGGGGACACCTTTGCTAGTGGCGCTGATTAAGGGCGACATTAAAACTCTGTTTGCGTGAGTATTAACAGTATTCCTAGTCTTAATATGTAGTTACCATTTTCAGAAATGATTTGATATTTTTTAAATCCCAAATAACTAATTTCACAGTTACGAGGATCATCCCGAGGATAAGAAGAAAGAAAAAGAGCCGAAGGAGAGTAAAAAAAAGGACTCTAAGAAATCGAAATAAGATGAGAATAGATTGAACCAAATTAGAATGTTTTTAATTTATTCATACATAGAAATTACATTACATTTGACAATGTATTATACAACCTAGTACATCTTTACATTTCTTATTATTTGTAAATACTTTAGGAAGTTTGTTTTTGAAAAGTATAAATAATATGTGTATGCAATATTGAATTCCTCACACCACATGTCTGAACGTAATTAAAATTTAATGTACAAAGCCAATAATCATTTCATTGTAGACGCAAGTTAGTTTTCGTATCTTCTTCTTTTTTCTAGAATTTACTGTTGTGATACTTAAGCAAAAGAATTTGCAGCTGCTTTGTACGTTTAAAGTATTAAGGGAAATAGAAATTCAATTAATTTCGTGTAATGATCGCATAATATGCTTAATATCATGATATTAGTGTTAATAAATGGACTTAAAATGAAATAACTTTCAAAGAAAGATTTTTCGAACAATTTGAAATGTTTAGAATATACTTTCAGCATTTTTTTAAAAAGACAAAGATTACAGAAATAAATAAAAATAAATAATTAAGATCTTTGTTACAAATTATTTTAATAAAACTAATTGTGAAACTAGAACTTTGTTAATAATTTTAATAGACATTACTGGATTTTGAAAAAGGGGTTCTACTGTTCTTAGGGCAACAATATTTTGTAAAAAAATCCAAAAAAGTACCTTTTCATCTAATAAAATTTATTGAATTTATATTTTCAAAATTAAAACACTTCTAATTGTTCAATTGGCAACCATTTGGAACTCTCTAAGGCGTCCCATAAATGCCTATCCCTCTCCACCAGTTCGCGATTCATTTTCTCCACATCCAAAACAAATTTGTGCTCAATGAGTTGAAGATCGTCGTCCTCCTGCTGTTGTTGTTGCTGCTGCTGCTGTTGGCTTTGCTCGTAGTTACGTTGGGCAGTCCAAGCTTCCGCTTGTTGAGCAACTGCTTGGACACTATTTGTAGGTTGGGTGGCGGCGGCGGCTTGATAGTACGCTGTAGTTGCATCACCAGTGCTACTCTGGTCATAGTAACCTTGCCAGGCATTGTAACCAGTCCAATATGTAGAAGGATCGTAATATTGAGAGTAATCGGTAGTGGTCGTAGTCGCACCATAGCTCCCAATGTACGTCGCAGTTGTTACAGTCGTAGTGGTATCGGTTGTTGTAGCAGTTTTTGGCTTTGGTACCGCATTGCAAATTTTGAGAGGTTTACTACCCAGACCTATGTATCCATTCATTTCATATAAAGCCGCTTTCTGCTCATCCTCTATTCCGAACCTTACAAATCCATATCCTTTTGAAAATCCCGAACTGTCTAGAATTACTTTAGCTGTCTTTATTGAAGTGTATTTTGACGAGAAGACCTTGTAGAGGGAATAATCGTCAACATCAGAACTCAAATCTCCAACCCATACACTGAATTCTCGTTCGTTTCCCGGCAGTTTGTATGAATTACTGGCACTATTGAGTCTAAAACGGACAATAGGATTTGTGCCTGGAATCGGTTTACCATTTAATTTATGCATTGCATCTATTGCCTGTTCGTCAGATGCAAAGTTGACAAAACAATATCCAGCGGGTTCTCCAGTGTACTTGTTCCTCATCAGACGAACAGTTTGTGGTTCTTCTCCCATTTTCCGGAAGGCTGCTATTATAAAATTCTCTGTCATGTATCCCTCGAGCTATGAGAATTAATGGAATTGAATGTATTATTAATGTTATTAGTTTTAACCATAAATAAAAAGCAATTCATGAAAATAGAAAGGTTAAGAATTTTTGATTAGTTTTAAGAAGGGTATACGTACACTTCCCATCCACAATTGACAATGTACTGATGCGGCCATTGTATCTTATAATACGGAATCGTTAATTTTCGATTATTAGTGTTTTTATATTTTATAGTCTTTTTTCAATAATAACAATACACCTGGCCGTGCAAACAAATTTTGAAATGTCACTCTGTTTTAATCCTTCTTCTTCTTCGAAATGACATTGCCAACATTATATTAGGCAAATTTAGATTGACGTCTATTACATTAATGTAGTTTACCAAGTTTCGTTTGCATCACTGTAGCAGATAGACACGTGTATTCAGCTATTGATTTGAAACGCGCAAGAAAGCATATTATTGGTTTTCCAAAAATTGGGCAAAACAGCTGCAACGGATATGTTACCACCTCTGAAACCAGTAGAATGTAATTTTTCTTTTTTATCAGTAGAACTGGCTCTACCCACTCTACCCATTACATTTTCCCACTCTGAATATAAAAACTGTATGTAAGTATTCTGTAATAGTTAGCCATGGAAAAACAATTTTAGTACTAAGCACTTCAAATTTTTCACTGAAAAAAAATTTTCGATTAAACCTAATCCAAATTGATTCCAAATTTCAAAAATTTAATTAAATTTCGACATTTTTTGCAACTTGAAGAGTGTGTATATTTTCAAATGGCACCTTGTAATAAATGTGATTCTTCCCAAAATTCTGGATCATGTTTACCGCAACCCCAATGCGTTTCAGCTCAAGCTTATTGTGCATCAAAATGTGGGCCGTTTGCGGGAGGAAGCATTATTAAAAAAGAACCACCGTGTAATTGGGATTGCATATGTAAAGCTCATTGTTATAATACTCCCCCAGGAAGAAGAGAAAGTGGACGTTATTTCTGTACTGTTCACTATGATAAAGCACAACCGCCATGCGACTGAAAACCTTTTCATTGCTTACGAAATTGGTTAATAATATTTCGGATTGCCCAAATTATTTATGTAACACATCATAATTTACTTTGAATAAAGTAATAAAAAACCATTTTTTTAAATTTATGTAAATGGAAACTTAACTTAAGTAGGCGAAGTATAAAGTCATTGAACTGAAGCCAACTTAAGAAGTTGTGTTTTTAATTGTCATTCTCGCTGCGGTTCGCGAAGTTGTTGTGGAGAAATTCTGTAATTTTTTAATTTGATATAAAGATGGAAACTATATTGGGAATTAAAGGTCGTGATTTTGTAATGGTCGCTGCGGATTGCACCCAAGCTCAATCTATAATCTTGATGAAAGAAGGTAATATTTCTGAAAATAATTAACCGGAATGACATAGTGTTTTTCAGATGAAGTTAAGATCCATAAAATATCTGATAATTTGTTAATGGCAGCTTCTGGTGAAGGTGGCGACACTATTCAATTCAAGGAATATATTGCGAAAAACCTGGCTCTGTACAAAATGAGAAACGGCTACGAACTAAGCCCCAAGTCATCATCTCATTATACGAGGAAGGTTTTAGCTGATTTCTTGAGATCTAGAACGCCATACCATGTCAATTTGTTCATGGCTGGGTAAAATTAATTATATTGTGAGTTGGTTCTTTGTATTAAAATTGGATTATTAGGTATGATGAAAAAGAGGGACCAGAACTTCATTACATCGACTATTTAGCAAATGCAAAATCACTAAATTACGGCGGTCAAGGGTATGGTAACCTGTTCTGTTCCAGTATTTTTGATCGGTATCATAGACCAGATATTTCTCAAGAAGAAGCATACGATGTCTTAAAGAAATGCGTGGTAGAAATCCAAAAGCGGCTGATTATTAATCTCCCAAAATTTAAGGTTGCTTTAGTAGACAAGGAGGGTGTTAAATTTCTTGATGATATTACATCTCAGGGTCTAATTGGATATGTTTCTGCTTAATCTTCTTTACAATCATTAAACTCTTTCAGTAAAAACTTGTTTTTTATTTAAGGAAAAGTTCCAAGATTTGTAGTCAACTCCAACAATTTATTTAATTGGTTTACAGATTCTGTTCTTTGAAATATACTACCTCTCTGCAATCGCCTTCCTATTATCTACATTTTTGGGCCAGTCGAGGTCTATTCCTGTAACATCTAATGCTAAAATATCTATCCACTGTTCTATGAGTGAAGATATACTTGGTGTCGTTCTTCCAAAATCTCCATGAACGAGCTCTTTTATGTAGGTTCCGGCTTGCGTAATTATATCCAAAATTAAGACTTTATTGTTGCGTTTATCTGCAAAAGCCTTTAAGCTGTAAACATTTCGAGGACGAGTATGTAGCGGTCGCCTGTGAAGTACTCTTATCGGAGTTACTTGTTGGATTATGAACCCTTTAGGTAAATCTAGCTTCTGCAGAACCTCTAAGCTAACGGGAGTTTTCAAAACACACAGTGCACGATAAAATTTTCTCTTCAATTCTTCTCCTGATTTCAGGTAACTGAGCTCCTCCCGATTTACTATCTGGAGATTTTGAACTGATATTTTTGTACTCTTTTCTATTTCAATTTCGATTTTTGCAGCTGTTTCAGTTGACAACAGAGACTTTCGAGAGTCTGGAATTTCAAGCACAAATGGCCTACCGTCTCCTAAACATCGAACATCTACATCTTCTCGACCACTTGATGAAAATATTATTTTATTTTCTGTCACCCTGCAAATAGTTTTTTGTTAGGGAACTAAACATGCTGCATAAATTCCAGTACCTACCCGAAAACTGGAGATACAGCACGAATAATGAATTCTTGTATACTGTCTTCCATGACCCGCTTTCCTTGTAATACCCATGGTGAATGGGACAACTCTCGAGAGAATTTTTGATAACGACCTGCTACAAAAATAGTTGGTCCAATGAACGTTACCTTTTGAAGATGTACTGCTGAACTGGGTGCCTCCGGGGGCACGGGTAAATGCTTGCGCAATTCGTCAATTGCAATTTTTCCTGGTACATAGTACTTTTCCAAATAACTTCTGGTTATCTCTTTTGGTTTGTTTTTAAATTTACCGCCTCTTTCGAAAATGCACTGATCTACAGTTTGAAAGGCCTTCAACGTGTGAACTTCGTCTACATGATTTAAATCAATTTTTATCGTAATGCCATTTGGATCATAGGATTTATTTAATCCCTTGCAAATCTTTTTGCTTATAATTAATTTAGCAGCTTCTTTTATAGGAACATCTGGTGGCGTGTCCTTACTAACAGTATTAAATTTTTCGGATAAGGCAAACCACATGGAAATTTGTCTAATATTCAAACTGGTCGGCAGTGATAGAGCAATTACTACTTTGTTACAGTCGTATTTCTCAATATCCTCATTCTCCACAACACTTGCTATTATTTGGTTTTGTAGTTTTTCAGTAAAGAAATCTAAACATGTGGCGCACGGATTTTTACATATGCGCTTGATAGCATTTTCAGGTTCACGATCAATATTGAGCTAAAATAATCTTTCATAATTTTTCATAAATTTCATAATAGAGCTTTTACCTTCTGCAAATAACCGTCAACATCTTCGTAATCGTCGCCTCTTGCTTTTAAAAATCGTAAACAGCAAATGTCGCAACAGTCGCAATTCTTTAGATAGTCGAAAATATCTTGCATTATTTGCTTTTCTTCAATAAACCAACAAATTTTTAGGTTATATTCGGGTTTTCCCGCTTTTCACTGGCACATAATAAATTTAGTATAATAATTTTTGCAAGGAGACTACTCATTTATTATTCTGTTCTGCTAGAGTCATATGTTGATGGTAACTAATACCGGATATTCGTAGAAATTGGAAATTTATAAGATATTACCGGACTTGATAATGAAATGCGCTTGAATTAAAAAACAGCTGAGAAGTGAGAATAGTGTAAACGTAGCCATATGTAAACGGCTGTCAAGTGTCAGTTGTGTGATTAGAAAATAGAAGGTAGGATTTCTGGATATTGAAAAGAAGTATAAATCCGGTTAAATCTTGCGTTCTTTTTCAGTGCATATAACTTAGAAAAGCACATTACCTATTCCAAATTTATATAATTAAACGTGTGAAAATCTAAGCTCGGAATAGAAGAGTTTTTCTCCATGTTACGTCACATTGACTTAAAGCTACATTAAATATTTTTCTTTATTCCTTGTCCAGATGTCTTTAGGTCCATTCTTTCGGAGTCCTTTCACAGACCTTACAGGATGTTTATTAAATCACCAGCAATATGATAAATGTGGAAAGATGGAGCTAGATGTTGTTGAGTGCTTGGAAGCATATGGCTTACACCGCGGCATGCGAAAATGTGAAGATCTTATTGCAGACTTCCAGGAATGTGTCACGATGCAAAAACAGTTGATGAGAGTGAAGGTAATGTATTTGTGAGTCTTACTTGATTATTTTAAATTGCAAACTTTTGTTTAAGACCATGCGAATTGAACGGTGGAAACAATACCTAAAGGGAGAAAGGCCGAAGGAGGAGTTGTTTGCTGAACCTCCAAAGGTTGATGCATATTAAATTTCATAGTAAATACCGATTATCAAATGTCGTGAGTAAATGATTTCGTCAATATCATCAGTGTTTTCTTAAATATTTAATTTCTTGTCACTTTACACTGCAGGTATTAGCAATTAGTTGCAGATTGTGTACAAGTACACTCCTCTGTTCTAGCAATTTTGTTGTAAGCAAAACCTTCATTCAAGTAAGCTTGCGTAGGAACTATGTACTTTGGAAGAGGTACAAAGCTTTTCCAGATTTCATGTTCCGCATTATTTCTTTGAATTACCAGTTTTTCAGATCCTGCCGAACAGTGAGGTTTATCATTTTCAAAAGAATTACTCTTCCTGAAAGTAAAAAAAACTGCATAAAGTAAAAGTATTTCTTAATGGAAATTATACCTGAACCTGTCGGGTGTGCAAGACCACTGGAAGCATTCAGAATCGGTGGTGTCTGTTCTACTAGCGGTTTCCATAATTGCTTTCGATTCGTTTGGTATTGTGTTGCATGAAATTTGTTCTAGCCTTTTACATAGTTCATCTAAAAATCGGCCTTTAACAAATTCCGAGTCCTGCAGTTCGTGCTTGGTTAATGAATTAAAAATATTGTCTACCATTTCTGGTGCATTCAACTGACTCATAAGATTTTGTATGCAATCTGAATGCAAAATTGGCGAATTGCAGCTTTGGGTTTGGGTTATCGTCGAAAGGTTTTCTTTACAATCCGAACCCAGTACCATGCATGTATCCATAACTTCTTCCAATACATTTTCATCATTATTTAAACGAAAGTCATCACTCTGTCGTATTTTTTCCCATTGCACGTCGAAGATTGATAGTTGTTCTTGATCATCATTTGTTTGTATACAAGGACAATCTTCCGAAGAACTAGATTGGCAATCGCAATAGATTTGCTTCCCAATCTCTTCGGGGAAAACAGCAGCCACAAGCATTGTACTTAAATTGTTCTTATTCTGTGATTCACCCACTTTTGGGATACCAAAATCGGGCAAATTAAATGTTTCTTGATTCTGAGCAGAACCACTGTTGCTTACATTTAATGACCAATGTTCTTTTAAAGAGTTGCATAATTGCTTAGCTTTACAAACTGAGCATTGTTGCTTTACGTTATCACCCACAGCAGCTTTCATCGCATTTGGATTTTGGATTTTATTATGGGTTGTTTTTACACAAACTTGGCTCTTATTGCATTGACAAGACTCTAAGGCAATTGGACATTCTTTTTCGGCAGTTCTTGCTAAACTTGAACAATTACAATTTACGGTTTCGATTTTACAACAAATATCAAAAAACTGTTTTTTTAATAAGTTTATTTGATCACAGTATTTTCTTTCTAATTCCTGTGTTTTTCTGTGATGTTCAAGTTTTTCTGTACACATCAGATGAATAACATCACTTATATTTGAACATTGCATAATATTTTGTTGTTGTCGAATGCAGTATTCAATATCATCACGCGTTTGATTTTGAATATCTTCTTCTTTTGACGAATCGGTTAACGTACTTGAAACGGTGATTAATGTTGCTGCAGATTTATTTATACTATCAACGTCTTGGTTGGTTATTGTATTTCCACAATTTTCATGTTCATTTTTTAAGATTTCTTGCAATTTATTATTCATATCATTCACTGCTGTGTCTAATTTGGTTTGATATTCTTTCTCATAAATAACCGCTATTTCCATTTTTTCCTCATCAAATTTTCGTTTTAAATTTTCTGTTAATTCTTGAATTTTTTGTTCACATTTATTTTTTTCACATTGTATAGCGAATTTTATTCGTTTTTCAAATTCATATCTAAAACAAGAATATAAGTTCCATAAGTTCCACATTTAGTTGAAGTTCAACTGTTGCGCATACAAGTGCGTAACATAATGAAACTTTGCTCAGTTTAACACAATATATAAAGAAGAAGAAGTATTTAGTATTTGACAGTACGGAACACAGGTTTTTCTACGAGCTAACATTTTATTAAATAAAGATTTCTTAATATCGAAGACGTTTTGCACTGTTATTAGTTTTGTGATTAATAAGTTTATATTATATAGTACACTAATTTGAAAAAAAGGTTCTTGAAATTATATTGCGAGGAATTGACAAAATGTAAATTTGTTTATATATTTTCATAAACATATTTTGAAAGATAATTTCAATACGACATTTATAGTTATTACTAATTAATTGTAGACATAACGCGATACAACTCTGGAGTATTTAAGAAAAGAATAACATACCAGTAGACACATGCCAGCTGGAGCAGCATGAACCGGCATGAGGTAAAATTTGAGTAGATGTACTAAAAAATTGCTTCATTATTTAAAAAAAATACATGGGAACATCCGCAGAATTTCTAAAATGAACGTACTCAAGCCGGAGTCCATGAAACCAATTGAAAATCACGAGACCACATAGAATATTTTTAAAAATGCTAATCGAACAAGATAACCTAAAGAAAAGCAAATTAATTTCAATAACATTAATTAACAAACATTAACATTTCAATAACAGATATTGAGAAATCACAGAGATAAATTTCCATTTATGATCGCACGAGTTCTCTCATTTAGTTTACAAAAAAAGTAATATTTTGTTTAATTTCGTTTGGAATATCTGGAATCTAATTATATTATTCTTTTATTAATTATATATATTCTCTCAAATAATTTTCGTTTTACGATCTGATAAAATGTAAGAATATTAAGTAAAATCCGAATTAGATAATTTATAAATATAAACATACTGTTCAAGAACACTGTTGTCACCGATGTGCTAGAGATAGGGGTAATGAAAAAGAATGCCGCGGCGGGCTTTTGCGAAACGACATGACGGAGGGATTCCTAGTGCTAGATTACGTACTAGTTAGTCCGTAATCGACCAAATCTCCTTTACCCTTTACCTAATTTGCTTTACCTTTACAGTTCCTCATCGCGGTCACTTGTTGAAAACTTTTCATCTTTGAACTCTCATCTTGAGTCCACACCAGCTTCTCTTGATCATGCTGATGAAAATGACAAATCGGTAGAAAATGTAATAGGATACGATTTCGTTGATAAAAAATCAATTGAAAAGAAAGATAGTTTGAGCTCAGCGGAAGAAACGAATGCTGTTGATGCAGAGGCCTCAACTTCTGAGAGAAATAGTGACATGCCTACAGAAAATCTTGCAAATTCATATGATTGTCCATTATCTGACACACATATGAATATTATGGACGTAGCAGAAGACATGAGATCGAGATTAATAACGAAGATAAAAAGATTCCCTCGATCACCTCCTCAGGAAGAATTCTATGAAAATGATGCAGGAGAAGAATCGGATGAAGAAGACGATGATTATGACGACGAGGATAACGCAAAAGGGCAAATGTCTCAATTACGAAGGCTGTATCCCAAAGGTGGGAATCCCGGTAATAAACGCCTTTTAAGAACCATATCACGACAGTCTGATGACGATGGTGACGGAGAGTATAGTCAGGATGAAAGAGAACTCAAAAAAACTATTATGGTTGGCAGTGAGTTTCAAGCAGTAATTCCTGAGGGGCTGAAGAAATATGATGATGTTTTACCGTACGAAAATGAAGACAAACTGTTGTGGGATCCCAATCGAATGAATGGAGAACAAATTGAAAAGTATCTCTACCAGATTAAAAATGTTAATAAAAAAGATGGTGCATTAGGAGTAGAAACTGTTCCCTGCGGAATACACTTGAGAGATGACGAACAAGCTTTGTATTTGCTTCAACAATGCGGACACAATACAGATGAAGCAATTCGGCGAAAATGTCTCAACTCGGTTCTAATAACAGAAAGAATGAGTAGTTGGTCAGAGGAGGAGTGCCGCAACTTTGAAAGTGGAATACGTGTGCACGGCAAAGATTTTTATACAATTAAACATACTAAGGTAAAGACCCGATCTGTTGGCGAATTGGTACAATTTTACTATTTGTGGAAGAAAACAGAGCGACATGATGTTTTCGCCAATAAAGCTCGATTAGACAAAAAGAAGTACAATCTTCATCCAGGTCTAACCGATTACATGGATAGATTTATTGATGAGCAAGACAGTAACGGTAATGGAGGAAATAATCAAATAGTGCGCGATCGGAGCTCTTCGCCAGGAGTCATCAATTATGCACTACAATCTGATATTAAGCGGAAAACTCCTACAGCCAGTACATCCGGAAATCAAAAACCTGTAACAATACCATCAGATCAGACAGCGAGTAATGACACTGATGTCTCATCTGGATCATCTAACAAGGCTTTTCCAACCAATCGCGTTTGCAACTCATCGATGCCAGTAAATAAAAATGAAGCACCCGAAGTAATTAAGCGGACTACTTAGAATTTGAGCGTATGAGCATAAAAAAGAATTGCATCTAATATCTATTAACTCAGCGGTTCTCAAACTGTTTAACATGATCTCCCAAATATTTTATTTGTATTTTTAAAGTGCTTTAAAACAGTTAAAACATTAGGAAAGGATTGTTTGGTAGCTCTGCGACCCACAGGTTAGGAACCGCTGTATTAACGCAGCATTGCACAGAAAATACTCCTTTCAAACACAAAGGAAATTTAAAATTGCACTGCAAGTGTAAGGAAGTTCCACCGCAAAGGGTTAATATTAAATCATGTTTATTAAATGAACAATTGCTTGTTAAATATCATTGGTACAATTGATTTTGTTTATTTTTGGTTCCAAAGTGATTAAAAGCAAAAGGCTAATTTCAACTGCAATTAAAGCGAGAAAGCTGATATGTTTTTTTCTACACATTTATTACCTTAGACTAGATTATGTGAAACATTTCATTTTTTTTGGGAATTCTATGTTTTTTAAATATGCATATTACATACATCTCAATCATGAAACCGATAGCTGATAAGTTTTATGGGCAGCAATAAGTAAAAACTGTATTTAAAGTTGAAACATTTTATCTTGTAGTTAAAGTACTACTCATGTGGACAAAAGTTTTTATCGTGCTGGCGTGCTATACGAATTTTATTAATACATTGTTGCATTTTAATTTAAGACCAAAGTAATTTCCTTGGTATGATGTACCTTGCATAATCTTATGTAACATAAATGTAAGAATAAAAGTATTAAATTAAATACATATGTCTTTTAAATGGACTTTTTATTTGGAGAAAAGTTTTATTGGAGTTTTTTTTTAGCAATTCTGATGGAAGAGATTCTGGGCGATCGCAAACATCTGAAACTTAAGGTGCCCACACACGTACTGGTTTCCTTGTTGGTCGCCATACACCATACACCGACCTCGAGGTTTCCCCACACACGTGAGGGCGCTTTGGCCGGTTTAGTCCAAAACATCAAAGGAAACCAGTACGTGTAACGCGTATGGACACCTTTAGGCTTATGCCGAAAACTAGAGACGCTCCAAGTTTGATGCCCTTCACCTGGTTCGCATAAATTGAGCCTTGAAATAACACCTGTGTTCGACAAAGAACGATCTTCGAATGCCGCAGCCCTCAGTCTCATTGTCAGTCACATCAATAATCTCAATCCTCAGGTCAGACAATAATATTTTTATGCCAATATATTATTTGTCTGTCCTCAGGTTATTAAGTATGTGGCGATTGCAGTGTTCGATGAATTCCGCATTGCCAACTCCTTTCCTATTCAAAGAGATCAGGCAGATAGGCAGATAGATAGATCTGAGCTGTTTGGACAAATATATAAAAAAAATATTGAAGTCGCAATATTGTTAAATTTATCTCAAGGATATTGGAAGTCTGGCAAACCGACGCTGCGGTTTTGCATAATAATGTGTTATATTGCAACTTATGCATTCATATTCAAATACATCTGATCTATACTAATACAACAAAGCTGAAGAGTTTGTTTGTTTGTTTTTGCTTGAACGTGCTAATCTCTGGAGCTACCAGTCGGATTTGAAAAATTCTTTTTGGATTTGATAGCCTGATTCTTGAGGAAGGTTATAGGCTATTTAATATCCCGCTTCGACCCTTAGGAGCGAGGAGCCAAGCAATAAGAAAAATCTATATAAACGATATATATAAAACAGTAAAAAACTGACTGACAGACAACCCACGTCTCACACGCACAGACCAAACCGCTGGACCAATAAAGCTCGAATTTCGTACAAGGCCTTGGCCTTTATAATGTACACAATCACTAAGCCGGCTTTTGAAATTCCACCGCTAAGCGGGTAAAATAGGGGATGAAAATTTGTATGGAAATTGGAAATCCCCAATTTTTGAAGTAAAAAATTCCAAAAAAATTTGGTATTTGGACTTTTGTTAAAAATGACGAAACACGAGAATCAGATTTTTTAAATTCCACCCCTAGGCTAAGGGGATGAAAGTTTCTATGGAAACTCCCATTTTTTAAGTAAAAAAAATTGTAAAAACTTCTATTTGGCCTTTTGGTTAGAAAAAAAGTTGAATAAGAACTACCAAGTACCACCTCTATACAACAACCTGCAAAACCAACCCCTTTACTGAAAAAAACTAACCAACTATTAGTGAAACCCGACCTACGGGAAACGGTTCTATGCAATATACGTTGCGTATGGGGATAGTTGCAATTATTCAAAATGTAATATATTATGATTTTCACCGTCTCGGGTGAAACCGGGTAGATTTGCTATATTGTGGTATAGCCTAAAACTGAAAAAGTTAAACGATCAAGTTTGCGCAAAAATCGCGTACGTTGAGGGATTCCTGTACTATGTATTTAGTTTAGAATACATACTAATACAATGTAATGCAAACAGCTTAAAAAGAAAACTGTTTTCAGAATAGATTATCTTTGTAATGAATCATAACTTCATACAAACTCAACTAACAACTTATCTGTCGTTCTATAAATTCTATTATACATACCTACATTAAATCCGCGTCTATTAATTTTTTTAAAGTTATGTTAAGTAATAAGTCACACATATTATGTAAGTAATCCGTTCTTACCTGTCGAATTCTGAGTTTTCTTGAATGGCGTCATTCAAAAATTTTCGAATTTTGGTTTCAAATTTTTTTTCAATATGTCCTCCAATTTCTATGTTTGGTTTTGCAATAATAGTAGTTTATTAAATTGATAGTATGCAGCTAATTCAATACTTCACCTAAAATCGCCTCGTGAGCTAAAGCCTGTATGTTTTCTGTATGTGTTTTACTGACACAAACATTTTGCTCTAGTTTAGTTTCTGGAGCAATCCAAAGATTAGATGTTGGTTTTTTGTGTTGGTAATTTACGTACATGAGATCTTTTGCTGCATAAGACAGTTGATCCAATATAATATTCCCGAGATCTTCGCCATGTTGATTTAATAATTCTTTTTGAAAAGGAACTTCTTTGT
This sequence comes from Leptogaster cylindrica, assembly GCA_963082835.1. NCBI lineage: Eukaryota > Metazoa > Arthropoda > Insecta > Diptera > Asilidae > Leptogaster > Leptogaster cylindrica. The sequence goes on along the minus strand of OY720105.1, from coordinate 7,815,849 downwards.
TGTGGATCAGAGTTGCCCTCCTTTTTAAGGCGCGCTTTATAAGTGCAACGTCCTGTTTGCAACTCTCCATTAAAAAGCTATTTACAATTTCAACATTTAATTCAAAACGTCAATGGTTTTTGAAATAAATTTCAAACGACTATCTAGAATACTACGACTGCATTGTCTAGAACTACTGCAGTTAATATAGAACAGTAATTTTTTTTATTTACATTATTAATCTCATTGCAAAAAAAGTGGAATTCTTAAATATTTAATTCGAAAATATCGGTTTGATATATCACCACAAATCACAATCGTTCCTTGCGGGGCTCAAACTTTTGAAAACATTGCGATTCAGGCTTCCAAGTCTATTAATTGATGTGGACAAAATAAGGAAAATGATTCTAGCACTGGTTTCAAAAAAGTAATTCTAATATATTATGCAAAAAAATGCTGGAAATCTTGGTTATATTTATCTAAGTTTAAGCAAATCTGTAAAGATGTTCAACTTCAACCATGTCCAAATACTCAACTTGCTGCTACAAAAGGAATTAAATTATTGCATCTGTTTAGGCACATTTATAAATATGATTAAAACGACTTTATAAAAAATAATATTTACAACATTTGAAATTTTTAACATGAAAACAGAAACCCGCCAAATTGACAGGTTCCGTAAATTTAGTAAATCTAGACAGCGCATGTCCTTGCCCCTGACGGGCTGGCTCTTCTAAAGGGATACAAGATATCACGGAACATGGCGTCGTACTTGAAACCCCCGATATAATAGGTGTGCACGGTTAGTTAAATTGGTTAAAGTTTATCTGTGGTGGGAGTTATTCGGGGGCAACAAGGCGACATATTTTTCAAGGCTTCTTTCTTTTATCACTTAATCCGACAAAAAAATTGTGATGAAAAATCAGGACCGTCGAAGTTCCATAGTCTGAACGTGCGTGGCATCCTACGACTTGTGTAAGGTTAGTCCAGTGACCAACTTGTTAAAGTCACCAACACTATTCACGATAGTCCCTGAAATTGTCTAATCTCAAGAATAAATGGAATTTATTCCTTCATTTGGTGAAGAATTAAAAGAATGAAAAGGTAGTAGCATGAAAAATTGAAAGGCTAGCTGATGAAGATTTTCACGTAAGCAGTGTCCATTCTTCTGTGTATAGGAGTTGTGCTATAAAAGCAGTAAAACTACGACGAGTGGGTGTACAAAGGAATAAGGAAACTGTAGGAATAATTTTGCACGTGTGTGGGTTTGCTACTTATCCTAATTTGACGACCCTTAAGTGTAAAGTACATTCTCGTTCTAAACAGGAATAGTAGGTCAATCGTGTTCATCCTTGGAAATAAACATAAATTATATTCGGTGTTTAAGCGCGTTATAATTACTATGAGAAGGGGAGTTTTAGTGCGGTGAAACCTATTAATGTGATTTCTAATTAGATATGTGTATACTTTGTCCAGTGTATAAAAATATCTTGAGGAATAAAAATTTTAATAAAATTTCTATGCCATTGCCATAATATGATGTTGATTATAAGATCCAAATTAATGTGTAAGTGTTGAGTGGTCATACAAATTACAGCGTTCTTGCGTGTATGCGGCCGTTGTAAATTATTGATTTTTTGCCTGTAGTGTGTTTTCAATTCATATTAATATATTGCTTCCTATTCAATATGAATACTAAGTGCCTGTGACATCGAATTAATTAGCGATTTTACGGAAGCCGAAGGGTTTGCCTTGTTGTAAATAGTGCTGTGGGCCATGTCTTCCTACATACATTACATATGTCTAATGCTGGTCTGGGGATTTTTCTCAATTCATGTTTGTATAACTTTTTATCGTACTCTATGATTTTAGACTTATTTGTAGATTTATTTACCAGGATATACTCGTATAACCAAAACATGTTTTTTATACACACATTGATCAATACATGTCTATTTATATTAATTAATCCAAGTACCTACTTTTGTTAAAAAAGCCAACTCGTATATATATATAATATATATTATGTGCATACCAATCATTCGAATTAAATTAATGGATGTTACTCAAGTAACCTGCATTATCTGAGTTCAGTGTGTTGAAATAGATTTGAGGACTGCAGCAGTGATAGAAACATGATATCACAAGGAGGAAGTTCTCCCACCTGCCGCGGATGTCGTTTGTTGCTGACTCGTTTGTTGTTGTTCATCCCTATATGAACCGTAAATAGGTCAAAGATTTCAATTACTTGCGAATATCATGTGCACGTGAGTGAAGTGCAGATACTGCCAGGCAAGGGATAACAACACGTGACGATACGTGTGCAGTGCATTGACCTAAATTCCACCTTGCGATACCTAGGCAAGTCATCCTACTAGTCCAAAAATTCTCAGAGCATTTATAAAACATATTCCTCTCCGAGAATGATGTTATAATTTTGGCTGCATTCCCTTGCGTATGCGGGCACAACAAATAATTTGGCTATAGATTCTTTTAAGTTTTAACCTTCTCTGGTGAATGTATAATTTTACTCATTTCATAAGACATCTGTAGTCTGCTTGACTTGTAGTCTTTATGATTAAGTTGAAATGTACTATTTTTTTAAAATCAGAAATAGATTTAATTTATTTACAAACGATTATAATACATATAGTCCTTTTCAGTTTGATAGTTTTTTTTATATGAAATACACACATTTTTATTTCCGCAAACAATGTGAAAGTTTATAATCCAATTCCATATTTCGAACAATAAGTAATACACATATGTACTTCAAATTGCACGTGGATATGTACGTATTGTGTTTGTGTGAATATAATTTTCAACTTAATATGAAATACCTACGTATAACAAATACTAAGTTGTTATAAATTTACAAAAGAACTTCCTGAAATTTATTTTAAAAATTTGTTAAATAGCTTGGAATTAATTCAGTTTTCTTGACCCAATTACCACTTGAATATTTATAAATTTCACTATTTATTTCATCCATCAGAGGACTTGAGCATCTTCAATTCGAAATGCTCTGAACAAAACTATTCAAACCGAGAGCTTAATAGCAACTCCACTAACATCTTAAGCAGTACTTTTGAAGTCCTTGTGTGGCTGATTTAAAATAACGCTGAAGTGAAATTTGTCCTTTATTCAAGAGCTCAGCATAATATGCAAAATACGTTTTCTGTAAAAGAGTATGAAGCCCATTATTCGTTTGGGGTCAAGTTTTCTTTAGCAATTCAAGATAAAGCAGATTTCTCGCCCAATTTTCCTTGAATAACAAACACTTTTGCGATAAGTGTGCATTGATCACAATTGGTGAAGTCTTGCATTTGTGTGCACAAGAATCATAATATGTATGAACTAAGAACTTCAATCCTCTCTGCATTTTTATACCCTAGATTTAGGGTATATTAGTTTTTAGCGATTGGGAAGATTCAGGATTGGGAAGTGAAAAGAAACCGTTTTATGGATGTCCGTCTGTCCGTCTGTTATTCTGCCTGCCCAGACGATAACTCGAGAACACTTTTAGGTAGAGGTTTCAAATTTGGTGGCATAGTACATTGTTAAAATTGTAAGTTCGAGTTCGAAGATGACAAGAATCGAGCAAATCCTTCATAGTGTTGTCATATAAGCCTGAATCGTTTTTATGCAAAAATGTTGATTTTGCTTACTGAATATTTACATAATATTAACTTTCATTCGTTAAATGTTGTTATAAATACGTATTACAATTACTAATTATTTGAATTGAACTATTTTTATGATTTCTTAACAAAACGTTTCTTCTGTGTTAAAACTGTTCCCTTTTACATCTATGGAATTTCATAATATTGGTCTAAACCAATTACACTTCCGACTTCCGTACTAGTTCATCTTTAATAAAATAAAAAATTCGATTAGTTGGAAATATAAATTATAATATATTCGCACAAAATTATCTTGACAGACAGGAGATGTAAATTCAAATAAAAATTACATTTCGATAGAAATAAAAGAATGAACTAAAATTTTGAACATCTGATATAAAACATTTACAGTATCGATGTGTAAAGCGAAGTTCTTATTCTTTGAAAATCAGGGGAAATCGCGAAATCAAGTAAAACCAAATTTCATCACAATTGAGTTTTTGAGAACAGAAACATTTTTTATATGTGCAGAGAGTTTTTCTTATAAACAAAAGGTTAAATATTTTTGTTAAAATATATTTTACAAATTTGAAAATTCCAAAAAATTTATTGTACATAATTTGTATTTTTCTAACAGTTTTCAGTCTAGTTATTTGAAGCGGAAACAAATACTTTACTAATATTCGGTGATGTGGGACAACCCCCGTAACGGGAAATGCAACAACCCCAACGTTACATACCATCTGTATCTGATTTATATGGAACGGATGAGATAGAATTCCTACTGGACGAAATACGTGAGCTAGAGCCGGCCTGCTGTCAGTTAGATGATGTTCAGGATTTTGAGATAGCTGGCAGCAGAGCCGGGGAACTCTCAATATCATTGGAATCACCGATTGGCACCTGCACATCTTGGGACTCGCATGCCCACTACAAGCATAGAACGGGTCAGACCCCGCTGCCATGGGGTGTTGCGTTGCACTGTGATTCAACACATTTGAAAACGCCTACAGGGATTGTTAGAGTTCTTTTGGTGGTCAGTATAGTCTTCAAATTTGAAATTAACCGTGATTTATTTTGAATCCTCTTTTTCAGTTATCTTCGGCCGCTTGCCTTGCCTGTGAATGTTCCGCTGGCACGGTACAAGTTGGCCTTTTTTTACTGCCACTCATAGGACGTTTAAGATTAATGGTCTTTTGTGCACTGTTTTCTCTTCTCATTACTTGTTTAATGCTATTTTTGGATATATCGCACATAGCGCTAATGTTTCCATTCAATTGGACTAAAGTGGTGGGTTACTTCCATAGACTTTATATATTATTATTAAATTCTCAAAATATATACTTTTTAGAACACTTGGATGTATCTGGCTATCGGTTTAATTTTTATTTTGGGATCATCCTTGATGTTACATATGGTCCTATTTGCAGAGGCATTTGTCTGGGTGCCGAAACACTCAAAGGACACTTTGTTTATATCGGCGGTAAGCTATAAGATTGAATACTCAAATCCGCTTTAAATGTTTTATGTATTTTCACTGTAATTTCAAAAACCTTTATAACAAACAGTATCTAATAAGTAATAATATATTTGTTTAGTATTCCTATTATTTGTTAATTTCTTTCAGATGTTAGGTTACATCTGTGCCGCAGAGGCTCTGATTCTGTCCGGTTTGGCAATGTGCCCCTCAAAATATCGTCAGGTACCTGATGACATGAGCGAAATTTTTGCACAGGACCGAGAATTGAGTCCTCTAAGTCCAATTGAAAGTACTGATGTACCAAATAACAGTAGTACTGCACAACAATACGGTGAATCAAATCATCATAATCAATACAATCGGATATCATCGTCGTGTAATCAAAAGCCTTATATACCTGGTGGGTATAATATACATTTATTTAGAATATATTTTGCAGTTAATTGTTGTTATTTTCACAGCCAAACGACCCGATCAAGCTAATAATAAACGACCAACGCTGGGTCACATACAAACAAGAAAATCTAATCATCGTTACCGTGAGGGCTATCATTATCAACCTATAGCATCAACGTCCCGCCAGAGTCCCACATTCGTATTAGACGATGATGTAGGGGCTGGTCCGTCTCCATCCCGATCCAATGATAATTCTAGTGCGTGATAGTTTTTATTCCTCCTAAATAAACTGAAGAAACAAATAATTAAATAAAATTTATATAGATTCTTATATAATTGAATTTGTTTATCGAATAAATATTATTATATACATTATATGTATAACTGATGAAATGTACACTTTTCGTCCTCTTAGTTATATTTTTTCAATTTTTTAGATTGCATACTTGAATGTTCTTTTTCATTATTGTTAATCGAGTAATTATAAGTGAGTAAACATTTTTCTATAAAACATGTAAATAAAAGAAAATGAAAAATAAAGCTGAAATATTAAAATGAAAATAAAAAATAAATAATGTGAAACATATAACTGCGAAAGGTTTTTGACAATTAGTTTAAAGATTTGAGTAAAGTAAGAAAGTTGTTATATTCGAATCGTCTTTGAGTAGGTACATAATTCGTAATTGGTGAAACGAAACTCAAAAGCAGAAAACAATTCAGAAAACAAATAGAAATTAAGAGAATATGTAAAATTTGATAATAATTGCCGCACAGGCTGTTTGTACTTAAAACATGAACAACATAATATTTTTCAAAGTTCCAATTTTTTTTTTTTGAGGAACTCTAGAAGAACACTTAGTTCGCGGATTAAACATGAGAATCAGAAATGCATCTCTCATTTTAACAATAATTAAAAAAGTAAAGTTTAATAAAACATTGAAAATATTAATGTAGATATGAAATGCGGAACTATTAAAATTATAAATCAGAAAAAAATGCAACAGAAAAGAAGAATATTAATAAAATGAAGTCTTGTTATAAAAAAGGTTTTTGATTTTAACACAGTAATGGCTCTTAGAAATTGCAAAAGTGTATGTACATTGTACACACGTAGTTGCGTTAAGTATATCCTTTTCTCCTCTGGTTTAATGATGCGTCGAATTAACCTATGTCAAGTGAAGCATTTCTCCAACATCTTGTTCGCTCTAATTAAAACAACTTGTTTTAAACTTTTTAGTTCACTTTTTGGTCGTGTTTTTTATTTTTTTTAATTATTTATTTTTTATTTTAAATAGTAAATAGAAAAATGTTATTTATGGAAAATCTAGGACCTTTTTTAAAAATCCCTCCATTCACATCCAATGCTAACCTTCAATCTATCAAATGATGTATCTTATCTTTCATAATTTCATTAAAATTCATTCACGAATAAAGGTATCAACTTTGGTCGATTTCGCGATTTAGGTGTACCCTTCTCTTAAAAAAAGATGTTTGAAAGATATGCTTTGTATAAAAAAAAATATAACATATTTAAGAAAATTATGTCAGCATCTATAATGTTGATATCTTATAAAGCATGTGGCGCATACATCAGCTCATATGGTTGCTTCAAGCGAACTTAAAACTCTTTATTCTATCTTACTATAGAGTAAGCCAAAGGCTAGTTCATCAACATTTGTATCTGTATGCGAATGATTTGAATTCATTTATATAGACATATAGTCTATATAGACGGGGATTTATCTACGCGACTTTTCCTATCTTATACGTAATACATTGATTGTACTGTATGATCCGCTAATTTGACCTTTTAGGTTACACCATGAACTGGGAGGAGTACTACATAAATATTTTATCTTAACTGATTTCTCTAACTTTTTGGTTTTCTGAAATTTTTGAAACACTTGTGAAAATGGACTAATAAGAAGAAAATAATTATTTTTTATAGACAATTGTCCTTAATATTTTAATACAAATTTTAAAAAATTTCAAAACTTTCATACATATAAGCGTTTCATTGTTAAGAAGTTTAAATTTAACAAAAAACTAGAAAGAAAAATAAGTGTTTCGTTAATTAATAATCTTTTTTAATATAGGTACATTATACATATCTCTTCTTTAAACAAAATTAGTGTTTGTCCCTTGCATGAATTGATTCGAATTAACTCTAATTTTACTATACGGATTACTCTTTCTTAATGTGTTCCAGTTTGTATTGTAAATTTCACTATAGCTAAACATACATATTTAATTCGTGCCAAGTGTGCACGCGGTTTATGAATGATCTTATTTTTCGAAAATTTCTTAAATAAAAGGTAAGCGGTCTTTTGAAATTTGTGAGGAAGCTGTACATAAAAGCTCAATAGATGTCGAAAAAGCTTTTCCCAAAAATGTTCAATTAGAATGTAAGGGAAGTTTAGTGAGTTAGTTGAGTAGTTGGGTTCTTTCCGCGACCATTAAGTACTATTATGGTATTCCACGTGAACGGTTCTAAAAATTGAAATGAATTTAAAAATTCTTCAATTTTTGTTGGTGTTAATTTCAATAGCAGTATGTTTCGAAGTGCCGACATGTTGTCCGGAAGGATATGAATTGGAGGAGTCCAGTAGAGGGCTTTTCCGAAGTAGTCAGTTACAATGCGTGAGATCCGAAAGAAATTCCACCACTGTACTAACGATTGGAGGATTTCGGGTAAAACAAAGTAACCAGAGCAAGATCCCCTCGTGTTTTGATCCAATTTTCATAAAAGTGATTGATCATACAACTCTTACTACCAACAGTTGTGTCTACGATAGAGATGGCAAATTGCATGCCATAACGTGCTCTGGTCATCCTTTTATTGTTAGCGTTCTGAATAAGTGTTGTCCTTTCGGTGAGTCCTATAACTCTGGAAAACGGATGTGCGATTATAGTGATTCGAGTTTACGTGCGTTTGATGATTTATACGGTCATATGGTTATTCTCAAGAATGCTTCCTTCGATTGTTCAAGCTCTGAGGTGATTGTTGAATATTTTTCCAGTGAAAATAAATTTCTAATTGATGAACGATCGTTAGTGATTATGGGCGCTAAATTCGACCCACATTCAATTTGTTTAGACACTAGTTTCAACAGTTCTCGAAATAGAAGTGAGAATCGCAATTCAAAGCCGGAGTTCATTGCCAGGACTTGCAATAGTCTCCTGGTTTGTGATCTGATTCCGTGTGTTCGGAGATGTTGCCAAGATAAACAGAAATTTGCTTGGGACGACGGCGCCCCGACGTGTTCACCACACCCTGTTGATCATCACATAACATTTCACAAATTCAATCCGGACAAAGTGGCCAATGGTGACAATACCACAGCATACCCAATCGTTCCCAAAGGTACTTTCGATAGTCTAAAGTCTAAACAAATCATTTTTTTCAAATATGGAATATTTGAATTGTTTGCATCTTAAACAAGAGTGTGCGATTTTTGTTTGTCATTGAAATGCAAATATGGACAGTATTTCAAAAAAGAAGTTGTTCACCGAAACCGTAAACGAGCGCATCATTTTGCAGTGCTCTAATCTTTAACGTTCGTTTCCTCGAAGGTGAAGATAACATATTCTTGTCAATTATTATTTGATAAGATAATAAAATGTACTTTTGATCGACGAGGGTTTTTCAAATTCTTACAGATGAATAATTCTTAATTCTGACTATTAACAGGAAATAATACATTCACACAACATAATATTGGCTTTTTAAAGTCTGCAACGTAAAAATATTTTGTTCAACATAAATTTATTGGTCTTTTCTAAATTACTTCTTTTGCTGTTAAATGCTTTACTTCAATATTGGACATTCTTTTATAAATACCTAATATAATAATAAATAATATCATGAAGTCATATACTTCACCTATTGAATTAAATTTCTTTATTAAACTAGAATATATACAGGGTGTTTTAAAACAAGACGGCAATATTTAAGGGGGTGATTTCTGAGTTCATTTCATGAAAAAAAGTTCACATAAACATATGTCAATTTGTATTTTTCCTTGCTTTATCTAAAAAAATATCATAATTAGAAAAAAGTCAGTAGCGTACATATTTTTTTTTTCAATAATATTGATTAAGGTTGGTGATTGATTGATTAAGGTGCCCCCACGTACGCCACTGGACTTAATAACCTTAGTCTAGTTAAGGTGAAATGAGCTCCTTATTACTGCGAACAATGTTGCAAAATTTCAAAAAATCGGACAAAAGATATTTCAAATATTGTTAAAAAACCGATATTTTAAAAAAAGTTTAACACCCATGCATTTCCGGACCTATGTTTATATGAACTTTTTTTCATGAAATGAACTCAGAAATCACCCCCTTAAATATTGCCGTGTTGTTTTTAAACACCCTGTATATACATTTTTTCCGAGTATAGTTAATTTATATTTAACATCTATTTTTAAAAAAATACTAGATCTGTAATTGTACATTGAGAAATCATTCATCATTCGTATATAGATTTCTTGCATATACGAGTAGTAACGTAAGTGCATAACAAACTTGATTAATTTGGGAGCAAATATAATATTTTGCTCAATTCTGTGCACATACTCTGTCTGAAATATTTTTGTTAATCACTTCAAAAGTATTTGATTTTCTGTAACTTTAGAGGTATGTGTTCATTGTTCAATATTCATATTATACCATAATTACAGTGCCACGAGGGGCACACCTGCGACACTCTTTTGTAATTCTGCAAACACATTTTAGAATTATTAAAATTGTTCACGCACAAAGCTGGAATTTGTTTGCTCTTGACGGCTGTAGTCGACTGTCGAGCACACCCATATGCTTTAAGAACATTCGTCCTTAATCCTGCGGCCTGCCCTACAAATTTCGCAACTTAATGATCTGGTGCATAATAAATCTACTTATTTGCTTGGTGTAAAATTACAAAAATATCATTTTCCATAAAAGTGACTCTTGCTCCCTGTAGTGATAAGTAACACGAGGCAGTTAAAGTAGGCAATTAATTTCCTCCTGCAGTTATTGTGTTAATTGAAAAACTTCCATTTAGACTTTTAGAGCAAATTCAACTAGAATGTAAAAAGCTTTTTTCATCAATATTTCAATAATTTCTTAATGGTTAATGAAACCAGTAAAATTGTAACCGTAAGTAAAAGTATAATTCCTTCATAGCGTATGGCATGCTGAGAGAACTGGAATGTGAAAAGTATCCACTGGATCCTGATAATCAAACAGAAGATGAACACTACTTCCATTACGAGGATGGATCTCTGCATTTACCGCGAGTGTCGGAGAGATATAAAAATTCAGAGTATTGCTTTGAGTTTGTTGAAAGTCCACAAGGAATAAAGGTAAATAAGAGTAGTAAAATTAGTTGAGTAACAATGATATCCTTGTAGCCTTACACATTTGTTTGCTTCGACGATGCAGACGAAGAGGTAGTAAGATTCAACCTGTACATAATTGGACTATTGATTTCGAGCGTGTTCTGTGGGATCACATTACTTGTGTATGTGTGTGTGCCAAAACTACGAAATCTTCCTGGAAAAATATTGGTATGTCTCGTCCTATGTCTATTGTCGTCCTACCTCAGCATGGCCATTGGTCAAATTAACCCAGCAGAAGGCAAGGCATGTTATCCGTTTGGTATAGATCTGCAACATTTATGATGGACAATAATAAACTTAGTACATTCTAGCAATTTTTATGTACTTCAGCCTTATGGCTGCGTTTTCCTGGATGAATGTAATGTGCTACGATATTTGGATTACCTTCAGGTACTTTACAATCATAATCTATATTTAATCTCTGATTTGCTTATATTTAAATGAATAAATTTAATTAATAGTAAGCCGTGTTGATAACAACCGGAAATGAAGCACATATTGAACATATCAAAGTTGATAAGATTCCAAATTTGTCTGATATTACTGATATTAAAAATATTTATTTGTGATACTGTAATGAATTGTAAAGTAGGTATACATCGTAAAGTAAAAAAAATATATGTACATAGGTATCTATTTACTTTCTTCATGAATAATAATAGTCAGCATTTTGTTAAAATCATATTTGATGAAATAACTAAACTAAACGAAACGATCTTCTAAAAAACACATGGCGAGAATGGCTACTCTAATTGTTTATTTTCTCGCGAAATTAATGTTATAATACACACGCAAATTGCATTATGATTTTATAGTTAGTTTGTACGCCAATAACTTTCAAGATCAGTGGAACATTTTTACAATTCGTTTTAAAAAGTTGCAATCATTTATTGGTTCATAAATCCTTAATAGTATAATAAATGTGTCATGCACAATTGTACATACTTTTATATAATATGAGCATTCTGGAATTTAATATAAAAGGAATGAATGATAGATACAAACGTCTTAAGCACGAGTACAACTTCAAACTATCTGAAAGCAACAAAAAAATACATGCACGCATTCTAAATGAGAAATTCTGATATTTTTAGGAATTCCGAAGAATAAACAAAAATCTTTTCTTTCATATTCATCCAAGGAATTTTTATAATGCTTTAAATTTAAAGTAGTGCCTTTGTAATGGAATGAATGCTTCGATTCGAGAACAGTTTCTTTGTAAACAATTTGATTTTGGTCTGAAAAACTTTTCAGTCTATGTTAGCAAAATTTAATCCGAGACCGTCAGCCGACTAGCAGGTGCATTTTATCTTATGGCGTCACCGTGAAGGATGATGCTAACATTTCGCTGAAACTGAAGTAATAGTTTTATTGATTTTCGGAATTACTTTACTAGTAATTGCAGGACGTCTTGCTGGTCATTAATTGAAATATCTTCCAGTCAGCAAAAAATGTGGTGACATGTGTGACATTTTCCTTATCTCGAGGACTACGCCTCCACTTATTAAGGTTAATTAGAAATACATACGTATATATGGTGCTACATGCATTACTTTTGTGGTGTAATTATAACTGACTTACTTGACTACTATTACTAAGCTATAGTACTGTGACTTTTCAACACACTGTTATCTTAGAAGTAAAAGCTTCCAAAATGAAGCAGAGTCCAAAGATCTGCAGTTCGTCTCATCAATTAAAAAACAATAACAATATAAAATATTCCTTTCGACAGACCTAAAAAGGGGTAGATTTCGAAGTTTATGATTTATATAGATAGTTATTGCAATAATAATATATTACTCATTAAGAGCTTTTCAATGATACCCCGCAAGACATGATTTTAAAAATTTCGAATTTCCACCCTGATCCCTACAGCCCAACCACATCATTCGTTGATGTCACCATAAACTTCATAGGGAGTATTCTAATTTATGCAGACTAAGTTTCTCTCTAAATTCCATGGGGGCGAGATATAATTTTTTTAAAATGCCAACCACCTCCCAACTTAGTCGAGATATTAAGCCTAGAAATACAATAACAGAATAAAATTTGGATCAAATCTTCAAAATTACGGCCGCTGTGGTTTCGTACTTCGCATGAAACAAAAAACCATGAAAGAATTTTTTGAAAGTTATGATATATGGATATGGGACATATGGGACCGAATTAAAATCTAAAGAAATGTTACCGCTTTTATCATATTTATGAAACTGGTGCTATCCAGTGTTAATATCATTTCACAAATTTCAAAGTGAATCCAAATGGATGCAATTACATACTTACCTACATACGGCACGAAATAAAATTTCATACTTCTGCATTTTAAAAAACACTTATTTTAATTATTTTTTCAGTTCATCGGAAAGATCTCATCACCGACTGTGGAAAAGCCGTGAAACTAAACGATTTTTATTGTACTCTCTATATGGTTGGGGACTTCCCGCATTATTGACAATTTTAACAATTACTTTGGGATTATACAATGTACTGCCATTGCATTTACGTCCGAAATTTGGCGGTGGCCGGTGCTGGTTCGAAAGTAAGTAACGTAATATGAATTAGTATTTTAAATTACACTGCTGCAAGTAAATGTTTTTGAATTTTCCTTGCAAAACGAAACCTAATTACCTGAACATTAATTGTTTGTTTCTATTTTCAGCATTAAACGTCGCCCCTCATTTGTTATTTTTTTTAGGACCGGCAGGCATTTTAATTATCTGCAATTTCATACTTTTCATCTTTACCACAAAGTATTGCAATCAAGTGAAAAGGGAAATTGATCGATTGCAAAGCTCGAACGCCGAAAAGCCCGTTTTAAAACGGCGTTTAGCGCAGAATAGGGCAAGAACAGCTATGAATTTTAAACTATTTGTAGTGATGGGAGCGTCTTGGGTGTTGGAAATCTTGAGTACTGTTCTGTTCGATAGCAAATATTATATTTTGTGGGTTATGTTTGATTTCTATAATTCTCTACAAGGAGTATTTGTATTTTTGATTTTTGTGTTCAAGTGGAAAGTTTGGTATCTACTACTAGATCGGTTAGGTAAAAATAATATGAGCATTTTGACTGAAGTCTTAATAATTTCCTTTTTTAGGGATCAAATATAAAAATCGATATAAAACTAAATCTACAAATCTTGGTACAACAATGACGAGTTTCAGCGGTAGCAGTAATTGTGTTCGAATGAAGAGTATTGAGAGTTGTGCATCTCTTTTGAACAACAACGTACAAGTAACACAGAGATCGTTGAATTCGCGAAAATAATAACAAAATGTATTACTACCTATTGTATTTTTGTTTCTTTGAGGATAATTTTATTTTTTGCTAATTTTATTAATAGTGTAGTAGGCAAACATAAATTATGTTATGAAAAATTCATAAGTAATTTTTTGCTTACAATGCTAAAGCTTACAGTTACAATACATAATGACGTATTATTATAATTTTTGATGCGTTTTATAAATGTGATAATGCGATTGCTGCAGTTAGTTGCGAATATTTTTAATAAATTTAATGAAAGTCTGTATAGTGTTAAAGATTGCTTTTAAAATGTTTATCATAGTTGTCTTTATTTTTAATAAATGTTTAAACGTTTTTAAGATGTTTAAGATATGTGTAGGCATCTACGCCGCCATTGTAATAAATAATATTTTCGGAAAAATAACTTAGGATGTGCTTCAACGAGAAATATTACTGCTCTGCTTCAAAAGTTGTATATAAAAACATAATGAAACAATATAATGCCTTTTCATTCAAAATAATACGTAAATAATATTTTTAATTTCTCTATATTAACTTAACTTATGGGAAAATCTTTCAACGGCCAATGAATCCTTTTTCCCGTCCATCTAATCAAGCTAAAACTTTGCTGATAAATTCGTTGTCAATAACAATGCATTCTATTAAATTTGCCTCTCGTTATAGCATAAGGAACGGATGAAAGCTTTCATAATATTGCAAAAATTACAATTAATTTTTTTGAACCCGAGCCATTTCTCGATTTTTCGAGGGTTCGACTTCGAGATGTCCGAGCACAGACCAGACCATGAACAAATTATTCAAATTCTTATTCTTCATTCGACCTCTAGGCGCTTACAGCGACATCTGTTGAAAAATGCGGAAGAAAAAATATTATCTTCTCAACAAGTGGGATTGTCAAATCAGGTCAAAAACCTTGTAATGTAATCCTGTCCTGTGTAATCGTCAAATTTTATTTTAATTTTTAGGCATGATTGAGATTGTGATCATCAAAATGATCGTCTGGATGCGTTTTTTCAGCGTCATTTTCATTATTTTCATAATTATTTGAACCTGGTTTGAACCTACGATTACCGCAGACCACAACCTAAAAAGTCAAAACCCTCAGAAAGTCAGAACAGAACCCTTGAGAAATCCAAAAAAGGGAGCTGACTTTTGAGTTTATTCTCAAATATTACAAAAATCACCGCAAGACAAAAATGTCAAAGTCAAACCCCTCTGACGTCACATTCACATTCACATTTTGTTTGTGGTGTAATGTAAATGTTTTGAATTTGCACGATATTTTTAATTTACCCAGTTTCTAGACAAGTGTCGAAACACATTTTTCGGATTAAAATTGCAATTATTCTTTCCTTGCCATGAAATCCATCAATAAAGAACATTTCCAACTGAATAACTGATCATATCAAACTGGCCGTTTAAGATGCAATAGAAACGTCAGTTGATTGAAGTAATCTTGATCTCGTGCAATTATTTACGGCTGGTAAAGCGAAACAATTGTTCATATAATGAATAATTGGGAAGATTCGCGAGTAAAAACGATTGAAAAGAGTTTGTTTGAAAAACGTTGCAACAGCAATCCACTAAGTGGATTTCCCGTGATTCGCAAAATATCAAAAAATGAGCAAGAGAAGTCTTCAAAAAGATGTAAATTAGATGGCAATTCTAGGAATGGTACGAACGGCGACAGAAAGCCGCAAGAAAAACTATCAATTTTTGAGCAACGACAATGTCTTCCAGCTTACACTGTTCGAGACAGGTAAAAACATATAAGAAAAGTATTTTTATACGCAATGCATCGTGTAATTTTTAGGTTAAAATTAGAATTCCAGCGAAATGATACCTTACTAATATTAGGTGAAACCGGTTCGGGGAAAACAACACAAATACCGCAATTTCTTCTTGAAGCGAAATATGGTGAATTGGGAATGATTGCTGTAAGTCAACCACGGCGTGTTGCAGCAATATCAGTTGCAAAAAGAGTTGCTGTAGAAGTTGGATGCGAGTTGGGTACCACTGTTGGATTTACTGTAAGATTTGAAGATTGCACCTCCAAAGAAACAAAAGTACGCTTCATAACTGATGGATTGCTACTGCGCGAAGCCATCGCGGATCGATTGCTCCAAAACTATTCTGTGGTAATGTTGGACGAAGCACACGAAAGGACTGTAAACACAGATGTACTTTTCGGAATTGTTAAAGAAGCGCAAAAGCTCCGCCGAATTCGTAATATGCACCCGTTGAAGATTATCATCACTTCTGCTACAATGGAGATTGAACCTTTCACAAAATATTTTGGTGTTAAAGGCATGTATCTAGAAGGAAGGCGGTACCCAGTACGATTGTTCCATGTTAAGGAACCACAAAGAGATTATTTGGAAGCCTGCTTAGTTACTTTATTTCAAGTCCACGACACTGCGCCTCCTAAGTATGTTCTGAGACAATAACATCGACGTATATTTCAGTACACTTTATTTCAGCCACGACGTCTTAATGTTCCTAACCGGTCAAGAAGAAATTGAAGAAATGGCATGCACTATTAGGTCAATCGCCAGGACTTACAAAACAGATTTACCTACACTGCGTGTTTATCCGCTTTACTCTCAGCTGCCGCAAAATAAACAAAACGAATGCTTCCGAGCATCACCACCAAATTCGAGAAAAGTTATTTTAGCCACAAATATTGCTGAAACTTCGATCACAATTCCCGGAATTCGGTATGTCATCGACTGTGGATTTGTTAAGAGGCGTATTCACGATCCCATCACCGACCTGGACTCGTTAAAGGTCGTGCGTATATCTCAGGCACAAGCTTGGCAAAGAATGGGACGTGCTGGACGGGATGCGGATGGATTCTGCTATCGTGCCTACACGTTCACTGAATACGAGCAGCTCGAAATGATGCCAAAACCAGAAATATTAGTAAGCAATATTACTAATGTGGTACGTAAATTATACAAATACATATCTGCTAATAATGGAAAATTAATATTTTAAATTTCTATATGGCAGATTTTACAGTTATTAGCTCTGAAAATTGACTGTAGAACATTTGATTTTATGGATAAACCTCCTGAAAGTGCCATAGTAAGTGGATACAAAGAGCTACAATTACTGGGTGCTATTAAATATCCAGAAGTTCCTGAATTGACTCAAATAGGAAGAAAAATGGCCCTGTTTCCTCTCGATCCACGTTTTAGTAAACTTTTGCTGTCCGCGCCTGATTTTGGATGTTTAGAAGAAATGCTAAGTATAGTTGCAGTGTTATCCGGAGAAAATATTTTCGTAACAAACACTCAGAAACGGGATCAAGCTGCATTAGCTCACGCAAAATTTGAGTCAAAGTACGGCGATCACTTAACTCTTTTGAATGTGTTTTCAGCGTTTCAAAAAACGGAAAACATTAAAGTAAGATTCTTTTTACACATTTCATATTTTCCGTAAATGCTCATATTTCCATTTAAGATGTGGTGTAATGATAATTTTCTGAATTGGAGAAACCTACTATACGCGAAGGACGTTCGTAGTCAATTAAAAGAGATCTGCGATAAATGCAAGCTTCCTAGTTCAAGTTGCGGCAATAACTTCGATCAAGTGAGGAAGTGTCTCTTGGCTGGACTTTTTAACAATATCGCTTTGGAACAACGAGATAACTTCTTTTTAGTAATATCTAGCCGACAAAAAGCAAAGATCCATCCTTCCAGCGTTCTCAACAGCAGAAAGCCAGCATGTGTAGTATTTACAGACATCGTTTCCACGCAGCGAAATAATCTCGTTTGTGTTACTTCTATTGAACCAGATTGGGTTAAGGATGTGGTTCCAAACTACCCATATCTCTATCGAATACAAGGCAAAAAAGCATGATGCGGAACCGCCTTTATGAAAAAATGAATTTACTTTCAAAGTGTACGGATTTATTATTAAAACTATGTACAAATTATAAACTATTAACCAGGCGTGCAGTTTTTTCATTTGTTTGTACGCATTTTATAAGAATTATTTTACTGTATCGTTAACGAAAATTAAAGAATACTTAGCAACGCAATTTCTGTTTAACCCGAACATCTTCAGTACATCCAAAAACAAATCTTCAGTTTTTTAATCATATTTATTTACTATAATTAAAAAGTAATGATAAGGAATAATAGCACACGCAACAAATTCTTATATTCAAGTTTTCAAACTCTCTTACTCTCACATACACAGTATTCGTATTATCTTCTCACTTTTGTGATTTTCGCTTAATATATTAAATTTTTATGAAAGTTTCCATTTTTTTCTTTTATAAATTCTTGTTATATGAATTGATGTGTAAAACAATAACTCGAAAATTTCTTTCTACATCTCTGAATTGAATCTCTTAACAAATGTTGCGAAACAATTCGAAAAAAAGTCCAGTGTAAAATATGAAAACGAAAAATGCAAGGAATAAAATTTACCAGGAAACTGCAGGGAAATGTAATTTAATATATATTAACGAAACCTGCAGATAATTCATGGATTTTTAGAAAACATTTAAGTAAGAATTATTGATTGCATTATTAATTTCTATCCTAGCACACTAAAAACATCTCCACAACTAAATTCAGTTTAACAATTGAGTTGGCAAAAACCTTTAACAAATAAGTTACTGTAAACCTTGCACGTTCCTGGCATACGAAGAAAAAAAACGAGAATGAACAACTTGTACAAAAAAAAAAAATCGAATAGGAAGAAAATAGAAATATTGGAAAACAAATGTTGAGAAAAATAAAATTCTATCTTTGCATTGGGTAATTTGTAACAACTCGAGGGATTTACATTTATATCTGTTATCTACGTTTTAAAAAAATTCATCCGTGTTGAAGTTCATTCGTTACTACAAATTAACTTTAGTTAAATACACATTCATGCGGCTGTAAGTTTCTTCATTTCTCCTAAAAAGTATTTCTTTCTTCGTTATTAGTATTACAAGGTAAAGAATTTTTCGTATGTTTTGCCATAACCATTATTCATCCTGCATGTCCTCAGGCAGTTCATGAGGATTTAGCATACCAGGCACGTTACGTTGCATTTGTCTTTTGTTGGCTTGCTCCACACGTAAAGCCGCCTCTCTCTCTTCCAGATAAAGATCTGAATCATCTTCACCAGTAACTTCCTGCAATTAAAATGGAACAGAATTAATGTAATGCAATTACTTAATTTAAATTTAAGTAAAATCGAATATGGCCTTTCTTACCCGAATTTGAATCAGGAAATCTCTCAAATGCTCCTTAAATGCAACAACGTTTTGATTTAAGTTGAATAATCCTGTAACAAACACTTTGATCTGATGGTCGGTTAAGTGACTAAATGCAGATTTAAGCAATGAAGCAACATATTCTTGGATATATACAGTATTGTCTGGTATAGGTCCCAGATTTTCAGTTATTCTGTTATTCTCCACTAATAAGAACATGTAAGCCAATATTACGGCATGTGTATTTAGTCCTGCCGTGTGCGATGTGTCTGTTACAACAGAGAAAATCTGCATCAAAATGTCTGTGAAATATGTTTGATAAAAGCTTTGGGCAGCTTGCGGATGATTCTCCAGGTTTAGAAGCATCTAAAAATCATTTACATTAAAGAGGCTTGAAAATAGTAATAGCAATAAAAATTACTTTATGTAAAATGTTCAATCCCATGTCAGCAACATTTCTCATGGTGTGCTTGAAGCCCCAGACAATTGAATCGAACACCAACTTGAACTGTGCTGGAGGGATATTTAAGAATGCCTTAAAGCAATGATCATTAGCAGCTTGTAGAAGTTCATAGAAGCTGGTTCGATGTTGGGGAAAATCTTCGAAGTTCTTATTGATCATATCCAGAGTACATTCGAAAACAGCATCAAATATTTTTGGTATTTCACTTGTGATGTGACTTCGCAACTTATTTATGATTACAGCCATTGTGCTAAGAACTTTTGGCTCTCGTGCTGTTGGTATTTTACAGTGCTGCGGGATAAAATGCAATTTTAGTGAAAGAAGTTAAATAAAGTTGTTTATAAAACCTGATAATCTAGCAAAACGGCATCAAGTAGAGGAGGAATGAAATTGTCCAAGACCATGCGATTGTCGCTGGATCGGGATACCCATTCCGATATCAATGTCAAAGTTTCCTTTTTAACAACGTGCATCACTTTAATAAGAGGTTGATTGTTAACATTCATTCCATTTACAGCAATCGCTTGAATAATATTTTCTGACATTATTTTGTAAACATTCAGCATATCCAAATAAATGCGTCCTAGTTGTATTACATACGCATGACCCAGAGCTTTACACGCTGCCACATTCGTTTTAAGTATACTGCCTAATTGCTTTACCGCTGCCATACTTTTAAGAAAATCTACATTCTTTGACGCACGAGCAATGATTTCATCCCAAACTTGATTTGGCAAGAACATGTATCTCTCAATTAAGTTATCCTGTTGTACTTGATCGGCTTGTGCACTGATCATGTATCCCACTGCTTCATAAAAAGTGTGCACCTAGAAAAATGAATGTTAAGAATATTAGATATTTATAATAATAGTTCCTCCCTTACTTGCTGGGGCTGTAAATCACAAATAATGCTACTCATCGTGCTCAGAATTTCATCGATAAATGAGCAAGCTTCATTTGGTTGGATAGTCACAAAATGCCGTCGACATTTCATTGCTATTTTAATAAAAGTGTCGCAAGCCATATCCTGGACACCTTCATGGGTCTCGTGCATAAACTCGAATAATTTATTAACAACGGTTTTTAAAAACTTCCAGTGAGCTCGTAGGAAACGTGGATATTGCCCAACAACGTACATAATATTCGACGCAATGATCGCTTTATTGTCCTTTCCTTTTTTCTGCTCACAAAGGCCTAATAAATCTTTAATGACGGTTACCAAAAATCGCTTTTCGTCATCTTCACAAAAAGCTCCTGTAATGAAAAGAATTATATATTACTGTTTCTTTCTTTCAAATTTGCTTCTTATTTACCTGATATAGATCCAATTGCCCAGCAGAGAGTGTTCAAATTCTTCCATGAGAACTCAGCTCCATTCACTTGATTCATCAATTTTTCAGTCATAATACGCTCAGTGTCACCATAATCCAAATGAGTTAAAAATACCAAAGTTTCACGCATATTTTTGTACAAATTTATAGCATTTGTATCTTTCATAAACTCTCGCACAACCTCACCATTCTCATTCTCAACAATTAAAACTTCTTCAGGCTTAACCATGCGCGAAATCATAATGTATCGCACTTTTGTTAGAATATCAGCATAAAAACTGCGACGTGGAAATGCACTGCGTTTGGCGAATGCATTGCACTGCGATGAGAATGGTTCGGAATTGTACAGATCATCCACAAGACTATTCCAGTATTCGAGACAAATCTTGAAGATTTCAACATCTTCCACTTCTGATATCATTACTAAATATATCAACGCTTTGTTCAGATAATCAACGAATTTCGGATCTTCCACAAGTTTTCCATGCTCTTTTAAAAATGTGCACAAAAACATGGCCAAGTTCTGTACAAACTTTTGCTCTATATCAGACCCATTCTTGTAGATGTGATTCATATTTGTGTTCGGATCAATCATACGGTCCAGCTGCTCCATTGTTTCCTTGAACATTTTTGAGAAACTAGGATTGTAATTTGCCACCGATAAGCCGGCGATCTCTGCCAAACACATTAGTGTAACATTGCGAAACATTGGGACATTCAAGAATTTAAAGATTAGCGTGTCGATTAAGGTGGTTTCGAAGATATATCCTAGTGGAATCCAATTCAGAAATCGCAATAACGTTTCAAGGGTCACTGCTATCAATGGAGCATTCATCGAGCTTTCCAACACGAACGAACATAAATTGAATATTTGAGAGAATTCCGAGCACATCGAGTCCTTGAGATGTTTTGCTTTTGTCTGCGTTATTTGCCCCGAACAGAAATCGAAGACTTCTTCACTCAACAATTTCAAAATTTGCATATTATTTTTACACAAACTTTCGTTTGTTTTTGAAGCTCCAACAATGTCGCTTATAAAAGTCTCCCAGTTCTTAGGCCATTCCCGTTTTAAAATTTGTACCAAAATCATATTCAATTTATTCAAGTAAACTTTGTTGGCTTCCATCGTTTCCGGGTCGGATGAATTCTTGATGATTAAGCCAACTACATATTTTTTGATGCCTTCGCATTGATTTCGTGGTAGAATCTTCCATCGGGTTTTAATAACTTCTTCGAGAATTTGCAAGGCGTAGAACTTTGTTTGTTGATTTTGTGAATACTCCAAAATGCTGTCAACTCGAGTCCAGGCATCCGGATGTTCCTTGAGCGTGGTCAAAATATCTTGGGCCAAGCGAAGTTGTTCACCTTGAGACGTGTACATACACTTGACAATATTATCAAGCAAGCCAATATCCAATTTTTGGCTGAAGTCGAGCAGTTTTCCTGCTTCTTCAGTTGTTATAATTAAAGCCATTTTTAAAAATTCAAAAATGGCAATTCTCCCAGTCTATTTTTTTCTTTTTTGTATTTTATATAAATTTTATTCAATATATTTCCAAGGCAACTTTTAAAAAATGTAATGAGTTCTTTAAATTCACTGTCCTCCTGCACTTGAATTGAATTCGCATACAGTGAATAGCAGTCGTTCGTGTGTAAAATACTGTGATAGATATGAGTCGATGTTGGCTTCTGGATGATTATCTTGTCAACTAGAATTACCCAATTCACATACGCACCATTCAAAAAACCTGAAACAAATGATGGGAATTAACAAAAGTAATTTTAAATTGTTACTATCCTCTTCCATGCATACATAGACCTTTTTCTCACTTGTTAGTATTGTATGAATTGATGTACAAATTATATGAAGAATAAATCTTGAGCTGTTGCTGCATTTGTTTCGGTTAGTTTTTTTTTTTATCAAAATTGAATCAATAAATGGAAAAGTTTTTGAGTTAACCGAGTTTAAACCAACCGCTATAAAAATATTGTTATTAATGCACTACAATGAATATCTATAGAACATGAAGAATTTATTTTGCTTCATATAAATTTCAGTTCAATGCATCAATGATTAAGAAATTCAAAAACTTGCACCAACTCATTAAATTACTTCTTGTCAGCCATTTTCGCCACAAATCGTACATCGCATGCGTTCAACGCATACAAACCATATTTCTGCTTCTAGCAAAACTTTTAACAATTCCAAACAGCTGGTACATTCTGCAAACAAACAGTATTCCCTTAAGGGTTCATATTTCAACAAAGGAAACTTTTTAAGCTGAATTATTTTAATACCATATTTTCAATGTTTATTTTCTTGGTTTGACTTCAATTGAGTTTTTACAATACCCCCGTAAAAGAATTTTGAACAGCTTTCTTTAGTAGTAAACTAGGATGGAGTTGTACATGAGCGAGTATTTGTTGCATTTAATTCGAAACTATTGTCTTTGTTTTAATAATTAGAGCATTTTACAGTTTTCCATTTGAAAAAAATTAGCCTGTGACAAAGTTGAAAATCATTTACTTTTAGAATGTTATTAAACATTTGATGTTCTTTTAGCAAACAATCGTATATTGTTATTGATTTAAGTTAGTTTAGGCAATCAAATTATGAAATTATCTTCTATTGCAATCGTTCCTCCAGTGATAGATTCTAGGTTAGGTTTATTCGAATTACAATTCCCATTATAAAATCTGTTTTACAGTAAAATTTACTAATTTCTTTACAAAATATTGAATTTCTTTAACTTATTACGAGCCGAATAATTTAAAATATCCATTGAATTTAGATTCACTTGTATGATACCAAAACGTTTACATGCGACTTAAAACCTTGTTCAGAAGAAATTAGACGCAATTTTGCGCAGTGATTCCTTTTCGCACATTGTCTCCTTAAGAGCATTAAAAAATGTATATTTGTCTTGTTACCGATTTGTTTGTAACTAAAATTGACAGTTTAATTGCTATTGCACAATAATTGGAAAAGTAAACAATTTTTGGTTGTATCAAAAAATTTTTCACAGCATTAGCAAACAATTTGTTAATGTTTTTTTAAGTATTTCAATCAAAATTTGTGGCAAGAGGTTGGCACTTATATTATTAGCATTTTTGAAATTACATTTAATGGCACTAATAAAATAACACGCGTTTTCCAGAAGCAAAAGAGACATTACTAACCCCCAAATTCACCTTTGTTTTTGGGAAATAAACTCGATTGAAATTTCATTGAACCACACGATCATTACTCAAAATTAAAGGCTCATTGATGATCTTCGGATTTAAAACACTGAAAATATTCTGTTTCCGTAATTATTGAAACCCGCTCACTGAAAGGCGGGAGTTCCGCGCACTGGAAGTCGGTTACCAAATAAACTACGTAAGTTACACACATTCCTAAATCATACTTCGCTTTAGTCGCAATTACCATTCAAAAGGATAATCGTTTGTTTTCACGCAGATCAATCAATTCAACGAACTAACGTCTTTTTTATCGCAAAGTCTTCTATCAAAGTGATATTCTGCCTGCATTGGTAATAGATCAAAATATCCCAAAAGCGGAACGAATTTCCAAAATTTGACGATGCCAAACACAAACACTCGCACATGCACATCTCCTATTATTTCCCCACACTCCTCGATACCCCGCTCCCAGAAGAATCGTCGACCATTCATTGCACTGCTGCCGAGCTCGATTCTCACGAACCACATTTCCAAAAAAAAATATTTCTCTTATTCCGAAATTCATTTTTATGCGGAACCAAATTACGTACAGGAGTGAATATTAATTAGTTTTTTCGACCCAAAACTCACGGCGCCAGCCAAATTGCGTACATCATTCAAGCATCCATAAGAAGTTGCACACACGTTCTAGCAGTCGCCATAATATCCACCATTCGCATCGGCTACAAAATTTTTTACATTGTTTCTCACAAGCATTGCTTATGGCTTTCAGCGTCACAAAACTCTAATTGAACGCATTGCATTATTAATAAAACTTTACAATATTTATTTCCTGACATTCATTTGAACGCATTTCCTCTGTTGACTTTCATTCAAGAAAAATCTCCCCCGTTCTCATTTCTCTTGCAAGAAAGATGAAGAAAGCATTGACCGACTTAGAGATCAAATAGTCGGTCTTCGTACTTGTTTGCGTACACAAATTTTCTCACTGTTTTAAACAAAATATGCTCAAATAATATACCAGCTGCTTGAGTGATGATTTCTTTTGAGTTAAAGTACTTATTTTGAAAGAAATTTTTTACTTTTTCAACCGCGAAAGATGTCAGACAAAACGCATTCACTCACACAAGTTATAACATAGTTCAAGTGAAGCTTGCCTCAATTGGTTCATTGTTTTTGTTCAGCGTCACTGAACTTTAATTTTGTAAAATATTACGACATTTGTCAAGCTCTTCGGCAAAATTTCAAGAATCGCTTTACTGAAAAATATTATTCTCAATTCTCATATAAAATATTGAAATATCTATAAAAACATAATTCTTTCTATACTTTCTTGGTAAAATCCTAGCAGAGGGTCCCCCTAAACCTGACAACAGTATTTCGAGCTGTCATTTCAAGTAAAAGTGCGTGCTTCTATTTTTTTTGCATATCGACAAGCACGGATATGCATTCTTATATGAATTAATACTCTAATATCAAGTAAAAGAGCGTGCTTTTACTTTAATTCGCGTATCGGTAACCACGCATTCACATGTTTTTAGTGTAAACTCCGCCTGTCAAATGTCTATCAACTGTCAAGGGACCCTCTGCTAGGATCCAACCGACATTTTTTACTTGGGGATGGTAAGTGTTCAGAAAGTTTAGTTTGCACATTGTTGAGTAATTTAAATTTTTGAACTTTTTTTACAATAAAGAACGATCGTTACATTTTTTTTTGGTGTCGCAATTGATAAAGTCGTCAACAATGAGGATTTGAGTTAATTCAGGCCTTATAATTTCAATTCTTTCAATTTTAATATTGTATATATATAAGTTCTTTTTTGCTGTATGTAATTTTTAACTTACAATAAGCTATAATGTAAAACGTATTATCCTTCACAAAAACTTACTTGTTTACGATGTTGTGACGCTGCGATCTTGAGGGCAAATATTTCGCTAATTAATTCACTTCCCGTCATATAATCAACTTAAAACTTTACATATAGGCTCGTTGCCGATGACAATGCATTCGATCAAATTTTTATCCCATTAACTCAGAAGCAATGGAAGTGATCTTAATAATGCAAAATTGACAGATTTTTTGCAAATGCTAGATGGATTATAGTAAAAAACTTGGTTTTTATGGTTTGGCTTTTTAGAATTTTTTTTATTTTACTTAATTGATTTTTCTCATAATTTTAGCTAAAGTTTATTTTTGTTTCTGTTTATTTTTGCGTTACATAATATCGAAAGGTACTTTCCTACATAGTACACGGTAATTTTTTACATAACACGATCTAGAAAATTAGTTAAATATTATTTTTTATAGCATATCATAATTCATTCGATTTAACACGTTTAAAAGTCTGTTTGGTTTTAATTTTTCTGGAAAGTATATCTAGTATCTGCCGTTTAAAAACATTCTTAGGTGCATTTGCTTTTAAATAGCTAATGAAAATAAATCTAATTAAGTACTTACATAACACTTAAATCACTTAGGCTATTAATTTGTTATTTTTTTAAAGCACTTGCAATTATTCTATTCAAATGAATCTTACAATGCACTGAAGCAAAATTATCTTCTTTTCGAAAAAGGACGACTCAACTTTCCATCTACTCCTGTTATTGCAATTTGTCTAAGATTTTTGCTGTGTCCAGCGTTTTGATGAGTTTTCTGAAACGCTGAGATGCAATAACAAGGCTTCCACTCTTGACGCCCAGTATAAGGTTGATATGATCGAACTGGATAATAACTTCGCTCTGTTGTCCATACACTGGTAATTGGAGCAAAATTATTCCAGTTATCAATTCTGGGATGAGCTCCTTCGTCATGAGTTCTGGGATATACTGGAACATTCGGATATGGATGATGAGCATGATGGGGATATACTCGTCCGTCCGGCCTTGATGGCACGGGCATCCATTGATGTCTAGGATCGTATGGTCTTCGTGGGGTATGCGTAGGTCCTCCTCGACCCTTATATACAGGCACACTAGCATCTGCATCGTCTACGAGATGAAGTTTACTACTTTTAGTTGTTTTTCAAGCTATGCTCAAACCTTTTTCATTTTGCTCCGGGCTGGTTGCATTTGACTCGTCTCCATCCGTTATTTCAAAAGTTATATCAGTGTGAATTTCCACCTTTTTCTTTTTCTTATTTTCGACAATTTCAACGCTCTCTTTACTTCCGGAATCTACTGTATAAAAGATATACATAATTACAATTATCGCGTACATGATGGACGATTATGAACCTGTTGATATTTTTTTGGCTTCTCCAGCGTCTACAGTAACACGAACTCCTTGAATTTTCGGCGAGTATTTATTTGATTTACCTCCAGATCCGTTGGCTTGTTTAGAGTTATTGAATAACTCTTTAGATTCTTCAAAATCCAGTTTTGGAGAAATATTATCATTTTCACCTTTCGAATTGGTACAATAAAAGTAAATGTTATCACTTCTTCGTTTACAGTTCCGTCCTCCTCTTACCTCTAGTTAGGGTTCTTGCGACACCATCAACAAGAATCAGGAATAAAATAAGCGATTTCATTCTTATTGGAAACTACTCAGAACACCAAGTAATCGTTGCGAAAACAAATTTCTAACTGAGTGTTGAGATGATAGACATTGGCTAGATCCGGTGGAGATCAATCGTTTCTCAGAGGGGAATGCAGCAAAAAATGTCGATGGGAACCTCTTCTCGTAATCACAATAATTACCTTGCATGCCAGCTAAGGTAAATCTTTTTTTAAATGGAGTTTATTCGAGAGGTAAAGTTCTCAGATAGTATCAGTTAAATATATGGGATGCCTGCCACAAGTTTTTACGTGTTTTGTGAATTACATTGAAATTTAATTAAACTAGAAGTAACATATGACGCGGAGTTCGTCATCTGTCGACAACACAATTAGACTGATTGGATCATAAGTAGGATCATTTGAATATCTTGTGTTTTGTTGTTGTCTACTTTACTTAAAATACTAGCAAGTGAGTGATGGGGAATAAACGGTGACCTTAGCAAAATTTTTCTAAGAATTCGATCAGTTTTTAAAATATTTTAATTTGTTTTTTGTGCTTTAATTTTAGCTCCAAAATTCCCATGTTTTTCAACGATTACCTATTACAAGAATTCAAATTACGTATAATGGGCTAGAATAAAGTGCAGTTTATGCAAAACACATATATATAACATAATTCGACAAAGTGATTAGTTTCCAAGATTATGGAGTATGGATACTGTACGTGCTGACTTTGCCATCATCGTCTAATGTTGTCGTGGCTGCTTTGTATCCAGCCTGCTTCCCATCGATGTTATGTTGCTCAGCTTCCGCTGTGGAAAGGTGATTATAGTTCTTGGGTCTTCCATCAGATCCGTACTGAATTAAAGAAATAAAATTTAGCAAACGGTTTCATCGCAACTCAATTGAGTTCACCTCAGTTCCTGATGCCCACTTCGAGCTCTTCTCCCATGATTGGGCTCTATAGCGTCCAGCGTTATTTCCTACAGCATTTAAACTACTGCCATTGGATAATCCTGTGTCTAGAACTGTGCTGCCAGTTCTAATACCGCCAGCATGTACGCCTTGTGCCTGCATTTTTGCCAATCGTTCAGCTTCGCTCATGTAGTAATTGAGGTCGGAACTGCTTCCTTCAATTCCAGTGGACAGATGCGCCCCAGTTCTATGCCCGCCGACACCATATGTGGAATAATGTGGGGCAATCAAAGATCCAGATGTTGAGTGTTGTCTGCTGGATGACTCCAAATGTGAGTTAGATTCGCCAGTGGTCACAGGGATGTAGCCACCTCCAGTTAAAGAATTCGATGCAGCTTGGGATTCGTGGGAGAACACTGATGAGCTGCTCGGTTGGTAGATGGGAAGTGGTAATTGGTGCGTTTTCACTAAATTTTGCGAGTACTGGCTGTTAAATTCCGAATTTCCAACAGGATTCACTATTATCGGAGTTGCGGAGCTTGTTTTTGAAATGCGCTGACTTTGCTGGTGGAAACTCTCGGATCCAGTGCTGGGATTTACAATAATCGGATTTGCAACACCCGCCGTCATAATTCTTTGGCTATGGTGGTGGAAACTTTCCGAACCTCCAGCGGGCGCAACGTAAACTGGAGCAGCTGCATTTGTTTGAATGCGCTTCTCGTATCGTTGGTAGCTTTCGGATCCACCACCACTGGGAGCTGCAACAATCAGTGGAGCAGAATTTGATTGAACACGCTGCTCGAAATGCCGTTGGTAATTTTCAGATGCACCGCCACTGGGGGCCAGCACAATTGGTGCGGAGTTCGATTGAATTCGTTTTTCAAAATGCTGTTCATAGTTTTCTGATCCACCTCCTCCAGCCACTGGTATGAAAAGTGGAGCAGATTGACTATTCACCTGTCGGGATGAGGTTAGTGAACTACTACTAGAGCCTATGCTTGGAGAAACGTAGAGGGGCAGAAGGTGTTGATTGGAGGATGAAGAGTGAGATGATGTTGAAGACGCTAAGTTCGATGAGGCACCTGACAAACCTACAACTCCGACTCCAACACCAAGACCTGAATCTAGAGTTTCTGCATCAAAAGCAGTCGTTTGCTGCTGCAACCTACTCTCATGGGATATTGTTTTTACTGAACTATAACAGTGCGTAAATTGAACTCACCCTGCACAAGTAGCACAATCAACATAGCCTGATGAACTGGATGTGCCTAAACGTCTTGATACTCCTCTACGGGCTGCGTCTACAGATTGAGCGTGTTGTTCATAGTGACTACGAAATCAGACAATGGTTTTTTCAATTCATTGAAAACATATAACTAAAAAATTTATTTTGGTAGAGCACTTCTCCGTAATTTTAATTTTGTTTGATGAAGGATATGGAACGATCTTATTGATGAAGATCGCTATGAATACGGTCAAGTGTAAGACTAATTCATTATACCTGTTGATGGCTGTTCAAAGTCATGAACGTTTTGTGAAAATTTCGTTTAGAATCATGGTGCCAAATTTAAGATCATAAACGATCCATTATTATAATCACAGCTTTAGTTGAGTTGATATCGAATAAAACGTTAATCTAATTAAAGTCACTATCGATAAAATGAAAATCTAATAAAAATGTTGCCAATTCTTCATAAGAAATGCTCTAATTGATTGCGACATCGAACGAATTACCAAAAATAAATACACAAAAACTAAACAAACTTACTTATTTGGTACTTACGCATTGAACACCGAATTTCTTAATAACCGTTTTTAAATATGAATGAGAAACCATAATTGCCACAGTTTGAGAAGTACAAAAAAAAATACAAAAATTAAAAGTTAATGTTATAAATCTATTTATAAAAGAAGAAATAGAAATATTGGTACATAACAGTGTTTTATGAAACTGCTTTTAAACTAATTTAAATGTTGTTTCTATACATACCTTGATCCTACGCCGCCAGTTTGATACAAGTCAATGCTGGCTGAAATTTAAAGAATAAATTGTTGTTACATTACGGATCACTTTTTTTTTACCATTTAAATTATGGTAAATTCCTTACAATTTCAAGTTTCAAATTTATAAAAAAACATACACATGGATTAGGATTTCTGTAAACTACAATTCAGTGAAGAAGGTTATCGCAAAAGGGCAAGCTAAAGTATAGACAAAGAAGCGTTATCAAAAAGTGTGCTTAAACTTGGGATTTCGGAAAAGTATATTGTCATATCAATTATTGTAAGTTATTAATTATCAACAAAATATGTATTTGTTATAAGTATTTACATGAAATCTGGATTTGAAAAGCATTGATATAATATTTTTGGGTTTTCCCGGTTTACTAGAACTACGTTCGCATGTGTGTGCGTGATAAGTGACTTCTTGATGTTTCAACAAATATAATACGTATCACTTTTAGAAAATTTATAAAACCGATGATTTTTGATTTTTTATTTATCTCTTTACATTACAGTAATGGAAACGTTTTCTGTAATTTAGTTATTATTCGTGAATGAATTATGCAATATTATGTTTGTTAAATGAAATTTGAGAAAACCAGTTAGTTTTTAATAGTCATTAAACTCAAGAAAACAGGAAAATATGAAGAACTAAAACTCTACCCGAAAATCCTCCGCAAACACAAAAGACCAGTATTAATAAATGGTTCATCTCTGCACTTCTAACTCCGCACTTTCCAAAAAAGACTTTTATATATTTTACACTTAGAACTCTTCTGTTTCGATCTATCCTGTCCAAACTGATGTATTTCACTGAGTTCGCATTTAATTTGAATTTGTTGAAAAAGTGTTCTGCTGTATAGATAAGGAACGGCACTCTACTCCTTGGGACCCACAAGTGGGGATGCAACCTTCAACAATCTCTGACCTTTAGACATTATAATCGGAGTTCTATAGAAAATGAAATTATTTGCTTTTTTACGCGAAAGACAAAGTATTACGTGCTCAGATATACTCAGTATTGATGACTTCGAAATTAGTTCACGGGCATAAAATAATTTATTCCAATGTTCTGAGTTCTGCCCGAAATAAAGCTGGAAAATGTGATAACTTTTTGTCAATCACAATTATTACAATAATATATATATTCTGAGAACTGAGAAGAACAAAACAAGTGCATGATGCACGCACTTCAGTTTTATTATCAACTGATTTCGCGGAATGCAATATATCTGGATTTAAATAATATTTAATTTAGGATCAATGATATAACATACATTGGAATGGTGTTTTTGCTGCTCCATTATGAATTAAGCATCAATATTATTTTGATAGTTTGTTAATTATATTCTACAGTTATATCAGTTCATATTTTCATATTTTTAATTATTTTGATTGAATTTTCACAGATAGTTTTTTGCTTATACTCCGAAACTGGAAATTGCGCAATCCCGTTTTCAGTCAGTGTGGTTCCGAGCAAACTTACAGGCGTTTGACGGAAAATATTTTATTTGTATAATTGTATGTAGATTGCAGATACTATTAAAACTTATAAAAAATTCCAGCAATTTATGAAAATTAAATTACCATTAAATTATTTTAACATACTTTTTTCATAGTTTATTTTCTTTTAACATACGTTTTAAATTTTAAACGTTATAAATAAAGTTAGGTTAAGATAACCTAAAATTATTTAGTACTTACTGAACTAAAACAGTTCAAACAAAAGTTTCTCTTATTATAGAAGTTGTGTATGACTGTGGTATGACACTGTAAAAGATCGTTATTGAAAATTTTTAAATATTATATTATTTACTTAAATATTATTTTATTTTGTGAAAATCTGTTTTCTTTAAAATAAAACGGCATCCACAGTAAAACTAGTGATAGTCGCAGCCTGCAGCCTTGATTTAAATGACATAAAAGTTTTTATTTACAGGTGGTGACGACCCAGAATCTGTCAAATTTTTTCTGTACTACACCTTATATTCTCTGTACCGTGCTCTTTACTCTCCAAAAGAAATTTGCTACTAAATTTTCTTTTCTCCTACATTTCTTTTAGTTTCCTTTTGACTTGGCCACTGGCCAGTATTGGCGTGGAAGAAGAAGAATGAAAATTTAGTTCGTAAAAGTGCTTGGCTAAGGTAACACGTGCCGGCGGACTTTCACTAGCTCCCGAGCGAGTTCATTTTGATTAATTGCAATAATATATTTTAATACCTTCGCTTCTCAATTGCGAATTAGTGAATTATTTTGTTATCAAATACATTTAAAACTAGTGTTTTGTCAAGTAAGGAAGTGATTTTCCTGAAGAAAAATTGTGTTCAAATTACAGCCGGCTTCATTTCCGGAAGAATTGCGGGGCGGCGCTGATAATTTCACCAAAAAGAGACAATCACGAAAAAACATAAAAGTAGTAACTAATAAAAGAAACGAATACGAATACGAATAAAAGAAGAACACGAGGTCCCGTCTGTCCGGCCGGTTCGAAAAGGTAAGCGACTTCCTTTTTGCTTCCTGCCTTTTCTTTTTCATGACGTGATGTTTGAGCAGACGCCAAGTTCCGCGGCAGACAGTGTTACTCATTATGTCACCTGCTGCGCTCGCATCCTAAGTCCTAAGAAATTGGGCAAATGGGACAGTGATGAAAGATGTGAAATCAGGATAAAGTTCCCAAATGTATGGTGAAGGTTGTGCGTCTTCAAGGCCAAGGAAATAAAACCATATATTGCTCTTTTTCTTCGCACCAAACAAAGTGTATCAATAAAGAGTCCAGATAGCAACAGCTGGAGTTCTACGTGCTGCTGGAACAGTTGAGATTTATTGTATTTTTCTGAGAACGCAAAAGTTGATTTATTTTCCACCAAATTTAGACAACGGTGGATGATGTAACGCATCTCCCCACGGCGATCCCGTATGCAGTTTGGGATGTCAGAAATGCCGCCAAGAATATGATGAAATTGACTGGAATCTTTCAAGGGGCGTTGTATAGGTCGGTGTGGGTTGGGTATAGTAAATTGAATTGAATGAGAATCAGCTTCCTCATGAGTGAGTGAGCATTCAGTTCGTTGGATTCTGTACATATTCAATTCCAATTAGCAAATTCTTAAGATAAACTTAAAATTACAATAACCAGAAACCTTTGCAAAATAATATTCAAGATAAATGAACACAACAAGAAGTTTCTTTCAACAATGTTATCTGAAATGTTATTGTAAATAGTTTCGTGTTTTATAGTACTAATTTCCGTAAAAATCTGGTTAGTAATCACCTGTTACAATAGCAGATAGTGACCACAATATTGTTATCAAATTAATTTGCTGTAAAAACTTTCCTGAGAAGAAAGCATTTCACGCTTTAATAACGAACAAGATAAAGAAACACCTGTAGATAAATCATTACTGCTTACAGTTGATGATTCAGTGATTTTCTGTTAATACACTAACTAATATGTGTGTCAAAAGTTTTAAACTGCACAAGTCTTACGAAGATATAAAGTTTAAACTAACATCCAAATAATCCATTAACCCAAGCCATTTAAACCAAGTTCTAAGTCTCAAGAGCCAATTACTTTGGTAACGCTTAATTGCTATAATTATGCAACTCGTTGGAGTCAGGGTTACGAGTGATTTGCTGGTCTCAGTCTAGAACTTTCGTCAGCAATGCCACCATTTCTGATTGTCGTCTCTCCATTACGAATCCGAGGTTCATTGGTCGATCGTTTTTGCTACTGTTACACTTTTTATATTCACTTCAATGCCATGTAACGGGTGTTTATGGATTTTGATTTTTTTCTTCTGTACTATAGTTAATTGTCCAACACATTGGAAACGGGAATTTTAAAATGCATAAATTTAAATTATTGTCTCGTTAATTAAGATCTTTAATACAATACCTATTAATTTGCTCTGAGAAATGATAATTAAATAGTAAGAACAATAATACGATAACAATTTGAATTTTTTGTTTTTGTATATCAACTGAACATATTTTTGCTGCTGATGACTAATCACATGGAAAAAAGTGTTAACATACACTGCAAAGTTTACAAGATTTGGAAAACTAATTAAAGAAGGTCAAAGTATACATTTATTGTGCAGCCGAGGCACATTGATTCTATAATGGGTTTCAGTTGACCCAGTTGATAAGATTTTTGTACATTTATCGCAAGTGCTGTCGGTAAGAACAACAATATTGTAGTTCCTGCAATAGGAAAATTGATATTTCCAATTATATTTAGAATCTATTTTCGCTTTTCTATGACTAGAATTGAACCACAATTTTTTCCTAATTAGGGGAATAATTTTCCCAAAAATAGTTCGAGGAAAGTTGAAATTAATTAAGGTAATTGCCTTAATTCCAAGAGAGAACGCGACCGACGTTGGTGTAGTGACTAGTGAGCGACAATACAACTTCTAAGCTCATTTATTTTCAGTGACTCCAGGTTGGACATGATGTAAACATTGTTTCGGGAATCGGGCGTTATCATGTGGAAGACATTTCTTCATTAATCATTCATTGGAATGCAAAAACAATTTGGAATAACAAATTACTGAAAAATACCAGGCCTCAGATGTTTGGATGTAAACTGTGTTATGTAAGCTTAAAACGTGAATTAGTTTACTTTTCGGAATACAAATAGTCGAGCGTTAAATGAAAGCAAATACGATTCGACAGAAGTCTCGTACTTTCAGTAAACAATTACTGTTCTTGATAACCGAGTCTTTTTGCTCAGATGGTTGAATGTTCAATGTTTGTCTACTCTCTTTCGGAAACTTTGGAACCCTTTTTCAACTGTTGAATTTCGTTTTTACCGTTATGTTAATATTTGTGAAAAATCTTACATATCTATTTTAATCTAAGTTTTTAAGGTAATATTATTATGTATCTAATAACACTTTCTAAATAAAAACGCTGAATAAAATATTTAAGTTTAATATTGTTTTGAATGTTTAATAAATAGTTTTCATTTTCATATTTACAGTTGAAATATGACATCACAAGTAGACACTAGTTTCATCCCGGACCTTCCGAAGGGTCCGCTTTGTGCATACCGGAGACGAGCCAAGTTCGATTGGAAAAAACTAAGGCTCATCTTTGAAGAAGAAAACTCCCTCAGATTGAAGGTATATTACAAGTATTAGCAAATGAGTTACTAAGGCAAACAATTTTCTCTCTTTACAGTACAAAGTTTGGAAAATTTTAGAAGCTGATCCCCTTTTTGCGAAACCAAAAATTACGTTGCCCACAGATGAATTAAAGCGATTAGCTGCTATGCAAATGAATAAAATGGCTCATTTGGACATTCGGCCTTCGAAAGAGTACAATGAAACCTATCATGGGAAAACTCGTTATCTAATGAGTGTGAATGAAGCCCTACACACTGTCTGCCCCAGTTTGTCAGTGAAAATCGCGTTGGGAGTGGGACTCTTCAATAATGCCTTGCTGGCGATGGGAACTGAACGTCACCACAAATTCTACAAAGCTGCTTGGAATAGAGAAATTGTTACCTGCATGGCAATAACTGAAGTTGCACACGGTAGCAATACAAAAAGTATACGAACCACCGCTACGTATGATCCTCAAACTAAGGAGTTCGTAATAAATACACCTGATTTTGAAGCAGCCAAATGTTGGATTGGGAATTTAGGAAAAACAGCAACAATAGCACTCACATTTGCAAATTTAATCACAGCAGATGGAGTAAATCATGGATTGCATGGCTTTCTTGTTCCCGTTCGTGACCCTCAGTCACTTCATCCTTATCCAGGGGTGTTGGTGGGTGACATTGGGGAAAAAATAGGACTTCACGGAATCGATAATGGATTTGTTATGTTTTCCAATTATCGAATACCCCGTGAAAATCTTCTGAACAGAACTGGTGATGTGACACCGGAAGGAACTTATGAAAGTGTTTTTAGTGAGCCTGGGAAAATTTTAGGCGCTGCTTTGGAGTCCTTTTCAGCTGGACGAATTGGAATAATGCAGGAATCTGTGAATACGTTGTCGAATGCAGCGGTAATAGCTGTTCGATATGCCGCTCTACGGAAACAATTCGGGCCCGAAAAAGACGGCCCTGAATTACCTATTATAGAGTATCAATTGCATGTAAGCAGATCTTTTTCTCTTCTATAACAAATGAGTTTAACAAATAACCAATTTTTAGCAATGGCGCATTTTCCCTTACCTAGCAGCTGCGTGTGTGATGAAGGTTTCGGTTTGCGAGTTGACCAGCACATATTTATCTATAATTGAAAAATCTCAGGCGGATTCAAATGGATTCGAGCTGCTGGTAAGTGTCTTCTCTTTTGTAAACCACACTTTGTTAATTGGATGTGTTTGATCTCAGTCTCAGGCAGTATCTGAAGTGCATGCAGTGATTTCATCATCTAAACCTCTAATAACTTGGACTGCTAGAGATGCTATTCAAGAGGCTCGAGAAGCGTGTGGTGGGCATGGGTATCTGAAGGCTTCCAATCTCGGAGAACTGAGAAATAATCATGATCCTTGCTGCACATATGAGGGTGACAATAATGTTCTCGGACAACAGACATCAAATTGGTTGCTCCGTCAATGGGAAGGCCAGGTTCAAAGTCCCATGGGAACAGCGAACTTTATTTTACAAAGAATCAGTATTTTGAATAAGAAATTCAATCAGATTTCTAAGGATTTTTCGGTAGATTCTATGGACTGTAAATATATTTTTGGATCGATACTCTTAACATTGAGATGAACGCAATTCTTTTTCAGTTATCATAGTTTCCTACGAGTGGCTAATGTGCTACTTATTAAATAAGACCTCGAAGCAAATGAATGAAGCTATCAAAAATGGAACTCATAAATTTGATGCTAGGAACAACGCTCAAGTTTACAGTGCACGAGATCTATGGAGAGCGTATGCAGAGTATTGTGCGCTTCGAAGTTTTCAGAATCGTTGTACAAAATCTGATGTCACTTCTGACTTGAGGGACGTTTTGAATCTAGTTTACTTAATATATGGATACTGGTGTTTAGACAAGCATATGATCAGTTTTTATCAGGGAAATTTTGCTGAAGGGTCGCATTTTGTTGATCTAATTCGAGGAAAATTGTTGGAAAAATGTGCCCAACTTAAAGATATTTCTGTATCGGTTGCTGATTCTATAGCGGTTCCAGATTTTGCTTTAAATTCAGTTATCGGACGATCTGATGGTCTCCTATACCAGAACTTACAAAACGAGTTTATGACTAATTCAGGCGCCCTGGAAAGACCGTCTTGGTGGAAAGATGTTCTCATTCCTGGACCTAAATCAAAACTTTAATATGTTCCGAAACTTTTTACAATTCATTCAATAAAATTTTTGCAGTGGAAAGTATATTTTTATAGAAGTTTAAAATAATTGTTATACACCATGTTTGTAATATGTTCCAAGAATTTATATATATGTATGTATTTGAATTTCGAATTAAATTGTACAGATTCTATTTTAATCTGCAAATATTCAATGAGCAATTTTGTTATTCTTATTGTCCACTGATTATAATAATAATTATTATTATTGTTAATTGTATAAATATATTATTTATAAAGTGACATGTGTTTTTGATGCTCTAACCTTTATCATGTCCACTGCTAAACAATACAATAACAATGATATTCAACAAGGGTCGAATAACTACACTATAATAAGTAATAATAATAATTTCGGAAGGCAGGGAATGGAAACCTAACCAATACTCGTTTAATTGTTTTAACTAGTTATCAAAATTACAATAATTTCTCGAAATTAAAACTCATTACTTAAAATAATAATTCGTTATTTAAAATGGATTTTAAGATGGAATAAGGTTTTCCAATTTCTGCATGGGTTAACAAAAAATAAATAACTAAGACGAAGAAATAAACTCACCTTGGCTGTGAAAAAATTGAAAAATTAATGCACATTTTGAATGTCTCAAAACATTTGTGACGTTGATTCATAAAGATATTTACATAAACTTCGTGAGTTCTTAAATAACAATTTGTTTACTGTAAAAATTCTAGTATGTGTCTGTTTTAGAAACAAATAGTTAACTTGGTGAAATGTTACGAACTGGTTTTTCTGGTTCAATAAAAACAAGAGGGTTTCCCAACTGTATTCCCTCATTCATTTGAAGTATTCAGGATAAAACTCTCTAATGTTGAAATTTTTCTGAATGTCTACATTTCAGTTGGATGTTTTAGAATAAAGGTCAAAAACACTACATCTTTTATATTATGGAGAAAGTTTTGCCTTAACAAATTCGCAGTCACGTGAAGTATTGCAATAACACCAAAAATAATTAATTGGGGACATCCCCAAAAAACGAGCACCGTGTATAATATAGTACTAAATTTAATCTTCTGTCTAAATATGATAATTTATGTTATACATTTAAAATTTTAATTTTCATCACCACATAAATGTTCGGCAACGATTTTAAAATCTTGATATTGGGTCATTTTGTAATATGCGGGCTTCCGAAGATATATCTTCTAATATTCCTTGAATTTGTGTCTGCAAAATTCTTTTATACGAACGAAGTATAGAGATTAGAGAAATTATGTAAAAGAAATTTGCTTTGTGAGCGTTTTCATCCATTGAAACTACGAAGAGATGCGTTGTTCTATAATGAACAATTTAATAATAATTAATTGCAAAACACAGCAAAAACCTTGACTGAGAGCTCACGTGACAAAAATGTAAATTATTATGTCATAAATCTATAGTAGGTAGGTACTTTTTTACAATAGATTTTACTGAGCTTGTGAATTTGCTCGTCTTGTTCCAGCAATTATTCTATTTTCTATTGAATTAATAATATACTTCGTCAAGATCCGTGTGCAGTGATTTTTTCTTAGTAAAAGTTACTGACAATTATTGCTTTCGTTAAGTCGTTAAAGGTTTTCCCTAATAAGTAATTTGCTTGATTGCCTCCGCAATTCTGATGAAGAAATCATTAATAAATTGATGCAAGTTGGTGTAGCTTGAAGATGAATGCGGACATTGTTCCTAATAAGCATGAAGCACATCGAGATCAATAAATAGTTGAGATGGAAATGACTCTAAATTACAGCGTCACTGATCGAAATATTTACACTTCGTATTAGTTGCAAACTTGACCCAAACGGGGAAGTATCAATCCGATAGAGCAAGCCAGCAAGGTGAAAGTAGCGATGTTTGTGGTTTTTACATTACCGCACAAATCAAAATTGTGATCAAAGGTCAAACACTTTATCAGTTAGCGATCATGGTCAAGGTCACCATCAATTTGCGATTTGCAGAAAATCTGCGGCACGACATAAAAGATTAATAATTTGCTCAATCCTGATTTCCAGTTTAACGTTAAAAACGTTGAATAACGTAATTTAACGGCAATAAAAGACTAAAAACCAAACGATCTCACTCAGTTCTAGCTGAAAGCTCTCAATTTTCTGCTGGCTTTCGCA
This sequence comes from Leptogaster cylindrica, assembly GCA_963082835.1. NCBI lineage: Eukaryota > Metazoa > Arthropoda > Insecta > Diptera > Asilidae > Leptogaster > Leptogaster cylindrica. The sequence continues at coordinate 7,775,668 of OY720105.1, read as the reverse complement.
TATCAGCTTAAGCGATCGCGACGGAAATTATAAAATTGTCGGCATTTACCTGAACAGGTTCATTTATCGGTGGATATCATTCGTGTGTTACAGGAGTATTTAAAAAAGTATGAAATTCGATTTAATTGCTTTTCAAATTATTTGTTGTGAATTTCGGGAGCATAGAGCATCGCAAGTGAGATTAAATGCGACACAGTGAATCCCGTTGTTCGAGATTTATGTAGAATCTAATATTTCATTTGACTAGTGAACAGTTTGGTGAAGGTCGCGATGAACTTCTGCGTTTTTGCCCTATGTTTGCTGCCCTACGCTTTTTGATAACATCAAAAACATTTCGTTTTTGTAATGTTGTTATTGCATGGAATTTAAATTGCACAAATGATATCATATGTATTTCTCTAAAATACACATTTGAGAAGAGCAGTGGAGGTCACTTTCAAAACTTTGGAGCATTTCATCTTTCGTCTGCGGCAATTGCTTCGACTGTTTAAGCTCTGATGTCAGTCAATATGCAGATTCAAAAACCGGTCTTGTACATCGTATGGAGTATTGTTAATAGTGATTAGCAACTAATAAACATAAATCGTGGATTATCACATATCTTGGTGTGAACACCTTAAAGCAATGGTCGATGACCTATTAAACAATAATTATAAAACAATAAAACATACTTCTGAATCTACACAAGTAATTTAAATGTCCATTATTAACATATCTGCAGGCATTTAATTTGGTGATTTTTTATTCTACTGAAAACACGAACATATAATCATTGTGTAGTGAAATGATGATAACTAGTTTTTGCACATTTACAATTTTTGTATAAAAAATAAGAAATTATCTGTGTTCAAAAATCTGTTAGGTCGACAGTTTTTTAAATCGAATTTTACTTCTAAATAAAGTTATTTATATAGGATTAGTGAAAAGCAAATGTAATACGCGAATACACGTTAAGTGTGCCTTTGTGAGTACTTTGCGAAATATTCTCACGTAGACTACAAAATTACTGTTACAATAAACAATAATTAATTTGGAAATTAAAAATCCAAAAATGGATCCATTACGGAAATTGTAGCAGTTTCGCCCGGCGTATCGTAACTACTTACAAATAAAGCATTTTTCTAATTTTTGGATCATTATTTATTCGAAATAAGTGGCCTCAAAACAACCATTGTACTAATTTTCACTATAATCCGTTGAAATCCAGAAATTATGGACGCCATTTTGTATCCACCATCTTTGATTTTTAAATTCGGACATCAGATTTGAAATCAACATCCTCCAAACCCCTTTAAGCGCCAATTTTCAAGGAAATTCCTGCAAATTTAAAATTTTGAAACCGAAAAATATTAGCCTTTGTTTTAAGTTGGAATAGTTCAATAATTCAATAATATGTATTACATTTCGACAAAAAATGGAAAATGGCGATCCAATTGTTTCGGCGTGATTGAGTAACAAACATTATTATGATTTTAAAGTAATTCATAGTAATTGAAGATAAACACTTTTTTATATTTATTTTAGAAGTCGACATGTGGTTCCTAAATGTGTTATGTATAACTGTGCTCGGAGCAGCACAAGCAAGTAGTAATAACATTTGGTCAATTAATTTGCAAATTCATTTCAGACATAAATTTTGGTTTCAGCCTACAGCAGCGCTGGATCTTCTAAAGGTTATGCGAGTGCATCATCTGGGTCGGGTGCGGGCTACGCCGGGTATGGTCCTTATGGAGGAGCAGCAGGAGTGTATGGTGGCGCATTTCCCTTTGTGCCATTTCCTGCTTTCGTGCCTAGCGGCGGCGGTTATGATGGTCATATATCTCACTATATTCAAAACTTACAAAACCAACACGCTGCGTAAGTAAAATGCTTGTGATGCAATTTGTTTATGAATTGTTATTAGGTTTATGGTTTTTAAATTTATTAAAATTCCATTTACTTCTATTGCTCCAATAGTTTTTATAATAATTTTCGCATGCATTCTTGTTGAATGGTTTCTAAGTTTCTTGATTATACAATAAATTCTTCTACCTCTACAAAATTCTGCGGGTATCCACTGCCACATTTTATGTCTCTTTGAATATTTACTTTTTTTAATTAACAAATTTGTATTTGTCTTTATATTATTATTTCCACTAATAATAATATAATGATCATTATAGCCGTAATATATTGTGGTTTCATACATTCTGCAATTTTTTAAGCAATTTTATGAATTTTAAAATGCTGCCAAAACTTAATATCTGTTGACTTGCCAACATTTTAATTAGCAATGCTGGAGCTTTGTTTGTTTGTTTCTGATAGTCTTACTCTACATCATGATCATCACAATAAACAATAATCCATTTGTTACATTTATCTGCATGAAACAACGTTGCACTTTAAAAAATAATTTGGGGGACACTCAAAATTCCCAAACACTGTTATATTTTCAACGTGCTTAGACACATAAATGTTTAAAAAAAATTGTTTGTTTATTTACTGCAACTTGTTTAGGTATGTGTATCTATGCTGTTTCTGTGTTTAAATATTGTCATTCCAATTTAAATAATTGATTGTTCAAAATATTCTTGCATGTAGAATATTATCTGCGCAAATCTGTTGATTGTTGATTTGTCTTATCTATAAAGTACGAAAACATATATACAATACAATTTTAAAATAGGTCTTTATGATAATTATTTCATTATATATTTTACCATAGCGTTTTGAAATATAGTAAAATGAAATTTTTCGTAGTATGACTACCACCACAGATGATGCCACAGCTCATGCGAGTGCTTCATTATACCCTTCTTCCTCAGACGAGTAAATATAGTTGTTTTGTTTCCTTTGTTTTTTATTTATTAAAAGATATAAATGCGTAAGTCATTACAAACCGTAATACTATTTTTTCACAATCTTGTTGTGTTACGGTTACCATTACTAAAAATATATTAATTAATCAAATTCATTTTCACAGTTTATTCCAACAACAGCTTCAACAACAGCAAGCGTTATTCAACTCAATTTCTCAAGGTTCCTCTTCCGGAGGCTACGGTGGCGGAAGTAGCAGCGGCAGTTATGCTCCGGGATACGCAAGCGCAAGTGCAAGCTATGGTCCTGGAGGAGTTCATCAAACTGCGTATATTAATCCTTCAAATCCAGTAATATATTTTGTTATATTAAACTTTTACTTCAATATACATTTTTGAATCGTTCTTTTAGGCTGTACCAAACGTGAACACACGATTTAGCGCCAGTAACCGTCCTGGATATGTTGGTGTATCGTCATCTTCCTTCTCAGAGTCTTCGGATGTAAACGGTTACAAGTCCAGCCGACGAGGTGCTGTGACTTCAGTAAACGACAATGGAAAAGTCAGCACATATTATACACATTCCTAAGCTATGATCCCAAATAACTTTTGTTACAATAATATGTGTTTTATTTATTATACATAATTATGTATAACTAACAATGTAATAACTTTACAACTTAGAAACATATGATTTTAAAAACGAAGGAGGCAAACATATTGTTTTAGACTTTAGTATAAAATATGAAAAATATTAAACACATAAAATATAATTTGTGTACATTTTAATATTATTTGTGAAAAACAAAATTAAAAAGTGAATTAAAATTTAAACATTCTTTAGTCATGTCCAAATTTGCATCGCCTTTTTTCCAAACTATATTAAGCGTTGAAAAACATTGCATACCACTGCCCCCGATAACTACTTATGAAACGGATTTCCAGGATCCAAAACTAAAAAAAGAACGGGAAAGACAAAAGCAACCAGATTTGCACGACGATCATATTTCTGATGAAGGTCTACCAGCTGGACTTCGTTATTGCAAGAATAAACCTCAGAATTATAAAGGACAACAGGCAAATTTAAAACGGCGTTGTCCAAAGAGAATAACTACATACATGATAGACTTTCAAAATCCTCATGATCGATTTAATCTTTTGCGCTTAAGAAGTAACTCTCAATGTGAAAATCTTGCTCAAGTTCATTTGGATAACGGAAATGAATTACCAAAAAGCGAAGAAGAAAAACAGTATTTAGCTAAAGATAAGACGTCTGAGGAAAATGTAGGGATTGTAAATGCTAATAAGGATGAATTAAAAATGCCTAAGGTTTTTAAGAAAACTGAACACAAACCACCTCAGTGGAAAGTTGAAGGATGGAAAACGATTAAGAAATTATGTGATCCTAAAAAGCTGTATTAAGAAATCAATTTTCAAGCATATTCAAACGTTTTTAAATTCTGTGTATAACAAAATTGACATATATGGAAATAATTTTTCAGAAAATGGTTGGAGAGTATTGGGGTATCCATAAGTTACGCAATGCCTTAGAGAGGAGCAGCGTTACATCCTTACAGGTCCGTTACGTAATTTATGAATTCTTTCTATGTACACTCAGATTTTTCAAAGGTTGACTGAAAATTAATACCCCATACGTCTAGTGTATAAAAAAGAACACTTTACATAAAAAATTCAATTAGTACGTAATCAAATTTCTCTTTTTATAACTCTGCTTTATTTGTATAATAAATGTCCATTCACATAACAAATAACTGTAAAAAAATAGATACAACACAATATAAAAGCCGATCTGATTGCTATGGAATTAAATTGGCACAAGTTTTGGAAGAAAATATAAAACTAAAAAAATATTATTTCTTTAATATTTGCATTAATGTTGTTTTTCTTGTTTATGTAAAGTAACTAAAAACTGAATTTTATACATAAGAGATTTAGATCGTTTACCTCGTTGTTACTGTAATCTTATACTTAAAAGTAGAGACTATAATCAGATCTTTTTATTAGTAGTTTCATTAGTACCGACATTTTGAAATTTCTTCCTTTTCGTGGATAACATATATTAGACCAATGTTTTTGCAACACATATTTTATATGCTTATAACATTTTGTTGCCGTTTTGTTTTTATTTTCACCATTAAAATTCTAAACAAGTCGAGCTCTCATCACCACCAGTGCGAGTAGTAACAGTGACTGACTAAATTATGAGCACCATTATTGATTATTTTCTAAAAATTGTCAAGCTATGTTAAAAGCAGTTAAATCATTTTGTATTAATTGACCATGATAGGTATTTTGAATTACAGCTAAGTAGGAGTGTTTAAACATAAGTAAAGTTGTTAACGACAGTTCTCATCGAAATTCATCAAACTGTTTTGAAGTTCATGAATATTTTGTGGAGAAGTATTAGACACATTATTTATTATTCATTTACTCATGTCAAATACTTTAATTCACTTATTTGTGAGCTGAAATTGCAATTTCGAAATGATGACCTCAAATAATGGCCACTTCCCTTCGTGTATCTCTAAGTGCATTATCCGAAAAGTTTATCAAAGCAATTATGGCAGTAAGGCTTGTCGTTTTGTTCCTTGAAAGTTCCTTTGTTCAGCTGCTTTAAACAGAAGGCGCAAACAAAATGTTCTGGATGGAATTTTTTATACATGGCAGTTATACATCTACCAGTAATCGGCTTGGAGCACCCAGCGCAGAGCGAACCTCGTTTTGCATGGTAATGGGTTTCACAGTATGGAAGACCTTCGTGATCAAAGAAAGAACCTCCTTGAAAAGGCTGGCGGCAATCCTGAAAGAAATAGATAGAAAAATAAAAATTAGCAATTAAAATGCAAACAAAAAAAAAAAAAAAAATAACTGTAAAAGGAAAAAAATTTTTTTTTAACAAGAATTAATGAACAATTGAAAAATGCTACTGAGAGATACAATTTGTTAAGAGCTTAAATTGAGTTAAAATTAATTTGAACAAACTGAGAACATGAATTCGTAGACATGGATAATTTCGAAAGGACTAAAAATAGCTCTTTCGAAATTGCACAACGATCATGTAAAAGTATCGAGTAATTATCTCCGTCGAATTCAACAGCACTAAATCGCTCAATGTTTGCACCTGTAGCAAGTGTAAAAATAAACGAATAACCCACACAAATTCATGCAGCAAATGCCTTACTTTGAATGTAACAAAAGTATAAAGTAGAAAGATAAAGTTGATATTAATAACAGAAATTAAGGCGTAACGATAAGATGTTTAAATATCTGCATTTGCTTGAATTATTTGATTTACTCTGTAAAACTTATTTGAAGATCAAAATGTAAAAATAGGATCACAAAACAACGCCTACAAATAATACTCAGCTATGATAGAAGATCTACGTAAATTTGAGAGAAGAACAATTTCCCTGATGTCATTAAGTAGAAATTGTTGCTATGGAATAGCGTTGATTTAGTGACATTAAATTGGAATGTGAGATTTGTTCTTTGTCCAAACTATTATTAATTTGTTTTTGTTTAGAGTAGACATAATTCAACAATATACGTTGAAGTTGAATTTATTTTCTAACGGGCTAAGAAACTTTAAAACGTAGGTATATATTGTTTAAATAAAATTATGTGTTAAATTAAATATGTGTATCTGTATATGGATTTTATAAACGGAACATAATTGATTACACTTCCGATAATACATTATATGCGCTCACTGAATTGAACAAGGTCAATGTCAGAAATAACATTAACAATTTTTCGCCGGTTTTCACGTGGAAGGAAACATTTTTGGAAACGACGTTTAATGAGGCCATGTAGGGCATGATGGCGACATACCCTTCAGTCCAAAGGTCACAAGATAGTAAACAACGTGCAGGCAAAGACAAGACTTGCGGTTTTGCAGTTGTAACTAAGTTTTTGATTTTTTTTTGTTTTTTTTTTTTTGTTTTTTTATACTTTATTTTTTCTTATAATTTAAATCTTTATTATTTACAAACAAATTACAAAATAAAACCCTAAATGAGACCTTAACTTCTAAACAAGTTCGTTTCCTTGATCATGACTTTGTAATAAATATTTAGATACACATAAAACGTCAACAATTAAGCTGAAAAACAAAATGCAGAAGGGGCATAAAGGGCATAGGCTGCATCATAAATGTGATGTTATTTTTTTTAAGTTGATAGTCGCGAGTTCGTATATGTGATCTCTGCTGTCCGGTAGAAATACCAAATGTTGAAAAAAATGTAAGAAATTTTAAAATGAATGTTTTCTGCTGAATGCAGTTTGGGGTAACGAAATTATAAATTAACTCCCATCACACTTTGGAAGGCATTAAATGGCATTTTACTCCTCTTCCTCAACTCCAACGCATGGAGGGCAAACTGGTTTACCTTCCATTGCATAAAAGGATTTGCCTTTAACTGGCTTCTTGCAATCCTATAAGATTAAGTTAAAAAAATATTTACAAACGGAAAATATATATAAAAACACTCTGTATTTGAAATTAAAATTCTCCCATGTAAAATTTTTTGAATTGAAAATATTAGAATACTTTAATACACAAATGAAACTTACCCTGCAAACAAAGCAGTCAGGATGCCATTGTGAGTTCAATGCAGAAATATAATTCTCCATTATAGCTCTGGTGCATCCATTACACTTTGGAGCAAACATTTCGAAGTAATCATTGCGGCAATATGGTTTACCATCCCGCTCATGGAAACCATCCTCGCCAAATTGCTGACCGCACTGGGCACAGAAAAAGTGTTCCGTGTGCCAAGTTTTCTCCAAAGCGGTAACACATTTCTACAAAGGAATTTGAAAAGTTCATTTGTAAAGTGTCTGACGATTTCAAATGAAATATTACATCTAAAATGGCACCATTGCAATAAGCACACCGAGGGCTGAATAAATTGTGATAATCTGGCTCGCAGTATGGGAAACCATCACGTTCGAAGAAGTTCCTGGTTCCCAACTCCTGATTGCAGTGGTTGCAGGTAAAGTGTTCAGGATGCCATGTTTTCCCAAGAGCTGTGATTACTTGGCCAACAATTGGCTTCTCACAGGCGTTGCAGCATCCTTTTTGGGTGGTGTTAACTCCTTGGCGGCTCATGTTCGCTTGTAAGTTTCCTAAAGTTTAAAACACAAAAATATTTTTTGTGCATTTTAAGATAGAACTCTTCTTACCTAGCATAGAATCCAACTGATCACGACGATCTTCTTGCTGTTGTACAACAGTAGAAGTTTGTGTTATAGTCTGCTGTGTGCTCGAATGTGAAATACCCTTGTTCGGTTTCGCGTAGTCCGTTACCGTCTGATGGTGATGAGAGCTCGAATTGATCTGTAAAAAATTTCGAATTCGTAAAATTATTTATATTTGCCAGAAGTAAGCAGATCGACAATAAAAGTTGCACGCGATACTTCAGTTTTAAAATTAACAATATGTTTTGGATCACGTGCCAATAATTTGGTTATTTTTAAAAATAAGCTTTTGGTGCATGGAAGCAGTTCCCTAATTTACTTTACGCAATATTAAACAAATTATTCCGTCCGTGAAATACTTTAAGATTTGTTTTTCCAATACGTTTAATTTTTCACAACAAGAACTATATTCTGGCAGGAATTAAGAATAATGAGTTCTCGTCCAAGTTGTTAATCCGTAATTTAGATCCGAGCGAATCGTGGGGATGGAAATAGCTGAACACAGATTCGTCTAAAATTATTTACGTAGAAGGCGGTCCTAATAGGAACGTTTTAATCGCGAAACCGGGAAAAGCACGACTGTGTCATTTGGATCTCGAATGTAGGTCAAATTTGTTTTGTAGTTGGCAAGATGTTTTCCGAAAACGTAAAAATCAAAATGACGCAAAGAAAATTCTTGGTTAAAGTTGAATATTTCGCAATAAACCGGTCTGAAATAATTTTCTTTAACTATTAATATAATTTGTTGAAAATTTGCTTTAAAAATCGATTATTTTTTTAATGAAAATGAAATTAAAAATTAATTGATCACTGGAGGACTTCTTCCTCGATTAAGTATTCAATCAGTGAAGATTAATCCAAGAAAGTATCCACGGACCGAAAGGACTTTGAAATGATGCTAACCGTTTGATAGTGAAGTTAAAACTGAAAACTCGGAAGGTGTTCCACTTAGCAGAAAGCTTAATTTGAAAATGTTACTCAAACACTGATCAACCATCTGCTCCTTAAATACGTGATCTGAAAATGTGGGATGATGGTGTTGGTACGAACAGTACACATTCGGTTTTTCGGTAATTTTGCTTTCTCATTTCTTGCGGTTATTAGTAGAAAAACACTTTTACTTGCAAGATCAAAAATTTGTTCATACCAAGATTACTTCACTGTGTTGAATATAATCGTTTTTTTACACAATTTTCAATCAGAAAAGAAAAAAAGAATCAGAAGAAAATTTAGTTGTGCGCGCTTAGAGCTATTTTAAGATTAGGAGAAAGGATACGGCACGCGTTCTTTGCATCCAGTTTTCCGTGCCGCAGTTCTACCAATATATGTTTATAATAAGATTCAAAGAGCTCATATGCAAAGTGATCATGGTTTTTTGGCATGTATTTGCGAATTAGTGGCCGTGTGCAATATTTATTATGAGATTATGTTTTTTCGTTTTGCGCGGGTGGCGGTAAAGTTAAGCCCAGACTGATCTCTCAGCACCACCAATTATTGGAAGCGAAGAGTTAAGAAATCCAAATGTGCCCCTGTTAGGTTTATTTTTCTGGTAGTTCTGGAGCACACTTAATATAAGTATTATGGATCGGTTAGTCATTACTGTGGAGGATATTATAAAAAGTGACCGTGAATAAAAAAACTATTATAACAAATATATTTTCTTCTTAAATTTACAATTAGTGGATGCTATTAGATAATTTGTACAATTCCATTTCAATAAGGTTTCTTTATCGATACTTAGTTGCTTTTTCCATTTTCCAAAAAAAATTAAAATATTAATCCCCTACTGACGATTGCATGACACAAAGAACGATAATTAGGAAATGTTGAGACTATTTGAATAGATTGATTATGCACGAAAACCAGATCGAGGTTCAAAATATCAAAATTATCAATAACATTTATTTATAAATGTGATAAAAATCCAATTTTTCTGAGAGAAAATGCCATATTAGTTTCCTTCCTTTTGTTTGTTTATTTCCACAATTTAACTTGTTGTTTAACAGTTTAACGGGTGATTTAGTTCCAATTAGCAAGTGGCAATGTTCAAAGCGTTTGCTCTTTTGCAGTTTTTGCGAAATTCAAAACTAATGATTCAAAAACAATTTAATTAGCAATGTTTATAAATATGTTGCAGAGTTAAAATAAAATGAATTTAATCGATATTACATAAGAAACAAGTAAAGTTCAAGTTCTAGATTAACATTTTTCGTTCTGTCATGTTCCTAGACTCCTAAAATCGTGTTTCCTAATTCTAACAAGTCTAGAGCCCAATAGCAAATATTAATTTGTCATTAAACTTTTGTAAAAGCTTAACAACAAAACTATAAAACATTTCTTACATGGCGGTTGTTAGGATTTTTATGTGATTTTGTAATTAACAATATATTTTTATCCACAAAATCTAATTTCGTCATTTCTAATTTGGGCTACATTGGGTCTAAAATTAATGTTGACCGACATCAAGGCAAGTTATTGCTAAATGTATGAATGTGTGAATGTAATCTGCAGTACTTTCGATACACGACAGAAAGTGATGTGAAATTACAGAACTTTCATTGCTTTTAGCGGTCCCCACTTCTGACGAAATTCTAGGAATTGTCGTTTAAAACGAGGAAATTTTACAAAAATATTTACACCTCCAAAAGCATTTATGATCACTTGTTGTGTTTAAGTGCCAGAATTTTTCATAACGTGTTACTTTTGTTGGTAATTTTAAAGCATTTTAAATCATTTAAATTTATTTTAAATCATCATTAGCGTCATAAACAATATAAATTACACTTATTTATTTTGTATTTCAACTATAAATTACCCCATTTAAAGAAAAATATAAGGTATGCCATATAATCTGATAAGATATTTTTGAGTAGCATTGAAAAATTCCGGTGTGCGGTGTTGATGCCAAAAATTGCAAAAACCTCAGACATTATATGCATTCAATAACTTAAATAATTCCCTAATGTTATTATTAATTCAATTTCAAATTGTCAAATTTCAGAACAAATTCATTGAAATGGAATCGCAGCCAAAGCTTTACCCACTTCATATGCCAACAACGCCACCCCATTACCCCATCGGCCATCCTTAATTAATAAATTATAAGTTCATTGGATGTAATCATCGGAAAAGGTTGCATCGCACAAAATACATTTGTCCTGGCATTGTAAGTGCAATAAATTTTATCAAGTTGAATTAATAAAATTGTGTTTCATGTTTGAGCCAGAAAATGATAAAATTTCCCATTATCCAAATATAAAAAAATAACTTTCTAATTTTAATGAGAAAATATATATTCTTATAAATAATTTTTAAAATGTTTCAATGAAAATTTTTTCTTTGTTTAAACTTTCTGGTGATTGATGAAATCATCGTCAAATTCTTTTTTGTTCCAATTTTTTGAGACGGGAACACGATTTTTAGCAGATCTTGACCTCTTTCGCAATTTCAGCGGAGGCCTACTTCTAGATTAATCCTAATTCTAAATAAACTTACTAAAAATAAATTGTTTATGGAATCGCTTTTGCAGAGAGTTTGGATTTTTCAGTTTTCAGTTGGCTTTGAGCAGTTGCAAATGGGCTTTATTTGATTTCAAGATTTTGTAGTTGTTTGCGCGGTTGACGACAATCGCTTTTAACGGCAGAATGCTATAGTTGCAAATTTTAACATTTTAATTAATGATAAATAATTGTTCAAGCGATTTCATATAAAACCATAGTTTCTCAGTTGATAAAAGTAAATAAATTTATAAAAATTCATCCAATTACAAACTATTGAAATGTTGGAAATTACTGTAATGACGTAATGTAAATAAATTGTTGATATTTCTACAAGACGTTTTCGTGTGATTTAAGCAACGTAAAAGAGAAAGATGTTTCATTAATACATATAGACCAAAATACTGGTATCCAGTAAGAATTCAATTTAGTTTCTCTTATTTGAATTGAAGAAGAATGTGTACCGACAAAAATTTCATTTCATTGAATCATAATTTGTGCATTTATTTATGCATATTTAAAATGAATTGCAGAAATATAATTCAGATACCTATGTATGAATAATTTATAGTATACTAGTAAAAAATTTTCATTAAGAAGTTGTAATATAATTTATTCCTCTATATAAAAAATTGTGAAAATAATTAGCTCACTAATAGAGGAAAATTTATTATTCGAGTCAATTTCATTTTTTTTTAAATATATTAATTTCAAACAATTGTTGTTCAATGACATAAAGGTACGGTTAAACCGAACGACAGATTGTCATCTTTACTGTCATTTTAAGTTGTCGTTCAGTTTGAACAATTGTCATTCAGGCAATTTTGAATGACAGATTACATTGCATTGCAAACAAATGCCCCTTGCCACTCGAACGACACCAATCTCAAATGACAATCTGTTGTTCGGTTTAACTGTACCTTAACGCTTCCGAAATTAGATATTTTGGAATCAGATTGTGTGTAATATTTCTAATCTTATTGGCAAGGTTACACTGCATAAACAAAAGCAACACACCAAGAACCTTAAAGCGTTTCTCAGTGGCTACATGCTTAGTTAGCAGTACCTCAAACCAGATCATCTATCTGTTCAAGTATCATCAATTTCTACCAATTTCAGAAACGGTTAGAAAAATTGTTAATAAATTTCCTCTAAAATAATTTAATTTATAAATAAAAACCCGAGCTTTAAGGAAGTGAGCCTTTGTCAAACAATTTAAATACTGATTATCTGTTCTTCCCAACAACTTTCAAATACTTTAAATCACAATTGGTAAAAGAAACATTTCTTACCTTGAAATCTGAAAGGGACGCCATTAAGTCGTCCAATTCTTTTGTTGCTGATGAAGCATACAAATTCGACGGTGCAGCGCTGTTATAGGATTCTTTCTGTTGAACAATTTGTTCATCAATTTGAGTTGGAACAACATCTGATCCAGAAATCTTTTCTGTTTTTGTTTCACGCACTGTGATTGTGACATGTCGACCTGGAGTTGGAACTTTGGACGTTCCGGGAGATGTCCTATAAAATAGCAAAATACATATATAAAGTAAATAGGTTTGTGAAAAATTTTACCCATTGGGGACTGCATAAATTGGATTTGTTGTGTGAGCATTTGATAGCTCATCGAGAAGACTGTCAACTGAAGGACGTTTTGCAGAATCACTGATATTGCTGTAATGCGACGGACTAACTTTTCCGTTATACGAAGGCGAACTTAAGTGTTCTGAAAAAAATTTAAATATGTATAATAGCTACTGGTTGAAGATTCTAAAAAAGTTACCTTTTCTTTCGAAGCTATTGTTATATCGGGAATTACTTAAATCTTGCAGCAACGAGTCTAGCTCAGACAGATTACCGGAATTATTTTGGTTTGATGGAGTCCGTGTCAGTGAATTTTGTGATCTAGGCAGTGATCCTTGATTGTGATGCTGATACGATTGGTTGCCGTTGAAGGTCGGCGATGTTGCTGTTCGTGTTTCAGTCACAATTCGTTGTTGGTGATATGTTGGCTATAAATTCGAGTATGGTATTTTCAGTAAATATATAAGTAATACAAACACAATTCCTTACCGATTGGCTTGCTGGCTTTGTCCGTAAACTACCATATCCTGGGGTACCTCCATATGTTTGCTGTATGTTGGACGAAGTGTGTTGATTATGTCCTGGTACACTATTCTGTAAGTCAGCAAGCAATGCATCTGGAAAAATTAATAAAGTTATGAGTTTGCAAAAGCACATTGACATAAATTACATTTTAAGTATATATTATTCAATATGTGCAATGTACATAAAATGTGTTTCGGTAACAATTTCCTCCTAATTTGTCAATTACAAAAACAGTAAGCTTAATAAAATAAGGAGAGTGCAAATATTGTAATCAACATAATATGTTATATTGCTGACACCCTGTTAAAAGAATAAATTTTCTTGAGCAGCACTATAAAATGTGCCTCTCCTGCAGACTATGTACGAATGTCGAAGAGTTGAACATATGTAATATGATAGCACTAATTGGCAGAGTCAAGTGCACTCAATTGCTTTAATTTGACGGTCCTAAAAAAGAAGGTACTTACTAATGTAGTCTTCTTGTTCTCCAGCTCGACTGCATTCTTGCTTGTAATTGCGGATGGGTGAGGTCATTGTGTTCACTGCCATTGTTTTTTCTCAGTGAAATTTTAAAGTTTAATGTGTTTTTTTCACACTCTAAATTATAATCAAGTTCTTTTTTTTATTACTATGAAATTGTGCAATGAATGCTAATGAAATATTTTATCTAAAGAAAAAAGCTTTCATTTAGTTTTCAAACAGGAAATTTAGCATTTAATTTTGTTCTTTCTTCAGTTCAGTATAAATGTAATTTATCTAATTAGTACATAGTGGCGACCCTCACAGATCAAACTATCAATGGTCCTTTATATAAACGCGCCGCCTACATGAATTTTTAGAACTATGTTAAGTAAACAATGAAATTCTTCGATTTCGTCACAAGAAAACAAATTGGCAATTTATCAATTGATTGAAGAAACAAAAGGGCTTTGCATTTAAGCTTTGCTTCTGTTTGTTGTTACCAAAATTTGATTCTCAGGAATTACAACTTTGAATGGTTAAGGTCAACGATAGCGAAGAAGCTGTGGCAATAGGGATGAAATTGACTCGCACCATAATCAATAAACATGTGCTTACAAATACTATCAAGAGCTTGAAGCTAAACGATTAACTTTGTATTACACTGGAATAAAAGAATTTGTTGTAGAAATGTGAATTAGTTGGATTTTACATTTTATACAACTGCACGAATATACACATGCAGTTATATAACAGAAACATTATGTTCTAATTAATGGTACTGTAAAAGCAACTCAAACAAATTGTGTTCAAGATTTGGATTGTTTTTCTGTAAGAAAACATTGAAGTGCGTTACTGAATTCAGACGGAAAGTGACCTCGCTTATAAATAAAACATCTCGAGTAAACGCAAATAGAAGTACGAATGAGTAAGCTCCCACACTGATTAATATATCTAAATTTATACACAATTTGTTTTCAAACAGGAGCTGATTTTCACTTTTTACCAATTTTTCGTATGTTAAACAAATTGTACACAGCACGGTTAAAAATCACTGCGTAACGAAGTCACTAAAAGAACGGAAGAGACACTGTTTCGATTGTACGAAAAACCTTCGGTCAATTGCGAATTTCGGTTGCGAAAATAAAGTTCACAAGTTCACTTGAGCTATCTGTGATTTTCTTTCAAAAAACATTATGATCTTCCACACACTAATTTCGCATTGCTTTGAAATTTTTTTCGCATAACAACCAAAATATGTCAAATTCAACAATAATTTACTAGTGGTTTATTAATTTCCCAAATTAGAATTTTCCCGAATTAATCGCGATCGTTCATCATCTTGACGGCTTCGCTTTTCGCAATTTCTTTTTCGAATGGACTGCCAGGAAGCAAACAAGTTGCTGCGAGTGCTTTGAGCAGCTACAATCGCCGCAGAACAAAACCAG
Organism: Leptogaster cylindrica; assembly: GCA_963082835.1. Classification (NCBI taxonomy): domain Eukaryota; kingdom Metazoa; phylum Arthropoda; class Insecta; order Diptera; family Asilidae; genus Leptogaster; species Leptogaster cylindrica. The sequence goes on along the minus strand of OY720105.1, from coordinate 7,760,140 downwards.
CACTTTCGGCTAGAATGTCTGAAAAGAAGACCCCGGGATGCTGCCGTCCGAGTACTAATCGCTGCCAAGTTGCCAGTTGGTCCATTTTGATGCTGCTTTCGGTCATATGATATGGGCGGTGGAATGGGCACTAGTGCTTGGGCCATGATCAATGAGATCAAATCAGTGACAGCGTTTGATCGTCCTCTACTCGAAAGTGAAATGTGAATTTATGTCTCCTTTTATATTTCACTTTCCTTTTTGATTGGCTTACGATTTGGTATTCTTATCATGTTGATCTGATTACCATCATTTGATTGATGAACAAGTTCTTTATCAATCATTTTATAATTAATTATATTAATTAATATAAAGGAAGATGGGCAAAAGTGTATGGGACCTGGCCTAGAAACCAATAAGGATGAGCGATATGTATTGGAAGATTTTTTTATTCTCTCTAACTTTTTATATGACGGGAAGTTTGAAATCAATGTGAGAAAAAGTTATAGCGGTTCTAAGTGCTGAATTTTGCCTGTGATATAACTGCGTAAATACACTTTGTTGATGATTTCCGAATGATTTTGCGGCGCTGATCACAGGAAAAATAATAAAAATATTCTAAACCATACCGTTTACGAAATAGGATCGCTTTTGTGAAATGAGTGAACCGAAGGATATCTCGTAAACGGTTTGGTTTATAATATTTTTCCCGTGATCAGCGCCGCAAAATCATTCGGAAATCATCAGCAAAGTGTATTTACGCAGTTATATCACAGGTGAAATTCAGCACTTAGAACTTTTTTCCACATCGATTTCAAATTTCCCGCCATATTAAAAATTGGAGAGAATAAAAACTCTTTTCCAATGACATATCGCTCATCCTTATTGGTTCCTAGCCCAAATTGCCCATCCTTCTTTAAGAGCAAAATAAAAGTTGCTTGTATAATGTATTCTTTAAAACTTTGCAATCCTCAATCCTTTATCAATATTGCAGGACAACAATCATATCTGTAAAACGATTTCATTTACTGAAAAACATTCCAACACAGTTTTTCCATTTCAGATTTCAAACAAAACAATCGTGATTAATTGCTCATTGGAAAATTTCATTGTAACCAAGACTTTACGCTCTAAAAATTTTTAATTTCGTATTTGATTCATTTTCACCGGAAAATGTTGTCGTCGTCGGATGCATTTAAATCTTCCAGAGTATTTATAGTGTTCGAAAAAAATTTTTATCTGGAAATTGGAGCACTAAGAAGAATGGATGATTTCTAAAAATCACAATTTTAGCATCGTCATCTCTGGAACCGATTACGAAATAATATCGAGGAAGTTTCATAATGAATGATGATGTAATTAACTTTAAGAATTTGGTTTAGAGACGTTTTTTCAAGAGTAGGTGTAGGAAGGTTGTTGACATCTGTGGCGAAATAAACAATTTTTGACCACACTGACTGCTTTTTCGATTTTGTTTATATGGAACAGAAGATGTCTTTCTAATTGTGGAGGTGGTATTTGGTGTTTTTTGTTTCTAATTTTGGAGAATTTATTATGAAATATGTTCTCCTTTTTGGGTGTGTTTGATTACAATAAAAATGCATAAATATTATAAGTTATGCTTATTTAACATTTCAATCGAGCTGTTCTTAGTCAAAGGAAATAATTTTTGAATATATATAGTATTGGATCATAATTTTCTACCATAAATACATTATTTGAGAAAATTCTTTGAATGTATTTCGATTGATTAATAAAAATCATTCACCAATGTTAAAACAATTTAAAATTAACATAAAGATTGTAGGTTGCTTCAGAAAAATTGTGGGCAAAACAGATGTGTGAGTGTGCAACTTTTATAGTCTCCAGTTTACCCACCCACGATCGAATGAAAAGATCTTGTAAAAAACCATATAAATTTTTTACTTACCGATCATCATCTTAGCAGGGTTCAAAAAATATCTTCACTTCGTGAACACTTTAAATTAAAAGCACTTGAAATTTATATAATTGAATAATGGAATTCAAGAAACTTTGCTCTAAATTGAAAAAAGAATAATAATTTCCAATCAGATGTAACACTTGATCGTGGAAATAAGTCGAGTAATTCACTCGAGGATCAGCTGCAATTGATGTGTGGACCACTGGAGCACCGTCGCAATTCAACTGGAGTACTGGAGAGCTAAGCATTCGCCAAACTGATTCGCCTCGTCAGTTTGAATTTGGTCATGGAATGCAAAAAGTGCTGAGTTTGTTTGCTTGCGACAATTATGAATACATCTTAAATATTCGAGACGAAATGTTCTTTAAATTGTTTTTATTCGTTTCTCATTTATGGAAACGTACCTTACCTGCTGCCAAGTGGGAAAGTAATAATTAATCTTAATGAAGCAAAAATTCTTAAGTTGAAATTGATTTGATGACCGAGAAAATAGCCCTGGGCATTTTTAGCAATATCCAATGAAGTTCTTATATTTTTGTGCAGATGTTTAAACAATACAGCAACGAAATTACCCTATTAAAAATGCTGTTAAAGCGATGACAGAAGAACTATAAAAAATCGAAGAGTAGAGGAATTAAACCAGTAATTAGTAAATAAACAAAGATACATACACAGTTGAAATATTGTATGTAGAAAGCTTTTGCATTCCTCACTTTGTTCTACTCGAACTTTGTTCTGATCACAGCCAAGCTTTTCGCGAAGATCGTGATCCTATTCATTCACCTTAAAAGTTTTATAGCAAGAGAGCTTTATGGGAATTTAAATCGAAAATGCGGTTACATTAGAAGTTAGCAAAAATTTGAAATATCACATTGTTGCCAAATTACCAAAAAAAAAAAAAAAAAAACCATTTCACAGAGGTACTTTCACTTTTTTCATTGTTATCTTAATTTTTTAGAAGTTAAGGGGAGGGGTTTTTTTCGTCAGAAGAGTTCGTAAGTTCGTTTGTGGTATTATATCAAAGTTTTTTAATCTTTTCTATTGGAAACGAGATAAAAATGAGAAAGAAATCTATGCGAGTTAGGAAGTTAGCAAGCTTTTTAAATTTGCAGTTATTCATTTGTCCAAATCGAATATTGTAATTCTCATGTTATGTTAAATTGATTGCAATGTTTTATTCAAATTTTATTACATAGTTACTGGTTCACACTGCTTACCATTTAAAATAACTAAAGAACTTAGAAAATGAAGGTTAACTAACACTTAAAACCAGACATGGTTAGTGCCAAACCATCAAAGAAACAACTACTTACATCCTGGTAAAATTCCTCTCTCTCGTATTGTACAACGATAAGGTTGTCGAGCTCCAGGATCAATTTTTCCATACATAGATCGATCCATTTTCCAAACGCGTCTAATTCAAAGTCAAAGATCACAAAATTCACGAAGAAATATTTCAAAACAATAAAAATAAAGTTCACATTTAATCACAGAATCACACGATTTGAAATGTCCTTTTATTTGAATCCTACTTTTCTCAGTTTATTCACGAGTCGACCGGAAGTTTATTGTGATTTTTCGAAAAACAAAAACTTATAAATTACAGGGCGTATGAACGCTGCTGTCTGTGAATCAAAATTCCCGTGAGGAAAAATATTCTTTTTGCGGCTCCCAGAGAAAGCATAGCCAAAAATAAAATATGTTTTCACAACTGAATGTTGGACTCGTGAAAAACTTCAACACGCTTTGACTTTTTCATTTTGTCACTCAAAGAATATCTTTCCAAAGGATATATATAAATAGACAAATTTATTGAATGATGTGATTTGTTAAGATTTAATAATAAAGTATGTAGCTATAATAAAGCACCGTCAAAAGGTAAATGCAGTTTTATTGACTTTAAATATAACATATATTTATCTACAGGTTTTTAATCGATTCTGAAACATCTGAAATAAATGTTCAACGCGAAACACAACCAAGAAAATCGAAGTGAAGTTTTGAAAAGAACAAAATAAATACTAACACAAACAAAAGTTTTGCAATACACAGTTTCTTTGATTTACTAATTAGAAACAACTGCTTCTACAGCCCCAATAATCTTACTTTTAAGAACCATTAAACATTGAATTCCGAATTCTAAACACAGAAGATCGTGTACACGTTTTGGAAAATTCACCAGAAATGTTTTGACAATAAGACTCTTTGCAAATTGATTTAATTGATTGACAAAAATTTCCTTTTAAAATGATTTAACGACAAGATATGATTAAAGAACATTTCGTCAAATAAATCGTGCACAACTGACAGAAAAGCCTCCGTAGATTTAATCTTACGCGAAACTTGTCCTATTTTTAGGTCATCTTGACCGTCGCCTTCGAATCGATAGAGACAACCGCACTAATTTCGATCATCAGTAGTTCTAGCACGCTATCTGCATTGGCAAATGGCAAATGATTAATTCCCCGGAAAATAAGGGGTTCAAAGGAGTTATCGTGCACCGCGAACATTTGACCAGAGATTTGTTTTCTAATTACCATCCCCACCCACATATTTATCACATTCAGATCATTATTAATTTCAAGAGATTAATATTCATTATTTTGGTTTTTGCTGTTTCCTAATTTACTGAAAAGCAATATTCATATTACGCAAAATCGAAAAGCAGATTAACTAGTTCTAATTAAAATCTTCTATTCAAGTTGAATAAGACTGGGATGCAGGAATTTGAATACTTTTGTTTATTGATAATTTATACAATTGGAGAACTACAATTTGTGATTAAGATTTTGCAGAATTTCATTATGCAGATCATTATCGGTATGAAGTCAGTGCAAAATATTTTGACGATGTACCTTCTTACAGGTGTATTAGAGGCAGATAAGACGATATGGTCATGCGAACCATTCTCAAAAGTATTAGTTACATGATTTGTTCTTAAAAACAAGGAGTGTGGAATGCGCAGTTTTTAAAATGACTGAACATTAAAAATTGAGTTCATAGTACAATTAACGTAGGGTGAAAATCTCAGGTATATCTGCAATGCATGCAAATCTAATCCAGTTTTCCTACATTAATTTACAGAAACCCGACAATTCCTCTACAGAGCCGTTGGGTGAACAACCGTGTCGCCGAAATAGCAGTTTGGTGATTAGAGTGCATAACAACTCCCACATGGCTCGTAAATTCCAGACACTGAAGAAAAACTCGCCGGAAAATGGAAATGAACACTGTAAACAGCAGGCAATTGTGTAATTAACACGTAACTGCTTTAGTCACATTTGTTTACACCGACGAGAGCATCATCGGGTCGTGAAATGTAGTCCCAGTGCCATGCCACTGACTTGCCATCACTGAATACCCATAAACGAGGCTCACCATAAAATTGAACAATAATTTCCGAATTAGTAGTGCTGATGGATTGCACCAAGGACAATTGCAGGTTTTCAAGAGCGAAAAAATAACAACAAAACCGATGTCACTCGCGATTAGAGATAATGAATTGAAAATCACAACCGGCCCGACGAAAATTCGAATTTTACTGAAGTGAGGTGGCCAAGGCGTCAGTCGCAGAGGCTACCGAAACAGGGCGCTAGACGACTGGTCTGTAGGTAGACGTAGAGGTAGTGCAACTCCCCATTGGCGTGCCACTAAACAACAAAAGCACAAGCGACTTTTTTGGAGTTCTATTTGTGGAAAATTCACGGGCGAAAACTCACTACTATTTACTAGAAGTCATCTACAATTCAACTAAACTGCGGCGTTGCAACGACGCATTTAGATTGTCTTGAATCAGAGGAGCAAGTGGTTGCTGGCATAACGTAATTACGAATGATGATGCTACGACTCTTTGGTGGTGGTGTCTGTCGTCGAGGGATGCCAAATCGCCAAGTGATCTTGGAACCATTTCAAAAGACGACAGTCTTCTATTGATTTTGCAAAGTGCATCTTTGAACTCGAAGGAGGCATTCCCTGTTGCGAAATGATCTGTAAACGATGAGCACCTTGAAATTTCGGTTTCAGTAGATTATCCGAACTCGTTCTTCAGATAATTTATATCCAAGATGATCTGATAGCGTCATGTAGATGAGAAAGCAGTTTTTGTGAGAAGAGCACACAAAATCTGCACTTCATAATAATAGAACAAAATATTCAAGCACATTCTATTTATGATTCCCATTGCTAATTTTATTATGTGGTTAACGACATTTGTATTTTTAATCAAAGCTTCTAGTCAAACTTAAAAATAATTAGATTGAATGAAAGGAAAATCGTTTTGAGTCTAATAAAAGCTACATCCATTAAAGACGTAATAATAATATAATTATTGTATGTGCGAAAGGTTTATGGTGTTTTATGTCCAATTGAAAAAGAAAAACTTTTCTGCATAAATGATTTTAAGGAATTGGCACAATCACAAAATTAGAATTATAATAATGATTGAATAAAAGTGCAAAATAATTTGAGACTGCATTTTGATAGTATTGAAATTAAAAACTAGTTTATTTCCTAATTCTATAGACATTTTAATGTTGTTCTTAATTCTTACAATTAGTGATATGAACTAAACATTAATTGTCTCATATCTTACTGCAAGGTAATTCCAAGTTTGTTTTCAATGGGCACTTGTTATCTATCGCACTCGTTTTCTAAAGATTATTATGTTTTATTACATTTTATTGCTAATAGCACGTAAAGATTTATATAGAAAAAAATAAACAGAACCTTGATGTTAGGACACAACTAAAAATATTTTTTAGGTAATTATCCAAAAAATTTTTATCGAAAATTTTGCAATGTCTAGATTACTTATCTTCCAGGAGCGTTACTTCGGTGTCGACATTCCAGGTTAGTCATCTCAGGTGCCACAGATTTTAAAATTCGTCATCGCAAGCGAAGGGCTACTTTGTAGACGAAGAAATAATGGTGTCACCACCCCACCCATATGCTCGTGAAATATGTTTGTTTTTTCTTCAACACACGAAAAAGGTTTTTCATCACAATATAGAAAAGTTAATTACTAACCAACCACGTACGAAATCAAAATGTCTTCAAAACAGCACAATGTAAACAACAAATATGGACAATTCTTACAATTATTTAACCAAAAGTAATTCATATCAAGTATTTCATGTGTATTGGGATTAATTAATTGATGGTTAAAAATCATCTGCAGCCTCTTAATACCTGTGGCATAATAAAAACATCAACACTACTTACCTAAATCGTCCATATTGCTTGCAGAATAATAACATACAGCACTTTCTTTAAATCTATCTCGTGCAGAGTTCTAACATTAATCTATTTTTATTTTCACAACAGTTCCTGATACTAAACTAGCGATTATTTCGCGATTAAATCAAAAATCCAAACACGGATATTATGGCGAAAGTTGCACAGATTTAGCACATTCCGCAACAACCACATCAATGTCAGTGACAGTTCTCGTCGGTAATGTAGGACCACAACTGATCATTTTTCCGCTAGGTGTGCTAGCTGCACAGGGAAATAAAAACATATTTGTATTTAAAAAAATAACGAACGTTCGAGAAAACCGAATCCAATATTTAATATAATATTATGTAATAAACGTATGCAATAATTGCCCTAAATCCAATAAATTAATTTGGTAACAATAATATCTCAGTAGGGACATTGAAAGAATTAAAAAACCGGAAGAAAATATGATACATAAAACTGTAAAATTTAATAAACAATTTGGTTTTTAACAGTCTTTACAAAATTAAGTGTCAACACTCAACACTAAACTACATTACGACTAATTATGACACTAAGAAATAAAATATGAAAAATACTACGTTCTGTTTATATGAATAAGCGTCGTAATTATAAATCACCTTTTCATTGGCAAACATAATTTCCTGAAAATTGTAAGTCCTCTTTTTCTTCATTGAGAAGATTGCTGTCCTAATTAATTATAAATAAATTCACAAACTGGGCATCACAAACTGGACGTAAATAACACGTAAAAAATTCCTTAAAGAAATTGTTGAATACATTATGTAAAATTTCTTTTAGCAGGAATGACGAAAGCCGTAACAGCAACATAACATCTGAAACAGGAGAAACAAATTATATCGACTACTTTTGAGACTATTTATTACATTTTAAAACAGAAATTTCTCCACTGGTTATTGTTTAGTAATAACCATTAATATAGAGAAGCCAGATAAAACAACTTTTATTAAGGGCATAATACACACAAAGATTCTCAATATTGGATACCTACAATACTCTCTGCAATAAAAAAAACTACCATAATTTTGGTATTTAAAAAAATTTATTATTTAAATTTTAAAAATTATATCAAACAATATTTTAAAGTATTTTTGATATTTCAAATTATATCCAATTAAATCCTCTACAAATATTTGCAAATCTTTATTTCTCATTGTACATTTTCGTCTAAAGATTTCGAAGTTTTGTTAAATTAAATTATCCATTCATTTGATGTGGTAATTTAATGTATTCACAAAACTTTTCGCAGTTCCGAACATGTAATTAGTCCTTGTTTTTAATTGCTACGTAAAACCACCAATCAAATATCTACAACACCTTCTCCAAAGCGCAACGGTATAATCGACGAATTGTTACTTGTTAATCAGACATGTAAGCTGCTTGATTAGATCTACTAGAAATAAATTTGTATGAGCGGGACTTATTAGGAGAGCCAAATAAAAATAAAACAATGTCAAATCCTTTTTATATTTTACTCCGAGTAGAAATTTGGGATGTATAATTAATTGTACACTTTTGGTGTATTTTGGATGTGCTAATTAATATAGAAAAGGTGTAAAAATATTTTGAATACATTTAGGTATATAATAATTAACAAAAAGTAAACAGAAATGTTTTCACTGTGCGCAGTTCAAGACTTCGATGATCTTAGCGGTGGATGTATGTCCTTTCAAAATTTATGAGTGATGTTATTGTCTTTTTGTTTATTTCACAAGTGAAAACAGTTCTCAAAAAGAAAATAATTCTCTTAAAAAAGTGATTACTAGTTTCAAATAAACTTACTCATGTAAATACTTCAAAAATTATTTCTATAACAGGTATTTTTTCAGAAACATGGTTAATAATGAAATGTGTTCAATGTAACGATTAACGGTGATACTGACTCCACTTGTTTACATATCGATAATATTGACTTCATGAGGAAATTCTCATATTTAATAAACACTGATTTGTTTTCAAGTTCTGTTCTACATGTGAGGTCCCATCAGAAAATGCTTAGTTTCATTTTATTCATTATAGAATAAATTGATAAATTCACGTTCAAAATTCCTTAACCTATGTCATAATTCAGATCCAAACACATTATTAATGAGTAGACATTAAGCGAAAAATAATAATGGAAAATATTAGAATTCAAAATAGACATGGACGTTCTACAAAAATTACAGTCAATATAATAAAAGAGCCTGTTAGGTTCTATATTGTTTAAACGGTCTCGTAGTTGCGCTGAAATGATCTGTATAGGCAGCAGGCATAGAAGATTGTTAATAACTTTAATTGCAAGGAAAAAAAAACATTATGTTAGCTATTCGCGTTGTCATGCAATCAACAATAAAAAACAAACGTACCTGTACTAAAGCCACTGTAAGCACAACACCTCCGAGAATTAGTGTCTTCGAGTCGAGGAGTGATAGCAATTTCCGCAAGCATCCTTCCTGATTGGCGTGATCTCTTGTGCAGTTGTCGGGCTTTTCTCCTACCATTGGTACCATTGTGCAGCAAGACGGTGGCAAAGTGGAATTGTGGAATACTTTCTCCCAATCGTTTGGCTCATTAATTCCGCAGCATGATAGCTAAATATTTCATATATACAGTAAAACACATACAAAATGATCTATTTAATTCCACTAACTTCACTTTGAAGTAATTTCCACGCATCTTGATAGTCGTGTCGGTTGTCGAATTCGGTGATTGTTTTGTTGAATTGATTTTCGAGTATTCCTCGAAGTTCCCCGTGTTTAATATAACCAGCCACTCCAATTCCGATTTCAGCCAAAAATATAAGTGAAATTAGGATGCTGAATAGTAAAACCAAGCAAGGACTTTCTTGTACGACACCGCAACATCCCAGCAGACCAATAATAAACAGAACACCTCCCGCGATGATTAAGATTACTGGTGCGGTCCATATTCGTTCACCTGGACAATTTTCCATTAAGTCAGCACAAATTTTATAAAAATCGTATTCTTACCGACAAAGTTGTAATAATGTTGGTAGTTAGCTAGCACAATTGCTCCAACGGAGAGTATCAGTAACCCGGTCAACTATTGGAGGAAATAATCCAAAATTAAAAATGAACTGCTAAAAATGTGTTAGTTCATTACGTACAGCAAATAAAACGTTGCAAATAGCAACAATTGCCTTAATGCAACCACCTACGGCCATTTCAAGCCTGAAATGAGAAAGAAATACAATTAATTACAAGGAAATTGATTAATGCACATTTTTAGGAAGTGTTGCTGCAAAATGAATACAAATTAATGTGCTTCCTCCGAAGTGGCTTTAAATAGAACCTGCAAGACGAGATGCATGAGTGAATTTGTAAATAGGGGATTTTGCCACGTCCCTTCTTCGTCGTTTATGCTAATCGAGTCAGCTGACGACACCCTCAGGCCAGAATCAATCGTACAAATAATTCATACAGGAACTATTTAATAATCGATCGATAACAGAGCTGCGTACATAAATAACAGTCCACGAAGTCGACCAACTCAATCACTTATAGGTCAATCAATCAAGACGAAACAAGAAACAAGGTGGATACTGGAGGCAGCAGTTAAAAGAGGAGACGATTATAATTTAGTCTATTTAGTGTGTATTTTAAGAATTCTAAATAATTCGAATTTTATTTTCACAACAAAAACTTAACTATGGAAAAAGTCTTAATCATCAATTTGATTCTCCTCATTGATCAAAACTAATATGTTATCTTGTAAGAGCTTGATGACGTCGTACTCTGTGATTCCCATTCGCTTCTTAACCGAGATATCCATAACGCCGCCTTCGATCTCTGAGTGTTCTCCGCGGGTGCCACGAATCTGCAGATTCATGCTTTCGCATTTTTGTTCAAACTCTTCCATGTTTCTGGACAATTTCGGTAGCTTTATGTGCACAGATGCCCGCATTGTGGTTCCTAAATTCGTTGGACAGGACGTTACAAAACCGTAGGAATCATGACGATCAAATTTAATGTTTTCTTCGATGATTTTCACACCGCTTACTAAGCGCTTGTATACCTGACCTAAGTCGCCACCTTTTTGCTTGGACATAATTCTCAAGTGATCTTCTTCGTTCACCCAAACGATGAATGTTTCTTCTTTGTTATGAAAAACCCCTCGCCCCTTTGACCAAAATCTGTAGCACCCAGCTGATTTTAGGTACGGATCATTTTTTTTGAACAACAACTGCCTTTCAACCATTTTCTCCTGCTCCTCAGGGGATATTTCCTTAATGGTCTGATACACACCGCTGTGCTCTCCTTCTAAATTTTCAACTACATTCTTGACAGTATTTTCCATTTCTGAAAATTGTTCCTCAGACATTCTGGCAAAAAACGGGTATCCTTCCACACTTCTAGCAATTCTTATCCTAGTTGAAATTATGAATTTGTTGTCCGGATCCAAGTTCTCAATGGTGTCAATGTCGCCCCAATCTAAAGGCTTTTGCAAACTTCCCTCCTCAGCTTCATCTAACTTGTGATATTCAATAATAATTTTATGAAGAAGTGGTTTGAAGACATCGTAGCTCTCCTTATCAGCGGCATAAACTCCAACACTGGAGTCATGGTTATCCAGTCCACTTTGGATCACATGGAGTAGGGTTGCGCCGCTGGATGTCTTTACCGAGGACAATTCAGTAAATACTTCCTTGGTCAAATATTTTTTCAACAACGACTCACAGTTTTCATCGCTTTGGAGACTTTCAAACCCTTTTCCCAACGCCAATTCTGTCTTGCTGGGCGATAGTTCTAAATTGCCCCTCATGTATTCTATCTCTTCCTCCAACTGTTCTATGGTGCGAAGGGCTTCGGCATATTTCTCCGTTATGCTCCCCGCTTCCTCCGCTTCTTCAGTGCACGACACGCACATCTTCTGTCGCACGAACTGTACTGCATCTTCCGGCTTTTCCGATTCCGAATACAACTGAGTTATCGCTTTGGTGAGCGAATCAATTACTCCACATCTATCGAGGTATTTGCGGAATTCTTCGCGCTTCACTTGCAAATTACTCATATTGACTACCAGTTATTTTTACATAAAAATTTTCACGATGATTATTTGGAAGCATACTTCGATTACAAAATACAATTGCAAAAATAGTCAGTGCTGATGTAATTGGCGGACGCCGATTCATGAAAACTGAGCTAGACCGGTGAAAAATAATTCATATAAACAATATGTAGTATGCACAAATATTTATTTACAATTTGACTCCAGACTTTTGTTTGATCTTGTTTTGAATGAAGCAACACAAGTGTTGTAGCGATTGTTTTTCAAAAATATTCTTTTTGAGGCACACTAAATCATAATCATGCCCTTGCATCATGAAACGAAGTAGTTATCAATCGTTATCTACTACCTAAAGTTGTTATCAGTATTTATTTATTTTTTATAGAACTTCTATAAGCAAAATCGAGAATTGACAGACGAACGAGATTCCAAAAGGGTTCAAATTGTCAGAGTTAAGTTTATTGAGTTAACTTGCAAGGTATGCGCTAATTTTGATGAGTAGGCCATGAAAATTTACACTTCCAAAAATAGATCGTAATGTAGATGAACAGGACATAGTATGTACTAAATATCAATTTGGGAATAACTGTATAAAAATTACGCAATACAGTGCAAGATGTTGTTTGAAATGCGCCTGCAATGAGTCACGATGGTGCAGATAAGACCAAAGATATACGGAATAAATTCAAAAACAAATTTTATTTTTAGCGATTCGACAAACATTAAGCAAAATAAGAGGTGGATGCGGTTGCCTCGTCCCAACTTGATAAGCAGTAAGCGGCCGGTTGGGAGTTATCAGCACAAGCAAGCTGGAATAGTACAAATTAGCCATTGTGTTGTACCTAACAGAAGTGCAATTCTGTGTACAGAGACAGAAGACCATTGAAATTGAATTACTCTCGCCAATTGACCGAATTTCACTGCCGATTCAGTCTTAAGAATCGTCTAATTCTCCTTAGAAGTTTTGGGTCAGCTCAGCTCGCGAATGGAGATTTAGGCAGCAGTTGAATTAGTGCCATGCCCACCAGCTCAGATGAAACTCGATACTTGTTGGGAAGCCTTTTTGTGGGCCGTACTGTAAGAGTCACCAATAAATTCTTGGAGTATTTGACATGCGCCGCGACCCCAAAATTCTCGAAGCCACCTTTGTTTATATTAAAACAAACACGCCAGATTCCGTGGATTACTTTCTTAAAATTTACAGTTAGAAAATTGCACTTGTTGCAGTTGGCGGGAATTGGGTGTTTAAAGCAAAAACTTTTGGAGCAACGAGTTAATTGGATACTCACGAAATCACCATGGGCTACCGATTGCCATCACTTAATACTTATTAGCGACGACCCATCCCGGCGATAATTAGAGATTTCATTCACCGCAGTCATAAATTAATAAATTAGATAAAATAACACGGTTCATTCCCGCGCCTGAGGGGTCGAGCATAAAATATTGAAACCGAAATGAGGTCAACCCGAGAAAAATCAATCGGGAAGACACCTTTCCCTAAAGCTAAACCGAACTGACTCTACGTTTTCCACTAAAAATTCATTACTTACCTTGCAAAAACTGTTTTTAATTCCTCCAAAAGATTCCTCAAGTGTTCCTTTCACACGTTGTATTGTTTGTTATTTGTTAGCGACCTGGAAAAAATTCCTAAACTCAAAATAAAAATAGAGCAGCACTGGAACACCCCAATCCTCCTTTCTCCTTTTTTTGATTGATAATAACGCCGAGAACGGTACCAAACTGTGACTTGCGAGTTGCGAGCGGGTTTGATTGATATCGATTGATGTTTTTGTGTGGAACCTCGTGCAGCCCTCTAAAGTGTGTTAACTTCTGAATCACACAGCACACTGAATACTGAATTATGTATAAATAATTATATTTCAAAGCAGGTTATTTCATTTTGTCCTATTACTCCACCAAATTCCATTAGTTCCACGCTGTGGCAGTTCTACAGACAATCTAGGACATTTCTCACTAAAAATTGCCAAAACACAATAATTCACCGGAATAACATGAAAGTAGATCTACCCGTTACAGAACCATTTTTATTGTTACTCTTTATTCTCTTAATTTTCAACTTACCGCAGCATTACGGCATTTGCAGGCTTTCGAAATTGAATCTGACACCGAGGTGTTTTTAAACTGAGAGAAAACGGAATTGTACTAGAGTTCAGTTCCCTTCGGTTTGTTTTTTCGCCGCAAATTTCCTCTCCTTAGAAATTCTTGTGGAATAAATTAGTTCCAGGTTATTTTGAAATAAAGTTAGGTTAGGCTCATGAATATTTTAGCACTTTTACATCTAATGGCAATTATACTAAAAAATACAACTGAAAATAAAAAGGCACTTAATTAAAGGCAAACATACTTCAGAGTTCAGACGCAACTCAACAGTTCTAATCCTCAAAAAGTCATATGCTTTCTCAAATGGAGAGATATGCGAACGTTTACATCATGTGAGTTGACATATTTGAGAAAGCGAATGCTTTATCATATGACTTTTCAGTTAGTGTAAAGTGGCCTTTAGGCTTAGACCCCTCTCCAAGTCTCCACCATTTACAAATTTACAATGACGAATAGCGAAGCCATAAACCATGAAAATGTTTTCTCGAATAAATAGATGGCGCCAGCCAGTAAACGAAACTGGAGGCGGGTAAATGGCGGTTATAGCCAAAAATTACTTTAAATCTCTGATTTTTGAAACAACCATTATTTTTATTTTACAAAAGTAACGTTTCAAGAAAACAATTGTAATTTTTAAGAAAAATGTTACATAATGATAATATGTTAGAGATTGATTATAATATAATTTTTAGTTAATTATTAACTTTTTGTTAATTTTCACATTCGTGTCACGCTGTTCGCACACGCTAACCTCCGAAACCACCCAACCGATTTAAATGAAATTTTGTGAGTGTTTTTGCTTGGTTCCAGCTTGAAAGATAGGATAAGTTTTGGATACTACAGTGGCGCTGCAGTTGTAATATGAGCCGTTAATTTAAAAGTAAAATACTTTGATTGAGCAACAAAAAAAAAAAAGATCGTCGATAAGTCCAATTGTAAGTGAACGGAAACGACATCATTTAAGGATAAAATTAATCTTTAGGAATCGATAGAGTTTCAGACAAGTTATGTTTACATAATAAATTAATAATTAAATCTAATACGTATTTATAACAATATTTAACGAAATAAATTACGTCATTGCGTATTTCAAATGGCTATCGATGCCAACCGGAAGTGAAACATGGACAAAATTAGATGGCGATAGTTTTCGTATTTGATACCTATATTACCTAAGAGGTCATTTTCACTTTTTTCCATAAATTAACAAATAAATAGGAAACATCTGAATTTAGTTGCAATGCATTGAGTCCCAACAGGCCACCATTAAAAATGGCCGTTTGTACAACGATATATTTATATATTCTAATAAACAGTTAAATGTAACTACCATTAAAATTCAATTGGTTTTCAATAAATGCGATTTAAATACATACTTAAAAAATACCTATATAAAATAATTAATTAGAGTATTTTTCCATATGAAGGCCCTTACTACATCATAAAAAGTCGTCTAGCTTTCAAATTGGGCCAGACGCTTCTTTGAATGTACCCAAATTAGTGAGGTTCATGGTTCGATCACAAACGCGTTATTTATTCCAAAATGTCTTTTCTTAATGTGAACTTAATCTAATTAGCAAATATTACAGCGCTTTTACATGAATAACGTTGAACCGTCCGATTCGCAGCGACATGTAGTCGCCTCATTTTCTTTGCTGCCTTTACGAAAACGGTTTGGATGGGCTCGTGTATGTTATCCGTTGTACCCTGTCCTGAAATCGTTTTTCCAACAATACCATAGTTTTACGTAATGTTTTTGTCTTATATGTTTCATGAATTCTCTCCTTGTTGTCTGCATGTTTTTCTGCTGTCCACAATTGGCAAAAGTTCAAGCTAAATGAAATGCTGTGAGACAAAATCGATTGAATATGAACCCTTGAGTGCCATGAAGATGAAAAATTTGCATTGCCAAAAGGATAAGGATCCACTATCAACAAAGAGTCACAACTCCATGTGTAGACATATTTCCTGTTCGCTATTTCTTTTAAAGGAATTTCTGGAAGGAATCCGAAACATTTTGGCAATTATCCAGGAAATATAAATCGATGAACGGATAGCGTTCTATGGAATACATTTGTATGTGTCAAGTGATTTCGAGGATCCTTCCTATACATAAAAGTCCCATCATATTTGATTTATGAACATCATTTTTTGTTGTTTTCGTCTTCAAAATTTCTAGGGCAAGCTTCTTATAAACATAGGCACATTATATTTTTTAATCCGGATAGGCGTCTCGGTGCGTGACCGTGTGACGGTGTGAATGACGGAAATGCTTCAGTTATAAATACAATCAGCGAATTTGTTATTACATATTAGGCTTTTGTAGTTCTTATTCTCTGACATGCTTAAATTAACATAATTATTCTTCTCGAGACGATGAAAAAGCCTCCAAGTCACGACTGCACATGTAAATCCAGACTGAAAGTGCACCAATGAATTATTCAAGTCATAATCTAGAGGCTTGTTCGTGCAGGATCCAGCACATGACCTCCCCCATTTCTACATTTGGGAGCTGCACAAATTCATTCCGTGAACACGTATTCCTTTTCGCAAAAAAGCAGCAACCAGTTTATACAACTCTTCCTTTTTGGGAAATTTATTTGAAAATCCACCAATTGCAGCTGCAGGACACGAGACATGCTAGTTACATTAACTCGAGAGAAATTGCAATATATAAGATTTCTATGGCGGAAGTGAAATAGTGCATTTTTTGCGTGTCTCTTTTTAAGGAGTAAATGTATGGATTCTGTTGCATGTGATTTTATTAGGCACAGGTATTCAACGTAACATTGAATTACGTTTTTAATAACACTTAAAAATATTGAACATGTAACACATACAGTGAACATTTTTTGAAAAGTATACTGTTCTGTTATCCCTCAAGGATAATAAAATATGAAATTCATCTAAAAGTTTTCTTGAGCCATATTAATTTTCTTTTCCCTTATTTTTTCGTAAAGGCAACTTACACGGTCAAACTTTCTTTAAATAAAAAAAAATTTGATCTCTCTCTCCTACCAATAAAGTTGAAGAAGTTATTGATCCGCTTTTATGATTTCAAGTTTCACAAAGAAACTTCCTTAAAAACTTTTAATTCAAATTTATATTTGAGATACTGAAGGAAGATGGGAGGGGGAGAGTGTGACGCTCTTTGAAGTATCAGTAATTCAGTAAATTCTTTTAAACTCATAAAAATGTCTGAAGTTATCTCATTTTAATACGATTCAATTTTCAACATTGCTTAATTATTTCAGCCTTTCCTTCGAGGAATGATAAAGGATTTCAACGCTAGTCCTGACTTATGTATTTACTAGTAAGAAATATTGTTGAACAAAACAGAAAAACCTATATGAAAAAAATAGACAAATAGAAAGCTGTAAACTATGTCAATAATTCCGTTATTTTACGAGGGAAGGTTTTCAATGTCGGTCTGAAGGTCATTTTGTAATTCCGCTGTCCTTTTTCAGTTATATATATCCTTGTAATGTTGTCGCTTTTGAACAACATTTTTTACGTTTCAACCATTCCAAATTGAATTAAAAACAAGAGAAAAAACTGGTCAGCTTTTAACCGACAATTAAAAGCGTATTCGAAATCGGGTATTCACAGAATACATCCGAAACCAATGTTGCAACGCAACAAAATCTGCGGAATTCATTGTACTCAGGTCCTGTTTGGGTACAGTTAAAATTTTCACCAAATCTGTCCTTCATCCTCCGCTAAGTCCGCTCCCATCTGCATTGTCAGAAAATCTCGGATGCTGACGCAGATTTCAATTTATTTTACCCTACTCGAGCGTTAAAAACATGACTTTCTGGGACGCCTACCTGTGAAGGATGGCAATCTCTGTGATTGGTTTACATCATCAATTTCATTGTACAATTGATTTTTTCTCATGTATATACAATTAGAAAAAACACGTCTGCATTCTGCAGTGCAGCATAGCTGCTTCGGAAAAAGGAATCGATTCCTGCTTAACTCTCAAGAGCCGAATTTCATTCAGGTCCTGTTCCTGCTGTACTGTATTGCAAGTTGGCTGAGGTTCAGCTAGTTCAGCGCGCGATGAGTGGATCAAGGGGTGTCGAGGACTTGGAATAGTAATCATCCTGGCGACAAATCAACAGCTTTGATTGATTATATTGCATCTATTTTTTTTTTTTGCAAAAATCCCACACAGGATTTCTAACGGGCAAGCATTTTTTTAAACCTGACGACAAAGCTTGTTTTCTAAATCTGAATAATCTGCGACCTTTTCCAATTGCGTTTTTTGCAAAACAAGAATGAATTGAAGAGCCATTCATTGCCCGATGTCCAGGGAAATATAAAAAAGGATACATATCTCAATTTTATAATGGACATTAACAGTGGACATTGAAAAATGCCACAGCAAAAACCACTTGATGAGAGCAGTGATAAAAGTGTCCTTCCCACACATTTGTCGAATTTGCATTGCAATCCTTGTTGTCGGTTGCGCTTTATAATACAGGAATTTCACTATACATTTGTTAAGCTATATTAAAATAAGACACAAAATATTCAATTCTGTTTTTTTTTCTTTGAAATATAAATAATTATAAGATTCAAAGCAATGACGTTTCTTTATAATGACTTTGTCAGCCTTGCTCGAAAATAATCCTTTCTACAGTGTCCTTTTCGAAATAGGAGTGCTTTCGTTATTTATTGTTTCAAATGTACCGCAATAAAACTCTTTCCTTGAACACAAACTTGGGTTTTATGATTTTCAGTTCCTTAATGAATAGCATCCGCAGGGTTTTCCGATTATTTCAAGTTGACCCGAACGCCCACAATTCAGTTGTGACCTTAGCATAGTCGAGCGCTTGAAACATTATTTCCTAAATAAAGGCAACGGTGACGCAGGACTCTGGCCCCATGTTGTTGGTAGAGATTCCCATAAAACCGCGGCGAAATTACTCCCAGGATTGCGTTTTTCTTATCAGGTGAATAATTCGTTCAGCCTTGAGAACAAGGAAATGTGCCGATGAATTGAAGTGTGCAGATGTAGGTCAGAAACAAGGACTATTTTATACAATTGCAACACGATTAAATGCGAAATCTCGTGAAATGCCGCAATTCCTTTCTAGAGTGGTCTTCAATTTTACAATGCATACAAAATAGAAGCAATTCATCACTGCGTTTTGTTCGTCTTAAATTAGAACAAGGGTTGTTCCTTGCATGTGAGGTGCATACACAAGATTTACTAAATCAGGATAATAATGTGCAATTTATTGCAGTAGCAAATTGTAGTTCTCGTCACATAAAACATAAACGAATTTCGATTACAGCTCTCCAGAGTACATCAAAGGAGTTGAGCTTTGGCGTGGTTTCATCTTTTGCGAAATTAGAATAATTATGCCAGATAAAATTGACGCAAATGATTACTTTTACCATTTCTTAATTACATAAGTACCTATATAATCATGCTGTCATTAAAATGCGCGACTTCGTACAAAATTCTGTTTGAATGGCGTGAATTACGTTCATTACCCTCCACATAAAAGTCCCGCCATGCATCGTAAGGACGAAATTTAATGCGACATAAAATTTCATTTCGGATAATCAATCTGTACTATTTTTAATTTTTTATGCAAAGCCCTACGATTTATCGCTGGTGAAGGAGGAATACATGTGCGTTTGGATAAACAACAAACACCATTTGTTACCGAACGATTTATGTTATTTGCCAATTTTTAACTTCCGACTGCGAAAAGCGGATTCGTATCATTAAAACGACAGCTGCGGATGCTTTGCACTATTTTTAGTCGTGCCCGGAATTAATTACGTATTTATGCGACATAATTGCAAGTGCAAGTGCAATCCAGATTTTCGGGAGCGAAACATGTGCCGGGAGTGGGACATTAGGTGGACTTGCAACAGATGGTCTCATTAGGAGGAACCATGAATGTGTAATGCCGGGAGCAGAGAGCACGAAGTACTGGATGTACTGAGTACGAGTCAAGATGCAGCCCAAGTAGTCCACAGCTTGAGGATGAGGACGATATCGATGACAGTAAACAGGGGTAGTTTGTGGCTTCGCACATCACACTATCATCTAGACCTAGCTTTGCAGTAAGGACTTGTTAAATAGGTCAACACTTTCACTATTAAAAGTTTATAAATTAATTTGTGAAATATTTCTTATATTGAATGCATAAAATTATTAAAAAAAATGTCTGCCAACCCCCATCCCCTTTGGTAACCATTTTTATTTTCACAAAAAACGGCTTTTGTGGATTTTTCTATAACACTTTTTTAAGGAAAAATGATATTAAAGTAAATAAAACGCCAAAATACGCCAATAAACATACCTAATTATGTTTTCCAACCTGAATTCAAATTTCATTCAAGAATAATTACAAAACTTGATACTTGATAGCAACCAAGTTTAATTATTTTTGTTTTGATTAATATTCAGTTGAAATTCAAAAAAAGACAATGAAGCACATTCCATTTTGTATTGTGAGTTATTGTGGATTCAGTTCTTGTTTATAATAAGGTCCGAGGCATCACTGGAACTGGAAGTATGTTAGACACTGCGAAAATACCAACAAAACCACAATAATGTAGCAGAGGTGAAAATATAGAGTCCTCCGAACCGCATGTGCACAATATCAGGGATGTTTTAGTGTTGTTCTATATTTTCGTGCAGCAATCTCAAGCTGAATTCCTGAAATCTCATAACGCAACCAAACATTTAATTAAGGAAAGTTGAACCGACGCAAATACCAGGGCTTTTGCTTGTGGCAGCCATTCTTAAGTGCACTGCAGCCAGAAATTTTGAAAGGGTTTTAAGTCTTGTTAGTATGAATTCCTGTAGGATAGAGAAATAAAGCAACTGAAATTACAGGAGTTTGTATAAAATTTTCCCATTTCCCAATACCAATTAAGTAGTTTGTGTAATTGAGGGATTCAATTTCTAAAGAACATTCGCGAGTGGAATGGAACTTTTTTCACAATATTGTATATTTTTTTTATAACTACTAATACCAATTTTAAGATAAATGTGTCATACTTTTGCTCGTCTGATTTAATAAAACAATTGATTGCACAATTTATTCTGGTGCTTTGCTCGTTGCGACCTACTTCGTTAATAATCCAAAAATGTCTAAGCACATCAGTGTGGAGAAGGGATGAATTAAATGGCTCCGCAGAAAACTCGGGAAAAGTTGGGCTAATTTATAGTCGCACTCAGACAACACCTTACTGTGCAGGATTAGCCATGTAGCACGGTGTTTTTAGGTGGATATTTCACCTTTATTAATTATATCCCCAGGATTAATGAACAACATCACAGGTGAAAGTCATATTCCCTGAAATGGAGAATGGAGATAGAGGATCCACTTTCATGGAACAAAAAGCACAAATTCGTATTGCAATGAATGTGGAGCTAGTCATCCAGCTATCACCAGGGATTACCACTTCAAGCTGGCTACAGGATATTACAGCGAGGCGTACGGAGGGGACTAGCCACCGTTTCATCTCGTAAGAATTTTCGGGTGCAATTTAGCATGCAAGACTAAGCGGAATGTAAGTGCTTCGCCGAAAGGAGAATTTATGTGACAACGGCGCTGTTGGACCGACCCTCATCCAGCTGAGTTCAACAGAGAAATTTCTGCAATAAACAGAAAACCTGATGAACTTTGGGAGATAGAATAAAAGTTTTTTGGTGTGAAGGTCGAGACGTCGGTGATTAATGAACAGCCCCAAGGCTTGGATTTGGATACTCTTGGCATTTCCAGGAGTTTTACGAAGAAACTTTTGTGTGGTTTTTTGAGGCGGCGGATACAAACAAACGGACTTTGCGGATGCTTTCAGCATTTCATTTGGTTTTACAATACATATTCAAAATAAATAAGAAGAAGCTCCTGATACAGATCAATATTCCAACATCGTGTTTAATCGCAATGCAAAAGTTGTCATCCTTTCACGTCGTCTGAGATCGGAGTCCAGGTGTTTTCAAACAAATGTTTGTAGATTGAAGTAAGCTATCGTAAAACTTCCAAACTTCAAAGGACAAGTAATCCGCCATCACCTTATTTGTATTAATACAAAAACAAAATCTAGGAAACCCCCGTACAATACGATACTTCGCTACAGTAGTAGAGGGATGCATAAAAAACTTGTTGGGAATAATTTTATTCTGAACTTTCATATTCAGTTTACTGGTGACACCTCTTTTTGTTGAACGTGCAACTTTATTAGTTGTAACAACATACAGTTCACTTAATCTTTTGTTTTATAGCTTCGTACAAAATTTTTTAGATGCCATAACTTTCGTTTATGAAACCATTAACTTCCGAAGTTCTATGATGAGAATTCGGACATTACTCTCATATAGAATTTAAGTACCTATTCTCCTTTTTACAGTAGTTGATTAGCAAGAAGTTGTAATTAATATCAGCTGCTATAGTAGCTACGTAATTCATTCGTCAGGACGTTTTAGGGTGCTTAATTTTTTCTGGAGTAGTTTCTTTTTATGTTACATTTTCATGTTTGAATTCTTTGCTAAACAAATTTTTTGTGTTCCAAATTTGATCTCATTTTATAGCACCATAAAAGATATTTTCAGAAAGGTGCACCTTCAGCTTGAGCCATGAAACCGAATCAAGTTTATAATCGTAATCCAGGCTTATAGCAGGGCAATGCGGCGAAATCAACACAGCATATCCAATATCACATCCTGAAAAAATAATACATATGGCATCACGGCATTTCGCTTCGTTATATGGTTATTATTTAACGATTATAATGTGCAGTCTAGATTGTTTCGCTCTTTGTTTGCGGAAATATCCTCTAAAAACAACAAAAGGTGTGTGTATGCTCCCGACCATAATTCTCCTTTTTGATGATAATCTTGACTTTAATGACCGCAAAATCTTCTGACTTCCAATTGTACCAAATGTGAGGTTATTCGCAAATTAAATTTGTTATTAAGTGAGCCATTTTGACCGCGATTACGGTGTCAACTTTAAACGTCCCTTTCATAAAAGTATATCTGCTCAAATGTCTTTTCATTTGTTTTTTTTTTTTATACCAATTGCTAGTTCAGAATGCCATCAATTTAAATTTAAAAGGATTTTGCAGTCCTACAGCCATTTCAAATGGTCCAATAATATTAAAATTTGGCTTAGGTCCAGTTATTCGATTGGAAGTAATTTTCGCAAATTGGAATGAATATTTAAAGGATCATTTTCGATACGTTTATAATATAAAATGACACCACTACCTAATAGAAAATATTGTGGCTCATAAACAAATTTTTTACTTATTCGAATTATATTAATTTAATTTGATTGAAATTATTCTGGAGAAATTTGAAATAGGGACGCAAATTAAAGCGATGTTTATGTTTTTAGAACGGGAGCATCATTTATAAATTGAATGAAGGTTTCCGAGGACTTTGAACCTTGGCAATCAACGGTTTCTGATTACAGTTTTGTTGAAAATTAAATTAATTTTTTTTTCATAAATACATAACCCTAAAATTTGATTAAATTATAAATATTAATGTAATACAACACAACAAATTATAAAACAGACTTCAACAATGGTTTAAGAAGATAAAGTAATTCGCTCCAAACTTCTTATCTATTGCGTTGATTCGCTTAATGATACTATAATTTTTATTCTAGAGTGAATTAAAATTTAATTATATTTACAACACAACGAGAAAGAACGCAGGAGTTTGAAATTTCAAAAGGAATTTTATTTGATTTTCCTATTAGCTTCAGTTAAGAAATGAGAAGTTATGTAATTACTTCTCAAAAACAAAACCGAAAAGTCATTAAACTCGAGTATTGCAAGTCGGGATAAGTAGAAAAATCCATTGGACGCGGTAGGGGAAGAAAATGGCCCAAAGCATAAGCACCAAGGTCTCCCTTCTGATAAAGGACTTTTGCTAAAAGCACCCTTAACGCAACTCTTAAAGTTCTTTAATGTTTAGAAGTTCTTTCAAGCGATTTTAATTCCGTTTTTATGTCATAATGCAATTTCCTTCTTCATTGGTCAAAAGCTTCTTTATATTGAAAAATTTACTGTAAAAAGTAGTTATGATGGAATTTTTATTAGTTAGTATTATTTTTTGTTTACCAAAATCCAAGTGCTTTCTATAAATCTATACTATGACTTTATCTAGAGCGTCCGTAAAGCAATCATTTTTATCGAAATATGAAGAAACTTATTGTACTTGATCATTTGATGAAAATTGATGCTGGATGGTGAAAAATGTATAATTTTTGGAAGAAGATACTGTCTTAATGTCATATGTCGATGGATTGTTTACAAAGTTTTATGAACATATTTTTGCGATGTGTACTCAAG
The DNA here is from genome assembly GCA_963082835.1 of Leptogaster cylindrica. Taxonomy (NCBI): domain Eukaryota; kingdom Metazoa; phylum Arthropoda; class Insecta; order Diptera; family Asilidae; genus Leptogaster; species Leptogaster cylindrica. The sequence continues at coordinate 7,735,488 of OY720105.1, read as the reverse complement.
GACTGACAATGAGAAGAGGTTAAAATAGTAAACAGTGAACGGACGATTCCAATCTTTTAAGGAACTCATGAACCTTGTTTGTCCATAATATCCTTGAGATATGTATAAAGGAAATTTATTCACGTAACTGTTGTTCAATGTTCAGTAATTCAATTATATTCTTCCACGACACGAGCTGCTTTATAAACATTGGAATTGTCAAATTATGAATGGTAATATTGTTATTATTCTACACTATGTACTACAATATATTTTACTGTTTAACGGGAAAGGAAAACTACGAATTATTGGCATAGTTTGTGTTAGTACGATATATTCGGCAACGGGCGAAGTATTGACACTGTTTCCGATACTTGCGCTCCAAGAAGGCTGAATGCTTTCCACACTATTTTGATTTTTATATCAATACCACTATTTTAAAAATAGTGTTTTTAGAATAATAATTAATTTCTATTAATGAAGTTTTTCAAAGTACGATGCAGTTAACATTTATTAACTTCTTATAACATTCCGCAATTAATGAATGTCGAACAAGTTGAATGATTTATAAACCAACATCCCTTATCGATGTTTCTCTGCTGCTAATTTCTATCACGAAATACCTTTGCATATTTGAAATTCACATCGCAAATGGAATTCGTGTAAAAATAGAATAGTCTTGACAAAAATAAGTACAGACTTGTCTCAGAACAAAGACAGCACAGATGGAGTTCGCCCCACAAATCCCCAGTGCTTGCGATCATGTCATGCAGGTGGTTGGGGGAGAAAGTTTTGAATTCCGATGACTTGCAGTTATTTTGGTCTTGCATCCCAAAAGGCCAGCAAAAATTAAATGCGAAAGGTGATTGAAGACAAACGAAAGGACTCTCTTGGTAGCGGCGTGGCATTCTGAAACGGTATTCCAATGCGGACATTAACGCAAATGTGTCAGCTGAAAATTATTTTCACATGAGCTTTTGGTAACATTTCACGAACTAAACTGCGAACACTTGACGCCACCCCCGTGCAAAGTTGGCATAGTTCGTCTTCCAATTCGCCGCCCTCCCATCGTAGTAGGGCGAAATACGAAATTCCCCTCCCAAATTCGCAAATAACGGCATTTACCTCATTCATGACATTGCAATGAATGTACGTTGATGCAGTGTCCTTTGCTTCCTGCGGCGAATTCACCCGGGTGGCGAATCCGTTGGAAATTGGAATGAAGATTAAAGAGCTTTTTGGGGCCGAAGAGAGGTGTTGCTGTATGGGATGGTCTTCTTGCGGCCGGGCTTTCGCCATTTTCTCTCAGTCCCGGGTTGTCTGTTGCTGTGTTCTGTGGCAGGTCGCGAACGGGATTGGTTCGGACGATTAGTGCTAATTGTGAAAAGTTGAGCAAGGTACCTCTGCCCCTAGTGTAATGGCAAAAAATCTTATCTGAAACACTTGCACACCGTCAGCATAGTCGGGGTGTGAAATTTGATTTATGTGGAATTCGCTGGAGCTCCGGGTGATTTCTTCGGTGTTGAAAAGTGAAGTGATAGTGCAAAAAAGTTAAATCCGTATTTCCAGAAATCGGCCAGTGGTTGGGGTTTGGATACCGTTGAAAGATAGCGGTACGCATTGCATGTGTAAGTGTACTTTTCACCTCCATATTGGATATCTCGCTGAACCGTACCTGGAAGGAGCAAAGATCCTTCCGCTTACGCACCGCGGCAAGTTTGAGACTGGAGCCGCTCTTTTGGCTGGTCCACGAGTTATTAGCCCAGAATGAGGCAACATGCGCGAGGAATGCTGACTGTTATAAGTCATGGTAGCCACCAAACCTGAGTGCGAGTTGGGTACAGCTGCACGTTAGTTTCTGACTCCCAAGTGTTGTGGGAACCCCCGAAAACGAAGTTAAATGAAGTCTCTAGGAGCTGTTGTATACCTTTAAACGAGAATAGGGATTAGTTTCAAACCCAGAAACCTCTGATCTTTTCTGTTAAGTGTTCCTGTGAAATTCTCCTAATTGACATTTGCGGACCTTACTCTTAAGCAAAACATCTGAGGATCCTCTTAAAATTAATTGCTGCTGTTCTTGAAATTGATTGCTCCTGAATTTGGAATGCTGGTGCAATTGTCCCGTTGATAACTTTCTCTAATGAAGCGATAAATATGCATATGCTTGAAGATGTACAACAATTACAACTGCCTTACGGTTCGGGGCTACCTTTCTCTGAAATTTCCACATTAGATTAATGAAAGTCGCTGTGTTTGTAACTGAGATGGATTGCGCGGAATTTGATAACTACGTGCTAAAAGTTTTGATGGAAGTTCAGGAGCTTAAATATTCCCTTTAGGTAGAATCATACTTTGCGATTTTTTCTCCGAGAGCTTTTCTGTAAATCAACATTACGAACGTTAAATACACATTTCACAAAGCAATGGAAATGATAAATTTATGATCCAAACGAAACGAATGCCTCCTCGAAGTTTATTCTAAATTTTATAGTCGGGTCCCTCGTTTTGTCCTTGGCGAGAAATATTTCGTAAACAACTTTAAAGCCATTTACCAAGTTAATTGTTTATTTTACTGATTTTATTTTAATACTATAATTTTTATATTTCTATGTACATTCGGTATATTAGGGATGGCCAACTTGCTACACCTTAAGGGGAGCAAGGACCACTTTATTGTTTTAAATGAAGGCGGCGTACATAAATGCGATGTACAAGGATTAATATACGCCATACGGAATATGAAAGAAATGTGTCAAGCGGAATTTCACGAAACATAAAACTCTTACCTTCGTTTTATATATTATTGAAATATTGGAATATTGCAGTCATAATAAAGTTTACGCAACTTCATAAAATGAAAGGAAGTGAAATTGCAAATCCTTATTAATCCTTGAAACAGTTTAAATAGGTACATGAAAAAATTTTTATTACGAATAATGAAACCAAGGATTTTTTATAATGAATGTTTCTTTACGAAAAAGTTACTACAGTAAAAATTATAGGTACGTGTATGTCATTCAACAAAGATTTATTTTGAAATAATCATAACCAAATCTTTTCTTTTTATTCTACTGCAATTTTCTGAAATTAAACTATACTATCATTAATAAAATAAATTATAGTTATATTTTTGGAATGTATTCCTTCCATAAATAATGCACAGTATCATGTGAAATGGTTCAATTTTTCTTAATTCACCGACATCCATGGTATGAATAATAAACCGTTTCCTTTTAAAATTATTAAAATTCAAGTCGAGTTCTTACCAGAACAAACCTTAAATTCGTAAATCTTACACCTGTGGGATTAGTTTGCCCGTTCGGTCCATTCAAAATCAAGCGCACAAAATTGATCTAGAAACTCCAGAGGAAAACGAGATGTGAAGAAACTTTAGCACCTAAAATCCATGCCACCAAACTTCCACGGCAAATGTTTTTCTGCAGAACAAGGAGAATTGTGTTATACAATTCAAGTAGCAAAACCGAACAAGGACGAACCAAATCCAATACTTTCAAGTTTTCACCTGAAAATTAAGACTTTCTTGTAGGTGTTTTACAGACATCCGTGCTGCCGATACGGTTTCACAATTGATTGCGTACACAGGATAATTGCGGAGTGCTACAACATTATATTGTATTTGCCGAGCATTGCAAACAAACTAGCAGTATCCTTCCCGTATAGGAATCAGTCGCAGTTAGATATTTTGTGTATGTACTACATTTTCGCAGTACATTAGAGAAATTCGCAGTTTAGTTTCGACAACTGCACTTATACTTATTGTAGAATGTAGATGAAGAACTGTTAATAAAAATAACATTTTAAGCACGATACCGACGAAGTATCATTACCTGCAAAGTGCAACAAGTGCATTTAGGATAACAATTGAGATTTGAACTGCACCTTTGGATTACCTCTAAATTCCATCCTAATATTACAATGTTCCAAATATTTTCTGTTGTTCCAAATTCCAATCAAAGTAATATTGAACTATTTTTTTTCGTTAATATACAGAATTTGTTAAACTACGATTTTCTTAAGCTTACTTCCATTTTAAAATTTGAGAAGAGAAAACTTTTCAATTACTGTGTCTTGTGGCTGGTAACATGGTGGAATAATAGGATAGGATTTGCACCAAATTTGAACTGTTTAAACTTAGAAGAAAGAAAAACAAAAGCGAAACGAGCAAGTTTTTGAAATCCGAAGTGTTGCATCCACCGCAAAAATTTATCGCAAGTTCTGTTTTATCCAGCGTTTCAAATTTTCAATGAGTTAAGGAAGCCACTAAGTTTTCACGGTATGAAAATTATTTTAATAAGTTTAACTTTTTTCCAAACTTTTTAAGATTGCCGATTACAGAATTTTTCGGTATTTTTCTTTTGGATAGCGCCTATCGACGTATATAGTAGGTCTAAAGTTTGAATGGATTTCTGCGACAATTTCACTTTGCTGAAGTAAGCAAAATTCCCTTAATTTCTTTCCCGGAACGATAATAGTTCTACAAAAGTATAGTAAATGACAAGCGTATAAGGACCGCGCTTATATCCTTATCTCTTGATACACGACAGAGTTCATTCAATAAATATGTGACCGTATAAAAACATTGGTAGTATTCCGGGGCGCCGTCTAACATACAACTCCCTTATCTCGTTCATAGTCAGATGACTTATGTTCCTGTTTCCATTATAAGACTACCCTAGATCCGGCCATACTGCTTTAACTGCCGCTAAAGGATATTACAAAGGTTTCAAGAAGCGCGGTTTATCTCAACGTAGCTGTCTGAAAAAATCTTGTTTCGTTTCAATTTAATTCAGGGCCTGGATGGGAAAAACGAATACCTACATTTATTGAAATATTTTCTGTTCACTGTCGAACAATGTAGACTGCGTTGCTTTTGTACATTTTTCACTTGGGGAGAGCCTTGCTAAAGGATCAAAATTGTCGATAGACTTTCATAGAGGCACTGCTGTGAAAATATTTTATTTGAATATTTGAACAAGTTCATTTGTCTTAATGCAATATTGTACAGATTTTTATTACTGAAAAATAGCATATGAGATAAAATCTGAATATTTCTCTTAAATATATATTTATGGGGTTGTAATAATGCAATGACCGAGAAAAATCTGTTGGTGTCTTGGAAAACAATAAAAAACATAAGATGTTACTAGAAAAAATATAGGAAAAAAAATAATGAAAATTTGATGCAATTTAAAAAATAAGGAATAAAGAACTTAGGTACTATACGAATTCTTATTAATTTAGAGCAAACTACATTTTCAACTTAAGCTTCTCTTTAATAATATCGACATTACCCAGAGAAATTTTGCATGCATATGCAGACAACAATGGGGCTTGTGCTGTATCCACAAAATTCTGCTGAAAACAGTATAAACGATATTGAGTACAAATTGGCAATATAATTAGAAAACAATGGAGAGAGAAATTCCGATAGGTCATCGAATTAATTGACAAGCAATCGAAAAGTGGAGGTCGTACTAAAAACCGGGTCACATGTGCAGAGATGTTTGAAATTTGATAGAGATACTCTGTGAACAACACCCTTATGATATGGAAAATGGTTGTAGGCATGAATCGTTTCAACTTACACGTTCAGTTGAGCACCATTCAACTGACTGAATCCAAGGATATTCCAATGTAAGTACAATTGACAAACCACCGAATCCAATTTCTTTAGCCTTTCACAACCGCTAATTTCGGAAGGAGTCTTTCAACAGGAAATTAAATGCATTGGAAAGTTATTGAACAGAGATGGCACCCAGTTAAGTGCTGCACGTGTGAACACATCCATAAATCAGTGTTGTATGAATTCAGTGATCTATGCCGATGTGAATTCACCAGGCCGCAACCATTTCGCAGAAAGTCACTATTTGCAAAATCGGCCAGCAGAAGCCCACAATGCTTCGCGTTGTGGTTATGAAACATGCATTCGGGAAATTTTATTTCCTATAAATATTCAGGGGTGCACTGGTGCAGCGATGGAAATCAAGGGAGAAAAACGGACGAACATTGGAAGTATGCAAACCAATTACATGTGTTTTCTCGGTTCTACTACAAGGATTAAATTCATCTGACAGGATTCTATTGGGATTTCACAGTGTACATTGTGTACAACTGTACACTTTACATACCGGTCTATTGTCGTAAAAATGTGCCTGATATAATTCTCTGGCACGCAAACTGAATTCGCATATACAGTACCCAAATGTTGTAGACCTCAACCAGGTAAATTGTTGGCACTTCTTCTCTTACTCTAGTTTCAATTGTGCATGCATCCTTGCAGTGTACCCAAACTAATACGGTTAAAGGTTAAAATGCGGCCACAAGGACGAAATGTCACTTCCGAATGCAAATAGTCTCTAAATCACAAATTTTCCTTTTCATCATGATCGCTTCTTTGTCCTTAACTTCCTTTTTGATGTTACCGATTTTCTCTTTTACATCCTGAACTCTGAAGCTGCATTCAATTTGCATCTACCATTGTATTGCGTTACCGCAAAGAGCGCCCGAATAGCATTTCGCACTTGTTGAGTGCGCGAAAGGACTTTCCAGTTTCAGAATTGTGCATTAGTGCACCAAAGCTTCTCATATTGCAGCTGGTGCAGTGTATACTAACTGAACTAAGCATGCACAGGAAGGAATCCACTGCAAGGAAACTGCTCTTAATGTCTTCCTCTCTAGAGTGAATGGCACAGACATGCATGCTAAAAAATTGTCTCAATTAGTGGGCCTCGTAAAAAATTCCTCAATTCTTTCGAATTTTTCGAAACTTAGTTTAAAGGACTTTTTCAACCTATTGTTAATTCTTTACACTAGAAGTTGAAAAGGGGTTTTGTCCTTAGGAAGTGACTTCTATTCTGCTTTCTGCATTCGTGCTTTTTTACTCAATCCTGTGAGAATCCGTTTTAGGTGCATAGAAACGAACGCTTAGTGCAATTACCGCAGATGATGTGGGTGTTTTTGTTTTTATACAAGAACAAATAGGTATAAGCTTTTTCCAAAGTCCAAATTTACAAATTTAATTGTTTGCAAAATAGAAACTGGGAGGCATTGTTTTAACACAGAAGCAACGTTTATTAAGAACTCGTGTAAAAAGCCGCACAAAAAAAATTTTACCATCGCAAACAGAGAAATTCGTTTTAAGTTATTCAAAATGCATGTAAAAAAGGAAAGTTTTAGGTATCTATAAATTCTCAAGATCGTGTTAAAAACAGACCGTGTAAAAAGTTTCGATGCAAATAATTAATTGGAATGCGAAAGTATTTATAATAATATTTAACGAAAGAAAGTTAATATGTAAATAAATATTCAGTAAACCAGATCAATATTTTTGTACAAAACTAATTCAGCTTTATATGGCAACACTAAGAAGGAATTGCTCCATTTTGCTCATCTTCGAACTTTACCTTACAATTTTAACGAAGAATCATACAAACGGACAACAAACAACAGAGAGACAGACGGACATGCATAAAACGATTTGTTTTCACTTCCAAATCATGAATATTTTGCAAACTAATCTCTCAAAACTAATATAACTTACATCTAGCCTTCTAGGGTATAAAAATGTGCCTTTTTGCAAACATTTCTCATACTTAAGATTCTATGCAAAGCTGGATATATTTCGGGATATTTTTCGCAAAGGATCAGTTTACCTAATTGGAAAAAGTGTTTTAGTTTCTGTCTAACTCCACAAAATAAGCTATAAACTGTCTTTTGTCCTGGCTTCGTTCTTGTAATTTTAGTAATTTGGTCAATGTTACCCATCAGAAGTTCAGAGGATGAAAAGACAGTGGCAAAAGGTACAATTTACGATGTTATATAATATAAAAAAAACGTGTCCTTTATTAAATACGAAATTTCTTGGGGACCTAGAAAAGAAAGCTCCTCGTGGAAAGTCCAACCTTGAGTAATTAGAGAGTCACAATCAGCCAGTAAAGTTCACAGGACCTTCGCAAATTGTTGGATTCCTTCCACCTCTCCCTTGTATCCGGCACACTTTACTCCTATGCGTGTTGTTCTGGCGTCGATTTGTCTGCATGGGCAAAACGCTGTATGGCCGGGGTGTGTTTCTACAAGGTGCCCCAATACAACGACACAAATCTAAAAGTCTGATATTGCCGAAAAATGATGACCAGAAAAGGCAAGGCGAGGCAAAACAACAATACGTAAAAAGGATTGCGGAAAATGAAAATATTCATAGTGGCGTAACACTACGAAATGTTGAAAATTAAAGATTTTGCGTATATTGATGTAAGGACGCTCCCATTCTGGGTGTACGCATGTGTTTTTCAGCACTTTTTGGTGTATTTACAGATTTCTACAGGCTATTCCTTCCGCAGCTTTATAAATTTTAATAATGTCATGAATAAGCCATGCATATACTGTTGTTATCTGCTGGGAAAATTGAACATATTTCAATTGGAAATTAGGGCGGCACAATTGGCTTATATGTCCATTTTTCAAGCAGTCGTGCTCCATTTAACTAATACATTGTGTTCCTTATTTTTTGAGAGTAGCATTAATCAATTGTTCAGGCCGACGCGACGATAGCAAGTTATCCTTTGACTATTTCTCAAACTATCAACTTAATCGTTGGGAAGTTTCACTTCTGAGTCAAAGAGCCGATTCATTGCAACATCAACAAAAAACAATTAATAAACTTTGAATCGTGAATTGCGGAACTGATATTTTCGTTTCATGGATTTTTGGAAGATCGGAATATTTGTAAATGCTCTAATTCTAATCTAACCTTGACAGTTCCGAAATGGGAAGGCATGATTTTATAAAATATTATTTGGAAAGAGCTTTCACTATACAAATTCGTATAACATTGAAATTAATTTTCAAATAACTTTTCCTAATGTTTCCGAATGGAGTAGGTACTTATAGGTATATTTAAATGCATTAATAATAATTTTTTCCGTCGATCTAATTTGCAAACACTTAACCCCCGATTTATAAGTTATTATTATTATTATTAATTTATAAGTTAGTTATTAGTTTATAAGTTAGTCGTGCACTCGTAAATGCACTCGGAATCACACAATAAACCATTTTCAGACAAAATGAATTCCGAATAGTTGAATTGCATCATCTTGTTTAATTTATGTTTTCCTACCTATTTGGATCCTAACAGCTCCTTTCACCATATCCAATCAGCTGAATGTGTTATTCTACACCGTATGCCTTTGGAAAGTTGGATGCTTGGAGGGAGTTGATAGCCCGCATGTCTATCCAGAAGAATTAAACTTTCCTTCAGGAGTAAAGAGTAATTTCCCGTGAATAAGTACAGATATGGGAATAACCTCACGTGGTTCCCACTTTGGAATGAGTATCAATAAAAGTTTTCCGTTGAATTCCTTGTGTCAATGTTTGAGCTCGTTTAACATAAAAGCATGTAAAAAAGAAGCAAAAAATATTATTTTCCTATGGAAATATATCGCAATTCGTTGCATAATAATTTTTCATTTATCCCACTTTTCTTTTATCATTAATATAATACATATACAATCATAAACTTTTCCAATGCTTGAAGACTAAGATGAAGTATAGCATTTGCTATAAATAGATTGATACTAAAGATTATAATCGATATAAACATTTTTAACAATAGCTGGGTACTCTATAAAATTGTTTATACAATTGAAAAAAGGAAACAATTCTTAAGAAGACAATATTTGTAATAATTACCCTTTGTGTTGTACATAAAAAGCTCCTTCATAAAAAAAGACCATCAGCTAATCCCTCGATAGCCACTTTTATCTCATTAATTAAGGAGGTTTGCGTAGTCGAGAGACAAATTGTTTTCCTATCACAGGCTTCCCTGAAATGTGCTTCCCTTATGTTCTCCATATTTTTCCCCATTTCAAACAAATAAAGAAAAAGGACGCACAAGGGAAGGAGTTAAAATTGGCATTGAAAGCTGTTCTGTTGAGACACTTACATAAATGTACGACCATAAGGGAAGAAAATTAATTTTAACCAGAGAGGGAATTAACACATTTGTGGTATATTTGCATATTCATTCAGAATAAATAAATTTATTTACATTAAAGTGCTCACAAACTCTAATTAGCTTCATTAAGCTTTAAATCGCTTCATAAATGCTTAGTCCGATTATTCATAAATAAAAATGAACTTTTGAATATTGGCATATTAACTACTGTTTTTCGTTAAATAAGGGATTCTAATTTTATAATTACATTCACCTATGGGAATTTTCTAGATTATGCACAAGTCCTTGCCACATTCCACTTTAGTTGCAATCAACTTTAGAGAGCAATATTTATGTAAAAACTTTTTGTAATCGCCCCATATGTGTATCAGTTTTTAATTTTTTTCGGAAAATTATTGTATCGAGGTGTATATAATATATTTTTATATCCTTGTGGTCAGACAGTTCATCCTGTAATGCTTTGGGATACTTGTCATTCATGGCATTGTTCGAACGATCCAAACAAAAAATTATCAAAAAGATCATATAGCTCAGCCATTTTTGACAGAATTTCCTTTTTAGTAACACATTTTACCCATTTATATCCTTAATCCTCGTTGTGATAAGGATGCCCAACATCGTAAAATATCGATTTTTATTACTTTTCAACGAGTTCAAACATTTGCAATACGAGTTCATTCATAACATTACAATTTGATAAATTGTAAGAGATTGTTGCTTGCAAAGGCTTAGAAGAATTTGTTTAGTTAAATCTTTATTGATGATGTTCGCAAACCATATTGTTATTGATCAATGTTACTTGAAAATTTGCGAAGGTGTAATTCATAAATAGTGCTGATGGTCCTTAAAAAAAATTAATTTCGCAGAAAATGAAAAAAATTCTTTTTCAACGTTACTTAATTTTTTTCGTTTGTCTTTTCTTGCTTTAAAAATGTACAGGTATTTTTTTTGCAAACAAGAATTATTTTAATCAATTTTAATTATTTCAATTTAGTTTATATTTTCCATTTTTGTCCGAGAATCGCTATATTTGACTGAGATTCATTTAACCACATTTAAAACAAAAATTTCAACTTATTCTGAATAATTCAAGCTGTGAATTCGCAATTATTTCAATGGCATGGAATGGAGAAATTTACGCGTTTAACTCACCATGAGCAAAATTTTGATCCTCAACGAAACCCCAGAATTCAGGAAGAGACAAATGCTCCTTCCGGTGTTGTTTTGCCGTTAACTTGGGAATTGTTCTTGATTTAGAAACACTGAGTGCCACATCCGTATCTTTTGTTAACCAAACTTTCCCAAAAGGAATCGCAAAAGGCATTGACGTCACTCCATCAAGTTTTTGGAATTTTATTTAAACTTTATTTTCCTCATATTCCGGAGAATACTAAAGCCAACTTACAGAATTAGGGTGGTCGCAGTTATGTGCTTAAAAATTTTTCAAATACCAACTGCTGTTGAATTAGGAATTAGGTTTGAGGGGATGCGTAGGATGACGATGATACCCTTCAGTTTTGATGAATTTCTGTTTGTTAAAAAATACAAAAGAATCAGACAAAAGCAATGGCGTTAAAAAAACTCCAGCCAATGTGAAAGCATAATATTATCATCATTATGTTCGTTACATAAACATAAATATCCACCTGTTCACATTTATATTAATCCCTGCTCAAACATCCTCCAATCCCATTCAGCGGAGCTCAACGAGGACTTATTTGCGTCATCAAGTGAGGGAGGGGAAGAAGGATGCCCTTTCTATAGGGATTGTTTGTTTACCCAAGAAAGCAGAACGAGAGAAATTATGAAGGAGTCAAGGAGGATCCTTTCAGTTGTTGATTTCAGGCAGAGAAATCTGGATGGATTTAGGCGCATTTCTTGTACGAAATCTCTTTTTTTACGGGAATTGTTCTCACGTGTCGTTCAATACATTTTTATTTTTTATTTTTTTTTTTTTGGGAATACCACATTTAAATAAAAATCTAAAGATTTAAATACTTTTAGGTTTTATTATGAAAAAATAACTTTTTTTGCTTTAGCAAGATCGAACAATTTCCAGGATTTTACTGATTTCATTTGAAAAGACCTGAGGTAACTTGAGATTTTCTATTCAGTATTTAATTTATACAATTTAATGAAATGAAAATTGAAATGGAACTAAAGTTAAGAGAAAATTACCACTTCTCACTAGTGTTGGATTTGTAGCTTTTTTTGTGTTTTTGTTTTAAGGTTAAACTATAAATTGCTATTTACAAAACCCCGATCGATGAAAGCATCAATTACAATTCCGTCCGCAAATAAATTTTCCGCCGATATTCCCGAGGGTGTTTTAAACGCCAAAAGTTTCGGGAAATGGAATTGCAACATGTGCCGATGCTTCGATGGCATTGATTTGCAAATGCATGTGCAATGTGCATGTGCATAACTCGAAAGTTGAATCAATAAATGTATGAGAAGACAACAAGAGCGGCCAGGACACCATAATAAGTGGAGGTGGGGGGCGAATGTGTGCGAATCGTCATCAGCTAAATTATCACTTGCAATAAAGTTTTTGCAGCACGGTTCATATATTATATTGAACGCTATTCCTGTTCAAAAACCAAATGGCTTTTCAATTATTTTTTGCATGCACAAAGGGTTGGCATTCGCCTGAACCCATTTACGGCAGCTCATCGCCACCTTTTGGAAATGGGACGTCGCGGTTGGAGTTCATCGGAGCAGGATTGATTGTATGTCGAATAACCTCGTTATGCTTTTGCAAACGGCTCTCAGTGCCAAAGGTTCTGACGGATTCTCGTTACAAAATCATCATCATTTATATCTCCTTCGAAATGTTGTTTTTATCGTCTTGCAAAAAGGCCACACAATTTCACTAATTAAATAATCGGAGTCGTGAAAGCTCTGCAAGAAAAACCATTGATTTATGGCCTTATCGCTTTTATTGCGGTTATTACGAGCGTGATTAATGCCAACTTGTTGAACTGCTAATAGCTGTTTAGTACCACACCGCACCTTTGCTTGGCTGCACTCCATTTTAATCCCATTAGCGTTCTGCTGCTGATCCTTTGGCCTGCATTCATCGAGATAAGGGTTGTTTCTTTTGCGCAATACATGAACTCTGGAACATTGAGTTTTTCGATATTTAACTTGTCTGGTTGAACCTTTGAACGACACAGCATTTCGATGCTCAGTCGTCGCTGTCCATGAAAGTCTCCAGGGCTCCAGATATCCTTCAAAGAGTTATTAATCATCGTGTAAACTTCTTCTAGACTATTGGGTATTGAATTACAGTGGTGGGGACCGAAAACGATACAAACATATCACCATCAATGACTAGTTGTGGCTCCCTTCCGGTGGCTTTTGATGCCAGTGCTGTGAAAATTTCGATTAAATTGGAATTTACCGTTGACAGGAAGTGATCAATTTTAACACTTAAAACAACGGAGTGAATTGTCAAAGCTGCCGAAGCGTGAATAATCTAGAAATCAATCAGACAAGAATAATTGAGAAGGGATATTTATCTCAAGGACCTTAATAATTTTTTGGTGATACTGTCGAAAAAATTCGACTATTTATTTAAATTTATTGATTGTTTCAGATTGTTTTAACTTGCCTCATAGTTACTTTATGGTAACGATAATGACGATGGTACATTCCCATTCGTTTCACAAACATGACTTTTATTGGTCTGACGACCAGGAAACTATAAAATTTAACGTAAACATGCAAATTCATTGAGGAGGAGTCACACAATATGTCCCTAGCTAGACTACTTCCTGCCAGAAACAGCGTTTAATAACCATGCTAAGTGGAATCCTTGAAACTGCAATTGAGATTGACGGCGTTTCTGATTTTTATGGCTTTTCTCCTAATTTTGCATATCATGCAACATGTTCATTTGACTGGGAACTTTTATCGATGATTGTTGTAATTTTGTCTTATTAATAATTGAGTAAACGATAAGAATCACAATTCCAAATAAATATAGTATGTTACAACATATAAGTATCATATGTTTTCACTTAATATAGGTATCTATAGTTAATGAATTTATCTAGGCATGCAACTATTGATTATTTTACAGATAGGTTCCTACATATTACGTGAATGAGAATAATTTAATAGTAACTAAAAAAACGTGGACTCCATTACTAGTTCAACAACATTGCATATGCGAACGAAAAACAAATAACCGACCGACGGTAGAGCTAGAGAATCCTTGACGATGCCGGAGGAACTCTTCGAGTACTTTACACTTGATGCACTTAGAGTATCAAATGACAGAAAGTTTCTCATGACTGTAATTATGCTTGCAAACTCCTTCCAGTAAAATCAACATTTTATGGTTTTTGTTTGCATTAATTTCTGTTGAGTTAATTCAGACAAGAGTAGCTAATGTTTCATTCATCAAGCCACAATCCACACCGTCAATTTGGAGTTATATATTCGCAGATGCTAAGAGGCTTTCGACTTTTCGTAACCCATTTAGCCTTATTTTCCAATACCATTTAATGCAATTCATCTTTTACTGTAGGGAACACCAACAGTTCTGCAATTGGCTACCACTACTGAGAAAAAAAGTTTCGAAATTGAAACTAAAAGACATCTATTTGCAAAAACTTTAAATTTGTTATGCTCTGCAGAAAATTTTCTTGAAAGAGCATAACAAATTTAACACTGTACCAGGACTCCTCAACATTATTTGTAAATGACGGAGGACGAAAGAATTGCGATTAGTTTAATGCAGCCACGTGATTATTATCCTTCACTATCTCTATTGCTTTTCCAAAAGTATGAGTTATATTGGATTTAGAACATGCAAAAACAACCCCCGGCCTTGTAATTTGTGCGCTAAGCTCTTACAAGGGAGCCAATTAAATTGCCAAATACACGACTTACGTGCTAAACGTGTTAAAATGTTCTAATTCCTTCTGTAGACTCTAGCATAAATTGAAATTCTGATTCCATTTTTACTTTAAATTAAATTTGTCCTTTCTCACCCATCAGATATCCTTTTACTTAAGTCACGCTTCAGCGCAATTTTCTTTTATACGACAATTGCCTCTAAAGTCCAAAGCTGGCCGTTTACACAGTGAAACTTCTTGGAATTTGTTCTTTATTGTCCCAAGGGAGAATCCTGTCTAATAGAACGTGGAGAATTAACAAATTTGCCACTTGGATGAGCGTTTTGCATAAAGGTTTTTCGAAAGGAGTTTAGATATGCAAAATATAGTCTATGAATAGAAGTTAGCTTTTAAACTTTTTGTTAGAAATTTCGAAAGTTGGCAACTGCTTCACTTCCTCCAATTCAAAACCAGGATAAGGCACGCTTAAATGTGTACAATATATTTCGCATATTTTGCATTATCTACTCATACCATAGATAAAATGAATTTCATTTGCCAGAATTTAGAAGCATTTGGGGGCAACCCTTAGCATTAAGTAATTATTGATTTTCCAGCTAAATAGAAGGACTAAATACGCTGAGGCTTCATCCCTTTTTTTGGATCGAAAATAAACATTTTTTAGTGACAGTGAGTTGCCGATTATAATTGGACAAAATAAAAACTATTACGTAGAAGCTGTTGAAGTCTATTTTACTCTAATATCTTAACTCTAGTTTGGCTGCACCAATGAGCAACTTTATCGGAATTAGTAATTCTGTCTTACTTCGTACCGGTACATCTAGCTAAATTTGTTAATTAAACAAGTGTTCTCCTTCTGTTTAAAAGAGTTACACTTGAAACTACGATCTATATTAAGAGAGATTTGTTTGAAATAGCAGCTTCCTTTATCTTCCTTAAAGCGTTTTACTGTCAAAATTACACCGTTACTGCAGAGTTTCAGACACTAACAAAATATCTCAAGGTCAATATTTTTACCACAGTATAAGGACACATCATTAAAAAAACGGATTTGCATCGAATTTCGAATTGCCGAGCACTATTACATAACGAAGGAGTAACAGAAAGACGATTTTCAAACATCTTGATCGGTGTCCGGGAAAATTCAATTATAGATGTATTTTCTAGAATTTTATTTTTAAAGTAATTTTAGTACCTATCCTAAAGAATTTTGTGACAGTGACTTTTTATAAAACTAGCGTAGGTAAATGTAGTGCGAATTATGTGAAAGGAGGAAATGCTTTAAAAATTATTTAAATAAAAAAAATATTTTCACCACTTTTTTAAAGCGGCCTAAAAAGTATAAAATAATTTCTCCTAACCCCATACAAATTCCTAACGACCTTGGATGTAGGTTTCACCTGAAAGCTTGTGATTTTTAATAACTATCACATTCACATTTTATATAAAAATATTTTCCAAAATTGTCAAAAACATCTTTAAATTTCAATATTATCTTTATTCTATATTACAAAGTTCTGACTTTTTTAATGTCATAAACTAAAGTATTATTCGCGTTTTAAATCACAAAATAAACCAAACAAGAAAAACACATTTTTCCTATAAACAAAATATGTAATTACAATAAGCAATTTTTATTTTTCAAACAATGAAAAATGGAATACTAAAACCATTAACAATTACAATTTGAAATAATATATGTATTCGATTAACAAATTTCATTGAAACAAAAAACTATTATTCACAATAAATTGATGAATGCATCAACACTTTCCATTCTGAATAGAAATAAAAGTATTCGATTTTAATTGCACAGAAACAATAGCTTTAAATTCCCAAAAATATTCTCTCACAATTTCCATTGTCTCGTGGTTTATACAAAATTTTATGAACGGCACTAATCTTCTAATCGATCTTCGAAACAATTATGTACCTACAATTTGCCAAAATTCAAATTGCGAATGTATGCAAACCAGCACTTTATCTTTTTTATGTCCCTATTGCGGTCCATGACTTTTATCACCCCATTTATCTCTTGGTAAATGTGTATTGGTGTAGAAAAATCTACTGATTTTTTGAACAATTTACTGATGAACAAATTTTCAGAACATATTAAATTAGCAATGAGATTTTCGCTTTAATTTGAAATCTTGAAATAAAAGTTGGAAATAAATTCAACGAGATTGAAATGAGAAAAACAAGCGTTGTAGAAAACAGTGTAAGTATTTTTGGCATTCGGCAAGATTTCGCTTGGCAAAGTTGTGCTGTCAGGAAGTTTATCAAAGAATTATCAAAGAATTCCTTCCACCAAAACTGACCGAATCTTTGCAATCTTTTGGCGCTGACCAATATTTCGGATGCTGCCAATCGATCACTTTCACTAGGTCTATGTCAACTGATAATTACAGTCCGCTGTCATTAACTTCCCCGGTAATTATTTTGCTCTTGTGAACTGTCGCTAGATCTTGAAGCAAGTGGCTCGGAAACAATCTTGGCTGCAAAAACATTTTCAGAAAACAATATAATTCTATTTATAATCTGAGCATAATATTGTGAGAATGTTATTATACAAAAATATTTGTTAAATTTTTGTCATTTTAATCGGTGTGAACGTTTACAAGATTTTCATAAATCAGTTTTTGGGAGGTCATTAGTTAAAGGGGTTAAGGCGATAATTTGTTGTGAATCAACGCAACTAAAAATTGCGGAATGTAGACAAAATAAATTAAATTTAGATAGATCTCTTTGTTTTTTATTTTTAAGTTTGAACATTCGAATTAGAATTTTAATTAGCTACATACTGCAAAAGAGAATCATTGAAACTTTTACAATGGCACGTTGTTTTTACATTGACTTTGCTTTACCTACTCAAAAATTTACTTGCATGACTGCGATCAAAATCAGACTGATTGAATTACATCATCATTATGTGTTACAATTTGTAATAAAATTAGACCAACCTAGCTCCCCCGCTGTATCTCCAATACATCAAATCCTGTGCACTCGATATAAGGTCGCTTCTGCCTACTTCGGGTCACGTAAAGTTGTAAAATGTGCTAAACCAGGCCGTAAATCAAAACCTCCCCCATGCATATAAGATAATAAAACTATCGAAGCACTCCCACATGGTGAAAATTAAGTAATGAGTACTTGCACTACATACATTCCCAATCTAATTATCTTCTAGCATGCAAAGTTATTGATCCTAAATAAATTGCAGAACGAAATGGAATTTTCAAATGGCAAACCTTAAGGATAATCGCAATGAAATTACACGAAAACCAATACGCTTTGGTTTTAACGAGTCAAGCGCACGTGTTAGTTAGAATTTTTGGAATATTTTTAACACAGATCCTGACAAGAATCGCATTAAGGAGCTCTTTTTATTTTCAGACACATCATTGGGAGCAGAAAGTGCTCGCGTGCATCGAAGCTAGGCATGCCGAGGCATGACTTATTTCATTTCTTAATAAGAGGTAAGCAGTTATTGTTCTGTTTTTATGCATGTTATTCGTTGAAATGTTTTTGAATAACCATTATCGTTTGAAACGATTACTTTATAATGTACTTATCTATTAATAATAATTTACTATGATTCAAGGCTCCTTGAAATATGTAAGTCCTAGTGAAGCAACAGTATGGGAGACAGTTTGGTTTTTCATTTGTTTTCCAATAATTTTGCTTCCACAATGGAAAAGTTTTTGTCTTTAACATTTATTGAGCATTTAATGAAATTCCCTGAAATATAATTACTGATTCAAAGGCATTCCGCACCGGCACACATATATGAGTTTGTTGGAGACCTCCCATTTGCTTTAATATTACGGCATTTTGTCACAAACCCTCATCTCCCCGGATGCTTTTACATTATTAAAAGTGTAAGTCACATTAAACGATTCAAGTGTTTTACAGAATTAAGCATTAGATACGTTCCTAACAAATGGTTTTGTGCCTCTTGTTCCGAACTTCTCCTAAAGTAAGAGCAATTTCTTGTCAGACTCACGTTTACAATTAACCACAGCAATTATAATATATCAAAGATATAGATCTAAGTTGAGCAATTCTATGATTGTCTGATTTAATGATAGAAACGAGATGAATCGACTGAGAAATCGTTGAGAGTCCTTCGGTAATAATTTATCCAAAAGGGACCAGCATCCACAGTTGATATTCTATTTTCGTGAAAACTAAATGAAATGAGAAGCGCTCCATCAAGTTGGCATTGTTTCTCTCAGTTTTATTTTAAACAGAATGCGAAATTCCAACACAATAAGATCCTTTGGGGAAACATTGAACTTGAGAATTGATGTTTAGTTTTCATTCACCCTGTTTCTTCGAATGTCAATCAGCATTAATTAGGAAAAGAAATCGTTCTTCATTACTTTTGATCTTCTCCATAAATTGGAAAATTTTTTTTAATTTTATTCATGGATTATACTAACGAATTCAAAATTTTTTTATAGTACTAGTTTAAGCATTTTATTGATTTCCAGTCAGAGTATTTTCGGTTATACATCCATTTTCAAGAAGTCACTAATTCCTTGTAATCGTTAATAAGGTTTCCTGGTGGCCGAAGATAAGACAAGTTTTAGTCCTAGAGCTCTAATCGAATCAATGATTCGCCATTACTGCATCACAAACCAAATAAATTTTCATTCCAGTTGAATTATTCTGAAAAGATATATCCATATAATATAATATATTACTGCCACATATTAATAATGGACAGGAAGCTTTTGAATGCAATTCGTCTGCGGCAGAACGCTGTCAGAAGACGATTTTACAACTACACTTTAAAAAGTTTGAAAAGCTTAATGCAGATAAAATCTTGGAAAGGACTTCCAGTAAAATATCTGCTCATCAACCTGATTCAATTTCATTTTATAGATTACTTAAATTTGGGTCCTCATTTCTCTGGAATTTTTGAATTATATTCAAACGATTGAATTGGGAAGGGGAGACGATTCATGCATGCGACGACGTAGCATGATTATATATATACTGCATTTGATTACAAAAAAAAAAAAACAGGATTTAAAGTGATTCGGAATTTTTAGTCGAATGGTTGACTTGAAATTTTAGCAAATTTTCTGTTCATTAAAACAATTGTAATTATTAACTACTGGAATGGAATTTTTGTATTCAATTGCAAAAGAAAAAACTTTTACATTTAATTAATTAGCTTTATTTTACAAATTTTGGAAATTCAGGCTAAATTTTTAAATTTAAGTAAACTTCAGTGTTCTTTGTTAAAAAAAAAACCCGCAATTCTTACGCGATTTCATTAAAATTCAGTCTTGAGTAGAATGTGAAATAAATTCACATTTGAGGAGATTCAAATCAAGATATATGCTTGTTTGTATTTAAAATTTCCTGACGACAGCTTCTCACCTCCATCTAATAAAAAGGGTTTTAATAAAGCGCACATGCAAAATGTCAGCCTTTTCTGCAAATGTCATGCACCTGAGGTCGAGCACAGCAGGACAGCAGGTGCACATTAGCGGAGGTCGTACTTTCCAAAGAAGCTGAAATGCCATTTTAAAATTTCACTAAAATTTATCATCTACACTATGTTGCGAATCTAAAATTAGCACGGAGGCTCGACCAGGGCTGGCATGAGTATCGATCCATCTTTTTTGTTACACTTAAACTAGGCGAAGTGTGCATAATTGATAGTGCTTAAACACGCAAATTAGAATAAAATGCAATTAAAATTGCATAGAGGTAATTTACATTTGTCGCCAAAAGTCCCCGGACGAGTATTGCGCCACTACGTCTCTATCCAGCTTGATCCCGATGCCATTCCGGAAATCTGGTCCTGCACCCAGATAATGAACACATAGATCTTCTGGTGACACATGTACTATGTAGAGCGAGCATATCTTTTTGCCATTCAAATTGCAAATTAGCTCCCTGGAGCTTACCGCTGCGGTTTTACGGTTTGAGAGCTCAGGCGGTGAAAAATTGCAGTAACATTGCACAAAGATGGATACGTAAAATTCCCCAGCTATGCCAACCCGTGGAAGTGGACGACTGGACATCATTGTCACCGTCAAGGCGTCAACCGTGCTCCCACCAGATTTTTGGGGGGTTCACCGGAGCCGCAAATTTCGAGTTGATTAAATTATGTTTGTGCGGAGCGGGGCACAACCAACATTTATATTACATTTTCCATGACAAGTTATTATTTGTTTGTCAAACAATTGCCATTAATTGCGGTTTACGTAGATTTGTATCAAATTTCCTGGATAACGAAAATGAATTAACTGTTGTTCAATTCCACTTAACTAAAAGATTCTCAATAAATCTTATTAGAAAATGTGACGTCAATTAATTGCCTTACGAGAAAATTTGTTAGCATTAAGAAAATCTTGGAAATAATTTTATTAAAAAAAGATAATTCCCCATTTTAGAAATGAAATTCGAAGAAAATTTCCAATTAATGATTCCCATTATATTTACTGAATGTTCGACTGTTAGCTCGTTTAGTATTTCACTCTATTAATCCCAGGGAAAACTGATGGAAATTGAAAACTCTGCGGTATTTCAAAATTAAATTATCGAAAAATTGAATTCAAACTCTTGTTAAAATGACCGAAAAAGGACAATTTGCGACTGATTACCGCAGTTGTGTCCCTTTATGCCTAACACACCATTTTTTTTTGGGATAAATTATAAATTAGGAGAGAACTACCTCCTTGGAATAAAATTGGTTGGTGATCGAAGATAAATTTGTTTGAAGTTTTTTACGAAAATATAGATGTTATGTACCTATAGTTAAGTACAGTCACAAAATTCGTTATTTGTGTCCGAAATAGGGAACTAATAGGTTCAGAAGAAAGACAGCAAAAAGTTATAATATGTAGATACATTAAAAACAATGTAATAGTATTTTTATATTAGCCTGAATTTGTATTAATTTAACTCAATTGTATAACAGCAGAATGGTGTTTGCAACTGGCTGTACGAGTGGATTTAAATTTCGATTTTTAAAATGGAATCGAAATTAAATCAGGACATTTACATCCGCGCAGTTCCTAATTCAAAAGGTCTTATTCGAGTTTAGTAATAACATTGTACGAAATTCAACGTGAAATCAATAGTGGAATTATTACCAATATCCGTTTGACACAAAATTCATTTCGACCCCGTCGTTTTTGACAGATCAAGGGTAGAAATAGGATCGCACCAACCTTTACCTATATTTGTTACATTGGATACATGTACCTTCCAAATCACATTTAAATTCGACATGCATACATCAGTAGTAGACGTGTCCATTAAAGTGGTGGATCCTTTTCCAATCGTTATACAAGATTAATTGAAAGGATATCCTTTTTTGAAGTCACACACATTCTTGCAGCGGACAGAATTTCTCTGTTGGGAAAATGGAAGCATATGATACAACTCTTCAACTCTTCCCTTCTGCAGATCGATTTAAGCTTCCTTATTATTCCCAGCAACGATGGATTTACTTCCTTCGCATTCAGTTCTTGGAGGTGAAATGCTATGACGTTAAGTTTCCCGGTTTCCACTTTAACCACCATTCACCAACTTTCCTGTGGTGTTCATAATCCAATTCAGGCCTCAACGAACATTTCCAATAAGTGAATTTTTAGAACCATTTATCACCTTTTTAATACACGTCAGCCATTCACTGTGGAGCCTCCTGCAGTGTAAGAGTCCCAAAGAAGCCCCGGGCACGGCATCGATGCTCATTCATATGACTACCTTCAGCTCCTTCTCTGGGGAGCGATTCAAACGCGAAGGAAGCAAACGGATGTTGGGGCCGGAAGGAAGAGTATTTCGTACCTTATAACCGAATTTATTTCCTAGATTGGGTTTTAATATTTATCCCTAGTACATACGTATTTTGCGACAATCGACACTCAAACATGTGCTGATTTGTTGAAGCGACTGGATTCAATTGGGGATGTTATATTGGCGAGCACTCATAACCCCATTTCTGCCTTGTTACATTTCCCACGTATCGGAATTTATGTCATTACTTTTTTCTATTAAACAATTATTAGTTCTTTTGCATTGCAATGATGGTAAGGTTCATTCCACTAAATTTGATTACAATATCTACATTGTCATCGATGATAATATCATAAAAAAAAGATTTTCCAAGAGATTATTGCTTCTTGCTTTTACGTATAACAATGGTTTTATGTTTTTTCAAGCGTCGTTGTTTCATACATTTACATATATTTATAGTTAACGATTTATAGTATTTACGCCATTTTTCCATTTTTTCGGCGAAAGTCTCCTCGCCTCACTTCATCCATCAAAATACGTCATTCCAGCTGTCTTGAAAATCTAAATATTAAATCATCTTCATATTTCAAAGGCAAAGGGCAGAAAAGTCGTTCCTGTAGACACGCCTTGATTTGAAGTTTCAAGTTTAAATAAAATAATGAAATTTTAGTTTTAATTCGAGCTTTAAAAAATGTCTTTATGTGTTACTTTTAAGTGCGAATGTTGAGAAATTATTTGATTTGTAATTAGACCGTTCATAATAAATTAATTAAAGACATATGCTAATAAACATTTTCATTACTAATAATAGGCTTTTTTTATTGCAGACATAAAAATGTGAGTATCATGGAATATTGGAATGTGTAAGAAATCTCTACTAAAGTTAAAGAAATTATTAACAAATATAATTTTTGAATTTTTTCCATGAAATTACATAAGTAATGCAAATTTAGCTTTTTACGTTCAATTAGAAGTTATAGTAGAAATCATTCCACATGTGCGACTCTTCAATGGTTTTCTCAATCCCCAAGGAAGAAGAGGAGAACTTCAAAACTGTTAGTGAAATGCGATTTGATCGTAAGATTGCTTAAATACTACGAGTTCACCAAATCCAATTTGCACCTGAAGCATACGTGAAAGCAATTACGGCCGAAAAACTGTGCTCGAAAGCTTTATCATGTGGAATGGTCTTCCAAGCAATGTGAACAATTTCCAAATGTTTGCCCCATAGCATTGGATTAAAGCAGACATGAGACATTTCAATCAAGCATTGCAGGTGTTGCAGACCTCTCTTCCGGTTAAATTGATCCTGTCCCATGCCGTTTTGCTTTATTGCCCTAGAATCCTAGACTGTCTGAAGAATGCTTCAGGGACAGAAAATAACCCTTCCAGTCTGCCACCCAGCAGCAATCTTTAAATATTTGCACTATCCTTTCGGCACTTTAAAGACAGAAGAACTCTTTCTCTACTGCATTATGTGGGACTGGGGGAGGAGGAGTGTATGGGCCGGATTGATTACGCCCGGCGATCCTCTTGCGCGAAGTGAGATAACCATCAGCAGCCATTGTTTTGTAAGCACTTGAAACCGCATTATGCAAATGTCCAAGAAAAAAACATACCAAGAAAGCGTCTTTACAACATCAGAAGCGTAAATATTTGCCTTCAAGTGCAAATGTCACAGTTGAGGGGCAATAAAGTGTTGACTTTGAAATGTTGCGTGGAAACACTCACTTCATTTCTGATGTCTGTTAAGTTTACAATTCTCCAGGTAACAATAAAGTATTCTGTTTAGCCTAGATCAATTTAAAAAATAACATGCAAAGTATTTTGCTTACATTACACATGCAAATTAGACCGCTGCTGTGGAAGAATTACATGCATTCATAAATATAAGGATTCAGTGTATACCTACTCATAAAACATTTGTTGAATTTATTAAACTCAAATAATTTTGACAACAATTCCCACAAAAGGAATACTCATCCTGATTGTTGTCCCAATGCATTATGCACTTTAGTAAGTTTGTCATAATATAAATAATTCAGCACTTCAAATAAAAATGAACTTTGTCATTCCAAACTCAAATTATAATCAAAACCAATGTTTTATGTACTCCGGAATAATAGCTGTTGAAATGTTGTATGGCCATTTTACGTGAATAAACTTTTTGAAAGGTTTTATTTGTTAAGTATGCTTTTCACGAAGTTCCATTACCGTAACTTTTGCATAATTCATATCGTAAGCCATATAATTTGGCATATGAAGCTGTATTCAGAAAACATTGAAAATGAATAGAATTTAGTAAATTACGAAACAACATTTTATATGGAACCACAAAACGGAAAACGCAACGTATCCTTTTTACACATTAAACCATCCCACAGCATATCTCACGGGGTGGTTTCGCTGACAAAATGACTTCTCTCGAAAATTGAAAAGCATGCACTTCTGTAATACATCTCAGTACACAATTGCTTCCATCCAAAACAAATTCGACGAGGAAAAAGCTTTGCACTTCTCTATAGTCATTTGATTGACTTTGCACTTTGGCTGTGGTCCAGCTCCAGCTAACCTTGCAGGACATCGCACTGAGTTGCCAATTTCAAAAGACACTTCTCCAGGAAACACCGAACGATTTTCGATACTTAGACGACATCTTGTATTTAGAAGTATTTATTTGCCTGATTTAGAGATTGTGTTTGCAAGGATATTTGTAATTGCTTCTATCAACTTTTTACAATTTTGTGCCAAGAAGTTCTTTTCAAAAGTTTTATGCTCCGTAAATCAGATTTAATCTTCAGCAAATTATGTTTAGGTATTCTGCAGGATCTGAAGTTGGGCTGTTTTAAATAATGTAACCTATTATTTTTCTGGAGTCCTGCTTTAGTTAAATTGTTTATGAAACAAAGTGCATTAATCATTTTGAGGTATCCTTCCTTAATTCCCATTTTTATCTCGCTTTTGTTTTTCGTTTCATACCCAACATGATAGACCTTTTCGTATTTGTAATCTTTGTAAACAAATAAAAATACAGTGACAATTTCATGACAAAAAACGAGATAAAGTAACCATTAATGTACGTACAGTCGTCCACTCTGAGTAATGGGACACTCGTCAGGAAGAAAAAAATGACTGGGGAATGTCACCCCCAAACCTTAAAGGCTTAAAGCACAGACAAATAATGTTGTCTGTGCTTAAAGGCTTAAAAGTTTGTTAAAAGTTTTTAATTATTGTTCGGTTTTGAACAAATTTTTCACCAAGAGAAAATCAATTTTCCAGATGTTCTTAAAATTTATTATCATTTAAGAAGCAGTTTGTCAAAATTTTAATTAAGCTTTAACATTTAATAAATAACAAACAACTTCCACTAAAAATTGAACACTTCCGTTTTATAAATATTTCAACAAATTCACGTTCGCAACTACAAATTGTTATTCAAAAAAGTTAGAGCATCCGAAAAGGTCTGCCGTAAGATCTGATAAAAAGAAATGTTTAATTACAGGAAAATGTTTATGCATTACTGGTTATAATAATAATAAATATTAATTTCAAGAAAACTTCTGGTATCTCTTCAGTTTAAACGGGAAGCAAGTTCCTAGAAATTCGATAAAAGCAAAAGGGAAGCAGAAAGTTCGTTGTTATCAGCACCAGAAAATTCATCGCCGTCATGGACGTGTTTACTTGTTTTATCGTGACTTTCTTCCTGGGATGCTCGACGCTGGTCTCGTCAATCATGTTGTTGCTCCTGTAGATGTAGATAACCAACAATTTTTCAAACCGTTCCCAGAACGTCAAGTCTGAGCGAAGAAGAAAAAATTAATGACTTTTGCTGAAAGGTGTTATTCAATAAATCCAATGTTGTTTTTCTAGGCGAATTTCACTTAGCCAAAATTATGGAAGTAGATTTTACTGATAAAGCAACGATTTAGAGCAATTGCAAAGCGAGTAATTTCAAATATATCTATATTCTATACTAATCGATTTTAATGAGTGCTATTAACTCAGATTAATTTCTCTCTGCAGAATTTATATTTGAAATGTTACAAGTAATATAATTCCCTATTATGTAGTACTTACTCACATTAAAAGCGTTTTCAATCAGAATCGAACTTATTCCATTAGAAACATTCATTAATTATTGTTATTTTTTAAATTGATTGATTACTAGCTGGGTTACCCGATTTCACTCAGTGCGCTGAAAATCGTAATATTATACAGATATAATAACCTACATAAATTGTCGAATTAGTAAAATTATTGCCATATTCTATTCGCCATAGCCATCTTGAATTAACAAATCTTTATTTACGAGATTCGAAATTAGTACATATTTTATTTTACATTAATTAAAACCAACTTTTGAAAAACTCGATCGTTAGTTGGGTCCGCCATTTTGAACTTCCCAATTTGAAAGGTAGATTCGAATTCAAGGACTTCAAATTAATATATTTAGACATTTAGTAACCCCCAAATACCTTGAATTTTGAAAAATTTCCGTCGCCATATTGCATGAATCCGCTATCTTGAATTTATAAATTTGAATAATGAACAGACTGGTACGCCACAGACTCAATATTAATGGCCTCAAAATTATTGCTTTAATACTAAAACTTACTTAAATTTTTGGATTTGGAAAAATTAATCCTCCATTTTGAATTTGAAAATTCAAATCTACGAAAACCTCTAGACACAAATTTTCAAGGCAATCCATTGAAGTTTTAATTTGATGGTTGTCATCTTTTGTTTGCCAATTTGAAATCGTATATTTTGGGCGAATATACATTATCCTATATATATTACAAAGCATGAAATCACTTCAGCCAAAAAATTAAAATAAATTAAATTTCAATTTTATATACCTAATTCATATAAGTATAATATATATTTTATATACATATAAAGATGTAGAGATTTGTTATATCACACACGAATACATTAGATCATGGAGTCACTTGATTACGTTCAAAATTTCCCACATTCGGAGGGTACGTGGTATATGTACAACTGTACACCTATAGTTCTAAATTATGCAGAAATTGTTTCCCTAAAAGGTCGGCACCAACTCCAAAACCACAACATAACTCCACTCTCGTTTGACAACAAAACCGCCTTTTGGCATTAATGCCGTTATGAAGTGTCTCAAGTGTAGTGACAAAAATTGTACATGAAAGGAAATACTAAGAACCACTTAAATGAGCAGAAAAGTTTTTAAGTGTCTACATTTTTCTGAATATTTGTTGTAGAACAACCCTTTAAATTCTAATTTAGCACCTTGTTAAAAATTCTAAATCGTCAGAACTGCTTCAAAATTTTCAACACAACAAATGGGCTATTTTGAGTATATAAGAACAGTTGGCCTAATTTGCATGAGACGTGAGAGAACTTCCTGAGATCTGCCGAATTAATAATTGCGCTGTAGGACCTTTAATAGCGGCAAAATCACAACCGACGCAGCATATAAGTGCGATTGCAGAGGTAACACTAACAGAGGAAGCCTTTTTCTTAAATAATATGTGGTAGCTTACCGAAAAGGGGAGGTTTTCGATGGTTTCAATAGAAAAGAGGTGAATATGCAAAATAGACGCCTGTCGTCTTGAGGACTTACCTTGACAGCTTATACAAAATGAGAAGTAGGTTAAATTAGACTTTGAGTGGCTAGATTACAAATACACTTAACATTATCCAGGACTCGTTGGCCTGTCGGACTTATGTTTTAAAAGGGCGTACTTGTACTTAAGGTCGAAAGACAATCACCACTTGAACTCCTTCTGAAGTGGCAGCTGACCTGAAAGGAAAATTACATTACGGCCCCGCTAATGATTATGTAATTGCAAATCAGATATGGACTGAAAAACATTACCCTTTCGGCGTTGCAATTTCAAATTCAAGTAGATTTCAAATTTTCGTTTTCAATGAAAATATTTTTGCACAATGAATTGCATTTGCACTTACTATTTTTGAATAATAATAAGTAATAACAGTGAATAAAACATGAAGAAAATAATATTCAACATTTACGTTATTTGTCTGATACAAAATTAATACATATTCATGCTGGAATCATCGTATATCGGTGCGGGTCTTGGGCAATTTAAAATTTTTATTACTCAAGTGGATTGAATAACAAATTCCGGTAATGTGCCAGTAATGACCTAGTTTAGAAATTTCCCAATGAATTTTCCCGATCAGCGAAACAATGCCATTTGCAATTTAAGGACACGCATCACTGAAGCGGCCTTCATTAACGAAGCATTTTTTTCCATTTCCGGGACAATTTGCGTAATCTTCTATGGCTCCTGAACTGTTTCATTTGTCGCTCTTAATAAGTCTGAAATCCGGCCCTAGGCATCAAGCATTATTGTCAGTTTCAAGATGTGACATTTTAGCAACGGAGGATCGTAAAACACGACAAATAAAAACCTAAAAGAATAATCGTCCACCAAGGAGTCAGGAGTGGAAGAGGACTATTTTCACCGAGAACAAATGAATGGACGTGACATGAATAGAAATGTCTCGTCTCGGTGAAGATTCTAGATTTTTAAACTAGCACAACTAGGACAGTTTCTTTTAATATCGAAACAATTAACGGAATATTTGGTTAGAATAAACAATTATTTTTAAACTATGCGAAAGCTTTAAAGTTGCAATATTTCATTATTTTCAGAAGAAGTAATGCGATATTTTTATTTACTAAAACAAGCTTAAGTTTTCCCGATTATCGGTGAATTCTATGTTGTCTCAATCAGAAGGACTTTCCAAAGATTCCCCTTTTCTTTCAGTTTAATTAAAAAAGGGATATTGTTTTTGCAAAGTAAGACAAGACTTCGTCATTATGTAGGTTTCAAAAACCCTTGAACTAAGAAGGATATTCAAAGGACGAGAACTGAGCTCTATCTTCGGGTAATCTATTTCTGATTGCTCCAGTAGGCTGCAACTGACATAATAACAATTACAATAAAATAAACAAGAGCTAAGTCCTTCGCAATTGATGTCGCTCCTCTAGTTGGGTTAAATAACTAGGATTATTATACTCCGCTTTCTTCCTTGAATTGCTTAACCACAATTCTCTTATTTACTCTTAATATTTCTTCTTTAAAATGTGTCTTTTCCCAAGTTTCTTATTGACTAACGTCCTGTTTTTACTGGTTACCTAACTGTACTGATAATATGATATTCAAATAAAATATAGATAAAATTATCATGTTGATTGTTGGCAATTAAACAAAAAAATGAATACTTAAAAAAAATTGTGTTTTTAATTTTCAGATTACACACTAAATGACTTCTGTTAAACCCTTTAACAAAAAAAGGCAAGCGTGGCGGGTAAAAGTAAATTCAGTTGTGGTGGTGGCCCAGTAAGGGAAGTCGGGCCGCCTCCTAAAAGTCCTGGAATACCACTAGCGCCTTTAATCTTGAAATGCACGCGAATGTGCAAGTTGATCGGTCAGGAGGCGGCGGTGGTGGTCCATGGCGTTTACCACCAGATGAAACCCTTCAAGTCCAAGATCCCAAGTCAAAAGAGGATGAGTTAGCTTACGAAAGTGAAGGACACAATTGGCGTAGTATTATATTTTCACTCTTAGTTATCGGCTTTGTAATAGCTGGAATAGTTACAGCTATTTATCTTTTAGGGTAAGTGAACAAAAAAATACTAAAAAAAAGAACTAACTCTAATATTGATTAACTTATTATTGTTGCAGATATGTAGACGAACTTTTATATTGGTCTGGACGACGAATGATCCTCGACGAATATTTACAAGGTGAACTTACACCGCAGCGTCTTCAACCCACGTGGGTAACTAGGACTAAGTACGTTTTCCAATCCGATGATGGCGGTCTCTCTGTTCTGGATACTGCCACTGATTCGGTTACGCCACTTGTTACAAATCACACCCTGAGGCAATTAAACGTTAAGGGCTATCACTGCACATTCGATCTGCGATATGTTTTATTTAGACATAATGTCAGAAAAGTAAGTTCATTATTTATATTACATTGTTCCATCGCAATTTGTACTCCTTAAAAATCTAGGTAAAAACTTCATGCATAAAGTACAAATGACATGACTAATGTAGTCTTAAGATATCTATTAACAACAATTGTACCCTCGGCTTTTCTATTCCACAATCCTCACCCCAATGAAATGGAAATAATTTTCACTGTAATCAGCGGACAGCTAATTGCTATCATACCACAGAATCTTGCTCGATTCGCCACGAAACAATTCAATTTTTCTTTTTCATCGCTTTATCCTTGATTAAAAGCTCGTGCGGAAAATTTTGACAGGATTGCGTGTCTATTCTTCACACCGAAATCGCAACCCATAAATTTTTATTATTAACTTTATTTCGGTGATTGAGAAATGCGTACTTGGTCAGTATCGCAAGATCCTTGGCAAATGTCGGTTATTAATTGAACCAATTTAAGAGTATAAGAAGACCAAAACAATCGATTTGCTGTAGACTTGTGAAGGAACTGCTTTTCAAATAAGGACACGGCCCCGTCCTTATTTCGCTCATTAAACCGCAACCAAGAAGGCTTCAAAAGGTTCAAAGCCTTACGCAATTTCCTTGAATTGTAAAAAGCTGCAAAGGAAGCAATTAATAAAGGAATATTAATGGTGAAGTCAACGTAATCGCTATAACAAGATAAGGCTTAATGATGTATTACATAAACACCAGGTTCAAAATTAGAGTAATTAGAGTTGACTACCAATTTTAACCAAGTGAGGAAGGAATAATAATAATTAGCCATGTATTCATTGAGATAGCACTTTAACTTTCGTCTCACATAATTCCTTCACTGCTCCATATTTACGGAATGTTAATGTTTTGGTAACTAAAACAAAAATCAATATAATTTGATTTGATTTGATTTAAACTAAAAATCTTGAAGATTAATAGATACTGAAGAGCATAATTAATTTTCAATAGCCGAAGGAAGCATTGCCGAAAAATCATAGATTATTGAAATTTGTTATAATAATATTTCGTTAAAGTTGTAACGTCAAGTTCGAAGATGAGCAAAATCGGGCAACTCCTTCTTAGTGTTGCCATGTAATCCTGAATTATTTTTATACAAAAAGGCTGATTTTGTTTACTGAATATTAACATATTAACTTTCATTATTTAAACATTGTTATAAATAAGTCTTATAATTATTACTAATTAATTATTTGAACTGAACTCTTTTTATACGGACATTTTTTTACAGATACCAAAAACTTTTCTTCTTTCATAATTGGCCTAATCCAATTATACTTCCGTACTAGTTTTTAAATTACAATCTGTCATCATAAAAGGAATTTGAATCACAAACCGCACTAAATTGCATTTAACTGCGAACATAATTTGTTTCCAGAAGACCGAGCTTGCTGCTCGAATGAAGCATTGCTGCTTCCGTTGTTGGATTATAAGAAAATAATTTTCCTCCTCAGTCCTCTAGCAACCGTTGTTGAACAGTCTGCTTGCGGAAGGATTGGAGACGCATGCATGGTTGCATAATCATGATGAAAAAGCTCACGTTCGCATAAAGATTAAACCGTCCAATGTTTTAAAGACATTACCATTAAAAATATCTCTGACGCTGACTTCGCCATTTTGCAGACGATCATTTAAGACCAAATGCAAAGAAACAACATAAAACGGTCTTTCATTAGTAATGCATGGATTCAATTAAATAAAAGACGAACAATAAAGTGTTAGGAATGTTTTCAACATAAAATTCCTAATTTAAGACGATAAACTAATGTCATTATTTTAAATGATATTTGCAGTTTAGAAAACAACTGCAAACAAATGTTACGCCGAAATACGGCTGTATTTTTGTCTTTTTTCTTTTTGGACTGGAGACTATTGTTATTTTTAACCGCAACATAAAAGAAACAAAGACTGTTTGTGGATATGAGCTTATCAGTTATTCTTTGGCAAACTGTTGATACCCCACATATTATAACCAATATTTTGCTTATTTGGTTATAACATGGATAATTTTCTGTTCCACAAATTTACCTTGAACTTTCTTCTCTCTTCGTCCATAAACGATTTTATTGAATTTTCGCATGCAGATAGCGATTGGCGATATGTAAATACATAAGAAGGTTGGATGTCGTGCTAGGAGCACAGAAGGATCTCTTTGAGCACATCTACATGCCGCCACTCAAGATGTTTGCAGAAATAGCAAGTGTTTTTAAGCTTTACTAATCTCTAAGCCGCATTCAAAGGCTCAATTGACAGGATCAGGACACAATGGTTTAAGAAAAATGGAGCAAGGGAATTGTCAAGTTTACCATAAAACCGCTAATATGTGTGTGTATTGTGCATCAATCTTTTGTGATAAATGCAGATGTTATTATGGAAACTGCTTCGGTTTGCAATCTCAGACGTTCTATCGTTGCAGTTGGAGGCACGTCTATGTCTATCGTCATACATAGAAGCCAAAATTCCCTTGAAACTGAAATGCCTTCCCGAGATGACACAGATAGATGGAATACGTAAAGTTTTCACCGTTTCATTATCCTCCGTCTAATAGGAGCTATTTTAGACACACAAATCCTGATTCACAGTTAACTAGGATTTATAAACGTTTCAAAAATAATAGACAAGGTGACATTCGTGACCGAGTACCGGAAAAGTGACCAGAAACTGGGCAAAGGTTGCGTGAAAGTCGACTACTAACTCGCAAAAATGTCTCCATTACTTTGTTCATCTCTTTTGTGTCACGCAAGTAGTAAAACACACTCACATGCAATTTGTCGGTTGAATGTACTTTGAATCTCTTCCTTATAAGCTGGCGAGGATATCCACAGCAAATTTACATTATTGTTGTTTTAATTAAAAATGTTTACTTCCTTGTTTAACCCGATTTTTCACGCAAATGTTTCCCTATTGTGTGTGAATTTTCAAAAGACCATTCACCTTTTCATTTAGTTTACATGTGTATATGTTCATTTGTCATTTGAATGAGCTTTCGTCGACAAATTATAAAAAAATATAATTGAAATTGAAAATAGAAATTAGGAACAAACAAAAAGTGTTTTAAGTTATTTTTTCTATGTATCTATTTTTTTTTAAACTTTAGACATTGTACTCTAATCTGACATCAAATGACAAAACTATAGAATTCCAATTTTTCTAATACTCTTCTATCACAAAAATAAGTTAACTTTCCAATAAAATATTTTCTATTTTCAAAAGGTGAAGATATTCGTTATTTTGAATATAGAAATCCCACACGAGAATTCCAAAAACAAATTTCCTGAACCCTTTGAGAGAGAGATACTTTATCAGAACATGAGTTTTTTTTTTCAACCGGGAAAATGGTAATCTCGTGGGTCGTAGTACCTATCCTTCCTCGATAATATTTCTTCGGATATAATATCAGAAGCACGTTTCATGTAGAGGACAAAAGGTCAAGTATTTTCTTCCCTCAAGAATTTTATACATAATCTCAAAAGCTTAAAATTTACTACACATACCGCAGAATGCAACAGATCGCATTTAACGCCCATTTCTATTCATAATGGGTTGGGTATCCTCTGAAGGGCCTTGCATTTTCCTCTGCAGGATATTTTCTGTGAACATTTAAGGTGGATGGGCGATGGCGCTTTCACACTTGAAAGCTGAAACACACGCGTCTATTAAGCTGGCTGGTTTTGTAGTAATTCCTGGCAGCAGAAAACACACTAAAGAGCTCTCAGGCTTTTCCGCTGATATCCCTGCGGTATAATACATTAACGAGGACATAATTTCTCGCAACTGTATTTCCAGTATGAAAGATTTAAATGAATCATTTTTTTCCCGTGCTGAACACATTTTTTCAGATTTTTGCTTTTAGATTTTCCTAACAAAGAGCAAATTGTACTTTCTGTAAGTGATAATAACATGAATATTTATAATAATCAGCGGGAGATAAGAAGATATAATATGCGAACTGGAAATCTACTATACAACCAAACTTCGTGTAATTCAAAACTTATATCTACTTGTTTAAATCTTCTTCAAGTTCTCACGAAGTTTGCGGGTAGTTTCCACAAATTTATTCCACAAATAATAACTTGCAAATTATACAAGGACTTCGAGTTGTTAAGAGATGAATTATTTTTTCAGGTTTTTCGGCAATCCTTTACAGCTTTCTACACTATATACGACGTAAATAACGATCACCATATGCCTGTACGATTAAAAGATTCACCCAAAGTACAAAGAACTCGCCTCCAATATGCTGCTTGGTTGGGCAACACAACATCCCTTATAATCGTCGCCGACAACGACATTTATCTTAGACAATCGCCAGCAGACGAAGAGGATATTCGAATAACGACTACAGGTTATCAGAACATAATATATAATGGTGTTCCCGACTGGTTATATCAAGGTATGCGTATCGATATTTATGTAATAAATTTTTATTAAATTTTTTTTATATTTGTACGTTTCATTTTTGAACATTTACAGAGGAAATATTTTCCGAACCAGAAGCAATATGGTCGTCACCAGACGGAACACATTTTATGTATGCTTCCTTCAATGATACCAACGTTGGAATGATGACATATCCTTGGCTGGCATCAGGTGCCATTATTGCCGCCGGCGGTATGAGTTCTGGTAGCTCATTTCCTGAAACAAGAAACGTTAGATATCCAACACCGGGAACGTCTAATCCGGAGGTCGTACTTTGGGTGGTAGACATAACAAATCTTACAGACATCAAGCGTGTCATCGTTAAGCCACCGCTAGCCTTGGATGGACAGTAGGTATTTTTATATACGTAATAGGTACAACAATTTTGATTTGTGGAGATAAGAAGTGCACAGCCACTTGACAATTCCATTTGTTTGATAGAAAAAAAACGTAATTTTTATATGAATTCAATTTAGCTCTTAACTTTTTATGCACACTGAAAAATATAAAAAGTGTTTTTTTACGTATTAGTAAAATTCATTATTATTATATTAATCAATGACTGTGCAACTTGCAGAGACTTCTATTTAACATCAGCGAGCTGGGTGACTCAGGGCAATCATCAAATATCTGTGGTATACTTGACTAGATCTCAAAATTATAGTATAATAGCAACGTGTTTTTCCCCGAATTGGAGTTGCATTGAAGTATGTTTCAATTTACATTGACTAATAAGACGTAATAATAGAACTTGTATTAAATAATAATTATCATAATAATAGACTCATAATGAACGTGCACCAGAAGACGAATGGTTAGACATAGTTCCACATCCGGTTTTTTCCCCAGATGGCGATAGTTTCCTAATTCTTGCGAGTATTCAAGAAACTGGAACGGAACACTTTACTCATATCAAACATGTTACAATAACTCAACAAAGGATATCAGTTATATCTCACGGGCGTTACGAGGTAACCAATTAATAATAGCTTTTAAAACATTTAATTGTTCTATCGTAGATACAATCTAGACTAGATTCACAAAATTTAATTTTTATTCTTTTCTGTTCTTTCGTTATTTATGTTTAATTTTACCAATTAAACAAAACAACAAAAAATATCTATAGCAAGTCGCTCTTATAACGCATGGCAGAAATCAGGTGAGACTTCTTTTGTGAAGTGTTTACGAGCCTACGGCTTGGATTGGTTCTGGTTCTGATAACATAACTATGCATGAAAGCGAGCTGTAATATCGGGCTTACCTACTTCAAAAATAACCATGATAAACAGACATATTAACACTACACTTGTGACTCATTGGCTGTAAATAAATCGCCCACAACTTCCTTTACTGCAGTTTACACAGGTATTCTATGGCGTGGAAAAACAGTGTGTTTTGCTCTCAATGCATGATTTTGAAATCGTAATATCTAAAAGTAAAATGCTTTGCTGAAATAGGTTATTCTCGAATTGGTATCAAAAAATAAGATGAAGAACTGCCAAATTTATTTTCAAATATATCTAAATATAATGTTGTGTGTTTTATTTATAAAAATTAATTATTAGTTGAACCAATCGAAGTGTAATGTATAAATTTTGATCAAAATTTGTGTTGCTCCAAAACAGCATAAAAGTGATCCTTATCCTCAACACTTTTTAATGTATTGTATGATCGCACTGAACAACTGAATCTCAGTATCAACTACCTATATTTTATGCAACATTCCGAATCCACAAATGACTCACAAGCTCCTTACAAAATATACAAATCCAATTCGATCTATAACAACGTCCTGCTCCATGACAAACTTTTTTTTCTCTGGTCATTATGTAATGTATGTGCGGACTACCAAAATCTATTCAAAAAAGCATTTATCTATTTGTATTCAAACACATTTAAAAACCCAAATAACAATATTATACAAAAATAAACTCATATACCTAATTGAAGTGCACGAGCTTGTCTGCTGTATGAAATTCGTGGGCTTTAGCAGTGTTAACAAAACGGCTTTTGATTGGTTTAGGAAAAAGTCCTTCCTAGTTACTAAAAGAACTTCAATTTTATTTTTAGGTATTGAAAATCCTCACGTGGGACACGATGAATCACTTAGTGTACTATTTAGGAACACAAGACAAAAAACCTGGCCAACGTCACTTGTATGTCGTCAAAGATCCAGTGAACGATGATGTTCGAAGGTAGGTCAATGGCTACAATACAGAATCGCATAAAATTACTTAACTCTTCAACAGTACGCTCAGGAACGAGCCACAGTGCATTACCTGTGATCTGGGGGAGGCACTATGGAGTAGTCGCTATTACTACATAAACTGTTCCCATTTCGATGCCTTCATGTCTCCGGAGTCTTCCATTTCCACAGATGTTGGTGCGAATTTTTACGTTTTGGAATGTCAAGGACCTGGACTTCCAGTTTCTGGTGTACACTCTATAAAAACGCATCGCTTAGTTAAAATTCTCTATGACACACGACCCTTCTACACCAAGCGCCTGCAGGAATTGGCTTTGCCCACACGAAGGTCATTTGAAATTCCATTACCACATGGAAGCAGAGCCCAAGTCCAGCTGCTTTTACCCCCCAGCTGGAGGGAGGAGTTGCGAGATGCAGCATTCCCTGTTCTTGTGGAAGTGTATGCACTGTAGGAAATTATCCAAAATTGTTCATTGATTATAGGCCATTTTCAGTAATGGAAGGCCCGGATCGGTATCAGTTTCGGAAAGATTTCAGATTGATTGGGGTACGTATATGTCTTCCCGAAATGATGTTATCTATATTCGCCTGGACGTGAGAGGAGCCAAGGGTCAAAGTAAGAAGGCATTGTACCGCCATCTTGGAGGTGTTGAAGTGGAAGACCAAATATCAGTACTGAAGTAAGTATGAAGGTGTGATACTGTAAGATCATCTACTAACCTTAATTTGGCTGGCAGGTATCTTTTAGACACACACACTTACTTAGATGAAACCCGTGTAGGTGTGTGGGGTTGGGGATACGGAGGATACGTAACTGCAATGGTGCTAGGTTCCCAGCAAAATACCTTTAAATGCGGGGTTTCTGTTTCTCCTATCGCTGACTGGTTATTTTACAGTGAGTATAACTCTTTTGAAAAGAATTCTCGCTGTATTGGATTCAATACTTATTATTTCTTCTGTGTCAGATTCTGCATTCACAGAGCGGATTTTAGGTCTTCCTGCTGAAAATTACAAGGGCTACGTTGAAGCTGATGCAACTCAGAGAGCACGACATATTCCCTCGTTCTCTTACTTCTTGATGCATGGACTAGCAGATTCAACAGCTCCCTATATCCATGGTGTTCAATTAGCTAGGTCATTAGAAGAAGCTGGTGTTCTATTTCGATATCAGGTGAATTATAAGAGTTTAACCCAAATTGCAAATGTATTAACGTTCGCTCATTTGATTACAGACATACGCTGACGAGGGCCATGAATTATCTGGTGTCCTAGAGCACGTCTATCGCTCAATGGAAAACTATTTTTCAAATTGCTTAAGCTTAGATCCTGATGACACAAAACCGGATCTTCCTAGTGACTAAAATAGTATAGGATCTTTTTTAATCAGTGTGTAAATATTGAAAATATTATTCATGTTATATTGTTTATCTAAAGTAAGCGTTAAAATGTTAACAAAAAGTGCTTTATTCAAAAATGTCAAAGGAAAATCAAACAAAACCCTATAGTATGTTATTTGTCCAACAACTAGTTTCAATCATCTTCATGCCATACAAATGCTGTTTATGCTACTTTGGATTTAAAACGAATATCCTTTATTATTTATTTTGCAGTATGTGTTTTAGGATAATCAAAACTCTCCTGTTAAAAAACAGTTTCATGTAGATAAGACCTTTTATGTCAACTTCAACTAGCAAATTATGACCTATCTATCACTAACTATTAATTCCTGAGAATTTTACACATACTACTAGAATAAGAAGGAGTAAAAATTTAGGACGATGTCGAAAGGATGAGTAGGTATGGTAACCATAGAACTCGTGGTTGTTCTGATAATCACGAGAGAAATAGAAAATGTTATTTGCCCACGATATTATAGATATAAAAATCATTGGTTGAGTACTCCATCCAGTCTGTGACGTCATCCGTTAAGAACAGGTACATGTAATATATGTTAGATAATGAACTAGAATTAATTAGCTTAATTTGATTTGTAAATACGAAAGGTGCCATGTTAGTTGAATGTTGAATGAATTCATTTCGATAGTGTGATCCGAATGCGTGGAAAAACAATTTTACGCGACAAATGTATGAAACTTAAGTTCCCTTACGGGTAATTAGGTTTTTACTTAGTTCTTAGGAACTCAATAAAATTTTAGCGTTTAAGATGAAATAAACAAAATGGTTGTGAATAACGCAATTCAAATTTTAGATAATAAATGTGATTTGTTTCATTTTGTTGTTTGTTGTTTTATAAGAATGGCTCATCAATTAAACCAATATATAGTAAATGTGTTTGTTGATCTTTAAATTTGCGGTTTTTCATGAAACAACGTTATCCATATGAAGAAGACAAGTTACAACTGATGCACTTACAGTAAAACCCCATAAAAATCATGGAAGTAATATTATGATTGCTTTTAAAGAAATTAAAAGCGATAATTTACAAATCTAAATGAAATTTCATAGATTTAAAGGCATATGGACACATTGTTTTGCAACAGGAACCTTGCAATCTGGCAATAATACTCTTCTAAAAATTTGAAAAAAAAAAATCATGAAATCAGCGTAAACTATAAAGAACAAAACAAAACAATATATTGCAGTAGGACTTTTTGGAGGTCCTAAGCGTTATTGCACATCCAAAAATATTAATAATTATTTATAATAAGATAAATGGTAAAATGTGAACTCA
This sequence comes from Leptogaster cylindrica, assembly GCA_963082835.1. Lineage (NCBI taxonomy): Eukaryota > Metazoa > Arthropoda > Insecta > Diptera > Asilidae > Leptogaster > Leptogaster cylindrica. Next base: position 7,695,606 of record OY720105.1, on the reverse strand, counting down.
TAAGAGAAAAATCAACAAATTGTAAAATTATCAATCAAATTTTGCCTTGGTAGTTTTTAAAATTACATATTATGAATAAAATATAAAGAAACAAATTGCTTAGCGACTGAATGGCATATACATTATACATTATTAAAAGATTAAAAGCAAACATTCACCATTGTCAATTGAATATTTAAAAACAAAAAAATGATTGTTAGTGAATATTTAACGAGTAAAGAAAAATACATACCCTTTAAGTTTACTATAAAAGCCTTATATATTTCATTGTTAGGTTCATGTACTAGGAAAATATTTATTAGACTGGAAAAATAAGAATTACAAAATATTGTAGTCATTTATCTAAGATCTCTCCTTGCATGCTTATTTTATCCTTTCTACAAAAATTGAAACCAACTAAAATTTTACCTTGAATATAGTGCTAAAAAACACCTTTTCATCGAGATTTTTTCTTAAATGCTGCAATCAATTTTATTTATATTTTGTTTGCTACAGAAACACATTCACACAATAAAAATATTTTGATATATGTATTAACTTATCATTTTTCTTATTAAATGCTTTTGTAGTGTTTTTTTGGCTTTTGGAGAAAATATTAATGAGCAACGGTTCAGTGTTCATTTTAATGAAAAAATAATTTGTTTAAATGAAAGCATTCAAAACCGAATCTTCGGTCACAAAATATAAAAAATAATTTGTTCACTTAAATCCACCATATTTATTAACTAATGACATTAAATATTTACCGCCAAATAAAATTTTCTTAATTTCCTAAAGCCTTCTAAACAAAAATATATTTACCGTCAAAAATTAAAGAATTTTGTTTGAACAGATAACTTTTGAAACGCTCTGAAAATGTAATACACCATTCAGATATTTTAGTACTTCATTCAGATATTATTTGCTTTCTTCAGTCTACTAAAGCAGTAGACAGAAAATTTGAAATTGTTAATGAATAGTTTTTTAACATATTTTGGTGAAGTATGGGTTCGTGGATAGCCGTTAAGTTTGCTTTCAAGTTGTAAGAGCTTCTCAAAAGAGCAGTAAGTTCAATGTTCATGTCGTAATTTCAATGAGGCAGTTACATTTAAACATTACAAGCGCAATGAGGAATGTCAAATCTGTTTTTATTAAAACTAATTCTTAAATACGTATTTCCTCGCCATTGACAAATTCCTTAAGATAGGTACAGGTATTTGGAATGGTATCATGTGAATGAGTTTCGTTGTCTTGAATCTGATTAAGAGATCAACAAAAATGAAAACACCAATAAATATAAATTTAAGAGAAACTAGGACACTAAGGACATAAAAAATTCGTTATGCATTAGAAAAATCTGAATTAAATGTGCGAAAAGTAAGGAATTCTTTTCAATAACTTGTGAATGAGTATTTGCTATGTAAATGTATAGACAAATTAACTACAAAAATTCATACAAATTAAAGTTTGTTATTTTTCGTACTTTGTTCCCATTGATCCGAATTTAGTAAAAAGAAAATCTAACAAATTATTACTGTTATTATTAAATTTTAACTGAAGAGAGATTACCCAGTGTATATCAAATCAAGAGAATTAAATTATTTGACATTATTAATGGTATTTTTCCTTCTATTAATTTTGCTGTACAAAAAACTGAGCGCAAGTAGAAGGACCTGAGCCCTGGACATCTTAAAACTGAAAACTACTAAAGTTGTGTTAACTAAATATTTTTAAACTAGTAATTATCATTTACCTTTATAGTATGGTAAAATACTCTATATTATCTTTAGCCTCTCTTACCATTCACAAAAGCATTTTCTTCAAATCCGGTTTGTAAACTGATTTGAAATTTTGACTACACGGCATCACATTTTACCCCCTTCCAGTCCTGGATTATTTAGAAACTCGTCCTAACATATCAAAAACTTTAGATTACTCTCAAGCTTAAGTTTTTTCTCAAATCATTGTGGTTAGCAAACAACGCACTGGTTAAATTCATGCATTTGTAAACCATATTGGAGGCAGGAAACGAATAATTTTAGCTTTAAAGTTGATTCTGATTTGTTACTTGTTAGTCGACAAGTTCCCTGTATATTGTATAAACAATTTCAAACTGACGCAGGAGTCGTCTGTGAGACTGTGGGTACAATTGACAGCCCTATTAATCTGCGCCAACTTCACGAGGAATCACCAACACTAGTTTTCTTCCTGTTGAGTTGTTGACAGTTAACTGACAATTGAGCGGGAAATTTGCTGGAAGTTGTTTTTAATTTGGTGTTTCTCTTACAATTACCATGTTTTCCAATAGTAAGCAACATGCCAGTGAATACAAGAGATTGCAGGTGGAGTACAAAAATAAAGCTGATAAATACTTATTAAGAAAAAGAGATTATGCCAACCAATTTGCCCATATTTATGCATACCGCTTAGAACGTATGGCAAAACTGCTGAAAGAAAAAATATCGGCGAAATGGGGTAATTATATTATTAATAAAACCGCCAAAAATTAGTGTGTTTACCTAATTTATAGGTAATGATTATCCCATAAAGAAACTATGTGAACTGAGAGAGGATGATCCAGAAAAATGCATAATAATTGGCACATTATTTAAGCACCAAGTAAGTGTTTATGTTTGCCTTGAAATCTATGCTATTGTAAAATTTTCTACTAGGAATTAAAACCAAGTGTTCTACGTGAAATATCTGAAGAAAACCAATTGATTCCTCAACCGCCCAGACAGAATTATGTAGACGAAGATGATGTAGTTTTCTTGGAAGATGATCTGCAAAGAATCCGTTTAGTTGGCAAATTCGATGTTCATCTGTTAGTGACTGGAATAGTTGGCGCAGTTTTAGGTAAACTATTAATTAAAGTAATTTTTTATGCTAATTTCGTAATAGTAATATGATAAATTAATTAAAATCTTTTTAAAATGTGTGACGATCTTGTGATTGGTCATAAAAGGAACAGACAGTAAGTCGTTTTAGATTTTTAGCTTCCTTCCCTTTTCACGCCTTTATTTCATTCAATTGGCATATTTTACAAATCAGTACAAATTCCAAAAACCAAATTTGGTGTGGCTTCAATTCAAGCAGTTCGCACACTAAATCACAATTCAGACACTTGGTGCTTATGTTCCTATAATATGTTCTTGTTTTTTGTCTCATGTTACAAATTTAAATTAAGTACATTCTACATATAACACGGTTCGTTGTGATCATAAATTTCATTATACTAAACTAACTTGTATTAACAGGCTACGTGGAAAGCAATGCAAGATTCCATATAGAAGAACTCTTATTTTACGAAGGCGGACCTCAAAATCCGTTACCCACATTAAAAAGTTCCCCACTTGTCCTCTTCATATCAGGCCTGTGTCATGTAAGTTATTTAGTTACAACATCACTGTTTAATGAGTACCAATTAATTTCTTTAATTTTCAGTTTTCTCATCATAATTATTCCTTGAGTTTAGAGCTCTTACAGCAGTGGTTATGTGGGAATATCAATTCGCAGGACGATCGTAAAGACTGGGATGCAGCTAACGTAGTCCGTGTTATAATTGCTGGTAACATTTCCATTTCTAATTGTTTTTATTTTAACTCCTGTGTTCCAAGGTAATTCTGTTTACTCCAGTGGGCACGGTAAGCAAAATTTAGCCTACATTCAAAAATTTGATTCAGAAAATATTCTGAACGCTGTGCAATCGCTGGATGAAATGCTTTCGTGTTGGTGTCAGTCAGTTGAAGTTGATCTAATGCCCGGTGAATTTGACCCATCCAATTTTATGCTCCCTCAGCAACCTTTTCACAAATGCATGTTCCCCGAAGCCAGTCATTTCAGCAGCTTTCAGAGGGTAACGAATCCATATATATGCGAAGTGAGCAATAGAATTATCTTGGGAACATCTGGTCAAAATATTTTCGATGTGATGCGAGTTTCAAAAATTGAGGATCCATTGGAAGCTTTACGCTCAACTTTGAAGTGGAGTCACGTGTCGCCGACTAGGTAATTTTTTATCCTCTGAAGAATGAAGTCGTGCATTTATAAACTTTCGTTTGTAGTCCAGATACGTTGCCTTGTTATCCATATACAAGTGATGAGCCTTTTATAATTGATGAGTGCCCCCAGGTATATTTCTCCGGAAACCATTCTGAGTTTAAAACCGATCTTCACAAAGGTAATATAAAATATATTGCTCTAAATATTAGAATTTATTATTTACACATATTCTTTCTTGAAGGCTCCGATGGTCAAGTTACACGTCTCCTGTGTGTTCCTTCATTCAGTGAAACTCAATCTGTGGCTGTGGTTAGTTTAGCTACTTTAGAATGTCAGAGACTCAGTTTCAAGGTGGACTCTTGGGAAGAATAAAGGAAATAAATTGTTCATAAATAAAATACTTTCTCCCAAATTTTAGTGTTTAATATCAGCAAACAGTAAATGAAACAAACTAAACAATTATTCATCTGCAAAAGAGGGAAATTTGAGAAGCAAAATGAATATTTACCATATAAAGTGATTCTTACTAAGTGAATCTTAACTTTTGCCCGAAAGTTTATTTCAGTATTTATGTACTGTGTACCTATATACATTTATTGCTCTTAATATTCTTAGGCTGCACTTATAATATGTAGGGCTTATATACATTAGCGTTAAGGTCTCAGTTTACGATAAAATTGGAAGGCGAGGTGCAGCGATAAACTGGAAATAAAATTCAAGAACTATTATTTAATTAATACTTGTTTGGATTCTTCACAATTTGTAATAATTTTCTACCTTATGAATATAACATTTGATATAATTAGGAAAAATACATTTTTAAATTAGACCCTCAATCAAGAGAAAATTTCTGTACATAATTGATTTTGATATATGAACGATTGATGCGTTCCATTGCATGTAGCCTATCCTATCACAACGCTGCTTCGATTTATTTGTTCTGTATTTGCACAAGTTGGAATAGCATGCGACCATTTTCCATTGCGAAGACATCTCAGCATTTTTGTCCCTTTGAGCTCCAGACCAGCATCGCAAGTGAACGTAATACTTTCACCAATTGCGTAATAAAATTTTACTAATGACATACGACCACTGATAACAGTTCCAGGATAAGAACAAGCTTGAACGCATTTTGGCAGTCCGCCCGACCAACGTCCATTGTCTTGACAAGCAATTATTGGTTGTCCTTGCATCATATACTCTGGATTACAGTTGAACTGTACAACATCACCAGCTCTGTATGGTGCCGATCCTTGAGCGTAACCATTTTGTGGTGCTCCTGGATTATCACATTGAACTTCTACACATTTCGGGAAGGGTGTACCCCATTCACCAGATGGTAGACAAATTGATTCGGATGGTCCTCGGAGTCCAAATCCCGAAGGACATGAGAATGCAGCTCGGCCACCGACTTCACGTGATAAAACCGCAACGCGTGGCGTGCTTTCGTTAATTGGAAGAGGTATATCTCCGCATTCAACACTTTCGCACACCGGAAGAGGTGCACTCCAATTACCGCTGGGCAAACAAAATAATTCAGAGGCGCCGATCAGGGAATTTCCATTAGCGCACGAGAGAAGGATTCGAGAACTCATTTTTGTGTCGTTGTTGCTTATAACGAGACCTCGTCGAATGGGAATATCGGGACAATTTATTGCCTTTACTAAAACTTCAACGGAATGCTCATGTCGAGCAGGTGTTTGGCATGTGAATACCCCAGAATCGTCTTCAACGGCATGGAAAATACTCAAGCGATATTCCAGCTGTGGATCTCGTCCATCCTCTGTCACCCAACCTTCCGGATAATTTCTAAACAAAAAGCTTTCGTTTAAACATTGTTGGCACATTTGCAATTAATTACCTGTATTCGTGACTAACGTTCCACTTTGGATTCCCAAATCTTCTCATCCATAAGCACTCCATGTGAACAGTTGTTCCAGGGTACACAATTAGTTTTCCATCGTTACTTTGTGCAATGGGACCGTTTTGATGGCGGAAAAGAATTGTCGGAGGTTTTTCCACTAAATATAAAGTTAAAAGGCTGTGCTGAAATTGAATAGAAATGGGATCTTACTTGCATAATCGTTCTCTTGATTTAGTCCAAAACATGTTGGCTTCTGCCCACTCCACTCCGAGTGGATGCAGGATCTTTCGCTGCTTCCAATCAAGGCATATTTGCCTATATCGATACATCTGCAACAAAAGGGACAGTGACAATGACAAATTGGATTTTACTCTATCAGCGGTTAGCACATGGGTCTTTTCTGCGGCCCCCACAAAATCGTTTATTCCACTTCAATGGGTTTTCATCATTGGTTATAAAAATCACCCGTGGGGAGCAATTTTCCAGTGATAAGACTACTAAATTTTCTTTTCAATTTAATCAATTTGCTATACAGAAGTCTTGTTTGTGAATTGAGAAAAGAATTGGATGTATTTTGTTATAAATAAAATAGAACATGTACGATATGCTTACGGGAGCAAATTTCAATTTTCATTTTTAAAAAAAGAATGCAAATACAATACACTTCATCAAAATAAGATTACAGGCTAATTGCAGCTTTCACGAAGTAATAGGGAATCACTTCACGAGACCTATAAGAAGCAGGGAAAAGAAACGCGGATTCGAATTTTGGAGCAAGCGCAGTTTTAGCAACAGTGATCCAGTGCGAAACTTAAAGGACTCAAGTAAGGAAACGGTTTCACTCGACTTCAAGATTGCAAAGCAGTTTGGCCAACTTCATAATGGAAGCTGCTGCCGCAAAATTAATTCAATTATTGCGCGAATGTGAGAAGGTCGGTGTAAATCCCGAAAGTTTGGATTCAGTTAAAAAATTTACAAAAGAACAATGCAAAAGTTACCGAAAGAGTGCATTGATGGCAGTGTTGTTTGCAGGTGTATTCCTCTTGTGGTACTTCAGGGAGTGTTTGCATCAATCAGAGGTAGTTTTCCACATGCACATCCATAATTATCTGCCACAGGCTTACTGTTGCAGTGCTTAGTTGAAATGCCACCGGAATTACACAAAGTATTTCGCCCGCCGGAAGATTGCTCTTTTTGCCGGAATGTCCAACAAATCGAGAGGATATCGAATATATCACCGAACGAATTCGAAGAAAAATATGCTTACTCCGCTGTTCCGGTGATTGTGACTGATGCCACTGTGAATTGGACTGCACCGGAAGTATTCGCTTTGCATGAATTGAAACATTTAATTGGAATCCAAAAATTTTGCATCAATAAATTTGCAGGTTTTTGATTTTTGGTACTTCAAGGAAGTTTATACGAAAGCAAGGAGAAAACGGAAAACTTTAAATTGCCAGTTTTTTCCGTATGAAAGTGGATTCACTGATTTCTTTGAGGCGTTGGAAATTCCTGCGAGCAGAGTTAATTTCGAGCCTGGTACTGATCCATGGTACTTCGGATGGAGCAATTGTAATGAGGAGGTGGCAGAAATTTTGCGACAACATTACACCCGACCATATTTTTTGCCAAGAACATCAGAAAATAATCCTACAGATTGGATTTTCATGGGTGGTCCTGGTCTTGGAGCTCGGATGCACGTAAGAGCAGAAAATTTGTGGAAATAAATGATTTTGTTGAACAATTAGTGGTTTTAGGTCGACAATGTAAATCTTCCTTCTTGGCAAGCGCAACTGCGTGGAAGAAAAGAGTGGATTCTTGCACCACCTCCTGAATGCTACTTCGAATGTCCTTTTTTGCGAACTGTAGTGGAAACTGGAGAAATAAGTAAGATCTTACAAAATTCGTCTGTTTTTATTAACCCAGTTTGTTACAGTCATACTGGATACAAACAAATGGTATCACCAGACAAACGTGCAACCAGGAGAAGTTAGTATAACTATTGGGGCAGAGTATGATTGAGTGAAATAGTTACTTTTAAAAATATATTTAGCAGGAGTGTTAAAATATGAACTGCAGTAGTGTTGTTTCAAAATGTTGAAGTGTATTAGAATACCACCAACAATGGTAACAACTTAATGAAAATAAAATGGAAAAATAATAACAGCTTAAAACCTTAAAGGAGGTGAATTACCTGGAAATAATTGTAGCTCCTGGTGGAAACTCCACGATATCTTCACGGATTTCCAAATCATTGTAGAAACTAACGACATTTGGCTCATTATTTTTAAATAAACATGTGCCATTGGCTGCAAAAATCAAGCATTGGTTACAAACATTCAAAATATATTCCACAAAAATGATGAAATTTCGAAATAGTTATCATACCGCAGATGTAGGAACGACCAACCCAGTTTCCATCTTCGCAAACTATTTTCCAAGTATTGCGTTCCCCACCAACACTTGCGATGCAATTGAACAAGATTTCTGTGCCGGTTGGATATCCTTCTTCGTCATCCTCCACAACAGTGTTTCTGAAAGTGGTTAGAGATGAAAACAACTTTTCAACACTTTATCAAGTGTTCATGAACTTACTTGTAAACCAAAGCTCCTTCAATTTTATTTGGGTTTCCGCAGTCTCGACCACCATTTAAAAACCTCATCGATTCATTCGCGTTGCTGGTGACTCCACTAAAAGTGCCATTCTCATATGCTTCGGCATTGCCATTGCCAGTACTTAAGCTGTTAAGTGGATTTTCGCCCCCTATGAATTCAGCTTCCCCCAAATACTCCTCTCTAGACTTCCTGGCGCCTGTTTCACAGTGAATTGTTGCCGGAGACATGGAACCGCGACTGCAAACCATTTGTATAGGCAAACTGTTTACAGGATTGTCACAATGCACCGACACAGAGCTCCCATGAGCTATAGTCAGGCCCGATCTGTAGCCACCCTGTGTTAAGGAGTTTTAAATAATTGTTAACTAGAATTGACTGTAAATACTTACTTCGTATATAATATTGGGTATTGTTGGTAGAGTGCACGGAAGCGGAAGGCATTCCGGAAATGTAGATATAGACCAGTTACCACTGACGCACCGGAATTGGGAAGGACCCTATGAGAACAGTACGCAAGGAATATTTAAAAAAAATTAAGGGAAATTATAATTAATTTACCTGCACGCCATAACCGTCTTCGCATTGGAAGCTTGCAAACAGTCCATTTCCGACTTCCTCGTAAGGCGTAAGAAGACGAAGATTCGGTTTGCTGCCACTGGTCAACGAGTCTGGTGAAATCTCGAAGTACTTTCCATGTTCAGTTGATGGAACTGAACATGGAGCTGAAATTGGGTATTTCTTTGGTTTTTATTTGTTTAAAATGAATAACCAAAACTACCTGCCAAGCAGGCTGGCTTCTGCGGCTTCCAGATTCCACGAACACATTTCGCAGTTGCATTTGGATTCTTTGAGTTTAGCTTGAAACCAGGATGGCAAACGATGTGGAGCATGACACCCGCACTGTATTGTCCAGGGCCTTTACCTGGTCGAACGACTGTAACATTCGCGAACTCTTTAATATTTAACTCTTCGCAAGACACTCTGCCTTTCCCTCGTCTTTCACCCGCATTCTCCTGTTCGACTGTTGTCTCCGTGGTACTCTCCCTTACCGGTCGATTTCGCTGTTCGGCACGTTCCTCAAGGGTGCCCCTTTTACGGCGTATAATTTGTGATTTCAAGTGCTCTATTAAGCTTGTTAAGTTTTTATGAGTAGACGACTCACTCAAATTGCGAGAATTGAACAAATCCCTCAAGTTATCAGATAAATAATATCTTTGACTTTTTAGTCCTAAATTTATGGAACGAAAATTATCATAGGGCTCCAATTGACTTGCTCCTTTTCTATAGTTGTTTTTATTTCCATGGAAAATTTCCGATTCACCGGATGGAAAATTCAAGGAATCTTTGATGATGTCTTCATAATCGACGGCATCGCCATCCATAAGCTGATTACTAACTATCCGTGTTTTATGTGTAGGTCGATATTTGGAAAAGTAATCAACGTTTTTAATAGAGTTGTACCATCTTCCGTCTTGCACTTGAACTTTCTTCGTTGGATTATGCATCTCATCCGTTGACGAGCCCGAAGTTTCACTTCTGCCGCTGTTGTATCCAAGGAGATTTTTTATGTAATTTTTATACTTTTCCTTTATTCGTTGGTAATATTTGGAATATGCTCGATCAATTTCAGTTGTTTCCCTGCGAGGTCTTGATACATTTTTTGGCTGACGATTGTCGTTCATTACTTGTCTACTAGATGGATGTCTGCTGTCCCAGGAATCATTTCCACTCAACCACTTTTGTAGATGTCTCTGTTCATTCAATAAAAATGTAGATCGTAAATGTCTCATTTCTATCGATCTTCGTCGTCTATTCCAGCGGAGTCGTGGATGCTCTCCTCGAATACACCGTGGACGTTCATAAGGTCGCCACATCCCACCAACACAAGTCGCACCTTGGGGGCCATCATCCAAAACATATCCTTTATCACAATCGTACATTATTTGCTTATTGTTCGCAATCTGAAGTGTAGAATAATGTAGTCTTAGTAAGGTGAAATAAACATTTACCTTCTTCACGTAAGGCCTGTAATCGTAGAGTCCCATGTTCCCAACTAGAAAAACTTTTCCATGGGGAATACTTCCAGGATATCCGCAGTACACCTCTAAACATTGCGGGGTATCCCCGGTCCAATTTCCAAATGAACAAGTAAGGATATAGTCATTGTTATTGGTAACAGGTTTCCCATTGGAACCCGTCAAAATGTAACCATCTTTGCATTTAAAACGTGCCTTCATACCATGATCTGTTTTTGGTGCCAGGACCATACTATTCTTGGGTACTTTCGGCATGTGCTTACACCTAGCCGGTACGCATCGGGGAATAACACTCCATGTACCATTATTACATGTCGGTGGACCCAGTGCTGATGAAGGAAATTCGTAATACTCGTTACAAATGACTTCAAGGGATGTTCCATGTCTAACTTTTCCAACACTGGTTACTACAGGAGCCATCATTGTGGTTGCATTCACGTCGATTTCTGGTTCAATGGGCACCACTTGCCCTTGGGATATAGTCGGAACAATGCAAGGAGCCAAGCATTCAGGCATTGGATGACTCCAGCGACCATCTCCCAAGCATATTGCAGACGATGGACCGATCATAAGCATTTCTGGCTGACAGCGGAATATTAAACTTGCCCCAAGACCTGTTCCAGCTTGAATATTTTCCAGCCAGCCGTTGTACAGGACACCGGGATCCCCGCAATTGATCTCTGTACGAAATACATTTGCAATTTGCGGCAATTATAAGGATCTGCATTTTACCTTTGCAAGTGGGCAGAGATCCTGTCCACTTTTTGTCTGCGCCACATCGTCTTGAGCTTTCCCCAATTAAAGTGAAACCGTAACGGCATTCATAACTGACCACTGAGTTGTACGAAACTGTTGTGTACACGGATTTTCCGTTGGGAGGAAAATCAGGAATCGGACATATTACCGAGGTTACCACTAGAAAAGAGGATCTGGTTTAGTATTTTAGCAATGGTAAATATTTCCCTCCTGACTGAGTATATGTTTAGAAATATTAAGTCTTCCAACTGACTAAAAGGTACGCGTACGAAAGAACTCTTTGGAAATTTTCAGGGAGTTTTTTCACAACAATTCTACACAGCTGCAAACAATAGTTGCCGCAAAAATCCGTTTCTCTATAATGTCATAAATTATACTAGTTATTGCTGTCTATGTAATTTGTTGAATGTGATTTTTTGATAAATGAAACAACAAAGTTTTTGCGGCAACTATTATTTATTTCGCTTAAAGATGAGTTACTAAACAATAGATTCACAATAAATTTAAGCATGGAGCTTTAACAGGGCGGCTACCGGAATACTTTTTTTGCTTTTGTTCATACCATACTGTTGAACAAAGTTGCACAATAAATAGCCACTACATTCCAAAAGATAGAAGCAACAAGATGACATCTAAACTAAATATTTGTCAACAAGTGGCCTCAGGGATAGAAGAACTAACATTGCATGTCCTTTCAAGCAATTTCCGTAGTATTGGGGATCAATGATGCTTAGCAAATAGAAAATTTATTATTTTTTGTTCCTTAAAAAAATTAAGAACAATTGAAAGTGCACTTACAAACACAATTTGGCAGTTCTTTAGGTATCCATGAGCCATCAGCTTGGCAATATCGTTCTGGTTTCCCTACCAGTTCGTATCCTTCGCCGCAATGGTAAATTATGCGGCAGCCAAATGAGTAACACTCCCCGGCATGCCATCCATTCGATGGGTCCAGAGGTTGTCCACAGGATCTCGCTAAGGATTAAATTTTCATGTAGTATCAATGGAAGTGAACACTTTTGTTCAAGCAAAAATTAGTAGTCAAGCACGAAACTTACGTTCGCACTGGATGTCGGGTCCATACCAACTTGCTTGGCCATCGATGGCCAGACATTTAGCTCTTGGAAAGCCATTCGTAACGTACCCGGTATGACAATGATACTGAACGGTTGAGTCTAGGTCAAAGGTGGCTTGCTCGGGCAGCGCCGAATGCCGCGCGTGTTCAATAACAGGTGGTGTAAGACAATAAACTGAAATAAAAAAATACAAAGCCGTTTTGAATGATGTTTGAAGCAGGCAAATGCTAGAATCCTACTGTTCTTCTTGCAAGCCGGTTCTGCTCCTGCCCATTGACCGTCAGCCTGGCACAAGCGACTTTGTAAGCCCACAACGTGGTACCCATGAGGGCAGGTGTAGCTAGCCCGCCCTCCAAAATGTCTTCCCGACAGAGTAACCGTTCCCAATGAGGGCTGCTGCAGTTCCGGACACTCACGATCTGAAATGGAAAAGTTGTGGTATAGAAGAGCTTCGTTTTCGAAAATCATTCAACCTGGCTTGATGCACGACATTCCACATGCTCCATCACACAAGCACTTCTTCTTTTTACTTTTACAATCCTCGTCCGAAGAACATTTTCGCAAACACTTCTGCCCTAGAAGGGTTGCTTGCTCTTCATCTCTTGGGCATTCCGTTGACGGAGAGTTTCTCGGATTTTTGTAAACCCTTCCATCATCATCTGCCTCTGATGAATCATCTTCGTCATCTAAGTCCTCGTCCTCATCATCTGGTGCTTCAGTGATCGTAGGAAGCGATAGTCCTGCAAACAATTAATGAAAGTTGATGATAATACTTCATTCTCTTATCACATATGAAGATTATGCAACTATTACTAAAACTACAACAAACATTGTAATAACTAGAATTTCAGGGACAAATACACGTACGATGGAAATTTCCATCACACTCTTAAATTATTGATGATCATTGATTATAAAAACCTGAAAGGAATAATTAACAACGTTTCTTGTAGGCATATAAATTATAAAAGAATTACACTTTGCGCAAGCATGAAATGCAGATTTTTCAATGCAGATTAGTGTAGGCAATCTTGAACAAAGGGTCTGTTGGAAGGACTTTACTAAAAAGTACCAGCAGGTAGCAATGCACAAATGATGCACAGCACTAAAGCCTCAAAGAGTCTATTTACACTCCTTTCATAATTAAAAATAAATTAAAAGACATCATGTGAAAATTCCATTTCATTGCTGTAGGAAAAGCTTAAGAAATGCGAGTGGTAAGCCGACGTTTGATTCTACATGCCGTGCAAACACGCTTCACTGTGAAGCATCCTTGTGGCCTTAAGAGATCATTCAATTCAGGAACTCTCAGCTTTAAGAGAGCCTCTTTAATTTCAAAGCTGCAACATGAATATCTACACACGTGGGAATGTCCTATTTGCTGGATCCTCTTTATTCCCACTAAATAGGGAGCTTTTAAACTAGTACTGAAGCATTCTTGGATGCAGGCTACATTGACATTGACCTATTTCCCCCGCAAAAGAGATGAGATTGTGTCCCTTCATTATTTTACAAGTGCATCCTACAAAACTTAGTTAGTCATTGTAAGCGAAAAGGATGAGCCTGCGTACGGGTATCTCTTACAAAAATCCCAAGAATAAATATATGTTTCTTCTTTTCGTTTCAGATTTCTATTTTCCTAATGCGAAACTGTTCTTCCAATAGGTTCTCGTTGGATGCATTTTCAGGGTCTCCACGCGGCCTTTAAGCTTTAAGGATTCCCGCCAAGGAAATCGTTATTAGCTACGTACTCTGTTTGTAAACAACACCGCGTGGTATTCCATTCTCAGATCCAGAGTAACTGCAATTTCTTTATTCCAATCAAAGCTGGGTTGAGTTAGGGCGCAGTTTGCTCTCTTTTCCCAAATAGGTGTCAGAGTCAGGACGTTCTATGCACGTACTTATGTATAAGAAGTATGTACCTACATGAATAACTCAATAAATTTAATTTCATTCCATTTTACGCCCTATTTTAGGAAATACGTTTTTTATTATGTTAAAGTATGTTTTTTTAACAGCATTTTTTAAAAATACGATTCAGTATTTGGTTTGGTTTTTAGAACCGCTAGAAAATCTCACTCACCTCGTTGAACCAAAATGGCTGCAAGTAATATCCAACAAAGAAATCGGTTCATCCCTACGGATTTAGTGTTGGATTTTCCTTTTCCTTCCAATCAAATGTAGAAGTGTTCACTACTGGTTTACAAAACTCCAAAATTCACTTGCTCACTTAGAATGTTACACAAGATATTTTTCTTTTCAATTCTCCATCAGGACTTTAGTATCCTTTTATCTTAATTTCTGGTCATGAAAGTTTATAATTAAGCACAACAATGAGAATTGCACAAAGATAAACTCCAAATTTAAATTACTTAAATATATTTTTTTTTTATCTTTAATTCGTCAGAAATGTTGAACTGATGCTTCTGCAAGCACAGGATACACACGACTGCAGTCCTTTTCAGATGAGTTATGTTTTAAGGGAATTTTTGGGGTGAGAGAAAGTATGAAGTACATTTGAGATGAAACTGGAAGATAAGAAGGGTGATAAGAATGGAAATTGGAAAGAGGGGAGAATGGAGGATGCTTGCACCTGCACGAGATGTAGAGAGCTTTTTTACAAAATATATAAAAGCTGTTTTGATGTAAAAACGCCGATAAGATTGCAGAATTAATTATGCACAAGAGATTGGCTTGATAAGAAATGAACAAACATTCAAGCATGTGTTTATCAATTGAACTTCAATCATTTTAATTTAAAATAATTTATAATATAACTGTGTGCAAAGGATATTAGTAAAAAAACATTTAACAGGAATTTTCAGTCATTTATTCATGTTATACTATATATTACAATTACCGCTAAACTCTGAAACACGAACATGATGTTGCACAGCTAATAAAGGTTCTGAATTGTAAAAATTTTTGCTAGAAGAGGAAATCTGTTCATTGGAATAACTTCCCACGGACCGTGACAGCCTTTAAAGGGATAGACGTTATGTTAAGAAATGAAATTATTCTTCAAAAATCACCTATCGCCGTTTCCATTTTTACTTAACATATCTACAGGTTGGCTTATTGGTGGCACAGGCACATGAAGATCTGCAGACGACCCTATACATAAATTGTGACCTCCACACGTGATATCGGCACCGATTTCCGGTATATTGGATGAAACATCGCTTATTAATCTCAGTAGGTTCAAAAGCGTTTCTCGCAGATCAGATTTAATTCGATGAATGTAATAATTTAACTGGGCTATGTTCTGATTTAGGAGGTAAATTGCGTAGAAAACTGGCTTTGGTAAAGGAGTGCTTCGACAAAACAGGGGAAATCTATAAATGAAGTCTCATCAATGCTGGAAAGCTAGCTGAAATATTAAGATTGCTTACTCTTTAGAAGAATTTGGCAAATCCTTTACATTATCCACTATCCGTGACCGCGAACCTTCATGCTTAATGGGGTTTCTGGAAAACTAACTTCTGTGAAAACAAGTCGAAATGCATGATGTACAATCTTACCTCAAAGGGACGTTGTAAATCAGAGAAACCATATAAACAATGTGAGCTACGTATCCGAGAGCTACGCTCAGGGACAAGGGCGAGACCGGCTCACCGTGGTAATTGCTGCTGGTTATTTTACTATCACCTGATAAATATTCTGTATTAGGCAGCACAACGTTATTTATACTAAATTGACCGTTTGGGGCCTTATCGATGTGGTAAATACTTTGTAGCTCCCTGCAGAGCTGAAATCTCCGTTGCCGCAACGCAGTTTGAGTGCGGTTCAACAACTCATTCTGCTCCACGACACTCGCCTTTTCTCTCGCCAAGGAGTCTTTTTCTCGAGACAAATTTCTATACCGCGACATGAGTAATGATTCCTGATCTATTATGTTGTCGTGCAGTTCGCCCAGCTTCTTCTCCAACTTACGAAATTCCGAACGCATTTTGTTTCTTTCCTGGGAAAGTAATTGACACTTGAAGCGAGCAATCTCGATTTTGCGACGGAACTCTTGGGCCTTTACAAGGTCTTCGGGCTTGGCGCGTGACTCTTGAAAAAGCAGCTTGTTTAGGGTTCGCCCCATTGAAGGATTTCCCCTGGGTTGATACCAGATGCCTTTACTGGATATCAATTCCAAGTTGAGACAAGACGCACTCTTCATACAAATCCGTTCGCTTATTTCTTTTGCATGCTCGTTTTTTTGTTTGTATTTTCTTTGCTTTTCTTGCAGTTTCAGCAATCTGTCTAAGTTGTAACTGGACCGAAGCTCAGAGTTCAGAAATCTCTTTTCCAGAAACCGTATTTTAAGCATCTGTTGCATGTCTTTGCTGAGATCTGCAGAAGATATATGGCTGGAGCCTTCGTCTCGTTCTGGACTACAATTTCGGCTGTTCCGCGGTGAATTTATTTCAAACTCTTTCGGTGAAGATTCGTGTTTTTGAGAAGGCTTAAATGTATCAATTAACCCAATTGAGACAACCGGGACGGCTTTCTTTGAATCCCTTTCGCTACTCTGTTTTACATCGATAATATTAGCACCTTTTTCATGTTCGTAATTGAATGTCAATTGTTTCCTAATAGTATCCAGAGGCAAACTCTCAGCTGAAGCGAAGTATCCACCATTCATTTGGAATGCTAAGGAATTCTGTAGGAATTTTAGGTCCGATCGCTTTGTAATTTGAATTAGCCCTGAAAAGTAAACGCCCCAAATGAAAAGCATTTTATCACCAGATGATGAACTGTTGCTGCTTGTACTGCTGTCGACAGGGATCGTTTGCTCCCGCAGCGAGTCTGATTCATAACACTGCTCCCAAACACGTATGCAGACACATCTGGCAGTCGACTTTAACACAATATTACTATTTATTTCTGGCCATTCTACAGTACCAGTGCCATGGGGATCAACTTTTTCACTGGTATAGAAAGGGGCAGACATGGCAGACGAATGCAACGTGAAGTAGAGACGACATGGGGAACTGCAAAGAATATTGTGACCTATAATTCGTATTAAACTTCTTAGGCGCAGTTGTTGAGTGGCTAAAGCTGTCCAATCTCTGCATCGCGGCCGATTAAACATGTTTTATACCAACGAACTCTTTTATCTCTCAGTGTCCTCCACAGTCATCCAAATGGCACTCATTAAAAGTCTTCATTTCACTTCCAGCCAGGCACAATAATATTCTTAAGCTCCACACGGTATTGTTGTTCATTCACCATGTAAATCTAAAAAACCAAACTAAGTCCAAACGTCAAGTATATTTTCTGCAAAAGCGTCATTTTGACATCTGAAGTTGCAAAATTAAGAACGGTCATTAAGTTTTTCAACTCCTTGTAAAATTTGTTTCACTGAACTGTAAAGACCAACAAAAAAGTTAAACCTTACAAAGTCAATTAGGTGTGTATTCAGCTATTGAAAATTAAGCAAAACCACTGGATTTCTACTACGAAATACTCAATAACCATGATACAAGGAACATAAGGTATGCCAATGATTTCTCACTCGCGCCATTTTGCGCGTCATCGGGTTCACCCAATGAGCATTCGATGGTTTGACAGCATTTTGCTTACAAATTCGTGTGGAAGTTTTAAAAGTTTTTAAAGATTTTTAATATATTAAACATTAATTGATACCATTTTACATTTGAAATGGCTAAGTGTGCAATAAAGAACTGTAAAAATATCATGAAATACACTGAAATACTGTTAGTTAAGGCAAAAGTTGTAATTGTCGAAGAAGAAGTGAAGAAGTTATTTTTTATATGTAGAATGTATTTTAAGATAAGATATTTAAACAGAAATTAGTATAATGTTGTGAGTAAACAAAAATTAAGAAAAAAATAAAAACTGTGACATAAAATTTACTGTTTTATTGTTTCGTCTATATTACACTTTTAATTTGATGTTGATTATATTTTTATATGGATTATAATATAAAGTTTCAGTTGTTATTAATTGAAAAATATCATTTTAAATAATTTCTCAGATGAATTGCCGAGGGAAATGCTTTCAGTAACATTTGAAAAGTGCGGCTAAAAATTATGTATTTGAAATACGTGCACGTAGTGACGTCACGGCAGCTGTCAAAAAAATCTTTGGCATACATACCTTATGTTCTTTGTATCATGCTCAAAAACATACAAAATGCGAAATGAGAGCAAGTGTCGATGTTTATTATGGTTGTTTTCGGGTGCTTCTAACAATATCTGTAGTTTTCTTCAGCTATTTTGGTGTATTTCTTATAAGCCAATGGATAAAACCGTACCGGAGTACACTTAATTATATCGTTGAGTTCCTGGTCGTAGTGATTTCTACAATATTTATTGTTACTTTTGGCGACAAGTGGATTGAAATTATTGCGAGAATTTGCGCCAGTTTTGCATTTATATCGTTCCACCTGTTGGGAAAAGAAGATGTTCCGAATGATATGGTCATTACGGCGGGCGGGAATCGGTTAAATTGCATTACATTGTGCCGCTCATCAGTTTACATCGTCACTGCTGTGTGCATTTCTGCAGTAGATTTTAATATTTTCCCTTCACATTTATGCAAAACAAAGGAATATGGAACTGGGCTTATGGATGTCGGAATAGGCTTGTTCGTTTTCAGCATCGGCATTGTTCAACAAAAAACTCAATTCCAGGAGTCCACATGGAGGATGCTATCAAGATCTATTAAGAAAGTCATACCTCTGATAGTTCTAGGGGTGAGTCGAACGCTCGTCCTCAATGCAATTGACTACGCGCAGGTAGTAACCGAGTATGGCCTGCATTGGAACGCTTTCTTAACGATTGGCGTAACAAAATGCATTGGAGATTTTATTTGCAACATTTTTCCCAGAAGAAAATTCCAACTCTTCGCATTGATATTAGTTTTGCATGAAGCAATCCTGCAGTTTGGAATGGCAGCCTGGGTGATGGATCTAGAGCGTCCGCGCGAAGGTTTTATCCAGGCAAACCGTGAAGGATTAGCATCAATTCCCGGATTTATTTGCATATACCTTGCTTCCGTGCTCATCGGAGAACAGCTCGCATCGCCTTATCCATCCACATACGGACAACTCTTATCGAAAATCAAGCAAACTACGAATACAGCAGCAGGTTGCTTTGTAGCGTGGCTGACGTTTATACCAGTCACACACGTCTCACGTCGAGTGGCCAACATGGGGTATTGTCTGTGGATCCTCGATATTGGACTTATCACCCTTGTCTATGGCCTGTTACTGGAAAAGTACGCATTATCGCTGAGTTACAATCGCAATCGGCAAAGAGTTCTTTATGAAGTGCCTAAAATTGTTAAAGCAGTAAATTTCAATGCTTTAATTTTCTTCTTGGTGTCCAATGTCCTCACGGGATGTATTAACATATTCCTCAAGCCTTTGAGGAGAAACCCTGTGGAGGCTTTCGTGATCCTGGTCACTTACATGCTTTTAAATTGCATTATTGTTAACTATCTTTATAAAAAGAACATCAAAATAATTTAAATTAAGATTTTGTATATGATCCTAAGATTATGTTATTTTAATAGTTGTTTTTACATTTATATTTGACTGAATAAATAATAGTAACAAAACTGTTGTTTTACTCTTCTAAAACTGTTTAACGGAAAATAAAAAATAATTTTACAGTTCATCTCGACGATTTAATCCGTAAAATTTATTAAATTCGTTGTTTGTAATAACAAAGTTTACAGCTTTTTCAACTAATCTAGAAAATTCATCTTTATCGAAAATATAGTTAGTAAATTTAGCATGGGCGCCATTTTTTGGATGATGTCCTTCATCCTGGGGAGTCAACTTTGAATCATCTTCCCACGTTATGTAATTGATGCCTCGCAAGCGTGCTAAATCCTTGTAACAATTGGGATCCTCACAATTGTATAGTTCAAAGAGTGAAGCCCATTTGGGCAGGAAAAGCAAATGCGCCAATCCTGCTCCATGCATGCCAATCAGGACATCTGTGTTTCGGATTATTTGCAATTGGTCCTTGAAGGGCACACTTCTAAAATGTTTTTACTCTATGTAACATGACCAAGGATACTCTGCAAATACCCACCTTTCGAAGGAAACTCTTCGCACGGAATAATTTTCGCTGGCATTTAATTCATCCACTAATTCGTCTTCATTTAGAACGCGCCGATATTTGGTTCGTCTGGAGAGGAATGTAATCCTGATTTTATCCTCTTGCCTCTTGACAAATGGAATTCGTAATCGATGGAGAATAAAGTCAGAAAAAGCGTCGAATAAGCCACTTTTTTCACAGCCATTAATCTGAAAAGAGAACAACGTTAGAAGTTGCTTAGCGAATGATACATTTCTTACGATTGGAGTATTGTAATAAAGCCCGAATATCATCCTTGGTAAAAGAGGGAGGACGACATTTCTGAAGCAAACCGTTCGTCCTCGGAAAGCTTTCAGATCCCAGATTTCGTTGTTTGTGAAAGCCTTGAAGGTTTCTGCAAAGGGTGATTCGTAAGTGTATGTTTCCCAGATCAGGATGTGAACGTCTTTCTGGAACATTAGATGGTGGGACGAATTGACGTGCAGCGAGGCGTACAAGTTTAAGAAATCACAGAAATGGTGATACATGTTCGATGTGGCGTCTATTTTCATTACGAAGGTGGGCTTCTCTATTACTAAATCACATTTGCCGGTGCTCAGTGGATTCTCCGCGAGCTCTTCAAAGTATCTGAGTTCGGGTGCCCACGACTGCAGAGCCCCCATATGATCGAGGCTTGTTTTGAGACTGTTTTGCTGCAACTTGCAGTATCCGCCCACTTCCCCCTGTGCGAAAACATTCATGTCATATCGCAAAGGTTCTTGTCGCTTTCCAAGGCTTGTGAAATTCATCATCAGGTTCCTTCCACGACAAGTTCTCAAGTACTCAGAGCATTCCAGAGATGAATCTGTTGGGAAAGTGGGCTCACATAGAATGGTCCTTTCATTAATTTGTTCTCTGACATACCCGAAATCAGCTTCTTTAAAAAATATGTTGAATTGATCCTCCTCGCTCTGAGCCCACGCATTTGGCACCTTATGGCATTGCGGCCTCGAGTATTTTTTCTTGCAATTGTTTTCGTAGCCCCAGCATGCTTCGTTGTCGTACACATCGCTTAGCAAGAATTCTTTGTAAATGCATTCCGCGTCTTCTAAGCACTCTTGTTTCATGTGTGGGAAAGTGTTGAAGTAAATTGAGAGATGTGCTGGCGGAAGATCAATATGAGAATAATCCGTACATGTTGCTAACTGTTCACATGCCGCAAGCAGAACTATTAGTATACACACACCATTCATTGTTAATTTAAAAAATAACTATATCACAAGAAAGTTACCGACCGCAGCTATTGGAATGACACAAGTTGTTGAAGACGGAACATCGAACACCCGATGTCAAAAACATCGACCTATCGGAGCATCGATGTTTTACGTTCGATATATTTTGCGCGTCATCATTTGCGACAGTTGAAAATTGAAACTTTGAAAGTTTGGTTGTGGCACGGTGTACAAAATATTTGTTGCTTTCAAATAGAAATATGTATAAATTAGTATGAACTTCATATAAAACATAGGAAAGTGTATGTAGCTGTAAAAACTAAAACGTTTTTTTTTCAACATGGAAAAATAAAAACTTTATCGATACCTATAATTCATATCGATGCTTTTTGGATGATAATAATAGGAAAAATATTCTTAGGCTTCGCACATAATATTAATATTATTCTGTGAATCATCTATGGATCTTTATTTTGACAAAATTTATTAACAAAATTGACAAATTGACAAAACTAATTAAAAAGAAAATTTTGTTATATCGGGATTGCCCAATAAATTATTCGTTCGCTGAGATGCGTTCAGAAATCGTAATTAAAATTTGGTTGGTCGAATTCGATTCGATACCATGTAGGTACATTTCTTTCGATAGCGAGTAAGTATCGCTAGAAATATTCGATTCTAAAAGTATTAGTATCGAAACAAAAGTATCGTACTATTTGCTTGTATCGGAACATTCCTAGCCTGGATCCGAATTCCGATTCCGATCAGTATAGTATTCGAGGTGATGTCATTCGTGTATGTGAATCTGCCGTGGATGCGGTAAAAATCTCTGTGTTAAGTGGTCATCGCAAGAATTCCGTTTGCTATTCAATTCAGGTGTTAGATACAAGAAACCACTCAAACTGCACCGCAGAGTGATGAGGAATTGTTCAAGTTCATTGTGACGAAGTGACATTGTGCGGCGATTTTCCATCGATGAGTTTTCCGGTTGTCTGCTGTGAAAAGTGATAAACAAAATGTTATCTGTGTAAACCAAGAAAATCTCTACTCTTTCCTGGATTAAATAAACATTAACGAACCTGGTAAGCATTTTTAATCAATCAGTTCTATTTGCTCATGTAGAATATTTTTCGGGGACGCGCCGTGGCACGTTCTGTTGGCCGAGCGTTTCGAGTAAACATAATCATGGAAGGCAATTTTCCAAAATTTCAACACGTCCCAACATTTAGATTATTTTCTACAACTTTGCTTACTTAAATTCGCTCCAGTTTCACTCCATTATTGATTAAATTTCGGCACAAAATTTCCACTAGCATCAGCAGCACCCCAAAAAGGGAAATGTGAAAATATTCTGCTACGCCTTGTGAAAGCGGGTTAAAAATAGCGATGTTGTTTGGGACATTGCTGATAACTCCACAAATCGAATTTCGGTTCGTTTTTAGATCTGTTCCCACACAATCGATTTACAGAATAATTTAGTCGGGAATGCTCAATTAATCTAATTTCATCTCGGTGCTTTTGTTTCTTCTACATCAATAAAACTCTTTGGATGTTGCCGGCAAGGGATGAAAGCGGTGAGCTCATACTTAAAATTAAAGGGATTACATTCTCTGTCTAGGGGTTGTTCCTGTTCCCTGGAGTACTAGCATCTACCGGGGGGTCGAAGAATTTAATCCAAACTCCTTCACGGTCGCCGGCATTAGATCTACACATGAAATTTATTTTTGGACCTTATGCGTGGAATTCGGTGAAGTAGCATGTAGATGCGTCTGCAACTGCTCGGACGATTGGTGTCTGAATGAAACTCCCCAGAAATAAAATTCACGCCCTGATTCTCTTCTAGCGTCCTGCCGCCTCAAAACTGCAATTATTATGAGCGGGAAAATCTGTGCAAAAGTCAAGACACAAGCGCAACACAAATGCCATGTGTTCCTCGAGGAGCACATTCCGATTAGAATGTTATGTAGACCGGTGCGAAATTATGCCAGCGCTGTGGGGAATCATGTAAACAGTGAGACTTGTGTGATATCATCGGTTCGACCTTTGCTGGGGCCAGGGAGGGGGAGAAGTCGTGACACTTAAAACTGGAACGCTTGAGAGGCGTTATCAAGTGCACAACCGTTACACAATTTACGGGTTGCGTCTGTACAAGGTTCTGGGGGAGAGCCAACCTGTTTGCTGTTCATCTTCCCGTGAATGCAATGCTTCTGCATTGTTTACAGTCTCATTCTTTCAGATCGTTGGAAGATAAGCACTGCCACGGAAGTTGTATATTGGGAAACTTATACTGATGAGTACCTTCGATTTCTATAACGTTTTGCAAATCAATTGAGAATTCTTTGCATTACACGTTGTGTAAAATATCAAATCAAAATTCTACATAAGAATTAAGAATTCTCAACATTTCATTAAGATGTAATTATAAGGGCGTCATTTATTGGTATGTTTTATTTGAATTATCATTGGACGTAATCCTGCTATAAATTTAAAAAATCCCTTTCGGCAGGCCTACAGGCTGAGGTAGATTTCGAAGTGTTTTGATGGCGTTTATGGGGGTAATTTATTTCAAAATCGAGAAACTAGTTATAGATTTATAAACTACTCATCAAGAGCTTTAGAAAAACGTGGTTTAGAAAAATTTGAACTTTCACCTCCACCCCCACTAGAACCCCACCCACCCTTAATTCGGTGGTATCACCGTTAACCTCATAGAGTGTACTCTCATTTATGCTAATAAAGTTTCTCTCTAAACTTTATAGGGGCCGAGATATAATTTTTAAAAAATTTCAACCCCTTCACCGGCCACCCCCTTGGGGAAATTTTGCTCATTAACGAACTTAACCGAGCTATTAACCCTAAAAATAGCATAATAAAAGTTGGTTCAAATATCTTCAAAATTGGAACAGCTATCGTGTCCCTAAGAACGCTGTAAAATTATATACATATATATAAATATAAACTTTCGAACGGAGTCATTTTTGGGGTCCAGGGTCATGATCGGAGAAACTATGTAAAAATTTTCCGAAAATTCCGCCATGAGGGAGATTACCATAGGTAGATTTTATTTCTACGAAATCTACCTAAAAAAGTTGAGTCAACGCTTTTCTATAGACGAGGATATTGTCCAATGTCCATGCACAATGCAAAATGAATTAGTTTTCGCAAAATGACTTGATTATTTTTTCGTTCTTTACTTGCAAAATATTCCGAATGTTGCTACAGCAATTCGATTCTTCTGGTTTGTACTTTTGTAGTCACGGATATAATAATAAGTGCTCGAAAAATTTGTCATCGCCTCATTTTAATTACACAGCGTGAGCGATTTTTGTAAAAACTACTGCGGAAAGTAATGTACCTATAATTGATTGGTTTGGGCCAATTAGGAAATTCAATATGTAGATGTAGAACGGCACAGTTTAACACAGAAGAAACGTTTAGACATCATGCAAAAATAGTTTGGTTATTGTAAACAGAACTTTTTGTTCTACATTATTAAGCAGGCATAGGCAGAAAAGGTTTTGACTTTTGGTATCTATAAAATTTGTTTAAGTATTGTATAAATGTATAACTTAAAACATTATTTTCTAATTCGTCAACGTTGACGGCGCGATCTGAAGTAAAATAGTTAAACTAACTTTTGAAATCTTTAATTCAATTACGTATCTGTTGAGCAATTGAATTACATTTAATATTAATTAAATTAAAAATCTTTATTGCATTTCCACAATTCCAATTCGATCACAAATTGTGCATCAACGGTTTGTAACTTTTTACAAATTCCCTGCCAGCAAAAAATATAATTAAAGTGTAAGCAAATCTGAACCCGCATCGTAACCTCGCAGTGCATTAATTAGCCAAGAGATCGATGCTCTCGCTGATAAAGATTCCTATCTGTACAATAACGCGGCGAAGACTAAACTACTCGCTCCACTAACGCGATTGATCCTGTTTTAGAATATTTCTAACATTATATGTGCAAGTTGTTTCGTATGAACTTTTCATGACTTAATAAATTGTATTCCATTTAAGAAACAGAAACTTCCTGACAAACAATGTTTTGATTTCTTTTTTATAGAATAAAGTTGGCTTGGAACTTTTCCCATTATATTTACTATTTAGTACAAGTACATCGCGATTAGTCATCATTTGTCATGTGAATACCGATAAAAACGAGCCAAACACAGTTGGATTGAATAACAAACCGTTATTGATGTTGGCGATAAATGAAAATAGGCTGTGATAATTCTGTAAAGTGTAATTTAAAGTCACACCCAAAAGTTTTCACCCCTGAATTGGGGATTTGGCAGCCGAAATAATCTGAGCGATAAGTTGAGTTGTTTGAGGTAATTTTTATTTAGAGCCAATTACATTGAAGTGTGTAAACAGACGCCGCCTTAACAGACAGTGAGCAATTCATTCAACTACAAACAAAAACTGTAAACAAAAATTGAAGTGCGAAGAAGCACCTGTTTTTGTTTTTGCGCCACTTTTTCTCGCGATAAGTACATGAGGCGCACCCCTTTGACCCACTCAATCAGTGATACGCAATCGACGGTATATGAATAGGCCTCTTCAACACTAATTCCGCAGAATCAAGTGACTATTCCTCTTCAGAGGGTTTATTTTGATCACGATGCGATGTCACTTTCGCTGGAATTGAGCTCCCAAGGTCGCCGACTTTTGCTCTTGGGGATCAATCATTTGCAATTCATATTTTGCTTTGGAATTTTTTTTTCTGTAATGCTTCCCGACAAAACTTACGTCTTCAGAGACATAATCGTTACAGTTAAAAAAGTGATTTAAAAAACTTGAAGAAACAATTAAACATTTGTACGATGTTTCCTTATATTTTATTTCTGCTATTTACGGTTTTAATGTTGTTTGTTGTACAACTCCCAGAACATCGAACAGAAGCCTTCTGGTGGATACTTCTCTTTTTTGCACTGTTCCATACCATTCATAAGCAGCACAAATGGAAAATTGCATATCAAGATTTTAGAATAAGCGCGCGGCTTACGACATGAGTCATTTGTTAATTAGCAAATGCTCCTCACCTCTGTTACTTGCGTGTTAACAGTTATTAACATTTTCATTAAATGTTGAATTGTACACAACAGTGCCGATTTTTTGTGGTGCTTAGATTACTTATCAGGCTTAAAATTGGGAACGACACTTTTTTGAGAAACGCGTAATTACGGGTTCGTCTGAGAATTTCATTAATATAAGTTGATAAAGAACTACTACTTGGTCGGTTAAATGAATAATTTGTAGCATTAGTCCGTGAAAATAATTCATGTTCCAAAATAATGCATTGTTTATTAAAGTTAATAAGGCGAGTTTGATTTCCATTGCATTGAACCAATTCATGAGGATACTTAAAATTTACTTACCGCTGCAGTATTAAATAATTGTTCGGTATTTTTTTATGTTTCTTAAATCTTAATATTTAAAATATGCACTTAATTTACATCATTAATTTATATTTTATTTACAGATTAAATTAATAAAATGGATAATAAATATCTAAACTTCGCTCTTCAGCGAGTTTTATTACCTAGTGTTTTAGGATTATGTAAGTACAAATTTTATTACTTATTAGTTATTATTTACTATTCAACCCCATTGATTCTAATAATTTTATCCTGCAGGTATACTCATACGTCCAGTTGGAATATCTTTTGTATACCTAATAATGTTTGTCTTACTGCCTTTCATTTCTGTTCCGACATCTTCGAATTGGAAAGGTAAATAAATACTAAAAAATATTATATAAGCAATTCAAAATTAAGAACTTATAAATCTTTTTTAATGAAATTTGCTTATGACATGTAGATGGTTTGTTGAAAATATTTAACTTTTTAGTGTCAAGCAGGGCTTATTACATCATATTGATCGCGCTGAGTTCGATGATTATACTCTGTCACATAGGAGTAATAGTGGCGGTGCAAGTTCTGCAATCGATGGATTTCCTGAACACTTGCACTTTTGATGTGATGCTGTTGCGGCATATTGGTTTCGTATATCTGGACATCTTACAGTATGTAATCACTTGAGCTGTGATTGAACATTTTGTAATTCGAAGTATTTTAGATTTGTAAATACCCTGGCATGGGTATGGCCCGACTTAACAGTTTTAATAGCGTCCGTCGTTATATATGTTGTGCTAAAGAAAGTTACTGCTGCTCCGTCGCCATCGCAAGGAATTGAAACAGCACCGGCACTTACAAATGCAAGTTCTGGGGGACTCACCTCTCAAGACTTAGATCTAAAAATGTTGGCAAAAATTGGTAACTTGTAAATGCAGTTTTTCAAATGTATTGTACCTATATTATGTTTCTTACCCATGCAGGCTCCTTTTCCAGTTTAACATTACTGTTTCTAGCAGCGGCGATTCGACCGTCTGTGCAAGGTGGATTTTATTTATTAATATTTTTGTTCGCAGCTACACTTTGGGCTTGTTATAGAGTCTTTAGTCGGTAGGGAATCGGTTTTACTTGAAGCATATTCTAAATAGTTTTATTGTAGGGGGTTTGCGGTTATTCTACGATTAGTTTCGATAGTCGTAGTACTTCATGTAATTGTTATAATTACGTATCAAACACCTTGGCCACAAGTAAAATTACCGTCCAGCAGCCTTATAGCAAGGTTTGTAATCAGCGATCTCAACTTTTCACTGTACTAAATATTTTCTTTCTAGATTGCTGGCTCTAGAACCTTTAGTCATTTCAAAATGTAATGAAGGCGAAGAAGAAGCACATGAATATATCTACAACAAAGACTTAAAATTTAACTCATTTATCAATCCTTTCGTAATACTATTTTGCTACTACGTTATGAGTTTGACCTCAGATTGCTTAATGCATACAAAGGTGATAATTTTGTTAATTAAAGTACCTATCATTTCAATTTTAATTGCTTCACTTTTAACTAACTTTCTTGAAATTGAAGTATCTAAAATGCGATTCTCTGAATTCAAATTTTACTTTTAATTATTTATTTTTTTTACTGCTGCGTTGTGCCGTTTCAAATGGATTCTCCACGGAAGACAACCCAAACACGATGTGGTGGATTTAGTCAGTTTAAAAATGACACTAAGCTTAATCGACAGGTTTCACTTATTAGACAACCGACGAAAGTTATCCGAAAAGATATTCGGAAAAAGTCGTATAACGTAAGGCAATTGACTAAAGAAACATTTAGTGGCACTTAAAGATTCTATGTATATTGTCCGTTTGTTCATGCGATTCTTTCTTCACAATGATTTTGTTTCTTCTATTTATAAGATTTTCGTAATCTAGCAGTTTCGTAATAGCGCTGTTTCTTTAGCGTTGTTCCTCCAACTATTGCAGACATTATTTTCACGGAACATTACACTTTATGATAATTGTCTTGTCCTTATTTCGTCATATTGTTTTTGTTTCAAGTTTTTTCATTTTTCATTTGGTAAAAGTTTTTAAATTGAAGTAATATTTTTTTTCGTAAATTGAAAAAAAAAATTTGTTTTTGAGGTATTAGTGTTATTAATGATTACATCATAATTTGATGGAAATTTTAAAGTAGAATTGTTTATCATGTTGATTTATAATTTGTTCAAGATTTACGTTAAATTTGGTTTTTAGGTTACATCACATCACGAAGGTCCTTCAGAACCAAATGAAAGAACCCCTGTACGTAAATATTTCACTTTCTGTAAATGTTTTCTGGTATCGGGGGGCTTCAACTCATTAACTGCTAATCTACATTCATACGTACCTAACTACCATCATCAGTGTTGTTTCGCACTCATCATTTACTTGGAAATAATATTACAATATCAACTATACCAAAAATAATCCTTTTCAGTTAATGTTGCGTACCAGCAAAAAGAGAAACGATGTTGATGAAGCACTTGCAGCACATCAAAATGATGAACCTATATTAGAAATAATTGATCCGGATAACGAGAAAAAAGGTCGAACAACTATAACAACAACTGTTTTATACCAAATGTGGTATGGACTTCTGAGTACTTTTGATTTCGTATACAAAAACAGCTATATATTCACCAATATTATCATGATGGTAAAGAATAACAAAATCAATTAAAAAAAAAATACAAGGAGTTAGTGTAATTATTTTGTCTACTAGGTTTGGAGCATCGTATATCACAGTTGGTTGACTTTTGTTTTCCTAATTTGGGCCAACATTCTGTGGATGATACCAAATCAACGCAAAGCTATGTTGCGAGCAAGTCCTCTTATTGTCTTTTATGCAGAGCTCTTGTTGGCTATCCAGTACATTTACGGTATGGACTTACTCGATAGCGAACTACCAGCAGAAGTAGATGTGAGTAACGAATACCTCCATTGATGTACTACTCACTGATAACATAAAATTAAATATTTTCAGGTAACAGGAATAAATCTTAATCAAATAGGTTTAGTAAAAGCAAGAGATAAACCCTTTGTGCCTTTGCTAGTCAAAACTCTTTTTACGTTAATGTTTTGGTTCACTTTGAGGCAATTGTGCAAGGAAAATGCAGAGAAGAAAAAGTCTTCAACAATAGCTGACATGGTGGCGCCATTGCAGTTAACAGTCGGAGCTGCAACAGCAAGTATGATCTATTGTATAATTTAGTAAAATAATTCTGATAATGCATATTATAGACTTAGCAAAGGAGACAGAGGACAAAAAACATTCAGTGTTTTTCGAAAAACTGGGAAACTTTATCAAGATATCGTTAATAAAGATGTGGATTTGGCTGCTTCTTATTGCCGTATTTATATCAGGTCTTATTGGCACTAAAATGACGGGATTCCGAATTTGTTATATGGCCTTATTCCTATTTTTCACCTTGGCATTCCAATGCACTTGGCGCGGTTGGCTGAAAGTTATGTATGGGTTTTGGCTCTTTCTCATATTTTATGGCATGACTATTTTGATATTAATTTATACATATCAGTTTGATCGTTTTGACCAATATTGGCATATCTACCTCAATATATCAGAATCGCTGTAAGTAAAATAATTCCAATGACATTATTTTCCTATTTGAATTTTATCTTCTTAGGCAAAAAGATATTGGTCTAGAAAAATACAAAACAAAGGATTTGTTTTTACATTTGCTTACACCAACTGTAATAGTTATAATGACAATTATTCAGATTCACTATTTTCACAAGCGATTTGTTAAACATTTAAAAGATGAAATAGGAAAAAATCGAGATGATAGTCGTCAAAATAATACACAGACAGATGGCAATGAAGGACCGTCCAACAAAGACGGACACAGAGAAGAAACGGTCACAAGTGAAAATGAGCAAGAAGTTGACCCGAATGAGTCCAATTTGCCCAGTCAAAAACTGCAACGTCTTCGAAGTAAAATCGATGACACCCTGAAAGATATACAAATTAATTTAATAAATTTCAAAAACTTCTTATGGACATTTTTGGAATTACATCTAGTTAAAGTTATATTTTTAACTGGCTTCATAGTATCTTTAGAGAAAGTAAGTAAACATTTGTTTCTTCTGCATTGCATTTAAAAATTGTAATATTTTTTAGATATGCGCTGTGCACATTGTCTTTGTCGGCCTTTGTGTCATCCCCATAATGCTTAAGAAAGACATCCAAATACATATGAGTCGCATCATGTCGGTAGGTGTATCCATTTTGATATTAGCCACCATGATATACCAAGTGGACTACATCAATCATGAAGTATATAACACCCAGTGTATGGTAAGAAAAAATATTCAGCGCGGTCACTGCGAGTAATTTGTGTCTTTTCAGAATTCCACATCAGCACCCACATTCAACAACATCGAATGGTTTGGTTTTGAGAAGATTTCTGCTTCACGCACGTTGATTTACTTACTACGGGGATATGTTGCTTATATGGTTGTAACAACTTTGTACGCCGTTGTTGTATTCAGACAAGAGCAAGAAAGAGCCAGTTTAGGGCACTCGCTCAAAGCACCTAAAGTCATATTCCCAGACGTTACAGTTGCTTATTCGGATAAGGATTTAAACTTCTTATTGAAATATTTAGTGAATTACGGCTTCTTCAGACTTGGTTTTGAAGTAATTAATACAAATATGAATCAGTTAATTATGTTGTTGATAATTTGTTTTTAGATTTCTTTAATCGCACTGGTTATTGTTATAGCATCCACAAGGGATGTTACCTCAGTACTGTACGCAGTCTGGCTTGGCATATTTTTCATTCTAAAACGTAATCGATCTCATAATATTTGGATATTTTTCCAGTGTTTTGTCGCATTTAAGATCATTGTAGGGTATTTGCTATATTTAGGATTTCCTCCGAGCTTCTGTGCAGGTATCTAATTTGTACCTTAGTTTGAACGTAATCTGATCTTGATTAACTCCAGTCTTGCCGTGGGAGCATGCATTTAACACTGGAATATTGGACTCAAAAATACTTCCTGATCCTTCATCAGTGGCCGAATCTGGAAAATTGATCGCCGATTTCATACTGTTGTTATTGATCACATGTCAAATGAGAGTATTTCGAACAGAAAAGAAATTTAGAAAAAACAACATCCAATATCCCGGTGGCGACAACACGCCAATTGTTACTCAAATTCATGAAATTGGCCTCATGCCATTCAATAACCCAATACATGATTACCGTTCTAGTATTAGGTAATGTTTTATGTATTTTATTTACAGATATTCATTATGAAATTTATTTATCAGGAACTGGTTAGATGTTGGCAAAATGTTAGTGTTTGTGTCGTTTTTCTGGATAACCCTTGCGATGGTTTTTCTTGCTGGAACACACATTACGAGTATATTTTCCGTTGGCTACCTGGCTGGGTCATTCTTTTTTCTTTGGCAAGGAACAGACTTCTACTTGCGACCCATACGAGTTATATTGCGATCGTAAGTATCTTTTGTAAATTGTTAAGCAATAAAAATAATGAGGTAATCTTCTTCTTTTTTTAAGGTGGAATATGTATTTAACTTACAATGTCATTGTAATATTATTGAAAACAGTCCTGCGAATTGGTGTCTGTATTTTTTCTAAACATCTTGGAAGTCAGGGCTGTTGGTTAATGCACATGTTTGGAATTGGATGCAATTCACATTTCACGGAGCAAATATCAGAAGATTCAGAAGAATGCATTCCAATGCAAGGCATTTCAGGACTAACATGGGATGCAGCTTGCTTTTCTTTCCTAATTATTCAACTGCGTATATTTAATAGTTACTATTTTTGTCACATAATTGAGGACACAAAAGTTAGCGCTATATTAGCTTCCAGGTGATTATAGATAGTTTTTAACCAGTTAAACTTCTAAAGTTTCTAGTTTCTGAATGTAGTGAATTACATATTAGGAAATATGTATATTTAAAATTTGAATTTTTTTAATAATACATTTTTTTTTTCATTAGGGGTGCCGTATTAATTGAAGATCTTCGGCAAAAACAAATTCAACACAGAAATCGGTATGAAAAGGAAGTTCTGCGAAAAATCAAGGCCAAGATGGAAAAAATTAGAGCTACCCAACAAAAGATGTTTCGTCCAATGCATAAGCAAACCCATTTTGATGGTAAGTTGATTTTATATGTAACATTGTATATTTTAAGGGTTGATTAAGTGGGAAGTGTCTTGATTTGACGACATAAGTGTTCTGTGTTAATAATGTGGGATGCGTTTTATGTTGAAATTGGTGATGTGTGTTGTTTTAAAAATGTCTCTAATTCAATCAGAAGATTTGAGTGTTCCTGTACCGCGGTCTAGTAGTATATCCTCGTATCCTGGCTCTGGATATCATACTCCAATTGACGATGGAATGGAAAATAAAAGAGTGATGGACACAGATATGCCATCTGAATTGGGAGAGATGTTATCTGCAACACCATTTACCGGATCTTCGTTGCAAAATCAAGTAAACAATTATTATGTTTGATAACAAGGAAAAATGTTCTATTGCTGAGATAGGTAACATCTCCAACTTCGGCCGTTATGACGGTGTCTTTGGAGGATTACTTAGAACCGCAAAGGTTGTCATTTGGATCGCCAGCCAATTCTGAAATGCAGTCTCAAAATTATGATGACACATTTCCTGTATTTTCTAACGTAATTCTTAAAATATGTGCCTGAGTATTATAGAATAACGTCATGATAATTGTTAAGGGATCAGATGCAAATACAAAACCTTATCAATCGCCGAATCCGTCTTCAAGTGGCGCGGTTGAAATGGGGTCGAAAGAAGATCAAGACAATGCCATCGAATTGTCGAACGTTCGTCAACATCGTAGACAATCTAGTGCGATCACAGTATCTTGGAATGAACCGATCAACGGCTCATGTAAGGACAAAGTAAAGAAGGAGGTAAACACAAAGGTACGAAGAGGAGTTTGTGGTTTTTCATACAAAATATTTTAGGAAACTGAAACAATGTATAATTCAATTTTGCGCAAGCGGAGACACCAAAGTGCTGGAGGTGTCCCAAACTCCTACGAAGGTGCTTCAGCTAAAATTCCGAATCGGCGTTACAGTAACCTATCCTGGGTTAATGATGAATCAGTAATCATGAAGTCAGTATCCCTTCGCCCGAGCAGTTGGGGACCAATCGGAAATTTACATTATTGGGAATCTTTGATCTCAGAAATATCTTCTCCTTCCTTGCACGGAGAATGTAAATGGATTATTTCTATAATTAAAAATATGTTTTCCATGAAATGTACCATCAATAAAAAGATATTGAATCTGAATTTGCTTTAATTTTCGTTTCTTTGTCGTGAGAGCATGTTAATTCCGAAATACGGCTTTTGGCGACCGATCGGAAGGATACGCGAGAAATAAAACAGTCACACAATATTTCTGAGCACTTACAGCAGCAATGGAAGTTGTTGCGCATATTCATTATACTAGCACCAACTAGTTTTATTTTTGCAATAATTCGATTTATTTATAGTATTATTCTTTAATGTATGACATTTATTGTTTAATGTTTTTTATGTATTATTTTTTAGAATTTGATGGCACAGGAAACGCAATAGAAAAATCTCATGGAACGGGTAAAATTGGCCACATTACTTTTGTTTTTGTATATAAGTTCATTTCTTTAAGTTTATTTAAAAATGAAATCACGGTTACAATTACACATATATTACTGTGTAAGATACATATATTATATAATGTAATATGAACAAAACCATTGATATTTACTAAAATGACATGCATCTCACTGTTTTTTAAGAACAGTATCTGAAATACTAACATTCAAACGGGCACATTTTACTTACTGAATATTAAATCCACTGTACAATTAATGTTACTAAAACTTTTCCATACTGTATACGTGTTGCATAAGGACATTTGCTGGGACTAATCAATCAAAACTCGTACAATGTTTTGTCCGTTTGTCCATTTTATTTTGTTGTAATAATTATATTTTATAGTTTCAGTTAGTTTCTGTTGTAAGATTAATACAAAATTTAAATTGTAGCTATACGCGCTGGTGATTACTACATGTTTGAAGATGTAGATGAAAAAATTGAATTGAGCTTGATGGATGAAAGTGCTGATTTCCTTGAAGATGCTGGCAAGTTATCTGAAAGGGAGAAAAATATATCAAAACGAAAAGGATTATTTGAGGTATTTATTTATAAATATAATTAACACGATTCTTAAGCGCTTTTATACTAAACACGATTATGTTAATTAAATGCATGTGTTAAGACACATTAACGCAGTTTAATCCAAGAAGGGTAAATGATCTGTTTCTCCTCATTCAAAAACGTTCAACATTTTCAAAAGTTTATTGTGACATAATAAAATGATAAAACGAAAATTGTATGTGGGAAATGTACAATTCAATTGGCAATGCAAGAGAAAAAATGTGTAACAATCAACCTAAAGATGAGCAGCAAATCAGGCTTCCCCAAAAAGTAGTTTATATTTCATCGCAATGAGGAAATACCGATTTCGCTTACCTGAAGTGCATGATATCCAGAAATTATTTTAGGTTTTGAATGCGCTAATAATTTTTCTCTTTTATATAAATAATACTCACAAATTACACATTCACTACACATATTTTTATATTGCGGGCAATTTAGAATCAAACAATCGACTGTTATCAATTTTATTTTTAGTAAAAAGCAGAAATAATAGACTTTTTTGTCGTATATTTAAGCATGGATCTTTTAGCTTCTCAAAAAACATCGTCTATGATAATATAAGAAGCACTAAAAATAATAATGCGATTATTATGTCACAATAGCTTTGTACTGTTTACTGCGGATCATAGGTACTTGATGCTTTATTATTAATACAATCTAAACAATTCATCCTAATACTAAATGTGGAATTAACATTTTTGTTGTGGTTGAAAAAAGGTGTACCAAGATATTGCGACGGGGAAACGTGCGGAAATAAATCAGAAGGAGGATTCTTCTGTCCTTGGACTGTCCGACGGTGTAACATCTGGTTTAGTGAGTGCTGCTTATCTTTTGGGTTCATTATATTCATTCGTACAAAAATTCACTTGTTTTTATTGTGCACATGTTTTACTACAATTAAAATAAACAATATTAACTGCTTTGTGCTTATCTTGTTCTGCATGCCCTTTACATATAAAATTTTCTTATTTTAATTCAATTCTGCCTTGGCTTCGTTCAAAAAACCTCTTTAAAATATACAAAATCAAGTTAATTATTCGATTACTATCCAATTTTTATTATTCTTAGGACGAGACACCAGAAAAAGAAACCCCGGACTCCCCTGATAAACCAAGTTCCAACAAAGAAGATAGTGAGAAACCATCTGACGAACCCGCTGATAAGGATCAGAAAAGTATGCATGCCTCATTTGTTTACATTGATTTGGTGTTTATATTGATAAATTTATATTTGCAACAGATGTGGTGCTGCGAATAACGGAAGGAATCCTGGTAACTTTGGCAGTGTGCCTAAATCGATTGTCGCGGAACTATATATACATTATGAGGATCTTATCAAGCGAAAAGAATGCATTAAAGGTTTGAATTTATGCATTAAATATTTATAGAATTCTTTCCTCGAAATTATGGGATTTGTAAAACAAATTAACTGAATTGATTCAAATTTATTGTTTTCTTTTCAGGAAAGCAGAGGTATAAAAACACAAGATGGGGAAATGTGGTCATATTTTACACGAAAGAGGTAATTTTCAGTATTATGTAACTATTTGGATAAAGTGTGCAGTTAAACCTTAAATTTTGACTATTTATTTTACGGATATATGCTTACAAAATACAAATAAAAAAGCTTTTGCACGATTTTTCAATATTTCACCAGTTCTCTTGGATTAATGTCGAGTTAAGGGCTAAAAGTCTATTTATTTATGCAAAATAAAAAGAAGGTAAAACATTTCATTAAATAAATTATAATCGAAACTCACCATTCCTACATTTGGTTGGGTTTTTAAATAGATCGTAGTCGTTAAAATAGATTTAATATCAATAGTTACATCTGTTCTTGAAACCAGAACCAAATTCCGTTTTATTAGAAATGTTATCATTTCCTATTTCCAAAAAAAAAAACCCATAATGTCACCAGAAAAAACTGTTTACAGCATTTAAAATTAACTGATAAACATGAGAAAACAATGTTTTAATACATGTAATTGGAAAGTACACTTTATCCTATTCACATAAAAAAAATTGGAATTCAGCTTTATTTGCTTCTTCATGCTTTTCAATTTGCTTTTTAGCGATGCCGAAGCCGTAAACACAAACTCAGAAACAAATTTAAACAAAGACACTTTAGAAAATCAGAGTTTATCAAGTAGTAGTGATGATGTAGAAACAGACACCAAAACAATCACAATTGAAAACGAAGGCGACACTAAAGACAACACACATAGGTAAATTATAAGATTTGATAACTTAACACTAACGCTAACATGTTTAAATTCGTTTTATGTTTTCCTGTAAAAATATCCAATGACATAATAATTTACTTTCAGAAAACCAACAAACGATCAGTCCAAAAAATTCGGGTAAGTGCAATACATATTGAATTTTAATCTATTGTCATTCACCTTCTCACATGTCCTCTCCACTTGTTATAAAATAGCAAGGATATACCTTTTATCCAATGTTAGAAAACATGGCTGCACATTTTATTTTTTCTAAATCACTAGCTGTTCATAGAATCCTTTAAAAAACGAAATTTAGAGTAGAGAATGTTTTATGCAGGCGGAAATCAAGTGTGGTGCCTGAAATCAGAGTATTGGCACCTTCAATGGAACGTGGATTAGATGCGTCTTCCATTATTGATTCAGTGGAAAAATTTACAATGTCAGAATCCGACAGGTACTGTGAAGAATGAATCACGAAAACTTGTAAATAATTGTTTGTAAATAATAATTGATTGTGTTAAACACTTAATCAGTATTTAATGCATAAATATCTGAAACTCCGGATTCAATTCATTGTCTCATCTAACAATAGTTCACTGTACAATGTTTGAATTGCATAAACGACGGTTAT
Organism: Leptogaster cylindrica; assembly: GCA_963082835.1. Lineage (NCBI taxonomy): Eukaryota > Metazoa > Arthropoda > Insecta > Diptera > Asilidae > Leptogaster > Leptogaster cylindrica. The sequence continues at coordinate 7,657,519 of OY720105.1, read as the reverse complement.
GGCCAATAGTAATTGCGCACAAAGCACATCGTATTTTTTACACATTCTCATTGTCTGTTCACAAGCAACAAGTCAACAAGCATTCCAATGTCAATGTTTAGCAATCGCAGCATAATTGTCCAATGGAATTTAACAATCATATTTTGGGGCAAACGTAAATGAGCTTTATTTGAAAACATTAACAGCGACAAGAATAAATGTTGTCTTAAGGGTCTTTATCTTTTACAAATTACATTTGCGTAAACTAATCATTTGAATGTTTGCTTCTAAACTTAAGTTTTTGTTTTTGATATCTTTAATAAATCAAGTGAATATCTTCGCAGGATATGATTCCGTTCCATAGTGGCCTAGTGTCCGTTGCTCAACTAGACAATCACCATTCATTCAATCGTTCACGCTTTTAGCATTTGCTTTCAAACAAAAATGTTTAAATATCGTTTAATAAAACTCTTTATATTTACCTTTTATAAATGTGATTAAATTCTCAGTTGTACTCTAAAAAAGTCGCTCATCTTAAGTCAACTGCTTGATTTAAAATTAAAATTTCTTTCTTTATAATATTCATAAATTTCAATTTTATAGTCTTCGACAATATGCGCCGGATGAGGAATTCAGCGAAAAAGAGCACAGCATTTTCGTGGAGGTGCTCATTTCTGGTTGGTACGCCATTCTATCCAACACCGACATTATTTGTTATTTATTTATTTTCATAAATCAGGTAAGTATCCTATGATACAATATGTAATAATTATTAATTATTTAATATTCCCATTGTTGCAGATTGCGTCTTCCAGCATATTATCGTTGCCTCTTCCACTGATGGTGTTCATCTGGGGTACTTTATCGATTCCCCGGCCAACGAAATCCTTTTGGATCACATTGATCGCCTACACACAATGTATAGTTCTCATAAAATGCATTTTCCAATTCAAAACCTTGTGGTTTCCATCTGTTAATCTCCCAAATCAACCGTTGTCCGCGGACAAAATTATAGGAATTGAACCAAAGGAGAACTATGCTACGTACGATCTTTTGGTGTTGCTTGCCCTCTTCTTCCATAGGTAATTTATCAATGGGGAAATGCAAATGCTCACAATCGAATATCTTCAGGTTTATATTAAAGTCACAAGGATTGTGGGATAGCCAAAAAATCGAACAGACTGTACAAACTGGCGCTTATATTGTAAAAGACGAGTTGCCCGAGGATGACGACAGCGGCTCGTTCGAAGATGTGTAAGTTTATATGTACTTATATCGAGTTTTATTACTGCTAAACAATTCTTAATTTTAAGAAAGAAAAATGTAAAGAAAATTGTTCCTACTGAATTGGGTAATTGAAGCATAACTATTTATAGTATTTTTCTACTTTAACACTTCATTTAGTAAAGAAATACATTTATAAATATTCAAAGATAAAGAGTAACAGAAGCGATATGGATAGAATAGAAAGTGTTGAAATTCAACTTTTGTTCCGACCCGGGTAATAGTTGAGAAATTATTTTGCGAACAGAACTAAAAACTGCATAAAGAAATATACTAATTTTGGTGTAAATTTTAGTCAGCAGACTGCTTCAATTACTAAAGGAAAACGTACCTTGGTAATAATGGCGCAGAGCGGTGATGTTCCTGCTGCAGCCGACGACGTAGAGGTTCAGGTGTCGGAGGACTTAGAAGATCACAGAAATATCGTCCCTGCCGTTGTGAAAGTAACGTAAGTGACCTGCATCTACATGGAGTATGAAATTCTTATTGCACTTTATTTTCAGGAGTGCCAAATATTTTTCACCATTGTCGGCCTTTTTCAAAAACCTTCTCCACAAAGCTAGACTTCCTACAGACATCTACGCATTGATGTTTATGTGTGATTTCGTAAACTTTTTCGTACTTCTTTTCGGATTTACGGCTTTCGGAGTAATTGCAAATAGCAATATTGTAATGTCAATTTATATTTTAATATTTTATATTTTTAGTCCCCGCAACGTGATGGAGGTGTTCAGACTTATCTCAGTGAAAACAAAGTGCCAATTCCCTTCCTCATAATGCTTCTTATTCAGTTCGTCCTCATTATAATTGACAGAGCTCTGTACTTAAGAAAGGCTCTAATTTTGAAAATAGCATTTCATTTTCTTTCTGTAATTGGTATTCATATTTGGATGTTCTTTATCATACCGGCGATTACTGAGAGGAATTTCAATGTTCTGATTCCTCCAGTTTTATACTACGTACTTAAATGCATTTACTTTTTGTTCTCGTCTTATCAAATAAGGTGCGGTTACCCAAAAAGAATTTTGGGAAATTTTTTGACTAGAGCTTACACAGCCTTTAATATGGTAGCGTTTAAATTGTGAGTACAATGAAATTCAATGGCAATCTACCGAATTCTAAGCACATTCTTTTTAATTTTCAGATATAAAATAGTTCCATTTTTGTACGAATTGCGTACCTTTTTGGACTGGGTGTGCACAGATACCACAATGACATTGTGGGAATGGCTGAAAATGGAGGATATATTCTCAGATATATTTTTCATAAAGTGCACTAGAGAAATGGAGAAAGCACATCCGACTCCACGAGCTAAAAAGAAGGAAATGCTTGTAAAAATATTCATGGGTGGAAGTATGATTCTCGTATGTGTCATAATAATTTGGGCGCCTCTTACACTTTTCGCGGTGTTTACTGCAGTTGGAGAATCAAATATTCCCACAGATGGTAGCGTTTTGACCAATTCTCTTAAATTATTCATTTTACAAGTTCTACTTTTCAGTATCACTCAGCATTACTATTGGACCATATTTGCAAATTTATGAGGCTCATCACGGATTGGACGAAATTTATATGTATGCAATTTTTTAATTTTTTTAATAACAATTGTTTCAATATTCATTTTAATAGGTTTGATCAGAAACAAATGTCACAGTTCCAATCATTGTACCTCAGAAATAAGACAGCAATGACCTTTCTTACCAGCTACGATCCTTCCGATGTAGCTGCAATAGCATTACCTCCTCACTCACAAAAAATTTGGGAAATAAGTCCGCCAGATTTGGATAGTTTAATCAATCATATTATACAAAGTAAATTGGAGAACTTTAAGAAATAATAAGCAAACGTTTAAAATATACTTTTTAAAGATCGAACTCTTATGTTGCGGCTGAAGTTGGAAATTGGAAGACAATCACAAATAAATGATAAAGAGAAAGACATTCTAAGAATAATAACAGAACATCCAATTGAACCAGGAGATGAAGCAAGAGAGAAGCTAATTGAGATGCTCCAAGGAAAATCACCTCATGCTGAAATCGTGGTCCCACAAATTTTACCAAAGTTCCTTCAGGTTAGATCAATATAAAATAAAACCAACTTGACATATTTACTAAAATATTTTATACAATTATATGAATGTAGTTAAAAAATTCCGGGAACATGGCGCCAATTCCTGACTTACTGCCGGATGGATATGGTAAGCATTTGAAGTTCTAGACAAATTCCATAAATTGAATTTGAATTCTTCTCAGGGAATATTGCAGTCACCCTCAGCATCTCGAGGTCTCAAACAGAAAAAGGTTCCGAGGCGACATGGTGGAACATAAATGAAATTTGCAATGAAACTTTTTATGCAAAAGTGCTAGCCAATTTGCCATTGTCGGACTGCGGGTTTCACATTGCGATTTACACATTTAATGACAAAAAATTCCCAAAGACTTTTACTTGGATTAGTGCTGGAGGGTGAGTTCTTTAAGCTAGCCAAACGGAATATAATTTAATGGTTTGATACTTCAGAATTATTGGAATGTATACTTCGTTTGTCCTTTTGATTTCGCGGGTTCTTCGAGGAGTGTTCTTCGATTCTTCCCGTGCAATCATGTACACAGATCTTCCATATGTTGACAGAGTTCTGCAGCTCTGTCTAGACGTGTATTTAGTAAGACATTTATTCGTAACATCTGGTAGGATTTGAAAATTCATTGGGAAATTTCAGGTGCGGGAAGCTAAAGAGTATGCTTTGGAGGAGGACCTCTTTGCTAAATTAATCTTCCTTTATCGTTCACCTGAAACAATGATCAAGTGGACGCGACCAAGAGAAGAAAACGCAGAGGGTGGGGATGAAAGTGAGAGCAGAGCTTCAAGAAGGCGAGTAGATTAAATTTCGATAATGAAATGAAACTGTGGACATCTGTTTATATGAGTAACGGTAACTGAAAATTCGATTTTTACGATTTCCAATATAATTAGTGAAATTTATATTGTTTACTTACAGTTTAATTATAACGTCCGGATTCCAGATTAGAATCATGTTTTAGTTTATTTGTATTTAAAGGAGTAATATGTTGTTTCCATTGGATTTGTATATTGTGTTCACTGAATTAGAAAATAAAGGCAGAAATTTCGTATAAAACTTATACAAATGTATAATAGTATTTCATTTATTGAATTAATCCAATCATAATCTATGACTTTACTTTTAGAGTTTTCGATTTATATAAATGTATAAATATTGTTGATTGCATTATCGGTGTATAAATTATAAATTAATTATATCAATGCAGAAAACATTTTAAATGAGGTAACTAATTAAAAGTAATTTCTTGAAGTACATAGTATTAGGTGGAATTAAATAATCAAAACATCTCTATAATTATCATTAAATGGTTCCAATATTCTAAATAACAATCCAAAAGAGAGACCGAAGCAAAATTTTCTTAATGCTCAAAAATCCTTTTCACATAGACAGTATTGGGGACACTATTTTCAAACCAGACAAACACAAAGAAAGGTGTAAGAAAGGTAATTTTTTTTATTGAAAAGCCAGAGGCCAGAGTGCAGCTAAAGTGTACAATGTCAATCGTCACATTCGTCAATCATGCAAGCATATGTGATCGAAGTAGGCTACAATTTTTTTTTTTTAAACATTTCCTGCTTCCCAAAATCGTTTTTAATAACTTTTTAACTTCTTAATTTACAGCATTAAATGTTGCTATCCATTTCCGATATCTGAAGTCAATTGGAAATTTTATTGCACAATTCACAGTTTCAATTTTTAAATAAATAGGTACTAAAATACATTTTCGAAAAATTTGATATTGTTTCTGTTAAGAAAACTACGTTCAATGAACAACTCTTTCTTAACTGTGATAATTCAAATTATATATTCCTCTTTCTTGTTTTATAATTATCGTGAGTGAAAAAGTTTTTAGAGTAATCTGTAATAAATTTTAATTAATTAATAATTCAGATAATATTGTGGTGGAATTCTTAAAATAAGAATAGATTTATGATTTATTAGATCAAAACAATCCTTGCCTTTTTACATGGTGACAGAATATGTTGATAAATTTATCAGTTAATTATATTAATGTGAGGTGTGGTGTATAAATCAAAAATAGAAGTTGATAAATTTCCGATATATTGTTTTGGAATTATGGAAAATAAATTGCCAAAAGTATCAAAACAACATCGTGCGGGTGGGCAATTTTAATCTTACTTATGTATTTTAAAAGTCGCTTTTAACAATTGCCTTTGAAAACTAAATAAAATATAACTTGTTGTTAATATTTAAATCGCATCAGTATAAAAACAAATTTTGTTAAATTAAAATCGAACTTAAATCATTTCAGCTTCACTCACAAAAATTGATAAAAATTGTTTTCAAAAGTTAAAAAAAATGTGGAAAGATTTTTTTCGTGACAAAAAAGAACGCAAAGTTGTAAATAATGATGTTGCGTTACCAAAATACCAAACGGAATTAAATAAATTCTCAAACTACTTAACAATGATCATTAATAGTGCTTTAAGAGAGTCCAACTATCAACTGAATTCGGACAACAAACGATTAGAAAAAAATATCTTAAAACTCATGGATGAATTTGATGCAATTTTGAATCTAAGTTACGAGTTTAATATACAAATGAATGAAACGAACAAGCACCTCCAGGACTTAGAGGAAAAAGTTCATTCTTCTATTTCAAAATTCAAGGAAACAAAATCAATTGTGATGAGTTAATAAGGACGTGAACGATATTGTGCAAGATTTTTATATTTATTTTATATATAATTTAAAATATTTTTTATGAGAATTAAATTTATTTTGTTATCAACTGATTGCAATTAAGGTAAATATTTTAATTACTAGAATTTAAGTAAAAAATATCTTCAAAAATTCAATCAAAATTTTGAAGCAGATTCCTACAAAAACGCAATTCTTACCAATGGATGAATTGATTTTGATTTCAACAAGGACTCGTGTAGCAAGCGAAAAGTTCAGTGCACAAATGAAAAGTTTTTCTCGTCCTGAAATCCTGCCATCATCCCCCATATTTACAAAACTGAACTCATTCATAGATCGAACTTTTCTCCTCTAAACAATTCATGAAGCGAAATATCCTAAATTAATATAAAACTTTGGTAACGATTATTTAAAAGAATTAATTTAAAGTCACCAATTGCAGTTCGTCCGCAATCCTTTATCAGCTTAAAAACTGAGGAAAGCGAAAGCCAACGGAAACCAACCAAGAACAAGTTGGAACTGTCAAAGTTTCTCGTTCCTCTTTTACAATGTAAACTCGATTTTTGTGCCATATTGACTAGTATTAAAAAAAATTTGCTCTTGGAGCAGGTAATGTAAAATACGCAAAGCCACTATACTTTTTCGAGTAATGTGTAATTGGTAACTTAATGTCGAGAAATTGTTAGGAATGTAACTAAAAAATCTACATTAGCCACATATGTCACTGAACTAGTTCTTACTATCTATTTTGAATATCCTCATTTCGGCACCAATGTGGATAAAATTAGTTAGTTACAATTGTTATTTTTATATAATTACTTGTATAAATTTATAATTTATTTAGAAACTTCGGGTAACTATTTCTCCCTGTTGCGTATATTTTATGAATTAAGGGAGTGCACCATAAACGCGCAATGCATTCCATTATAGGATTTATAATAATTAATATTAATTATTAACTTGTATACTACATAACAAATTCAAAAGAAAAGTCTTTTTTGTCAATCATGGCTAAGCGACTGCTTTTCCCCACTGCAGAAATGAGTGACCTTTCGTCAATGTTGTTACTAAATTAAATATTCAAAACTCTGTTTCTGCTTAAACCTACTCTGAATTGCATCTTAATTGCATAAAATTAAAATTAGTCAATAAATTAATTTGACTGATTCACAAATCAATGAAAAAAAAAATTATTAAATTATAAAAAAATGATCTCAATATATTAAACTTACGCCATTCTCCTTACATCTAGAATTATTGGTTATCTTCAAAATGGGAAATTCTAGTACGAAACTAGCTGAAAAGTGCTCGCTGCTCTCAAAAGATGAAGTTCCGGTCGTTGCAAATTCATTCAAATTCGTTAGCAAAAATTCAGACAGAATTAAAGAGGATGACTTGATGGTGAGTGATTCAACTGAGCTTTTCTCCTTTGTAATTAACAGCGAAAAAATTTGCAGAAATTTTGGGGATCACAAATGGATCCCAGGCTGGCCCAATACATTACCAACTTTCTGTTCGGTCCATTGGCGTCTCGGTCTCCTGTGGTGGAATTCCAACGATTCGCAGAACTTTACGTTTTTTGCGTGCGCGGAAACATAGATGAACGCATCTCAGTATTACTTTCTAGTCTCGGTCAATTGGAGACCGACATGTCTGACATAGCCTATCCCTTAATAAAAGAGGTTTGTTAATAAAATCATTTTCAACTGTTTAACTGGAATACTTAAAATCTGTTTTCTGCAGTATGTGGAAGCCGTAGTGAGTAGTTATATGCGAGCATTGCGACTGCAAGGAGGGAATGAGTACAAATCGTGGGAGAGCAAAGGTTTCCGCATTGTGAAAGAATGCATTCAAAAGTTAGCTGAAACTCTAGCTTATGACGTCGTTCAGCAGGGCACGCAGAAAGTTACCCGTGAAGACGCTGAAACCTGGCTACAACAGAGTCCCACGTTTTTGCGCATGCTAGAGGAAGTTTTTATACATTTGTATCAGTACCGAGCGAACAAAGCCCTGCCGGAGGAAACTGTTTGCATTCGACCCAGGAACACCTATCAAACTAACTTATTGCCTTACTGCGAAGGTGAATTTATCTTTTTGGATATTTGTTCTGGTTGTATTTACGTTTGGGTGTCCTTTAGGTCTGCAATATGTACCTGATTATCCGGCATTCACTGATATTTCGCAAATGTTGTTTATAAATTCAACTTTACCCACGGAATTCCAAAAAAAGTGGAGATTCCTTTTTTCGTCGCAAATTCATGGAGAAAGTTTTTCAACGTTTCTTGGAAGGATTATGGATCAGGGTCCAACTGTAATAATTGTGGAAGATACAAATGGTTATATTTTTGGTGGATTCGCGCCCGATTCTTGGTCACTGAGTCCGAACTTTACAGGTATCAATAGATCATTTTTATTGGGTTATGATGTAAGCATCTTTCCAATTTTACTCAGGCAACGACAGAGCTTTCTTGTTTACTTTGCGACCTAAAATGCGGTACTTTCCCGCAACGGGCTACAACGATCACTATCAGTATTTAAATTTACACCAGCAAACAATGCCTAACGGTTTGGTAAGTGTGCAATGTTCTTACTGTACGCGAAACACGCAAGATTAATTGAATTTATCTAAAATGGTCTCAATGCCATGAATTAATTATTTGTTGGGGATAATAATAATTGGAATTCGCAGGGCATGGGAGGTCAGCACAACTATTGGGGTCTATGGCTGGACAGTGAATACGGGAAAGGTGAATGCTCAGAGTCCTGCACAACATTTAAAAATTATGCACAGTTAAGTGTTAATAAAAATTTCACGATTAGAAATATCGAGGTGTGGGCAGTTGGGGAAAAACCTCAAGAGCAGGATGAGGTATCAAATTAACAATTTCCTTTTATTTCTACTTGCTGAACATTTGTATTTATTTTAAAGGAGGGCGGGCAAAAGCAATCCATTCTGGATAATTTAGAAGACAAAGCAATGCTAGAACTGGCAGGTCGCAAGGTTTATTCGGACGGATTAAGAGATGAACCAACGGATTAAGTTAAAAGTCATGATATTATGAAATAATTTATTACAAAAATTTTGTTTTTTAAATAGGAAGTAAAACTTTTTTTTTATTGCAATAATTTTATCCAACTTCTGAAGCATTTGTGAAAAAATTGATGTTAGTATATTAATGTATTATATTATAATAGATGTTACTTTTAAAAAGAATTATTTGTCAGTTTTATAATATAGTTTTGATAATTTTTTTCGTGTTGCATTTTGTACTTATGTGAAAGCTTTTTATGTGCTCCAGTAGCTGAAAACTTACGAAGTTTAGATAATGAATTCAATGTGGTTGATCGTTATGAAGAAGGACTTAATGTGAATTCAGTGATATTGTTGCTTATTTACGTAAAATTTGTCTAAAAAGTTTTGTGTACGCAAAATAAATTTTGGTTAATATTTTGTAGGTGTACTTAGTAAGCAAATTCTGTGACTACGTGTGAAATCTATAAAACCAAATGACTAGCAGTCATTTTAGGAAAACTAAGCTAAGAACTTCATTTAGTTAAGTTATAAATTTAATTATGAACAACTGTTATTGTCCAAGCACGCAAAATTAGTATCAAATTTGAAGGTTCCGGAATGACAGAACAAAACTATAGGTACTATATGTATTATGTAACCTTCTGTATTTGATACAAGTATTTATTTTTGTGATTTTTCTTACTTTAATTTGCTAAATAAGACATGTTACTTATATAATTATTTCAGAATAGCACTTGAAAAAGACCATTACATGATCTATGAGGAGTCAAGTTATGAAGATTCTATTGGTTTAAATAATAAATAATCAATATTTGAAGTATTCAACGTAAAATCTATGTGCAAAATTTCCAGTGATTTACTTATTTTTTTAAATTAGATAATGTTAAAAAAAAATATATTACAAAACTAGCACAGATGTGCATGAAATATTTTTGTGATTCTTAACTGTTTTTATTGTATAATTAAAAGGTTTCCTTAAAATTGCTGTTTCACTGGACTGAATTGCTGTTTCATAAACGTGAAATTTCATTTCAAGAAAAAATATGATATCAACGAAAAATTTGTACATTTATTTACATAAAAAATATGATAATAAAACAAAAGAAATGCCTTAACTGAAACGAGAATATCACCTATCTTAAGTACAAAGACGCTTTCATTAAAAGGCGCAACTATTTCATCACATCCTTATTCACTGTTGCTTCTTGGTTAGCAACTCATCAAATGGAACTGTCGATAGGAACTGGTTAGCATTGTCCAACAGGACTGGTTCCCAGTATGACCTAGTTTCAGGGACTATCAATCTGAACATTTCTGACCCATATTGGTTTATGAAGTCCAACACAAAGGAATCTGTAATGAAACACTGTTATTTGAACAAACAACCTCGTAATTTTGTCCCTACTCAATTGAGGATCTGGGATTAGTCCTGATGCGTAGACCTTCAGGTCTCCAATTTCCGGAATCAAGTCGCAGCTAATTACTTTCAAATATTTCTTTCCATCAATGGTTTCGAAATTTCCTGCCATTTTACTAGTTATGCTGATGGCAGCTAAAAATTAAAGTATTGTAGAACATTTTGCTGTACCTATAAGTTCCAAAGACTTACACACGGTAACGTTGAAGAATCCTTTCGGGCTCATTTTAAGCTCGTTGATTTTGAGGTCGCCCTTGTAACTGCCTTCTGCGTAAACGCGCGGAATGAAGACCTCAATCTTTATAGTCATGCCAGATTCAAATATTTTTTGATCGACATTTCTGATTTCTGCTCGACTTAGACCATAGATTTTGACTCCTTTTACGACCACTGATCCTTGAATTCCCCCGTTGCTGTACATTACACGATTGCTTGCAATAGTGAACGGATCTAGTGGAGGGATTCCCAGCTCCTTGCTTCCTTTCTGGAATGTTCATTGTACATATATTTGTTAAACGTTAATTATTGGCTTTCTTAACGCAATTTATACTAACGTGCAATTTCGGTAGCTGATTTTGGATTGCTTTCTTGATACATTCGTTGAGATTTGGATCATCTTGATCACATGTTGGAATTCCTTCGGCTGGAAAGAAAAGATTTGATTCAGAGATAATTAACGTTTCAGAATACGTTATCGTCTTATGTAATTTTTATGTAATGTATTTGGTGTGGATGGGGAACGCATGCTGTAACTCATTTCATAATAAACTTCAGCAGAAAACATTTTTGGAAAACTAATTTCAAAGTCTGTCCACGTCCATTTAATTGACAATAATCAGAGCTTCCTCTCTTGTGTTGGCCTACAAGGACTTCAAATAAATGGCTTTGCGAAATTTTGTTGTTTTTCTCCCATTGCTTTATATGTAATTAACATTTACACTATAATGGCGTGCATAATAGTTGTAATTTGGAGCTTGGAGGTTCCTTTCCAGTTAGGTAAGCTGCTCCATGTGATAATAGCAGTGCATGATCTCATAATTTATGCGAACCTCGACCGAACCTTGTTCCGAAAATTTGCAAGTTTGTTTCACACTTTCCTTTATGTTCGCAAATGATAATAAAAATAGTGAGATAAATTACAAAGCAGTGTTTTGATATATTGTTAAATTTAATCATTATGCGCGTGCTTAAAATTTTTAGTTTCATTTAAGTATTAATAATAATCAATTTGATTATATTTTTTCTCAAACATAATAAATTCGTGCTCAGGATTGTAATTGAAAATTACGTATTTAATGTAAATGAAACGGACTTTTTTTTAGCACATTGCGAAATTGTGAAGCAGATACCATAAAACAACCACAGCAAATCAATTCGCATGACTAAAAAAAGTATAATCCGGTAAAATTGCCATTTTTTGTTTTATTTATTATTTTTGAATAATTAAATATCAACGTTATATGTAATTTCACTTTCGTTTTGACTCAATAAAGCAAAACGGATAAATATATCACGTTGAATTTTTATATGGATGAAATATGTTTTTAAGAACCAAATGCAGCTTCAGATGATAATTCCAGTACATGCACATTTGTTCCTTAATTAGAATAATAAATTAAATCCAAAAATAGGTTACAGGGTCTTCCACCTTGTTTTGTCCTTAAACGTAAAAACAAGTGTAAAACAAGTAGGGAAAAAACCTTGACCGCGAGTTTAAGCAGTTAATTTAAAAATAGTCGAATTTCTCGGTTAAAGCCCGGTCCAGACGCTCAGTTTTGAACAACGATTTGTCTGCGCAGTTTTATGTCTGAATGAAATCGTTGCGATTTTTAGAGCGTCCACACGGCAACGACATATCTGCGTATTTTGATCAGTTTTGTGTGATATGCGTTCAAAGTTCATGGAAGCCCGCACAGATTCACGGATGCCTATATGCTCTTTAGCTCAGATATCGTTGCAACTGCGCAGACTTCAAATCGTCGCAGTTTTCCAGTCCACACGCAACGATTTGTCTGCAACGATCTGATCTGCGCAGACAAGTCGTTGTTCAAAACTGAGCGTCTGGACTGGGCTAAACGGGCGAACGAAACGGTCTAGTGTAACGGGATTCGGACAGAGAGCGCTGAGGGCGACTCTTAACAAACCCACACACAGATAACCTTTCCACTAGTTGCGTGGTAGACTCCACAAGCTAAAGTGCGTTTTTCTGAGTTGAATCTAAAAATTTTCGTCTAATGGATTTTCGTTTCTAGGTAAGAGTAATTATTTTATTCAATCGGCTCTTATAGCATTACATTATACATACATGTATCGCTTAAGATTTTGTGCGACTTTGGCTTTTCTACCTCTTCACGTTCATCGTAGGGAATGAAAGAAATCAAAATGGCTCGTATGGGGTTCCTTGAAACAGAGGCATTCGGGGCACAATGAAACGATACCGAAAATGCAACATCTTCGTGGAGCCTGCTATAGATGACATTGCCTCGGTTAATGGCGGAGACATAAAAATGCTTTTGAAAAATCCGTCTGTGGCTCATGGCACAAAAAGGCAAAAAGGGTTTATTTCATTCGATTTTAGTAATTTAAATATTGGCTAAATAAACTATTTTTCACTAAAAATGCCTTTTCCGAAGACTTTAAATTAATTAATTGGAGAAATCAAGTTTTTTCTTTAATTATGTTGTTTTTTTTTAGTTTTTTCAAGGGACCCCTTGCGCTGTTTCATTGTACCCCGGGCATGGGGCACAATGAAACAAAATTCATTTTTTGGAAAACGGCCCCGCACGGTCACACATGATGCATAAAATAATGGTTGACGCATTTCTTACATAGATTAGATCCTAAGGTAACAGGAAAAAAAAAGGTTCAAAAAAAAATTTTATGTAGGGTGCTATGGGTAAAACCAACATTTGTGTTTCGTTGTGCCCCACTCTCCCCTATGTACTTAATATTGTCATCTTGTATAATGTATATCAAAGTAAGAGTGGTTAAAACCTGAAGAAAAAGATACGAATGTGACCGTTCTCAGTAAAATAGTTTCTGAGATCTAGCCAGGGCTTCGAACTGGAACAGAAAACCGGAAACCGAAAAAAACCGATACTTTTGCCGAAACGAAAATCGGAACTGAATCAAAACAATTATTTCGGTTTATTTTGGTTCGGTTCATATTGAAACCCGCGCGTACGTGGTTCAATCAGCAATAAATATATTTATATATATATATATTTATATTAAATATATATTTATACTCAATACGTTTTGACATTTGCATACAATAAAGATTAAAGTTTGCAAGTTAAATTTAGATTTTTTTTAATTAAGTTTAGATTTTGGCTAAATATTTGTTTTTAGTTTATATTTTGTGTCGTTTTACAAATAAAATAAGTGTTTCCAATCATTATTTTATTAGAACTTGGTAGAAAGAATCTTAAGGAAATGGTGAAAACAGTATTGTTGTCGAGGGTAACGTAATGCGCAATAGATGGTAGTGTAATAGCAAACTCAAGGGGTTTAGCAGAATATTATTTAAATATGTTTCATTCAATAAAATGCATTCTTATTTTCTTATAAATTATAATCGTATCTACACTTAATTATTATTATTTTTTTAAATAGAAGTTTATTTATATATTGCCCATCCATAATTAGATATCTATGAATCTTGAATTATATAGGTACAATATAATAAAATATTCCTAAATAGTCAATCGGAACTTAACCGAAAACCGATATATTTGGTACGAAAACCAGAACTAAACCGAAGTTTTTTTTTTAAATTGAACCGGAACAAAAAGGATAATGGTTCGAAGCCCTGGATCTAACTTTTTGAAAATATCAGGTCGTGGCAAAATTTTCAATTTTTTGGATAAAAAAACCTACCTGCCAAAATAATTTTTATCCCAACTTGAAATTGAAATATGTTTTTTAACATTATTATACAAAACATAAAAAAAAATTAAAGAACAAGTTTTTGAGATATTCAAAAATAACGGTCAGTAATTTATCCCTTTCGTCCATGTTAATATTGTAAAATGTCAAGTATTTTCCTTTAAGTGAGATAAAGTTCTTAATATACAATACTATTTCAAAAAGCAGTGATTTTTTTAAAAATGCATTTGTAATTTTGAAGTTCCGCTACGTACTAAAGGGGGCGATTTTTGAGAAATTGCCGAAGCCTGTTTCTTTCGATCTACGAGTACTTTATGTAAGCAAAATGTGGGTCCTAATTGTCCTAACATTTTTATAAGGTTTTTTTTTTTCAAGTAAAAAATACATGCTGAAAGCCAATTAGTTTGACAACGTATTTGATTTAACAGCTTAATTAATTTGTGATGATAGTTTACGTTTTTATTTTTTCTGTGGACACTGAAAAGTTGGAAAAGCACTCACGTAGCTGGAACTCCTTTTGCTCGCGGGCAGAGACACCAAACACAATTGCGCCGCAAAGGGCGATCGCAGCCAGGATTAGCTTCATAGTTCCGAACAGCGAAAACACTGGAATAAGATTAAATCACAAACAGCCCGAATGAAAAGACTTCTTTCGAACACTCTCGATTTTACTGTTGGAGCGATTATGCAACGAACACCGCGATTAGTAGCACAGACCGATTGAGTGACCTGACGGTATTGAGTCTAGCCGGCACTTGGGGCTCATATTTATACCTTTCCAGGTTGATCTCGACAAGAGAAGGATGCCCCTCCTCCCCCAGTGGAGACAAGATTTCTACATTTTACGTCTATCGTGAATTCTCTTCGATATAATACTATATCGCGATGCCAATTAACAACCTTGACGCATTTTGAAACACTCGATTATAATAATAATTAACTTTAATGACGGGTTAGTTCGCTGGATCTGTTCGAAGCAAGTTCCACATTTTGGTCACAGAGATTTGTACACATCTCTATTACTTTGTAAAACAAATATTTTTAATAACAATATTCGTTACGAATAATTGCTTCAGAGTCAATAAGTTAACGTTGAAGTTGAGCTTAAGATGAATTAGTTTCAATTTTGAATGTAAAACCTTCAACAATTTTGTCACTGCCAGCTTTTTTGAAGCCGTCCCCATCCATTAAGTTTTATTGCGCATACGTGTCGTTGTTTCTCATTATATAAGTATATTTTTTACGATAATTTGTTGAAGGTAGTCATTCTGATTAAATACTTTGAGAACTTTTTCTTCTCTTTTCATTAATTAACATACTTACGTACGTTCTGTTGTTTACTCGGAAGATCTTTGTTTACATAAAAATGTACATAACTATAGCAAAAAAATCCCTTTCGGCAGGCCTACAGGCTGAGGTAGATTTCGAATGTTTTTGATTGAATTTATTGGGGCAATTTATTTCAAAATCGAGAAACTAGTTATTGATTTATAAATTACTCATCAAGAGCTTTTCAACGATACCCCATAAGACGTGGTTTTAAAAATTTCGAATTTCCAGCCTCACCCTCACTCGTACCCCACCAACCACTAATTCGGAGGTGTCACCGTTAATCGCATAGAGAGTACTCTACTTTATGCAAATAAAGTTTCTCTCTAAACTTCACAGGGGCCGAGATATAATTTTTTAAAAATTTCAACCCCCTCCCCGGCCACCCCTTTGGACCGATTGTGCTCATTAACGCAGATTCTTCAAAGTCTACCTAAAAAACGAAATATTAACGTAAAATAAAATTTATAAAATAATAAAATTTTCAAGTTTTTGGAAAGAAAATTAAAGTATATTGGGCTTTTTAAAACAAGATAATATTTTCAACATCCATTAGACAATTTTTAGATAAAATTTATAATAAGTTATTGCAGAATTTCTAGTCCCCAAGCAAATAAAAAGAAAATGGGAAGAACTATCAAAACCTGAAACCACAGAAAATGACGTAAACTGTTTTCAGTTTTTAATCCTTTTAAAAGTGTTGGCATTGAGAAACATTTTCCAAAGTGCACGCAATGTATTTGCTCCATTCAAGTAGTATTGCTAATATGAGCAGTGAGTACGCAGCAAATAGCTCGACAATTAATGTTGGAAAATATAACCTTGTAGCACGAGTTTCTGGCGTGATTTTCTTATTTCCTCTAACAAAGTTCCATTTTTCTTCGATAACGATTTTGCGGATTCATAAATTTGCCCAACTTCTACAATAATCATTGTTGTTTTGGAATTCATAATTAGAATAATATGTAATCAAATGCTGAAATGCCTTGGCTCAACTGAATTGGATTTTCACCGTCGATTTTCCATTGCAAATTATCGCATTCAGCAGATCGGTAAATATTGCAAAATATTTTAAATTGCATCCTTCAATAAGTTCTCTGTGTTACTCAACACAGACCCATCGACAATTTCCTCTTGCGAAAGACGAGCTCGTCGGCCGGCGGCGATCGGAGGAGTACGTTTCCTGGAAAAGGAAATTGAATACAGCATCGAAAGCGAAAAGTTCGATTGTTGTTGCATGCGGCATAACTGTTCATATCCCCTGGACCGCATTGAAATCCATTCAATCAGTGTTCCACTGGCTTGCGAATTAGATGAAGGTGAAACGAGGAGCGGGACAGTGGTCATCGCTCCATCAATGGAGCGTGAGGTTATACAATGCACACAGATGACGCGGCTTTGTCGGTTCCATAAACCGGCTATTCTCAGCATGAGGATGGATTCACCTGATGACCGCATTAGGGTCTCCATTCATTCAAACTGCATCACTTTTCGTGGTGAACCTCTGCACAACGGCGCGTTTTTATTTATTATTTACGAATGTTGCAAGCAAATCACACTTTAGAGGTGAAGGCGGGTCGACAACCTTAGACCATTCGACCAGAGAACTTTGAAGTAAAAGCATGTTATAATATTAGCCGATTGCAAAACGTTGACGGCGAACAACTTTTTAGACCGTGGCGAGTGAATTTTCGACAAATTTAATGCAAGCCAGTGCAACTCTTTTCGCGAGGGGAGCATTAACTCTAAGCAATAAGAATACCAATTAATGTGGGGTTGTTTTATTTGGTTTTATTTTCCAATTAACACGTCAATGATATCTAGTTTAGTTTTGCGTTAGTCAATTATTCCAGTCTCCACCGAGTATGCAGGGTGAGCCATCTCGAATATTGGAAATGTTAGTCCTGTTCGTTCGGCGATGTTAGCGGCAGTTTCGTCTGAGTTGTTTCGTGCCTCAGCATCGATATTGCGGTCCATCAGGAGAACAGTGGCTGTGTTTCGGCAATTCGAAACAGTGGCTGCTATATGCAAAGGTGTTTGAAGGCCATCCGACCTTGCGTTCACATCTGCGCCGTGCTGAAGGAGCAAGGCGGCGCATTCTGCATTGCTCCACTTGCATGCTGAATGAAGCGGCGTCCATCCGAGCTCAGTCAAGGCATTCGGATCTGCTTTGTATTTAAGAAGAAGTTCAGCAATGTCCACGAAATTGTTGTAACATGCTCTAGAAATTGTTGAAAGAAACAAAAAACTTCAGTGATTGAGAATGGACTGGAGAAACTCATTATGAAAACAATGTTAGCACAAATGCAACAAATGCAAGCGTTGAATCAATGTGCTGTGGCATTAATCAATTGAATTACTTGCGATACTGCCTTAATTAATGCATGTATTTCAAACTATGTCAATGTCGTTCATGGAATGTATTTACGCACAAAAAAAGTGTGTGACATTCATGAAAAAATATAATAAAAGAAGCGTTGGGAGCGTTCATAAGAAGCCCACAGACAAGAAGAGTTAAAAATAAGTAGTCCTTTAATAACTCGGGGACATTTTATCTAATCAAGAATTTTACTGCTCAATGGACCGGTCGAGAAAGACAAACAAGTTACAGTTTATTGAACAAGATAAAATAATAACCACAATATTCATCCACAGCAGGGACACAGCGAATATTGTTTTTTACGGCTCTACCTTTCCAATATGCTTGCTTTACGTACAGTAAAAATCAAGTGGCTTAATATAATTAATAATCTCAAGCGAAAAAAATTCTTTTTAACCTTTGCGCGAGAAGTTTTCAAAACAAATTACTAATTTTTAATTCATCTATATTAACTTCCCGAAAACTTGCTTGTTTGTTTATTTGTGTTTTTGAGTCGTTTAACGCAAAACTTTCAACGGCTAATTAACACACTTCCCATCATCCAATCGAGATAAAACTTCTCAAATAGGCTCGTTGTCGTTATCCCAGAAGCCACGGATAAATTCTTTAATAATAATGCAAAAATGACAGCGTTTTAAAGTTTAAACTGTGCATAAAGAAAATTATCATAAAATCAAGTCATCTTTTCTTTTAATTAAATTTAATTATTACAAATTTGAAAATACTATATAGATGAACTATAGTAAAAACCATTGTTTTTACGGGTTGTTTTTTTTTTCTTCTACGTTTTTTTGGTTAACATAAATGAGTTTTTTAATTTATTCAAATGAAAAAGTAGATAATATTGGATATGCAAATCCGGAGGACTAAACAAAAAAATATGTAGAAATTTCTGAACTATATTATTTTATTATTGCTTATTCATTTGTATTTGATATTGTTAGGAATACCTGTGAAGGGGTGTGTACCCGTCGTCGTCTTTGGCGCCAACACATTCTGGATCAAGCTTGAGAATTTCTTTGATCAAATCAATTTTATGTTCGTTCACTGCCCACAACATTTCTTTTTCAATATTATCTGAAGTGAAAAAATAAACATAAACAGTTTTTTTTGTATTGTTTAAACATAAAAAGATAATTAAAAAAAATAATAGTGATATCTTTATTTATGTAAGATCCACCTTTAGGCTCTGCGGTATTTGTTTGCATCAAGGTGATCACAAATTGCGACAAACAATTGAACAATCGCGGAATTTGGACGCAAATTGGTTTTTATAATTTCAGCACGTGCGTAGGTACTTTTTACTTTATAAGTTGTACTTTGATTGTGCATAATTGTTTTGTATCTTCTTACGTAAGTACGAAAATTAGAATTTTAATCATAAATATTTTTAATGGAAATTTAAAATCTAGTCTTATCTGGATTTCTTCAACCAAATATGTTCAAGAGTATTAAGACTTTTTTTGTTTAATGCATTAATATCTTCTCTTTTCACTATTTTTAGTTTTACCATTTTTAAATTAAAATTTACGTTATAGTTAACAAAAATCGTGTTTTTGTATTTGAATGACTCTTGTATGGATTCGGTTCATTTGGAGCAGCTCTGCCTACTGAAGAAGAAGATCTTTGGGTGTAGTCTGTTTTGTATATTTCTAATAAAATTCATAAAGCGAATGATTTGAAATTGGAAACTGGAACAATGTGGTCCTATGGATTTTGGAATTGTTATATGAATCGCATGATATTTTATTTCAAATTATGGAAAAAACATTAAAATTTGAACCTTACCATGAGGATTCTTTTCTTCGTCGATGAAGTCGTTGGGATCATCCCATCCACTGACAAACATCCCCGGCTGCACATTCGCAGAACACATTTTGTCAAATTGCGACATTTCATCGTCGGATTCGCAATCACCCATTTTACTTAGCACAGTTTATGTTTTCTTAAAATTTTTTGATATTTACAAATAAAACTGATTTTGAGAAACGTCAAACAACTGTCATCTGAATTGACGAATGTCATTCGTTGGTAATGCCCAATAAAACTTGTACATTTGCATCTTTATATCGGTTTGTTTTAAATATAAATACATAATATTAAAATTGAAGAGCAATATTGTTATAGTTTGAAAAAATTACTGCGTTGGTATTTGTTAGCCGAATAACAATATAATTGATTAACAATTTTTCGTTCATTTATGAACGAAAGTTTCCAATTGTGATCAACCAGAAACTGAGGTTAAAAAATGGCGGATTGTTGATGTTCTCAAATGACAATTGAACTAATTTTTTTCTAACCAGCCAGCCATAATTAAGAAAGTTATTGACTTATCTCTCAAAAGTTTGCATTTATTTCGTGCTAGAGCCCTTCAATAAAGGAAGAAATGGCTACTGGGACTGCCGGTGAGTAATTAAAACTATATTTTCGTTTGTTTCCACGATTTGGGAAATTTTGCCAAACATAAATATTTTCGAATGCAGGACAATGGGTGAAATTTTTTAATGCGGCTGGAATTCCAAGCCCTGCGGCAGCCACATATGCACATATTTTTGTTGAAAATCGTATACAGTCAGATATGTTAATGGATTTAAATAAGGAATACCTGCGAGAAATGGGAGTCACTTTAATGGGCGATATTATTGCAATTCTAAGGTAAAATTAAGCAATTTTGCCGCTAATGAAAGATAATACAGGCGTTTATTATTTAAGGCATTCAAAAAATGTATGCGAACAAACAGCTAGGGAGAAAGTTTTATCCAGCGAGGTGAAGGTTCCCATCGCAGCGATTCCGGCAAATCCAGCTCAAGCAGTGTCGAGTAAATTGTCCCTAAGAGGTACCAATGAGTTCATTTAATGTTTATATAATACTCAATGCAATTATTTCACAGTACCCGTGGCGAAATTAACAAACCAAAGGAATGCTGATTATGCAATTGCCGAGTCAAAGCCCGTGCGTCGAGTTTTACCGGAGCACGAGGGAAAATACAAGATAAAATTGCCATCTGGATCTACACCTAGAAGCAAGGAAATACTTGCGAAGAAAGCGATGAGTATGTCTCACATCATTGAATGGTGGATTCGAATAATGTTTTTAAAGTGTACTCAGATAAGGAGGTGGCAAAACCAGCCGTGTTCGACCGACTTTCAGTGCAGGAGGACGACGAAAAAGAGCAACTTGTTCGAATAATAGGACTAGATAAGACTGCGATGAGCTCTTCCATATTCTCTCGGTTGGGCGATAAGGACGACATCCCCAAGGTTTCTGGTATTTTGAAATCATCTCGAGTAAAAACTGTAAGATGGTTTTTATTTCCCGCGAACAGAGTGATTAAACAAACATTTTTCAAGGTCTCCTCGAAAGTAACAAAATCACCACAGACAAATTATCATAGTCAGCGAGTGATGCTGGTGAAGAAAATACCAGCCAAGGCAGCCACTATGGTTGCCGATGGGTACAATGAGCCGGAGAAGATGGATACCGGCGAGAAGTCAGTGTCATTCTCATCCGAAGATGAAGTTTTAGAAATTGCTCCTCGGAGAGTGGTTGTTAAACCGAGAATGATGGAAAAAGTTGGTGTGAAAGCCCGACTTGGCTCCAACATTTTGGTTCCAAGTACGCCACTTATTTACACACTATAACAATCTACTTACAGCAACTTCTATTTCAGATGCAAAACACACAGAAATGCTGCATAAGACAAGGAAAATAATCAAGTTGAAGCCTGGAAACATGAAGAAAACGAGCCCGCTAAAGTTGTTGGACACGGCGGTTCGAATGAGGTCAGACGGTTTATTGCGGAAGAACTCATCAACGGTGCACAGTCGCTTGGATATGGCTAAAAAGCGTTCCATATCAGACTCGAAGGTGAAGACTCTCACAAATCGCATCAAAGGGGTAAATTTATCCTCTGGTAAAAAACATTCAGAGCAGTCCGGAGGCAGCGTTTTCGATCGTCTGGGATACAACCAGAAGAACCGATAGACTAAGTTTGAAGTCAACTTAACGTATTCATATATTATTTAATTATATACTTGACTTTTTCGTTGTTACAATTAAAATGACTAACTTTCTGATGTTTGATGTCTGAATTCACAAGTTTTTCAAATCTTTCTAATTCGTTATAAAATAGCTCCTTTTTAAAGAAGTTTTTTTTGTTTTCCTATTGTTGAGAGAAAGAATCGATTTTATTGTATTCAAGAGTTAGCGGTTGCCACAACCAATACTTACTAATTGCATACACCCGGTAAAAATAAATATTCACTAATCACTTCTAACTGGACTTCTAGCTTCTTTCAAATCCTTTAGCAAGCAAAAAAGAAGGACTTCTATGCAAATGCTGCGAGCACTTTTAAAATAAAAACAAATAAAAGTGTAGCAGGGACTCAGGTATATTAGATAGATCAGATGAATGAAGTACCAGATCGACTATAATTTAATTAAGCTATTGAAACGCGCGAAACAGCGCCTCTATCGACGGACACGCAATCTCCTTATTCACCATATTATTGTCAAACGCCAAATTCCGGACGTGTAGATCGCAAAATCGCATTTGCTACCTACCTTACCTACCTACTACCACCAATCGCCGTTCGCACATTATTAGCGCTGCTTTCAAGTTTCAGTCAGCTGTGGACTGGAGTGCATGCATTATCGGTGTGGAGGTTGTTGTCAAGGAGTTCCCGGTTAGCCTCGTCCTTTTTCGAGCAGTAAGCCGTGAAAAACTCAAGGACTTTATTCGTGCTGCGTTTTCGCGAAATTTTAATGTGGAATGTCCGTGATTATCTTGCTCTTATTGCCAAAACAAGTGTTATTTATTGTTCTAGATCTATTGTTTTAAGTGTGGATTTGTCTACAATTCAATTGTGTCTTGTAAAAGTTTTGTGCAAAGTAATTTAATCCTCTTAGGAGAAATAGTCACAAAATTAAATGTGAATCGATTCCTATCGCAGATGTCATTCTCGTCCAATGGGAGAGAGTGAGTGAGATAGTAAAACAAGTTAGTTTTCTGCCAGAAAGAGAAGAGTGATTCGTGAAAAAAATGAACTTGTTGTTGATAAAATACATCTGACAATTGCAGCGGAAGAAAACTACTAGTGATTAATTGTGACACCACAAAAGTACCTTCTTTGTCTGTCCGAGAACGTCGAGAATATAATTCCAGCATCGCGATCGCTACAAACTATTCAGGTGAGTGCTTCTGAGTTCTGACACATCTGGCGCATTTGACTGGGTTTCCTTCCTTCATTCTGGACCCTGATTCCCACCGCCCACGACTCTCGCTTTCGCTTAACTGATTTTGATCTGCAGTGATTTTCGGATTCGATTCGAACTGCGTTCGTTTTGGAGCCGGACGGAATGCGGCGGGGGCGGTGTCCACAGGAACAGCTGTTCGCAAATCGCAACGTCTGCCATTGATTTTCCCGGCTTCCGGGAGGTCAGAATGTTGTTGGAGCACTTTCGCTTACCCGCCCCCTCTCTAGAGTAGACTGCGACCAAACTAAAGCCTTCTTCTTTCTTGACCTGCATCTGATATTGATGTCGTAATTTATTGAATGCAGGAAATATTGTGCCTCCCACAATATCCGCACTCGGTGCAGAGATGAGCACCGATAAAGGGGGTGCTTTTATTAACCCTTAAACATTTCAAGTGCTTCTTCAAGCATACTTCATTTAGTTAATTGTACAGCAACATTTCAACATAACTGGGCTTTGTTCCGTTACATTCGTTCTTCCATTACGTAATCTTCGGAAAATAACTCATGTTTGCTTTATAATCTTTTCGGGTAAAAACACTAGAAAAAGTTTAGCTTAACGTATTAAAACGTGAACTCCGACATACCTTCCAAATAACGGGTACAACCATCTTTCACTCTTTCCAGTTAATTTATTTCTTGTCTTTTCCCCGTGATCCAATTTGAATAATTAAGACGCTCACAAAGTTCGCTAGAAATTTTTAACAAAAACGAACAGTGAATCATACAATATAAAATATTTTTTCAAAGTAGAATCGTTTTTTAAATTAATTGATTGTCCAAACTTCGTCCAGATATAATTTTTAAAATTCTGAAATGCAGAACCTTTTCATCGACTTGTAAAATAAAATCCAATTTTCGGTCCCAATAATATTTAGTAAATGGCAATTCTTGAATTTCATTGCAACAGATCAATAAGTCAAATGTTCGAGTGCTGCACATTCCATTTAACCCTTTGAGAGATAATCGATCACTTCTGCGAACTATTCCAACATTGAATGTGCATTAATCAGCGTTTATTAACAGCGAGTTTAAATTATATAAAAAAAGTTATAGTCAGCCTTTTTGGTTTCCAATTTTCGAAAGTAAATTGTTAATTTTCGTTCAACTTGAAAAAAATAATTAATTAGAAAAAAATCATGTTCATGAAACGTGCATGCGAGATGCCATGATTTCGCCGAAGTCTTCTCATGACGACTCAATTTGCAATTCCTGATGCTTGAGTCTGCTCCGTGGCGACGGTAAAGAAGACATAAAACGATAAACAGCTCCGATAGACGTAGTCAAGCCGGCTGCATTCGCTCTGACAAGATGCAGCAACCGCAGACCGCGAACGCTGCACTCGAGTACATTACACTTCGGTCTTCGAGTGCTGCGCACGGCCCACCCGCGCCCAACAAAAGGGTAACCTGCAGACTTCTCACCATTATGGCAACCGTATTCAATTATCGGAGATAAACAATTCACTGACCCAGATAATCCTCGAGTGTCGAGCAATGAACTCGCAAAGCAATTGCATCGGTGCAGCACTGCAGCCGCGAATTTGGTCGGGGGATTTGGCAAATCCGGGGTGCCGCCGTCGAGTGGACGGCGATTGTGACTCAGCAACGGATAACAGAGGATAATGGGAGATCATTGGTCAGTCGTCAATCGTCATCTGCAGCAAATTCAGTTCCCGTCGTCCGGCAATTGCCCCGAGGAGCGTCAGGCTCGAGTGCGGCCGAACTAGAAGAGACCGAGGGAACTCGAAATGGGGCCAATCAAGTTTTAGTGAGGCTGCAGCAGTCCGCGACGGCGGCAATGGGGCTCGAATTGCAAGGGATTAATTCCATTTCCAGTTGCGAGCATCAATTGAATTCGATCGGGTAATGATGACAATTCGCGCATTGCGAGCACCCGCGCCTCACGTTACCCCTTTCAGCAGCACATATAAAGTAATTAGAGTCCGCTCGGAAGCGATATTCGATTTCACTCGGTTTTCTCGAGTTTCTCGTCTCGTTTTTATTGAGCCAAAAGCAGAATTCTTTCAATTACCTTTCATTTATTTCAACTCATTTGATCAACTCTTTCGAATCAAGCCTTTTGTTCCAAATAGCACAGCTCAATCGTGATATGTGGATTTAATGTTGATTCAGTTCAATTACCGCAAATTAAAGGTAGGCATTCTTTTGCACATTTGTGTTATACTGCTTTCTGGGAATAACAACTGCAATTACGTTGAGAAAAACGTGGATTTCTCCTGCAAATTTATGAATCATTTTGTGGTCTCAGAAAGGTTTTTTTTTCGTCATTGTTTACTTGAAGCAAAATCATATCAAAGTTACAAAATCACAGAATCGTGAATAATAGAAATGCTAAAATTATGTTAAACTGGTTTAACTGGAAATCGATATCAGTGAAAATAATAAACTCATTATGGCTTTTGTTGTTGAAAAAGCGAAAAATATTGAAACAACAACCAAGAAAATTCCTTTGGGGAGTGAAGAAGTAAATCACCATTAACGCCAGACAGTGAACGACCCTCGAAAGCCCTGGACAGCTATGGATTTGAAAGAGTTCGGGGAATTACCACCTTGTGGAATCAGAATAGACGAATTGCGTAATCGTGGCAAGACAATGGAGTATGCTGATTACAGCAACAACATTTTTCAGCGGTCGGCCATGGCGACTGATTTCCTTACCTCCGATATAATTTTAAACTGCATTATTTTTGAGTTTATTGCATCCAAATTTGTGGAGAATTTGAATGATAAATTGCGTTAATAAGATGTTAAGTAATTTTTAAATTATATAATACAATATGTTTTGAGAGCATCATTTTCATTTTAATACATTAAACAAGTTTCTTTTGTTTTTGACATGACTTGATTTAAGCTTTGTGCTTGAAAAATGTATTTGTAGAGATAGTGACGTAGGTAAGGGGAAAGACGGGGACGATCCTCCTTGGCACCTCGGCTGCTAATTTTTTTGCCTTTATTAAAATGATTAACAATTGTTGTAATGCTAAATTAATTATTAAACAAACGTGTAATCCGATGGTGAGAACTGTTTGAATGCACGTCACTGGGTAAAGGTTAAGATCCTTTTCTACTCAGTTTTTATTTTGTTTGAAATTTAGTGATTCAAGTGTATGCTTTATCTCTAAATACACAAGTATAAAAAATACGGTTGACCACTTCTTAAGAACATTGTTTTCTTAGAAGTAGTAAATCGCGTGTGATTAGAGTACTCCAACATTCCTGCACAGGAGTGTATGGTCGATAAAAAATTGAGGAAGTCGGGTTCCTAGTTGAAGACCCCCCGCCCGACACCCTTAATTTTCCAAGCGTGTTTCGAATCTAAAAATAAAATTTCAGTTACGTTGTTTAATAACTTTTTCTTAGAGTTGTGTGTTTTTTCAAATTCCAGGAGTTGATTGATTGCGGGTTCGTTCTCCTTTCTGGTTCAGCAAGCCTAAATCTCTAAGGTTGGCTGCAGGACGGAACCAACCTAAGGTTGTTGATGGAGTCGTCCGCATCAGAGGCACCATCCTTGACGGATGGTGCCGCACTCGTCGAGGAGAACTCAACGCAGAACTTCGAACGGAAAATGTCTTCAGATGGCGGCGACGATAAAGACACATCTGTGCGTGTTGCCGTGCGGTGAGTACAACAAATCTACTTTTTCTTAGAATTCTTAAAAAAATGTTTCACGTGACACCAGAAAATTACATAACGCAGTATTTGTTGTACACTCTGTTTTGCACATGTCGCAATTTACATATTGCAAAATTATTCTTGTCTTTCGAAACAGTTTCATTTTTGGTTTGACAAGAATTTCACAGTTTTATGAAATCTTTTATTAAATCCAGTCACAGATTCTTTTCTTCTCAGTCTTGTTGCAGTGCAAATAAAATTTATGTGGGTAGGTATATGAAAAAAAATAACGCAAAAATGCTGAATTTACGAACCCCCCTTAGGAATATGAGTTCCACCCACAAACTTTACTTACCTTAAATAGAAATGGGCTGTTTCTGTTTTCCTACGGAGATTCTCAGAAGACTGCTTTTTGTATTAAAGTTGGTTGTAATACAGCCACAGGTGAAGCCATTTTAAGTGAATGATAATTAACCAGGCAAGCACCGAATGCGGTGCTCTGAGAATTGTGCGCAAATATTTGGAAAATGCCACAATCGTCAATCGCGCAATCCGCAATCGTTTTCGCGATGTAGGCTGGTGTGGGAGTCTAGAAAGCGAGGCTTTGGCAAGATTCACATGCAGGTGCTTATAATAATGAATCTCTGAGTTTATTGTTAACTCGTTAAGTTAATGCTCCTGTTAATGCGCTAGTTGGTAATGAGGAGCTTGTGTAATTATTCCCACTTTCCACACTTAACAAGCAGCGGCGACCGACGAGAGATGCAGAGATGCTGATAAAAAATTAGTTTCCAGTCGATTTCAACGTTTTGTTTTTTATTGTTAGAAAATTCTTTGTATCTCATATATGTATTTTTGAACCACTTAAATCCTCTGCACATGCGCAAAAGTTTATTTTGTATATATTTCGTGTGATAATATTATTAAGTTCATTGATAAAAAATATGTGTGTTTTGATTGATTAAACCAAATATTCTATGATTTTCAAAACAAATCCCAACACAATGTCGAAATTTTGTTTATCTTTGCATTTTGCTTGCTTGCTAATTTGGCTCCATTGTTAAGTTTTACTCGTCGTTTTATCGCGGTAATAATTAAAGTCTATGCGTGAAGGCGAGTTACTTATTGGTGTTAATTTCACCACCACCTTTGTTTGTTTATTTATTTTGGTTATCAAAATGGAACGATCTCAGCAACAGAAAGATTGCTAGGCAAGTCAAGTTGTGCAATGTTTTAGGATGGCAAGACGTCAGGAGCAGAGAGGGGTTAGTCGAAAGTTGACAACAACCAGGATTACTTCATCTTTCCAACCACGCCGAGACTTGCATCGTTACAATGCAATGTTTTATTCCGGAGGCCGTTTACACTCCAATTTGTTTCTTTGGCTTTCGTTCAAAATCATCACAGAATGACGGTTTTTCATGGAGCAATTTAGTGGCAGTTTTTCATCATTTCCGAAGCAATTTGGACCGTCTCAGCTGTCCTGCGTGGGAGTATTGGGCTGATTTAAATAACCTCCATCATGTACTAGACTTGATTTTTAACATAATGTCTCCAACATGCTTGGCTTGTCTAATTCGAGTATGTAAAATGTACTTGTAATTGTGAGACCAGTTGGAAAAAATAATAGAAGTTTAATAATTGAAAACGATTGCAGAAATATTTTTGACATATCTAAATTTAGCGCTGAGAAAAAAGGGCGGTGTCAAATGAATGCGCGAAACACAAAACATTGTTTCCACTTTGAAATTACTCGACTCATAGTTTTTAATAGAACCATAAATATACCTACTCATGATTTTCATGAAAAAGATCTTGATCTTATTAGGAGATAAATGGTGATAAATGGGAAACTAAATGTACATGATTAGTATTAACGCGTGTCAACGTATTCAAAAGATTCTTTGATGAGCAAATTGCTATGGATAACTAAAAATCAAGTAAACAATGGACATGATGGGCAGCACTAGCTGCAGTCGCGGACCGGACAAATTCCAATTGTATAGGCCCAACCAAATTGTACATAAGAATACGTACGTAATTGAACGAACGTAAGCTTTCGTATGTCAAAATTACGTCAAAACGTAAATGTACCCGAAATGAATACGTAACGATACGTAAGGTAAACACAACAAATTGCTTTTGCCCAAATGTCAAAATTCCGTTAGCATACGCAAGAGTTGGATTCTCACCCAACCTTGCGTACTCGACGAACGTAAATTTGACATTTCCGACTTGACGAACGTAAGCTGACGGACATTTTGGGCGAATACATTAGTAGCCCATATGTCCAGCCTTATATTATGTTATGTTATGTTTTCTTATGTACATTTTGGTTGGGCCTTAAGTGTCCCCAGCCGTGATGATCTTCGCGGTTCGAGATTTAAGCGAACATGAATTAAATCAGTCAACTCTAACGCGAGATTCTAAAAATAGAGAAATACGATCCCAGTGAACACACAACCAACCTCAGTGGTTGCCCTTGGCCATCTAACTTCGGAGTGGAGGGTGGCGGGATGGATCAACGCCGTGACAATGCCGATGGTCAAGCGATGAAATTGTTTATTGGGATTATGAACTGCGTTGTGTTTTCAAAGTGTCAAATGAAATTTGGCAAGGAATTAGATTTATGTTAATTGACAAATTTTCGAAGCCGATCTTGTAAAACTTGTTAATTGGATTGCCATCTACTGTTGGTCTTATTTGAAAGTCCTTGAGTGTGCTAAGCTCTAAAACTAGGTGTGGTTGCAACTTAATGTTGAGCTTTACAACAATTAATGTTAAAAAACATCTGTTTGCACTTTCGCACCTAGCCTTTGCTTATAACAATTTCAAACATACATACCGCGATCTAAAAATTCATATTTGATGGTAAAGCAAAAAAATTGTCTTTAAATTTAAAAAAAAAACCTCCACCAATACCTTCTAAACGGAGATGACCTCTGTGCATTCGCAGGACTCCGGTATGCTCTTGTTAAATGTTGCAAACAGTTGTCAAATAAAACGATACCAAGTCTCCCTTTTCTCTCACAATCAGAATATTCCTGAAGGATCTGAATAAAAAATATTCACTTTAAATTTCGCCAATCGGTTGATAAAGTTAATTTATAGAACTCCTTCGAATAAAAATATTATAAAACCAGTACGGAAGCAATTGGTCACACCAATTACGTGATACCCTAGATGTAGAAAAATATACTCATTCTTATATCAACATTTTTGTATAAAAACGACTCATGCTTATATGGCAACACTAAGAAAGAATTGCCCGATTTTGCTCATCTTCGAACTTGACCTTGCAATTTTAATCAAATATTATTGTACCAAATTACAAGTTCCTAGCTACAAGCGTTCTCGAGTTATCGTCTGGACAGCCAGACAGACAGACAGACACACAGACAGACAGGCAGACACACAGACAGACGGACATGCATAAAATGGTTTCTTTTCACTTCCCAATCATGAATATATAGTTCTTTCTTTTCTGTGACGATTATTTCTTGGCGTTGCAAACGTTCGCTCAAAACTAATATACCCTACATCTAGGGTATAAATATAAAATCTCTCTTCCGATTCAAATTTTAATTCCCGTAGTCACCGAAAAGAAAATGATCGCGAAGAACATGATCAAAACTTCCAGAATCTCTGTAAACTCGAGATTCTTTTTCTTCTTCACCTGAACATTTTTTTGCCATTTTTTGATAAGGTACTTTTGAAGTAAAATCAGGGAAACAAACATGTTTTTTATAAGTGACTTGAATAAATTACTTTTTTTATTATAAGAAAAGTTAAAAAAAATTGTTCAGTTTACCAAAAAGATCAATACGGATAAATATGCGCAATTTGCGAACACTAAAGCTGTTTTCTATTTATTTACGAAGCTTAATATCTGTTTTCTATTCTTTGGTTATTAAAAATGTTATTATTTGACTGAAGTTAATAACTAAACGACTTTGTTTATTGATAGCATTATGATAACGCGTTTAGCAGGTGTGGGGGTAAGTGTGGGCTCTCTATTTAAAAAGTGAAACATATAACCAGTAATGAATAGTTTGTTTCAAAAATGGACAAGTACCGAGTCTTATTCTCTATCCTGACTCTGTTTGTTCTAAAAATCGACGGCAAAGTAATGTTGGATTAATTAGTGTTAAATTAATCAAATATTTTAATTTGTCCTTGTATTTCTCAGAGTTTTGTAAATGTTGTTACACTAAAAAAAGTGTTTTGTGAAGAAAACCACGAATTGTTGGATAACACAACCTGCGTTATTCGGGCAATCAAGAGAGGAGAATACGTACTGAATGCATTCACAGACCTGAAGAAGCCATTAACAAATTTCACAGTAATCCATAATTTACTTTTTTGAAATGCACAGGAATCCGTTATAAATGTTTGACAAATTTTAGGTTTCCATAGAACTGCAGAAGTTGTATAATGGTTATAAACCATATCTAGTTAAAGGATCGTTAAACTTTTGTGACTTTATGAACGGCAAACACAATTTTTTATTTATGAAGTTATTAATGCCATTTGCAAAAAGATTTTCAAGTTTTACTCATTCATGTCCTTATTCGGTAAATATTATAATACAAGCACTGACGAAAAAGTATCACAAGCACATTTTATGAATTTATTCAATTGATGTCTATTAACTTTTTTAGGGAAGCCAATTTGTAAAAAATTTACATTATATTGATGGTGTCTTTCTATCCCTGATTCCGGAGGGAAGATATAAAATTATTGCAATAGCTCACGAAGGTTATCCTCCCATATTTGTTATAAAAGCAATGTTATTTGTTGAAGTAAAAGAAGTTAATGTAAATTCCATAAGAGGTTAAAATGACGAAAGTGTTAAAATTATTAAATATTATAGGCACTCATTCCTTGTTATGCACCGAATTCACTTTTTACTCGTTTTATTAAAAATTTATTGTTGGAATAATATTAATACACTTTTGTAATAAACTAAGACTACACACACACACAAGGTTAAAAGGAATTATAAAAATTATTATTCAACAACATACTTCGATATTTTAATTGATTTTCATTTCCTGTTTTGAAACATTATCAGTTCATTTAAATCATTTAACTAATATTTTTAAATATAAAGTTAATGCTTTTCGAATTGTGGATAATTGCTAAAGGATAAACCAATTCAAAATTGTTGGAATCGTTCATCAATCATCATTAAAAAGAACAATTTGCTGATTGAACTTTTTAGAAACTATACATGTTACATAAGTTTGAATTCGGAATTATAATTATTGCGAAAAACGTTAAAATCAAAAATGAAATCAAGATCAAAGTTTTTTATTAACTCCTATTGTAAGTTTCAACGCAAGTTTAATTTGACGCAACCATTAAGGGATTTAAAACTTGAATAAGTTTGAGATATTTTAATGAAATTTAAAAAAATATGTTGCAAAAACTCAAAAGTTTTTATGTTTCAAATAATCTTATTTTAATTTGATCATGATTCTAACAAAATAGCACTACTTCGCAATTTCTAAAGTGCAAGTGAAGCCTCTACGGCGCACTCTTTGCTTGCTAATTCTTCTCGAGTTTTAGCAATAATGGTACCAGATACAGGATAATACTATTGTAAATTCAAAAAATAAAAAACTAAAAAAATAAAAGAAAGACTAAAATAAAAATTTGTGGAAAAATTGAAAAAACGAATTCTATAAAATGAACTGAAAATTTAGTTATTAAACAAACAAAAAAGAAGTGAAATAAAAGTGGCCAGGCACAAATCATAAACCAACGACAGTTTTTTGATGGATGGAATCAGATTCGATTGGATTCTTTCTCTCTTTTTCCAATGTGTGGGGAACTTTGACAATATCATAGTCCCTTTATAAGGTAAATGTTAAGTGAAAGATTCTGGTTAATTGTTTCTTCCTATTTAAGGATGTAGTAACGTGTTACACTTCTGTTGGTTGAATGATTGAGTGGTGTCAAAATTGGGGTTAAAGGGAAATGGATTTCTCTCCCTGAACAAACTAGAAATGGTTTTCAATTTCGTAAGAGTTCCAGTGAAGAGTTACGTAATTTACTTCACTTCCTTTTTTGACTCACTTCAGCCGCAGAAGCCGGAATCGGAAGGGACATCCGTTGATTGAGTTTTATTGGTTGCACCAGAGGGTCTTAATTACCAAGCCCTCAAGCGTGAACAAGTTCAAGTTCACCTGTTCCTCACTTTGAAGGTGACTCGTTCTCAGCCATTGTGAAGACTTTTCTTGCAACTAAAATCTTTATGGGAAAAATTAATTTTTATACAAAATAAAATATTTTCCATTGCGTTTATATTTGTAACAGCATAATGTTGAGTTTTAGCTTTAAAGACTTCTGATATTCCAAAGTAATTATGTTTATTTAAGATTTATGTGCCGCAGTTTTAAAAAGTAACAACTTAAATCCAAAAATAACGAAGGAAATTGAGGAAAATATCTCAAATTTAGTTTATGTAATCATTTTTTACTCATCCTTTGGCGAAATGCTCCAATGTTTTGGTTTTAGTTCTGGGACGAATTGCATTGAGTCTGCAATCCTCACGAAATAACTCTTCAAAGTCTGAACAATGAAAATAAAACTCAGCGCCATAGAATCATAAAGATTTTGAATTAATTCCCTGAACCCTGTAATATCTGACAATGATGCCGGATATAAAATTTATTTTTAGATAGCCTTTTGATGTTTCTAGTCTCCATATAATTGCTTAATCTCGTGTGCCCAGAACTGATGAATGGGCTGCGTGGCTCTTTCTATAATTTTAGTCTTGACATTAAAAACGCTTGCTGGAGATAAGCTCGAGACGCTGGATGAGATGTGCACAAAAATTTAATCTCCCTGAAATTACTTTAGTAACAAACAACTTCCGATGATGACGACGATCCGTGTTAAATAGTGCTGGATCCTTCAATGCACTGCAGTTGCCTGAAGCAGCAATTGCGCGTCTTTATGGAGCGCAATTACTCATCATCACGCGTATCTTGATTCAATATTCACAATCTGGCCATTAGCAGCGCTTAATACAGACATATTTATTCCGATGAATTGCCAATGAGCAAAACAAGTATTATTGGTCATCAATAAAATCAGCTAAAACAAGAACACAGCAACAATTTTGACAACATTGAAAATCACTGGTGAATGAAAATAAGCCAAATCTCATCGGGTTTTGTTTTTGCGGGTAAATAAAAATGCACGTTCGATGCATTTTAAGTGGATCTGGTCGGCGGAGATAAAAGCTGGCGACTATGGTCCGATGAAGTCGAACGTGGGCTCAGAGTTGTTAATGGATGCATGTTTTTTACATTTTTTCTGGTTACCGACCGCAATGATAATGAATACGTTTGAAAAGCTTGCAAAAACGCAGTGGGAAATATGCTGGATTAACGGCGTTTGCATTTTCCGCGGTTTCAAACTTGTAATCCACAGTTTGCTGATGCTCACTGGGAAGATGTCTAGAATTTCAACTGGTGTTTTGTCACCTTTGACTAAACGGAATCACACCCGATCGGTATTGCATCAAATGTATCAATATCCTTGTTTTCCGTTGACGTGTGAATGTCTTTTATTTATTTAGCTCATTTCTTTATCCTCACTATAGAGCATAATATGAATTTGAAAAGGAGTCGTTTGTCTGTCTGTTGGTCCGAATAATAACACGAAGACATTCGACTTCGACCGAAGATTTACCATGTACTGAAACATATATTTTGAATATATACATAGAAATCGTTAATTCTTCTATTGTTTTGTTGAAAAAATTAACGAAAGTCTTCGTGTTATTGATCGAGGGACTTCAGCGCATTTTTGTGTTAGCGATCCGTATATTTTAGAGGTAATGTTGAAATTATAGAGGTAATGTTGAAATTATAGAGGTAAAACAAAATTTTGGCAGGTTACACTGTACTGAAATTAAAAAATCATTAATTATAGTATTTAGCAATGGTTTTGAGCTTTCAAACTATTCGATACGCCAATAACTCGATGTAACTGAGCTAATGCAAAAAACTAGAGCTCTCTACGATGTCTGGTTGCTTCTATCTCGTAACACAGCCGAACAGCCAGCCAGACAAAGTGCATTATTAAGCTACCTTTTTAAAACAAGTTTCAAAAATGCGCTAAAAAATAGGTGTACAATATCTATTAAATTTTAACTTATTATAAAAAAAACTATGTTCTAGCACTCACCCTTACGCAGGCTGTAGTCAGCACCAATTCGAAATTTATATTCGCATAATGTTGATTATCCTATTCAAACAAATTGTCGGGTTTTTATTTGTGTTTTTTACTGTTTGTTGATCAATAATTTTAAGACCCTGCAAAAATGAATTGGAAAGTAGGAAAATAACCATAAATCTGTGTTAGTTACCGCCAAAATACATTTCCCATATACCTATTTTTTTACTTTATTCCGAATATGTGAAATCTTGAATGGTTTTGATTATTGAATTATACAGTTCAAATGATTAAAAAATGATTGTGAAATCAGTTTATACAACTTTCCGATTTTCTATACTCCTTGGATTCGCAAGTTGAAGGCAGTAACTTATTCGACGCAAAAACTTCCAGCAAATAATTAGCATAAATTCTAAGGTAGAAAAAAGGGAGGGATAATTACAATTAGCGCCATATGCAAAATGAAGTTGCTCTTTATTTTTAATGACATTCATTTCGTTTTTTTTTTTTTTTTTTTTTTTTTTTTTTTGGAAATTAATAATTATGCGACAGAAAAGATGGCAAAAATGGATAAATTGAAACACAGGGTGTTTCAGTCTGGTGCAGTAAAGAAAAAATATTGCTGAAAAATTTGTTTTACGCGTATAATTTGTTCATTTGGAGCTGTTAATAAATTTCAGTCCACAAGGTGCAGACAGCGTGTACGGGAGAGTGGCGAAACATTAAATTTGCATAAGCCGGGATTTTCCCTCTCACGAATTTCAAATGTAAAATGATTTAGATTGAAGAACGCAATACATTTTGAGAAGCTCTTGAGCTGTTTTTGATTGTGAAATGCCTTTCCGTATTCCTTGTTTTAATAAATGTAATAATTTTAATATATCATCATTGTGTTTTTTTCAGGATCCGACCCCAAATCCCGCGGGAAATAATTGATAATTGTCGATGTTGCACCACAGTCACACCTGGCGAACCCCAAGTGGTTCTGGGGGCTGACAAGGCGTTCACTTTTGATTATGTGTTCGACATGGTCTCAAATCAGGTAATATTGTGCCATCAGGAAACGTCTATTCATCAACAGCA
Source organism: Leptogaster cylindrica (assembly GCA_963082835.1). NCBI lineage: Eukaryota > Metazoa > Arthropoda > Insecta > Diptera > Asilidae > Leptogaster > Leptogaster cylindrica. Next base: position 7,621,303 of record OY720105.1, on the reverse strand, counting down.
TAACTGTTTTCCACAGGTGGAAATTTACTCAAGTTGTGTTGAGCGACTAGTTGAAGGTGCTCTAAAGGGCTATAATGCAACTGTTCTAGCGTATGGACAAACAGGATCGGGCAAAACATATACCATGGGTACAGGATTCGATCGCGATATAGCAGACGTGCAGGAAGGTATTATACCACGTGCTGTGCGGCATATCTTCGCTGGTATCGAAGAGTTGCAAGCAGGAGTTCCCAAAGAGAATGGCGTTAGCTTAGGAGCAGTGCAATTTAGTGTTGCTGCACAATTTATGGAGTTATATAATGAAGACATAATCGACTTGCTCGATCCGTACAATAAAGGAAGAGTTTTCAAAATTCATGAAGATCCTTCAGGTGGGATTTCAGTTTCGGGAGCAACAATAAAACCTCTCACGGGGCCTCAAGATGCCTTGAAGTAAGTGTGATTGGTTATGAGTTCTTTGAAAGTAGATTTAAGTGTTATGATTTGTTAGATGCCTTCAGCAGGGTGCTTTAGCGAGGACGACAGCGTCGACTCAAATGAATGAACAGTCTTCAAGAAGTCATGCGCTCTTCACAATTTTAATTCGAAGACAACGAGTAATGTCTGCGGAAGAATGCGGCCTCCCGGAGGGCGACTTGGAAACTTTAACTTCAAAATTTCATTTTGTTGATTTGGCCGGATCTGAACGTCTCAAACGTACCGGAGCAACTGGAGAGCGTGCCAGAGAGGGCATTTCAATAAATTGCGGCCTTTTATCATTAGGAAACGTAATTTCAGCTTTGGGTGACAAATCAAAAAAAGTAACTCATGTTCCTTATCGCGATTCTAAATTGACACGACTACTTCAAGATTCTTTAGGAGGTATTTTCAAAAACATTTTTATTTTCTAGTGTTTTCATTATAATTGTAAATGAAATTTCCAGGTAATAGTCAAACATTGATGATTGCTTGCGTATCGCCAAGTGATCGTGATTTTATGGAAACTCTAAATACTCTGAAATATGCGAACCGAGCAAGGAATATAAAGAACAAAGTGCAATTAAATCAAGATCAAAGCTCAAGGACAATATCTCAATTGAGACGAGAAATAGCTGCCTTACAATTAGAATTGTTAGAATATAAGCAGGGTAAGAGGGGTGTGGATTCGGAAGGTAATCCAGCGATATCAGATACATTCCACGAAAATGCAATGCTGTTGGCTGATAATAAACGTTTGCAGCAAAGATTGAAGGCTATGCAGGAAACAATTAATACCCTTACAGAGAAAAATTCCGAGTTAATGCTAGAGAAGGTCACCAATGGGTGGACTTCTACTGATACAGATAAGTCCGTAAGCGATATGATCAAAGTTTATTTGAACGAGATCGAGAAACTTCAAGCTAAACTAATTGAATCTGAAGAAATGTATCAACAGTTGAAAAAATCTTTGTCTAGTCCCAGAAATAATTTTAAGCTTCCCTATGAAAGTAAGTTGTTACAAAAAAAATATATTGGACATTATTAAAGAACATTTAAAAACAAATGCAGCTCCAGAAACAGTTATCAATGTAGCCAAACGCGAATTGGAAAAAGAACGAGAACTTTTGATGTCGAGATCCTTGCCTGGTTTTAACGAAGACACAAATAATTCGAATGTGGAAAACAATGAGACTGACAGTGATAGTGATACAGAATCAGATGATAAAAGTAAGTTGTTTATTGTTTTATCTTTCAGTGAATTTTACTGATAACAAAACTAAATATAGCCGGCGAAATGGAAGCAGAATTAAACGATATAAGTTCTGACATTGAATTGAAAACAAAATTGATAGAGCAATTAGAGCTATCACAGCAGAGGATGCAATTAATGAGACAGCATTATGAAGAAAAATTGAATGTTCTCAATGCCAAGATTCTGAATACGCAAAAGGAGCGCGATCAGGTGTTGGCTAACATGGGTGGTAAGTTTTATGAATGTAAAAATGTTATTGAAATTAATGTTGTTTTTTTATTGCAAGGATCTCAAACTAGTCAATCAACGGAAAAAGTGAAAAAGGTTCGTGAGGAGTATGAAAGGAAAATTACTGACTTACATCGAGAACTGCGAAAGTTGCAGGCAGCCCAAAAAGAACACATTCGCCAGCAACGAGAACTTCAGACGCAGGAGGCTCAACTTCGGAATTTAAGGAATGAATTAGCAGAATTAAAGGGAATGAAAGTAATTACTTTTAAAACAATTACTAAATTCGGTATTTTTATGCAGTAATAATTTTTTCAGACTCGTCTTATTCGGAAAATGAACGAGGAAACCAATCGTCACAAGGAGGAGGAGACTAGAAAAGCACGTGAAATTGCTCAATTACGAAAAGAATCTCGTAAACAGCAAAACGCAATAAAATCCCTCCAAGCACAAGGAGCAGCCAAAGATCAAATTCTTAAACGTAAAACCGAACAAGTAACAGCTTTAAGGAAGAGCCAGAGAGGAATGTTGAGTTTGAAGGCATCTGGGCGAGTACCGCCGAAAAAAGAATCTTTACTATACAGTCCTCGGCAAGCAAAAATAAAATGGGAGAACCTACAGAGAACAATTGGACGAGAAGCCAGAAGCAAACAAGCCGTAGCTCAACTCGAACGAGAACTGGAAAGGCTGATTAATGAACGTGAAAGTCTGAGCAAAGATTTAGCTAATGTCCGAATTAGGCAGAGACACCACAAATCAGCAGAGTTGGCTAATGAAGAGGACACTTTCAAAGCTAATTTGAACTATATACAAGAGAGCATTGCTAATGTTCAGCAATCTATTATGGAGTTTGAAGAAGGGAAGGAAAGTGCCAATGATGCGCAATCACTTCAAACTCTTATTGAAAATGTTAAGACTGTGGATGAAGCAAAGTTCCTATTGGAAAAATTGACAAATATAACTATAAATCGAACTTGCGACTCCGCCTTAACCGAGTTGAAGCTGTTTGAACGAGAAGCGTTACTCAAGGAAGTTCAGCAAGAGAGTGGGATCCAACAGCAATTGCTGCAACACTTTTTGACACAGAATCCGTCAGTTCAAATAACTGACCTCTTTGATTCTTTGCATTTAACTAGCAACAATTTATGCAATTCAGCATATACTGTGAATAGCAATAGTACTTATGACATTCCGTCCGATGTGAACAGTTTAGCTGCCGTGGATGATCAAGTGAATAATTATAATTCGCGATCGAGCCGTAGTCCATCCCCGGCACCTACCATTGATCTGTAAGTAATTGTGCCCCTTTTGACCTTTGTAGAACTAACAAAGTTCTTTTCCCGATGCCCAACTGCAAGACATATTGACTCAAGTTATATTTTTCATAATACAAGAAGAATTCAGATAAAGAACATTTACTATGAAAGTGTTGTAAGAGAAGACGTTATTAATATCACTTAGTTCTCGGTTTTTTTTTGATCTATGTAAATTGTTTTTCAAACATTTAAAGCAGTGCGTATTTTTCAATATCGTCATTTTATTTAAATAATATCTCTGTCACTTGTGAAATTATCAATTTTGTCGAATTTTATCAACAAAATAAATTATACTTGTGATATATACGGAAAATAGTTCTTGGAAATTCTTTTAGCAATATACTCGTTTACTACTGATTATAAAATATGCATATTGGTCTAACTTACAGCTCAGACAGATCATCTAAGGTACGTCGACGTACTGCACAGCCGAATGATCTCTTGTTCGGAGACGCTGATGAGAGTAACAATGGCGAAAAGGTGAGAGATCCTCAAAAAGGAATAATCATCAAAAAGAATTAATATATTTGTCTATTTCATAGGACGATTCGATGACTCGATCGTTCAACCAGCAAGAATCTAGTGGACGAAGCTTCATACCTCTAGCACGAGTTCCCAGTGCTCCTGGATCCTTAAAGTTAGTTTCAGCTAATTGTATAAATTAACATAAGTTTAAATAGCAATTTTCATACGTGAAAGCAGAGATTTCATCGTTATTTTTATCAATATAATTTAATAAATAAAAATAATATATTTTGAAAAAATACATAAATAGTAAATTGTAAATGGAATATTCTTCCGAACAATTAGTGTAATAGAATTAAAATACTAAAAATAATATTTTTTATATTTCTGAATAAATTTTTCCTTCAGGCAAGCTATAAATATCTCATCTCCATCATTAACAAGGAAAACAATGGAATCAACAAGTGGATCGGGAATTCCACTATCACCTAGAGTGAATCGTCGTCCATTTCCTACCAAAGGATCGCCTGGAATGTGAGTATAAATTCATGATTTTTGAGAAACCTTTAATATTTATGTTAATATAATCGTTGAAAAAAATGTATTCTTTAATGAACTTCAGTTGATTATTTAATTAATATGTAGTGATTAGCGACTAGCAGATTTCATGCAATTGTAGTTAGTTATAATAATGCTTTGCAGCGCTGTAAATAGCTCAACAATCTTATTTATTTTCTCACTCATTCAAACTGTTAATAATGTTTTTTTTTAATGAAACTTTTATGTTTGCTCCTGAAAGAAAAATATGAAATTTACTCTTTTTCACAGTTTTTAAGTTTATGATGAGACTGCGTGCAGATGTTGTTATATTAGCTGACCTACAGCAACACGAACAGCAAGAGCAACTACGACATAACACAAAAAGCGTTTTTATACTAATTTATTTATTATTCATGACCAATTTTTTACTATTAATGTACATCATGTAATATTTCACAGTACCATTTTCCTATGAAAGATTGAATGTGATGTTTAACATTCTGTCTAAACATTTGAAATATTTTAACGTTTGCTATTTGGTGCTTCGAGTAATAATTTAAGTCGATTGTTATTAATAAATATTTTGTTTCCTTATGCCAGCAACATTTGTTAATTGTTTTCCCGAATTGAATGGATATTTTTTTGTCATTGGTTTTTAAAACAAATAATGTCTTGGAAATACGTCAGTGTTAACGACACGAAATTCATTACAGTATCTAAAACATACTAAGAGTATTTCCAAACTAAATTTACATTAGAAAATAACAAATATGTAGTTGAACATAAAAAGATGTATGAAGAGCATGCAGCATCTTCAGGTAAAATTCTCGTGGTCATTTGCCTCGAATCTTCTTTAAATTCAGTGGAAGAACTTAAATAATTGTTGGACATTTTCATGATCTCATTTTTTCTCACGATTTCTTGTCGTTCCCAGCATTCTTTGATCTTTCGGTGTGCCATATTGAAATATCGAGTACATATTTCATAATTTTTACATTAAATTGATAACAATGCGTATTTGGAAACTTACCTAACTTTCGTTTTGCATTCATTTTTTAATTGATTAATTGAAAACAACAACTTCTGCTTCCCAGTGAACTTAATTTGATTGGTTTTGCATTTCCATCATTTGTATGCAGTCCCCTCGATATAGTTTTTCAACTTTCATAACTAGCATGGGAGCATCCATTTAAAATTAAAGTTAGAAAAACTCGCTTCAAGATATTCTAACGAATGGCTAACAAACTAAAACCGCTTGCTAACTTTTCGCTTCGTATATTAACCCCAGAGAGGAAGATGCCCCAACCCCAACACAATCGCCTCCCGTTTATCGAAGAATGACATCGCGTGAAGACGGCAGTAGCGATGTGTTCTCACGCTTAGGAGCCGGCACCCAAGACCCAGCGCCAGGTGGAAATATTCAAAAATTTGCTGGCAAAGTATGGAAAATAGACTTGAGAAAATGTGATCAAAATTAAATACGTTTGGTCTTTCATTTCTGGCAGGTTCGAGCTGGTGTACCTTTGTACTGCACTCATACTGTTATTGGGCATAATAATTCGGTTCTTTCCATCAAAGTTGCAGACAATATTTTGTTCACTGCGGCCGCTGATAGAACTGTAAAAGTTTGGGATTTAGTTGAAGAGACAGCCCAACATTGTCTATCTGCTCATCCCGGACCTGTGCTTGCCGTACAGTATGACCGCAAAACGAATCTACTATTCTCCGCATCCGGCCCCTACGTAAGGGTGTGGGATTTACGAACAAGTAACTCCAGAGCAATCAAAACTTTAACATCATCTGGACAAGTTCATCCAGGAAATATCAATGTACTTGGAAGCACACCTGGGGAATCTCCTATAACTGCCCTGAGTTTGGGCGCATCTGGGAATTTATACGTGGCTGCATCTGATAAGGTTCGGATTTGGGATTTGAATAGGTAAATCAGTTTCAAAAGTTCTTGGTTTATTTGTTTGTGTTTCAAGCATGTAGCTTTTTGCAAGTACGATTACGAAATAGCTTATTTACTGGTTTACCATAGTTTGTCATGTTTGGGCAAACTAACAGGTGGTCACCAGGCGGCTGTGATGTGTGTAACTGCTTGGGAAGGATCCAGTACCACAGATTTTGTTGCAACTGGTTCGAAAGATCATTATGTGAAAGTCTTCGAAGTTCCTACAACAGGTGGAACGGTTTATCCACTACTGAATTTAGAACCCCCTCACTATGATGGTGTTCAAGCCTTAGCTGTAGCCCAAGACGCTTTGGGTGCCGATGCGGAGTTATTTTCCGGGAGCAGAGATTCGGGTATTAAAAGATGGGACCTCCGAAATGGAGAACTTAAACAGGTAAACTTGTGTCATTCAAAATGAACTCAGAGAATCTCCTCAGAAACACTTTTCCAATATTTGTTTTTTATTTCTATTCACAGTCCCTCAATAACGCCCATAAGGGATGGGTTTCGGGAATGGCAATCTCAGGTGATGTTCTTCTGTCTAGCTGTCGTGGTGGGATTATTCGCCTATGGAATGTTAAGACTTGTGATAGTATAGCTGAAATGAAGACAGAGTCATCTATCAACGATATTGTTGCATCTGGTCAACGTGTTTTCACGGCATCAAAGTATGTATTATTGCAGAAAGCAGCTTTGTAATTAGCCGTTGTCGTTTGATTTTTTGATTTTCAAATTTTTATATTTGTGGGTAGCTCTAGGTTTTCAGTTTTAATTCAATCCTAACTTTGAGATGATGAAATACGCAAACATTTAGTTACATTTATCATTTTTATTCTCTTCTTTTACATAAACCTCTTCAATATAGCTCCGGTGAAGTAAGGATTTGGCGATTTTCCTCTCTCGAAAATTCATCAACATCATCTTCACTCAAGGGAAATTGTATTGCAACGACAGCCTCTAGTAACTCTACTAACACAAATTTAATCGCTGCTAATTAATCGAGCAAATGCCTTGCAAACAAATTAACTTGTAAACATGAGCCAATTAATTAGGATTAGGAATTAATATCTATTGGTCAGTTTCGTTTTGTAATCGTAAAGTTTCATGATGTCGCTTTATTGGTGCATTGGCGGCTGCTATTCTGTTGCCGCATAGAAACGAACGATTCGCAGGTTTTCGTCGTTTCTTGTGTGAGCGAATTTATTTATTTTTTCGCTCATTTAATGTATTTTTTTATGGATGAAAACGAAATTAAGTGCAAAGCTGTGCTTGCAGGTTTATTTTTATTGATCTAAAATTTGCTTTTTGTGTTGGTTTTTCCTTCTGTTATTTACAAGCACAGCGAAAATGGATACTTTTCGACTTTCTTACGACTTGAAGGACATATGAGCTTCACGGGTAGTGATGTAATTTTGAATGATATAATATTGAGGTAAGGTATTATTTGTGGTTGTTTAAACAGAATTTGCGGCACTGATTAAGATAACAATAAACTGTTAAATGAACTGAACAATTAGTTTCCGTATATTGACCTTACATGAAATTGTATTTTATAAATTAATTAATGTGACTTGTCCGCTTTTAGTATTTAACTTGAATGAAGCACATATTCCAAGTCTGCATTTATTGCACCAGTGCAATTTTTTCGCAATTGCAAATCATATAAAATTATTTGTTATTTATTTAAAAATGACTTGGGCGATGAATTTAAATACGAGTTCCTTCACTCACCGTAGGTTTTGGTATCGTGTAGTCTTGTGGAGCTTTCTTATCATTTGGCTGCTGCGACTGGTGGGCATTATCACTTTGTGTCCACGATGCAATTGTCAATGTGCGTGTGCTTGCCAAAATTATTGGCAATTGTCGAGCATTTAGCATCGACTGATCTAAGAGAAATTGCATTAAGAAAGGCGAAGGTTGCTGTAAGCCTCAGTGTAAATAGCTTTTAGGAATATGTGATGATATCTACACATTTATGATAATCTAGATGCAAATGGCCGCAAGTGCACACTCACTATGCGTGTAAATAATTTGGAGTAAGTTGAATTTTATTTTAGTAACCGAAATTCAATCGGGAATGAATCAGTCATCATACCATTACAAATCTGTAATCATTTCACATCTGTTGATATGTCATTCCATCGCTTATTAAAATTCTCTAGACTATTCTATAATTTTGAGTGAAATTTTTGATCATTTCATTTTAATTCCTTTTGCATTTTGCATCTAGTCGCTTTTTATCAATCAAATTGTGCAGTTAAAATATTCATAGCAACGATAGATACCCAATTTAATTTAGCGTTTATGCTGCGTTTTTAGATGCTTCCAGGTCTAAAAATAGTTAATATGTAAAATTAAGAACTCTGGCGGTTTTTGAGATTTTTGCCATGTTTCTTACGTATTAATTTATAGGTATTTGAACTTCAATTTAGTATTATTTATGACCACAGAATGTTGTTGCTTAAGGCCATTCGTTTGTATTCCAATGTGTAGGTACAATATTGTACATTTAGAAAAATTTCAAAACTCGTTTCTAAATTGTTAATTGTTATATCTGATTTCACCTCACGTTTTATTTTAAACAGCAAATCAGTAATTCATGTGGGGCAAAACGAATTAGGTAGATTATAGGGAGCATACCTTATTATTATTACTCATTTCCAACAGGAGCACTTCGACTCATTAAAATGTAAACTATTTTTTTAAAATGTTTTTTAAATTTAGTTGCAAAAATAAATATCTTGAATGATCGAAACCCTATTGTTGTTTAGAGTATGAAATTTCGATTCAGCGGATGGTTAATCATTTATACAGTAATAACAAATAAGGGGAAGTCTAGATTTGTTAAAAGGTAAATTGCAATGTGGGTTCTTCAAATTTTGAAAACTAATCTTACCTTTGTAAAACCAGAATATTCTGTAAATGTGGAAATAGAATAGTTCATTTTGTATTGAATCGTAAAAAACCTGAAAATTCCTATTTTAACTGAAAATGTCTTTTTTTAATGTTATTATTTTTTTTTTTTTTTGTAAGGTTAATTTGCTATAACTAAAATTTGGATCTAAATTTCTATTTCTATAGATATAATAGTATAATTTTTATTTCGCATATTTTTTATTTTGCTATTAACATAGATCGATGCACTTTTACATATTCCTTTGTTCACACACAGTTAATTTTATTTGCGCTTTTTCTTGTTTTTACCCTCAGCGATGGCAAAGTAAAGGTGTGGCGATTCACGAGCGCGTTGAAGAGACAATGTTCTTTGGAGGACAGCTGACAGATGAGCTATCACGCAGAAGAGCACAGAAGAGAGGCTAAATCATTATCATCTAGATCTAAGAAAATATCGGCATCTACATTAGGTTTAGTTAATTACAACTTGACTAGGTACGAAAGGTTAACAAAATTAAGCGACAGAAACTCTTCGGCTGGGGAATCATCAAACAGTTTTGTAAGAAAACCTCCCGATAGCCGAGGTACACCTCCAACCCTGACGAATATGACAACAACTATCAGCGGAATGCATTCTGTAAGACCAGCTCGCAGTCGATCAAATATTGTGATAAATCAAAACCCCAATCGAAATCTTTTAGATAGAACTAGACTGAATGCCTTTTCTTCTGGACTCATTTCATTTGGAAAAAAATTATGATTTGAATTTTACTTTATTGCTTGGTTGTGTTATCTGGTTTTTTATTAGGCTACTTCACAATTATTATTGTATTGTGTTTTCTTATTAGATTATATTTTTCAAACTCATGACTCCATAAAGCATGCAGCATATAAACTTCTACGTCAACAAACCGCTTCATTGCAAATTTTTTATAATTGTATTAATGTTAATAAATTACATGAACGTAAGTCTTTCAAATGGTTGTCAAGAATATTAAATAGAATATTGTGTTTAGTTAAGCCAGATTACGTGATGTAAAAGCAATATTAAAATGGATGCAATAGGCCTGTGATTTCCATTTTATTGAGATTTCGTTTTACAAACCATTTCTCACAGCTGTACATTAATTTTCTAAGACTGCATTTATCTTGCAAACAATAGTACTATTTTATATACAATAGTACTTATTTATCTTTGAAGTATACACAGAAACCGTCTTGTAACACAAGCATTTCATAACAGTCTGAAAAAAATCGTCCCAAATACATGTAAGAAAATAACGCAGTAAAGCCACAATGCAACAATAAAGACATATTCAACTAAAATTAATTGAAGTTAATTAATATAAGAAGCAATCAAAACTTCACACTAGGATTTCTGAATTGTAATAGAATAAAAGTAATTTAGTAATTAACAAAGTTAAAGAAAAGTTGTACTCAAAGCAATTTACTACTAAAACCCTGATTCGAATGCAGGGAAATTGTTAAGTAACATAACTTTAGTGTTAAAATGCCAACCTATGGCAAATGTTTTAAATAGCTCTAAGTTGCAACATTAATATATTAACTTGAATTACTATTTATTGATTTTCTAGAATGAGTTTAGTTTTGATTAAAATTCTTACCGTATATGAATCGAAATCGAATTATGTGCAAAATAGAGCAGGTGAATAATATGAAGATGGAGAAATAATGTTTTCAATAATATGTGAGGTTTTTGTGCTCATGGTTTGATTAATATGTTCTTTCGTTATATATTAAGTTATATAATTATTTTGCCGGAAATTAAACAATATATATTTCAATAAATGATCAATGTTTCTATTTTAAAATTGTTTATTCCAACCGTTCAGCTGGGATTATTTTTCTGTTTGGGTTCGGCGATCATTTTTCCTTGTTAGAAAAAGGATGGTATCTCAAGCATCTGCGATTTTCGCCATATTCCTCAGTGCCTACGGGGCTTTCATGCATGAAACCGTCCAGCTGATGCCAAAATCTACTCAACCCTGAGTCCATTGTTTCCTATAACTGCAAAATAAAAAATCGTACAAGCAGCCCTGAGAAGTTAAGACTTAGATGAGTTTGCAGTAGTTGAAATATTTTATCATGTTCAGATAACAATCGCAGTCTTATCGCAATGTCCTCAAAATCGATTTTTTGCAGGGTTGGTACTTGTCGATGACCATATCCTCTTGAAGTGGAATGCAACGAAAACTCGGAAAAAGGGTTTATATTTTTCATTTCTTCAGATAGTTTACCTTATTCTGTCCATTGAATGGACTTGTTTTTTTTTTTTTTTCTGTGATACGAAGTCTGTAGTTTGGAAAAACCATTAAACTGTATACAATAACTTTAACTTAAGGAGTCTTTATATTGCTCTGACCCTCCTCCATTGTCTGCTCCATTGCTAGTACTACAGTCTACAGAATAACTGTCCTCAATTTTGTCTAGATATGTTGCTTGTACACAAGGATACCAAGTGAGTTGACGATTTAACAAGAAAGGGTTTTAGGAAGTCGAATTTACGTCTGTGTTATACATGTACAACTGTGCCTTTCTTTCAAAAGCTTTTAGCTCTTCAGGTTGAAAATGATGCCAGCGTGCATTATGTTGCAGACCACTACATGAATTCTGGTCAAGTGGGTTTAAGTTGACAAAATTTATGTAATCGCCGGACTTCCTCAATTCCTGTTGGAGAAAATAAACTATTGTTCAAATTCTTAAAGTTGAAATTACAGTTTGGTTCTCTAATTTCAGAAATCTCTTTCGAAATGAACTTCAGGCTTTACTTTCTTTCCAACATCAAAACTGATAAAAATTATTTAGAAATCACCACTTTTATCATCACTTTAATTTATGGACGTCAGGAACTGACTTAAAAAACTTAAATTGTGCATATTTGTCAAAGAATAATTTCATAAGCCGAAACAAGCTTCAGCAACCAATTTATGTCTACCTCGGCATATTCCAAAATTTGAAATTAAAATACTCTCTGCAAAAGGATACAATTATGGCGCACAAGCAAACCCCGGGTTGGAAAAACTATCCTGCTGTTGTACTTCAACTATTCTCTTTCGCAGTATACCAAGCTCATTTTCGCGATTTGTTTATGCCAAGTTTTTAACAAGTCTTCATAATTGAAAACGCGGTGACATAATTCGTCTGAAACTCGGTCTTCCCTTGTTTTTGAAATCCTCAGGGTTTGTCCTGGTTTTAGAATTTCCCAAGAGAAGTTTCTTTCTGCTCTGCCTTTTAGCTGTTTCTATAAAACATGCAAATTTAATGAACCAGAAGCACACAAACTTTCAGCAAAGTAGATACAAGAAGGGACAAAAATCCTTAAAAGAAATGCATAATGTGTGTGTGTGTATGTGATATGTATACTGTATAGATGTGTAGTGTAGGCTCATTTTTATGGAAGTACAAAGTTTCTTGAACTGTCGTATTTCGAAAATTGTAACAATTTGAGCACCGCAGGAGGGGAAAATGTTAAAATGTTTGTTGCCGCCTGCGGTTACGTAATGACTTTAAATATTGCATAACAATTGATGTGTTCGTCAGTAATTGAAAAACTGAAAGCTGTCTTCTCCTGATTCTATTTTATTTGTGTGACAACGATTCACAGCGAAGTCTTGATTAAGTCCCTAGTATAATTGAAAATTGCAAGTTATCCCACTTATCATGCATGATTGATTAATGTTGTCTTATCCAATTCTGAATTAAATTATTTTGGTAATTAATTTAACAGTTTGGATTTGTATTTGTCGCAATCTGGAACTTTTCGAATTGATTTCATTTTCATGCATTTTTCAGTGATATTTTCCACTGAATGTGGAACACGGGTTCCAGTGAAATTACCGATGAGTGTCCTCGCTGTAGGACGACCTATTTCGGTAGTTTGGGGATGTTCTGGTAAATTTAACAATATCCTGAATGGCATCCAACCGTGTCAGCCATTCGTCATACAGCTGAGGGAAACTCGTTGAACGTGTACCATGAAGTACGCTAATGTTTCGGTTAATTGCTGGTGATTAAGAATTCAATTACTCTTTCCAAGTAGTCAGACAGTCCCGCACTCCCCTCCCGCAAATGTTCATTGCATAAACCTTTGTGTTTCGTTTCCGTTTTCGCGCCACAACGTTTGATTTACTCGTACGCCATTTTGAGTAGTTTCCAATTGAATTTATTTCGCTGGACTTGAATTCATTTAAGTTTGATAAAAAAAAAAATATACAAAAATACAAATGTTGATTTACCTAAAGTGCGTGGAATGAAACTCCAGCTGCTTAGCTGATCAATAAAAAGTTCCAAGGCCGCTCATGACAAATACAGTTTAGAATCAATAAAATTATTGAAAACACATTTAGATAGGACAGACCATTTTCATGGCACAATGTGTATATCCTGACAACGATTGACAAATGTCATAGGTGCAATTTTGATTGAATCAATTCATAACACTTAGAAGGATTCAAAGTGGATGCTCCACTAGGATGGACTTTTATAGTGCAAATGTTCAATTATATTAACTTTTTTAGTTGCATACGAAGAGCAAATCGAAACTGCAATCAAAGTGAACCAGAAATCTTCCTCATATAATAGAACTTCTAATCATCGCATTTCTTTCCAAATTCCAAATTAATTAATTTAAATCCAGTCATGTTGAATATCGTCTGAATTAAAGAGATGGCGGCTATTTAAAGTATGTGAAATTCCATTATAAATTTGAAACAAACATTGTAGCCATTAATTTCCTGTTCGGTATCGTTTAAAAGAAAAACCGCGATTTCTCTCCGTGCAAAGAAACTACGTTCATTTGAGTCCTTGCACCTTCTTCGATGCTCTTTCGTGGAAATAATTAAGAATTTTGTAGTTCTCGTGTGCAGCTAGGAGCAAAAAAGACTTCCTCGAATGCTGCAGACTCCGGCCAAACTCCATTCCCATCAGCCATCTATTTCAGAAACTGCACCGAGAGGATCTTTTAATTTCCTGCGGTGTGTTAAGTTAATGACGTTGTAATTAAATTCATTAGCAAAGTGTTTCTTGTTGCAGTACAGCCGACATTATTTATATCATCCTGGCAGTCGGATGGAAGTGGGTTTGTCTCAAGGACTTTTGCAATGTGTGTGTGTGTGTGTGTGTGTTGAATGTTGATTCTCCGTGTGTAAGGCAAGAAATAATTATCCAAGGTATTAAATAACAGAAAAAGGAAACCTTTCTTACGTTAGAATTAATTATATTAATTCATGAATAATGTTAGATTTGTTTCATCGACGTTGATTTAATATCATTTGTAGTTTGTTTATGTGCAATAAAAGATAAGATTATTTCAAATATACAAGATAGTTACCTTTACTAGGACTGATTGTTTTTTTTCAAAAAATGCAATTTATTAATTATTTTTATAAACTCTTCTCTTTATGCAAGATAAAGAAAAATGTTAATTGATACATGCTCGCTCTCAGGATGCAAATACTTTTCTATCACTTTTGTCTTCCGTATTTGCTGAATGTATAGAGTGGGACAACTAAAGGTCTAACAGTAATAAGTTCAATTTAATTTTCATTGCGAGTTTTGCAAAAATCCATGCACATCGTTTACAGTAATTGCAGGACGAGTTTTTCTTCGATGGTTTGTTGACTCGTGTTGATGGAAATATTCACAACTGTCAAGCATCAAGCCAGGACTCCACCGGACTCAATTAATGGGAATGCTGAACAAAACTAACGCGGGATGAAACGGAAGGAAATAGGAAATAGAGTCCCAGTGCGGCTGCAAGCGAGTGTTACTGACCAGTTGTGTGGCATTCAATAAGTTTTATGGCATTGTTGATCAAATGTCGACGAGTTGTTATTGACAACTTCATAAAAGAAAAAATTTGAAAAAGCCGCTGTTCATAATGAAAGTGGTGGTGACAAAAAGCATTCCTTCGGAACACTCCTCACAATCATCTAATTACAGACTATTTCCGTTCTTCTAAGTGGAATTAAATGTCGTCGGTATCCTGCGGAAAGACGTACTCAATGTCGTTTTGAATATTGAGTACCGACCAGCTCAAATTTTTCAATTGCATCAAGTGCATCAGAATGCAGGAGTGGTAAGTGCTTTGTCATGTTTTGTTTTTACGTGGAATATTTCTGGAACTTTCGTCGGATGTGTTCAAATGATTGAATTTGCACCTTAAGAATTTATAACGGTTCTTGAAGATTTTCTTTTTTCTTCTGTAATTATTTAGAGAACTGAAATTTATCGAAAGTTTCATTTTTATGTTCTATCTACCTAATGATATTATTTATTTGCATTTCTCCATATTTTTCGTTTTAGATTATAAAATTAACTTTAAAGAACAATTAATTGAACTTTGAACTTTAAATGAGTTCTCTTTCATCCTTAAGTCGTTTGATTTTATTTATAAAAAACAACAACTATTTAAATTAAACAATTAGTGCTTTCTAAAAATTTGATAGGTATTTAAATTATTCTGCGTGACATTTTCCACAATTTCTCCGTTACTCTGCTTCGTGTTGATTCGAACGACTTTATTTCAACGAAGTTGTAATTACCAATTAAAAACATTATACTTTAAATAACTATTGAGAACCATTGAAATGAGTGCTCTTTAAACACTTTCAAATGGTGACTTTCCATATTTTGTTAATTTCTTTCAAGCGATCATTTTGACCGTAAAGAACTTGAGTACAAAATAAATAAATGAAATTTGTAAGCACGCTTTGTGAAATTGAAAAAAAGTAAAATGGACGCTTTGCACTTTAAGTAATTTACGAAAATTAACTGGCACTCGTTCGCTTTTCAAATTTCGTGCAACATCAAATCTGCGCGACGCGAAAGTACCCCCATCCTCCAAGTCCTTTGGTACCTGGGGAGTGGGGAGGCTACTCTCACAATTTTTGTCATGGCAAATCCTTCGCTTATGCACGGAACTGTGCTCGCAATGGCGGGCTGGTTTAATTTACAATTACATGCTTGAAGTTATATGAACGTGAAGGATCAAGGAAGTGTGCCTTAGTTCACTCTGGCATTTCCTTTTAGCGTTAACCGACTCAGGAATCATTTTAGAGTGGTAATTATTGTTGGATTTTATGTGGATTCGGCTCGTTAGAACTTATATTTCTTAACAATGAAAATTATTTTCAAATTTATTGCAGTTGCCACCAGCGAAAATTCACTTTTCAACTTTGACTTCCACAGGACATTGCCGTGGAACTTAATTTCCACCGATAACAATACACTTTGATTATATACAACTGTTCCGGAAAATAGCGGAATTTGGGTCAGGGGAAAGCTGCTTTAGTCGAATTAATTACTGTTGAACTCTGCAATCAATCCCTTTTGGGTGGGGAATTATGTGGTGATTGATTACATTTATAATTACAGGAAAGCTAAACCGCCTGCAGGAGCAGGAATTCACCATTGATGATCCTCGGACTTTTAATAGAGAACTTAATTTCTGAGTAGTTATAAGATCTCTGGAATCTTATAAAGTTACAAGGCTAAGACTTTACAAATAGGCTCGTTGTCGATGACAATGTTTTCTATCAAAGTTTTATTCCCTTATCACAAAAGGAAAGGATAAAATCTTTAATAATAATGCAAAATGGAGAGCGTTTTGCCTGCGCATAAAAAAAATTATCATAAAATTAAGCCATCTTTTCTTTTCTAATTAATTTAAAGCGTCACCATTTTGAAATTCTTACTACGTAGATTAACTAAATACACATTGTTTTTAAGAGTTGGTTTTTTTTAATTATTCTAATTATTCTGCGTTTCTGATATAGATACCTACTAATTATAATATTTAAATGGAATTATTTTTACACGGTTTTCTACTCGATCTTGAATTTTTCAGACACTACAAATTTTTCTTTATTACTTACAAGCATTTTTAATAAAATTGAACGAATTTCTCTTTTTCCGAGGGAAAACTGTACTTGAACGATTTTTTACACAATTTCTTAACAAATGTTGCTTGTGTATTAAAATTTAAAACTGTGCCATTGTACATCTAGAGTATTTCATAATTGGCCAAAACCATATTATACATTCCGTACTTACTATAGTTTTCATTATTTTATATTTTGATACGGTTCTGTGCTTGGTTCATCGGAATTCGGAATACACATTTGTCCATAACAATATCGTATTTCTAGAAAATTATGCTAGTGTTAACGAGTCTGTGATATAAAAAGGTGATAACATTTCTTCAATAAATGATTCTCAAATTTCCGCCTTTTGTTTAAATGTTTGAATGCATCATCCAGATGAACACGAATCATCAGTTGTTGATTTTAATGAGTTTAGTTTAGAACACCATCGCACAAATTCTATCTATTGAACATTGTTTACAAAGACAGGATGAATTTCTAGCAAAGGATTATTGTCCTTTTGTGCCATGGATACGATGACAAATAACAATTCCAAAAAACCACTAATGATGTTGTGATGATATATTAGTGAAGTGGAAGTACTCTGGAGGAAAATAATTGGAAAAAGACATACAATTTAAAATGTAAAAAATTCAACAAAATAAATTCAGTCGAATTCATCACCAATTTCTGTTTACTTTATGCCAACTGCATTCTCAAAAATAAAACAGTTAAATAAGACGTAAAATTATTGTAACGTGCTTTGGAAATTCGAATTAGTAGCGTTGATCAGTGAATGCTCAGTCGTCACGAACATGACCTCTCATCGATCTCAACAAATATGTGTGACGTCGGGGTAAAGAATTTGTCGCTGCACCTTACCGACCTATTAATTTGGAAACTCGAAGAGGGGCGATTTGGAGTTATCCCGAGCCGAATCTCTGGTGCACCACAATGACATCGCAGGCAGAGTTAATTTCGACTTTCAATCCTTAACCCTTTGAATCTACTCATGCTGCGCATCCCAATCACCCTTTTGTTTCTAGCCCCATAATCACGAACAATGCTTGCGAATATCCTTCGATGGGTCCCGTGGTCCACAGTTATCCTTTCGGTTGGCAGACACCATAAAATTCCAATACTGCAACGTGGTCGTTGTTTGGACACACAAATCCCAGGACTACCACCTTCCTGTCGTAATAGTGCTATCGTTGCAGCTTTTGTTGTTGGCGTTATTGCTCCTGTTGGTGTTTATGACTTGCTTTTGAGAACGTCCTCCGATCGTTTGAATGGACTTGCAGTGATTTGTTTCAGACAGCATTCAAGTTTATTACAGTGCATTTCCTTATTTGTGCAGTACTTGCAAATTTCCAGAGATTTTATGGCGATATTCAGCAGAACGCAACAGTGGCTGCAGGAAGAGCGTGCAATATATAATGCTGGACGATAAATTTTTTGACAACAAAATTTCCTCTTAAAGTTTTTAGTAATGATTTCTGGAAATTTTATCGTAATATTTTATAAATTGTTTTTATTGTTTTAGATCAATTTGGAGAGGAATATATATTTTCATTTCACATATTTATTAGAAATAACGCATTTTATTATAGAAAAAAAACGTGTTTAAAAATTTTCAGTCAAGTTTCATTTTTCATTTATAAGAAAATATAACATTCCATATTATTTTATGGGTACCTAAACAGCACAATGTCAAAAATTTCAATATATAGGCACCATTACCTACGTATGAAGTTATGTTCAAAAAATATGGCTATATCAATGAAATCCTTGTGTAACTGTTTCCACTTAATAAAACTCGGTAACTTCTCAAACAGAATTTTCCCACCTCGTCGTTATTATTTGCTTTTATCTAAATTAAGGGTCCTCAACAGGGTAGATATTGAGCTTCTTCTCCACTTAAAGCCACTTCAAACATTCTCAGGAAGTTTTTTACCTGTGTTCGGAACCCATCTTGACTGAAACTCACTTTCGAATTCATTGGTTTCTTCCTAAGATGCTCTTGTGTACCAGAAGTAGCAACAGTCATTATTATTTTTCCATTAGTGCCCCTGAAATTGAGACTGCCAGCGCGGGGAGGGGTGGGATATCGTTGGTGTGGTTTTGAGAAGTGAATGCCATTCCGCTAAGGACAGTGTTATGGGCAGCTCCGATTGAAGTCCTTAATGAGGTCTACTCCAAAGATGCACTCTCCTCCCCCATATTTCCTCATAATCATCTACTGCAAGAAAGCTGGTGGCAGGAGGAAGTAGGTGGTTTGCATTGAATTCTGCAACTCATTTGTGCACACTAGAGAGATTCCTTAAACAAATTCTGTAGATTGCATCAAAGAAATGCATCCATTTCTAGCAAAACGAACATTTCCTTTAGAATTTTCTTTGAGAAATCCACTTTACCAAACCAAAAAGTTTTCGTTGCTCCCTCTTTTGCTTACCTTAGATTAAAAGAGTTTGTGAAAATTCCGAGATTTCTCAAGACGGTAGTGTCGAAAAGTGCAGATGTGTCGAAATAAGGATTTGTAAAGACGTCCTTTTATTGGGCAAGGATACTGAAAAACTAAGTTTTGATTAAAACATTTGTAAAAATACTGTTTTATTTAAAATAATTAACTGATTACTACCGAAGATGTTTTAAATTAAGCTGTTGCTAGAATTTTAGAAAGGGATTATTTATTTATTGGATTTATTCAGGGTATCGTATAAGAGATGTTGTCGTTGCCAGTTTATTGAACTGTCTATATTGAAATTTAGTCTATATTGACTATATTCCACAATTTCATGTTTCCTTATGATTTACATTGTCAGATTTTCATTTAACATTATTTTATATAAGACACAAATCATATTCGACATCTGATTTCTTATATGTCAAGGACTCTGCCAAAAATGCTTCCCTTTTTTATGATATTTAATCGACATTGAAATCTACCAGTCTGCAGCAATAAAAAAAAAGTTAAGTCATATTTGAAAGGGTCACTTTCGCTAAAATTTGTTATTTGCTTATACATAATTTATTTCAAAATCCCAACCGCAACCCCACGCACCAGATTTATATAATTCTGCTTGTGTATCAGCTGTGCCTTCTTCATAAATAAATCAGGAACGTTTAGGACGAAGGCGTAACAGAAGTCCCCCGGGAATTGCCTACTTAATTGTGTTCCACTGAGCCGCAGTGTCAGAAAAGTCAAGGGAAAGAGATTTGTTTTAAATTCCCTCCTTTTGTGATGATTTATATTTTTAACAAGATGATGTTGTGTTCCTTTAAAAGGAAAGCTAACCATATAAAAAAATGTTGGCTCTCGTTTAAAATATATTTTTTTGAATGATTTTTGTTAAAATTTCAATTTACGATTGAGTAAATTTATAGAAGTAACTTTAAACCCGAATTTCTTTATTCGTTACAGTTAAAACTTCTATATTTTACTTTAGACAGAAGAGTCTAAGAGAGTAATTAAAATTTTAAATGCATTTCGGAAAACTTTTTGAAGATGGTTTCAGAATGATTAATACAATAAGAGCATTAAAGGTAATGTGCTTTTTAAATTGTTCAAATTTTAAGTAATTTTTGCGTGTAGTTGAAAACTGGCCTCATCATTCATAATAAACAAACTCAATTTCCTGAACACCCTGAATTTCCTTGGTTTGCAAAAATAATTCAAGAATTTGTTATTAGTTCACTCTACGAAAATTATTTACTGGCAGTGGAATATAAGAGTACGACTCCTCTTCCCCTCGAAAGCTCCATAGGGCCATTTATTACAACTACCCAAAACTTTCTGCGCATATCCTTTGATTACTTTGCAGGAGAAAAGAAGAGGCATTGTTGTGATTTTTGTTCTAAATTTTAGTCTAAAATCGACTGTTGAAGAACATAACGGTATATATTGAAATTTTCCATCCTTGTATTAGAAATGTATCGCACACACGACACAAACTTCCATGAACGGCAGACTTTGGATTTGAACCCCTTTGACCCAGATTTAAATAGATTTTTGGAAGGCACAGCCAAGCACTTTAAAACACTTTAATTGATATATTTTAGGAATTGAAGCATTCAAAATTGGGTTTACATTTAAATATAAACGTAAACAAACGAATGTAAGTTTTTTTATTCTGGATGCGAAAAATATTTTTTTAAACTTTAAAGTTTTTCCCTAATTAGTAATATTTCCTAATATTTAATGCACTTTGGTACTTTTAAATCACTTTAAAAAAAACCAATTTTGGGAAAATTTGGAAACAATATTATCTCAAAAGGCTTGCATTTATCGAAAACTCATAGCTCAAAAATATTTGAAATTTTATTATATTGATTAACTAGCGCCGCGCCTACGTTCCTACACTTTCTATTTGAAATTATATTATTCTTGGTATTTACTTAGTGTTGCATCTAAAAAGGGCTGTTTGCAATTATTCTCTGTTTTCTTGTGAAAGGCTACACAGTTGTATAGTTTGCAGAGCACCACCCCTAACTGAAAAAAAAACTACTCCCAAACACGATGTAGGTATATTACATAGAACCGTTTCGCGAAGGTCCGGTTATAATAATTAATAGAGTGTTAGTTTGTTTTCAATTAAGGGTGGTTCTGGGGGGTTGAATAAGGATAGTGTTGCTAGATCTCATTATGCTTTATCTAAAGGTGCAAGAATTATCACTCCTAGAAAAACTCCTAGAAGTTAAAAAAAAGTAGGGATAGCGTTTTATCATCCATTTTCCGCCCGTTTGCGGGGTGCAATTTTCAAAAATTCTGGTACACGTGTCTTTACTTTTAACCAAAACGTCAATTACAAATTTGTATGAATTCTTAACTTAAAAAATGACAAATTTTCATAGAAATTTTCATCCCAAATTTTACCCCCTAAAGGGTGGAATTTCCAGAAATCCTGAGACACGTGTTCCTTTATTTGATATTTCAAACAGAAAGTCAAGTACCAATTTTTTCATATTTTGACTTAAAAAATGGCGGTTTTCATAGAAACTTTCAATTTTCATCCCTGTTTTTACCCCTTTGGGGGTATCGATCTCGACCAAACTTCATACGATCTATCCCGAGACTATGCTACATTATCCCTGTAAATTTCATTAAATTCGGCTAAGTGGTTTAGGAGTCTATAGGGAACAAAAAGCCACATCCTCTTTTATATATTAAAAGATAATCTCAAATGAAATAAAGTCTTTGAAGTTCATTTTGCAATACTGTTTAATGTTTTTGCTTCCATGATCCTATTATATGCTGCGAAAGCCCGAAAAAACCATGGAATCTTTGTCGGTGGTACCTAAAAACTGGACTTTCTGGAAGATTTTAGCTTGACGTGCGTCGCTCCGCTCGTCGCTCAGTTGTTTTTTCAAATGGTCATAATTTCCTTAAAAATGGTATTTTTCAAAATTTCTTTTTGCGTTTTGTTCAGCTCGTTGATCTCTTTAGTTTGAGATTACACAAGCTTTTTAGGTGTTAAAACAAGGAAGTTATTACGGGTATTGTAACGATAACGATAACTGCCGTAAAAATGGACTACATCTACATTATTATGTGTGATCAA
Organism: Leptogaster cylindrica; assembly: GCA_963082835.1. Classification (NCBI taxonomy): domain Eukaryota; kingdom Metazoa; phylum Arthropoda; class Insecta; order Diptera; family Asilidae; genus Leptogaster; species Leptogaster cylindrica. The sequence goes on along the minus strand of OY720105.1, from coordinate 7,598,753 downwards.
TACCAAAATGTTTGGCAGAATGTGGATATCACTGCTAAAAATAGGTCGACGGTCCAACATTTTGGAATTTAGTAAACTAACACAATTTCTGTTGTAGTCCCTAAATCTAATTACTATAAGTACCTATGCTTTACTTTACGTAAATATTCAATTGAGGGGTCTATTTTGAAAGTGTAAGTAATGTATGGCAATTGGCAATCTCCACACGGAACTCTTTCTTGCAGTGTAAAAGTAGAACTATACAATAAATTAATCCTTTTGAATTCCAAATAAAACCGTTTATTACAGGATTCACTAATACTGTTACTTAATGAAAAGCTAATCAAACGCATTTCATTTATCCGTGTCCTTACGTAAACATTTTGTTACTTCACCTAAAAAGGATTGTGATAAAAATCAAAATATACATTTTCTGCACTGAATTATTCATGACAAAATTCTGAGCACTTTTTCCTTTTACTGTAAGGACAACTTTAGCCTTACTGAAAATCTTGGCAATCCCATTTCGCTTTTGTCCTTACTTTTCTGGTATGTCCTGGGTCCCGGGTCGCGGGTCCCGCAAAAAAAAAAAAAACAACTTTGAATTACGTATGACAAAAAAGGAAGAATGAAAACCCGAATACATATATGATATATTCGGTCATCCCTTTATACTCATTTCATTAATTTATTATGCGTTCTCTTCTGATATAAGCTATTACGATTATATTCATAAGACTTTATTATTACAATACAATATCTTGGATGTTTCATCAATTAAATTAAACCATCCAACACTTGCAGTATTGTAAACATTTTAATTTCATTTTATTTATGCTTTGGTGGTTTCAGAACTATTAGTAATGTTAAAGTATTCCTGATGTCATATAAATTACTGTTAATAGACGTTGCTTATTTGCCATGTTAGTACCTATAAATTTTTGTAAAAAAAACAAATTAAGTTCAAAAGAAGAATTTACAAAAAATTCACAGTTCCAATATTGGAACAATCAATTTGTGATTGATCACTTTGTGAAATTTTTATTGAATTGTTTGCAAATTTTTCGATAATTATTTCTAAAAAAAACTATAAGTAATGGTTATTTCATAAATTAATGATGAAATGATAAATATTTTTTGGAAAGATTTCAGTTTGACATGCCAAAAAATAAATAATTTACACTGATCAATTTATGCCGATCTACTATTATGCGTACTAGACTTTAGTTTATTCTCTTGCCAACATAATAATAATAGACTCATTGATTTTTTTGGGTTTCGTTTTATTTGTGTAATTTAAATTGTTTAATAGGTCTTTACTTTGAAAATAGACTGAAACACTTTATAAAATCAATAAAGGATAACAACAATTATAGTACTTACTTGGCTCCTGTTAAAAAGCTTTACTTGGCTACGAGCATTCTGCATCTGTATATTATTTTATCTGTGATAATTATTGTAATTACGTGTATGTACTTATAATATATAAGTTTATTTACTTCAAGTTTAGATCTGAAGTGATAATAGCAAAATTGTGTTTAATTTTCTATACTTAAGAGTTCTGAAATCATTTTCGGAAAAACAATTTCACTGGAGCTGCTGACATATCTCCGTGTGAAATGCAGATGAAAATCATCTTTTTAGTAATGAGTAAAATATGCAAAATTATGCAGAGAATTATAGAAGAAAGTGTTCTTCTTGCACGTGTTCCAGGGCATTCATTAGCAGGCTTCTCCACGTGTTCAAGAGTGTTTGACTGACATAAAGTCCGTATGGAAAAATGTTGGTTACTAAGTCAACAACGATAACAGGTGGAACTTATTACTGTTATCTAATCTTCGGGAATTGTTTCTTTAGCAATTTGTTCTGTTGAAACTTTATGATGTAAATTTATGGCAATTTGAGGCATATTAAACTTAATTAAATTGTCTGAAATAAAGGCTTTTGGAACCCTGTGGCGTACGGTGAAGGAATTCCTTTATGGTTTCCAACAAGTTTTTGAATTGTTTAACTTTATGGCCAATTAGAGAAAAGTAATAATTTAAAGTTATTTTCAGTAAGATGTTTGTACAGACATTTAACTAACTTTTTAATTCTGCAGAGTGTAGGTACAATAACAACTTTTATTAAAATCATACATGCCTAAAAGGCTACAACCGTTATTCGTTTTGGTAAAATTATGTTTGTCATTCTTTTTACTTACTCTCTCTTTTTACTGTCACTCTTTTTACTTTTTAGGTAGATTTCGAAGTAAACGCTACGTGTTGAGATTGGTAAAATGTCATGACTTTCGAAAAATTCTTTCATAGTTTGAAGTTTCATGCCTCCCTGATTACGAAACCACCCCCCGTTCGAAACTTTATATATGTATATATTTACACGCTAGCGGCCGTAATCTTGGAAATATTTGAACCAAATTTTATTATGAAAGGAGTCTAATAGCTCGGTTAAGTGCTTTAATGAGCAAAATCGGTTCAAAGGAGTGAGCGAGGGAAGGGGTTGCAATTTTGAAAAAAAATATATCTCGGCCCCTATGAAGTTTTGAGAGAAACTTTATCTGCATAAATTAGAGTACTCCCTATGTAGTTTACGGTGACTCCAAAGATTCAGGAGTTGTGGGGATGCGAGTGGGGATGGGATGGAAATGTGGAAACGTCTTGTGGGGTATTGTTGAAAAGCTCTTTATGAGTAGTTTATAAGCCCATAATCATTTTCTCGATTTTGGAAAAAATAACCTCAAAAAATGCAGTCAAAAACACAAACAAACAATTTGAAAAATACGTAAATAATTTAATATAAAATTTTAATTAGACATAAGACATGTGTTTTTGTAATGTTCATTAAAAAATTTGCATACATAATTTCAACATCAAATGAACTTCAACCACACCGCATCTATTGATTCGATTTGCCAATAAATATTGTAATTCCACTTCTACTTTCGACTCCTATTTCATGGTTTTGTATTTTAATTCAGAGCACAGTTCAAATCGCCATGAAATCAAAATTCTATTTTTGGTTGCTGAAAACAATGAAAAAGCATATAAATCCACTGAATAGCCCCCCTTTTATAACCCCCCCTCAAAAATAACTCACCGAATATCCCTTTTTAACTAACAACAGAATTAAATTGGGACAAAAACAAAACAACATTTATTAGAAATTTAGATGTGTATCATGGCCCACCCTGGAGTGCAGACAACAAGGACACAGCATTGGGAGTTTTAAATGAATCTCTCACCCGCTGGGTAATTAGCAACAATGTTGTGACCTTGTACAATTTCAGAATGATAAAATTGTGCAACAATTTTTGTGTAATTAAATTGTATTGTTTGTGCACACTATGTTATATGAAATTTACATCTCTGTGGAGTTGTTTTGTTTTTGGAATGTAATTTATTCAGGTTTATGCGTACTGCAGAACTATTGTTCAGGGTTATTTACGTCTTTTTTGCACTTTAGTAGATTGTTATGTTCCAAACTTTATATATTTGGAAACCTTCATTAAATTCCTTTGTTCCACATAAACGCTGCATCCCCAAATATAACTGTCCTTTTAGTGCCAGAAAGAACGAGATGGAGTTATATTATTTTTCATCCTGAAATCACTGCTGACCCAATTCTCATAACTCTTTTTTACAGAAAGATTGAGGTCGGAGTAACCCAACTCCATCTAGCAAAAGGAAGGATATTAGTGAAGGATAAAGAGCTGGTGTTAATAGGGTGGAATTCTATTATAACATTATTCTGGTACCCGAACCCTGAACGGCTTAGAAACAGTGGTTGTGTGGTGTCGGAGGGTTTCACTGTAGTCCCGTATTAAAATTCATACAGTTTTTCACTTTACATTATTCATGGCTACCCATTCACACCTCTTCCCTGTGGCGCCTTAGCGACGGTGCATCCACCCCGACATTGTAGGCGAGATGAAGACAATAAAGTACAGTTCTGGCACCAACGACACTCTAGCCACAATTTGTGTGGACAAAGTGGTTGTAGTTTTGCCACCCTTTTCAGTGTGACGATTAATGGCGGGTGCTTAGACGGTCAGGATATACGATAGGACACTATTTTTGGATATGAGACAAGAGTGGAGAAGAGTTATTGAGGGAGAAGGAATTCTGAAGGATTTACGAGACCGACACGTGATATAACACCCTGGAACATTGCTTTAATAAAAATTGCCCATTTTCCAACAATAAACAATTCAAATTTATTTACTTGAATGAATGCATTATTTTTAGCCACTTGAAGGAGCACTTTTTTGTGGTTGGAACATTAACCACGATTTGACTCATGCGTAGTTAGTAGTATTACCATTAAAAAACCTATTCTGGTTTTTTTCCATTTCACATTTTACGCTGGCCAGGAAAATCATTGTCAAAGACGACATTTCCGTCAGAGTAAAACTATATTGAAACTGTTTCCTGAATTTCGTGCAAACTGTCCTTGCAGTATTTTAATTTACGAAAAAAAGGGATTGATTGAAAAATTAAGCTCAGATCTGCACTCGCAAGCTCCGCATGCAGTCTGCAGTAGAGCGATTCGAAAGGACATCGCTGCATATTAACTGTTTAAATTTCTATTTATTGGCACTTGGCAGTTAACGGCACTGTTTGTTCGTGTATTGCCAATCAAATCGTACCGTCCCATCAACCCTCTGTAAGAGGAGTGCAATGGCCTCGATTCCAGGATCGGATGCTAAAATCAATCGTGGAGGTTTTCGCTCTTGCTATAGTGCTTCTTCACTCTAATTTAGATTCAATTACACATACATAGCAGGAGTTAACTTTCTGCTTGAATCAACAGGCGCAAAATGGACACTGCCATTTAACACTGGAAGCACTGTACACTTATTCCAAAGTAATTAATCTTTTTTCAGTACATATTTAAATAAATTGAAATAATAAGAAATAAAGTAAAATAATTATAAATTAAAATGATAATAAATTAAATTTTAATTTTTCTACTTATAGACTTTTTTTAAAAAGGTTTTTGAATATTTTTCGTATTTTATCTGGCCAGCTTCAAAATCCTAATTTATAGTAAAAACCCTGAATTAAAAAATTTTGCCATTTTCCGAGTTTAGAAGCTTAAAAAATCAAAAAAAAAAAATTAAAACTTAGATCACAAAATTCCCTTAAACAACATATGGCTGAGCGACGAGGAGATAAGCGTCGTTATAAAGCGGAATAATAAAAAAATATTAAATAAAAGAAGATATAATTTTGTTTGAAAAATCCAAATCCTAAACCACAGTAAGCTACTGAATTCTCGGATGGTTTTACTGAAATCTGATAATTATCCTTATCGTAACCAAGCACAATATGCGAGTGGATGAGTTTTAGAGAAAAATGAAAAACGCTTTCCATATTCCAAATTATTACGCGAGTGGATGTGGAAAGGGCAGGATAAAACCGGAAATCGCTGAAGGACGCAATACCTGGATTGGAGTTATGGTTTTTTGCAGGGATGGGAAAATGTGCTTCTTTATCGCTACAATTATCCAGCTACACGTTCAAATGTTGTCACCCTTTCACACGCTTGCACTGACAAAGTTTTTTTCGACTGTATTGTAATTTCTTAACGTTTTTATTCAATTATAAAGATTTTTTAAACATAGAGAACACTATAGAAGAACTTTTATAGCCAATCAAAAAAAGAAAAGTATTTTCGAAGACTATACTGATTGTGAGCTTAAGCTATTACGTATATTATAATATTTTAATAATTTATATTATTCACGTTTCCATTATTTTGTTGGTGGAAAATGAAAAATATATTTTTACTGATATATTTTTACCTGATTAAAAAAAAAAAAAAAACGAAATATCATTTAGAAAATAAGTTTTTAGGTCAGGTTACTTTTAGTAGAATAACCAATAAGTCGTACGTATCCTCCCTTAAAATCAGTTTTCCTTAGAATACTTCGGCTTGGCGGAATGAAATTTTCTTAATGAAACTAAGGGCCCGATTCTAGGTAAAAGTTAAGAGCTCTTATCCTCTTAATTGCAAAATTAACAGAAACGGTATTCCAGGTAGCCAGTTAAGAGACGTCAAGAATCAGCTGATCTCTTAACTTGAGTGGTGAGTTTTAATTAACAGATTTGGTATTCTGCGTACAAAATTAAAAGAAATATCTAACCTCAATCGTCTCTTAACTTAAGAGGTTCAAATTCATATCTCTAAACGTCTCTAAAGTCAGACGCTGCTGTAAAACGCTTTCAAGTGTCAACAAAAAATGGAAAGTGTTGTGCCAGAAATAATTTCATGGATAATTGAGAGTGCGTAAAATCGAAGAGAGAAACAACATTAAGAAAGGCAATAAAAACGGATAGTAAATGTTTTGCTAAATAATTTCTTTTAAAAACCAAATCCATCGTACAGTAATGATAAACTTGAGGGATTATCAAAAAACCCTTTCGAGATTTATAATGAGGTGCACTTTATTAAAAATTTGTTCGACAGTTGTGGTGAATCTCTTAACTTTTAATTTTTAAATTCACCATATTTCTGCTACCTAGAATACCATCATCTCTTAAAAACCTTTAAAAGATATTAAGAGATCTATTAAAATTCTCTTACGTAGAATCGGGCCCTAAATCTGATTTCATCTAAAATCTAGAATCCAGAACAGAAAATCAAACCATTATTTCATCCATTGAACTGTGTTCTCTGTTTGCCTATTTAGTTCAAATGTCAGTGGCTATTCAGGACGATGAACAGATGTCAACCTACTCGTATTTGAAAAGATATCTACCGTGTACCACAACGACATGGCAGTAACCAAAGCCGAGCTCCATATGCCTTTTCTTCAACCCCTTCGAGATTGCACGTCATGATAACTGCATCCAGCATTCTGGTACATTACTACACACAATGCTCTTGATACCACTTTAGCAAGTGTCCTTGGAACTTTGAGGTCTGAGGTCATCGTGTCAATTGGCAAACGTTTAGTTTAGATACTTTGGTCTCAGCATTATTCTCTTGCTGCCGTAATTCTGGTGCCGTTGAGATTTTCCAGTTGTTTCTCATGTTGTTTGTCACTGTCGACATTTGGATGAGTGTACTTTACAGGTTGCCGGTTGGAGCTCTTGGATGAAGTGGATTTCACCATAAAGCGACAGATGTCTTTTTCAGTGCGACTGAAACTACTACTGAGGTTCTATTTCTATGGTTTAACCAGATAGAAAAAATTGAAACAAACATTGAAACAGAATTTATTAGTTATGCCTTAGTGTCTGCTCATTGATCATTAGTTCTCAAACTAGGATCCCTGTCCGCTATAAAACTGCGGTTTCAGGGAGCGTGAGGAATTACTTTCCCATGATATTTCGTAAACGACTTTGCAAACTATTCGTAAATATCGTTAATTTTAGTTTATTTAAATTATACATTTTAAAAAGACTTCTATAAAATCGCCGCGCAAGAAAGAAGAATTTATGAACCATTGCCCTAGACTCTAGAGATCTAGACAGACGGGAGCAATTGCACTGGTGCCTCATGTAGAATGACGTAGTCCATGTAAACCTCCCACTATTGGCCTGGATCATAAATCCTCAATTCTCTTAGTCGAACTGATTTTAACTTAGTTTACTGCTGTCACCGCACCCCGCCAGTAGTAGTGAATTTTCGTACCTACTAAATAGTTGTCAGTGGGGTATTAATTTTGTTGTTAAATTTAAATTGTAGGTATCTGTAGAAATTGCAAATTAACAAGTAATTATGAGTGTTCTGTAACTATATTCATGTGTTTTGTGCAATAAAAAACCAAAGGGGAATGGAACAAAATGGCCTAATTACCAACAAGGAGGAGGTGTATGTCATTCGATAACTCTTATAATGTACCCCAATAGTTCATATGGCGGCTCATTTTAATTCTTTGGGGATAAAAAGTTATAGCGATTCTAAGTGCCGAATTTCGCCTGTGATTGGCTGCATAGGCACGATATCGATAACTGCGGAAATTCACTTTTTTGGTGATTTCCGAAGGATTTTGGGATGCTGATCAAGCTAAAAATAATAAAATAATTCTAAACCATACCGTTTACGAGATATCCTCCGTAAAAGAAAGTTTTTGTGAAATGAGCGAACCGAATCAAAATGGTTGTTAATGGCTCTAATGTATTTTATGGTTAATTGAAATGGGTGGAATTCCTTCAATGCAGAAATGAATTGAGAATTTACTGAATCCCAAACACCAACAACAACTCTGTTTGCGGGAAGTTCATATCCTAATAAACGTAATCGAAAATTATACGTGATTTTGACCACAACCTTTCACTGATTCGGTTGTGCTGTTGACGTAAATGCTCGTCATTCGAGATATACCTTGCTTTCTATTGTATGTTGCTTTGTGGAGATATACACACCGGCATCTTATATCCAGTTCAGAACAGTAAATCACGAAGACAGGACTACACAAATGCACCCAGAGTTGTAGAGTTCGCTCAGGTGATTTTATGAGTACAAACGATCCGAGTCCAGTGCAGAGAAATTTCCTGCTCAAATGAATCATATGCCAGAAAATCCACAAGAAAGATTATATCGGTTAAGAATGGTAAACTAATCCTTACTGCAACTTTAGATCTGCACTTGCGGTCTCAGCACTCAGAAGTAGGGGAATTGGTTTCGACAGAGGATATTTGCATTGGATAAATTGTTACGGTGCTCTAGCGATTTTTTTTTTAAATAGAGTACCTATAAAACTGAATTGGCAAAGTCTTCCTCAAATTGATTTCCACAATTTAATAGCGCCTCGTTTTAATTCCGTGGCTGGTTTTAAATCTGCGGCCATTGCTATTCACCAGATCAATATTGGATGTTTAAAAAACTTGCTTCTGTAAGTATATTGTAAAATCATTTTAGCAGAGTATTTAAGTAAGAAAAGATGAAATACTAATTTTTGCTGGAGACTCCAAATTTCATGAAATTTTTCTTGGTGCTCTAAAAAACTAGATTACAGTGTTTCTAGTCAAGCAATATTTAGTACAGACAATATTAAAAGTTCAATTTTATTTAAATTGTTGTAAAGTCGAATGCAATTGTAAAATATAGCTATTAAACGACTTTTATAAGACACAATGAAGTGAAAAAAATTCTTTCTTTTCGACAGGAGAAATTTAAACTTATTACCTTTAATACCGCAAAAAAACGAATTCACGGAAAATTTACGGAAACTCTTATATAATTCAGCTCGGATAAATATCGAATTTGAAAAATGACCGAATCTACCTTGCATTAATATTTTATGGCAATAATTCTATTTGATAAATCACAAACTGAAAATGGTTTTTACGGTTTCAATTTGTTTTCTTTTTTTCATTTTATATCGCTTTGTAGACTGCAGAGTCGCCCTCAATGTAAGCTTCATTCGTATTCTTTCGCTTATAAGTATTTGTGTAGAATTTACCTGGGAACTGTATATTGTACAAAATTGTATTGTTCAGATCGTTTAAAATTCGAATGTTATCTATTTTTTACTACTTCCTCACAAAATACATGTTACCTTTTCTATAAAATATAGTAATTTAATTTTTATATAATAACTATTAATTTCAATGAAGGCTTTGTTATTTTTTTAATATATACCTTATATAAATATTCTGTATTTCTTTAACTATAAATATAATATAATGACTTGCTTTGAATTATATTAAATGAACTCTTGAACTGAAAGTTAAAATATTTTCACTAAGTTTTGCTGTTTGGAAGAGTACGAAAATGGAACTGATCTTTCATTTTGGAAAAGTACAAAAAATTATGCGAAAAATGCAGTAGGATATGTCGCATTGTTTTGCAAGACGATGGAAGAGAATGCACAGTTAAGGAAGAAATGCATTCTGTTAATTTAAATGTAATTTCTAAAGAAGCTGCATAAATATAGAAACGAAATATTCCAAGAAACTTTAAGGTACTCCTTCATTACGAAAGAAAAACAATGGTTTCTGCGACGTTTATAGTAATAACAAGTTCCTTCGGGTGAATTTAGTAGTTTATATTTCAAACTTTCCTTTTATGCCTGCAATAGTGTATGTAAGAAGTCTCGGCTTCTATTGTGGATTCCTCCTATTCATAGCTACAGAAGGTTCCTTAACAATGGTACGAAGGGGTTCATGGAACGTATGTAAATCATAATAAATGGGTCGGTAAATTTTTACACATTTAATGTGAAACAAGAGTTTGGAATGATGCAGGGTACCTGTATTATTATTAACAATTAACAATCATGTGCCAATTAGAATGGAAAGAGGCTTTTAAGATAATTAAAACTTGTGATTCTGTTCTTCGACTGAACTTAACAATAACAATAGGTACGCATATTTTAAATTTAATATTTATTTTTTATTCATTCATTTTTTGCTACTTTTTGTGAAGTTTTTCCCCAGAAACATTAACTACGCAGAAGAATTAAAACTTTTGTTTAGTCAATATTATGATCTGTAAAACATTATCAAAGGACGTTCGATGTCTTATTATTTCCCATTTTACATGAATTTGTTAAATCCTAAATTTCGAAATATGTTTTTAGATTTTTAAGACAAAGTCAAAATTGTGAATTTTAAGTGTTTAAGAGTTTTGAATCTCAGTTTTAATAAATTTAAACCATCAGCCGCAAAAATTCTCCCATTCATCAGATTTCATCAGTTTTAATTTAAGTCATCACCGTAACTGGCTTCGAAGCTTTTATGATCGATCAAAAATGTAGAAACGTGATTGCTGTGGAAACAGAAAACGAAAATCTTGGGAAAATGAAGAGCAGAACGTGATTTTTCCATCACGAGTCTGTGAGTTTTATAGCGATGATTTTTCGTAACACCGAATCCATTTAAGTGAAGCGAGCTTGATTGAAACGTGCTCAGAAATGGTACGTACTTTTACAATTAAATAAAACTTTGGAGGTGCGAAAATATCGGAAAATCGTGGTGAGATGTTCAATGAACACTTGTAGTTGGTTTGCAAGCGTTTATTTGGAAATTGTATTCATGTAAAAAAAGGAACGTATTATTAAAAATCCGGTAAGAACAAATTTTTAAACAGAGACGACGATAAAAAAACTTTTTTTTTAAAAGTAACTTAAACTACGTGTTATGTAGATAATATATTAAACTGTCTTGCAATAATAATGCGATAAGATGTGTAAAGGAAGCGTAAGAGGAGATATAAATAAAATGATCAACGGTACCTACTTTTTTATAATAATTGAAAAAACTGTTCTAAATTCTCAGGAAATTTAAATTTAGTTGAAAAATAGCCAGTTTAAAATACGTACAAAGAAAGTTTGAACGATTTGTGTTGAGTTATTTTTCAGCTGTTCGTAATTAATGATCCTTGCAAATAACACTAATAGCTGTAATAGTAGGTCGTTCAACTCCCCTTCTTACTTTCAATCAATCCATTTCAAGTTTCTGCTATCGCAAGAGAGCGAGTTTTGCAGAACAAAGAACAGTGTCAAGCCAAAGTAAAGGACTTTTCACTTGATGTCCTGGAGTGGCGTGTTCACCACCAAGTATAGTGGTTTTTTATATTTTTTTATAGTTTTACTTCTTATGAACAGCAAAGGGTAAAGTTTGCCAGTTCTTCTGCGTCATACAAAAGTGCAATAATGTGCTTCTGCTCAGTCAAATTCATGTAATTTTCACAGTAATGCTCTGCCATTACGTGCTGTAATGGACTTTCGAATTTTACTTAAATTAGAAGGAGCCATATAATTACCTCGGAGTAGTAGCTTAAAATAAGTAAAGTTAATTGAAATTCGTCCGTCATGCAATCGCAAAGGGTGTTGGGCTAGTTCAACCATTATTGTCGGGGGCATATCAACCTGGGCTTTTCATACTTTAAAAGTCAATTATTCGTATAGTTCCCAAGTCTTAAGAACTGTCCACCTGATAAAAGGATTCGATCATGGTACGAAAAAGGGCAATTTAAAGTAGGTACAAAAGTAAATGCTAGTGTCAGTTTTTTTTGGATAGGTTTTTTGACTACATCCATAAAGTAAAGATCAAAATAACAGGATATTTAACTTATGCAAATAGATGTCGCGTGCACGAGACGGACAATGAACAATGGACAATGGACATGTTATTGAAATGACAAATTGTCTTGTTGTATTCAATGGAGTGGACAGTTCTTCTTTTGACTCCAATAATAAATATTGACCACAATCAAAGTACAACATTATTTTACCGAATTCAAAAAGTGTTGAAAATGTCAGTTCAAAATAGGTAACGTTTTGACGTCAAAGTATCGAAAATTAATTTCCGTTGTGCTATTTTTTTTTCTTTTAAGTAAAAAAAGTTCGTTAATTATCAGAAACTTTTTCAGTATTTAATAATTTTCTCAACATATTTTTGCACAAGTTCAAACAACGTCTTTCAAGAAATGTTATGTGTATCAAAATGGACATAAATGAGGATTATATTTCTACTCATTAAAAGTAAAAGGAACCAAGGTAAAACACGAAAAGGATGAAGACTAAAAATCAAGACGCATAAGGCGAACTTTATTTTCACGTCTAACTACTCTAATTGTGATCAGTAACAAGTTTCTTACATGAAACTTTTATGTTCCATTCCGCTTCATCCTTTGTTCGGCAAAAGAACAGGTTGATTAAAGCTATTGAAACTTGTGTAAAGTTTGAAGGACTCTCTCTAGCGGATTCTAGTTGGTCCTGTCTGCATGGATTCACCTTCCACTTCATGCATCATGGACTCATCTTGAAGGTGTTGAGAAGTTATTTAACTTACATTAATTCACCCTCCTTATTTACAGTTAACTGAAGTACATCAGCATGCTCCAGTATTTATTTGTTGTTCCTACATTTTTTTTACGACAAAGGCGTTCTTAAAAAATTAAAATTAAATTACTTAGTTGACTCTTCAAAATTTTGTTCAATCCACGATTTAAAATGAATGTAACAACTTAAATTTGGTAATTACATTTTTTAAGTTTCTTACTGCATTCAATATTGTGGGTCACTTTGTTATTGTTAATTCGGTAGTTAACAATCACATGGAAGTATTTTATTTTTCAATTAAATGGGAAGTACAACTATTGAGAGTTTCACTATATCCTTTATTCCTTTCACAAAAAAGGTACCTGGAGGCAAAAGCGTGGAGTGAAATTCAACTGGAAAACATATTTAATTTTCCTTCTTCATATTTTTGGCTAACAAGAAATAAAATTGTGGTATAATGAAAAAGTTTTAATTTCAATAAAAGTTTTAATTAGTTGGAATATTTTGAAATTTTCAAAAGAATCTCTGTTAGAAATGTTTTGCAATGGGATAACTTTACTTGCTTTTAAAAATATATAGTAAAATAGTGGTTATAAAAATCACATACGACAATTATTGTTTTCATACAATCATGAATTGTCTTCATACATTTGCATAGTGTTGTTTCTGTTTTCGCGATATTATATGGCTTGTGATTGGCGATTGCCATAGAAAAGGATGTTCTATTAAAACAGAGCCATTAGCCAATCCCTTCGGATATCATCGATGTGCATCATTGATCTATGATATAATTTGACTCCGGCTCTCATACCACACCGCAGAATCTAATCCTGTGGCATCCACAAACCACTCTAAAACCGTTTTACCTGAAATTAAGTTAGTGCACAATTGAATTTCCTGCTTCCGTTTCACCAGTTACCTGCAATCCAGCGTCAATAATTGTATTCTATTTACCCAGCAGGCGCGGAATATCCGGCTGTTATTGTTCACCCGCTGAATCGCGCGTCATCCTTGCAACTTGTTGTCTCTTGTGGGGAGGTTTTGTTGATGTGAACCACCTCGCTGTTCATCCCCATACTCTTATACAGGTCACACTTCATTTGAGTCCTTGCTTTGATAATGTGCAGCAATTTCGTTGTTCCGGATGAATACAACACCCCTCATTACCATTCTCCCCTGCTGTAAACTATGGAAAAATATTCCATCTCGAACTCTTCGTCCCTGTTTGCTGATGCTGACATCGACGAATGAAGTTATTGCACTCTATAAGCTCGCTGCTCATTTGAATCAACGCTCGTTTGCAATACAGACACAACTATATGCCCCACAGAAACAGCTTAATTAAATCACAAATTAATTCAAATTTTGCATGAGCAAATATTTATCTTTTGCAACATTTGCACATTCAGAAACCTACCGCTCTGGGCGTTGTGGTTATTTCGCAAATTGCGCTGATTCGTTCGGTTGATGGGGGTGAACAGGGTGAAGTTGACATCAGCGAGAAAATTCATAACAGAAATAAAAAATAAATGTATCTCGATGTTTTAACTTTTGTTTGTAATTTTACTTCATTGAGCCGCGAATATATTTACTAGTTCTGAATTGGCATTTCTTCATATGCTGGATATTTCTTATAAGCAAATTATTTAATTAAGGAAATCTGTTTTCGTAATTTAAGTACTTTTTGTAAATTTTTTCAACAGTTTTGTAGACGTTCGCCCACTAAACTATAGTGAAGAAGTCAAAATAAATTTTACGTAGTCACAAAATCCTGACTACTGCGAAACGTTAATTCAAACAAGCGTAATTTGGCGCAACTACAGCAACAACGACGTACTCAGCTTGTTACGTTGGATTATGTAATAAAATTAACATTTGCAAAGTTTAACGATGCTATTTCGGGACCTACGTCATCGGTCGCAGGGGCGGACAAAAACCAAGTAATCACCGCTGGGCTGGTCCTCTGAATGCATTGCTATACGCCCATTAAGACATAAACCTTTCGTTGTCATTAGTGGCAGTAAAAAAAACTTCACTTGACACTTATTACGATCTTTAATGACACGGAAAGTTCGACTGGGTTATAAAACAGTAGCCAAGTAACCGCAGGCTGGGCGGACAGGGAGGATCGTAGCTAAACTTAAAAAACGCGTGTTTGAATATACTTTGATAAGTCCATTTTGTGCAGACGGTAATAAAGGTTTGTTCAAAATCTCTGGACTTTATTTCTTTTTAAATGTGTTATTTTATTTATACTTTACGGATGTTGGTAAGAACATTTTTTCTAACTTATTGTAAGTTCAATATGATAAAGACACTGATGAGATTCATATAACTTTTATGACTATCACATTCAAAAGTTTTGCGTTTTGTACTGTTTTTAAATTACATTTTGAGAAAAATTGATTTTTAAATCTCCTACGATAAAAAGAAAAATGAACTGAAAACAATATTGTTTCACTAAGACAGTTCGTACCTAATTGTTATTACTTGTTATTACTAAGGAACTTTTTAATAGCTCAATGTCAGTGGTTTGCAAGAATTGATGCTGTTGAACTTATCCGAGTTCAGGAAGGGCGAAGTTCCAGCACTATTTCACGCATCATGAACTAATAATAAAATGTAGAAAATTTCTAACTTCTGCTTGGTTTTAATTTAGCTCATTAGAGTTTTCTAAAAACTTAATCTTGGCACCACTCGAGTGAAGTTGAAGTCTCTTATACCATTAATGTACAACTTTAAGTCCTTGGAATTAACAGTGATTACGGCTAGAGTATTGCGCAAACTTTTCTATTTTTCCAAATCGTCAATGCTTACGGAAGGTACGATGTAATAGAAAGTGTGGTTTTATTGTCGAAAGTTTCAACACGAATTAACCAAGCATCAACCAATTTTAAATTTAATAAAAATTATTATTAAGTGAAATTGTAATGAGTTACTTAAACAATTTCAACATTTATGATAAATATATAATTAGTTAATTAGTATAAAATATTGTGCATGTTATTTAAAACTAATCGAACAAACATACTATCTAGTTGCGTTCATAAAAAATAAAAAATTACGTATACAACCTTCTTCAAAAAATAAGAGTAATGACTAATCATTTTTACTTCATGGACTCTTCTATTATTTTTACGTTCACAGACCTGCGGCAATTTTATTAGAATGTTCTTGTGATTGTTCTTGAGTAGAACCGTTTCAAAATGAAATGGGGTGGAAAAAGAGGTAACATGAAGCATCGTTACTTTTGCTACTGAAGATTTGAAGTAGTTTGACAGTCACAGTAATGCTCCAGGGAGCAATAAAAAATGAGTGACAGAGGAAAAAATGTTGAGTTAGCTGTCAGGAGGTTGCTGGAGGGGTAATAAAAATAAATGGATGTACACATTTTCCACAAGCATTATCTTAACTTTACATTATTCATGTGGAAAATGTCTGGGAGAATTTCTTTTTAAATCAGTTTTTGTAAGTCTGCTAAAAATGATAATTTCATCAGCGAAAAGTCTTCCTTTAATGAAAGGACTCGACTTCAGGACCTCAATATTCAAATCACCACTCCTGAGAAGAGTTTATGAAAAAAACACATTCATAGGTATAAATAATATAATATCACACAAATTGTTTATTTAAATGTTTGTCGCTTTTCAAACTCTTTTACAGCTATTCAAGTATTTATACAATTAATTTTAACAAAATTGAAATTATTGAACTGAGAATAATGTTATTGCATAGTAGTTTTATCAGACAAATGGGAAACATCCCTATGTAGCATAACTAGGATTTCCTTTCGAATTACTCGTCCATTTACTTCAGCCATCTTGTGCACATATAATCACACACTTCCACAAGTTTCAAAGTTATCCTAAGAAATCTTTTGTCCCTCGTTGAAAAAGAAATTCAGCTCAGTCAACCATTTTTTCTGTCGTTTCCTTTTCTTAGGGCACGAAGACGGTTTATTGGAATAGTGATTTCATCAAATCGGTATCGCTTGTGTGTGGGGCAAAGGAATTTAATTAGGATTTTTATCAACTGAGTTAGTGCTTCTGAGAGTGATTGAATTTGTGGACTTGTTCGCAGTATATGTTTACAATTTCAAGAAAGTTTAAATCGATTTAGTTCACGGGACAATTAACAATTCAATTTGAAATTCCTTTTTAGGTGACATTCAAAACCAGCAATTTGCAAAATTGTTGAACTCACATTATTATGAAAAGTGTTTTCAATATAAAGATTCCGAATAGATGTGATTCGTCGAAAATTTAAAAAAAAGAAAGATTTACTCCTGAATATGATTTATACAAGAAATCCGTTAAGGAGTCCATAAAAGCAACTTTTTTGGGACAGTTTTGCCAAGAAAAATAGAACTAATCTTAGTAACAATAAAAAGCTAAGAAATGTGATAAAACAGTTGGCAGGTGGAAAACAATATGAAAATGTATCTCTATCGATTCAAGCTTTAGATTTCTCAAACTTTAAATTTTTATTAAATTATAAATGTCTAAAATAATTGTACTCCTATGACAAATTGATTACAACAACTCAATTGAAGAATTGATTTTGCGATAATAATTATAAATGTCAGTTTAGAGCTTATATTTCACAACAGATACAATCTGTGACATCCTGGAAATAAATCATTCTGAACGACATCATCGCAATCTTAGTTCGGTGCCACATGCATCGCTTCTGGCAATTCGGTCGTCCTTTATCTCAAGGTGAGGGTACAAAACACCTTAAAGGCAGCAATAATATTTGCTTTCGGCGATTCTTATTAATTAATTCTCTTATAATATTAATTTCTCCCTTATTTCAAAAAACACATCTACCAAATTTTACCACTATGTACATAAGGATCCAGTGCATTATATATAAAATTTTGAGTGAAATCAAAAGTGGTTTGGAGCTATTCAAATTGGAAATGCTAAATCCCACCCATTTACCCCTCAATTTAACCACTTTAAAATTAAATTGAGTCGTTTTAAAAGAGTACGTGTCAAATTATTTTTCAGGACCTTTCATTTGAGATATTCGGCTTGAAGATCGGAGTATGACATCTGGAATCAACTCCTTGTTAATGAGTTTATTTATTAAATATTTACAAACGAAAAGTTTTTACTGGAATGAAAAATAAACAAAAAACACGAGACATTAGCAAAGCTAGACAGATTGAAAAAAAAAAAAAAAAACAGAATATAGGCTTCCTACACTTAAAATTATGGCTGCTTCCATTTATAGGAGTTGCTGTGAGCGCTTAATTTTAACATAAACCTTTGTAAATACCTTTGATTTTGGTTAATTTGTTAATTTTTAAAAAAAGGCTAATCACTTTGAAATTTCTCTGAGGGAAGAGCAAACTCTGTCCTTCCCTTACCTATGGGCAGGCGCGTATGTATAAGAGTTCATTTACAGTTCCAGACTTCCTGCACAGTTCCACGATTGTAACAAAAATTTAATAAAATGTCACAAGAAAAATATGTTTCAAGACTATTTTGTAGTCATTCAGGAAAACTTAAAAAAAAAAAAAACAGCAATACAAAAAATGAAAAACGTTGTGAATTCTGCCCTCGAAGCTCACAGTTGCCATACAGGTCACATAAAAAGCACTGCAAAACGGACATTTTATTTTTCGCCTGAAAAATTTTCACCAAATGCGCTCCAATTTGTACTCATATGTGCGCTACTGCACGGAATGTTCTGAGTTTATAGTGTGCTTTTCTAGGATTTTTCTTCTCAACAATAAACAAATAAGATTTAGTGGTAGTGTGACATTAACAATTAAGATATAATATCCTTTGGATATAAATCTTGGACGTTTTTCCCAAGAATAAGCTTTTCCTGAAATGTTTTTTAAGTGTTACTATTGTAGTTTACACATACAGAGCAGTATTGCGGAAATTGTTAAGTTTAATGCTACAACACCAACAATGGCCTACATTATGGCACAATTTTCGCTATTTTTAATTTAATGCGTTATCAATAAAAAAGAAAAGGGGGTTTGTGTGGGTATTTCGTGATTCCTTCATCCCGATAACTGAAAAAAGCTTATGAAAGCTTCTGCACAAATTGAAAATTAGTTTGATTTTTGAAATAACCTAATATTACCAATATACATGACATTAATGATTGTTTCGTGCAGCTCTAATTCTACTTCGCATATTAAAAAGAAGTTAAACAAAACACTCCACCGTCTTCACTTTATTCTGCTGCAGAAAAGCACAGCACTCGTGTATTTCAAATTTTTCTTTGAATAGCATTTCGTATTTCGAGGACATTCGTATAGCATACTTCCTCTTCTAACCACCTACGACCTACCACTTTCTGCACACACTCTGATGGCACAAAATTTCATCATAAAACTTTATATTTTATCATTTCTTGACTATTCATTTCCTGTGAGGCAAGCTGTTCGGAGGACGTCAGCCGAAATGATTACATTGGTCTTAAGAAGTTGGACTGTCCGAATGTAAATGTTTCGTGGTCCTTAAGAAGGTGCCATCTGCTGGAAGAAACTACAGATGAAGACGACTCCCAAGAGTTGTTGCTCTTTACGCTATTTATGGTAACGGTTTCTGAAAGAAATGAAACTTTATAGTGCCAGATGTTTGGTGAAGAATTTCGACATCTTTTTAAACTTTCTGTCTCCTGAAAAGCCACCGTACTTTTGGAAAGTTTTTCTATTAAAAACCATTTGAAATTATATAATAAAATTTAAAAAAATATAAAAAAATTCTCTCTTAAACTAATTTGTCGCCAGAAAACTTTGTATTTTTGTTTTGTTCATTTGCTTTATTTATTTATTTTTAAAATCTTGAAAATGCTATTGAGTTAATAAATATTAAGGCTGTGTGCGAATTCTTGCTAAATCGACTAAAATTTAGTCAAAGTCAGTATTGCAGTGCGATTTAGTCTCCTTCCGAGGAGACTAAATTTTGGTAGTAGAAGACTAAAGTCTTGGAGTTTTGACACGATAATAAAACTATTTGGCTGGAGTTGAGCTTTAATTTTGTGTTTGTATGTATTTTTCATTTAGAGTAAATTTAGAGATAGATTAGAGTAATGGACAAAAAAATCATATTCCCAAAGATGTAAGTAAATTATTCAAGCATTATTATTGATTTAAAATGAAATTTATATATTTTACAATTTACATCACAATTTTTATAACAAATTATTGTTTGCTAATCAAATATCTCTTTAACATGTCAAACTACGAAACGACTGACAGCTAATTTAGTCGATTTAGATCATTTAGCCGAAATAGAGAATTCTCACAGCAAATGAAATTTTGAAATTTGTTAGTGGAAAGCAATTCAGTCAATTTAGTCGAGAATTCGCATACAGCCTAAATATGTTCTTAAGTAAGTATAAAACTTTGTCCATTGAGTTCGTGGGTGAATTATTCCGTCTTAATATATCTCTAGCATTTATAACATTACATAATTTCTTTTCTCCAACTTGCTAATCGAAAGGGACCAATCAGAGGGCAAAACGAATGCCATTCCATTGCGATATAGTAAATTAACAGGACATACGGCTTTATGGCCATTGTTCCTATTTCAGTGATATTTACACAGGAATTCTGTCAATTAACAATTGGAATCCAACTGCATTCCGAGCAACACTAAATACTGAACGTGAAACAGACGCAGTCCATTTGCTGAACTCCAACACAACAAGGACACCCTTGTCCTTGTCCCGGAATCCACCTCCGGCGGATACAATTTGTGTGGTATTTGAACTGTTTCGCATTTTGGGTTCGTGTTTCTGTGAATTTTGACATCGAAATTAGCATTTAGTTGCGCGATTGCAAGTGCAATGAAATATTGCTATCGGTTTTATATAAATTTTATTGAATAAGTATTAATATTGGCATTTGAATTAAAACGAATTCAACTTCAATGAATTAATTGGAAGAGCGCTGTTCAGGATAATTTGCGAGACCATATTTTGTTAAATGAGCCATACAGAGGGATTGTTGACAATTTGCCGAATATTATGAATTTCCATAGTTTAGAATATGCATGGAAAATTTTATGGGTGTCAACTTTTAAAATTTCATTATTATGCATCTGAGATTTCCATCAGATTGGATTAATACTTTTTACAATTTACAATTGAAAGTTATGCGGGAATGGCTTGTTTTTGCATAAAATTGAATGTGTTCAAAGTATGGATTTGAATTTGCGTTAAACCACAAGCGTTCATCCAAATAGTTTTTACTGCTCTATTGTTAAATCAAATATGTTCATTTTAAACTACACTCAAATAAATAACAAGCCATTTTAAAAAATACCGGACTAGATATTTGTGGAGGCTGAAAATGAAGTTTTTTGTTGGACATGGTAATTATAAATGTCCAACCACAGTATAAATTGAATATACACATTATTTCGATTTTTCCTTGCTTATTTATTAAACAAATATGAATTTAATTAAGCCGATAATTGGGAGGTACTGCATTATAATATCTGTCACATAAAATCACTTGGATAATAAGGAAAAATATAAGCATGGGATGGCAATTGTTTTTGTGTCGATCTTCCAAATCAGTTTACATTGAATTTGTTAGTGTTTAATTTTTTCTTTTAAATTTTCGTTATGTGGCATATTAAAAAATATACTGAAGCCTTTTAATCTACTGAATGTCAAGCGTGTACCAAACGAAGTGTAGCGGAAAGGACAAATTGTTGTGCGAATTTCCTTCATCCTGGACTCTGTGTATAGTAGGAGCTCTCCATTGAGAATGGTGGTGTCCAACTGCACCAGTAAATTTTCCTATCATGACTGGAAATCTGACAACTTAATTATGTGGCCATTCAAACAGGATAATGGATATTAGACTTAGAGAACGTTTTAGGTAACTAGAATTAGAAACGATGATGATCTAAATTCAGAGATGATCGTCATCCCACGATTGTCTCTCGGACATCCAGAAATAATTTCTAGAGACATTTCACAGACAAATATTTTATTCTTTAATTCCCATTAAATTTCAATTAATTGCAAAATATAAGACAACTGAAAACTAAATTATACTTGAATTTATCAGAAAATTCGGTTTGTTGCTTTTAGCAGTTCAGTATCAGTTCATGTGGTTCAGAAAATTGGAAAGCGGCTGTTGTGGACTGCACAATTGCATTATTTTCATTCTCAATTGCACAAATTCTGTAGAGTCCTCTGTCCTGGGAGAAGGATATTGTGGACTACAAAGACGTTAACTTAACTTTCTTAAGATCGCCCACATTAAGCCGCTGGACTTACATTGAGCTTTGTAACACAAGTTACATATCCCGACTAAATCGATGCCAGCAATGCCAGGAAAACCAAAGAACTAAGCAGACAATATGAAAGGTTTTTCTTGAGATAAGGAAGCCGTCTTGTATGAATAGTATAGTAGTAATTGGACTTTGTTGTTGTGGAAATATAATACGTGGAGTATTTAAGTAATGTAATTACAAATTGGGAATCGATCGAATCGGTAAAATAAAGTGAAATGAAATTGAGTACGTATTTAGTATACTAATGTATAGTAGGTAGCTATAACATTAGAAAAGAAAAGATTATTTTTACTATTCAATTTATTGAACATAGGTATTTCTTACCATCATGCAAATCCTTTTCAATGAACATAAAACTGAGTAATTAAAAAAACTTTCAATCATCAGCTGATAGATTTTGAGTGTTCACTTTTGCACCACTGATCGTAAAAGTAATTGAAAATTACGGAGAAAGGAGCACAAGTTGTTGTGACTGCATCGTCATTCCAGATCAAGGACTCTGCGTGCTGAAAACACAATCTACGTCAACAGGCACGGAAGTGAAGGAGGACAGAAGTCGTAATGAGATCTCAAGCGCAAGATGAAGGTTTCCTCAGGGCAGAAAATCTAAATCAGTAATGGAATAGTAGCGAGGCACATCCTATGATATTACGTTTTGTAAGGACTAAGCAACGGAAGGAGACTTTACGACGATGTAAAACAAACTGATTCGAAGTTTCCCACTGTGCTTGGTTTGGGGAAAAACGATAACCAATAACATCCTGTTTGTCACTTTATTACTTTTACTTCCTCGAAGCAGGAAAGATTAGTGTAAAAGCAAAGACAGAATTTATGTTGAAAGTTAGACAAATTTATGGATAGCTCTCGTAAAGTAAAATGGTGTAATTCAAAAGCGCTTTCCAATGCATTAGAGACAGAGTCCTATTATCCAAGGATAGTCTTATGGAACCCAAAATCCGTTCTGCCCTCGTTCTGATTATGCAATCCTGCTTGTAGCGAATGAGCGATTTTTAGCATCTAGGTAATAACATTGAAAGGGTTATACCGAAGGTACTAAGCCGAATTTACATAAAATTGTTTTAGGAATTCGTTCTAATCATGGAACATTAGATACTTTGCTTTATATGTTATTTGTTTATTGCTAACATACATATTATCTTATTTAGACATTTGAAGCGAATCATTATACTGAACTCAAAACTTCACATTATTTATTTCCAAAGGAACCTTTCAACAGCTTGAGTTGCATTAATCAAATAATTAGAAAAAATCGTTAATTTAAATTATACTTATTGAATATAAAAGGTCAGTGTTATAATTACCCTTAATTGAGCTAATTATTTTTACTCATTTACGTTATTCCGTATCCGTTATGCTAATTGCAACTGGAAAGAGCTCTTGCTGCTACAAATTGACATTTTATTAAAAGAAAACACGTTTTGTATGCTTGCAAAAGTTTCTGAATCATTTTTTTTAAAAGTTCTGGATAAAGGACAACTTTTTCATTTTGTGTAGAATTTTTTGTTATTATCAATTTCTGTGGAATGGGTTTACTTATGTTTCAGTCCACGATTGCAAAGAAACATTTATTTCGAAATTGTGAAAATATTATAAGCTATTTGGTAATCCTTGAATTGGGAGCACGTTTGTGATGGTTTGTCATTAGTGAATAGACGGTTTTCCAATATTCGAATCCAACAAATAATATATTTGATTTTAATTAAATTCAAAAACGATTTTCGCTATTGGTTTTTGATTACACCTTCCTGCAGGATTTGATTGCATATTTAAAAAAACATTTGAAACTAAATCATTTGAAAAAATTCAAAAATATTTGGTTATATCGGATTACGTTATAGACATTATGTTCTAGAGTGAAAATTAATTAACATTTTGTCGGTGATTGAAATTGTTGAAATGTGTTGTCGTGGGAAAAGTTCGGTATTTGCAAAACCTTGTTTCAATAGTTGAATTACCGAATCGAATTTGGGTAATGGACGTTCTAATGCATGTGGCTGATGCTGCAATACATTATGTCAATGATGTTTATTGCTATATGTGGAATATCGTTATTTGTTCATAATTATTTAAATGATAATCCTTGATTAATTAAATTATGTGAATGGAGATTTCGTTAGGTATATTTCATTATAAAAGTAATAAATTTACTTAAAAACTTTTGTTATGTTGCTATGTTGTGCTAAATGTGTGATTATTTTGTTTCGGTTCCGATAACCAATACAAAATTTTCGATTGAATATGAACAGACCTTATAGCATATAGACCCTCTTTCGCCGTAGTCAAGTGTGGCAAAATTATATTTGAACAATATAGTATAGTCATTATCTAGTTGTTGTTAATCTCTGCTTCATTACTTTGCAAACTTACGCAGAATTGTATACAAAAATAATTCCAAATTAAAATTATTAATAAAAGTGACGCTGTAGTAAATGTGCGTCGACGCCATTTGAATTTTCTGATGGCGACCGTAATTACGGTGGTTATTTGTGTTTAAAGAAATATTTTTTACATAATAATAAACTGAATTGAAACTCACGAGTTAATTTGCAAATCTTATTTCTCTGGTTTCCAGTTCACGATAAATGAGTTGAGTTGATTTAACTGATTAAAATAAAAATTTATTTTCGTAAAATGTTAACATTATTATTTGGACGGGAATTCGAAATTATTCGCCATGAAAAACAGTCCATTTTTGGTTTTAATTAATTACCTAGTTTTAATTTAAGTTATGCAGAAATTTTAACACGAAAATTAAAAAGAAAGAGTAAATAAAATTAATTAATTATACACAGAAGGAACGCAAACCAAATTTTACAAGAGATTCTGAACAAAAGGAAATTTATCATTTAGTTTAAGAGTGTTCAGGTGATAAATTATCATTTTTATGATTTTATATTATTAATTAAATTTATTTTTTTTCCAATATAAAATTTTGTCCCTTCTGATATACATCTTTTATGTTTACTTGGATATGATACTCTTGTCGCTATCGTTTCGGTTGTACGTTACGAATTCGTTCAAAGTTAAACACGAATTTTGCAAGGAACGAAACAATTCCTCCACAGATCACAGGAGGTTTACTAGTTTCTTGTTAGTTGTGCTGAAGGGAAAATTTAATCTTAGTTTCAAATTGAGTGGAACGGCGCTACGCAAACGAGAAATTTAATTAAAGGATTACAATAATTACACACGTCTACGAATAGGGCTATATCTTGCACATACTGTACAAGGATGAGATAAAATTCTGTTGGTAGTTTCTGCAAACGTTGGTGGCAAGGGCAAGATATTGCATTTACACCACTTAAGGATGTTAAAGTGTGCTGTGTAGATGAAGTCAAACATTGAAATTTTGAATCATTTTCGGTGCTGCGTACCCGTTCAAGGAACAACAAGTTACCTACTTTTGAACATTTTCTATAATTAGAGCTCTGCAAATATTGATCAGTAATTAACAGAAAATTAACAGAAATTTAATTAAAATTTATAGAATTGTAAGGATTTAATTAATAAATGTTCAAATGAAATTTTTTTAAGTAAAGTCCGATAAAGTTTTTTACTCTTCTTGTAAATAATAAACTCTGAAATTAACAATACCATACTGAATACTGATACATACAATGCCATACTGAATATTTTCATAACGTTTGTTTATTTCTAATAAAATTCTCGAAAATGCTTAAAATAATAATGTTTGCTGTCATTTGCGCGGTTCAAATGAAATAAATCTATCTAAATTCGCGTTCACAAGCACTTTGTAAAATCTCCACCCGCATGTCGCAGCACTGTCAGAAGTTTGAATCCTTGTGATGGATGGCTTCATTGAATCGCAACGATGAACTTCACTTTGCGTGTCATATTTCGCTCACTGTTAAGGAGCAGGATGCTTGAATACTTTAGCTTACGAGCACTGAAGTGTTACGCGGTTAAATTGGTGGATTTTAAATCAATGATACTTGATCCATCTTTAATATCAAATGATTTCAATGCGAACAAAATCATTTGACGGAATTTCCTCATCTAACGTCTAAATGAAAACCAGAAAAAAATTTGTAAGGAGTCTTTTCATTCAGTAAAGTAAATATGCGTATTTTCACGTTAACAAAAAAGGAGAAATACAAACAGTTGGAAATCACACTGAAAGTTAACATGTTTGTTTATTTGATTTTTATTGAAAAGAGAAAAGAAAATAGATAATAAATGTTATGGTTCCCTAAAATTCAAAGAACGGTATAAAAATGTTCTTACCGTAAATTTGCGAACGGAAGTTTGTACAAAGCTTCGAGATGCTTTCCTTGCGAAAAAATTTTGCCGCGGGAAAATACATAAAAATTCACATAAAACGTTGCTTATAGCCTTATATAATGTATACGTTTTGTTGGACTTGTTTTATTACAGACATTTTATTGATTGCTGGGATCTATAACAATGTGAGGTCGAAACGTGAAATTTGCGCTTGAGATTGGTGCAATGCATTTTCGAGTATCGTGGAATCAAGACCGTTGACAAAAATTAATTGAAAATTTTCTTTTAGGTTTATTTTTACATAAAGAAAGACTTTTCAGATTTTATCTTGCCTATAGACTCTCGATTATTGTTAATTTTGAAAATAACTCAGAATAAATTGGTGAAAAATATGCTAAAATCAAGAGAGAATTAAAATAATATAAACGAATTTTAATTCACTTTAGTGAACGTGTAATTTTTATTCATTGTATAATTGCTTTCGGGAATCATATTTTTATTTAATTAATATGGAATGTTTAAAATTTAACGCAAATTTATCAAGTCTTCTTGATGCTATATGTTATTTTGTATTCGCTAAAAATGCTCTTCCAACATTAATATACATAAATGTCATATAAATTGAATATTTTATGGTTTTTTTTTTAATTATTAAAACATTTTCAGGATATCAAAATTTGCGTACACAATACAGGAAATAACATATTTTACGTATGTCGATTGAATTACAAAGCTTTTCGAATATTTAAATTTTCGAAATTAAAAAGTTATCCAATAAATCATTTGTGTCGTGAACAATTAAGTAGGTAGTAGGTACGCCATTTTATAATGTTTTCAATATATGTCAGTGAAATTTACCAATATAATTTCATTATTGTGCATTTAGATAGATAAATAAAAATTTTTTTAAAAATATAAAACATAAATTCAAACTCTGAAATTGTTTTTTTTTTTTTTTGATTCAATATCGGTTTTTTGTAAACAAATTTCCTCACCAGCAGTTATAACAAAACCGTAGTCACTAAAAATGTGTCCTTCATTAGTATTTCGTTACTGTCAAATATTAAAACGTAAAAAATGTGGCAAACAAAAACGAAAAGGCGTATCCTTCCTTCAACCCATAAATGCTGGAACTGATTTCCTTGTGGAGTAATTCCACCTCACGAATTCTTAAAAACAGCTTGGTAAAAAATGTTAATCACAATAGGAAATTACACTAATAATTTGCACCGTAGTTTTTCTAAATTAAAACAGGGGAGTTGGGGGCAAATAAAAATTCCACAATCTTCCTAGGTCAATTTCTGGGTTAATGCGGCACGAAGTGAAGCGTGAATAACCGCCATTTTAGCAGCCTATTTTACATAAAACTTTTACTTTTATTTATATTTAGTTTTGCAGCTTTTGCCTTCTTTCTGCCGGAAAGTAAACCAAAGTAAAATCTTTCCTTCTCTATTTGGACAACTTTTTTTTCATGTTTGAAAAAACATGATTTTGGTTTAGTCATTTTGAAAATCAAGTTTTCAATAAAAATTTTAATCGGAAAAATGTTATATGAAAAAAATTTATTTGAAACTGATTCGAGAAGATTCGACCAGAAATTAATTTCGCAATAATTCAACTCTACACTTCACCCAACGTTGAAACGGAATATTAATTAATACATCAAAGTGAAGGGTTCAACTAAATAAACACAAGTAACATGGCATTTATGGGCCTTGAGGGAGTTTATATCGAAATATGTCAAAGTTGTACAATTTATATAAGATTGCCTGGGGATGGGGATGTGTTATACTTTTTTCGAATAATTGTGACATCTCTCCACAAGGACATATTTGTGTACCGTGAATTGTGAGTGTGTACTTCGCTCTGCTGGCTGAAGTGGGCTTCCTGTTTAGCCAATATTAGTAATAACATCCCTTGGTAAATAGTGTGCTTTGTTTGTTGTCCCGTATTTGCATTACATTCGAATTTAATGCACGACTTTTGTTTACACGTTCGATAAATTGTCGCTTAAAAATCTCTCATATATTTCGAAATTACATTATTATCTTTAAACACCAAAGGTCTTGTTATATTGGACACTTGACAAGATAATAATGTTTGAATTGTGTGTGATTAATATTTATCAATTCCGTTCATATCAGTGTAAAATCTGAAGGGTTTATGACAACCTTATTTCCATTGCTGTGGCAAATCTTGGATGTTTCATACTATTCCAGTTCTCTCTCAACTTGAACCTACTTCCCCTACAATTTGCAACTCTCATTCCAGTATTTCCAGGTGTACTTGATGATGAGAAAATGCTATTCCCCGAAACTCTTTTCCCCTTTGAAAATATACTTGATAATTATTTTGAAATTGTTCTTCTTTTAACGAATTGTTGTAACATGTTCTCAGTAATAAAACGAAAAAATATTTTTCCGAACGGCAGCTCTAATGCCGTCCAAAGTAGAAACACTAGAAGAAAAATTGTATAAGAACAGCTCTTGTATAAGAAATAGTTAGGTAGGTAGTTGCGGAAGGAGAGTAGAGTGGGTAACTGCGCCAGCAAGGAATTGTTGGTAATGGGTAAAGTATAAAAAATTAAGAATTTGAGCATAGTGTTTTTGTACGTAGCCGGGAGGCATATGCTGAGATAAAAGAGGAAATAAAAGTGCGTTTTTTAATGCATATTTTTCTCACAATACTAGCTCTGTTGTTTTACAGATTCAAAATATCTTATTCTTCTTAATATTCCTAGTTTATATTCCATTTGATATGTTTTATTATTGTTATGTGTTTCTGTTTAGTATAGTATTGCTTAGATTAAGGTTAAATAAATAAATATTGAATATGTCGTCATGTTTGAATTTGAAAATATGTACATATAGTACATGCATACAAATACAAAATAAATTTCACTTCATTTCATAGCCAAATTGGGAAAGTATTTCTCTGATTACAAAGCACTAAAAAAATAATATTTGTGCAAAAAATTGAGTTATTTCCAGAATATTATAGTTTAGGAATGCCTTGTAGTTTTTCGGATTTTGAATTATTTCCAATATTCCTGAAATTCCTTTGTAAAAACAAAAACATTCAGAATATTTTCGGTTTTTGAACAGAGTAAAAATATTAAATTGTAATATGTTTTTATTTGTATAGATATTACATACAATGAACAATACAAATTGCACATTTATCTAATATGACATTGCAAATTTAAATGTAAAAACAACAAAACTTCATTTCGAAATTGAGTTATTCTTGATCGAATTTATTTCTATCTACGAAAAAGCCACTAAAAAATCTTGAAATGTTTTTATCTGCCCTAAACACTTCCCCCTATTTCACCCTTCAAATGCCAATAACATACTGCTACTTCCTCAATCATCAATATGCAATGCTTGGTTTAAAAGAATAAGAAAGAATGCCGTATCAAGAAAAATGTGTTCACGGCATGCTTTATTCGTTCGTCAATTTCGTTTCACTCCTGGCATTTTTCTTCTGTTTCACAGACAAGGATGCATCTGTAAGCTTTGTTTTTCTGCTTGCTAGGATTCTCAACAACTGCAATGCTGTGTCGGATCATCTTGACGCTTCTTGCGTTCATATCGCCATTTTGCACGCCCCAGCAATAAATGCTCCTGTTTTATGGAACAGAGGGAAATTCTTCAGGCGCGTGATACTTTTTATCTTTCAAATTACTCTGTCTTTTGGAAAATCGCTTTTGTTGCAACTTAACTAGACAAAGCGAGTTCATAATTTAATTCAGAGTTGCGGCAGACACATGTTCAACGTCTTGATATATGTGAAATGCTTGTAAAATGTTATTGTGATTTAGATTTTGAAATTCTAGATGAAGTCAAAAAAGTTTAATTAATTGTTAGAAATAGTAGAAAAGTATTTGTTGTTGTAGTTGGCTTAATATCGCGATACTTCAACATACTATTTTACAAGTTCTTCAAATTGAATACTAAATTATTATGATTTCGAATCTCGTTTGCAGGCAGTTATTGGATTTGTTTAAATTTTGGCATGACAATTACCACATTACAGTACTCAACTGACGGAGGAGTGAGGCGTAGTCCAATGCATGCAGACCTCAGAACTCTTTTCAAATTCGGGCACCTGTTTCGGCTGTATTGTGCTCTTCAACATTTCTGTTATTGCCCCACATCGGCCACATGGGGCTGTGTCCTTTGACAATTTAGAAAGTTCCAGGAATAGAAGACCAGAATGCGGCCAACCAACACGACCAGGACAAGTAATTTCAAGCTGGTACTGCGGGGAGGATTCTAAGTGAAATGAAGGACACGACAACTATCCTTTTCACCCCAGCATTGCAATTTTAGCTTGTCCTTTGGCTTTACATTGTGTTTGACGTTTTGCGGTATAATTGTCAATTCATTTTACTGGTGGAAGATCAGTTGGGTTGGACCTACTCAGTTGTTACATTTTTAATTCTCTATTTTACATTTAATTGCATTTGTATAAAGAATAACGTAAATACTTAGTTGTCACATTTTATTTTCCATGATAATAAACAAAGGAAAATAGTTTACCTTTGTTCATTGAGCTTGAAGACTTTGTGTCATGTTTAAAATAACCCAATTAGTATTATTTTTGATTTAAACAAACGCTGCCAAGTTTCAAGTATACATTAAACATGATTTATTTATTCTATTCATATAATTTTAGTTGAATTCGACTTTAGTATTGAGTATTATTATAATGTACAACAGATTTATTTATCCTTCGTCCTCTTGAAGTGGATAATTTTCGAAAATTCAACAGACAATCTAAAGCTTGTCGCTCGACGTGACAACTTTTAATAAAAGCTGAGTCTGTGTAAGAACTCCAACAACCAATTAATTAGCATATCGCTAAAGTGGCAAGCAACGAAAGGGAATTAACAATTAGCGCTAATTATGCAGGATGGAGTGTTCGGTTGACTTTCAATTAGTTTAATGTTGATTTCACTGAATTAATTATAAAGAGGTAACGGTGCTAAAGGGCGAAAATAGTTCTACATCTAACATTGTGTCAAATTAGAAAACAAAACTCAAAGAAAAATTACTGTGAAAGGCTGTACAAAAAATAGGGTGACATTTAATTAACATAATATTAGCTTAAAACTTTTACAGAATCGGAGGGGTCAATATCGAAACCCTGCTCAATTTCGCATTTCAAGGTTTTGCAAATATTCTTAAAAAGTAAATAAATAAATAAAAAATGGTTCTTTTTACTTTAATACAAATTGAATGATGTAAAAAAAAGTCTCAAAACAAGCTGCGCTTGATGGCTGGCTTGAACAATGAATCCAAATGATGTTTGTATACAAATTGACAACCGACAAATTTAAAAAAAAAAAAAGTGGAATTTCCAAAACCAAATAATAATTTATAAAATAAAATAAATTGTTCCTTTGATCTTAAATTCAGGTAAAACGCATGAAAACGATTTTCTGTATTTTTAATTCCTTTCTGAATTATTTTTGTATATCAATGGAATTATTTATTAACTTAATTAAATGAAAATATGAAATTCGTTATGTTGTTCAGTTATATTTGCTCCAACAAAAAAAATATTAATTATTATTAATTGCTTTATTTTTTTAAACGCTCAGAAAATTTCAGAGACCTTTTATATAGTTTTTTTTTAAAAATAAATTCGATCAATAAAAATTTTTAATGACTAATTAAACTTGTAAGTAATTAATCAACAAAAAGAAAGATTTGTGAAAGGGTTGAAATCATTCGATAAAATTAAATGCTCGATATTTATTGAAATTAAGCAATGTTTGGTAGAAATTATTTATTTTCATCAAGTGTAATTTGCTTCTCATGCAAATTAACTTTCTTTTTGGTTGTCATTCAATTTATTCTCGTTGTATGAGCTTTTTGTTTTTGCATTTGAGATAAAAATACATACATATGTCATATAGGTAATTGTGTTTTTCAATGTGTATTTATTAATATCTGATATTGAAGAAGAATTGTTAACCATTTAGGACCTCTTTAAATAAAGTGTTTTGCAGTAAAGCAGCGGTGTATGTAAGTCAAAATAAATCATTCACAAACATCTCCAATATTGTGGACAACATTTACATAAGAATTAAAGATGATAATGTCAAATTAAACAAATGCAGGAAAATATAGTGTTGCGCGGGGGAATTGAATGTTCTTATTAAAGGTGCATTGGAATTGCGGAAGGAAACGCAACCAATTTGATTTCCGGTTAAGAGCAATTAGTGTGCGGTTCCGATTTCCGAAGCCAATTCACTAATGGTCCACAAGGGGAGAATCCTTTAAGTGGTCGGTGTGGAGTTAGTGGTGCTTAAAAATAGCACTTGGCACGATCTACTATGATTAGTGAAAAAATGGAGATTGGTTTGGTGTTGTACACACTGGACCGTAAATGTACAATAGTTTTGTTGAATTTTATTTCAAAGTACTTATACTACACCATTTCGGATATCATCGTTTTGCCATGGATCTTTTGTTTTTGCTTTTGTGGTGTTCTAAGTTAATGAGGAAAGATAATAAATTTTAATATCTGGATTGTTCCTTGGATTAAATTTGTATAAAACAATTTCAACATTTTCGCATTCTCTAGATATTTATAAATTTTTCAATTACAATTTGTCAAAATTTTATTCAAAAGTACACTATACAGTTTAATACATACCAAACTTAATAAGTCAAATATCAGAAATTGAGTGACTTTCCTATTTAATTTTAATGAAATACGACAGAATGAACAAGTGATGAATTCCGTAAGTTACATATTGAATGAATAAAGTCAAGTTTAAATCTAATCTTGAAATGCACTTCCGCTTTCCATTCTCCAGCAACGTGTGCAAATTTTTTAAGTTTGCTCAAATTGTGCACCCGTAAAGGAATTTTTAATCAACAGAAGAAAATGTGCTCCAATGATAACCTATCAGGTTTCCTTCCTGGAGTGATGGAATGGGGAATCCCCATGAACTACGTGAAACCTTAGTAACAGAATTCACAAACATTAATTATCAATACCGCATCACGTATTCACTCCACGTAATTGCTAATGTGCCGTCGTTGGAAGGATCTCTTCCTTGCATCGAGATGAAACGTGATAAAAATAAGTTCGTATCATCCTTCCATTGAAATTAATTTTCCTTGAATCGTTTCAGAGCCGCAGTCTGCATTTTATGGTGTAAATCTGAAAGAACAAAATTTCGTTGTGACCTCTTTACCAAGCGATATAAACTCAAAACTGAATGACAATATAATCAAATCAATATATGGTATACCTTTAGAATGCTATTATTGCTGATCTAACCATCGGCATTTCAGTCTTAAAGTCTCAATAAGCGGAAGTTAATTAACAGTTTGCAAAGTTTGTTTATTCACATAGAATCTCCATCCAGATTGCAAACATTCATTTGCAAATGACATTTTCCTTGTCTTGAATTAAGTGAATCTTTGGTGTTTCCAGGACAAGTTTTGGTTTCAATTAAACTCTGCACCTTCTGCAAATAATCAAAAATTGAAAATTCATAAATCTGCAGACGAAATTCTCAATATCTGATCGTTTTCAGTATTTAATATTAATTAATATCGAACAAACGGTTTTTATGGCAGCAGCAACTTACGGTTGTCTCAATAAAATTAATAATTAGTAATAGTAAAGTAATTTCCCCAATTACGATGATAAGAAAAAAAGTTACCTTTTTTTAAATATATAATTTCAATTTTGGAATGAAATAAAAATAACTTCCAAAATTGATAGTATAAAAAAAATCTGGCTTCTCTTTTGATAATCGTGTTTGAATGTTGAAATTTTCGCATCCCACAACATGGAATTTTAAAACGCAATTTCAAGGGTAAGTGAGCGTTTTCAATATTATCGTGTAAAGTTAGAGACTTATTTATCAGAAAGTGTAAAGTTCAGGAACCTTTTATAGACATTTATCCTTTCAGATCTCACAAGGAATTGTGCATTTGAAGTCAATTGAATAATTTTTCAATAAATTTCTCAATAATTTAGAGGTAAACATTTTTGGAAAATATCGTTAAGTTGGTTTCTAAGTCGTATACCTACGTACTTTCGATATTTGCAATATAATTTATGGTCTACAAATGACAGCAGGTTAGTCTAAGAGAAATATAGTAATAGGATGTCACTATTTCATCCCCCTATCCGTTGTCAAAAGAGCTTTTGGGAAAAAATGAAAATGTTCCGGATCATGCAAAAGGACAATAGTGAAAAAAGTTACACAGGAGGAGGAAAGGTACAAATTGAGCCAAAACGATTCGATTATTTGTGTACCTGGCACACACCTGATTTCTTTGGTTTGCAAGCACCGGGATCTGTCTGGGAATATTTACGGTGGTATCCAGATCCCGGCTGGAAAACAGGAAGCAAGAAGATGGAGACAAGTTGCGGGTGTTTCGGGCGGTTTTATGGAGCCGGCCTTGGAACGCTTCGTGGTGCATACTAATCGGCTTGATTATTGAATGCCTCCGGCTTGTGGGGTGGAGAGCCACATTCATTTTTCTTTTTGCCAACGAATCCCTCCTTTTGTGCTGCATTAATGGGATACAATTTATAATGTAAGGACCCGATTAATTTATATTGCAGCAGCTTGAACTATCTTTTTGATTAATCTCATTTCTCATATGCAAAGAAATATAATCGGTCAAATTTATTATGGTAGAAATTCTTGTTTATAAGAGACTTAAATTTTTATTTCAATTGCCATTTTTCAAATTTTTATTATGCAGTGTATTATATTTTTTCACATGTTCGTTTAAATTTCCATTCGAAAAATTTTTCTGTATAGTAAGTTTTGGGAGGGAAAATTTATTTTCGGCTTCAATTAATTCACATTTATCATTTGTTTTCATTTTAAAAATGTTCTAAGTTGAATATTCAAATTGTTGAGTACATTTTATGGAAAAATGCAATTAATAAAAATATAAACTTGAATTTTCAAACTTGATGATAGATTTGACGTTAAAAAATACAATGGTGAAAATTTTTTATTCATTATATACAACGACTAGCCACTAGGAAAACAGGCAATGTAGTTTACCTAACGAATGTACCTACATACAAAACTCAACAAATTTCCAATTTTCGTTGCAGTTGAAAAAGCACTTGAAATACATTTCTTAAATGATGGACGTTAATTGACAATTTGATGTTGTAACTTCAGTTGATTTTCAAAACGTGATTCGATAATAAGTAAACAAAAATGTTTAAATGGAAAAATCTAGTTCTTTTCAACTTTAAACGAATAATTCAAATCGAATCGATAAAATATAACGCTATGGGAACAATTTTCATTATTGTTTTTGTTTAATAAAGAGCTAATTTTGTGTTTCATTAATAGTGCAATCATTTTAGTTCTGAACCCCAAAAAAATTGCAACACGAGAGATTTTTTTTTAAATGATAGCTAAGAGTGCCCTTAATCACCCCTCTAAAATCGCCAAAAATCGCATCTTCGGAACATGGTCAAAATGGAAGATGCCCGCGAAAATGTTCTAGGAGAGGACTTAATAATGCAAGATGTAATTTGAAAAAAAAAAAATTTAGAAGATTTTTATTTGACGAGCAATATTTGTAAAAGCTGATATAAAAATAATTTATCATTAGCAAAAAGCTTATGACGAACTCCTTCACTCTAGTGCAAACAAATGATGTTGGGTTCTATAATATTTTGCTATTGTAATTAAATCGAAACTAATCTACAACGAAAATTGATATAAATGAACAAATTCTTGTTTTCAATAAAAAACTTGCGTTGGTTGCGAAAGGAGTACATTTATGTTACGTAGGGAAAATATTTATTGTTTCTCTGAGGATGTCAGGAAGACGCGTTGGGTTATATTAATCAACTTGAAAAGTTATAACAATTTCTACAAATATTTTCCGTCTGCAATTCATCAAACGAAAGAACGAATTAATGTAATGAAAAAGAAAACGACATAATTGATTGCGTACCTTGAAATTTAAGCATCTTAATCTCGGACAATTAATTTTTTTAAAGTAGACATCAAAAGAATCGCACTATAAAACAATTTTAGAAAACGGAAACCATTTTTTTAATGACTGAGAGTTTTTTCTTAATGGCATCATCTTCGTGGCTCTGCTGGCATTATGGAAATTACAGTAATTTAATTTAATTCTTATTTTTAAAGCTTTAATGCGTAGTTATTTTTTTCAGGTTATTTGAGCTGTAGGCCCTATTTTTTGTTTGTATAAAACATTTTCTTTGAAATTTTTAAAATGAACTGTTTGTTAAAAGTAACCAATATCCGTGAGTTGCAAAAAATTTAAATATATTAATGGTTGAAATTCGCCCAAAATTTTGAATTTTTGATAAATTAAAAATGTTACTTTATACAATAAACTAAATTTGAAACAATAATTCCTATTTTGTTGTGGTTATCAACAATTCACAGAACTGTTTTCTAGTTAATTCCTACCAAAAAAGGAATTTAAACTATTCTTTTATCGTTATAAGTTCGGGAAATTTGTGTGCCTTTTTCTTTTAATTGTTTCTGATTTGGCAATCCTGATTTCGTAAAAGGAATTCAACAAACAATACCTCATCCACATTCGTAACTTCCATGAGCAGTCAAGGATACTATAAGAGCATCGGTCATCCGGCGGGCGGTGGGAGTATATCACTCGTTTTTATCCCAGCTTCATTCCTTCGGAAGTATCTCACATTGATCATTAATCAATTTGGATTGATTCGGAAAGTTGAAAGGAGGTAACGATTGTGACTTTCCTTGAGATGTGGAACGTTCTTTCCCCACACCCAATCACGTATGAGATATGTGGGGGAGCACATCACCGTGATTCAATAAAGTCATCTATCATGAGGAAAAGAGTCGTTGATAAGGACGACGGCAGGGATAAATTTTGGGAATTTTTGCACATATTTTGGCAGGATTATTATATTTAATGGCGCTAATGGCAGGAAAATGGTTTATTGTGGGGACAAGAAGTGCTGTGTGGAGTTGAAAGTAAGACGTGTGGTTGTATCTTACTGAAGAGGGACATATGAGAAGATAAATTTTGAACATGTAATTTGGTGAACGTAGTTCTTGTAAAATGTGTGTTTATGTACTTGAAATTCGTTGTTATTAAAGTTGAAATAAAAATTAACCATATTTATATGTACCTATACAGTATACAGTTAGAAAGACATGAAACAATATTTCAGTACCGATCTTATTTCAAGACTTTTATAACAAGGAATAAGGTAGATTGCGGTGACTTTTGAAAAACAAAATGTTGTAGAAGTCGGTTGGGGAAAATTAATTAATAATTAATTTTACTTTAGAACAGTTATAAATGAAAACAGTACCTATATTAAAATTTTTAGTCCTTGCGCTGGTCTTTGATGAAATAAAAATGCTAAAATTATGTAATGAATTGCATCAGGTTATTTGTGCAATTAATTAGCATAAAGGCAAAGCGGGGATTGTGCCAGTGCAATTAACAATTAGTCCACATCTTGCAATCTTCAGTACTAGGTTTATTTTCTTACGGCCGCTCCCTGAATTAATTAAAGTTTAAGAAACATCATAAATAACGAGAAAAATGGAGACGTTAACAACGTTGACAACAAAATTTTGTTTT
Source organism: Leptogaster cylindrica (assembly GCA_963082835.1). Lineage (NCBI taxonomy): Eukaryota > Metazoa > Arthropoda > Insecta > Diptera > Asilidae > Leptogaster > Leptogaster cylindrica. The sequence goes on along the minus strand of OY720105.1, from coordinate 7,560,873 downwards.
TCATCTATCTTTTGTTGTTTACTTCAAAATTTATGTATTAAAGAGATGAAAATATCTGAAATTCGCGTTCGAGTTTTCCCAGATGAGTTCTTCTGGGAAGTAACAAAATTGGAAGTTAGGAAATGTGTGTACTCGGCATTTACCTAATACCTATGTAATTCTGTTCTCAATATTACCAACAAATACAATAATTATAATTTTTTATAAATATTTAAAACTGACTTTCTTCCAATTATATGAACATAAATTTTTCAAATTACAAAGTAAATTAAATTGTTTGATGCTAATTGGATATTGCATAAAAGTGTGATTCTCCCGTTTTTGCAATATTGTAATTATCCTTATCACTTCCAGTTGATTACATTCGAATGATTAGGAAGTGCAAATGTGCTATGTATATTGTATAAGGTTAGCAAACACCAAAAGTTTGCGAAATGGGGTCATCATTTCGATAAAAAACGTTATCATTTCCATTTTTAAGAAATTAACAAGGGATGCTTTCGATTTGACTGGATATCAACCTGACCCTATCAACATAAAATTATGTGAATGGGAAAAACAGTTGTTGAAATGCTAATTAAATGAACCGTTTTGAAAATTCTGAAGAGTACCTGGACGGCGGCGTAATAGGTTCTGTTCTATTTACGCTAAGGATGTTGCTCGTCGCAATTAATTTGTTATGAACCTTCAATTCAAGGATGTTGTTCTAAAAGGAAAGGAGCAAATAGGTCGAAGGTAAAACATTATTGTTGTATTGATTGAGGAAACAGAAGTGTAAACACTTAAAAGCACTTCATCGGAAATTAAATGAGTTCGGGAATGCTTTTTTAATCTCGAATTCTAGGGATTCACTTACTGGAAATAGACTTGATAATTATAGAATATACCGTTATTTTGATTTTTAATTGGATAATACTACAAAAAAGAAATATTCAAAATACTATAAAGAAACTCGGAAACTTAGTGAAGGATGATTTCTTGACTCACATCCTGATCCACGTCCTTTTATATAATACAGAATTCGGTTATGTTCATACTTAGTCGTGTACACAAATACGTAAATTATGATCTTGGTGCTGAAATGATTACTAGTCTTAAAAAGCATTAATAATGTAATAGTATTCGCTCCGGGACGACGTGAAAGGGTTCACAATGCTTTTTGCTACCGTTACCAGGAAAAGTAGGTACCCATGTGCACTGTGCAGCGTTAATTATGCATGTGAAGTTCGAAACTTTAATGGCACTGCCATAACCCGTGAATCTTTTGTTGAGTACTCGAAGTGTAAAATATATTGAGATGACGTTGACTACAGCTCTATAAAATCATGTATGTTTTTCTTGCACGAAACGACTATTTTTGTGTTATGTTCTGAAGATATGACGATGTATGAAGTTTAAAACATCGTTAGAATAAAATTTACTTACCATAAAAATTCCTTGGAATTATTAACGTTTTCTTTAGCTGTTTAAATCAACACATTTTGAGATAATGATGTTAAATGTTTTACCAAAGACAATTTTTGTATTTTATGTATCGAAAATAAAATAATTAAGTAAAAACAATAAAATAAAGTTTTCTATTTTCTTTTCAGTTGGTTACAAAAACTGAAATATATTTGAACATTTTTGATAACCAAAAGAAACAGAAAGAGTACAAAATTTAATTGTGCGGATTGACTTTTTCTACCAAGTCACCAAATCCAATAGAAAAACTTTTTTTCCAAATATGACAAACTTTTTTAAGAAACAATTTCTGGGAGAACCAATTTCAGCTCCAAACACTTCAAAATCAGAAACTTTTACAGAAGTAGCAAACATCCTTCAGAAGGAGTTCCTCATAAGAAGTTGTGATGGAAGCGGCAGGACGATGTGGACGATTAAACTTTTCGAGGGCACACCATTTATTCCAGTTGACCTAGAAGGACCAGATTTGGCGCATAGGAAATGAATAGTCTCCACATTTCGAAATGGCAAATTTCATGAAAAAATATTACTAAAATAGAATGCACACACTCAGGAAGTGGGGAGTGGGGTGCCTAACCGGAAGTGTGCTGTCTGCAAAGTTTCAAATTTAACATAAACTTTATGGAAAGTGGCAAGCTGAATATTCGAGGACATTCCTTCTCAACTCTATATTACAATAATGGAAAGTGACTCGTGCAAAAAAAAAAAGAAGAAAAGTGGATTATTTGACGATAAACGATCGCAAGATATCAGTGAGAAAGGATGCGGTTATTATAAATATTAGTCTTTATTTGTATGCTGTTGAAAACTACAGTCAATAATTAATTTTAATTCGCATAACTTTGCTATATTTAAATACAAATTAAGTTTAGTTATGAAAACAACTAAAATGGCTGCGATAACAATTTATAGTATATAGTAAAACTTTTTCGGCTAAAACCGCCAAATTAAGCTTACGTGCTTATCTGTTTGAATAAATTGAAATCCTTTGAACACCAAGGCATACAATAGAGGAAGTTATATCAATTATTAGCTCATTAGTGCTCCAAAAACTTTTCGTCTGTACGTGGTAAGAAATTTTCCTACCAATTACATAATTTTCCTTCGTGTTGGTGTAAATGACAATTTTCCGCTATAAAGAGCTCTCTTCTCGGCAATTAATTTACTGGAAAAGATGGAAATAGTTTAATCAATACTTAGAGCATTGTGGGTTGAGAAAAGGACATAATCCGACTTAAATGAATTTCTATTGATTGCAAAAGCAAATTGAACAGATTTTTCTATTTTTCACAGCAATTATGGCATTTTAAATCGTATTAATAACAAGCTTTAAATAGTTGTGAATCCGAATTTTTAAGTTAATTAATATTCGACAATTAAACCAAGTGGATAAAAATTGGAATAATGAAAAGTTACAACATTACAAGATCACTTGAACAATTAATTATTACTAAAAGTGTCATTAAAAATTCAGAACATAAAAAAAACGTAAAAGAACACGAAATTCAATTCGGGAAAGATTTTAAGTACAACATTCAGAGTGCATGAAAACTGCAAAAGCTAAATACTAATTGTGTTAAACTCTTACGGAAATTATAACAATACTAATAGTAGTAATAACCATAATTGCAGTGGAGAACTTTTTTTTTAGCATTTGAATTGCATTTTCATTTCAGGTTGCACGTGGGTTCTGGGTATCCTTTTTATGACTCAAAATTCTTTGGTTTTCCAAAGTGGTTTCTGGAGCACCATTTACGATGCAAATTCCCTAATAAAATTACACCATCAAAACTTGCATAACTGAGATGAAGAAAGTGCACTTAAGACTTCAACTTACTATGCGATTCTACTGTAATCACAACTTTCCGGGTTTAGAGGGTTCTAAGGGTTCCACAAAACAATTGACGATAGTGGCAAATATGGACAATGATGTTGAAAAATTTCTCGATTGTAATAAATACTTGATTTAGCTACACCAAATATTTTTCTATTGTATGAGTCAAGTAATATAAATATCAATACTACTCTTCATTAGTAAAAACGACGTGAATGTAGTAATAAAAAAAAAGGTGGAGCTATATTACTTTGATTTTAAATAGTCTGAAAAAAAAGTAACAATTTTTTTTATATTTCAAGTAATTGAATTTATAATCAGAACATTCTGTAGTTGATAATGTATTTGTTGTTCATAATTACTTGGTGGAAATTATTTCGGACGTAATAATTTTTATATAAAAATATAATTCTTTTCAGTTGTCTTTTTAAACAATAATTTGAGAAGGGTGGCCGGCAGGAAAACACTATGGTAATTCCACCTTGTCAGAATTTGGTTTTATTGCTTAGCTCATATTTGTGTTTCTTATTTTTATCGGTTTAAAACAACTGGCATTAATTAGAACTATTTATTATAAAGCTGCATTTTCTTCTGAAAACTTATCTTTTATCATTGTCATAAATTCGTATATTAGAGTTAAATCAAAAATAAATGGGAATATTAGAATAATGAAAGTAGAACATTTTTTTAACGATGGATGTTAAAACAGCAGATTTTTTTTTTAATTGTAATCGCGGAAATTAATTGTTGCCATAAAATATTAAATTAAAAAAAGTTTTATTCAAGAAAATTAATGTAATATCCTTTAACATAGGGATCTAGTACGACTATCTGCACAGATGGTTTTGCTAAATAAAACGCCATTGCATAAAGTGGGTCACAAGGAGACCGTCTGTTTTCTAAATAAACTTTATTCAATGGCCATAAAAAGCGAGGAAATTACTAAATGATTCTCGGATTGAAACATAAAACTAAGCAATTATTGCCATCTGTTTTCGATATTCTGGAAGTTTTTCCAAGCTTTTCTGTTTTTCGCAAAATTTTTAGTGAAATTGTAGTAAAGATTTTTTCTGTCATTAAAAAAAGGAAGAATGGTTGTAAAATTAATGGCGGATGTGAGGCACAGATGAGTTTTATTAGTTAAAGTAAATTGCTCTGGCGTATGTGTTTTATAATTTCTGTTAGACAAAATTCATGATTCTAGTAAATTTTACTGGAATATACTTGGCATTGATGCTTGTGAAATGTTATCTCGCATGAGTGATTAAAAGCAAAATCAAGAGAATGGACAAGGATGAACAAGACTGGTGTAATTGGTTGACACTTCGACAAATTCTTCATAAGGGAAAACTGATGACCTCCGACAACAGCAGAATCAGGAAGAATGGAATATTGTCATTAACGTTGCATCGCAGGTAATTAATGATACACGAGTATGAAGTGCATTTCAGGACTAATTTTATTGCCGGTGAAACCACCCCACATCAGTTTGTGGTTCCTGCACTGTTTGACAGCGGTTCGCTCAGAGAGCTGCACTTAAGTGATTGACATGCAACTCAATGAGGCACAACGATTGCACTCGACAGGATAATGGGAATTTGAAAAGAGCACAACGTATACAATATACATATTTGAATAAATCAGGGGGAAATGTAATGCTTTGAGTTAGAAGACTTTAAGCCAGACTCGAGGATGTCACATTCGCGGAATCACTTCAATTATGCATGACATTTGGGATGTTTCCCGACAGCAAGTTTAGCGACTGTAGTTCTTTTTGAATTTTGTAATATCAATTAATTTGAACAAGTTACTTCCAAGGTACTAGGAAAACATACAAATAGGGACATTTTAATGGGGGTTGTGTTATTGTAATCACATTTGAAGTAAATTACCATCCAACTGCTTAAGGATAATTTATTCGGAATCCTTTTTAGAAAGTTAACAAGGAAGACTGAAAATTCAGCAGCGTGAATTCACTATGAGTCTTGGAAAACTTTGTTGGAAGTTTCCCAACAATTTTTTAATGAAATATTCGAACAACCTGGAAAGTCTGATATTCTTGTAAGCCGATAGGAAGCAAGTCGTCAGTAGTTGGGACGCTTACTGCGGAAAGTTTTATAGTACAAGGAATCTGTAATGATAACTTAAAGACGACGTCACATGGTGCCCAGAAAGTTGTGTTCCAATCGCTTTGAGGAGTCAGCTTTCAAATTTTGTTAATATTCCGAAATGGAAATTTCCTGTGTTTTACGTGAAATGTAAGTTATTTCAAAGTTCCTTCATGAATACTATAAAATATAAGACATTGTTCACATTCAGCAAAGCCATATTTTTTCATCAGAGTTACTTCTTACTTTTAGCTTATATTGTATGTAAAATACTCGAAGTAAAATATTTTAAGTTATTGAAAATTGGGATTTTAAGATATATATTGCAACATTAAAATAAAGTGATTAAGCGAAAAGAAAATTTGAGAATGAATATAGCCATCAAAGCTTTACAAAAATATGAAAGTAATAAAAATATTTAAACTATTTTAAAAATATTTTAAATACCTATAACAATTTCCATGAATTCAATTTTTTTGATTAATTAAAATATTTTCCAACTTTTTGTTGGTTCTTGAATTGTCCTCTTCGAAGAAATAATAAGAATCCTCAATTATAGAACTGACCACTTCCTCCATGGCTCCATTTCAGTTGCTCAAGGAGTCAATTTCCTTTAACCCGTTTACTGTTCACTTTGAAACCCAGAATAAGTTTTCAATCATCCTTTTCCTGTTTGCTGTAGAACAGGTTACTCTGCTGGTGAACAGGAAATCGATCGAAATTCAATTTATAAAGCCGAATAGGACAATTTTATCCCTAAAGATATAGAAAGGATATCAATTTCCTACATAATACCAATACCAAAATGAAGACATTTGAATTTGTTGCTTCACGTCAATGAAATAAAAATATTTTTACTGAATTGGTAAAAGTTATTGATTACGAACTGTACAAATATTCACCAGCTTATACGTATTTGTGGAAAATCAATATTTATACTACTACTGTATTCATATATAAAAACAAATTTCACCAGAAACAACCAGAAGTCATTTTAAAAAATAAAAAAAACCCTAAAAAGAAATTCGAAAAGAGATTAATCCGGGCTTGCAAAATAAATAAACAATATTTGGCTGCATTTAACAAAATATGTATTTTATTACCTTTGAAATTTATTCATGCTTTCAATATTTTATCAGAATTTCATGAAATATGTATTGAAATACTTTTTCAAAGGTTTAACTTTAAGGTCTTATGTAGAACATTTTTCAGAATTTTTATTTATGTACTCATTCCTTGCAGCAAAAACAACAAAAAGTTTCAATTCCAAAATATACAAAATCGCTTTTGGGAAACAAATATGTTTGTGTCACATCCATAAAACTTATTCGATTATTTATTTTGAAGAAACTGAACTATGCTCTTGCTCGGGATGTCCTGTAACTTGTTCATAAAATAAAATCAGCAAAATCATTTTTCATTTAATTAGTTTTCTTTCTTTTTTTATAGATACATAAAATCAATTGGGAAACATATATAATACTCAATACGAATGTGATCAACAAATTCATACATTTTTCAGCCAACCAATACCCATCAAATATTTAAAAAAATTTATGAGAAATTTTATGACAAGTCAACAACAAGAAAGTCTTGTTTTATACAATGTTCATGTATTATATTGAAAAATGTTTAACCAAACCTTCTTAATTGAGATGTTTTATAATCGTGTATTATGGTTGATCGTATACATATTTTTATTATTGTGCAATAAAAAGTTGATAGGTATTACTTGAAAAATAGCAGAGCATAAAATAGCACGCACTTATTTTTACAGAAATTACTCCATTGCAGTCAAATGTTAAAAGCATAATCAAAGTTTACATTTTATAGATATACCATATCAAGTGTAGACTAAAATTGTGTCCTTGATTTTGATGTTTAAGAACAATATTTGGACAGAGTTGAAATTCATTTGTAGTAATAATGTGATAAAAGTTGGAGTATTGCGAGGTAAATGTGACACGCCAAGGAACCCTCTACAGTCTACACCCCTGTCTTATAACTGTATTTTATGCAATTGAAAGAAAATGTATTAAAATATCGGTTTTAAGATTTGTGCTTTTGTTTCAATATAATTTATCATCAAAGAACACATGCTGCCGGAATTAATTTGGTTCATACTTGGATTTATACATCCGTAGAAATTTGTTTGAGTAATTTTATTGTTGAGTCACTATTCTTAAGACTTCTGAAATAATCCTTAGAAATTGGTACAAAGAAGCAAGTTATGTTGAAGCACGCAAACAATTTATCATCGCAATTCCGTTCGTAATTATTAACCCTTTCAGTGTACACTGTACACTGAGTGTACACTCTACAGACCATGTGAACAATATCAAATCCAGGTGCTGAGGTGGATAGTTTTGGCTTATTTTTGGAAGGGTTTACGAAGGTCGTAAATTTTTCAAATGAATAGGTCCTTCCTTGTACAATAAGGCTACAGGCTATAATTCAAATTGTTTATTAATTTTTGGATATGCAGGGGTTAAAAGATCAGTGATACGTTAGCAAAACTATCTTATTTATTTTTATTCTAAGTTATTCCTTTTTTATGGAATCACTGAACATAATATGTCATTGTCCTTAAAAGTTACAAGTACACGGCGATGAATGGCGAAAATAGCCGCCAGATGCAGTTGAAAATCTCTCCTACCGACGCTTATTAGATTTATGGTCACAACTATTCCCGGAATGCTCAGCAGTTGTACTATATTTAGCGAGGATGCCTCCAGGATAAAGCATTGGCGACCAAAGTATCGAAGCAGTAACCGCTATCGCCGGAGTCAAACCCAGTTTTATCCCAACCCCCGAAGCAGTTTGTTTCACATCGAAATAAATTTTTCCTTCCGCTAAATGTATCCCTGACTTAGCTAAATGTCCTCGGGGGACGGGGGTGCTGTGCCATCATTACACTGGCTTAGCTTTGCGCCTTTGGGTGATTTTTGTCTTGTATCTCGGGATCTCTTTACGACTGCTGTTCCACTTTTACCGACTTGGCTCTCCCCCTATGCCCTCATTGGTCTGCAAACAAAGCGATTCGACTTCCCTGCCCATGGATCAATGCTAACTGGCAGCAAAGCTGGAGATTTACGAAAATTCGCTGGAATTTTTCTAGTTTCGGAGAAGACCCCCGTTTTTAAGCAGACAACAAATGAGTTTTAAGGACTATTCTTGTTAGATGTTCGAATATATGAATTCCGCAGTGGAAGGATAGAAATTGCGAATGATAAACAAATGATTGAAAAACTCCATTTGGCTGAGAAAATACTTGTTTCAAATGAAAGGAGTTTTGGAGTTTATTATGTATAACATTATTTATACACTTATACAGTTTTCTTTGTTGTGTGCTCGGAAAAGCAAAGTGATGCCAAATTAAATGTTCCATTTCATTTTCTTTTACTTTCTGTGCGAAAACTTTAAAGGACTCATACTAGGTGCAATCAGCGGAATATTGTCTCGTGAGATAAAGGCAGAGGATAATGCAAGTCAAACAATGCGCCTTCTCCGTAGCATAGTGTAAAATGACTGCAGTGAAATAAATGTAAATACCTACATTATACTTAAAATAAAGGATTCTGTTTTCAACACATCCGTAGTTCTGCCATTTTTGCGCTCGCTCACAACTTTAATGAAAACACGTTGAATCAGAATGTGAGTCGTAATTTTCAGCATCGTTAACTGAGAGGCGACGGACATGTCAGTGATCACAATTATTTCCTAAGTATTTACATAATTTAAGCAAGAGAATTTTTTTGCTTCATCATGTTTCCTTGTTCGTTATGTTTTTCTTCAACAGCAACCAAGAAATTTGCCATGTGAATGCATTTGTTGGCCTTTTCATAATTTCTGTAAATTGTATTTCGTCGGGGGACTATTTAAGTATACATTCGAAATGTGGAAATCTATTAAAGTAATAGAAAAATTCTCGTTAATGTTAGCTGGTTAAACGCGGGCTGTAATTTTTTTGCAAAGAGGTGCAGAAAACTTCTTTCAGTGTAAAGTTTTCTTGAATTGAAAAGTCTTTCATCTGTTGTCGTCTAGAAATTTCACTCGAACAGGCCAAATAAAATTCAGAAATTGTCGAATCAAGTACGAATTCGAGACTCATTGTTCCAATGTTCCGTGCCAATTTCATATCATGCATTCGCGGAACATTTCATTGCCTGCATTCACTCGTTCGTGGCTCCCAGTTCATTTTTTATAATCCGGCGCAGTTTGCGCTCCAAACAGAGGCATCCTTGTTCGAATTCGTGCACTTTCAGGAATTTTAATTAATATGTCAAGAAAGGAGTTTGTATCCTGATTCTTTATTCGTCGGAGTGGAGCTTTATTTTTGTCTCTCGCATAAATGGAAAGAATTCAAGAGGCAGCTTTGTGAGTTGGAAGTGAATATTACCCACGACCTTTTCAGCGTTGCCCTCGATTCGGAATAGTGGACCAGTGTGCTCATCCTGTTCGCCCTTAGTTCCCGCTTTATTAATTAAACCCAAACTTTTGTTTCTGGTTTTCGATTCAACACTTTTCATTGGGGCTGAAAAGTGGAACATTACCGTTATGTGGTGAGGTTGTTTTTAACGCCTGATTTTTTATTTGACTTTATTTCATCTCAGAACTTCACTATAAATTTGGCATGCAATTTTATTAGTTTAATGCAGTGGATTTTCAGGATAGTTGCGTAGTTGAAATTGTTATGCGATTAAAATGTAGGCCGTTGAAATATTTTTTTGAAGTAAGCATCAAATTCGAAGGCATTGTGTAGAATTTATTCTCGCTCCCAAAGGTTTCAGACTATAATATCTACTTTTATTGTTGTACATATGTTATTTAGTAAACTGATTTAAAATAATAAAATATTTCTGAATTTGAATCCTTAAACCCGGCTTGAGTGGCACTTCTGAGGCGCTCCGCGATTGCATGAACTTGAACAATAATTTAATTCAAGTGAACCTCAATTGCTGTATATCTTACACGATCGTCCTCGTTAAGAAAAAGAGATGGATATATCAAGAACATATGAGATATATGAGGAACATGCTGTGAGCATGTGAACAATACATAAAAGCTTAATTAAAATGAAGTGTGCTAGCGTACGAGTAGGTGTGCTTTCAGATCCTTATTAGAAACTCAGGGATGTAGAAATAAAGTCTTGAGGAACACTGGCTCTTAGTGTTAAATTTCTTTCCTTCACCTGAATAAAGATAAGTCTGAAGGATGTTCGTTTCGGATTTGAAAAGGACTGTACGTTGCTTTAAATGATCCATGACCCAATCGGAAATAAGAGAAAAGAATTGAAAGGTTCTTTTGCTGTGTATTCACTGTATTGTTAATATAATTGGTAATATAACTACATACTTTTCCGTTGTCAAAAATCTTATCCGTTGTTAAAAACTTACTTTCATTTTTTCAATTTTGGCAGCGAATCTAAAATAAAATAATATAGGGTGTCTTACTTAATTGGTTATGCTTACATTGGTCTTATCCCACCCCAAAGTTATAACCTATATATGCCACTGTCTCATGGTTTATATTTTGCCCAATCCTGTTTGTCCATACGCTAGAACTGTTGTATAGCCCTTGAGAGCTATTGCTATAACAACAAAACAACAACAAAACTCAAGTAAATTTCCACCTGTGGAAAGCAATTCCGCTGTTAATCAATAGACGTTTCCTCATGACACAATATTACCTGATTTGAAATCATATCGAACTCATAATCAAAAGTGAAGACTTTGTCAACCCCCAGAACTACTTCGGGTTCGCCAGGTGTCACTGTCAGTGCAACATCGACAATTATATCAATTACTTCCCACGGGACTCGCGCTCGGATCCTGAAAATCAACACAATGATGATATTATCACAATAAATTATTACTTATATAAATTTATTTATTAAAATTAGTAATGCGACAAAAAATTTCACAGTTAAAATAGCTCAAGAGCTTCACAAAATGGATTGCGTTGCTCAGTCCAAATCATTTTACACTTGAAATTTGTGAAATGGACAATCCCAGCTTATGCAAATTTAATGTTTCGCCACTCTGCCGTACACGCTGTCTGCACCTTGTGGACTGGAATTTATTAACAGCTCCAAACGAGCAAATTATACGCGTGAAACAAATTTTTCAGCAATTTTTTTCTTTACATTTTTCTTTTTTTTTACAGACTGAAACACTGTGTTTAAATTTACTCATTTTTGCCATCTTTTCCGTCGCATAATTAATTTACAAAAAAAAAAAAAAAAAACCAAATGAATGCCATTAAAAATAGTAGTATAGCTATGAGGGTTCTGGGCCACAGGGTGGTCCAAAACTAGGGTTTGTGTCCAGGGTGTAGTTTCCGTCTCACACACAGATGGCGCGCGGGCGGGCGCCCTGGTTTGCGTCTTGGGTGGATCTTTTTTGCGTCTTAGGTGGAGCTTTTTGCGTCTTGGGTGGAACTTGTTGCGTCTTGGGTGGATCTTTTTTGCGTCTTGGGTGGAGCTTTCGTCGGGGCGAGAGCGAGATGAACGATATTTCACAATATGGCGCAATGCTGGAGGGGAGAGGTGCTGGAGGGGGGAGGGAAGCTATTTCACAATATGGCGCAATGCTGGAGGGGATAGGTGCTGGTGGGGAGAGGTGCTGGAGGAAAGCTATTTCACAATATGGCGCAATTCTGAATGCTGGAGGGGAGAAGCAATACTGGACCTCATTCAAGATCAGACCGTGGTGGGGGTAACAGCCGGACTATAAAAGGCCGTGAAATTTACACTTCAGTACAGTTTAAAAACTACCACCGCTCGGAACAGTTTTTAAAAAAAAATCGTTAAAATGGATTCGCATTGCGTTATTAGTGAATTGCGAAAAGAAGTTGACGCGTGTTTGGAGCATGGAGATATAGGTGAAAATGCTCGGTTAGATAAATTATGTCGTATGCATGTTAAGAACTTTAAAGCTGCATGCATAGCAGAGAACGGTACCGGGAGAAAGCAGCACCTGCAAACTTGCATTGCCCGCGTAAGAGGATTGCAAGTGCAATTGAGGATCCAGAATCATCGGGGAGCAGGCAGCAGCAGAGAGAAAAGGAGCGACAGAGTGCGTTGGGAGGAATTGTATAATGCTTTTGCGTTAAGGATCCGGACGGGCGTTATAATTAACATAACGCATATAGAGCCCACTAAATTTTTGGAGGATGCTGCAGCGTTATTTATAACCAGAGTGAAGAATGTGTTGAATATTCACCATTGTGCTAAAATATCAACAAACTTAACTTGCGAGTTCATAAAGCACAGTTTAAATGATAGTGAAATTGTGAGTGATATAAAATATTTCAACACAAAAACAATGCCAATTGAAAGTGTTGATGACGGACAAGTGTGGTTCTTAAAACATGTGCAAGAGGACCTATTAATACAGCTTGAAGAGTTTCAGGAAAAAGACAGTGGTTGGGCTCTGCACAAAATTATAAACTTAATTGTAAATATAAATAAGTTTGAGCCATTACGCGGATCCTCATTTATACCACTCCCGCGAGAAATTGCAATAAAGCATGCATGCATAAATGTGGAGAACAATGACGATGCATGTTTCGCGTGGGCGGTAGTGGCAGCGCTGCATCCAGCAAGCCAGCATACATATAGAGTGTCATCTTATCCCCATTACACGGAAGTGCTTAATATGAGCGGGATTACATTCCCGGTACCCTTGAAGGAAATCGAAACATTTGAAAAAAACAATAATGTGTCTATTAATGTGTTTATTTTAGAAAACAATAGTGATAGTGATAAAAATAAATATAAAACAGTTCCAGTTAGACTAACCAAAGCAAAAGTACTTAAACATATAAACCTATTAATGATTAAATCTAGTTCTGATGACTCTGCATATCATTTTTGCTGGATAAAAAACTTATCGCGTCTTGTATATAGCCAAGTGTCCAAATGTAAGAACAAAAAATATGTGTGTGATAGATGTTTATTTTATTTTTATAGCGAGGAAAAACTTAATGCCCATGTGCCAGAGTGTGAAAAAATGAATGAGTGTAAAGTGACCTTTCCTGAAAATAAATATGTAGAATTTAAGAATTTCAATCACAAAAACCCAGTGCCGTTCAGTGTTTATGCGGATTTAGAATCCATACTCCATCCTTGTGACGATGATAGTGATAGCAGTACTCGAAAAATACAAAAACATGAAGCGCATAGTGTAGGCTTATATTTCCATTGCGCATATAACGAATCGCTATCATTTTACCGGGCAAATCGCAGTGAAACCTGCCTCAAGTGGTTTGCTACACAACTTGCCGAAATAGCGAGTATAGCTGAAACAGAAATGGAGAATATAAGACCTCTAGCGCCATTATCACCGCGGGAAGCTTTGATGCAGTTAACTAACCAATGCTGCCACATTTGTGAAAAACCGTTCAATATCGGTGAAATTCGAGTGAGAGATCACTGCCATCTGACTGGGAAATACAGAGGACCTGCACACAACAGCTGTAACATAAACTACAACGATTGCCGCACCATCCCCATCATATTCCACAACTTATCGGGATATGATGCACATTTTATTATCAAGGACGTTGCACTATCCATCCCCGGGAAAGTGGATCTTTTACCGCTAAATAAAGAGCGGTACATTTCATTCACGAAATACATTGAAAATAGCAGCATAAAGTTGCGATTCATTGACTCATTTCGATTCATGGCCGAGTCGCTAGATAAGTTGGTGGGGCTGCTACCAAAACCTGAACTGAGAATAACCCGGAGGGAATGGTTGCATTTGGATGATGGCAAATTTGATCTTCTAACGCGAAAAGGAATCTTCCCATATGATTTCCTCGATGGATGGAGCAAGCTCCAATATGATAGACTGCCGCAAGCGGAAGACTTTCATAATAAAATGAATGATACAGCAATTTCCACTGATGACTATGCGCATGCGAAGAATGTCTGGAATGCATTCAATGTTAAGACGCTAGGGGAATACTCAGACTTGTATCTGAAAACTGATGTCCTACTACTTGCGGATGCGTTTGAAAACTTTCGCAGCATTTCGATGGCAACATACGGTCTTGACCCCGCACATTATTTCACGATGCCCGGCCTAACATGGGACGCAATGTTGAAGTACACTAAAATCTCTTTGGAGCTAATAACAGATGTTGATATGCTGATGTTTGTGGAAAGAGGAGTTCGAGGCGGTATAAGCCAATGCTGCTCCAGGTACAGTCAGGCTAACAACAAGTACATGAGCCACTTTAAGCCAGAAGAGGAGTCAAAGTATCTCATGTACTATGATGTGAACAACTTGTATGGATGGGCAATGTCTCAACATCTACCGACTGGGAATTTCACATGGATCAACGACTCCAATATTGATATCATGGCTATACCGGATGATTCGCCAACCGGATACATCTTGGAGGTGGATTTGGAGTACCCTCAAGATTTGCATGATACGCACAAGGACTTCCCATTCGGCCCCATACATTCAACACCGCCCGGATCCACACAAGGAAAGCTGTTAACCACGTTGGAGGCAAAGGAAAAATATATCATCCACTATAGAAATCTGAAGCAGTGCATAACACATGGACTTATTATTAGCAAGATTCACCGCATTTTGCAGTTCACCCAATCGCCCTGGCTTAAGTCGTACATCGATCTAAATACTGCGAAACGAAAGCTTGCTACAAGTAACTATGAGAAAGATAGTTACAAGAAAATGAACAACGCAGTTTTCGGTAAAACAATGGAAAATGTGCGCAAGTATACGAACATTAAGCTCTGTACGAAATGGGAAGGACGATACGGCATTAGTAGCTATGTTGCAGCACCCAACTTCCACAGCAGAACCATTTTCGATGAGAACTTGGTTGCGGTAGAACTGCGAAAACTGGAAGTTAAGTTCAATAAACCGCTATACGTTGGAATGGCTATCCTGGATATATCAAAGATAGCACTTTACAATTTCCACTACGAATTCATGCAGAAAGAATTGCCTGGAAATTGTAAAGTGATGTATATGGATACAGACTCTTTGATATATGAAGTCAAACATGATGATATTTATAGGTTTATGCTGGAACACCTAGATAAGTTTGACACCAGTGATTATCCGGCCAACAACCTATACAATATTCCCCTAGTGAATAAAAAAGTTCCAGGCCTGATGAAGGATGAACTTAATGGGAAAATTATGACTGCATTTGTCGGCTTGCGCTCCAAAATGTACAGCATTCAGATACAAGGCGAGGACTCCATCAAGAAAGCGAAAGGAGTAAAAAGAAATGTCGTTCAACGCAGCTTGCAATTCAGCGACTATGTGGACTGTCTGGAAAATTCCAAGATCATCACTGCGGAGCAAAAGAGTATGCGCTCATATCTGCATCAGGTGTATACTTTAAATCAGGTTAAAATCGCTTTGAGCCCGCATGATGATAAGCGGCATATAATGGAAAACTCAACAGACACGCTGCCATGGGGACATTATGCTATCGAGTAAAAGCATGTGTATTAGATATATGTTATTATTATTAACAGTGTAATTGTATTATTAGTATTATTAATGTACTTATAGTATTTATGTAAATTTATATTATTATTATTATTATTATTATTATTATTATTAGTATTATTAGTGTACTTATAGTATTTATGCAATTATTATTATTATTATTATTATTAATGTAAATATATATTATTTTTATTAGCATTATTAGTGTACTTATAGTATTTATGTAATTATTATTATTATTATTATTATTAAAGTAAATATATATATATATATTATTTTTATTCACAATAAATCAGTTTTATTAATCCACGAATTGTTTTCAGTTGAGAATCCGAGCCATTTCACATAGACCTTATCACCTTTTTTCTTTAAGACTTTTTCAACCAAATATGTATCCAGATACTTCGTTTTCTGCAGTTCCTGCTCGTAAAATGTTCCCTTTATTTCGGTTCCGGACAAATCTTCCAGCAGATAAGTTGCAGGATTGGTTATTCGTACTTCTCGAACTTTGAATATTTCAGTCGACCATGAGGGTGTGTACCCTTTCTCAAAGAGCGACTTATACTTGCTTATACGTACGAAATCTCCCTTCAAATATTTCCCTTTAGGTGCAATTTTAATATGGTTATAAGCCTTAATTGCGGTACGATCATTCACTGTTGCGGGCTTCATATTTATTGTACGATGCTTTTTGTTATTATAACTTTTAACTAATTGCTGAAGTATATTAATCCAACGGTAATTTCCATTCATGCTAAATTCTTTCCACATAGCGGTTTTTAGTGTTCTATTCCATCTCTCAACAATTGAAGCTTTCAGAGTACTGTATGTTGAATAATGCCTAATTCCATGTTTTTTCATCAAGTTTTGGAAAATACTGTTGTAAAATTCCTTTCCATTGTCAGTTTGCAGATTTTTAGGTGTTCTTCCAGATGTTAAAATGGTTTTCATCGCTTCAGTTACTTCTAGCCCTGTTTTCCTCTTCACAGGTAGAGCCCATGCAAATTTTGAAAACGTATCAATAACAGTTAGCAGATATCGGTATCCTTTATTGCTGGATGCATACTCGCACATTTCAACTAAATCCGCTTGCCATAAATCATCAAAACCCTTAATAATCACTCGTCTTCGGCGAAAGTTTTTTCGAGCCGGTTTATGCAACTCTTCAACAATACTACGCTTACTCATTTTTACCAGTAATTCTTTTAAATATATAATCTTCGATTTTAGCTATCTCTTCATACAAGTCTTGAATCTCGTGTTTCACTTTTTGGTCAACTTCATGCTTCCAGCTGTTTAAAATAGAATCTGCATAGGCTTTCGTTTTATTTGATACCTCGTCCTCCAAATTGCTATAATTTTCTTTCTTCCAGTTGTTTAAAATAGAATCTATGTAAGCTTTGTTTCTATTTGCTATCTCACCCTCCAGATCACTTTTCAGACTGTTTATAATTGAGTGTTTTGCAGCGCTTAAAACTGTGTCCACGTAGGCTTTATTTACAGCATCCTTATCATCAACTGGCGGTTGGAGATTTTTCATACGTTTTCCTTTTATGTTGTAGTGTCCATCTGCCGTTAAATCAAAACCATTGCCTGGGGGCCCGCGAAGCTGCCGTTTTCCAGCAAAGTAGCGGCCGAATTTATCTAAAGGCATTTCGGTCCGCTCCGTTAGACAGATGACAGCGTAATGAGGCTTGCATTTATAATATAATATCGGCTTCTCTCAGTTCCTCAATTATGGAGATTATCTCATTATTATGATTATTATTTCCAGCTTGTTTTGAAGCAACAAGTAATTTTAATCGTTCGACAAGCTCATTAGGATCATCCCAGTGAACGTAGTCAATATCGTTTGTACTATATTTCATTAGACCTTTGCCCGAATGTATGAGTTTGGATACAATTTTCGTATACTTTTTACTTCTAGTTCCGTTGACTCTTTCATTCGCATCATAATTCCGTTTGTGTGCATTAGTCTTAAGAACGATGTTGCGGTAAGCTTCTAAATCAGCTTGAGTATAATTTTTAGGCTCTTTCAGGAACAGTAATTCATACAATCCGGGTGTTTCACCGTATTCCATGTCGTTTACGGTTATTCTATTGTTCTTAAATTCAATCATCGAGTTGCCGATCTTCCAAAAATTTCCTGCATCTCGGTATACCCCATACGTACTGTCTAAAGTAGAGCTGCGATCATAGTATTTTTGCATGTAACTGACAGCACCATCATTAAATTTAGACCAATCAAGTTTATCAAGTTTTATTGGTGTTTGAAAGGCATCATCATCATCATCATGTTCATTATCATCATCATCATCATCATGTTCATTATCATCATGTTCATCATCATCATCATCATCATGTTCACGTTCCTCATCATCATCATCATCATGTTCACCATGCTCACGTTTGCCTGGAAACTTTCGTTTAAGCTTCAAAATCCAAGTTTTTCTCGCTCCGGTATTCTCTTTTTTAATATTTAATTTCGGTTGCAATTCTTTTAGAGTCTCAGTTATCGGTTTAAAAGTGTTTTGCAGTATATGTTCTTCAGATATGCGTCCCGTTTTTAAAGCATTATATTTGGCTCTTATAGATTTAGCTGCCTTAGCAATATCTCTTTTAGCCTGGTACTTCATGATTGCATGGAGGTATTATAAAGACTGATCGGTGATGTAAGTATCAAATTTATACCTGTACCGACCGTTGTTTCTAGAGCTTTCTTTATCAATGGCTAAGAAGCCATATTTATCAGCCCAACACTTTGCACACATTCTTTGAAATTCTGGTAATGTTACATCGGAGTTAACATGATCGTTGTATATATGCCTCAAATTCATAGCATCTTGTTTAAATATGATGAGAAAATTGGCATTATCACGTATTAAATGTTTAGGAATCCTAGTATACGTTTGACATAGATAAAAGCTATCAACATGATGATGTCGGCCCATACTGAAATATGCACGCACATTATCCTGCTTTTCACATGCAATATCATCGAAAATGAACACGGAATTAGGCTTGGCCTCAGAAGGTGTTAGCACTTCGCTATTATTTGAGAAGGTGTAAAATCCCAATCCAGATATCGCGAATAGTACTTGATGCAGATACTGATATTTTGGCTGATGTAGGGACTTAGAGTACAAGTACACATGTTCAAATGATAAACCATTCGGGTGTTCTAATAGGCTGAGCATAACATTTGTTTTTCCGCAATTAGAAGGACCCACAATAAGCCCTCTGATATTATTCGGCAAGAGAGGCCCATTACGTGGCGGGCCTTCAGGTTCAGTATCAGCGTTTCGAACAGGCAGCGATTGATGTTGTTTCACGAACTTCATTTTAACAACTGACGCGAAATACCTCATTCAGTTGTTATTCAACCCTCCAACATGATTGTTTATTCTTCACCTAGGATCATTCGCAAGAGAACCGTGAAAGGGAAAGGACTCGTTAATAAAATCATCAGTAGTCTACCCATAGAATTACATTTACCTGGATACTCATACTGTGGGCCTGGCACAAAATTAGACCAAAGGCTAAAACGGGGTGATCCAGGCATTAATGAGTTAGATAAAGCTTGTAAAGAGCACGATATCGCCTATAGAAATAATAACGAATTAAGTGAACGACATAAAGCTGATGCAATTTTAGCTGAAAAGGCTAAGCAGCGCTACAAATCTACAGACGCGGGATTCGGAGAACGTTCAAACGCTTGGCTGGTATCTAAAGCTATGAAAGCTAAATTGAAATTTGGAATGGGAGTCAAAAAGAAGACACCCTGTCTTGGAACAGCTATTCGGAATGTTCGGAAAATTATAAAAGATGCGAAAGTAAAAAATTCTGCAGATGCTGTAAAACTAGGTTTGAAAGCTGTACGGCACGCTCTGAAAGGAAAGCAAAGGAAAGCAATTAAACCGCCGCGGGTTATACCAATACCAAAATCAGGAGGAGTGCTTCCATTAATACCAATCTTAGCAGGGCTCTCTGCTATAGGTAGCTTGGCGGGTGGAGCTGCAGGAATAACCAAAGCCGTGAACGATGTTAAAGAAGCGAGAAAGCAGTTGGCTGAATCTGAGAGACATAATAAAACTATGGAAGCCATAGCTTTAAGAGGAAACGGGCTATATTTAAAACCATACCGCAAGGGGTTGGGACTTTACTTGAATCCCAATCCAAAAAACTAATGCTACCCAATAGACCCTTGAATGAATTGGATATATACAATCACGCGAAGAATTTACCATATTTTCGAGGCGTCTTCATGCGCGATAAGCTGCCGAAAAGACCTTGGAAAAAGGAATGCGGAATTGTGAACTTGGATTTATCTAAAGGACCTGGTACACATTGGGTTGCATATTATAAAAATGCTAATGATATTGAATATTTTGATAGTTTTGGTAATTTAAGACCTCCTCAAGAGATTGTTAATTATTTAGGTGATAATATAGCATATAATTATGTAAAATATCAAAATTACAACACCGTAGTTTGCGGCCATTTATGTTTAAAATTCTTATATGCGCACAAAGTTGCGAATGTCAGGACATGGCCATAACTAATTTTAAGTTTATATATCGAATAAAAGAAATTAAACAAAGTTTTTCTTATTTTTGTATCTTATATATACATATCAACAGGGGCTTCCTCTTAGTTTTTCTACCAACAAGGACTTCCTCCTATTTTTCTATCATCACCAGGTTCATGTTCACCATGTTCATGTTCATGTTCACCATATTCCTGTTCATGTTCACCATGTTCATGTTCATGTTCACCATGTTCATGTTCATGTTCACCATGTTCATGTTCATGTTCACCATGTTCATGTTCATGTTCACCATGTTCATGTTCATGTTCACCATGTTCATGTTCATGTTCACCATGTTCATGTTCATGTTCACCATGTTCCTGTTCATGTTCACCATGTTCCTGTTCATGTTCACCATGTTCATGTTCATGTTCACCATGTTCATGTTCATGTTCACCATGTTCCTGTTCATGTTCACCATGTTCATGTTCATGTTCACCATGTTCCTGTTCATGTTCACCATGTTCATGTTCATGTTCACCATGTTCATGTTCATGTTCACCATGTTCATGTTCATGTTCACCATGTTCATGTTCATGTTCACCATGTTCATGTTCATGTTCACCATGTTCATGTTCATGTTCACCATGTTCATGTTCATGTTCACCATGTTCATGTTCATGTTCACCATGTTCATGTTCATGTTCACCATGTTCATGTTCATGTTCACCATGTTCATGTTCATGTTCACCATGTTCCTGTTCATGTTCACCAAGTTCATGTTCATGTTCACCATGTTCATGTTCATGTTCGCCATGTTCCTGTTCATGTTCACCATGTTCATGTTCATGTTCACCATGTTCCTGTTCATGTTCACCATGTTCATGTTCATGTTCACCATGTTCATGTTCATGTTCACCATGTTCATGTTCATGTTCACCAAGTTCATGTTCATGTTCACCAAGTTCATGTTCATGTTCACCATGTTCATGTTCATGTTCACCATGTTCATGTTCATGTTCACCATGTTCATGTTCATGTTCACCATGTTCATGTTCATGTTCACCATGTTCATGTTCATGTTCACCATGTTCCTGTTCATGTTCACCATGTTCATGTTCATGTTCACCATGTTCCTGTTCATGTTCACCATGTTCCTGTTCATGTTCACCATGTTCATGTTCATGTTCACCATGTTCCTGTTCATGTTCACCATGTTCCTGTTCATGTTCACCATGTTCATGTTCATGTTCACCATGTTCCTGTTCATGTTCACCATGTTCATGTTCATGTTCACCATGTTCATGTTCATGTTCACCATGTTCATGTTCATGTTCGCCATGTTCATGTTCATGTTCACCATGTTCATGTTCATGTTCACCATGTTCATGTTCATGTTCACCATGTTCATGTTCATGTTCACCATGTTCATGTTCATGTTCACCATGTTCATGTTCATGTTCACCATGTTCATGTTCATGTTCACCATGTTCATGTTCATGTTCACCATGTTCATGTTCATGTTCACCATGTTCATGTTCATGTTCACCATGTTCATGTTCATGTTCGCCATGTTCATGTTCATGTTCACCATGTTCATGTTCATGTTCACCATGTTCATGTTCATGTTCACCATGTTCATGTTCATGTTCATGATCATGTTCACCATGTTCATGTTCATGTTCACCATGTGTAAAAAACAGTATTTCTATGCTCAAAGGATTGAAGTTCGAGCAATTCTCTTATCGAAGTGAAATTATTTACCAACAACCGATGTAATATACTTCTGAAAACCTTATCTTCTTCTTCTGCATTCTTGTAAAAACACACAGAAATTTGCTCAAGTAAATTTATTTATTTTTATTTTACATGTACTTATTACTAATAATTATTATTATAAAATGTAAAATTCTCCTGCGATGGTGCTGGCTCAGTTTTACATAGCCCAAACTCCAAAGCAACTGTTTTCCCTCGCGGACCTCTATTTACGATGAAGTACTTTCCACTGTTGATGTCCTGTAATGCAGCCTCGGACATGGTGTTGTATCGTATTGGCAGATATACTTGGTGATTGTCAAACAATTCTAGGCGAATTCGAGCTCCATATGTTGTATTTTGCCTTCTTGCAGCACATATTTTGTACTCCATCCCGATAGCCATATCAGCCAAATTTAGGTATGGTGTGAAGTCCAAATTCTTTAGTTCTGCGACGGTACTCATCATGAAACTTTGCACTTTACTGCTGGGTCTTTGAAATTAAACTGATGGAAATGTTCAGTGCTGCGTTCAATTTATACTCTAGCTGCAAAAGTGGTGGGGGTAACATGATGACTCACGGCAGACATGTTCAATCATGATTATGATGACTCATAACCACACTTCCCCTTCACGGCAGACATGTTCAATCATGATTATGATGACTCACTCCCCTCCAATATTGTGAAATAAAAGAAATTTTTTTAACATCCGTTTATTTTTTGGGAAAGAGTTCCATAATTCTATGATACAATTTTACAAGTTTTGAAAGTTTTATAAAACAACAATAAATTGTGTGACATGAACAGGTATCGGGTCCTTCCTCTGCATTATCATCAGCCCAAATGCATGATGAGTAATGTTTTCCATGCGCAGATTCAATTATTTGTATGTTCCTGTATGGAGTCAACAGTTCGTAGTAGGATGTAATTTCTTCTCTGTGCTCCTCAATTAGCACTTCATTGTGTAGTTGAAGAAAGGTGTGAAGATCGAAATTATTTATAAACTCCATTGCTCCGCGTCTGATGTTATACTGAGATCTTTTAAATGTTTGTATAATAGAAAGGCATTTTGCAATGCACAATTTCCTTTATGCGTTAAACACTTAATAGTATCTTTGTGTTGTTTTTTGAGTAAGCATAAAGCCGGGAAATCCATCAGGTCCTCAAAATTTTCACAATTTCCGAAGATGTCGGCTATCCATAAAGATTTTTCAGCTCCTTTAGCATAAATGGGCTTTCCTTGAAGCAGTGGTGTGAGCAGCATTTTCATTTCATCTAAATCAGTTAATCCTCCATTCCATGTCAATCCATGATAATTCTGATAAAGCCATTTTGCTTGAACTTTCAAGTTTTCAGGTAATTTGTTAAATTCATACGGCGGTTTTAAAATAAAATGTTGGAATTTGCTTCCATTATATAAAATTGCAACTTCTTTCGGGATAAATTCATTATGAGATCCTTTAAATCCTTGCACATCAATAATTACAGCATCCATTTTATCCAATTCTCCTTACTTCACCCGATAACGGTTTATACTCAAATATATTGTCGTGTAGAAGAAGGCAGAACGCTGATGTTTCAGCTGGTATGTTTTCCAATGTCTTGAATTCTAAACGTACATCCACAGGCCCCGACTTAATTGATTCGTTCTGATGTGAGCAATCTATTACAGCGACGGGAGCAATATCCTTGAACTGATCTCGTGAAAGTAAAGATTGCGAATGACGATGGTAATATGATTGTTGGAATTTTATGTACATTTCATAAAGTAGCGCAAACTGATTTTTATCAAAATTAAGGTTCAAGTCATCATACGGGAATGATTCGGAGTTTAGATGACCTTTTACATCGCAAAGCTTACAATGATCAAATTTGGATGCATCCTTAGTATGTTTGTTTTTTCTAGCAGTTTGCAACGCGAAAATTATGAAGCGAGGCTTTTCCAATTGCGATGCTGTTTTCACAGTCCAAGAATGTTGAGTAGTTAGCGGCAATATCGGGTATTCGTACATGTCCCAACTCCTAAAACTGATTTGTATTGATTGGTTTTTATCAGCTATTTGCAATAAGGAGACTTTGGCTTCATCAGCAACAGATACATGAGGAATTTTCCACTGCAGTTTATTTATTTGAATACTTATGCCAGCATCATCAGTAGTGTTGATTATAGCATTATTATCCGTTCTGCCTCGTCTTAAGATCAATTCATGTTTTGCATTTATAATTATTTTCCTAAAGTCTTCAGCGAAGCCCAATAGCATCTTTAGGGGGATGCACATGTTAAAGTATCCCCCCACACATACAATACTCGAATCTGGAGACCATCCGGAGTTGATGAGAAGCTTGCTTTCGTTATCATTCAGCGACACATAGTTTTTCAACGTTGTTGTGAATCCAGGCTGCCTATTACGATCTATTTCAACTCCGTTGAGCTCATATCGAATTTCATCGAAAAGGAATGCAAAGCCGTTATTGCTCAATTTCGCTGTAAGTGGGTCCTCTCCTTCTGTTTTGTTTATTATTCCATCAATGTATATGAAGCTTTCACTAGGTAGAATATATAGATCTTGATGTTGTACGGAAATCCTGATCTCATCATTGTTGTTGTATGATGTTAAAAACGGTGTGTAAGTATGGTATTCAATTTTCGTTACACTGTTATCATGTACAGCGTTCCTCGTTATATCCAAAATATTAGACATGTTTTATAGTAAATCCGAGTGACTTTAAGAATTCGATGTGGTGTTTCGACAATTTACGTGTTGACTGCTTGACGGCTGCAGGCTTAATGAGAACCCTTGCCTCACTATCATCATTGTACACTAGCATGTTTAAGATGCAATCTTATAGTAATATTTTCCGATCTAAAATTAACTATATCCCCGTCCTGATCGAGGAGCCTTAGAGTAACCGATGTTATACGTCGGGCTTTCACAGGTAAATAGATGACGTTTTTCGGAACCTCCACTATTTTATAGCCGGGCCCCACAGTTGGAGCAAATTCATGAAGCGTATGCACTTTAACATCGTTAATATAAGATCCGTCTATTATATTGCATTCAATACGTATCGCATTGACTTTAATGATGTTCACAGGCATATCTGAATCATGCATAATATTAGCTGGCAATACTCGCTTAGTAAAACCCAACAAAGGTCCAATAGAATGATCTTTATCGAAATTTACGGTAAACAAACTTTTTATTTCACATTTTAATGTATTATTATTCGCTTTTAATATAAGCGATGGTCCAAGTTCTTTACGGATATAATTTGAAATATCTTCGATTTCATATGAGCCTGTGGGTATTTCAATAACTTTATCACCATCATAATGAAACAAATTATTTCGCTCATCGATGTTTGGAATGGAATTATAGGTTTGAAAGCCAACTAAACCGCAGACATAGTCACCCTGTAGTTCCAAGGGTGGAAAATATTCAGCAGTTAGAGTAGATGTGTTCCCAACTAATGTAAGTGTTAACGCCATGATGGCTCCCAGTAAAATGATTTATTGAAAATTACAATCCTCCAGAATTGCGCCATAGCTTTCGTCCAACGCCCACTCCCCTACAGAATTGCGCCGTATTGTGAAATAGCTTTCCTCCAGCACCTCTCCCCTCCAGCACCTATCCCCTCCAGCATTGCGCCATATTGTGAAATAGCTTCCCTCCCCCCTCCAGCACCTCTCCCCTCCAGCATTGCGCCATATTGTGAAATATCGTTCATCTCGCTCTCGCCCCGACGAAAGCTCCACCCAAGACGCAAAAAAGATCCACCCAAGACGCAACAAGTTCCACCCAAGACGCAAAAAGCTCCACCTAAGACGCAAAAAAGATCCACCCAAGACGCAAACCAGGGCGCCCGCCCGCGCGCCATCTGTGTGTGAGACGGAAACTACACCCTGGACACAAACCCTAGTTTTGGACCACCCTGTGGCCCAGAACCCTCATAGCTATACTACTAAAAATAAAGCACCAACTTCATTTTGCATATGGCGCTAATTGTAATTATCCCTCTTTTTTTACCTTAGAATTTATATGCTAATTATTTGCTGGAAGGTTTTGTGTTGAATAAGTTGAAGGGCAGTCTCCGAATTCAAACAATGTGGAAAAATCTCAAAGTTGTGTAGGTAGGTACTATATACATTATGCAATTTACGTTTACTGATTTCTCAAGCGATAGTCATTTGAGATGTACAATTTAATAATCCAAAATCATTCAATATTTGATGTATTCGGAATAAAATAAAAAATCAAGCATTTGGAAAATGTATTTTGGAGATAACCAACAAAGATTTATGGTTTAACTGTGTAAAAACTCGCAACTTTCAAAATCCTTTTTGTATAGTCTTGAATCTTGATCAACAAGCAGTAAGAAACACAAATAAAAATCGGACATTTTTTGGAATTGCTTATCACATGAACAAGTAAGAGGAGATTCTACTTAGCCAACCAAAAAACCCAAAAATCGCTAAAATTGAAATATTCAGATCCAAAATTTGTATTACAAAATTTATTTTGATGAGTTCAAATAACTTCTATCGAAGTAGGTGCTTTTATTCAAAATTTGGTTCAAATTGCTTGACAAATAAGCGAAGATAGCAACTTTTAGTAATTTTCCTAATATCCTTAACAATTTCACATTCAAGGATACGTCCATCTAATGATATGCTTCAACTTTTAAATGTTTTTAATGAAATTTAAAGGAAACAATAACTATGCTTATGCTACATTAACATTCCATAAGAAATTCTGAAGTTCTTTAAATTTCTGTCATTATGAGAAATAAGCTGAAATTCCTCCTGTACTAAATCATTGTCCTTACTCCTCCCCTCCTCACATTACACTATAAATAAATCTCTCTGTACTGAAGCACTTCGTCTCGTGGGAGCTTCACTTTACTTCTACAAATAACGTAGAAATTACATCACAACGGGTGCGAGGACGGATATGCGCCACTAAAAACAAAAGACACAACCTAAGACCATGTAAGCTCCATTAGGATTTGAAATTTTATTTTCAGGCCAAGGTGACATCCGCCTGATCTCATTCCCTGGAGCTTTCTTCTGACTCAATGCAGAGACGTGAAAATCCTCTTTTAAAACGATAGCCGAAATATCGAAGTGCCATCACGTTCCCATTCTGGGGTTGGTGGGATCCTCTATTTTTCACCGATCAGATTGTACTCAAAGTGGGCTAGGCACTCACCAACACATTCACATTGGTGTGAGGACTCGCTGATCCACAGACACAAATTCAATGAAATTGATGTAATTCAATTTATTTTTGATTTTTAAGTGTTTTGGTATTTATTGGACTTCTATTCCCGTGTGTGGCAAGTGATGATTTATTGGCTAATTTCTGAGTAAATTGCTTTTGTCTTTCAACATGGTATCCTTTCGGTTTTTCAAGGATAGACGAGGGATTGATGGCTGTCCTGAAGCAACTGAAGACGGGAAGCATTGTGACGGAAATTGTGTTTGAACACTTCAAATCCGTGTCACGAATTTTAAATTAGAATCTATGTCCCTATCTATGCTTAATAATGGCGAGTATCAATGGATTCAAGAATCGATGGTATTCCGCAGGGAACCGTTTCACGCCACAACGCTCATCTCATCTTGTCCGGGAACTTAGCAGATCATTTCCCAGCAGATCAAAAATAAAAGTGAGTTCTCTTCGCATGCACATGAGTTCTATAGTTCCTGATACTTTTTAGCAATCATCAATCAATCAATTATTATATACTGTTATAAACTATCATGTTATACAAACAGCTGCTATGTGAAGTTAGCAGATCATTTTTTGAATTTTTCAATCGTTTTTTTTTAAAGTAAAATCGCCAGAACTATTGCTAAAAAGTATCAGGAACTATAGAACTCATGTGCATGCGAAGAGAACTCACTTTTATTTTTGATCTGCTGGGAAATGATCTGCTAAGTTCCCGGACATCATCTCATCCACGATACTGAAAATTTCTCTATGGGACCAGTTTAATCGATTGGAAAGAAGGCTTTACACTCAATTACTCCTGTCAGAATTCTGTATACCAGGAAAAACAGACGCAGACTTCAATTTCTAAATACACAACATACCAATGCGTAAAGCTGAAATTATTAACATTGGCAAGGACGCACGAATTTCTTATTTGCGAAACTCTTTACAGAAGTTTGAGTCATTGAAACATTGAGATCAGAAAAGTATGAACTGAATTCAACTTTCGTTAATTAGTGAGTCCAAAATTCAGGTTAACAATGTTAAATGTCTAACAACATTTGAAATGATTTTTCAACTCTGAAAGATTTAAAAATATAAACAGCAAACTTTTGAACATGCAAAGTTTCTTATTCGTTGTAAAAAATAATGCTTTCATTTCTTTTACCGAATGAGTTATAATTGCAAGTGCCAGAAATTTATCTTTTGGAAAAGTATGTCAAGGAGATGGAGATCTTTCTAAAGTAGGAGAAATTATCTCCTGAGGCTGCACAACAATTTCTGGTATACATTTGCATCGCACAATGAATTCCGTATTTACTATTTTTAAGTACTTCGAAGACCAATTAGTTTGTCGTTTGACTCTAGTCCTTTTTCTCCTCAACGACTTTTTTGGTTGCATATTGTGAGTCACAGATCAAGAAAAACAACTTGAAATTTACAATCGGAAATAAAATAATTTGCAGCCAGAACCAAACGTAAACATGCCTAAATTTCCATCTGTGCGTCGATTAACTCCAGCTGTCTCTTGCAGTCCTGCTCAGCCGTAAAAATCATCAATATATGAAAAATGCTCAATCGATTCAAAAACTTGTGCAAGGATATCTGCGAAGTGAGGAAATTGTTCACTGGAGAGTTCGGTGCGGGCTCAGTACGCAGCCACGGAGCTCACCTTTTTAACTTTCCCAAGAAACTTTCTCCTTTGGAATGGACTCGGAACTCCTTGGGGAAGGAGATATAAATTTGTCTGCAACAGTAGTCCCATTTGAATATGAAAATTGAAAAGTCGGTGAATAATGAAAATCCTTGGGGAAGCGAAGTATTCGCCAGTGCCAGTTTGAAGACAAATCATGAGACTTCGAGGATATTTTTGACTAATTGTCTCTACACCTACGACATTTTAAGGATGAAAGGGCGCTACTCTTTTTCTTGTGATAAATTGGTGTCGTGATGCATGTATTCAAGTTTTACTTAATCTCAAAAGTTTAGAAAAGTGAATTAAGGAAAGACATTTACAGAAGTTAATTGAAATTACTTAATTAGTAACATTTTCAAACTTATTACGTATTTAAGCTTTCATGTTTGATGTACATTAAATTTAATAAAGAAATTTCTTGTGGTAAATAGCAACTTATAATCAGTTTTGAATTAATTATTACAAATAAAGGAATCTAGACTCTTCCCAGAAATGGAGAAAATAATTATTCGGTAAATGAGGCTCTCGGAAGATAATATTCGCAATCTGGTTGAAGTAAATATGGCAAAAAGGAAAATAACTCGAGCACTGTTTAATCCTTTAAGTTTAAAGAATCCTTTTTTTTTAAACAAATCAGTGTTTATATTCATAATCAAGGAAAATCTTAAATAAGTTAAATATACATTCTGTTGTTTGAGGTGATGTGACACGTTTGTGTTACATTTATGTCGCGTTACATCGAATGTATTTTATATATTACTGGTTTTCATAAGATTCTACAAACATAGGTCAACAATCTCTTACTAAAATTACAACAAAATACTTTGCAATGTATTTCGAACAACTACGATTTCACTTACAGTATTACCAAAGAAAATGAAGATCGTTTTCAAGATGTTTGGTTTTACTTAAATATAAAAGACGCAAAACTTTTGTAAATCTTATAAAAGAGAACATAAAAACACAATTCATTTCATTAACAAAAACTAAAATAACAATAGTCTAAGGGATTTTCTGTTTGTTTTATAGAACTGAATCACCACATAAATAAAAATCTCGAAAGCAAAAAATATTGTACAATCAATATATTGTGATATAAAAATTTTGAAGTACATTTTACCCGATTGCATAATTTTCTGTAATTATTGTTGGCATAACTGCGATAAACTTACATAAAAACGCGAGAAGACAGAATAAATTGGGGTCAATTTTAATACTCACATGTGAATTCAGAGACCACTTGGCCACTAAGGGGGGTGTGTAGTGATGATCTGCACCCACAGAGTTTATTACACCTTCGACTGCTGAATTTCGATGGGTCCCAGGATGCGTGCGTCAGCAATAAAAAAACAGCAGAAAAAAATATAACAAAGTCATCATATCAACATGTCGCAATGTTTTGTTTCTGCTTTGCCAGAATTTAGGCAGAATGGAGCAGCGTATGCCCTATAAAAATTTTACAACTGGGGTATTGATAGTAAAAAACGAACTCGTTTAACATTTTTTTTGCCTTATTTTGGTTTTGTTTTGGCGGTGGAGTGTAGC
The DNA here is from genome assembly GCA_963082835.1 of Leptogaster cylindrica. Classification (NCBI taxonomy): domain Eukaryota; kingdom Metazoa; phylum Arthropoda; class Insecta; order Diptera; family Asilidae; genus Leptogaster; species Leptogaster cylindrica. The sequence goes on along the minus strand of OY720105.1, from coordinate 7,530,223 downwards.
GGGGATGGGTGTTGTGTTACACTCCACCGAAGGCGAATTTCCAAAAAGTTTTGAGCAACATGTGCCATTATGGCGAAAAAGCTTTTGAAATGAATAAAAAATCGTATGCAAAATCATAAACAGCAAGAAGGATATAGCACACTCACCATATTGGGACGGTATCACATCTGGATCTCGTTCGTCCTCCACGATATCCTTTAGCCTTTAAGTCGGTGTGTTGCCAGCGTGGCTTCTCAATATGACCACTCCTCTGCATTCATCAAAATTTTTGCAGTTGTGTAGGTTGCCGTTTAGTTTGCTGACTGAACCATGGCCTCGGGGTGCAGGTTCCGGTTATTTTAGTATTGAAAATTTTTCTGAAATTTCACAGCCAGAGATTCGAGTCATCGAAACAAATTTCAACAAAATAACAAAAATCAATACAATGAGAACAAAATAAAATATAGTTCAAATAAAATTTGTGAATATTCCATGTAATGAGAACTGAACAGAAGAAAACAGAAACAAGAAAAGTTAAAGTTTGGAAAGCGAGTAGTCAAGAATTAATAAACTCCTCGAGCAGAGTTTATCTCTTTAAAATACATTTTTTTTATCCCTGTTTAAGCTTCGATAAGCTTCCGTTTCTTAGAAGTCCCAATCAAGTAGAAAACTTGGCCAGCTTCAGGAATTTAAAGGTTATCTTTAGATGATTCTATATTGTGCGCCTGGGTGTATGACTGTTTGGATCCAACGAACACTTAATGGAGAGCTTCCTCCATTTTGATATAGTTGTCGATAGTCGATACTGAAGAGGATCACTACAACCCTCGTTAGAAGGTATCGAGGTAACCGAGTTGGAAATAAATTGAAATAGTTTTGGAACTCAGTTATTACGTAAGTTTCATGGCGAACGCTGAATGTTGAAGTACATATGTCACTTTTTATGCTCGGATGTCAACATCTCATCTTGTGAGTTGTGAGTGAACGCCCAATCTTTGGATTTTAAAATACGGAAACTTATGCAGATGAGATGAGTTTAAAAAGCAATGTGTACAAGTTACATGATTTTGTTGTTTCAGTATAATTACGCGATTTAATAACACTAATTAAAAGATAAACAGCATGGAGAAGGGCTCACCTTAAGCGAATCGCTTTTAATAGCTTGCGCAACCGCAATGCCCCCCGAACCTTTTTTCCTTGTTGGCGGTATTTTTGATGTTCTGAAAAAACGTGCTGATGAATCTCCTTAAAGCAGTTGCTCGACTGATGAAAATATTGTTATAACACTACTAACTATAGGACTGGTGATAATGCGGAGGAAGTTTCGTCTTCTGGAAAGTTGACAACATTGAAATTACCTGAAATAAAGAGTGTAAGACCGAAATATAAATATGATAAAGGTTTAATTAAAATTTGCATAATTATTATCACTCGTAGTTTTTAACAGCACGTAGAGTTGCACTTTACGAAAATAATAATCAATCACCTGCTTTATGTGATGTATACCCAACTATAGAATCATTCACAAGATAACCCGCATTTCGACCTTTTTGATTGACAGCATATATTCCAACTTTCAGGGAAAATTGTTTTCGGTCGTCATTAACGTGGTTAAACTGTCTGTATTGTGCAACAAATGTTTAATTTGTGGAAGATAATTTAATATACAAAAATGTTTTTAGAGTTATTAAATTTTAATGTATTCTTGTAATTTAGAATATTAAGTGACCTCGACTTATTATAATTACCTAATAGCGCCGGTTTGGGATGAGTACATTTCCAGAACGAACACTTGTGGTAAGCCGCCGTCATAGCCGGGAATACATTGGATGTCAAATTTTCCACGGTCAACTCACCTTCAGTTCGACTGAAAATTGTGCAGTTGCTTACAGCACTGGGCAAACATACAACGAAGGAAATTTCAATAGTTGATTTCGAAATTTCGCCTTTCGATATCATTGGCTCCAGGAGGATTTATAAGTATTGTTTTTTTCTTAATTACCTGCCAAAACTACTTGGAAAACGCATGGCAAATTTTGTGTGCCCACTTCATTGACTGCCCAACAAGTAAGTGTTCCGTAGTCATGAAATAAAATTGTTATCATAATTTTCGTCAATTTGAGATATTCGTTTTTTGTTTGGTTAGTCTCCACCACCAACATTCCATAATATTCTCTCACCTGGTCAGTGACAGGAGTGTACTTAAGAACGCTTCCGGTTGCATTCACATTAAATCTCTCACTTCCCACGTCCAAAGTTTCTCCTCAGTTGTTGAATTTCCATCGAAATGTTTTAAAACATGAAAATACAAATACGTTTTACGGCACCAAAAACAATAGACATTAATTAGTATTTCATTCATACGCTAACAATTCGCACCCCACATAACCTCCCCTTCGTGAGGCAATCAAGGATTCAAGGCACATGCAACCATTCCCACAAGTCGTTCGCACTGAAGTAATTATTGCAAAGATTTATGGCCGAGGTTGATAATTTTAAGTGGAGCCTCCGATTTAAAATAAATCGCGGGCTGCAGCCTGCTAGCCGACCTCATCGGGATATCCTTGGGGCACCTGAGACAAGAAATCTCTTCTCCTCCACTCCTTTTATGGAAATCACTAAAGTGGCAAATACAGTGTTGCGTGATTTCCGAGATAAGAAAATGGAAGCGAGTTCAACGTGCAAAGATTTTTGAAGCAGCTTCAAGTAGATGTAGATTGCAGACGGGAGGGTGAATTTGATTAGATTAGCATAAGAGGGCTTAGTTCACACTACCCCATTAAAAAAACAAGTCTTATAAGTTTAATTAGTTTGAGGGTCTTCAAATAGACGTTGAATGTAGTCTAGTAGTAGTTGAATGTAGCCACTTTATTAAATCTGTGCTAAGTAAACCGTTCAAAGCGAATTCAAACTACCATTACTATTTTAGAGCATTTTCTCTTGGTGAAAATATAAACAATAAATACGAATAAATAATGTTAAATATAAAACATTGTATAAAATGGGGTTGTGTTCTTTGAATAGAATTCAGAAGGATCGAATTCAGTCGGAAGCAGAACGAATTCGAAATTATTGAGTAAAACTTGAAACAAACCATCTAACTGCAAATAGCAACAAAATCTGACATTTATTTAAAAACTTTGTGTGGGATTAAAGTGAAAAATTCAAAACCTGGATATTTGGTTGTTCAATTAAAATACTATAATTCCTGATTTGGGAGGATTGCAGAAGGAGGACAGCTTGACATTAAATCGTATTGTTGAGCGACAGCATGTGATGACATATTTCCAGGAATGGTAAAGGATAAATGGAAAAAGCATAACAATTTGATCACCAATAAGAGAGAAGACTGCACCAGGACCAGGATCTGTTATAGATTATTGTGTTAATTGTTTTTGTCGAGAAAATTTTGTTCTGCTGCGGCGGCGACAGAGGAATTAGAATTTAGCAAACATTCAAGGATATCAGTTTAGTTATTTACAGGTCCTGAGTAAATATATGTACGTACCTTGCTGGCGGTTCCGCTTGAATTTCGCATGCCACTTCGAGTGTCTCATCCTTTGAGGCTCCAATTAGAATGACCCTATCGAAGTGCTTGCAAATTGGCGCATCTGTAAGAAATTAGATTTTGGGAGTCAGCTTGTGAGCAAAATACGAACGAATTATTTCAACTTAATCTAGTAAAAGGAAGTGATTAAGGAACAAAGACTGTAGTAGGCCACTTCTTGATAAAAAACGTTATTTAAAAATTGTGGTATTTGCTTAGGTGCTGGTTTGAAATGCTGCACCAGGACTTTTAATTACCCGAAAATGTAAATGTGAATACTGCAACGGCAACCCGTTTGCCCCATTCGTGTTTACAAATGGTGGGTTTTATGCACATGAACGCAAAGTGTTGCTATGGACATGGTGGCTGCTAACTAGGTTTTATTTTAGCTCTGCTTTACTTTCCGTGCAGTACTGCCTTTTCACCACATTAAGAGCATTTTTTTTGTTTCTCTCAGACGGGCTGAGCTCTCGGGACCCCGAGCAATACCAACTCGAAACAGTAATGAAGAAAAAATGGCGAGAAGGTGTTGGTAATATTTTCCCATTTTCATCTGAACATGCATGGAGCTCAGCAGCGAAAGCAGCAACATAAGCAATGTTACCTTCGCCGGAGCAGGATGTGTGCGCAAGGTTATATGGAAGCATTATGAGATCCTTGCAGCGCCCGTGCACCCGCAGTGGGCATGGGAGCAGTGCGCTTAGATGTCACAACGTAACAGCAGCAAGGATTTTTCCTCGGTATCTCAGTCAAGGACGCTTTCACCCGGTCCACCTAGGAATGATTTAAAAATTGCGATTATGGTAATTTAATGCAAGGCAACTCTTCTCCGCAAGTTTTCACAATCTAGTATGAGCTAACTGGAAATACACCTTTTCCGCAGTCCTATTTCCGCTTTCGAGAATATCTGCCTCGAGCACCTCGCCAGCTTTAACGGTAAGCTGGATTGTCCTTAAAAAGAGATTTAGCATTGAACTTTTTTCTTTGTCGTACATTTTATGCTGCTGCTCTTCGGATGTGTTTTTCACATTTCAGGAAGATTTTCATCAGTAGGTGAAGAATTAGAAGGAACAGTATTCAACAATTGATATGCGACAATAAACAAAACTGACTGGCTTAATTTTCCATATTATTCTTGAAGTTGTAGCGATAACCAAATGTATTGTTTGTTACCCATCAGTTTTCGCATCCTCTGACGCAACATGACTTTGAAGACACCCTGTGTGAATTGTGCTTCAAAACGGCTTCCAGCAAGTTTACCAAAAGATATAGCTAGTGTACATTACGGAAGGGGAGAGGCGCATGGCTCCACACTAAAGTACAAACTTTAAACTTTTATTAAATATTCAGCATGACGTGCATATGTCCTTCCATCCTGCTGTCCGTGCTCAGTGAATGTTACGATAGCCGAGGACGAAAACGAAGCAGGAGGATAAGTGCAGCAATTTCAACTAGGCTGCAGATATTCAAATGCGGTAAAATGAATAGCAAAAGAGGACACAAGTAGTTCCTGGTCAGTACTGGAAATTGGAACAACAAAGGGCAGGTTGACAAGGATCTATGACACAATCCAGAGGAACGGAATTTAACTAGAATTTAGACATTCCTGCTCCAACCTTTGAGGTTTCGAAGTCAAGTTGAAGTTTTTGCGACAAGAAAATCGTTTTTGCTTTTCCCGACAAAATTGTGGAATATTAGTTCACTATTTTCAAAAAATGATTTATGCTTTTAAGGGACATTAAGCCCGTTTAGTATTTTCTAAGTTAAACGTTTATTACTAGAAATTATATGCTATGAAATTATTGCTTTGTTAAATTTACTGTCAACTTGTTTGATATTTAATATTGTGTATTGAAAAATCATTTTCTTACTGTTCAATATTCTGATATCATGTTCTAATAAAAATAGGAAGAAAATAATTTTTTTTATATTATTTCCCAGTGCTATAATATCTACCAAATAGATATGTTGTTTTGCCCACCTGGCTATGGAATATATAAGTTTTGGTTCATTAAATAAAACACTAAAAAAGATGTCATATTACCAAAACCCACTACAAAATATCAAATTATCTACCGTAAACGTAACGAAATTTTATCACATTTTTACTGCAAATGAATTTGTTCTTTTCAACGCGTTTTCACCACAACGGTAGGTACCGATACCTCGACCCATACTGTATACAAAAGAAATAGAAACAAAAGCACTCTTTTCTTCGCCGTGCTATAAAATTTGCTCACCTGACCAGTGACCATAAAAAAAATCCTCGGTCACTTTAGTATTTTCACATTTATCGGAAATCCTCATCAAAGAATTTTCACATACATCCTCTCCATAAAAAGAGGTGTATGAACAATATAATGTCGTAAATTTTGGAATTTTCATTTCTAAAAACTTTTGACCAAAACCAGGCTTCGGATACGAACCGGGAATAAAAAGCCAGAGAATTTTGGAATGTAATTGCTGAAGCATTCAAACACCACTGTAGAGAGTGGGTTTATAGCAATGTAAGAATGTGCAGAAAACGGTTACTTCTGCCACAATTTCCATTTGTCCTGGTCGAATAATTTCAAGGGTGGTGTTAAGCATTTTGCTAAAGTTTAAGTGTTAAATAGAAAATAGCTAATTGGTATTGGATTTGAATGGATGCAATGATTTTCAGTATATAGAGGGATATATCGTCAATGTGTTAGGGTTGGTGATAAAAAGGTGAGTAGAGGTTGCAATACATAATTTCGGTTTGTTTATAGGTTACTAAAATTTGGTTTTGTAGCGGATCCTTATTTGGAATGGAAGGACAAATTCGCTTGGCTACAAAATTGAAATTTCATTGGTCTTATTATAGAATTCGACAAATTGTGCTAATTTTCAATTAACAACATGACAACATTTGAATGGACTTTGGTGCTGGAAATCAACTTTATCGGCCACTTTCATGTTTATGAGTCTTTCAATGATTGTCGTCATTCTGAAGATATCCCGTTACTGTCATAACACTGCATCTCGTAGTCATGTTGTTTATCAGATAAATTAAATCGAATAATAATTATTAATAACAGAATAATTAAAAACTCGGAAAAGTAATGAAACATACCAAAAACTGCAACAAACAAGCAGAAAAAATTGATGTAAAAACAAATCGTTCTAAGAAAATATAAAATATATAAAAGTCCCGTTCCTTGAACTGGTGTCGGATAATGATGCATGAGGTGTGCCATTCGCAGCTAAAGGGGTTATTTAAGAGAACACTTGTAGAGCTATAAAAATTTCTAGATTTCTACCTCGCGAGGGAGTGGAAGGCAGGCAAGCTACTCTGCGAAATGATTGATTAGAAAGATATATTATGTTATTTGATTTAAGATGTTGAAGAATCGATCATGAAGGATTCTAAAACACTGAAATGAATTTATTGAAGAGAATGGGAGAAAACAGACTTTGAAATGAAAGGCTTACTCACACTTTACTCGCAAGGGCAAGGGTCTAGATGATTGTTACAGTGTCTCCCGCGTCGTTGATTGCACTGGAAATATAATTTCCAGCTTAATGTTTTGTTATTTTCGGGAGTACTAATCTCTGGTTTGATCGTGTTACACGAGCAGATGTATTGTACTCCAGATGCATTCCCTGAAATGATATTAAATAAATAATTATTAAATGAATATTTTCTTTAGAATTATAGGATATAGTCAATTAGTTATTGGCAAACAAATAGCCATGTTCAAATTTGTTTATATGTTCCAATGCAATTTAATAACATTGCATATTTGTCTCAAGATTACAAATACAAAACCATTAAATGATACATGACCCACGTGAATCCTGTTTGCATTGCACACTTACATTAATCCCTCCAGCTGTAAAGTTGCTTCAATTAACACGATGCCAAACTACCACAAATGAAATTTGAGATCTAATAACCTCAGACGAAATGAAGCGAACGCATCCTTATTCCTCCTCATCTTCTGCAGCTTTATAACAGAAATCCATATCACAAGGACTCTCCTTGAACTGTTTGCAGTTTGCTTGGAAGGCACAAACACCTGATAGCTTAGTGTGTCCTAGTACACCTGATATGTCCTGGTTGCCTTCTTCGATTGTCACAAAACAAATGGTTTTGTTTTTACATTTGGCTTAACGCATATGTATATTGTACATGACGTCAGACGTGTACTGTATAGTGTCAAGTATGTACGTCCTGTATGTCCTGTAGAGACGCTCCACATTCTACCGCCCCTATTATTAAGCATTTCGAATTATTTCCTTGCAACTCTAATTAAACTATACAATTTAAAGAGCGCAGTAGTGGGGAACCGACTACAATTATTGTGTCGACTCTGGCATGGAATGGCGACAGGGTGGAACTTTTGCTGCTGATTGTGGTTGCATGCTACATCGTGCCTGGGAAAATTATCCTGCTATCCCCAATTAACCTGCTCCCCTCTACAAGTCGATAGTTTCCGTATACAGGGTTTTTGGAACGTGCGGATTTTTTCACTCCGAACTAGTTGGATCGGTCTTGTCTGAAGTTTTTGTTATTCCTTGCAACCCCATTCCGGTAAGGTAGGTGGTTGCAACCAATTTTGATGTTCTTGACTCAAGTTGTGGAATGCGAGGGACACCATTCTGTGGCCAGGACGACCGACTTCGAATCGTATTTTATTAGTGTCGTTAGGAGAGTAGAAAGAGGAATTAAGAGAAATTCTTTCAGAGGACGGCATTGCTGTCACCTCCTCACAGCAGTTGAGAAGCTGTTGAAAATTCTGCTAGTCGTTTTAGGTTTAATATTTCGGGGGCCATGGCAATTTGATGTAAAAATTTTATTTTATTTAAAAGCTTTAATTGAGGAGAGGACAGGCGACAGGTTTTGTTATATTATGACCCAGTTAATTTTGCACTGATTTCATTGGTTAAAGTAAAATATTCCTGGTTAACTGGATAAAATATAATTAGACGATTTTTACCTACTACAAGAAACAGTAGAACCTTTGACACAAATCAATGATTGAATATTGAAATCAATTCGTTTTTTTTTTTATTGAATATTGTTCGAACTCAGGTATTTCAGTTTTCCCTTAGTTACGATTGATCTTTACTTTAAGTAGGTACTTTTGTTATTCTCTTCATGAAGGGAAAAACAAACCCTTTTGCAGATCTCCCCCTTGTGAAATAAAAACATCTAAAAAGAATCAAACTTCAGAAAGTTTACATTATGCAGCCAAAGCAGTTTCACAAATTTTGTATGTAAATTTACAGAGAAGAAAATAAAAAGGGAGAAACATTTCTGAAAAATATCCAGGCAATTGAAAAGATTTTGTGGAGACCTGAAAACAGAAAATGGATATAAGCCACACTAATTTCTTCTTTTTCGTAATTGGAGCTTTTGAAGTGCGAAATCCTCTTCTAATTCGTGAAATTGGCAAACGTAATTTGATTTCCGTACCAAGATACTTCTGGGCATCACGGATTGATCGTAAATTGGAACTCTTAAGTACAACTGTTGTTGATGTAGATTTAAGTTCAATAAAATTCCTTTATATCGACAAATACCTCATTTGATGAAACAAAATTGAAGTGACCAAATGTAAGCTAATTGACCCAAATAGGACTAAGGAAAACAAAATCTTATCAAATTCGACACCCTCTCATTCGGCACGCTAAGCCCCATAAGATCCGGAAGGCATTATTCTTCTATAAAGGGATTTGATTATTTAGAAATGAGCACTCATACGACAATCCCCTTGGTGGGGTGTTTTGTTTTGTGCCATTGCTGAAACTTTTCTACTATACACACATAAGCACATGTGTTGTTGTTTTTGTTGCTGTTGTTTATTTTGCCAAGCTTCTTCAAGCGCTTTTATGTGTACACAGCTTTCATCCTTGTGGAAGGAGCCGAGTGTTATTATGATATCTTGAAAATATTCCAACCAAAAGTCTTTGTTTTTGTCTTTCGCCTATCCTATGTGGGCCTATCATATCTAAAAAGGGCTCAAGGAATGGCAAAGCCTAAAGTGATTGGTTGGGGTTGTGGGTTGGGGTAAACTGGTTTCCTTCCACGGAAACAGTATTTGGATATCCTTGCGATAAGCTAAATTAACAAGGTTCGAGCAAATGCGACATACAATAGAGTTCTATTGACTTCATTATAGCCCCGCGTTGACATTGCCTTTGCGATTGTTTATCAAATGGGAACATGACGATTGCAAAGAGCGAACATCAACACTTCAAAGTTCCTTCGTAGAATACGAAATGCCGAATAATAGTGAATTGAGGATGGCACGCTTTCAGCATTATCCGTGGCATCGATAGAGCGGGGAATCGGAATGCGTCTTATGTCGATGTATTTCACTAAGTGTAATTATGATAATTTCTTATTAGTGCGAAATATGGAGTAAAACGAACAATAGTAGTGCTCGTTATGTCAGATTAATTCAATTCAGAAATTACTTCAACGTAATAAAGTTATTGTGAGGAAATCAAACCCAGATGAACAAACTTGGAACAAAAGTCAGAGGGAGTCTTCAAGAAGATTTTGTGTATTTTTGGAAATTGGAATATTCTATCTTAGAGAACAGTTAGTTGCAGACAAATACAGTAAAATGTCTAATTAAACTTATGTTGTTTGCTGACTAAAAATTTAATTTTGTATTAAATTTAAATTTCATTTTTTATTTTTTTAAAAGCAAATTCTCATATTGCATAATTAAGTTTCTTGTTTTATCCCTTTTAACCCTGCTTTACAAATATTTTCTGACTTGTATAACAATGAAATCCGGAATAATATGGAAATTTTCTTAATTTTTTTTTAAGATTACCCCAATCAAACACTTTTCCTTAACAACCAAAACATCTTCTGTTTATTCGAAATAATATTTAAATTTAAATTTCTCATTTTGATAAAAAACTTTATGAAACCGATAAAAAGCAGTTAACGTAAATAGAATGATATAAATTTCATTTAGAATACCTCGAGCACTCTCATATTGGGGCAGGAAAATGAGAAAGTGGAATGATAAAAACGCACGGTAGAAAAGGCAGCAAAGGGTATTGCAAATTGCACGAACGTGGGAGGGGGAGAGATTGCCGTATGCAAATACAATGTACAAGCAAACGAAAAATTCATGCATTTTAAATCGGCAGAAGACGCGAAATATTTTTATGTGATGCTGAATTATTAGCAAGGTTGTTTTTATGACAATGTATGTGTTCATGACGTGGTGTAAAAATAGGATCCTTGTAGACTAGTCCTTATTCGCGCTAATACCCCATCGAAGTCGGTGTTTCGCTCTATGGAAAGAGTGCTGTAGGAGTGAAAATGTTTGATGAAATTTATTCAGATTGAATGGATTTTAACATTTTATAGTACAGTTTTTTGGAGTATCTGCATCATTGGATCGGTGAACATTGGATTTAGAAGCATCGCATGTTTTCCCTGCCTGAATAAAAGTATATCTGTCGGAAATTACATACAATATTGTTAGAATTAAAAGAGGTTATTTACATGTTAATATTGTGTTTATGGTTCAGCTCTATTCATATTCGAAAGAAAATATGTGAATATAGTTTAGTATAAAAAGGCTGGAGCTGTTTATAGATTAAAATGGGAACGGAAGTTCGAGACTCACTTGGTTTTCATTTTTGATCATAAATCCTAACTAATTGGGCAAAATTGATTTTTTTTTGCATTGGAACCATAAAAATATAAAAGCTGTTTTAACAATTTTGATATTCAAATAGAGCTAATTTTATTTTTGCAGTAATAGCTTGAAGAACTTTTTTAATTGGGTACTGTAAGGGTGCCAAAAAGTTGCACAGTCTGCGTCCAAAACGAAGATTTCGACAACATCAGAGACCATATAATTGATTCGGAAAACAGAAAATAGAGCGAACTGGCACATTGACTTCAGTTTTTTTTGATTTGAGGAAAACCGAAAATAATTGGAAAAGGAAGAGAAAATTATGCTGTATTGAAAGGCATCAGCGATAAACAAAGAAAAGCAAATTTTCGGCAGTCAGGAAATCTGTTTGGGAAAACCAGCACACGAAAAATCAATTTCCTTGGCACGCTTTGTATGCTTTATAAAAGTTTTTCTCCCCAAGGATTCCTTTTGTCCACAAGAGCTTACATCAACCCTTCGCAGGACTGCGCTGGACGGAACTGTAGTTTACAAGAACTTATTCCGGCCTGCTGCTTTCGAAGTGATGGCTTAACAAATGCCCGTGTAATTAGTTCTGGAACTTTTTCTTTGGCTCGGCCATTATACAATATACAAACTTGAGTCCTCTTTCTGCTCCGTCATGGGTTACAGGATGGTGTTTTTGAAAATTTGTTTTTTACGCGTTGCTTTTGGCGTTCAATTTCATTCAATTTTCTTTAATTTCCTTTCTATTGTATTGCTCTGAATACGTGAATATTTCTGTATAAGCAGCTGATTTATTTTTAGAAATCAATATTTGATTTAGATTCGTGAACATAACAATATCCTATTTATAATTTAACTATTTCTCAGAATTGATTATTTTCATTGCACTGCAACCATTCATAACACCAATAAAGTCTATGTATTGAGGTAAGTATGTGTGTTTGTTAAAATTCATGGAATTCCAATTGCTAGAGAGTGATTGGTTAAAAAACAACCCTTTTAATGCAATTCATTTAAAGTTTCTAATATGGCAAAAATTACAATAGTTCATACAAATCAAAAATACCGATGTGGTTTTGGTTCGCAGGCCATAGATCCAAACAAAATATGCCGAGCAAGGAATTTGAAAAGATCTTTCATTGAAAATCAGAAAAGAACATTTTCCGATACTCCATTTATTCTCATTTCAATGGGAGTAATTATCGTAATGGCAGGCATATTTTTTTCAAATAGAAGGTGCGGTCTATTCATTGATCATATCATAAGAATTGCTCACTGACTTTATTCATAAGACATTATTTATTAATTCAACTACGTTCTTGTAGGCTTTAGTGTGTATTTGTGTGAGTTTTTTATTTAAATCGATAAATATAAAATTATAATTAATCAAAATTTGTTAAAATCTCCATACAGGTGTTACCGATGTCACTTTTCCCAGTCAGTTCTCAATCATTGAATAATGTCCGTGTATCCTGATTATCTCAAATATTTGCCAATGCACAATACAAATATCTAAAGTCAACAGTGCAACTAAGAGGCCTTCCTGCATAGTGCTGCCACTCTGCCAGTAAAACTCAATTGACTTATGAAATATTTATGTCATCACAAGGACAGGAAGACGTACATGACAACATGGGCAGGACATCATTGGATAAGATCGTTCCAATATATCTATTTTGCAGGTTTCACATACATAAGACGTTAAGGTTCCATGAAGTCTCCGAGAAAAGCCCGTTAACATTGGGATTTTCTGAACGACACGTTATAGATTTGCTATCGTCGTCCGTCATTGGCACAGAGCTCAACTCCGAGCGTGTTGTGTTATTCAAAACGTCATCCTAGAATAGAAAATAGGTACGAAACCAGAATTATTAGTTTCAGTCTTATGAGTTTTGCATTTACATTGCGAGTAAAATGTTTACATGTGCGTAGGATTGGAGGAACTCTTTTGTTTGGGGCACACATACGTATGTCGGAATTTTCCTGCTGCTCCTTTGTGTTAAATGAATGTGTTTTGAATATAAAAGAATTTAATGGACTTATTTTAAGCAATTTTGAGTTTATCTTGAATTAGGCCAGATATTTTATGCGATTGAAACAGGGACGAACCCAAAAATTTATTTCGGGAGGCGCTACTGTATTTTAAAAGGGATGCTCTGTGTCCTCGCCGGAAATTTCTTTTTTTATGAAATCAGTGACGATGTATTATTTTAAAACAATTATTATATTTTTCATATCAGTCATCGGAGTGTTTTGTGTTCTGCAATATTTGATAATTAAATCTAACTGCGAAACTTAAACTTTTTCCCAAAGAGAAAAACTTCGAAGGGGATTTTATCCCCTATACCCCCCACCCCTGGGTTCACCCTGGATTGATTATTTTATGTAGCCTTACAACATATTCAGGATAATTAGTTCGTATAGAATTTCATCAGAAAAATGTTTAGGTTCTTGATTATATTCCTTGGATAAAATACCAGAACATTTTGTGTTTTAATGGTGCCTGTTAATGAAACTCCCTTTAAATAAAATTTAATCTCAAGGAGTTTGTTCTTCCTTTTATTGGTTCTTGAAACAAAATACATTTATATCTCAATTTTGTAAATTTATACAAAGTTTATATAATTTTAATTTTTTGTTTTGTGGAAATTGAATGAAAGTAATAAACATGTTGTCATTAAGAACTTCAGAACGGATTTGAGGAAAAATGTCATGAAAATTTATGTTAATGTAGATTACGCAAAAATCGAAGTAAGGAGGTCTCATTTGTTATTGATACAATGAAAAATTATTTCTTATTATAATGCTAAATAGGTGGCTACCTTTGTCCTTAGCAGCTGCCCTTTTACCCTTGTACTAGGTAATGATGGCAATGGGTCTCGGTAACGCCTGTCGGCTACCATCGAGTAATAATATTCAGTTTTTTTTTTATTTTTTATTTTTTATTGGAAGAAATTGTTTATAATTTACATTCTTTTAATATCTACTCATCATACTCGAAAACAAAAGCAACAAATAAATAAGAAAATTTATTGAATTGTGATACAGTGCATGTTTAGGATGAAACTTTTTCCTTCGGTTTTTCAAGGAAGGTATTTACTGCTTGACATGTAAATACTGAATGTAGGTCTGTCCTTTACACCGATGGCCATAACAATCGATTTTCAATAACGCCTCTTGAGTTGTGCTCGTATTCGTTGTCGATCAGGAGTCCATTAACGAGCCAACGCACTTGCGGCTGCGGTCGTCCTGAAACACAAATAAGTTGAATATCACACAAGAGTTCCCCAAAACTTTGTGCTTATTGTTGTTAACGGCTTCTCTTAAATTGAAATAAAATAATAATATTCCCTTTTCATTTTGTGGTACATACTGAATGCGCTCTTGGTAAATGTGTAAACTTATCCTAATAACAATAGTAAAAGAAAAGCAAGCAGAATATTATTTAAAGTTTCTCGAGACACATGTGACAGTGCTGCTTAAATTATATGACAGCAGTTTGGATGTCTCAGAGAAAACTTTTCACATGTACATGTTGACTTTTTAATGCTCTTTTTGTCTGGTCCTTAAGTAGAAGTGTGCTTTTTGAAACATAATACCAAAACTTCGGAGGAAAGTATAAAAAAGTTTTGCAGCGCTTAAGCAACTTATCAATGGAAACTTTAAGTTATCAAGTTACGTCTCCGACACAGATTTCTTATGTATTACTACTGTATAAAGCTGATGGTTTACCAGCCTGAATAAATGGAAGAATAGCAGTGTTATCTTTAGTAGTCCTTTCTGACTATGATCTTTATTGTTGTGTGGTTAACTTTGAGCCTTGGTGCTATGTTTTTTTTTTCTATTTTATATTGTGCACATAACCATTCCAAAATGCCAGTGTGAATACAGACGAAAACTTTTATCCTTTCTGACAAACCTTTTTGCTCAACAAAAGGAGATCCATCACCCTGAGTAGTAGTGATTGTTCACTATTCTCAAGGACTCCATTGTGCTGGGTGGTTGTATTTTCAAGTAAGTATACAAAATGAGGCGAAACCCATACTGAAACTCTTTAACTAAGTTTGCGTTAATTAAATGCGCTTGAACCTCCAAGCAGGCTTTTTTGATCCTGAATGTACTTCCGAGCACATAATTCTCCAGTGAAGGTTCGGGTTTTGCAAAGTTTGTTTTACTCATTATCCTGGGCTGGAAGAAGTACATTGGGAAGCTGCAGTGAGTTGTCGAAAAGAGGTAATCTTCTCTGACACCTTGAAATGGTGATTATCAAAGGATCTTATAATAGTTGTGAATGTACTGTGTAAGGTTCGCTGCAAGAAGAGAACACTGCAAGATTTGAAGACACTAAATCCAAGTCGATTTGATGCAAAAACTGAGGAAGCTTTGCAAAAGATGGTTAAATAGCATCCTGGAAACTCATAATATTTTGTGCATAAATCCAAAAGCTTTTATAAGTATTACTTTTGCAGTTCGCAAGATATTTCCGCTCCTAAATGAAGCAAGTTACACTAAAATGTCATTAGGGACATTAATCATCTTATTACGTAAGAATTATGTTGACTCTTCTCAGCTCACAAGAGGAAACGTTGTTGTTGGTATTTTCTAACTAAAAGAATTTCGACTCTGTACGGAAGGAAATTTATTGCACGAAGACGGTGTTGTAGCATATTAAAGGAAGTATAAGGTCGTCAAATGAGCAAAACAAATTAGAAAAAAGGATTCGTGCTACTGTCAAACTGTGCAGGGAAGTGCACTTACTATTCACAAACTTTCGGAACTTAAAAGTTTTGCTATTAATTTTTATAAACTTTAATCAAACCAATCATCATGATTGCAAATTAATGGGTTTTCAAAGGGATACGAGGATGACTGGAATCCATTTCACTAGGGAAATAAATTTACTATCAGGCAAAGACTAATTTTAGGTTCAGAACAAGTCTCCTCTGGTGGATGCAAGTGGCTTTAAGTTTCAAACTTAGATACAAAAAACGAGGAGTTGTGAAGAAAGTTATGGAGACATGTTTGGGAAATTGCACATTTTTCATTATCTTTCCAATCTCTTTTCATCTTCTTCTTTTTTTACAAAAATAAAAGGTTCTAAAACCCTAAAGGCGAATCTGGAAATCCATAGCTCCTCCCGAGATAACATTTCTCGGAGTTTACCATAAATAAAAACATTTCAGGAATTTAAACTTGATGAGTATATAGCATTATTTTTCTGTTTCCGTTTTGGTTGAAATTTTTTGTCCCACTGAGGAAGCGAATGAAATGAACAAAGAGAGCAGTTTTGTGAAGAAATCTGGGCAATAATACGTAAATAAAATAGATGCTATTAGTATGAAATATTAGTGCAATTCGTGATGCAACAATTTTTGCATGACATTCGTTTATAGGGTGGAAAATGGAAAAGCTTTGGAGTGGCGTCTGGTCCTTTTCTCTCATTATGCAATATACATCCAACCCTCATAAGCATAGAATGGATAGAAATACTTGTTTTTTTTTCTAGCAAGAATAATTGAATGTAAGGCGAAAAAGGATGTCCTTGGTGCTGTTGTCGGAATCGACGACAGAAGAAAACGAACTAAGAAAACTCGAAAAATACCAAATACGAGCTCGAAGCTTTCGTTTTCTTCACTATCCTTTCAGAAATTGCCACTGATCTCGTTTACCAAAAACGCTTCTCCGAATTTTGCTGACAAATTCTTCTGTGTTGCTAGACAATAGAAGGGTTTATTTATATCAGCTACCTGATGAGCTTGGATACATGGCTGGTTTCTTTTATCGGGCCAACCAAATGACTTCCGCATTGATGGAGTGTTTGTTAAAAAAAACTTTGTGCATACATTTCAAATTTGTGTTTAAACGCTGTAAAACCAATTACTGCTTCTCAGAAGGCTCCAGAATTCAATTTTAGGATAGCAGGATGAACATTTGATTGCCATGCATGACAAAAAGAGAAATGTACGAATGTTGCGAATCCTGGCGTTTATGTAAAAGCACTCAGTAATAAAACTTGCTCCAGTACGTGTCCTAGCTTTTAGCTTTTAAGATTTGTTTTATTTTGCCTGTTCCAGATACACTGAGTACACAAACTGCACGAGTGTCGAATCACGTCATAATTAAATGTACAGATACCTCGAAAATTCGTCCCAAGAATTTCAAATAAGAATACCAATTACAAGTTTCCAGGGAATAAAACGACAGAAAATGTAAAATTACTTCTTTGGAAAATATAAAAGATAATGTTTTTAAGTTTATTTGTTATGCATGACGTGAATGAAGTAGATCACCATTTTTCTTTTCTATTGATTTCATATTCATTAAAAAGTATTCTCCTCCATTATCATCCAATTCAAAAGATTTTAAAAAAGTTAGCGTCTTTCTTTGTTGTTTAATTGTTAAAAGTATTAAGAAAAGTTTTCAGGGAATCGTTCGGATTGTACAAATGTACAATAGAAACCAATTATTTTTTAAATTGGATTTTATTGCTCAACTATTCATTGTTAATATTTGCAGATATACAAAAAAAGAATCGAATTATGGAAAAACTTAGACAAAGCGAAGCTTAATCATTGTATGTTCAAAATTAATACTGATTAAAAATTAAGTTGTCGGCCTTATTTAACGGTCATATCTACAACTCACCTCTCACAACAGGACATGTAAAGACAATGTCATCTCCTTCCTGTTTCGGTCCTAATTGGGAGCCATTGAGTTGTCGCCCCCATCTATCCAGCATCAGGAGTTGTTTCGAAAGTTAACTGAAAAAAGACAAAATGTAGATACATTTTTTTTTACAATATGTATAACTTTCACTGTTATACTCACCTATTACAGGGAGATTGTATCGACAATTTTGAGCCTGACTAGTGCGGAAATCTCTCCGACATCCTATAATACTGTTTAAATCCTGTAATATATAAAATATTTGTGGATAAATATTATCCATTACATTCCAAGAGAAATGCAAAATATGTATTATTGCAATATTGGATGCGCACCAATTTTAATGAAATTAGGCAAACTTATTTGAAGAACAATACCAAAAGACTGGAGGTAGAGAACCAAACATAACACCGGATATCATCGAACATCCTGATCCATTCAATATAATCTGACCGATTAGTATGCACCGCAAAACGTCCAAAACCAGTGCCATTAAACTGCCTTAAACGGCAGTAACTTGTCTCCTCCTTCCTACTGCCGCTGCCCCACCACGATCTGAATGCCATCGTAAATAGTCCTCTGTAAATAGGAGTCCTCCCACAACCACAGAATCAGGTGTGCGCCAGGTACACAAATAATCGAATCGTTTGGACTCAAGTTGGTACCTGCCCCCGTCTCCTATCGGCAATGGGCCTATCCGGCGAGAGTCCTCCGTTGTGTGTTGAAAATTTCAATTTCTTTTTGCAATTTCGGTGCTGCTCTGTCGCACCCCCCTGTTCTTGTCGATGGGTGGTGGTAGGTGGTAGGTGGTAGGTTGGTAGGAGTGGAAGGGAGTTCGAGTTAAAGCAAATCCGCGTATGTACTGACCTTAACCCTTGCCATTTCAGACACCATAAATTTTGATTTGAATTTACTTGAAGTCTTTATTATTGAAGACTTTTGTTGGGAAAGTCCGACTGCTCCATTGATATGGGAAGCACAGCATCAGTTAGCTTAATAACCCTACGGTAATGGATATTTTTACGAATTTCTGACAGTTGGAGCAAAGTTTATTCCGTTTCCGTTATAGATTGCTGAAGCAGATGACCCAATCAAGGGACATTTGTATGCGGATGTCGTGCGCAATTCATATTACACAATACAAAAAATATGTTTATAGGTTTTTTATAAACTAGACTCACAAGATTACTAAGTGAACCTTTTCTTCCTATTAGATTTAACAATATTGGACTAATTGTACTAATTGTACGTAGAAACATTCCAGTTTATTTTTATTTGATTTGTGTTGAAAGTATATTGATACCGAATTTCGAACTGATTCAATGTTGTTCACAAACAATATTAACAAATTAGAAACAGTTTTAGGTACGTATTTGAAGAGTTCCATAAATATTAAAAAACAAATGTCATTTTGCATCACAATTGATTGCACCTAAAACCTACTTTGTAAATTGAAGTTTTTAAAATCATAATTAACATTGCTTGGTGGTAACATTAAACAGTTGAAAGACATATGGACTAATGATATTCTGATAATACATTATTCATTATTGATTTCTTGAAATTATTAATTGTGGTCTGACAACAACATCCTTGCTGAATGTAATTTAATCGAATTGATATTCCACCAACATTTTTCGTCAACGTTGTAAAATATATTTTTAATGGCATTCATACAATTCCCCAAACTCGGTTCCAAAAGGACAAAACTGAACGGAATTAATCTGATTAAGTACGAAAACGCGGACCACAGATGGAATAATCGATCACATACACGAAATAACATGGCAGGCTTTTGTAAGGACTCACCTTTATATCCAGAGACGCTGGTGTTGAATCAAAATTGAATTTGGCACGGGAACCGAAAACCGAAAAAAGATAAGAATTAATTGAATAACTGTAATGATAGGTATTAGGGTGTGGGGGAAGGATATGTTTCTTCCAGGGAGCTCTTAGATGTATGTGTCCTTAATGATCAACAACCTCATGAATTAGGCTAGACGAGTTTTGCAACTAGGTCAGTGTGGTTGAACAACTGAAATAAGTACGAATTAGAACTCAAATATTCTGGCATTATCGTTCGATATGTGACCACATTTAGAAAATGGTTGCCCACATCGCAAGGAATTGGGCTAGAAAATAGTGAAGCATTGCTTTTAAGCAAAGGAGTGCACTTATACTTATTTAAATACATGTGCAGCAAGATCAAGGGATTTCAATTAGTTAATTATTCATTTCAAATATATTAGCACTTCGAGAATGTTCTAAAATTGTAATTCACTAAATAATTTTATCACAAATACTCATAGAAAAGAGAAAGGAAAGTAAATTAATAAATTGTTGGAAAAATGTCCTTGTAGATCCATCTTCATGCACCAATAGTCCTCGACGTTACTGCAAATTTGTATTATCACATCATCAAATATGTGTTAAAATTTTGCATTTCATGCTCGAAAAAGAAAATTTGTTGGTTTCCAAACAGACATGCAGAATGCAGACTTCACATGTCCGTGTCTCTTGGAAGTTGGTTTAGTTAGATTCAACATGACCAAAAATACAAGACAAAGTAAATTGAGTGAAGCTCATTAAGGAACGTTAAGGACTACTATTTTGGAAAGTTTTGCAAGGATACCGTTCCACCTTCCACCACTTCTACGCCTAGAGTTCTCATTAGTGATGCATCGTGCAATTTTAATTAGTTAAATACATAATTTTGAGAGTTCGGTTTTAACAAATTTTGAGCATAGAATATTGTAAACAAAAACCCAAATAAAACCCAAACCATTCGGAAAATATTAAAAACTATAACTATATTTCTACATATTTTTATCGTAAACTTTGGTTTACAAACACTTACAGAGAGCAGTTTTGGTAACATAAGTATTCTTAAATATTTAAAACAAATTTGATGCAGGAAATTTGACAGGAAGTGAAATTTTCATGTCTCTCCATTTCAATTTCAGTGCAGAGAGTTCGAGTGTGGTTGTGGCATTAACAAACTCCTTCTGCAATTGCAATCCAAATAGAAAATTTAAATTTCTGGATATCGGCGAATCCATGAAATTTTGATTATGCCACTGACAGACAAAACGACGAAATCGAAATCGGAAATCGGACGAACTTTAAGTCTTTGTGTTGATTGTGGAGTGTGTCTTCTTCCCTTGGATCAGCCCGTTCCATAGATTTGTTTCGTACTCCAGTTAGCACGAATTGTGAAGAAGACTTCCAATCGCAGATATCGGCTGTAACTGATTCAAGCAAAGCCTTCGGATGGGTTGTTCAATCTGTCGTCGAACCTTGTACCATTTTATGACCTCATTTCCCATGCAATACTGTTGAACTGTATTAGTAAGTATTTTGTATTCGTATTGTGTATTACAAGCTGCGCAAGTGTACATGAAGTGTTAACATGTCCTGTTGATATAAACGAAAGGTGGAAGCGATCCTTATAACGAACGAAAATTTTAAAATTATCATATAATTTTTGGGCTGAGTGACTCCCAAATAAACAGAATTGCATACCATAAAATAACGGTATTAAGTAGGTACCTATCTATATTATACAGAAAAAACTGGGTTCAACTATTGCAAAGTTTCAATAATTTAACGCGCCAGGTTTATGTGCAAGCATGCATTTGGTCCATGTATTTCCACTTAAAGCAGGACTTGAAAGTGAACTTTCAGCAATATTCTCCAAATTTTATAACCTCCAGGATGTAGGATCTCTCGCGTGAGCATATCACGATGTTGTTTTAAGTTTTTGGAGGATTATTGCGCTTTATGCAACAATACGAAGATGAGCACTCACATCGAAAATTGCTTTATTTCGTGGAGCGTTGATTGTATTTCACTGTTAAATATTGATGCATTCTTGTTTCGAGGGAAATGGTTATAATCGTGACATTTCATCCCTCTTTTAAACCTTAATATTCCCTTGTTGTTTTATACTATAGTATTCCCATCTAAGGATACTCTACTATTTCTGGATATTTCCATCCAGGCATCACAGAATAAGGAGACTATCTATTCGTTCTTATCTACATACAGTATAATATTAAATATGGGAGTTAGTTTTAGATAATGCATACATTCGCAGCAAACGAGCAATATTTCAAACATGCCATAGATTGTAGATAACTTAAGATATTTGCACAGAGTAAGTATTTATGAACCCCTTTTATCTTTACAACAATATTTCCATTACGCCAAAAAATTGTCTGCATGCACATTTCATAAGTAGTTGAATTGACTGACACATTAAGAAATGGCTTTTAAATAACTATAAACAATATCATATTTAACTCAGATTTCTTAATTTTAATAATATTTTTAATTTATTTAATTGTTGTTGTTTCATATTGACATCCTGATAAACAAGAGAATTTTAAAAATTTATCAAAATTCAAATTGAGGACATACAATATACAGTATAAACTTTACACTTTAGAATATATATTGCATTTGCAGTATTTATTTTATTGAATTGCTTGCATTTGATTTAAATAATGGCAGATTATGCATAAATACCATAATCATCAATATTTTGCATTAATAATATTTAGATGTAATAAGTAATGTATTCAAACGATTTCATTATTGAATATCCTGTTTTGTTTTGCATATTTGTGACAAATTATAAAATACAATTTAATTCATAAAATTAAATAGTATTTTTAAAACTGATTTTCGGAATGTGTAATTTTAAAATATGCGGATTAGCAGAGATTAGGAATGAAATGGAGAAGTGAAGCAAAATTTCCATAAAACAGAATTCGTGTACATATGCAAAATCCAGCTCTAATCTACTACAATGGCTTATAACGATAATCAAAGGTATCGTCAACAGAAGGATCAGTTTTGAGTTGATGTAGGGCAGGATTCTGACAACAATGTTTCTATAAAATTTATGATGATATGAGTTGGTTCTAAAGGACACAGGCAGCGTATTTTTGGGGTGAAATGAATTTATCAAAACATTAGGGGAAAATTAATTACATGACAGCTTTGGACCTTTCCCCCGCCCGCCATATTTATGCCACTGGGCACTGTTTCAACCACTGCCCAGACAACCATTGAGTTTACTTAGTTTGAGTTTTGAAAGGCATCAGTCGGAGTGGACAGTGGGAACCATATGCCAGTATGCCAGTATGCCACCCCGACCAGCTCAGGAGCTCCGCTTTCGGCGAGAACTGGAAAAGGAAAACTGCCGCTGATCCTGCCAGAACCACCAACCGCCGACCTCAGTTTCAGTGGCAGTCCGAAATTTATGCTCCCCATTGTATGGACGAAATTTAAATTTATTAGAAACACGGTCCTACACAGGAACAAGCTTATGTACAACTGCACAGGAAGCTCCGACTGTTTTATATTCAAGAGCGTGGTGTGGGTTTCCAAATGGGGCTGATTATGGACAGAGGATGGAGCCAGGTTTCTGACAGCCATCAAATATCCATCCATTGTGCTCCCCAGCTACAATTGTTCGTCCATCCACCAGGACAATAGTGTATATATAAATTTCGAGTAAGAAATTCGGTACAATGGTACAGTGCAGTAATTAATTGCTCTTGCAAGTGCAGCTATCAAGTCGACATTATCTTTTGTCAAGGCAATCCACGATAGGAATGATGAATTCCCACACAATAAAGTGAGAGATAAGTGGTCAGGTTAAATATCTATTCTCTTATTATTTAAAGTGCATAAATTTTCATATCGATAACTATTACGTCATCTAAATTGGAAAGTTTGAATGGTGTTGTCGATTTAAAAACTTGGTTGCCATGTTCCCATTAATTCGATTTCGGCTTATGATAAAAAAAAATTGTTGGGAGCCACGACGAAGTTTTTTTTATTTAATTCTTTTTGTGACTGGATTCAAACAAAATGGATAAACGAAGAATTGGATTGTTTTATAATATTCATAGTTGAGTGGTTAAAAAATATTGTAAAATTCGAACCGTATTTCAGGTCTCCACTGGATCCAGAATAAATGTTGTGCAAACAGCACTGAAAAAACTTCAAAACTGTCCATTGATTAGTTTTGTCTTCATCGAATTTGAATAAAGTATTTGGAAGAAGATAGTAGAATAAAAATAAAAAAACAGAAACAGGACGAAAAGCAAGTGGAAAAACAGAATCCGTATGCATCATAGAAAAGTTGGCAACGTTTCGGGTGTATACATGAACACTGAACAGGATATTCGCCACCTGATTCCGGTGAAATTATTCGTACACAATAGAACGACGGTCTTGTAAACTGTACTCGCCTGCAGTTGACGAGGGACATGGGTTTTTGAAGTTTGTTGAATTTTTTTAAACCGATTAACTTCCCTTCCGTTTATTTTTCACATCCACTTTTTCATGATATTGTCTGTTGCATGACGGTTCAAAGCCAGAAATAAACAATGGAAATTCACAATGATAAAAAAGATTTTTTTGAGGTTTCAAATAGTCTGCAGTAAGAAAATTTCTATATCTATTACCCGTCTGTATTTATGAAAACCAGACTCAAAGCATCAGTTCACTACTCAGAGTATTAATAAAAGTAAAATAACTTTTAGAGAGTTAACTTATAAAAAATATTGGCTTTCAAATGGAAGCAAATTGAGTTTTGTAGGAAAATTATATTATTAGAAAATACACATTTTACAATTTATTTAACACAAAATAGAAACATGTTTGTTTAAAATTTTTCGTGCTTTTTTCAAAAGTAACCAACAAGTATATTTGCTTTATAATAGTTACTAATATTTAATTTTTCTCTACAGGAAATATGGAATTGATGAAAAATGGAGTAATCGTCTTGGTTAAATTTTAAAAAGGACAATGAACGTAAGTTTAGGAAAAGTGTACAATTCTTCGAAGATGCCTACTGTAATTATGTTCACCACGAAACACGATTGTAAATGGCAAAAAGGACAAATATAATTACTTCTGGATTCGCTTGCATCCCTTATAGGCGATTCCAGGAAAGCTTAGTAACAATTCTTGGCCCACATTCCTTCCCACATCCCACATTCTCTTTAATGTCGTCATGAGGGGTTTTGTCAAAACAACATCATTACAGCGGAGACTGAATGTTGATGGAATTTGGCCGGCGAAAAAGGAGAGCAGGGCGGAAAAGCGCTTGTTAGGTAAGTGAATTTGCGAAAGTGATGGCTATTAAAGAACCACAGCACGTTCGGGTACAAAAACGGCACAATTGCACCACCCGCTTCTCAGCTTGCATTATCCCCTCTACAGAATAACGGGTTTGGTGGTGACTCTGTAGTTCTAGAGAATAGGACCTGAATAAGAATGACTAGTAGTTGTGGCTGCCGTCCTATCTATTGCCCTATTTTCCATCTCCCCCGAATGACGAAGGACCAAAATAATACCTTACTTGTCACGTCTCTGCCTATAAATATTTGGATGTGTTCATGCGCCTTATCAATGACACAATTCGATGCGTGTGAATGAGGAAAATTCAGGTTCATCATTACAGTAGCTTTTTCAAGCATCGGGAAGAAAAGCTATAGAGGAGAACTCCCACTCTAAAGCTGGGTGTAGACTGATTTCACCCTGCTTACACAACGTTTGTCGTAATTGCGACAATGTAGGTATAACAAAATGACTAGCTCACTCAAATATGTGTTTTTGCGGAAACACCTGACGAGTTTTGTATAATGGCCACATATTAAAGTGGTATTTTTTCTCTCTCTGTTTTTGTGCTTTTTCCCTCACGTAATACACTCTAGATATAATACCTGTATTTTTCATATTGTTTTCCCTTCACAATATACTGTACAGATAATTCAAAATTTGAATAAATTTAAGAAGTAGAACTCCCAGTGACCCAGGAAAACTTAAATGAAGAAGACAATGTAAAAGAAAACGCAAATAAACATGTCATCCACAACCCCAGGAGATCCTAGGAGCTATCTTCATCGCCTTTAACATAAATTATTTTTCTCTTATGTCCTTATTCTTATAGAATGAGACTAGGATAACTGCAAAAAGGATTATGATACGGCCTTGAGTCTTTGCGATTACAGCCGAAGATTTGCTTGAAAGAAAAAAAAACATATCTTGAATATACTGTAGGAAGACGTTTGTTTATGAAGTCTGTGGCAAAAAAACACATTTCTATAACTTAAAGATTCCATTATGACTGCTAAAAGTAAATGAATTATTTTTATTATAATACTTTTGATAATTATTGCAAGATTACTGTTGTTGTATTAAATTAATTTAAATTATATACGTTTTAATTTCTATATATCATGTAACTCTGTCATATAAATAAAATTGTCTTTCGAATACAATAATAAATTGAAGCGAATTATTTCGTTATCTGCAAATTATTGTTAAATATTATATTTCCAATTATGTAATTTTACAAACCATTTTAAGGCTTTAAACTTTAATTAAAAAGAAATTAGGTAAGATTAGATAAAGGAAACCATAAAAAACGTTGATTAAAGCTCGAGCAAAAATCCCTTTATATCCAATATCCATAAAATAATTCAGTACTACAGAATGTTTCGTTACTTCAAGTTTTCTTCATTCAGGTATTTCTGAAGGATTCAAAAAAGACAGAGGGTTACCTTAAATGAGAGGAATGGGGAAACTACTGAATAAGCCAGACCAAGTGGTTGCAAGTTCCAATTTTCTTTCATCCAATGATAAAGAAAACTCCTAGTTTTCTTGCCTTAATTCAGGAATGAAAAGCGAGCTGCACTAGCAGAAACGAAAAATTTTCCTTCAAAGCTCGTTCGTCCTTTGATTTTTGCTTGATTTTCTTTGCCTTATTATTCTGTAAGCGTTGAACGGCTGCCATTTAAGAAATAGAGCTACCAGTATATTCGTAAACTGTATTATATAGAGTGAAAACCTTATACGCCAGGAGCAGAGTCTACATGCGAATTCTGCAGGAGAACAAATATTGCAAAAAGGATTCAATTCTAAATCCGGCTCCACTGAAATGCGAAATCTTCTCAGACAGTTTTTGTCGTTGTATTTCGTTAGAATTTTTGCCATTTACGTGACAGTTTCGTGTTTGAATTGATTAAGGATCTTAAATATTCAGGGATGACTGCAAAACATTTCTGCGGCAATTACTAGCTTAATCATGAACTTCGAAAGTTGGTTGAAAGTTCGTTGTTGTTTAAATTGTGGCAACACGATTTAAAATGTCACGTTATACAGCAAAGATTTCTATATTTTCCTCTAGAACATTCTTTAAAATGAGATTTTACAGATATTTTTGAGTTTACCGCAAAAAGTTTATTTGATCTATGGCCGTAATTTATAAAAATTCATTGAAATTGGTACAAATAATTTACCGGTCCACATTATTAAATCTCCCACACCTAAATGTAAAAAATTTTAAATATTTTAACAAAACAACTAATTGTGTTGAAGTTATCACATTAAAAACATAAAGCTTACCCCCAGGGGCTTTGCTAAAAGGTCCTGAAATTTTTATGTTCAATTGGGAAGGACCGAACGAACAAGCCGCCATGTATGCCAGGAGTTTGGAACTGCGCTATTCAACTCCAAATTTATGGAAATACTTTTCAACCTTTAATATTTATTTATGAGCAATTCTATAGCCATATGCACAATCCTACATTTTCGTTACATTTTCGCATTTTGTACTTGTAGGCAACAGAGCCTGACAACAAAAACTTGGGGAAAGTGGATTCACGTTTGTGGGACACAAGGAACTTCGAAAGTGGTTAACCGCAACGCCAAGGAAGTATCCTAGTTCGGATGATCTTTTTCGAGATAAACAAAAAGTATTACTTTCAGTTACTTGGGAGTTCCGTGATAAGGCAAATGTGTGCGATGAAACCTTTTTGAAATGGAAATTTAGCTTAGATGGTAAAGGGCATTAGAAGTTTCAAGGTTGGGGCTCCAGGTTTGTGTGGCAAATGTATCCGAAAGATCGAGTAGAAATTTATTATGATTCGTGGATAAACTTAACTCATGAACTTTAAAGTAACTATTCTCCAGAGTTCTTTATCGTAGGCGTTTTATTCCAGCCTCGGGGGCGTAAAAGTTTTTCAGTTGGAAATTTACACTACATTTGCAGGGTTAGTGTTGTATATCCTTTTAGATATTTGCAAGCATCGGTCAACGGAAGGCAGTTTGTTGTACAAATCCTTTCACTTCTCTGCCGTACTCTAATGAAATATTCTGGATCCCGATGTACCGTAGAGTTGAGGAAGCAGTGGTTATCCGGGGGATTCCAGAACAGCAAGGCGTCCATTTTACATCTCTCCTTTTAATAAATTCGGAGCTGCATTTCACTCTTCCGAACTGCGAAAGGATTACTCTACAATCTACATGAGCGAAAGCTCAACACTAATATAATTCAAAGGTTACAACAAGTTGCTGTTGGTAACAAAACAGATCTCGATACAGAGGATGTCATTCCGGAAGTACACGCCTACACATTGTAAGCAGACATTAAACGAATTATAGAAGTATTCATTAATGTTGAGTTGCTTTAAATTGCTGCAATGCAATGTAGAAGGCAAATGCAATCAGGGACTAATTCAATTTTCGCGCTGAAACACTTCTGCAGAGCTTGTAAGTTTGCAGTGCCAACAAAATTCAGTTGTTGGTCATTTTTGAGTGCAGCAATTAACTGATTGATGCTAAGGCACAATATGCAATTTTGTGCAATTTTTGCATTAGTAATACTGACAGAATGGACACACATTATCTCATTTTTACATTAATTTAAATTCCCAAAAATTTTACATGCATGTTACATAAAACCTCTTAAATATTCCATATTCTTTAATTTGACCTGTTTTCGTGTATCACTAAATGTTCTTTTCTCGAAATAAAAAAATTTCACCTGCAAAAAAATTTATGGGAAAAGGGCTCGTGTAATAATTGGCAATGGTTATATGCTCCACTTTTTTAGTCTCTAAACTCATTTGCAAAGGTGTTCCTCATTCCGGCGAATTTTCTGCATTTAACAAGGAAAAAGTGTCCTGCAAAAATGAGATACGATGGGCAAAGGGAATAAATCAGAAAGCAGGGATTCATTCAAATTATATTTAATGACTTCTCCTCTGGCGCACTCGCTGGGAAGTCTCCATTCCATTTCTATTTAGCTTGGCCTTTTTTTTTCCTTTTCGTATTTGTCTTTCATCTTTGCAAGTTTTTTAGAGTGAGTAGAATATCTTGTGAAAAACTTTTAGACAAAAAGAAAAACTGTAAACAAGAAGGAAAAAGGAAGCGGAAACGGAGCACTTTAAATTAACTGACAGATAACAGAATTAAATAATAACCAGCTGCGGCTGCTTTTTATCTTTTTTGACAGACCCCGAAGGTTCCGGTTATAGTTGCTTTCAAAGGAATATTTTATGCTATCTTGTATATCCTTAATGTGTTGCGGTTGCTCAAGTCCTTCCAGTATATTTTTTTGTTGAAAAGTTTAGAAAAATCATGCTTTTTTATAACCAATGCATTAAACTCGGCAATTTGAGTGTATTACATTTGTGCTTATTTTTTCTCCGAGTATACGCAGTATGAATTCAGTTTTTATATATGAAAGGGTGTAAATTAAGTTTATGTATTATAGAAAATTATGTAAGATCTTGTGGAGCGTCAAATTCTAATTCACCTAAATTAGAAACATGAAATGTTTATTTCTCATCAGTCATCACTGTCATTTATTAGTTGAACGTTAATTGCTCATCTCGAACATAAACAATAAGACGAGAGGTCTTCAAAATAACAAATAATATTCTGATAAGTTTTGCAACAGCTAAAAAGTTGGCTCAATTTACAGAATTACTTTTACTTCGGAAAGTCAGTTGGGAAAGTTCCTCGGAAAGTCAATGGAAACTTTCACATTCGAAGAGCCGCAAACATCTTTCGTTCAATAAAGCAACACAAATTTTTCGACTCGTAAATCGGAGAAAACTTTACTAAACATGTTTATCATCCGAGTTGAATACAAGTTTTCAAAAATAAGGTTTTTTATTTCACATCCACGGAACCTTTTTTGTTTACTTCCCTAACCTAACTCTTTTTATTTTCAGTTCCATTTTTCAAAAAGTATTGCTGGGATGCTTGTCGAAGCACGACTTTTAAAATCCATTCCGCACAAAAAACTTTCGACGATTCAGTCGTAAATCAGTTTTAAAGCTATCAAAAGTTTAATCGAGAATTTTATTTTAAAAATAAGAATAAAGACACCGTTCAGTGGAAAGATCAAAAGGAAGAACAAGTTTTGTAATGGAGATATTTTCAGGTGATTTTCCTCTCAATCAGAAAATTATTAAACTTCGGTTTAATTTCGTTTTGAGTTGACAATTTAATATGTTTTCAACAATAGGTATTGAAATATTTATGTAATGTAAAAAAAATTAAAAATTTAACAAAAAAGATAGTATTTTGTGCTCATAACCATTGGATTTAATTATTATTAAACCAAGGGATGAAATATTTTTGGTGTTACGCGAAAGTCATATTTACAGGATTAACAAAATTTTCTTAATAACTTTTGACGTTTTTATTTTATTTATCAATTTACTTGAATTCCAAATGCTTTTCTCCATAACTGCACGAATTCTATGTATTTAAGAAATTTGATAAACCATTCGTATTGCTTTCAAAATAAATTCTTATCATACTCTGCCTGCTCGTCTTTGAAGTAGTTATAACATTATGCAGGTAACTATAGTATTGTTTGTTGTTAACAAGATAAGCCCACTTCATTTAATGATCTGGATGAAACCTCCCTAATGGCTATTGAGTTATGAATTCCAGTTGAAATGAAATCATATCTGACATTAAAATAAGTGTATTTTTCGAAAACAGGAGAGCAAATAAAAGCTCTTCTTTCAAATATCTACGAATGAAAATACTAGGAAAAAATTAATTCACTGGTTTACGAATTAAAAGCGAATTATATAAACAGAAGATATTGAACAAAAGCAGAAATACTTACTTAAGTCTTATTTTGATTTCTTATAAAGTAAACTCTACTTAAAAAGCGCTAATTGTAATTCCTGAAAAACAACTTCCATTGCTTGCTATTTGTTAATTGTATGCTCCATATCAATTACGTTTAATTAAATACGTACTTAAAGTAGTGCGCTTTCAATGGGTAAATGGCTTGGATATTGTGGTATACTGAATTATCGAAAATTGATAATTGATTTCAAATTAATTACGTGAAGAACTCAAATCACAATTAAGATTTTAAGCTCACAGTTCGTTAAGAGTAATTTTCGCATTAATGTTTTGAATGGTTATAAAATTGATGCCTTCAGTTTTCGTATAACGGTTTACATAATTAAAACCAAGCACTTTTCCGTATCTCTTGAATATTAACAAAGTTTTCAACAAGTACTTTCCAAAAACTGTCAAACACTAACTAAGAATTAAACACCATTGCTGACATTTGTTTCATTCATTTTGATTCAAGTGCCTTTGAAATGTTTCACCCTAAAAAGTATCCTGTTTAAGAGCTTGAAAAGGAAAAACAGAAATTTAACCTTGTCCCTGTTGGTTCGTCACTTCAACTGTGGTAGGAGTGTACCCTGCCAACGCCTTTTCCTAGAAGAGGGCGGTGAGTGGGACTCTTAATTAACTCTGCCTAATTTTGACTAAGACAGACGACGCTTACTTCACGGATGATGCCACTTGGAGATGAGGAACGAAACGAGCTCAAGAGGAAGGATTATTTCTGGCTTAGAGCTGTTTCGAGGGAGACTTGAATCGATATAAACACCAAGAACGTACTATCCTCAAAATTAGAGGAAAAAATTTACGCTTTTTCCAAAGACTGCATGACGTCTTAAAGTTGAATATTTTAAATAATTAGTTGAGGTTAATTTTGTGTAAATGGGGGAAGTAGCGTGCATGGGCCGCACTTCGACGAGGCTGCATCACTAAATTTTGTGCATCACAGGAGGAGTTTCTCAACCCATATCATCCTTCGTCCGAAGTCCGTGCACTTGGGACTCTTCAATAGCAATTTTCTTCTTCGTTTTTCACTGTATATTTTCGTCTCCTGTTTCGTATTCTCTGTTGTGCAATTGAGAGATTGGTCCATTAAGAAAATCTAATTAGGAAAGCCGTTTCTTATGCACGGGAGCAATGCGGTCGGGTGGGGTGTGACTTATCTGCGGAAACAAAGCAGCATTTACAGTGACATATATTAAACCCGGAAAGTCTCTCCGGACGGAATCTATCTACCTTCTTTTGGGTGGTAAAAGTATTCCACTGTGCCTGCAAAATAACACAGGGCACCCCATTCCCATTGGTTCGTTGGCCGCCCACAGACACTGATGGGCGAATCGGTGCGCCCTTACAGATAGTAGAGTCTGCGGGCAATTAAAGTGGATAATACGAAAGTACTAAAATTCTAAGTGGAATGAGTTAATTGCTGAAAACCGATCTTAATTACGATTTTGGGATTTTCTTCCCGCATTTAACTGCATCCTGATGTTGGCTGCGACTTCTGTTCAGCGTTATATATATTGAGGGGTGGTTAATGAATGATTGTGTAGGAAAAGTTTATTGGTAAAGCAGATTATCCTGAAAATACTTTCAAATAGAAATAACAAAATTTAGTGCGGGCAACTTGTTTACTATCTTGTGAAGTTTAACTCGAAATTAAGGATAATTTCATTTATAAGATAAATTAAAAAGAGTATTATGCTTTTGACACAAAACAGAATATTAATGCAATTGGAAGAAATTTTTTTTCAAGTTATGCAGAAAGAGAAACTCCGGATCCATATATCTATATCGAACGAACAACAAATTTAGTCTGTTTATAATGTCACAAGGTTTCTTGACCCTTCACAAGTTGCCAGTTTCTTTGCATTTTGAAACCGTAGATAATTACTAAACAACTTGCATAATAAAAATTTAAAAAGATATTTTAAAAAATTTGACAACTTTACTTGAGTTAAGTCTGCACTTGACTGATCAGCAAACGGAACTCCTGGTTATGGGTTTGAAGTATTCCGCGAAATATGCGAAAATTAAGCCAATTTCCGGTTTTGCTGTTAGTAGTCATACTGACAGTCATTTTTCTCATAAGACGTTCCAAGTATTTCGCAATCTCAGCTACTCGAGCAGGATCTTTATAAACAACCAGAACGAGTTATCTTCCAACTAAATAATGGAGGCAGGTGGAAGTCATTATTTTTGTATAACATCCAGAAGAACAGTCCGCATCTAAAAAAAGACGACGCCATCCTGGTTTACCTCGAGGAAAGCAAGTAAAGATTAACAGAATGTTTACGAGCTTTTGAGTGAAATTTTATTACCACTTGGCAAGGATGAGGCGAAATAAGTCGGATGGCGTAAGCTTCTGGAAGGGTGCAAGGTTTAGGGGCGTTGCAGGCACTCTGGAAGTAGCCCAGCTTGCGGTTATGTTGCAGATCCTTTACGGGTCCGTGAAGCATTCTGTGTCATTAGAGATTGTAATAAGTGTCAAGTGAGAGTTTTTTCTTCAGTTCTTAAAGATAAGAATAATTTTACTGTTCAAAGGAATGTTGCATTGCATTCTAATAAGGCTTATTTGCACAGTAGCACAGATCTTTCACCATTGAAGGTAAGCAACGCTGGAATGAATGGATTCAAAGTGCCTATTAAATTAAATGTTTATTTATTCATGTCTCAAAAACAAATTAAATTTTGAAGAGGACATTACAGAGTTTCAATGCGGTTGTCCAATTCCTATTCACAAAATTGTTGTTTTCTCGGGGTAATTGTAGTTGTACTCCATTCTTTTCTGGAGCTCTTTTATTTAACGAAGGCACAGTATTCTGGACCTTTTGTTCTACTTATTCTAGTGACAGAAAAGGAAAGGGAACACCAGCACTTAAGGGAATTACCAAACATATCCGGTTAGCAAATGTTAGTTTAAGTATCTCTAAACTAAGGTCCTTTTACGTCTTACAATAGACTTGGTGGATTCGTGAGCCTTTTCTTTCCTGCACAGCTGTTTGGTAATTTCTTCCCTTGTAGATGTTTACACCTCCTTCGGGATATTTAGTGACTAATGGTGCTTGTGATGGTTACATTAGTAAGGATAACTGGAAAATAGTAATCTTTAAGTAAAATAGTTAAATTGAATACGTTTTGGAGTAATCCTGCTTAAGTCTCAATCCTTTTGAAAAGCACAATCGATTTATTGTTCCTCCAGATTGCAAAAGAAGGAACTATTTTATTCTACAACCACTAAAATTACATTTCATTCATAGTATTATTTATGTTAAAATTTAATTGGCTTGTGTTATCAACATTTTCCCTTGATAGTTGGTCTTTCCTTGTCACAAAGCGTATTTCATTAATTTTATAGCAATTTCTCTGGGCATCCTATGTATATGCTGCGGTCTTGTCCATTGTCCATTCTTCTAAATGCTACTTTACGACCAATAAAACGGAAATACGACTTCCTCATTAGATCCCGAATTCGTGACCGGAAACTTGTTATAAATCTATACGTTTTGTTGAAAATGTAGCAAGCAAGCTTTCTATGCGATAGTAATTCCAAAGGTTCCAGCATAAAATCTATAATAACATTTGTTCTGGTTAACGGATTTACATCCTGGAAGGGTTTACAAACGTTACTTCTAATTGTGGTAGTAGCAAAAAAAAAAAAAACCTTAAATCTAATTTCATTTGGGTTTTAGGAACATGTAAGAATGGCTTCGCATATTTAAATTTACTTTTTGTTTGAAAACATTTGGAAATATGTGTTTTTTTTCTTAAATTTTTACGAGTGCGATGCAATTTTGTTTACTGAATTCGATACTGTTATATTGAATCAATATTTTTAAAAACCATTCCGGAATTTAAAAATAACCTTTATTTTTGAAGTGAAGAATGTTTGCATTGCATCCACCTGGGAATTACAAATATTCCAAACAAGTTAAATTAACGAAAATTACTTTGTTTTTGTGTTCATGTTATGAACAACATTTGACCAGAGTAAAAAATAATATAATATGAATTAGCTCATCGACGTTTTGTGTGATCGTTCGCACACAGAACATTAATTGTTTGTTTACAAAAAACAACTTTCCGAAAACATTTGTTTGAAACGTTTTCAACTTTTTTTAAAAACAAAAACGCGTTTGACACTTGAACTACTCTGGCCGCCGCGCTGCTGGCGGGGAATTAATTCCGCTCAACACTCGTACCGGACTCGGTCGGAAGGGCAACCTTTCCGCTCAATACGCATACTGGACTCGGTCTTTGGTTCGGTCGGTTTGGGATGCTTCGGGGCGTGGTTCCGGATTTCCTATTCTGCCAAGCCGGGACAGAACTTGCCTGCCTCTTATACATTTGTTTCAAAATGCATTCATGAATCGCATCAAGGAAAACTTCCGGCAGTGAAAGTTCGGCGGAGTGAAATTTGGCTGAGGAGAGCATTTACATGGGCGAGGCCAGGTTTTACCTCGTTACATGTTTAGCAAATACTAATGTAACCATTCACGAAAACGAAAAGTATGTGACTTTTAAAAATATTAGTTTTTACAAAAGAAACCACTGTTTTGTTTATACCATAATATTTCTATGCTACTCTTTTAGGACGCAAAAATGAGATGCATTCTCAGGAAATTATCAGCGCGTAGTGCAGTAATTTAATACGTATTCCAATACCTACATATAATTTTTTTCCATAATTTAATGGGACACTTGAAAGTTGAAACCAAATCGCACTTGCATTCGCCTCACAATCCGCGGCATGTATAGTGGAGCACTCTTCTGGGTTACCTTTGCTGAATGCTCCAAATGCTCATTATCCACCGGAAATTAGAACACATCTACAATTCTCGTGTGGTATGCGACCTCCCGTATTTCAATGAGTGAACATGCACAAATTCATATATCTGTGTGTCCTTCCTTTATGCAATTTCCTGAGAAAAATTCAACGTGAAATTAAACGTCATTCAAATTACAGGTGTGTCACCGTCACCGTTCAGAAAGTGTGGGCGGAAGCGGAAATATCACATTTAAGCATAAACTGGTTGTACGTGACTGTTCTACTGTTATTTGTTCCACTTAATTTTCATGTCATTTCACGACGATTCGTTTATGAGAGATACGACCGATATGCTTGCTAAATTTGACGCAATGTAAAATCAACAATTTTATCTTTACAGTTGTAGTACATGCAGTGGCGGATTTACGATTTCCGGGGCCCTACGCTTAAAAACTTTTGGGGCCCCTTCCCCAACTTTTTCAATTTCTTTCAAAACAATTTTTTAATGGAAACTCGGTTTTTCAAAACAGAACTTACAGTCTATTAATAAAATATAGGGCATATCAAAACAAAATATAAGAAATGAATAATATAATCAATAACAAAAGAGGAAACTATTTTAACAAGAGTAAAGGTACAAAATACACAATAAAATTTTTTTTACAAAAATCAACATATTATGAACATCTAAAATTATTGAAAAATTAAAATAGAATATAATATAAAATACGGAAAAACTAATATCACAATATTAAAATTTTTTTCTTATTATCAATAATAAGCAATAATATATCACATAAAATGCAAGTAGAATGAAGAATAAACTATACTCGGTCCGTCACAGTATGATGGTATTTTTTAACTAACAGCTGAATTTTGTTTTTCATTTAATTGCGTTTCGTGTGACTTAGGAAATATAGTAGTTTGAGGGGGCAAATTAATGATTTTTTTATTTCACTTATAGGCCGAATTTTCATTCTGAAAAAATA
Source organism: Leptogaster cylindrica (assembly GCA_963082835.1). Taxonomy (NCBI): domain Eukaryota; kingdom Metazoa; phylum Arthropoda; class Insecta; order Diptera; family Asilidae; genus Leptogaster; species Leptogaster cylindrica. The sequence continues at coordinate 7,493,668 of OY720105.1, read as the reverse complement.
TTGATACGATCGGGGGCCCCTGCGGGCCTCGGGGCCCTACGCTTCAGCGTACTAAGCGTACCGGTTAATCCGCCACTGAGTACATGAATAAAGACTTTGAATGTAATAAGGTACGAGCTTCATAAAAACGACAACACTCATTGTAGCTCCCTTTTCAATGTTGCACTTTTTTTGGGTAAGGGTATATATATCGGAATATTTTTTCTGTAGAAAATTGGTAAAATTTTGATTTGGAGCACTTAAACTAAATCGCCGAATTTAGTCCAATTTTTGCGTTATGAGCTCCATTATATAATCACTTTCTAACTCCTTCTATAATAATAACAATGAATTTCCTTTGAAAAGCAACACATACGTGATAAGATGTCGTCAGTGTCCTTCTAAAGCCGGGGAAAGCCTTGAAGATCTCTTTGCAATCTTCCATTACAACAATCGTGATTATTACAATCTTGAAACCGAAATATATTATTAACATGTCAACCAAAATGCCAACATAAGTCCTTATTTGAGTACGGAACAGATTCATTGCACCAAGAGTACAATGGTTTATAGGAAACAAACGCGATACACATTGAAAGAATTACAAGAAGCATGCGGACTGTGGAACCGTTCCCTTCTCATTTACATATTTGTTGCATGCCCTTAAATACTTAATTTGAATTTATGAATCCGGAGTTGTTTATATCTTATTTCATATGTGTAAACATCAAAATTGATTGGCGTTGTTGACGTGATTTTCTCGTTCTTTAAAATTTAAAAAAAATATTTTTACAATTTTCAGTTCAGAATTTGCAATTTGATTTTAATGTAAACATTTTTGAAGAGGGTTTTAATTACATAAAATAAAAAATGTTATTCAGTGACTTTGATTGTTTTCAAAATAGAGATATCTTCGGGAAAAGCAGAAATTATTCAAACAAACACAAAACAAGCTCAGGGGACTGTAAACCGCTTTTCATGATTTCGTAATTGAACTTATTTGCCTCTTTGTTTGTTGCATAATATGTGTATGTATGACATGGTTTTAAAATTAATTAAAAAGGCAAAGGAAAATTTTTACTGGTTTATTTGTAAATGTTTGCTTTTCTCGCCATAATATATTGGGAAACATTTATTTAGATGCGAGTGTGAGTCTTGCCGAAGTTACAATGGGAAACTGTTTTAAACAACCACAATTTTTGCACCTGAAGTTTAGAGTAAACCTCGATTTGTTAAAATATACCCATTACGCTGAGAATGTATAATTTAGACCGAGTTGTACTCAGGTAGTCATAACAAACTTCTAGAAAACTTATTTCCATATTACATAACATCACTATGTGTGTGTGGTGGACTTGAAAATGAGACGGTATAAAATCTACTTTTGAAATAAATGCTGAACTGAATTTGAAATTGATTTGTATTGGTTATCATTTAAATAACACAACAAATTCAATCTATATTTAAGTGTGCGAATTAATTATTATTATATAATCAAGTTGAACTTTCCAAACATCAAAAATTATACGACCCCATTCCTGCTTCATATAGCAATAATTCCTCAACTGGAAAGCAAGTCAATTTGCCAAATAATTTATTTTCCAACAAAAAAAGATTCTTTCATCTTAAGGACTCAAAATAAGGATCCTTCTCCTTACGATATTATTTGCTTACAAGAAAAATGTACAACATAAGCACATATCCATATAATGTCCCTTTTCTATAGCATGGTTTTTTTTCTTATACAACACAATGGGCTTAAAATATCAGATGTATAAAAATTCACACGTCCTATACAGGATCAAGTACGAATTTACTTGGTTATGGACAAAACGTTTTCTAAGCCTCTGCAGTATTAGAACCTACGGCGCCATTGGTCCGCTTCATGTTAGACATTTTAATTTTCAAAACACGTTCGGTAAGAATGCGTAACTTATAACACCAGGGTTGACGGTTATCTTTAACAAGGGTATAAATTTACATCCCTATCACATGAGAATATTTATGCGGAAATGTTTCTGAGTTGTTACATTAGAGGATGGAAAATACCAAATTTCTGATGTTCCAGAAAAATGTCCCTATGAGTGTTGGGTTTTGGAGGAGTATGTGTGTGTGTTTCCTTCTGATGTTATTAAAATATCATTTGGAAACTATTAAGTTGAAGTCGGTATAGTATTTTTATAAATTTTCTAATAAAAGTGATGAAGTCTGTTTAAAAATATTTAATTTCCAAAGCACTTCGTTAATTAAAATATTAATTCATGATAGTTTTTCAATTAAACGACATCGAAATATCAGTTGATATAAGAGAGAAACATTTCAATTCTCATGGAACATTTTCGTTGTTTTAATTATGCAGAGCATTTCGCAATGTAAACTCATTTTTCACTAAATTTATGTTAACGTTTACTTTTAATTTTCTAACGGTTCCTTTCAACTTCAATCTGTGCATAATGGCCTCATGCATGTCAGCAGCCGCCGTGAAATGTAGGTATACTCTCCTACTTTTTCTATATTTATTATTCAGGATTTATGCTATGCTTTTCCGGATACCTTTAGGGCTGATAATATGTAGAACCGATATTTTTTCGAAGGTGATACATACGAACTTCGAAGTTGAAGGAAAGAAGGAGGCATGAACAAAGGATCTGGGCGATATGCAATGACATTTCCCAGCCCAAGTGCAGGTGAGCCGAAGATTTAGGACATCATTCCAAGGAAATAGCACTTCCGTTCTGGTCCCTGGAGCCATATGCACAATGAATTCCAGCAGGAGATCAATGATTCATTTCGTTATAATGCGACGAAATTGCAAAGACAATTGTGAAGGGAGGGCACAAAAACTTTCTGAATTTTGAGGAAAGCAAGTTAAATGATGAGGAAATTGTAGGTAGGGGATGTTAAGGGCTCATGTACGGTGGATGGGGCGTAGTTAAAGAGATTATGGAAAGTATCCCACTCTCAAAATTTTTGGCCCAATTCAAGGAAAATGTGTTCATGGCTTTTGAAGTAATAACCAATTTTCTAAGGCTATTAGAAAAACAAATTAAACCGATTTTTTATTCACTGGTAAAATAACGGAACTAGAAAATTATGCATTGACACTTTTTTAATTTAGAGTACAAACAAATGAGTCAAAATTTCTAGGTTGGAATTTAGTCTTGTGGCTCATTAATGATGTGCACACAGCGTGTGCGTTCATGATGTATAATTTGTGTTGCTGCTCTATTTTCCAATGGAATGTGTCCTCTATGCTATAGCAGTCGACTTTGAAAAAAAAAACATAATATATTTCTCCAAGAGTTATTTGACGAATTGCAGACTACATTTCTTTATCTATTTTAGAAAATGTTACATTGAAGCAGCAGTAAACTCCTTGTGAAGTTATTTTTAAAGTTGTTTCGTTCCCATATTTTTCACATTTGCCCTTTTGACCTCAATTATTAGAAACCTTTTGGTTCTATCTTGGAAATAATTTTTATTAAAATCCGTCATTACCTTGATTAAATGAGGACTGTAAAAGCGTATACGTCCTATTTCGAAATTCAATGGAGATGGGACGAAGGCAGATCGAGCGGTGCCTGGGATGACATCAAAGTTATCATCAACATTTCTCTCAATTTCAAAATATGTTCGTAAATTGTTATCGCAGCAAACGAAATTATGCTCACTTTTATACGTACACGTCGCCTTGAACCGAATCAAACGCAGTCATGTCATTATCTCGTCCTTAAAATGAAAGTATTTGTCTTTTGCAGAGGCATCTCTAGATATGCGAGTCCTCGAAGGCACCCTGAATGTGTGACATTCAGATAAAAACACTTTTTTCTTGACGCCTCAAAACCTCGTAAGCTCTGAGGCCGGAGGATATCAGTATGTGGGCAAAATGGCGAAGTGGTGTAGCGCCATAAATAATAACGAAATGTAGGGACCCAAAAGTAATGAGATAAGCAGAAGGATAGTCGAATGAATCACAAATTCTCTCGCTTTCGTCAGGACAGAAATTTCGTTGATGTAATCTCGTAGTTGTTATGGGAATGGAAATGAGAGAGCAGAAAGGCAAAGAAGGATTACTCGAGGCTCTGGTGGCAACAGCAGAGGCACATTTGGTTGCGGGAAGGTGAAAGAAGAAATTACCTGGGATCGCCTCCACATGAATAATTCAGTGCAAAATAATTCATGCGGAAAATGTGTATTTTTATTTTTATCACCCGTCCAACAACCCTCGGTTATCCACCCCCCAGCATCTGGCTGCGCTTCATTCAGTCATTTTCCTATTGCTCCCAAGAGTATCGCCGGCAACTCCTTTGGGTTTTTGCCATTTTCCCAGGACGACCATCGTCATCTTCCAGTATCATCGTTTTATGCCGCATTCTTACCTTTCCATCCCCACAATTTTACCCTGGTAAGCTTCTGTTTCAGGGACATGATAAAATATTTTGATAAAAGTGTCATTCTGGTTCAATGATGCAAGCCTATTGCTAAATGAGATGTATTTCTAGTGTGCTAGCCACAGTTCATCACTTTTACCTCCGACAATACTTTTGAGAGTGAAATGATTTACTGAACATTTTCCTCTCCTTTGCTGAACATATATGAGTATTATATAAACTATATATTGAAAAGGTATTGTTTAAAGAAAAGTTTGTTGTTTCTTTTATTGGAAAGAATTTTATCCCCGACGAAGGGATGATATCGAAGTGTAGCCACTGTAGCCACTGGTGATACTGATCCGCAAACCACCCTTAATTGGGATTGCCCATTTAATAGTGCCCTACAAAAATGAACACCAAATTAAATATAGCGGTAAATATATGAATGCCATGACATTTCTGATTTATCCTATTTACGTACTGTTTTGTTTTATTCTGACAGAAAAAGTATTTTCGGGTTGAAGTTAATTACGCCCCCACACAATTCGGCATATTCCATGGGCTGAAGATGACTAAGCAGTGGGCCGTGATTACCACCCTCCCTGTAGTGATAATTAAATAACACTGTAGTAAAAGTTCAGCACGTTCTGCTTTTTTGCCGTCGAAAGCACTGCACCAAAGCTTAATGCCCGAGCTTCCTGTATTCAATTATTCGATTGCTCGCAATAAACTAAAATTCGAGATTATTACTTCCAATTAAGTTTTAATTTTTCACAGGTGTGATTTGCGGTTGCAGGAACGATATTTCAGCTGGTTCATTAAATTCTCTAGGGGTGGTTGGTTTCATGCCGAAACTTCCGAACAAGTATTCCCATATTTTTCTGGTCATGAATTCGAGGACGAATTGCAGCATACCTGGATACATTAAAATGTGCTTACATAAAATTAACTCTTAAAGTGTCCTCTTGGACTCTTTAGGACTTCGACAGAGCAATCATATCCATTTAGTTTATTTAATTTATGTATTAATAACGAAAGGAAAAAAAACGCTCGGCGACATACCCTCCATCACTCAACTCTTTAAAATAATTGAGAAAATATTAATGAGAAAAAATTATGTTCACTTTTGTCCAGGAATCAATACGTTTTTGTTTTTTTATTATTTCAGCAATAAATTCATTAAAGTTAAAAATCCAAGCACCGTAGAGGATTACAGGTTTTGCCAATCGAGAGGTGTGTTTTTATTTTATTAAGTGAAAAACACTTTCGAGAAATAAATTGACATCAATATTCGGCGTTTAATATGGTAATGATTACCTGTGCTACGATTAAATCCCTTCAATAAATTGAACGAAGGACGTGGAAAATTCGCGATTATATTCGCTAACTGAAAATGGATTAATTGTAATTATTATTGCCTTATTCACATGCTATTAACAGGATTATTTAAGGGACCAACGAGTGTACTCTATAGTAGAGCATCATACGTACTAGTAGGCGGATACCGGATATTCAAATTGAACAATTAACCTAGATCTCTTGAATGAGGACAGAATTATTGAATACTAATTTAAGGAAGGAGCCGAAGCGACGATCTTAATTGAGGTTTTGTTTTCGTTTAATACTGATTCTGTGATATCTTTAAAAACTGAAAAATATAAAATTTTAAAAGTCTTTTTGCTATTCATTGTTCTTCATGCTTTCGTGATTGCCTAATTTCACGGTTCGTATTATTTTCCCTTTGCTGAACCTTATTCCTATGTTGGGCAACTCTCAATGAAGTTGTCGTACATTTGACCTTATTTCCACCCCCAAACCAAGCGAATTTACCTTCAATTCGCTTCAATTCTAGACTCTAGTTGATTATTCTTTATCCAATTGCAACCCCAATGAAGTGTTTGTGAGTTTTAGGCTGCAGGCACAGACGAACGCAATTATTCTATATTTACTCGATTTCTATTTACATACCTTTTGCCCAACAATAGCTTTGTAGTCCTGGTTCGGTTCGTGTACTCTCCAATAACCACGCTGTGTTGTATTTATCAGCAGGCATGTGAAAACATCCCTTAAATCAGAATGTATGAATCCGAAAGACAACCGAACATCATCAGGAAACTTGACGAGGACTATGCCAGCGTTAATAGGACAAGAAATCCCTTTGTGCAAATGTAGATCGATGTACATTACAACGTTGTGGATCTTTATTACAGAAGAAACGAGTTAGGCTTCAATAATTAGTATCGTTATTTAAAATTCAGATTTTGCCATCCCCTCATCGCAATACGTCAATTTTGCATACAGGATTGCGGACTTCTAAGAGATCCTGAGACTGCACGAATTGATATTGGTTCGCGTGGAACTAAACTTTGGTTTATTTTATCAGGCTGTTTTCGCATTTGAATTGTATTTGCAAAATTTCGTAGATTTGATTAAGATATCCTGGCGTGAAAGTTCGACGTTCGAATGAAAATTTATTGTAAATTGCGGCCATTGGAACGTTTGAAGACATTTAACGAGAAAACTTTTTTTGGCGCCAATGTACGTTGATGAGTTTTCCTGTATTAGAATTGTTGTAGAATTAGGTGTTCTATATGCACATTTCCATCGATTATCATACATTTAATTGAAACTCAATTGAAGAACGCGTACATAATGCATATATTATGGGATTTGTTGCCTTGTTAAATCTTTAATTGTTATAGTGTTAATTTGATTAGTTTCTCCTTGGATTTTGATGTGAATATGATGGTGTACATTGTACAATCGAATAATAGTGACCTTACTTTTTTACTTTTGCTTTTTATTTTTTAGCTATTACGGTCAAGTACTTTTCAAAAGTCAATTTTAAGAACTGGTTTAGTTTCTTCTCCAAATTGTATGTATAGACACTACAATTTATCCCATATTTTATCAATTTATTCAATTCTGAGTTTCATATCATTTGTGCTCTAAAGAAAGTTTCCTGCAAAACATGAAGTGTGAAATTCTATAAATATTTACCTTAGTTCTCTTATTTATCATCAGAACAGCGAACAGTTGAAAAATTAGTGACTGTTAAAATATTTACAGTAACATTTTAAAAGGACTCTAAAACACTTCTTAATGAAAATTTTAACATAATACACTTACCATTTACCAATATGTATATATTGTACTAGCGGGAAAGCAGCAGTCTCTAAACAAGGATAATGTAAAAAACGAATGTTGAACCACAAAAATGAATATAAACAATCGTCTTCAGCATTCCTGGACTATAGCTGTTTAGGGGATGTGAAAATCCTCACCGAAAAATAATCTTACAGCGAGAAGTTGACGATGTCAATTCAGCAAGAAATCGATTTAGTGGAGTGCAAAAATGTTATTTAAGCGTGATTCCATCTAATGGACCGGACACAAATATAATTTCCAGTTTCCTTTACGTAACGTCGCGATCGTTTGGTTGCGTCTGGAAATTTACTTCTTCCCATATTTGATATTGGTTTGCAGAAATCCCGTATTTTTATGATTTTTATCACACAACTACTTCAGGTCTTCAGTTCGGAATGAACATCGGTTTTTGAAGATCTGTGAATTTTAGGTAAGGATATATTTTGCAGATATTTTTAATTCACAATGTAGGTACCTATTGAAAATTGTGTGAATAATTCTTGTTTTCTTTTATTGATGTAACATGAAAAGAAAACATACATCTTCAATGTATACTTCCTCTGAACTTTTCCTGCTGCTTTCAATGAAGCCTTCACGTTGGGTTTGTGTACTGCAGAAAGTAATCAAATTAATTTATACTGCAAATCCTCAAGTTAAGTACCTATACATATTCGGTTTTTTTTTCCAAAAGACTGTTGAACAACAAACCTTTTACAATGTATTGTATGTGGGAAACGGAAAATCATAAAATTTCATTACTTCGACATTCCAAGGTATTCGGAACAGGATAAAAGAATTCCACATTCGAAAAAAAATTCCGTGCTCCGTGGAAAAATGTACGCCAAAAATATCAATGTTGATTTAATTGGTTGAAATAAAAACGTATTAGAGATAATGTGTTGAAAACTTTAGTTACAATACCTATTATAAGAATTCACGGAATACATGTACCTAATAGGTAATAGGTGTGCAATAACGAAAAATAAAATAAAATTAAAACAAATTATAATTAAAAATACATATATAATAACAAAAAATTACACGCTTTTTTCTGTCAGCTTATAATTTTCCAAAAACAAAACTTAAAAAACTTTTGAAAACAAATTACGGCATGTGTATGTAATACGAGAATAATTGGCGTTTATTAATGCCATCCTAGTGTCCTCAAATTGCCTGAGAACTTAATTTGAAAGGACTTCGGAGAGCTATAATCCATGCCTGGGGTGGACGTTGTAATAGCATCGAATTACCTGGGAGTTGTTACCTCAGGACTAAATAAAGGAGACATCATATTTAAGGGAATCAAATTTCAGATATATGAACCAATATCACATAAATAATTTGAAATTGAACACCTAGATGTTTTCTTAATATCTATGTTCAGTGGTCAGGCTGCTGCAGCCAAAATTACGTGCCGAATTTCATTAAAGTTAATGTCATACTTTAAGATAAGGTAAAAAAATGCCAAGATATTGTTAAAACGAGGTTTAAGAAACATACAACATTAATTTCTGTTGAGAGGAACCTTTAGAACTTTTAGACATTGCTGATTGAATTCATTTGCTGGAGGGTAGCAGAGATGTGGTTTTTTTTAAATCGTCAGTAATTCGTCTAATTTATTTCCTACTTTGGTGTAGAAAATAGTTTGAGATTTATTTTTCTGTCATTTCGATGAGGTTCTTCGAAGTATTACGTTTTCAATATTCTCTAAATCTAAATAAAAATAAAAATACTCAAACATTGGCTACAATTCGAATTATATCCTTTAATGTATAATATTTTCTATTTTTGCGTTTCGCCTGTCAATGTATTGCATACCTCCTTTTTTCTAAAATATTCGTTTATGGAATAGTTTCTTTGTATTAGAGGATATTGAACAAAATTCAGTTTCCAATTTCCAATTTCGTAAAGCATGATGGAAAATACTTTCCACTTTTTATATAAGGTCTCCAGACAATTTACATTTTGAACTTATCGATTGAAAGTCTTTTGTAAGCTGTAAGCCTTAAAGTCATAATTAATTTTCCAGAGAGTTTACTTTTCGACAGGATTTTCTTTTTATCTTCTTTGCAGTTTAATAAAAGCATAGAAATTCAGGTAGTACTTTCAAAGGCTCGAAAAATTAATTTTCTCACCTTGTTCTCTGGTAAATTCCGTGGCAAAATAAGCAGCAGATGAGAAAGTCTTTCGATTCATGATCTTTGTGAAGTTCAAAAACGGTGAAATTGTAAGTTTGTTACGTATTGGCAGAAATCATTTTCTGAGATCTAAAGAAAATTTTGTGATTAGATTTAAGTATCAAAAGTTAATTAAGTATTAAAGTTAAAGAACTCAAAAATTTTTATTTGTGATTTTGATTTCGAAATTAATATAAGATTGCCCTTTTTAAAATGTCCCCACTTTTCTTTTTCTTATATAATTTGTTGCTTTCATGAATACTTGAGTGTGATTCCGACTCCATTGTTCTTATAAAAGTATAACATAAACTCTTTGGTCTTTTTATTCCAATAACTTGAAAAATGTTAGTATAAAGAAAAACTCTTTGTGAAGCAAGGATTTTGCCATAAAAAAACCAGCGCGAAGGGAAGAGTCCTTCAGAAGCTGTTGTTCTTTTCGGATTCAGCTGTTGTTCGCATCACGCTAGAAGGCAATTTCGAGGTGACTATTCTTTTTTCTTTTTTTTTTTCTTTTGCTACTTTACCTATGAGGCAATGACTCCTCCAATTCAACTTCTGTTCCGGTACCGTTCCAATGAGTCCCTTTCAGTAATGATTTCTAAAAGTTTAAAAATTTTGAAGCTCCCTTTGCCTCTTAGGTCCAAGTCTCTATTTCCTCATTTATGCCGAAGTACTTCGAAAGTAGGACACTGGAGCCGAAGTGTCCTATTGTATCCTGTGTTATATCCAAGACTCCATTCTATTTCTTTGCATTCTTTATCAGGAGAACTTTTTGTTGCAGAGCATACTTGGAATTATAAAATGGCTGCCTTTCTTCATATTGTTCTCGGATCTCTTGTCCATGAAATGAGCAAGTGCAAGCGTTACTCGGGGAACGAAGGGCACTTGCGAGATAATAGAACTGAATGCACATATGGATCTGAATAAAACTGATGCAATCCTACAACTTGGTTTTCATCGATGAGATCGAAACCAAGCGTACTAAATACATTATTAAGAGCTCTCCTCGTGTCACTCCTATTCGCCCCAAATAAGTAGTGGGCGGCACTTTTACTCTAAAACAACAGCATCTTTTCAGAACCTATTTGCAAAAGATATTCAACTTTTATAGAGAAGTGAGAAAACTGAATTGCGTTACATAAAGTTAAGAAATGTTTCAAAAACCTTATGAACAGGATTAAAAGCACTTGTGGGTATCCTTGAAAGTAAACACCTTCATTATTTACTCGACAAAATAAAATAATTCAGATAAAACTGTTTCAGAAAATTACGTCCTTAATTCAATGGAAATTCATTCAAGTACTTGTAACGTTTCAAGAAGTCTTCTAACGTCAGAATAACGTAAGAATAATTTAAAAGGACCTTAGTTGAGTTCATTGAGAATTAGGAACGTATGAAGAATGAAGAAAGGATTTTCCACTTTTGCGGTGTCTTGCACATTTATGAATGATTACCTCAAGTAGGGATTTTAAAGTCTTGCAATTTTCTTAAGTGGCCGCAATCACTAATCACTTCCTTTAGTAATGAGATGGACAGGAGGCTTAGCTTCTTCTTAATTTCCCTTTGAAAGGAATCCTCAGAAATGTGCTTGACGGCGATACACTTTATAAATGATTCAGAAAAGCGAAATAAGTGGAATAAGCAGAGTTTTAAGCACGGTGAAATAAATTCATTAATAATTCTTGTCCTGACCTGAGGAAAGAAGACAAGTTCTAATACCATTAAAGTAATGCAGTTGTAACGGGGGAAGTTGGGTTTTTAGTGCCAAAAAGCTCTTCTTTTCAATCATTCAAAACAAAAATTTTAATGACGGAACGAGTCTTGTGTCGAGGAATTTATCTACAGGAACTTTACTTGGAACAATTTTGCCTGGGATTGCATTATTTATATTAACTACAAGTATGACTGATAATTAATTAATTAATTAATATATATTTATTGAAAAAAATATTTGTATAAATTTGTCACATTTCGCTTTTTAAAACAATTATTCACGTATTTTAATATTTTATTTCTCTTACAACCTTCATGCTCAAAATAGTTTATCTCAATGTTATTACATATATTCTAAAACTATGTAAAAATTTGTTGATTTTCTACGATTCCGTAAAGTTCAAATTATGTATTTTCTTCACCTTCCATTCCATTCGATTCCTTGCAAATATAGGTATGGCTTAATTTAGCTGTCTTCATTAGGAGTTGTTTAATTTCCTGAAAAAAATGCGAAAAAAGGTATTTTTGAATAATTGAAGTTTAAAATATTGTATTTCATTAAAATGTTTTTGTTTTTGTCTCCACATGAAACATCCTGATGGGCGAAATAATCTGCGCCAGTTCACATCATTCCTTTTTGATAAATTGCTTTTTAATTATAGTTATTATATTCAAAGATACAAATATAAGCCTATATAACGCGTAATTAATGCATTTGTGAGATTAATTTATGTGAGGTTGAGTGGTGGTATTTGTAGATGAAATAGTAAATGCAAGAAAATATACAACTTTATTAAAAGGAGGACCAAATTGACAAATATTTATTTCAACAATAATTCTTTGTGCGTTTTTTTAAATATGATATTAATATCTTGATTCATTGAATCAGCTTTTTACAGTTTTTTGGATCATACACTTAAAAAATAAAACAATTACCTATAAATAAAATTTTGTAAAAATTTTAAAATTGCAGATTGACAAAATTAACGTAAAAATGTTATCTTTGTCTGCTGGAATATTTTATTAAGACGAAATTTCCTACAAACTGACTTTCAAGCATAAATTTCCGTTGCTATAAATTTAACCACGTAAGAATAAATTAAATTATCCTATTTAATTCTCGTCCTAACTTGCTTCCAATTTCGTTTGTGCGTCAATATGCTCCATTCCTATAGGAGCCCTTTTATCTTCCTCATTAACCAACTACATCGAACTCCTTGCTGGAAAACCTGTGTTTTTTGTTACATTTAGAACAAGGTTTCAATTGGTTGGATTTTGATTGGGCGTAAACGAAGTATAAACATCGTGGTCGTGAAAATATAATTAACCCTTATCGTGGGTTGTTCAGGCAGGGAAAGGCAAAAGGAAACCGTTATCAGGCTTAATATCACCTGAGCCCTGCATTTGATTGATTTAAGTATTTTATTTCATTTTTATCGTAAGTAGATCCTACCTACCATCTGGCGGAGCTCATTAATTAATGTCCGTTTTCATCAGGAATATTCTTTAAATTCAGTCATCACATTGTTACTGTTGTAAAAGACGCTCTTCCATAAACCAAAGTTTAAAAGGTTTTGTGCAAAAGTTCAATGACCTTAATATTCATAAAAGAAAAATTCAACGAAAAGAACGTAAAAGAATTTTAAAATTAATAAGCAATGCATGACAAAAATGATGCTCAGCGAAATCTTACTTCTTGAACTTGAGCATGACAAAATTATTGAATTTTAATGAAAACGTGCCTTGGGACGATTTTTCATTTTTATTGACACCGCTCCCTCCTTAGTTCCTCCTGATTTCCGTCTGTAGATCCTTGTTCTTTGACAAAAAGAAGCTCAAAATAACTAGATCGCGGAAATTAGAAGATTTTGGTGCCTTATTTTTAAATGTTCGAATTTTTCTCCATTTTGCCAGTTTGGTGACTGTATTGGTGTTGAGGGATTTTTATAAATATCTTGAGAAGTGCAGAACAACAACAATAAGTGGGAGGATGGGAATGGATTACCATTAAGGAATAAGATCTGTGAAAAGATTCTAATGAAATAACCGAAAATGTACAATTTTGATGGATCGTGGGGAAAATAAATTTGCATTTAGATTCTTGTGTCTGTCTGTCTCTGACAGTCTGAAGTTCGTCCCTTGTAGTTGGATTAGGGTTGATCTGATTCACGGCATTCACCATTTTTTGAAAACCACTTTTTTGCATGTTTAACTTTTTTCAATTCTGCTAAATTTCATGCACAGCCCTGGTGTATTGGAATTCTGCTGACTGAAACAGATATTAATCTTTTAATAAAATTTTGAATTTGAAATTTTTCCATCAATACACGCAGTTTTTTATGCATTTCCATAAAGGATTCATCGCGGCGATTTGATAATAAATTTTGGGATTTATAAATATTGGAAAGTAGTTTGAGAATTCGCTCAGGTTCTCTGGTTTGGTAATATTATTTTTGATAGTTCTGAAAATAATCATTTCGAAGCCACATTTTCATTTATTTATTTCAAACTATTTAATTAAAGTAATTTCAAAACTTTTCTTCCCTATTATTCCTCGTTTACTAAAATTAAGTTCAATTTAAATGAAACTAAAAGGATAGAGCATTAATTGTTTCATACATTTTTTGGTGGTTCCCTGGACAGCTTAAAGAAGTTTTATATTCAAGGCGTGTCCAACTTAATCTTAATTTTCTGTTAGGACATGACTACAAATTACCAAAAAATATTTTGGATCGTTTTTCTTGTTGTTGACTAAGAGAAGTGGAAAAGTTTTCATTCGGCTCCTCTAGACATCGAGTGGGGTGGGAGAAATTTTCTATTTCTACTTATCGTAAATTCATGTAACGAAACTTTTGTTGATTTTTTCTCCAAAAATGTAATTAGTGTGAACCAACTTATTTGAATTTTTAATTGCATAGGCAATGGTTTAGATATACTCGCAGTTGTCTTAATGTTTTCAACTTTCTCATGTAAAAAGGCCCTATAAAAAGACAACATTACTTTCTATATACATTTTCGCGTTACAAAGAATCCCTAGAAGCCCAGAGCACAGAGTTAACATTTCTATAGTTCTATAAACTATCAGAAGTTGTTATTGCTGTTGCCAACTTGATATTAGAGTTCTTAAAAACCCGTAGTTGGTCTCCACTGGAAAAGTTTTCACACTGATTATGATTAATGCCCCCAAAAAACTACGGGAGCTCAGATTTGACGAGAAGGATTTTCTATAATTTGACCTACTTACTTACATGTAGTAAAACAGTAATTTTGCCTTTTAAGGGAAGTCTAATACGTCGTTAAATTCGGGAAACTCTGCAAATATAATATTTACCCATTCCGGTTTATGTTTGTTCGGAAGCAATGTAAGAGCGTCAAAGTAAATCGCCAACTTTTCAGTGTAATAGTCAATATATCTTCCCATTACCTTGCAACGTAGGTCCTTAATGCCGAGGTTTGGCGAACAACTCTAAACGACTTTTGAGGATTATCATTGCAAAAGGATATTTGAGTTGAGTTCCTTGGACTATTATCGTTTCCAGTTTTCCCAGCAAATAAACAATGCTCTTATTATATAACCGAATGACAATGTCGGCACTTCGGGTTGTTCATCCATTTAAATTTAAGTCAGTTGCTCTTCTGTATACTCTTTAGACAATAACCTTAATTCCTAATTGTTAATACTCAAAGAATCCTTCATGCACTCGTCTCTATTAAAGAATTGTTTGCTCTTCACAAAAGTTTCATCGACTTCTAAATAATGAGCACTTTTCACTCTTAAGATTATTTTCTCGTTAAGTATTTCATTCAGCGTTGTGAAACTAACAAGAAGAATTCATTTCCAAGGACGTTCAGCACCAGTGAAATTTTTGAAATGAAACAAGGACCGCTTGAATGTGAATGTAAAGTATTTCTATTCATACAAACAATTTGTCTTATGTGCTATATGAATGCAAATTGTACGCACATTCACCTACAAAATGAATTTTTGTTTTTTGCTTGCCATAGTCTTTCGCAAAAGAAAACCCTCATAAAGTAATATCATTGCTCAGTCCAAATAATATGCCACTACATTATAGTGGCACAATTTGTCAAAACCGAAAACACATCTCGCTCCTCCTTCCCTCTCCTGAAATAGTAATGAACTCCCAGGAGTTCGTTCAAAAATAAACGTGACCCAAAATATCCGACCTCATCCCTTCTAAAGACTTCCATTATTAAGGGCGAACAGTTTGCATATCATAAAATGGTTTCTCACTTGGGTGTAGGGACCTTCACCACTACACCAGCACTTGAAGAGATCCCAGTGGAGTGTTGTGTACTGTGAGTAATGCAAAAAACCACATCAATAACACGGGAATTGTTTTATTGTACCTATAAAGAATACTAAAATGGCGATTTTGATTATAAATAAAATTTATGCTGATTTAAAAATTTCATTGCAGCGTTGCTGTGTGCTATGAATTTCCTTGGTTTTGTTTATTCTGCCTGAGTAGTAGAGGACAGAGAAGATGGGTGACATAATGTACACGAAAAATTTGTTCGTTAGTTTTCTGTAGATCGCAATCAGTGATTTTTCGTGCAGAAGCTTGTCAGAAGCGCAGTTACTGCAAAGCGAAGCTTTTTGGAGAAATCCTTTTGAATTAAATCTTAACTCTTTATGCAAAGATTTTCGATCATCAGATATACAAGAGTAATAGAACTTTTTTTAATCAAAGGATTTTTCAGTGAAATTCAAGGAGAAAAAAAAGAATGCAGAAGCACAGAAAATTTTCTCAAAGCTTTTGACTTCTTGGAGTTTAATTTAATCAAGAAAAAATAATCAAATTTGATTTTTAAATTCCTTTTTCATAATTTAAGCATTAAAATATTTAAGAAAAATTTGTTTGTAAGCGTTTGAAGGTATAAAAATACTTATACTTTGTTCGTGTGATAATTAAATTCAATTTTGCATGACGCCAGAAATGGATGCAACAAAGTAAGTGAAGTCCGAGTAGTCAAATAAAATTGCTCTTAATATCGCTAGTGTTTCTCTGCACTGATAGCAAGGATTCATCTGTTACAGAGTCGTTTTCGACCATCATGTTTGTGTATCTGAGATCGCAATCAAACCTACGTCAAAAAAGGCGTGCAAGTTGATAGTTTCGTAACAGTATCAAAATCAATTCCCGAAATGGCTTAGTAAGAAATCTAGCTTCCATTGCCCATCGCTTTTCACACTTTAAAAAAAAAAATCGTACCAAAAAGCGGTTCAGGAAATCCATTAATACTCTCTGTCAATATAAAAATGTTCAAAAAAATTCCATTTAGGATGATTGGAGGGATAATGGAATTGAATCAAGTCAGCTAAGGTAAAAACGACATCCTGTGCTACTAGTAAACTTTTATGGATGGCTTACGAATGTGCACATTGAAGGCGTTTCTTTGTATTTGATGGATGGTACAGGATTTCAGTTGATCCTAAAGAAGCAAGTACAGTCGTCTAAGAATGAAGACAACTTGCTTCTAGGAAGGATCATGTCTCCTTTTGATTCTGTTTGAACATTTATAAGTGTTTACTTTCCTCACATAATTAGTAGGCACTCTATTAATTTCTTGCATAAAAAATAATAACTTGGAAGTTTTCCTATTCCAATATTTCATCATTCAGCTTTGTTTTTTCCTTTATAAAATTTGACATTAAAATTTTACTTTTGTTTACTTTTTCAATATGAACGAACAATGTTTTTAAAAATTATGTATACATATATACTTAATATAATGTTAAATAAATTAGCAGTTGACTTTGCAGTTTTGTGTTTATTTACATATAATATGCATAGGTACAATACATTATATTATGTATGTAAACAGAAAGTGATTAAAAAGAGATTAATTTCCGTAAATGCAGTAAATCTAATCCTAAATTAAAGCTATCTGAATCTCGATCCTCGGTGCAAATTTTGTTTTATCTATTATTTTATCTATCTATTTTATCTATTTATATTAAGAATTTCTAATCAGAAAGTTTTATTTTCTTTGCTGTTGATGGAGCTAAATATACCTATTTATTTTTTTTATGTTTTTTGAAGTAAGTTTAGACAGTAGAAAATATCAACGATATAAGTTAATACATTTTTTATAGTATATATTCTAATACCTATCAAATTTTATTAATCCAAAGAATAATTATACTCACAGTTAATCCTTTAAAACAATAAAGTCTTATGAAGCGATGCCAAAAACTTTTCACAACGTTAATATTTGTATTCTCGAACGAGTTTGTTGAAATAGAGCGAAGATGTTTTCAGTTTCACTAAATGTTAAGGATAATTCCAAACACATCAGCAATTTATGTCAAGACTTCAAAGCACGAGTCATAAAGCACAGTCAATTTGCTTAAATGCACTGGTCACCATTCACCGCTAAGGATAAGCTCCTTAACCATCACACAAATTTTGTTTTTGTCATTTCCTCACAAATAGACGAAAATGAAGGCCGCAAAAAATTAGCTCTATGCTCACCAACAGCAGCTTGTGGTATCCTTAATTGCAAGCAAAAGTTTTTTTTTCACCTCTTATTATACTCCAAAATCTTTTTGGTACAACAAAGGGATACTCGCATAAATAGTGCCTCTCAGGGATATTCAAAAATAAAAACGAATTGAAAGAGAAAATATTGTGGAAGCAAAGAAAATTATTTGAGAACACATAACTTTTATTTATATTCGCTATATTATTTTATTTCTCTGATTAGTATCTTGAATATATCTAAAAAACAAAAAACATACGTGAAGGAAGAATATTAATATTCCACTGAACGTTCCTTTATCACGCTTGGTATGCAATACATCAGATGAGCAATACAACAATTTTCAGAGATTGCCTTCTGCAATGGAAAAGCTCACGAAACTCATATTAATTAATCCTGAGTAAGCTGAAGAAAGACATGAAAAACCCTATGGTACCTAAATTCGAAAGTACACACCAAATGAAAAAAATAATGTAAAAAACAAAATCAGAATAAGAGTGTCCTTTTTTCACGAACGAAATACTTTTCACAAATTGAAATTTAACCGTACCCGGTTTCTGGCACGTTTTTCGACAGACGAATTGAAACTGAAACTTCTACCAGAATGCAGGAATGTTGTCCTGAAATGGATATCCTAATGTTCTCCCGAGGAGACTGGCTGCAATCGGGTTCCTCTTGTAGTCCTGCTCACCCAACAACATGTTGTTGCTGCTGGAGTACTCGGAATGCGCACAGTCCGTAGGACGACTGGAAAGTGGCAACCCTTTCTCTGCGGAACTTTTCATGTTCGCTTATGGACACTCTATCTTATATTATCTCTTATATTGGGGCTTGCGGGGAATTGAAAACTGGAGAATAAGATATAAGTCAAGTCTCAATCAAGTACACTTGGAAATATTATACAAACCTCTCAAGTAGGAGTCCGAGACAATGTTACCCGGTCGATGAAGAGCGAAAAAACAAATTAAATATATAGGTACCTCGAATTAAATATTACAATATAGGATGAAAACTATATTATTAAAATCTTTAATATAACTAATGAAAGCTAATATAACTGAACGAGAGTGCAAAATACGTCTTCGAAACTGTTCAATCTTATATCCTTTAAAGATGAAAACAATTTCTAACCAATATGGGAAATCAAATGAAATTTTTTTAATCATTAATTCACATAACTTCAAAAATAAGTCATGGTTTTATTTAAACTAGAGATCACCCATGGTTGAAATTCGAAAAATTACGAAAATCGGGTCATAAATAGAAGAGAAAATGGTACTGAACACTTTTTCCTACGCCTATTTATATATAAGATAAAGATATGATTGAGATATCTGCAATTAACGGTATAGTGTACATTTTTAAATTATGTTTGTTGTTTTCCTATTTTATTTTCGGAAAATTATGCATAAAAATTAATTTGAAAATCTTTCACGCTCAAGAAGTGAATGCAGAAACAGCTCGCAACATTATTTTTCTGTATAATTGAAAGCAAGCTTATAACTGTTTTCGGGTCAAGTTCTAAATTTACATGAAAAGTTCAAATCAAAGCTGGTAAATTAAAAATGGAGGTGTTTCATTTTGGAAATACTTGTCAAGCGAATTTGTTTAAATGAATGAAAAAGAATTTTTGGTCTTAATGAATGTTAAATAATCTTCTTACAAAGTTTGATGTACGATATAAATTGAAATTTAAATAAAGACATACTTTAATCAATATAATAATATGAAAAAGATCAATTTATGTTTGAAAAAAGTTACATATTCACCATTTATTCAGTAAAGTGATATTTATGAAATTGAAATTTTTGACAAACTTTATAGGGCACAAATCCGGATTGTGATCCTAATCCAAAGATAAAAGTTAAAATATGCGAAAATATAGTATGCTTTAAAAATTGTAATCAGAGTGAGAGTTGAAATCGTAAATAAATGATGAAGTGCCTAAATGCAAGAGGGATGAAATCAGAAATCATGGATTTTCTTCCTTCAAATAAGGTGAAATCTCCTGCAGTGCAGAAAGCTATTGGGCTTGGCGGTTTCAAAAAAGATCAGGAAATTATTCTCGCAGCCAATGGAAGAACCTGAGTGATGGATTTAAGGGGAAAATGAAAAATACTAACCGCATGCCAAAATGCGAAGACGACGAAATTACAACGAAGACGGTTTAAGTCCTGACAGGGATGAATGACTCCGCACACCTTGATTTGCTTGGGATCTTGGATCAGTCAGATTTTTGAAACAATTTTCTATTTTCCAACGTATCCAGTTCGGTTTTTAAAATACCTGGATTTTCTTTTTATCACGTGTGCTGGTAAAATATTTTATGACATTATTATAATATCATCACACTTGAGAGACGCTTACGCAGCGAGCTCTAAGCACAACCTACTGGCTGAAAGTACTAAATTTAATTGAAGCTGCTTTTTGCATATGCACAATGGAAACATGCAAATTTCTGATGTCGGACTTTTTAAGGAATTTTTTTTATTAAGGACCCCGTCCACATCGGGATTCGAAGTACTTAGTGAGACATTTCAACTTTAGAATTCAGGTGGTGCAGCATTTATCCTTGGAGAGCAATGTGGTCCAAATTTAATTAAAAACGAACATCCAGAAGCAATTTCCACTTTGTGTTTTCGCTGAGTTTCTTAGTGCTGAACCAAAAGTGAAATGGCTGCCAAGTGCCAATGGCGTTCCAAAAATTCGCCTCATTGGAATTCTCCCCGTAGGTGGAATTAAGTTTGGATGTTTGCTCGTTGGCAGAAATTGATTCAATGCGAAAGAGTTTCCTGTTTTCATTGCACAGCATCGAGCTCAATATTTGACAGACATGCTGACTAGTGTTAATTGTCAAAGATATAAAAAACCACTCACCAAGTTTCTGCCCAATAAGATTTTTGGTTAGATAAAAAAACTCATGGTATCGATAAAGGGAAATCTCAATTACTGTTATTACCTCAAAGGTGAGGTCATGCACTCTTTTCAATTTCAGTGGGATTGCTTCCATGACAATATTTAAAGCTTGAATTGTTGTTGTCCTCTAGACTTAACTAGAAAGATAACCGTACTTATAAAGCTCCTCAGTGGAGGATGATTGTCCGAAACGTAGAACAGTAGAGAGGATAAGATATTCGAAGAGGTTTTTATGCTTGTTGTTTGTGAGTATTACACTATTACAATCAGCAACAATAATTCTCCAAAGGGATCTACGTAACACTGAAAGGGATTGTCAAATTATTGCAACGTAATTAACCTTATTGGATGTAAAAAAAAGAAAAAAATATTATTTTGAGTTAAACATACACATACTGACATAGAGTCTAAATAATTATAGATAGGTACCTACAATTGACCATTCTTAGAATCTTACTTCCATCCAAATAATTCTGCGGGCGAATATGTCAAAATTTCAACATTAAAAATGTACTAAAAGTTAACCTGTAAACCAAAAGTAAAGTATATTAAGTACATAAAAAATGTTTAATTCAAAGTTTTATTGTAGTTGAAACAGTTTTGATTTTTCTTTCTGGACAATCCACTAAAAATTCTCTTCGAGCAACGACTTTTGGAATTGAGCATTCGGATAAAGGATTGAATGACAGCAGTAAAAACTTATCTGTACAATCTAGTGGCTGTAATTGCTTCCTAAAGGTAGGTAATTACTGGTACAAACTTCATTAGCAACTTGTCCTTTGGCGATGGTGTTGTAATTTCCAACGGAACGGTTCTAATAAGTCGAACTTGTAGTACAGATGTGGAATTTTCAGTAAATAGCGAACTTGTCGGAGGGAAGATTTTAAATGGAAATACAAAATTACATGCGCAACTTTTGCAATTTTCGTTTATGAACAATTTTGGGAAACTGCATTCCCCATAGCAAGATATGTATTTCTAATTAAGTATTATTTATTGTTAAACTGAATATTATTGTATGGTATAAGTTAATATTTAACTTTATGTTTGCATGTTATGTTAATATTTGTATCAATGTTTTTTAATTATATTATTAAGTTCATTAATTTGAAAATGAACAATACTCTGTTCCATCTTTCTACCAGCACATTTCAGAAACATAATGCACGTATGTTTTTATTAATTATTGTAATGGTAGACATAAGAGCAAAGAAGTGTGAATCAGTAAAATTTATAGTTTACTGAGTAAATTAATAGTTAAAAGGAGAAGATCAAGGAAATGCTGAAGCAGTCCATTGCTGTTTCCGCCCCATGCAAATCAGCTGCAATTAAGAATCACTTCCCAGACATGTAACTATTTGCTGGAAAGCACGAAAAACAGGACTCCTTTATACACCGGTAACTTGTGAATCCGTACATGTCCTAATTTTGTTTTCAGACAATATCGCGTGCCAAACAGAGCTTTATTATTACGAAAATGTTTGTGTGTATGTGTAATAGACTTACCGCAATTCTGGCACTAGAAATGTCTAATGCTAGAACTTGAGGAGTTTTAATGAAGAGGTAGAGAATCTATATAAAGATAAAACAAACGAATCCTTTAAAAGACGAATTATTCTGCATGGCGAAAGAAGGCGTTGGCTGCGAATGTTTAATGCCCCTGACAGAAGCAAGTGTAGCGTTCTTGTAGGCAATGAAAATAGAATGATAAGAATAAGCGGTGAAACTGTACACAGTAATGCGGAAGTGGTTTCCTTTGTTTGCCATCGATCCCCTTTTGCAACTTGTTACAGTTATACATAGTCCAGTCATGTATATTGATTGCATTTTATATTAAATCCACTTATTTGAACTCCTTTCGGAAGACTTAATTTTCTAGGTATTGAATCAATATTGTATTTTTTTGTTCTTATGTTTAACACGGTTTTCTTGGGCGAGAAATGTTTCACCTTTTGTAGAAAAATGAACTAAATATTCCTGTTAAATATATCTTATAATTATATGTATTGTACACCTCATCATAAGTTTTTTGAAGTATGTATTATAAGGATGTTAAGTACCTCTTATACCTAAGTGACTGTAGGTTTTATATTTTCGAGTAATTATCAAAAATTTTACATTGTCTGGTGTTGAGTTTATGAAGGTCCTTCAAAGTTCAGCTTTCCCTTTCGGTTGATGCTGTTTCCAGTTCAGAGAAAATATTTTCCAACAATTCAGTTCAAAGTTCATTTATTTTCAACTCACTCAAAAGCATCTAGAAAAATGCTTCTCAGAAGGATCTAAATTCTCTTGTTATATGGAGTAGTTTTATTTATTCTTCTTGGTAAAAAAAACTCCATTCGTCAGAGCTTCTTCCCGAATGCTTTTCATCGCAACCTCTGATCGGTTGTTGCGCACACAAAATTGTTACTGTTGTTAGACGTTGTTTAATCCTTTCCAAAAATTTCTATTGCGTGTAAGTATCATAAGCATTTGTATAATAAGCTTTTTACTTTTTCCCAGAAGAAGATTCGTTAAAAGGATATATGAACTCAAAAGTATGTTCTCTTTGTGTAACAAAATACTATAACAACAACTCTAAATCGGCTTATTTACAATTTAAAATTTATAAATCAGAACGTTGACGTTATCATACTCGTTGGTATAAGAGCCATGCTTGATTTCCCGAAAAGCTCCTTTGGGAAATATTATTTGAAGAATTTCATGCTTGCTTTTATCCTCTTTATTTCGAGTTTGGTAATAGGTGAGGATGTCGCAAACTCGTAACTATGGTCAACTGTAAAAGAATACCTGTTTTTTTATTAAACATTTTCATTGATAACGATTGTATTTAAGTAAACTATACTATAACTATAAAGCATAGACAGCAGTGACAACACATTTTATTTGAACAAATTTTCCAATGACTACACACTGAAGTGCAACGTGGTTGAGTACCGTGAAAATATTCCCAATTCAGGGAAAAACATTTTCTTATATATTCTGTTCGTATTCTTTTCTTTTGAAGTACCTAATCTAACTATAAGGTAAACGTATTTTGAATAGGGGAGTCCTCCACGAGTCCTCTTATTATGCAGAGATCCTGTAGACATAACTTGTGTCTAACAGCACTCTTTCATAAAAACACGCTGTTTTTAAGTTTGTATAGAGCCCTTTGGTACACTTTTGCAATATGTCTTTGAGTGATGCGACACTCCCGAAAGTCAATGGAATAAAAAGCAAGATCTACTTGTCTTGGTAAGAATTAAAAACAACAAAAGATTCCGTATATATTCAAATCAGCTTCACAGTGTAAATGCATCTTTCATACAACCACAAAATGGAGCATTTCCTGGGGGAAGTTTTTTTTTTATAGTATCATCTCTGCTTCACAGCAGAGCTGTTAAAGCTAAGTGATTTTCAACTGCAAACATAAAAATGAGCTAACGTTGGTGGGATGTGCAAAACCCGAAGCAGTACTCCACTTCTGAGACGTTATTTTATCGTTAATAGTTCTTGTAAGAAGAGGGTGCCTCAGATTGGCAGTCAAGAATGACTTTGAAGTGCAGGGAAAATTTTCCTCGACCGTATCCTGGATGCGCATCTCTTTTGTATGTGATACTCCCAGACAGAAGCAATTCAACTTTTTACCACGGATTAGCTCACACTGGAAGGCACTCACCGATTGACAGATTAACAAAATGAAGGAGTGCTGCAGAAATTTGTGCAATGATTCTGTATCGATTTTGAAAAGTTTGTCATTCAAAAACAAAAAAAAACAACCATCTCTCTCCAAATGAATGCGGAAATAATTCACATAAACATAAGAATCAAATTGTTTTAAACTTTCTGATACTCTACATTCCGCATACCTCCATCATCCCCGTTATATTTCCCTGTGCATGAATTTATTTCAGCGTGCGAAGAGTTTTCCACCAAGAGTTTTCCCTGGATATTTCAGCTGTCGTCGTTTTGTATTTTTATTTTGTTGAACTTTTCCAGAAATGTACACTGAACTGCTTCATTAAATTTGCATGTATTAACAGAGAGCTGTGAAGTTAGATTAAAACAGTTAATCCTCTGGCAGTGTGAAAAGTCACGACGGAAAAGTTTTACCAAATTATCTCATTCAGTATTATAATTTATAAAAACGCGAACAACAACATTTAAAGTCGTCAATTTCTATTCAATTAAAGAGTCTTTTGCTGTAGAAAAAAAATATTCTGGTAAAGTTTTCTTGAACATGACACACACAATAAGTGAAGTCGAATTTAAAGGAACGTTTTTGTAAGTGAATTTCGTTGAATAGAAGAAAAGGAAAACAAAAAGAGGACGACATTTTGAGGTGGTTTTATAATAGGGGAATCTTAAAATACTGATAGCAGTAAATGGATTAAATAATATTGAACTGTGATAACGTATGCAGTGGGATATATTAAATTTAATGTTGTAATATTTTTTAAATTATTTTGATCCAAATTGCATGTTAAAAATTACGAACAAAATACCTACATTAATCGATGACATAAGCAAAACGATAACAATTATACTGCCCGGATAATGCTGATTGCAAGCACAAATTTAAACAATGCGTAAAATTTGTAAACTTCGGTTGGCCATTTTGTTGGTCATAATCCGATCAGGAAATTGCAAATATACATAATTTATTCTTCCGAACAAATTATAATCATTGGATGGATATCTATTAAAGATTGATTAAATAATGATTTTAATTTTTATGGCATGCACCCACTTTCATCTTTGGATAAGTTAATTATTTATTGTTTTTGTTATTGTAATAGGTATGTCCGTAAAATTTTGATACTTGTTCTGCTTCCGAAGTCCGAATTTCTTAATTATTGTAGAACGATGAACGATATAATTGAATAAAATTTAAATATGTTAATTTTATTCCGGAAATTAAAAATTTATTGGTTATTGCTGTATGCGAAATAAAAATATGTATGTGTATTATGTAATGTACATTGTGTATAGTTGCGGAATCTTGCGGGGAAATTAGAACATGGAAAATTTTTGTATACTGTTTGTAAAATTGTTACCTACACTAGATTCACTCTTAAGTTTTACTGCATGCAGTTTTTGAAGATTATGTAGTCCAAATACAGTAAATCTAAATTAATGATGTATCTGAACTGTTAAGCTGCAGAAACGCAAAACTCTGCAGAAAGAGCCGGTTCAACATTTTCAAAGGGTTTATAGCAATAACACTAACAGTCTTGTTTTTGTGCACCACTGCATTCAATGTTCTCGATTTAGTCCTTTTGATACTCTTTGACAGATTCGTTGGTTTTCTTGTCTCTTTCATTATGTGCAAAGTAAAGCCCGAAAACTAGAACGTTTTTACTTTTCCTCCTGCAAATCCTGAAGTATCAGTATTACTCTTTTTCTGGTGGGATTTTCTACATTTTTGAGCTGGCCTTGATTCTGATGGTTTTTTTTATGATTCGATTTTGAAAAAACCCTGAAATTGCATGAATGTATTTACTAACAGCGATTTGTTTTTGGTTAAACTGCAAAGCTAGTTGCAATGGCTTCCTTATTTGTGCAGTACATGGAAACTTTCCAGAATTAATTGGAGATATTCATCGAAGTGCAAGGACGGATACTGACGGAGAGAGTAATGAATGGATATCTTTGGAACAAATCGCTCTATTTGCTTTTCGGGGATTTCTGGTTTTTTGTGCAATCTTAAAATATTACGAACAGTATTTTTGTTAGGTTCCCTTGAACAGAGGTGTAAACGAAGTCTAGATTTTAGTTACATTATCCTTGTGATTTTCCGACTGCATACACTTTCAAGGAAATATCGTGGTCGTCAAATAAATGGGAAAATTGAAATTTAATTTCAAATTTACTCATAGCTTGTCCTTCCAAATACAAATTATCATCAGTCTTGATAGACGTTAATTTGTACACCAAAATGCTTTCGGTGGTTTGCAAAGCTAATTTGAGGATTGAATGACGATGAAGGGAATAAAAATGTCTAAGATTTTCCTTAAGACGAGTTTGTAAACTAAAATCAATTTACATGAATTTGAATTGATTTCAGATCTCTCCCTCAAAGCTATTTTGTGAATTAATTCTGATTTGAAATTGCTTTTTCAATACAGTTTTATTGAAAACAGTCTACTGTATATTCCTTGTGCTTAATAAACAACTGAAAAAATTTGAATTTCAAAATATATTTTTCATCATACTTTTAATCTAATTGAAATTTGAACCAGAAATTTTTTATACTAGTAAACATTTTGTAAACCATTCGACAAAATAGATTTCTGAATATTAGTTTTATATTTATACATTTATTGTATATAGGTACTAAGTGAACCAGAACAAAAGTGCATTCCTTCTTAAAACGAAGTTATTGAATGACGGTTTATAGCTTATAGCAATAATGTCTAGAAAATGTGAAAGCACTTGTGATAATTGCGCCATAAATAAACTAGCAGCAGTCATATTAAATGGGTTATAAAGTGCTCCCTTGGGATGTTTAGCATAACTAGAAGGTTTATGTTCATGGTCTCCGAAGGTAAACATTCGTGGGAAGTTCAGGGTGATTTATGAACGCATCGTTTCCTGGGAAACATAAAATTGAGTTT
The DNA here is from genome assembly GCA_963082835.1 of Leptogaster cylindrica. Lineage (NCBI taxonomy): Eukaryota > Metazoa > Arthropoda > Insecta > Diptera > Asilidae > Leptogaster > Leptogaster cylindrica. The sequence goes on along the minus strand of OY720105.1, from coordinate 7,466,257 downwards.
GAACAGGAACAATCTCTTAGATGCTTGCAAATGCACAATTCCTTGTAAAAAGATTTGATATTTATTTGTTATCAAAGATAGTTGAAAATAAAAGCAAATTTTTATAAAATTGTAACAAGGGAATTTAAATCGAAGAAGCAACTTTCATTCAATTCCTTAGAAAATATTTTTAAAGAAGACTTCTTTTTCTATACAATAGCATTCTTGCAATAGCAAATGTCGTTTTCAAAATTTCAATTTATGTATTGCAGGGTTCCTCAAAATTGATTTTATACTAAACGTTTTTACTTATGTTTTGAAGTGTGAGTCATTGAGGTACAAGTTTATTGAAAATTCAGCCTAATCACCATCAAAAAGTTCATCCGATTCAACCCAAAAGTTACACAACATTTTCGAAAATAACGAATCAAAAAGGTTTTCGTTTTCCATTCGAAAGTTGAGAACTCGTATCGATCGCTGTGACATTGAAGAAAATAGGAGAAATTCGATAGAAAAGAGTTGATTCCAAGACGACAGAATAGCTGTCAAGAAATTGCTTGGCTTCTGAACGGGAACCAACTTCCTCCAGGGAATTCGACCTGCCGAACTTCCGGCGAAACATGAAGAGCATTTTGCTTTTCATAAACATTCACCAATTGAAAGTTTGGCAGAACCTCAACAACCAATCCTAGAAAACGACACAACTTGGAACAGAGCGGCGAAGGTTGCAATATAAATTTTTGTTCCAAAGTTACTCCTTCTCGTCAACTGCAATTTCCGCCAAACTAGACGATATGTGAAAGTTCAGTTTGGAATTCATTCCACAACAATGAAATCGGATTGTAGTTTTTGCCTCTTTTATGCGCATTAGAACTTTATTTTATTGGTGACTTCTATAAGAATTTATTTACGTTTGCAGCTTGATATTATTAGTTTGAGCATTTACTTGCAATTTTCAAATGTAAATTGACCATTGAAATATGCTTTGTGAGAATTTTATTGAGTGACTTCAAATTTATTTAAATACTTTTCAAAAATGCTTTGTAAGTAATATTGAATACATTTTGAAATGTAGTTTGAGCAGGACTTGCATTGTTTGATGCAACTTTTGCAGTTAAATAAGTTTTATATTTTTGGCATAGTTTATTTGTTCGTCCGGTTTTTGATGGTAGTAATTTATTGTGTGGTAGTTTTTAGCAAATTTTTTCCCCTTTTCAAGCTGTATTAATGTTACTACACTTCTAATTAAAAATTATACAACAACATAAAGACAAGCTTCGTTTCAATCAGGAGTTTGATCCTTGTTCCAGTAATTTTGTTTTCAACAAGAAAATCCATTTTACTCCAAGGAGCGTTATTAAGATGTGCTCGAATGCCCTCGAAGTTTTTCACAGTTAAATAAAATTCACAGGTGTAAAAGAAGAATGAAATCCAGCTGAGGCACTCACAAACATTTTTCGCTCTCCAGAGAATTGAGCAATTGTTAAGGATAAACATCGCACTCTCAATCTGCTATATCTAATTTAATGTGTTCTCTTTAGCACTATTGAAATTTTCGAGACTTCGCGCACTTTCACACATACCTACATAGTTAATAACTTTAATTTAAGGAAACTTCTGTAATCACTAAATTATGCAATATTAAATGGAAGTATTTCAATTACTAGTTTAATTAACTATAATATAATTTTCGAATAAAGTGTGCAACGACATATCGCTCTTCATAATAGATTATACCTTCCAATCCTGATTAAATGTTAACAAACCTCTTCGTTAGTTTTTATCGTAATGAACATCCAGGGAAAGTGTCACCGATGCCTGCCATTTGCATCCCCTGGAAGAGTTAATGCATCGTTTTGGGCGGCTAATGGCCCTGGACCGATGGGCTTCCCTGTGCTTCTATCAAGCCTGAGTATTAAGCAGTATATTAAAACTCAATAACCATAACTTCCAGTTTGCCGGGTTTGCACAGCTCCACCTTTAGTCGACTTAATTTCAAATCAATTCCCACTTGGAGTGGTAAAGCTGCTCGGCAATTTCATTAATTTCGAGAATGGTTTTGGTCGGCCATTTTACAAGCGTCTATTTGAGTGGTCGAAAATGTATAGCCGTGTTATTCTTGTTGCCGGATTAAGCGATGGACTGATATCAGCTAGATTCCCCGGAGACATTCTCTAAATGTACAAAAATAGGATCATTTTCAGTATTCGCAGTTGTTAACAATGAAAGTTTTAGATTATTATTTCTACTACAACTTTAAGATTAAATATATTGCAAATTTAAGTATGAATTTCCCCCGATTCAAAATGCTTCAAAAATAGTGAAGGTAAATTGTCTTGTCCTAATTTGTTTTGATTTAAAGTGGATACGTACTGAAAAATTAATAATAGTGTAATTATTAATCTCTAAATGAAATGTAGATTTGAACTGTATTGCAATCGCTTATTTTTTTATTTAGCACTGATTGTGGAAAATTGTGACAAAATAACCTTGTCAAGTTGTCACTGTATAATAAAAATGCTGACATAATAATTTCCAAATATCAATCATAGTAAATAATTTTCGGAAATGTATTGTTTTCAAAACTTCATAATTATTTATTGAAAACAGAAGCAATATTCTCATAACTCCTCACACCCAAACAAAGAACATGTTTACGACAGTGTTTAAATAGATTATCTCTTTTGACGACGGGTTGCTATTGAGATATTAACATCATTGCGGGTATGTTGTGCTTGTCTTTCAGATATAAAAGTTCCTTTTGTAAATTTTATAGCGATCATTTGCACGCAGCAAGAGGAATTTTTGAGCTAGTTTAATTTTATGGCCAACGCAGAACACCTCAGCAGCGTAATTATAAGGACAATTCAATTAAAACCTAAGTAAACAAGGGCGGAATTAAGGTTCACCGCAACTTTTTGAATTTTGTCCCCATTCATGTTATGCGAAATGCTGGCGGCAAATATTCAGGACATTTTCGTAAATTAAAAATTTAAACAATGACTAACATTTGTTTGAAAGTTAACTATTTTAATTATGTTTCAATTGACGTACCTACTTTAATAAATGTTGACTGTTATAACTTAAAATGATTCTTTTCAGAAAAGATGAACAATAACTAATTTAAAAATCGTATATTTTGCTACTTATGGCTTGCCTTTGTCAAATTCATAACGAATTGCAAAAATACACGTTTAAATGTTCCGGTCACTGTATATAGGTATACAATGATGCAGCGGAAAAATTGTTAAGTAAAACAATTATTTGCATCGTTGGTAAGTCAAAGGCTCTACCTGTAGTTAATGCTTAGTAATGAGTTACCACAGAAATCGGAGCTTTTTATAGTTTGAATAAAAGAACAGTTATTAAAAAGACAGGCAACTCACCCGCTAACCTCAAACTAACATGTTATTTAAGAAGTCATAAGTATCACAGTTGGAACTGAATTGCAAGGATGAAGCTTATTTGCTTACAGCTTTTGGTTCCATATATTTCTGGTCTCAGTGATATACTTTTCAATTGACATAATATGGTCTTTTATAGCGTCAATTACTTCAAAATGCAACTGCATTCAAGATTTTTATTTACCCTCTTAGTCTGTACTCATGAAACTTTCCTTTGCAACCTTACTCTCTGTGCACTTTTATACTGGGATTGAATGTCCGGTAAATACAGTTTTCTACAATTGGCGTATCTTGATGGAGATATGTTTGAAATGATCCCATTTAACCCTGTTAAATTGTGTATTTTTCGAAATGAAAATATCAAGATACAAATGTGTACAAAACTCAGATAGAAAGCTCGGCAAAGCATTTCGTCTCGCATTTTGTCATTCGTGTTATGTGAAATGAAATTTTTCAACTCTGCTTGACTCGGTAAAAACAACAATATTGTAATATATTTTATAACTTACATAACTCATAACCGATAAAACCTTAAGTTCCTTTTAATCCTTTCCAATTATCATTTAACATTAACACTTACAAGTGCAACGTGATTCTTGATTCTTGCGTCTGCATAAGAATTTCGGCAGAGGAGGAATCTCATTGCAAACATTTGCAGGACTTCGTAAGTACACGATCCTTAAGCTTAACCATTCGTACCCAAGGGCAGAATTTTGACATGATGTATACAAGGATTATATTGTTTGCATTTTCTATCTTTAGAGGTAAACAGCTCTCATGTAGAGTTTGGGTTTTTTATTTTTGTGGCACTGAACATTTTGTGTTGTTAAGATTTCCTCTTATATTCTGAGCTTTAAAGTGTGACATACTATACATATATCCAGGAAATCCTGACCTGTGTCCTTCTGCAAACAAGAGGGAGAAGCTAGAGAAACTACTTTCAAGGCTTATAACAAAATAGAGAAGGGTATTTATTCAAAATAGGGCTGTGGTGTCATGATTTAGGTTTATTAATGCAAATGCTGTTGGCACATCTGCAAAGCGGCAGTACCGTAAAATTTTCAAGGATTTAAAAGGATTCAAGTAAATTTTAAGATGGTTGTGCCTAATCATGAAACACATTCCCATTGCGAAAACAAATAAAAAATTACTCCAATTATTGTACATATAATAATATCAATTGTTCCTACATTACGTGTGAAGTGTAATTTTCCACACATGGTTGCGTGTAAGTGAAACTGATCCTTCGAGAGATTGTATATTTCTTGTTGCACGATCTGCACGTGCCTTTTAAAGTTTTAAAAGTACAATAACAATTTCGTGTAATTGTTTAGTAGCGTTCAATCCCACGTCCCACGTGTTTAGTTCCCAATAAACAAAATATTCATTACAAAAAAAAAGTCAAATACAATTAATATGTAATTGATTCCCAAGTGCAAGTTGACTGAAAAATTCCGTTCTATGTTCCCAGCTGGAAAGAGTGAAGTTTTTCGGCACACACTGTCCCAGGGGAAGTGTAGTAGTGCATAGTGCATTCACACTAATGTGTATATAATTTCCAGAGTAATGAATAGTCATTAGAGCAGTGTAATTGAATTTTTAAAAAAATATTTAATGTACATGGAAGTACATAAAACCTCGGAGTGGTTGTTTAAACCAATTAGGGGGAATTGTAAATTCGTGTGGCATGCGATCGTAAAGAGCGTGCTTCAATGGGCAAAGCTCGTCAGTTATTGGGGTTTAAATTACAACTGCGTAAACTCACAGTAATTTTGACAATTTTAGTGTTCAACAGTGACATGATTTCATAAATTACCAATTAGTGAAAATTACTGAAAAATATTAATATTATTTTCAGCCAGTATGGGAATGTAAAGCTGTCATTTTCACTCTCAGTTTACATGCAGATTAATATAAAAATTGTTAAATTAAATTAATGTTTATTGCACAAAAAAGGGGCACACATCACAAATCCAGTGCAATAAGTTCCCGCAAAAACCCAAAGCGATGTAATGAGAACTAATTTGTCTTTGTGTGGATTTCTTAAATTGTTATTTATGAGATCTGGTCGGGATTTCGTTTTCTGTGTTTCTCGTTGAACATAAAGCAAGTAAAATGGCAACGAAATAAGTTAAAAATAAAAGAGAGGAAATATATTTTGATGAAAACCTCAAAACAGGACACACAAGACAACCTTAATGTCACATGCGACATTTGATTGATATCGTCGCATTTCGACGTCAAGAAGTGTAAGAATTGATTGGTAAATAAAATCATGATTTGTGGAGGAAATTACGTTTAGCGGGAATGTGAAATGGGCCTTTTCGGTCGGAGGGATACGGATATTTATCACCGAATCATTACGACTAATGGTAGAGGAATTTACTACAATTATTATATTTCATGATTTGATTTTGATGCGTTAAAGATTTACACTGATGACTTGGAAAACTATCAGCATTGGTTTTATGAAATAAGTTTACTTTTGGATTTTCAGTAATTTTATTGATTGCGTTTAAATCTGGAAGTGGGTATTCAAAAAGAGATTTAACAATGAGGAAATAATTATTATTAAAAGCGAATTGATAAGGATTAACAGAAGCAAACACTAAACCATGATTAAATAGAGTGAGAATATAAAAAAGGAGCTCAACGCTAAGACTCTTCATTTCATGTTTGGTTGGATGAAGAAGAAAATACTTAAGCTTATGTAAATGAAATTTGTTATTACATATTTCCATTTTTGAAGATGGATATTAGTTATTTAATGGTAAGTTAATATTTAATTACGACACGTAAAAATTTTCGCGAAAATTACCCGGTATTATTTTATTATAAAAACGCATTTTTTTTACTTCTGGTTAGCTTTGCAAATGTTCAACAATTGGATCGAACTTGGATCAATCTTGGTATACCAAACATTAAGATTCAATATTGGGCCATGGATTGGCTGATAAAAATGTTTAATATTAAAGCAATACATTGTAGGCGATTAGTAAAAATCTTTGGTAAAAATATTTTAAATAAATTAGGTAATACAGCCTTAATATTGGTTGGCATTTATTGAGTATTTTTCTAGAGCATTTTAATGAATTATGCAAAAATATTTGTTAATACAAAATAATTGTTATATTTAAAAACTTTCAGAGCAGTAAACAATTCAACTTAATAAGGTGGATTTGGTAAATTACATATTTGATATTACAATACGTTAGTGAGGTTTAGCGATAGAATGAATATTTATTTAAGCTTGCCACGTTTCAAATAGATAGATAGATAAACCAGTGTATATGCGCTGCCGTTTCACATGCAAGAAGGCCCGGGGTCGAGACCAGTACGAGGTAAAAAAAAAAAAGTGTTATTATTATTAAGTAGTAGATTCTCTGTGCAGTCCTATAGCCATAACACCGGGTAATTCAATTCATAGCCTTGGAAATGCCCTGACCACAGAAATGCTAGAAGTATTTTATTTTTTTATGGTTGAATTACGGGTAGTTAATAACTAATTAATGGGTAATTAAATTTAAGTTATTTAATAGTTAATTAATACGCCCTATAATTAACTTGATTTGATTAGTTAATTAATAGCTAATTAATAGGAAGTGTATTTGCTGGGCAAGAAGTGATGTGTATTTAAATTTTGTGTTATAGGAACTAAGTTCGAATTAGATTCCTTCAAAATCTATTTAATTTACAACACTGGAGAATATCTGAGAATTTCTCCTTCCGTTCTATCCTATCAAAATTCCGTCTTTGACACTATCAAATAATGCACGACAACATAATCATATTAAGCAATCAAACAAACACTAATGAAAATCAATAACCTTTTGTTAAAAAAATGTTAATTTCTTGCTGTGTGTAAAAAAAAAAGAAATAACCTTATAGAAACATCGACAGCAAATTCAGTACCACGAATTTAATTACTGCGAACAAATAGTTTAATCAATTCAGAGCGCATTTACCGTATTTTTTACACATCCAATTTCACTAATTATTTTTTTTCCGTAGCAGTCGTTACAGACATGTTAACATTAATTGCTTGCAAATTTAGTTCCATTGAAATAAATTTATAGATGTTCGTCACAAATTTTTCATGTGTCGAATGCAAAATAGATTCACATTATTTTTAAAACTGTGGTAAAAAGAAATTTGTGGTTAACGCCCACAAAACTGTATTCGTTTACAAGTATTTTAATTTAAAATCGATATTGCAAAATGTCATTCTGAACGTTGATATAAAAATTGTTGCATATGTGTTAGTAGGGTACCTGCTATTAGGTTAGTAGGTATAAACTGCAATTGGATTTCCTCTTTCTCGATTTTATTAAGTAAACACATGTAGTATTTGCAGTTTGCACTGCACATATTTATGTACGAGTAATTATTTAATTGCTGGAATTAAAAATCAATTTTTAGAAATATGATTTGATAATTTTATTCACAAGATTTTCAAGAAAATTTCTGAACACAATTTAGAACAGAAACCCTGAATGTGTGTCTCTAACCGAACGTAACTACAATATACCTTTTGGTTCGAAGAATGCACGCAATGTTGACACATACGCGTCTATTTTAGCCTTATCGATTGGAACGAAGGCTTAACACTTAATTACTCCTGTCAACCCTCTCAATGTTTGTAAATAGCACGGAGATTGTTTGTTCTAGATCAGCTTTATAAAACTATTGATTCTACTTGAATGAAAATTAAACACACGGAAGTAGACGTCTTAATTTAATAATAATTAAATATTCATTTTCAAAATTCCAGGACTATAATAGCATTGATTTGACCAACATAATATTTGATTTTGTCAAAACTTAGGATGATAAATTTTTATGTGAGTTTCCTCTGACAAAAATCTCCCAAATTTGAATACTAGAAATTTTCATTTAGTAAATGAGAGTATTTTGAGTAAAAGAAAAAATAAGCTACCCAATTTATGTCTCTTATTTTATTCTTTTATTTATATAGGTACCTACATATATTTAAAGGAATTGGGAATCAATTGGCGATTGCAATAACTAATATTTCAGTTCTCTTGAGTTAGAAAATTTAACGCCGCTCATATTTAATTACAATTTCATAGAAAATATTTACTGAAATAATAAGCAATGAGGCTAATGTGAATTTAACCTTAAATTCCTTCCTTTTAATTTTTTTTTCAAAGAAAGTTCAGAGAAGACTAACGAAGAATTTTCCTCATTTCATATTAGGATAAACGAAGCGTGTGAGACCGCAATTTGATTTTAAGTATCTGATTAAATAAAAAAACCAGAAAAATTTACATCACACGGATAAATTTCATTTTTTGTATGATATGTATGTTTTTTGTACCTACTATATAAGAAGACCTAAATAAGAATTTGTTCTTATAGTGCGAGTCGTAAACAGTAAAAAATTTCAGATTATACCAACAGCTTTAAATAAGCAAAATACGATACTAAAAAAAATTCTAGAAAGCGTTGCTGCTTTCGTCCATTTATTGGAATTGTGTAAATTAATTACAGAAACAATGTTTTATAATAGATCATTAAAACTAAGTTTTTTCTCTTGCAAAAACATCATCCTGCTTGAACTTCTGCTATTCTATCTCTTGAAAAATACTGCAATCGTATAAAGCAAAAATAAAAGTAATTCAAAAGTTGTTACTTAAACATATTAAGGAAAAACAAATCTAGATCAACGGGAGTTCGCAAAGTTTAATATCAGCTGGCAAAGGTCAAAGCCATTTAATTAAGTAAATCTGAAAATGAGTCTCTTTTGGGATCTGAAGAACGAGTTAAATCCATTTACTTGTTAGCTAAAAACCCAGAGACCAGACATATAATTATACAGTTCCACTAAAACTGCTTACTACATCATAGTGCTTGTTTAATCTGAAACAACCCAACTTCACTTAAGAAGGGTTAAAGCTGAGTTTCTTGTAATTGTTTTGAAATTGCTTTTAATGGAACTTGTTTGGGTTGGAATGGTGTTAAAATTTGAAACGTCTATTTAACAGACCTTAGTCAACAGCAATATTATTCACTAAATATCCCCAGAATATTATAAACATATCCACAAAAGAAGGATGGAAGGACAATCACTTACTCAAACACAACCTTGAGGTCATTTGGGCACAAATCCATACACAATTCCGTATAAATGTATGCTTAAAATATCCTTAAATTATGTTTTAATTTCTTCCGTATCGAATTTTATTTTTATCTTCGTTGCATGTTTTTGTACTCAATTGTAGTAGCTTTTGAAGTACCTATAAATATAACAATGCAAATAAAATCATTTTCTATAATTCTCATGCAATCCTTAAGACGTGATGGAGCAATTTTAGATAGGGTTTATAAATAAACTAAAGAAACTGCTGAATGGATGACTTTTTTCTTACTGTTCTACAAAATCAAGTGTAGAGTTTCCACGGGGTCGGTCCTCATGCCCAAAATTCAAAATTTCGCAAAATTCTTTTAAACAAATCCATCCCCGGAGTTATCGGCGTGAGCTTTTTTTAAAATTCAGCAAGACATCAAACATCCCTTCAAGTCTTCAAGGTCTTATCTCTTACAAGATACCACGGTCTGAGGTTCCACCTCTGGATAGCAGCTTTCTGTGTTATCCTTTAAGTTAAATCTGTAGTACAATGTTATAAGGAATCCCTACACTAAGCTTTCGAAACTGTGGGTGTAATAATCCTTCCAAATTGAATTTTGAGTCACATGACCCCGTTTTATAAGTAATTTGGATAATGGAATTCTCCGTTATCGTGGGTTTGCATAAAACTGAGCACTCAACTGATTTTTTCCGTTTTTAAGAATATTGAACAGGTGTAAGTGTTTTTTAATGTTCTTTTGTTTGGTAAGTTGAAGGAAAACCCAATGAAATAGTTTGAATTTTATGCTAAGTTTTTATTGAAATTAGTCATATTTTTTTTATAGTACATGTTAGTTATGTTTTTATTTGATGTTAGAAACAAAGCAAATATTTAGCATATTATACAAAAACAATAACGAATAACTGGTTAAATAATTTGGGGTATTTGAAATAAATTTTAAAAATAACTCTTTTTATTTACAGCTAATATGCAAATAAGTTCAAATGCTTAACGACTCTCATTAATTGATCGTTTGAATTTCAGGGCTCATTTAAAACAAATATCTCGTTCAACATAGTTTTATATTTCACCTTTGATTTATGCAAAAGCGAATGCATTGATAAAACAAGAACAAAAGAAAACTTTCACAGCTTGTTGCAGAGAACGATTGGAAAAACTTTCTCTTGCTCAACCCATCGTCCTATTGAAATTATCACCAGGGTTGCGAAACTAGCGGAATATCGTTGTAAACACCGACAATGAGGTTGACCCATTATATTATTCAATGAAAAGTTTGGTACAAGGCAAGTTGTTAATGAGATCGGTATCGCTAATTACCACCCCGTTGTACTATCAAACTTTAAATTGGAAAGACAGAAGTTCCTGCTGATACGAAGATCGGAGAAATGCTTCCGTCACCAGTAAATCGAAAATGGCTGATGTTCAGTGTAGGATGACAGTGATTAAAAGAACTTGTTTTTAAAAAGTTGAAATAATGAAAAACAAATTATAAAGTGGCATATCAGTGCTAGTGGTAGCATGTAAGTAGTTTGATAGTAGTGCAACTCTGTACAGTAAATTTCTGGGTCAGTTTTTATAGAATATATTTACTGGTGAGTGGTTAGAATTCGAATTTCCTTTTTTTGCTGGAAAACTGAGAAAAGCTCAGAAGAACTATTAGATAAGTTTTTGTATTCAAATATTGAAAATACCATTTTGTTGAAATCTTGGTTCTACAAAACCATTTATTTGAAAAACCGCATTTGGCTGGACGGTTTCTTTAAATTTTCTTTGAAGTAGAAATTTTCTTGCAGAATTAACAACTTTTCGAAATGTTTTCAGTTTTTGAGATTAAGTAAGTTTTCTTTGACTTTTGCTCATTTCAATGTTGAAAAGTTTCAGATAAATTCCGCATTTTGTTGTATCTGGTTTAATTTCTCTAAGTAATACCATAAAACTTTCAAGTTACGAAAATGGGCTGAGAAAACATGTCTTTTGATTTACAATTTAGATTAAAAATAAAAAAAATGCAATAAACTTTTAGCTAACTTAGAGATATTTTAATTAAATTAATAATTGGTGTAATTGGATATGTTCGGTTTTTGTAAAATTACTGCCCAATAAAACTTCCATGATGAAAAATATTTTAACTAACATTTATTAAAAGGAAATATTTCTGAAATTTAGAAAATCTCATTTTATTTTATAATATTCGAAATTGGTTTTATATCACATTCCTGGTGTTTCGTGTTTGGATCGTACTTACGTTGTTTATTAATTATGATCCAATTACGTTAAGTGCTTTTGCATATTCACAATTTAGGTTAATTTTGATAAAAAATCACGGGTATCGTTTGAAAGCCTTTGATGTGTAGTTTATTATGTTTTAATTCCCCGAGTTAAAAAAAAAATCCTTATTTAAGTTTGATAATTTGTTTATAATACGTCTAAGTGTGCGGAAATCTTTTCAGTAATATATTTGCGTAATAAATTTCTATAACATAATGTTTTAATACAAACAGGAAGCAATACCATGTCTCTCTGTGCAATTTCTCATTCCGAAGAATGTTTATTTATATATCAAGCACAAGCTGTTTCCACTAACCCTATTAACGTGTGATATACAACCAATAATGAGTGCGTGCTCATATCGTATCCTCCCTCTATATCCCTCAACATAAATTCCAGCAATTTTCCAGATAACGGTATCAAATTCTTCAGAGATGGCTGCCTCCCCCAGTTTAGGTATTCACTCATAATTTATTCGAAATGAGCGGAATCTCTGCAGGGAATGTATACATTTCTCCAACAAGGATTCATTTTCTGCGTTTAATCTTTGCCAGTATCCTGCAACATAATGAAGATTAAGAATTCCTTCAGTTATGTATTGTCACTTTGGACCAATGATTTTCAATTCCAAACAGTATGTATATTTGAATGTGATTCCGTGTCGCTGAGTGTTTATTACAACATACTAATTTAGTATATTAAAACTGCTTTGTGTGTGTGTGTAGGGAAAAAAGAGGTATTCAAATTAATCTTCGCGTACTTCTACTAAACAACAACAGGAGAAGGGGCTGTTTTAATTGAAATGACAACTGAAATTATTCTGAAGATTTTGTATAAACAGCCCTTGTCCTCATAATTTAGTTACCGCTTTGATTTTTCACCAAAATAATTTTCCAATAGTCATTTTTAATTTATGTGAAGCAGTCAATAATTTTGCGTTTCCGTTGATACATTTCTGTTAAAGGACTCGGTTTTTTGAATGGATATAAAGATATCCTACGCTATCTTATAAACTCATTAACAGTTTATATATAAGGTTTTCGATAGTAAAGTTAATTGTAATTGCAATTAATTCCTTTACAAATAAAGACTAATTGTATCCTTAAGCTTGAATAAAGGTTTTTCAAAGATCATCCTTCTTTCGAGCTCACTGAATGCTAAACTAAAAAACAGCAATATATTTTTCATTTTGTGTTTCAAAATCAATGTTTTCTTAACAAACAAAACTCAATAGAGTTTAGTGTTTAATCAGTTCTAGCCTATGAAGAGCAATTGTCAGAACCATTATATTTACGATACCTACTAGGAAATAAATTAAGGACATTGCTATTGTGTGTATTTATTTAAGCTTTTGAAAATGTCTCTTTTTTCCAGAGGGTTCTTTCTTTCTGTCATTCAATTCAATGATTCCCGTTTGAAAAGGTCCTTTACAAAGAACGTGAACTCACTTGAAAATAATTAAAATAGGTAATACAATAAAATCCTCTACTTCAAATTATTCATTATATATTTTGTCTCCATTCTTGATTCTGAAAGTTGTAAAACCAGCAAAAACTTTGAGATAATTTAATTTTTTTTTTCATGCTACAAATTGAAAAATAATGTTTTTTTTTCTAATTGTAGTCAAATATTTTAAGAAACATTGATTGATTCATTGAAATCTGTAGTAATTTAGTTCAGAAAAGTAACCTAAGAGTGCAGTTAGGTTAGAAGATAGAATAAGGATGGAAAGAGTCGATCAAGCATCAAGAACACTTAAGCAGAGAGTCGAGAGTTAGCCGCCATCGAATGTATAGACATGCGTGCGGTGAGTTGAACATTGCCAAATTAACATCGAGTCGGTCTTTAATGTTTAAGCCGAGCAGTTAAAAATGAAATTAAGCTATATATAGAGTTAACATTTGTTTTATATAAATTTAGTAGAGTTTAGTCAGAGAGGGAAACAGATTATACCTCAGCTGTATGTTCAGTTATATGTCGCGACGGGAAAAATGAAATTTGTATTTTAAAGGAAAATTATATTAGAGGAATAGGTTAGGACACCAAATGAAAAAAAAAAGAAACCGATCCATATTTGTCTAATTTATGCTCCAAAAAAGGTTAAAAGAACAAAGAAATGATTGAAGTATTTAAGTGAAAAACTTAAGAAGACGCTAACCTGAAGAAAAAAGAAGCATACGTCCAAACAAAAGTTGTCGAAACTTTGATCAGAAATAATGTATTTTCTCATCCCACCTACAACAGACTCAGAGGTGGGATAATTATAAGGTTTATTATTTCCACCGACAACATAATGAAGAAAAAACTTTGGCAAAATGTAGCAAAATATAAAAATAAACTTTGGTATCATTATTGTCCTCCTTAATTTACTTTGACAATCTGAGCCAGAAAACAGTAAATGTTGTCATGTCATTGATCATTAGGTTTCATGTTCTCGTTAAAATCACCTCTTTAACATGCTCGAACTATCCCTGTAGTCCTGTAGAACTGTCTATGCGATATTTTTAGCTCTCTCTTTTAAATAAAACATCGCCAGTGTTGGGCGAATTTCCATGCGTCCTCCCATTACGAAGTCACGGCCGAAGGCCAGAACAAATGATTTCGACGGAAGTTTTACAAATGATACGTGCCAGGATCGAACAGGATACAGGGAACAAGCTGCACGCTTGATCAAATTCGAGAGCTACACAATCCTTCTTCCCCTTTATTTCCGCAGTATGAGGTATTTAAGTATCAAATATTTAATCAAATTAAGTTTTTTTTACGAAGATGAATTTATATGAGCTGAAACAGTTTACTTAAATAAATTTAAAATATTTTTGACCAACGTTACAATAAAATATTTACAAACACCAAAACAAGTAGTTTTCTAATGTATTTTTAATGTTAATAACTAAACTTTAACAATATAATTTTAAGAACTTTGAAGAACAGTTTTATTTACCTCAAACTATTTTAGATCGAACCTTCCTATAGACTAATAAATATGTATTTGACAAAATAATTTTACAAATTTTATCACAAAATTAGTTTTCTTTAATAAGAGTTTTTTTTATAATTTTAAGAACTGTCACGAACTAGTTTCTTTAAAGTTTCCCTCATAATAACTTTTGCATTTAAAATTTGAAAAAATTAATCATTAAATTATAGTTCTTAATGTTATAAAAAATATTTTTTTATGTATGTTTAATATTAAGTACCTACTCCAATTTGTATTTAAAGTATTTCATTTTTTTTTAAGTTATATATTTTTCTTTCGAGGACTTGACAATACAAAACAATTTTCACTGACTGCCAAAAACGGTAAAATGTTTTTTTAAAAAATAGAAATGACTAAAAAAGCCCCGAACGATTTTGTAAACAAAAAAGGGGCCAAATTTAGGTACATAAACAGTGTTTACAACCAAACGCAAATAACTTCCTTTCGTTGAGAAGACAACTATGCAGGACGAAAGTTCTTCGGGAAGTTGAAATGTTTTTTTTATCGGATTTTCAATAAAAGAAAAAGTCAAACAAAAACAAATGCAATGACCCCCCTAGAATGAAAAATCATGTAAAAACACAGCGGTCTAAAAAAAATATTGGGAACAACATGGAAAGGGAAGCTTAAAGATAAACATTTCCCTATATCTTACTGGACTAGCAGAAAAATAAAATACTTTTTGTGTGATAAAATTTTAAGATATCCAATTGAGTTAAAATTGAAGATGAACCATTTTCAAATTTAAATGTATTCACTAATTTAATTGAATTTAAATTGTGCACTGTTTGAATCGAAGCTGAAAAAACTTTGTTATATTAAATATGGGAAAAATTGTTTTATATTTTATTTTAATTATTTTAAAATTGCAAGAATCATATAATTTCATCCGATTCACGATTCTATTTGAGTTACTATCCTGTTTAGCCGTTGAGCCGCACTTGGATTCGGATGCTCAAAATATATGGTTGAAATTTATTAAAATCCACTGGGTCGGATTTAATTTCGATTATGTTTGATAGCATTAAAAACTCATATTGTGGTCTTTCGCAAAAAAAATCATATGAATGGCTTCTTTCTTTGACCACAAAGATGACCGTAAAGGCCAGTGCATAAATATGAGAAGATTCAATATTTTCTGGCAAGAAACCCAAAGTCAATTTCTTCTATAGTATACATTTTGCGATCAAAGAGGTTTGCCTTATCTAAATAATAAATAGAAACATTTCCTTGTTAGAGCGAACCTGATTTACGTGCAGAGTTACAGGATTTATCAGCTCAACACGTTCCAGTAATTAAGAACCGGAAAAATAAAATTTATTTATCTATAGAGTTAGCTGTTGTTTGCGGAACTTAATTTATAGACGAAAACAAATTTGCTGTATTTTTCGTAAAGCATTAAGTATTTATTTTCATCCCCTGCAATAAATTGTTGTGATCAATTACGAACAAATAAGGAAGGAACAAAATATTTAAAAGATTTTCCGACAAGTGAACACGATTAAAAAATAAAATTCCCTTTTTTAGGCTTAAAATACTCCACAGAATTCTAAAGAGTGAATTTTCACAAGCGATATAATTAAATAATACTTTTTTTTCAATTACGAACAAGGACCATTAGTGTGTTATTTAATCACAACAATGTTTCCCAGAGAGGTGTACTTTGGAATTATAGAACCTTGAAAAGAGTAGTACGTTGTTTTATATTTTTCGCAAATGCTTTTCATAATCATATAGCGAAAGGCTTTTATTTATAAGCATTAAAAAAATTTAATACGACTTTTCTGGCGAGCCAGGTTGGGTCGATGGAAACAGTTTACTACACATTTCTTACGGATTTCAGGAAGTGAGTAGAGAGTAATTTTACACGACATAGAGTTCTTGAACTGACCAATCATCGTTTAAACAGATCGTAACTTTTATCCCAAAGCTTTTTTTAAATGGTGAATTTTATATGGCTTGAAGCGCGTAAGAAAGCCTTGAGATTTACAGGGCATCTTTCTGCGCAAACATTTATTAAAACTTTTAATTTTAAGTTAAACTTTTTTACAAACTATAAATGAAAAATTTTGTTCAAATTCGATAAAAAAGTTTATTTAAATTAATATTTACATATACGTTTTTTTTTATGTTAAAATGTTTTGTTCTTACCATTAAAAATAATAAATTAGTTTACATTTTTCTGTTTGTATATAGTTTAATTTTAATTTAAAAACAATTTATTTAGAGACCATAAGATTTTGTTCACTTCCGAATTAAAAGCAAAATATACAATTGCTGTCAATATTAATTATTCCCTGCTGGACGAAGTCGTCGACAAATTAAATTGACTGCAGATAAACCCTGCTTACAGGGTTGATTTTACTGCAATTGCTCCGGTTAATTTGCTTTTGTTTCCTGCAAGGACATTCTGATGGCAATGCTTAATCTGTCGCCCAGGAACGCTATTAAACTGTTTTAAACACAAACTTCTGCACTTATTTCTTTCAGTGTAGGTAATTTTTTCGCAATTGTCCCCGATTTTTTGCAGACATGTTATTTGTGTCGAGAGAACAAGTGTAGTTGGGGTCCAATAAGAATTTCTTCTGGAAGTAAATTTCATGTTTTTATAGTCCAGCTGCTCCTTTTCTTTAAGAGAGTTTTTAGTTGATATACTTCAAGCTGGAAGTAATGCCATCGTGGATAGTAATCCACCCAACTGAATGCATTCAGGTCAGCTCAATTTTTGGGACGGCAGGGGCCAGGGGACAAATATGTCTTAAAAATAAGAAAGGACTAGTTCTAAATTTCAGTAGAATGTAATAAATTGTTGAGAGAAAAACGTGGAAATCACTTTTAAATTGCCAAATGCAAATAATTCCTTTTAATTGGACTTTAATACCGTAATTATTATTATTATACCTGTTTGCTTTATAAAGCATCTATTACATTATATTTCCGATTGCGCGCATTCTTCTTTGAAACCCTTTCATTTGATACATTTTTCTGGTTTTGTTTTTAAAGTCATATTAGCGTAAGTGTGCCTTGTAATTGTACAGAATAAAATTGAAAAATAAACTGATGTCGATGAACTTTTACAAATACCATTTCAAGAAAAGTGGCAAAAATTATTCAATTTTAATACATAAATTTAAAACTGTTGTTCACATTTCTCTAACTGCCGGTAAAAAGTTTATGCCACTAAGATTCGCTTCTTACAATGCTTTTTAAATTCCCCCATAGGAAGTAATTTAATTTCAAGAAGCTAAGCAGATCCTTGAATGAAGCGTTAACAAAAAAGTTTAGAGTTTTCGTAATCGGCATCAACTAGAGAAAAGCTTTCTGTCTCTTTGTAATTGTTAAATAATCTTGCTCGGAATGTAGGAAAACGACAATGGTCAACTCGAAGTTAATTAACCCCAAAAGGAGAAAACACACAATAACTTATTAAGTTCAACCCCATCTGACTCTGCACATTCAGCTTCATGAGACTCGGGAGGAATTGTTCCTCTGTGCAGAAATTTGATTACTTGGAAATGAGCACTAACACGACATTTCGTTTTGTGGTTGTTTCCTGTTCTGTTCCTGTATTGAATTATTCCAGGGATCCGCACCGACACATGTGTTGTTGTTATTTAATCTCGTATTTATATTCGTGTACTCCCCTTGGGCAATTTATTTTCCGGCAACTTCCATTCTTGCTTGTCTAAGACGCATGTTATTATATCCTTGAAATTATTCCGAATAAAAGATTGTTTTGGTAACTGTATATGAACATACCAAATCCGAAAATATCCTTAGGAGTTGAAGGACTCCTGTTGGCTGGTTTGATGTAACCACATTGCTTTTAACAAAATATAAGTATTAAAATAATCCCTGAACAAGCAGGGAAGATATCAAGGCCGCCTTGGTGTAATAAAAATGGTTTCACATTGCCGAGTCACGATTATTATAAAGGATCAGTGTGAGTAGCGACAGGAGCCATTAAATCGGGAAATTAACTCCATCAAATTCTTAAGTTCCTATAAAGTTGATTAGGAATGAAACCTTTATATAGTTCTTTTATAATACTAAGGGAAATATTGATATATGTTCCGATGGGGTCCTGAAATATGATCACATGCTGGGTGAGGAAATTCCAGCCCGGGGCAGTGCTGTTTTTGATAACAACATAACAAAAATCCAGCCATATTCTCATATTTTTCTCGTTGATTTTACAAAAAACATATTTTTATAATTCATATTCTTATAATTCATATTTTTTTCATTTTAGAAATAAATAAGGAAAGATTTTGTTAATACAGTTAAACAACAAAAAAACTCGCATTCTCGACATGTTTGTGAAAATAATAAGAATATTCCAGAAGAACGACAGAAGTTAGTGATATATTTTAAGTAATAATTAAGATTTGTTTCTAAATGAGAACATCCTTCTATGCAGTGATCATTATTTTCCGCACGTTTTGCCAGTTTTATTCAAACGAAATGAAAGCACTAAAGCCAGGATATACATATATCAGTAGCACAAAAATTGTGTAATTTATGTTGAACGTAATGTTGAAACAAAAATCTCTTGCAGAAAACGACACACGGCAACACACAGAACACCTTATTCGAAAGGATGTTTGCTCGTATACGCAGCGCTTCTTATTGAATTAAGCCATGTACCGCAAGGATCGGCTCAAGTATTTCCACACATGCATTATAATTTGCTGTTTACTAGAAATTGGATCCCGAGATAGGAGCTTTTGCCGCATCTTCCCGAATTAATACTTTGCGGGAATGTTTTGCATAGTTATAGCTTTCAGTTTGCGGAAGCTGGTGGGGGTGGAGTCGACAACATGTGGCAAGTAATTTCCAATGATTCTCGGAAAGCAGCATTTTGTCGGTGCTGCTTATTTTCATTTAAAATGGGTTTTCTTTAAACACTTTTTGTGCTATTTGCAACATTAAATTTTACGGGATCGTAAGTATAAGATGCCGGAAATGTGAAATAATAAAATGGAAGTTGTATATTTTTCTTGCGTTTTTGTTTATAAATTTTTGAAGCATGTTGTTTTGCGGTTTTAAGTATGTATGAGTAAAATGTAGGAAAATATTCGCATTTGTTCATTATACGTCTACATTATAACACAGTTCACATGTTTGTGTTGTTATTTTTTGTTTGTTTTTTATAACCAATTGCTTTTTTTCAAGTACTTAGAATTCGCTCTAATTTTTTCGAAGTCCTTTTAATTAGTTTTGAGAACTTACGCAATGAGCCTTTTATTGACTTGATTTCATTGAAAATGTTTTTTTCTGCAGCGTTTCTGTGTGTTCGATTTCCTGGAATTTCCAATTATCTATTGATTTTATTTCTTCTCGACGTGATCATTTTCACATAAACACACTTTTATAGGGATTAAGTAAGCATAACTAACAAACGAGCAATTTTAGAAAAGGTTTTTTACTTACTCTTCTAACAAAAGCGGAATAGAAATCCAAGGCAGTAAGTGAAATGCGGAGATGAATTTTGAATAAAAACAAATAAATTAAAGACACGAATCAATATTATTTTCATTTGCAGATAGTTTGGAATAATGATAAATTTTATCTATTCACAAATTTTTGTGTATTTTGACCTGATTGTGTTAAGATGTTTACAAAAATTTATGTATATACATTAATGCAAAATTACCCATTTGCAAACGTGGCAAATTGATTGATGTTATGTAATTATCCCCTTTGATCTACAGATTTCCAAGTGTAAACAGCGTTCAGTTTGAAACGCAAATGTAATTAAATTAATGACTTCACCACTTTCAGGATTGTGGCAAATAAATTAGGAAAACGTTCTGCAATTAAGTAATGTAGAAACTTTAAATAGAATTTACAATGCATGAATCCATTTATGCAATATAATTTTCCCTATTTACGTGTTACTTTTGTGGTTTGGTAATTTACCTTGCATGTTCATTTTTCGACTTTTATTTGAAAGTAATAAACAATTTTTCAAATAAAATAATAAACTATTATTGATGGATATTGATTATTTTACATCTTAAAATGCTACTCCACATCGACAGCAGAACTAAATAGAAATTGTATGAATGCAGGAAATTCGAGGAGAAGAAAAACATAAATTTTTTGGAGCAATCCTGTCTCAAGTTTTACCGCAGGTAAAAACATTTCAGGAATTTCAAGTTGAGGAGTTTCGAGAATATTTTCTCGCAGTTGCTTTTATCTCTTGTCGAATACACAGAAAATAGAATGAAGCGATGGTGTTGCAAGGATTGCAACGACCAATCAGCGGAGCTTTTAATAAAGAAATGATACGTGAAAGAAATGAGAACCTCAGAAGTTGGAATTTTTCGTTGTCAGTTTTTCTGAGAATTTTCCTGTTGGTAATTCAAATCAAAAGACGGTGAATTCAGCGAACACCAAAATTTAAAGCAAAGTAAAAAAGGTAACGAATTTGAAATATAATCATTATTCAATCTTACTAAAATATTATATTTGCTTCCATTTGGAATTCCAGAAACAGAGGAAACTGCAGGAAATATCCGGAAACTTATAGGTTTTAATTCAGACAATTCAGTCAAATTATTCCTTTGATTGCTGTAGGAAAATCTGTGCCCTTAAAATCTAATAACTGTTTTCCTATAAAATTATGAATGAAAATAGCTTTAAACATCTTCTACTATTTTTGCACTTTAAAATTAATTTCCGTTTACCTTGAGTTTTGGAACCGCGCCAGAAAACTCCAAATAAATCCTTCTAAACTTTTGATAAGGAAATATTCTTAATGGACTTTTGTGATTATAACTGACTTAGCGAAGATTTTCTGGTTAGGGTAAATGACTGGATTTGTTGTTTCAACTGGGGTCGGAATTATCATCTAAGATATTTTATTTTGAAAGGATTTTCAATTCTGTGGTAATATGAAAATTGTTACCGAAGAATCAAAAATTTTCCATTACATAAAACATTTAACGAATTGCAGTAACAAGAGGTTAAGTAAATTACTTTTAGAGTCTTTGCTCTATTTCGTTGCAAAGTAACAACTACTTCAACAAGCTCATTTTATCGAAAATATTTTTATAAAAAGATAACAGAATATCATATGCGAAAATCGCGTGGCAACCGGTTTCATAACAGCTATATAGAAATATCTTGTAAACAAATTTAAAAATGACTGATTTAAAAATTTCTGGGGGATAATATTTTAGATTCTGGCTCCTAAATACCAACAATCCTATATGCATGATTTTGCTTTTGTTTTAAAATGGATACGAAAATGTGTTTTCGAACGATTTTATTATGTTAAGACATTTAAAGAGTGTAATTTAGCAAGGTGGAAATAATCAACGTAGAGAAAATTACTCGCCAAATGAGTTTATTATAATAGCTCTTGATTTCGGAAACTTTTCTGGTCTCAAACACAGAAATCAGAAAAGTTTTGGAACGATTTCACGCGACTCACAAAATGAGGGAAATTACTAACTTCAGATCGAATTAAATCTCGGTCATTAGGGAGTCGTAAAAAGTTAACCTATGCAACGCTGCCAACTGCTGGTAACGCTTCGGGTTAAGTTCATAGAATCGAGGAAATTTCGCCCAATGGGCTACTAATGGTGTACGCTATAAAAATATGGTTGGGGGGGCCAGGGTTGTGCTTTGGCTCTGTTATGCAAGACCATGATAATATACTCCAACGATAGATTGCAGGAAGTGCAATTTTTAATGACCTGATATTTATTAATTCATTGATTGTTTAAGTTTTATTTTAGGTATTTATTTAATGTAGTGGTAGGTAACGCAAAAAATATTAACAAGGTTTTATTGAATACAAAAAAGTGCCAGACTTTCAATAAATTAATCCCTAGGTTAAAATTTATGGATAACAATATCAACAGCAAATTATAAAAATAGTATTCTGAACTATTCAAATTAAACTTTCGTATTTTCCATTTCCTGTTTACCTATCTATTTTAATCTATCTATATACTTCGATGTTATAGGATTTATGATTGCAGGGGTCATGTAAAAAGGACACAAATAACTTCTATTTTATGTTACAGCATCCATAATAAATGCCATCGTATACGTACGAATACGTGATTGCGTCCTGCAGTGAAAATTACGCGAAGTGACGGCTGCTGTTACGCCTTGAATCACACTGGAATAAAGTCAGAGATGTGTCCAAAGTTCGATGAGGATTGCACGAGTTCTAGCCACTGCATGAAAAATGCATTCGAGAAGGTAAATCATTGCTGACATAGAGATTGGAGAGCCTACTGCAGAGGATCCACTTTTAACTCTTTTTTGTGCAGTTTGTACTACATACACAACACATCATTCTTTGCCACGACAACGAAAGTTGGTATAACATATCGATTTTTTTTCGTTAGTTTCGTGATAAAATTTTGTAAAAAAATTCCACATTTTATGACCTAATGGGAAATTTGTTCAATGTCTAAATTTATTGGATTATTTCAGACCAAAATAATAAATAATAAAATCTTTGTGGTTAACAAGAGTAACTTAGTTAGTGATTACTGAAAAATTAAGTCGTCTATGTTGCAAAACTTAAAATTGTTAAAGTTTAATTATTTTGAAAATTTCGACAATGTCTAGAATATAAAAAAACGTATGAAAGTTTTCTATGTTTTCCACTTTTCACTGATTTCACGCCCCATTCCAATTTGCATTAAAACTGCTTTTAGCAACGTAATTTCATCAACGTTGACTTTATACTTCAGGGGAAGTAATTGAAGAAATTACAGGACCCTTGCATGTAAGGACCAATGTTCACAGAACAATTTCATTAAATTCCTCTGAACTAAAAGGAGTCTGTGAACCCAAAAGCACTTATTATACTATCGCAATTGTCTGTATTGGCAACTTAATTTTTGCGAAAGTGTTAGATAGAACATCAAGGCTTTTAATGACCCTGGCAATTAACTCATGCACAATGCGCATTGCGCATGGTATGGATGTTGGAATTCTTTGATTTCAAGCCGAGTGGGGGTTGAAAACAGGTGTAAACGTAAAAGGACTACTTACTTTTAACGGGAATGAAAGTAAAGTGATACTTTTGCATCCTGCTCTCATTGAAAAATTTGCACTTCAAAATTAAAAAGAATCCACTTTTCTTGTAGCAAAACATTTTTTTTATGCACTGCAAATTCTTGTTTCAACTTTAATTTGAAGCGTGAATGTTTTACTAAAACTGATTCTTTCACACATACAATTAATGCATATTTTATATTTTTGATATTATCAATTTCGTAGGGAAAGAATGAACATATAATTAGTTTCATTGTTATTCCTACTCTAACCAGATATATTAAAAACCATTCATACATTGTTTTATTATGTTATAAAATATTGTTCTTTAATGGCTTACGTAAAAGAAAACATGGTTTTCCGTTCTGAATCTCCTCTTATAATTTCCTCAATTTTCCAAGACAGACCATTTCAAATTAACCGCATAAATTGCTTTCGAGAAAGTTTTTATATGATATTATCACGTAAGAGGACTTTATCGGTACATTTTCTATATCCCGTTATTGTCCTCGTATTACATTTATGGAAAAAGAAAAGGCACGGGTTCTCTCAAGGCAAACCACATATCCAATTTCTAGCACTTATTTCAGCACAATCAAAACGGATAATTGAGAGATTTGAGGATTCCTCTAGGGGCAGAGGCTGAAATGTATTTTCTTTGCGCATATAACGAAAATGTGATAACAACACCCGAATTCGCCAAAATTGCCTGGTAAAGACCTTCCCAAACAAAATCGATACTTTTATAACATTTTTATAACAATCCTAATGATGCCTTACGAATCTTTTTATTCATATTTGCGGCAGCAAAAATTCGAAAAATTTTCCCTTTGTATACTAAAAAGGTTTGTTTAAAGTAAGCTTACTTTTGATTTGCAAATTACTGTAGTCTTCGAAAATTGTGTTATGCAGGTTTATCAGGGTTATCAAAATATAAAAAAATTATATTTCGACACTAAGTTCTCTTTTGTTTATGTATTTGTAATAGCAAAAAAAAACTCTTAGCGAGTTTAAAACTGACGGGGTGCCCAATAGCGCATTAACTTGTATCCACAAAAGAGTTAATATAAATTTTTGTGGTGTGCGTGCATTATTGTTCCTTAATAAAATCAATAAAAATTTACAAATACTTTTGCGCATGCAATTGTTTCTTTGAGGTATTTGCTTTTATTTGGTGGTATAAAAGTGTCCAATATTTGGAAATGAATGTTTCTTTGTGGTATTTGTAAACTCTTATTGATTTTATATTAAGGAACAATTGCATGCGCAAAGGTATTTGTAAATTTTTATTGATTTTATTAAGGAACAATAATGCACGCACACCACAAAAATTTATATTAACTCTTTTGTGGATACAAGTTAATGCGCTATTGGGCACCCCGTCAGTTTTAAACTCGCTAAGAGTTTTTTTTTGCTAGTATCAGTATTTTTTTTGAAAGCAACCATTATTATTAAGTAAATAAGTTTTCCATAAATGTTGAAATAAAATAAATTTTAATAAAACGAAGCAGTTGCTATTCGTTCGCGAAACCGATTGCATTTTTTGCTCTCTTTATTTTGGGTCAGTTAAAATTAAAAATACAATTATGCATTTAAATAAATTTCGTGTATCCAATTTTACCCTACACACATTTGAGGGGTTTGAGAAACTGGAAAATTCGAACTGCTGATGTTAGGTTTAGGGGGACCATCTGCTAGGATTTTACCATTATTTTTCATAGTTTTAGAATACGAGTAGGTTCACGAAAACTATAGAACAAAAGCCTGCCTATTCACTTTCTATGGTGTTTTGGAGTCGTCAAGGAATGCTGCGATTGAAATTTTTATTCGAACATTTTTCATTCTTTACAAAATTGTTGAAAAACTCACTTTTCCCGGTTCGCGATATTATTCGGATGCCATTTTCTCCGGAACTAGAGTTTTCCCAGAATTCACATGATAAGCCATCGACGCGTTTGGTTGTCAGCTACAAACGACTAGTTTTTTAACAAAATTGCTTGGTTCAATTTTGAGTAATAGCCTTCAAATCGAAAATTTGGCAGTGCCACTTTTTAGTTTTTTCTATATTTTTCTTGAACTAGATGGCTGATTATGATTTTCTGGCCACCATTTGAAAACTTAGTTCAATACCGATCGACTGATTCATATACGGACGCCTTTCATTGGATTTTAGTGGAGATATTATATTTTTAAAAAAGTGCATCTGGCTCTATACAAAAGTCTATATCTCGATCAAATTCAAAGGAATCTTAAAAATGTTAACGGATTCTGCAAGCCGCACTTATCCCCGAAAAATAGAGGTATAAACGACAGAAATCGGTTCAACTTTTGTACAAACAAACTATTTGAGGTAGGCAATTTTTCATGAATTTCATGAAAATTAACCGTAAATTTTGGAGGGCTATAACTTTTCAACGGATGGTTCGATTTTAATATATAAGGTACCGTTGGAAAGGTCTTGATAAGTAGCCTCGGAAAACACTATAGCTGAATAGTTTTCTACACCCACCTTTGGGTTATATTGGAAAAACTAAAAATTTGGTCAAATTTTCAAGTGGCCATATCTCGGATTGTAGTAGGTGGATTAGCAGTTTTAATATATTTTCCTAGTCTATGGCCCAACACCTTTCTAACGATATCCAACAGTCATAAATTGAAAGCTTGGTTCTCGATTTCGATTTATTCCTGTATATATAGTAGTGCATTTCAACAACAATCATCAGATCTTCAGATTTTTTGTTTTGCGCACCCCGCGGAGAACTACCGTTCTCCGTGATACGTACAAAGTCATGTCTCCGAATATACGAGTATATAGATATGTGGATTCAAATTTCTTATCTATTATAAATTTTATATTATTCAATTTAAATTTTTCTAAATAATCATTCGTTTGAAGGTTTAAAATATTTTGCAACATTTTGAAATTGTTAATGCGAAGCAAAATAGGAAATACCTTATACTTGTTACGCACTAAAATTATCTTTTTGTTTCTTGATAACTTAGAAAAAAATTTATTTTTGGTCGAATATGTTCCCACCCTCATGGATGAATTTCTTACTTCTTTTCTCTCTCTTCTTCGT
Source organism: Leptogaster cylindrica (assembly GCA_963082835.1). Lineage (NCBI taxonomy): Eukaryota > Metazoa > Arthropoda > Insecta > Diptera > Asilidae > Leptogaster > Leptogaster cylindrica. The sequence continues at coordinate 7,439,409 of OY720105.1, read as the reverse complement.
GTTAAAAAAATTTGGTCATCCAAAAGTCTCACGGGGAGTTGCGCAGAACCGAAAAGGAGCGAAAAAATACCTTGAACTTTTTATGTATAAGAGAAAGTACAGATTTATTAATTTTTTAAAAATAGTAAACAAAACACAAGCAAAGATTTTTATTTATGAAAATTCGATAAGAAGATCGGAAATCATGTAAACTCATTTTAAAATAAAACTAATCATTATTGATTTAAAAACCGGAAAGTCGATATCTCAAAATATCCTATATACATCTTAATTTTTATACAAGATCAAACAAGGTTTTTCTTATAACTCAATAAATGAATTTTTAGAAAAAAGAACAACAATCTTTTGTTGAAAAAAGCAGAAGTACCAGATTCTTCCATTTAAATGAAGTTTTACATTTTTTTATATTTCTAAGTAAAACTGAGGTAAATAAAAAAATTTCTGCTTCTCCTTCTCCTTGTAAGATTTATAAAAAAAAAATGTTTCTGTGTTGGAAGTATTCCAAACAGGAACTAGAATTCAAGTGCAATAAAAAGGAAAAGGTTTTGATTATTCCATTATCGTAGTTTCCGATTTTGATTACATTAATTATGCGGAATGCTCAGGGTACTGCTGCTTTCATGCTTTACTTGTAGAATCCCGAAGAAGATCCTTGAAAATTTCACTAGAAGGGCATATAGAATAAGTTTCGAAATCTAAAACTCCATCCCAGAACAACAACTTTAAATAAATTGAATACTAACGTCTAGGTATTGCTACCATCGAACTACAAAGTCTTCGAAATGGTTAAAACAAACTAAGCATTTTTTGTCAGTTCATCAAATTATTTAATGGAAATATATAGACACATTTAAGTTTTAAGACTTCTATGGTTCTTTAACGCCAACGATCTTCGCAAATAGAACACTTTTCTGTTTCTACCCCAAAGACCTTAACTGTTACAATTTTGCCGTAATGTGCCGAAAGTGGTGAACGGGAGAGAACGTAAGAATCCATTTTCCGGCGTCACAGTCAACACATCCTTCCATTACCTTGCACCACCAGCCCAAAATGCGGAAGAGAGCGTACACCCCAAATGACTTCTGAGGATTATCATTGCGAAAGGATGCTTAAGTGTAATTTATGACTGAATTCCTGGAAGTGGAACGGCTATTGTTGTTGTTAAATCTCACAATGTTATTATTGCTCTTGAATTCTTCTTTTGGAACGGGTGAAAACACTCTTGCCTGCAGCAGTTTATCTATATATCAATACGCCAACATGAATTTTTATATCCCTTTTACGGCGATTCTACTGATCCCATTTTTATGATTTTTATACCATTGCAAAGGTATTTACGCAGAGAAATGCACAATATAATTTATATCGAAATCGGTTAGAAAACTCAGGTGAAATCGGCGTTTAAAGTTTTCTACTGACACTAATACATTTTTTATACAAAAGTCTCACGTACTGTGTAAACCCACTTACTCTCTGAATGATTTGAGGAATAGACTAGAAGAATAGAGTAACGGACGAGGTAACGGAGTATAGAGTAGCTGAGCAGGTGAATTGCGCAACTGCATAATTTTGAAATGGGTTTGAAACTTTGATTTGTAGATATTCGGGTCAATAAACTTAATTGCAGATTTGCATGTAATTAAAAGTTTTCAATGAAGCAATTAATAAATGTCAAGACTCACAATTGCATTTTTATTTCTAAATAACAGCCGAATTACGACCGCAGGCATTCCTAGTTCATTAAAACACACCCCACAGCTCACACGTTCGTCGTTCCACACACGTTTCTTCAATACTTCAAGCTTTTGTTGTTTGTCATCATTATTCATTAAAGGAACAGTTTTAAACTCTTTTACTGTATCTGTTGGTATTAAGTTCCCAAATAGTTTTAAAGTAAGCATTGCAAATACCCGAAACTGGGAATCATACAAACATATTTGATCTGCCTACTTTATCCTCCTGCAAAAGACATTATGCGGAAATATTAAAGACATTTCCTAATGAACCTTATGTTTCTCTTAAGTAAATTATGGGAAACGATCAAGGCAATCAATTTTATTGATATCCGTACTAAAAAAATGTGAAAAAAAATTATCTGAGCCGGGTGGAAGAATATTGAATTTGAACTGCACCAGCAAAACCACATTTCATGAACCCCAAATTAACTTTTATTAATCGAATGTACTTAAATCTATTTTTTCCAAACATTTTCCGGTAAAGATTGATTAAATTAATTTTGAATTGGTTTTCTTAGTTGCGAGTTTATCTGCATTTAAAAGCATGAAATAAAGGTCTACAAACTTCAAACAAATCAGTTGTATTGCCTATTATATTAATATTACTTGATTTTTTTTTAAATTGTTTATGAAGTGAAATTTAGTTTAATTGTCATTTTCATTTGATTTATTCATTGATGACCTTAAACGTCCGTGACAATCTAATTCGAATATTCCTACACGACAGCAAATATACATATATATTATATACATTACCTATCCATATAAAAACAATGGTTTATTGGTGTCATATGTAAATAATAGTAGAATCTTATTCTTACTGCATAATAAAACAAAATATTATTAAAAATCTTTATCTATAGAAAACATCTTATTCGATTGGTCAATGGTCAATATGAAAAATTGTGATAAAGTGAAAACAACAAATAAAGTTCGTCCTTCTGAATAACAATCAAACAATATTAAACTTTGCCAATACAACTTGAACAACAACAATTTTGAATTATTATTTGCCACAGTCATCAGTAACAAAAGGATCTACACACGTGAAGTTCATTTTATTGAAGAAAGTTTTATCGCATCCGCACAGTGGTATGTTTTTCGACCGGCACTTTTAAACTGAAGCTTCGGCAGGATATAAAGATATTCTGCACTGCAAGTCTCAAATTTCAAAGTGCTCTCAAGGACTCTCGTTGCAGTACGGCTCATGGGATACACTGCTTTGTAAACGCTACTAAAATTCTACACATCCAACTAAAAACTGCATTTTATCAAATAGAGGTGGGCAAAAAAATTAAAACATTCAAGAGACAACGTTAAATAAGATCAAATGACTGGCTGCGTCTACCTCATACGTCTATATACCATTGCCCGAGGATAGTGATGGAAACAAAAAGTTTTTGCCCATATATATACGACGTTTTGTTTAACAATAAACGCGCAGAACAATATTTTATCTTTTGCAAATTTTTAATCCAGCTTATTAAATATATTTAATATTTTTAAATTGTGGAATACCATAGCAGAGCACCGGTATTGATAATGAAGCATTCCCGTGCAAAGTCGTGTAGATTAGTTATACAGTATATACATTATACATACACATATATAAAACAATTCCGTAACTGACTGACAGACAATGCACGGACTAAACCGCCGGACGTAGAAAACTGAAATTTTGCATCGAAGTTCCCTAAGAAGCAATAAAGCCGAACTTTTTGATATTCCACACCTAAAGGTGTAGAATAGGGATAAAAATTTGTTTAGAAATCCGTAATTTTTTAAGCATAAAATTCACAAAAATTGGTATTTGTTTGTTAGAAATGAAGGAACACCTGTATCAGATTTGTTTTGAAATTCAACCCCTAAGCGGGTAAAATAGGGGTTGAAAGTTTCTATTAATATTCTCTATTCTTGAATTAAAAAAATCTTGCAGTAAAAGTTAAATAAGAACTACCGACTGCTATCCTAATTCAGCTTCCCAAAAACCGCCCTTGACTGAAGAAAACTGAATAACTATCTTTTTAACCCATCCTGCGGGAAATGGTTCTATGTAATTTGTGTCGCATTTGGGGCAGTTGTAAATTCAAAAACTAATATGATGTATATTGTATTATGATTTTCATCGTCACGGATGAAACCGGGTACACCTGCTAGTGCGTTATAAAAAAATAAAAAATTAAAAGACTAATGGAAAGGAATTTCATGGAAAGGTCGTTTAAAAAGAGCAATTTAATCAACTGTAGCATAAAAACAAAACTTAATTTTTTTGGTCGGGATTTCCTCTGTTTTTTGCCTTGTATGAATACATCGTTGATGTAAATGCCAGGCGAACGCACAGGGTAGGGTTGGGGTTCAGCTCCCCTTTATCGTGAATTCAATTCAATCTGTCGTTTGCAGTATTTCACTTTTATGAAAAACTGCACCCACGCAAAACTGACTCTGCAACGCAGTGAGCTCCGACAGGACACCTTGCGTCACTCCTGCACCCATTTTATTGCTGGCTGCTCCCGAGCTTCAATTGACTCTCGCATCATATTAACTGCTCCGCCCTGGAATTTATTGGCCGTTAGTGTCAGCCTTTGTTTATGTATTGGCAATCAAATTCGCTCAGTCACATTGCCGCCCGGCAATGCTGAGTTTTCCGATACTAAAAATTAATTACGAATTTTTCTTGTGTCAAGAACATGCGCGAATTTAGTACGATTGAAGTGGACACGAATCGAATTACAGTATTAATTATTGACAAAAAATAAATAAGTACGCATCTTTAGTATATAAGAAAAACAACTAATTAAAAGTATTTTTGAACATATTGTTCATCTTTTGCTTTTTAGGTTGTTTGAAGTTTAAAGTGAAAGCTTGAAGTTTCTTTAAACATTGTTTTGTTATCAAGCGCAACACATTTCTATATAATGTAAATAGTAAAGAATTCCTAATTATATTTTTTGGGTAGAAGAAATGTTTGAGTATTAAAAATATTATTATATATTTTATATATTATATATATTTGTTCGTTTGAATTTGTACTTGCTTCCACCATTTTGCACATTTTTCGATTCATTCTTTCCAACTTGCTACTTGAAGCAACCTTTTCACAAGAATTAATCAAAAGCAACTAAAAAAACATCACTTTCATGAAAGTCAACGTTGTCTTTTCACCTGTAGTACGCACATAAATCCGTACATCATCATCAAGTTGGAACAATAAATCATCCATAAAAAGAAGGGGCTCGAAACAAAAGACTCCGTCCGAGGCGAGCCTTCCGGGCATTAATGTTAGAAGAAAATAATTAAGCAAAGGGGCGGAAGTTCAAGAATTTCTTTTACACTCTGTTATCCTGAATGTCACCGAAATGTTTGTGTAGTGAACACAGCTGACGTATTTACACGCAGCTTGAAATAAATGGGCCTTTTACGCTTGGGAAATTAAGGACGACATTCTAGACAGAAAATATGATTCGAAAATAATTTGTAAATTTGCTTTTTACCAAATTCAAATAAAAATAATATCAATCTGAGCTGAGTCCTTTGTGTTATTGATGGGGAAAAAGTTTTTGATTCAACAATGAAGAAATCTTGCAATAGAAAATTTTGGATTTTCAATAGGTTGGGTACATCTAAATATTTGTAATTGATTTTTCAGAATTTTTATTTTGTTCTAAACCAAAGAAACCAATTGTTGTTCTTTTGGAACATGCTTAACATATTTAAATGGAATGTTAAGAAATTGTGATCCTTCGCTTGTTCAGTCTATGTTGTATTGCCAGGAAGAAACAAAGTTGCTTTAGATATTAATTTCGAGCAATTATAAGAATCAAGCACAAATGTCACGCATTCCGTGTCTTTCAAAAAATGGTTTTACATAACATCCTGTAAGAACAGATGGAACAGAACCTATCGTCCTGACAATACAATGTCTCCCAAGTTGTGTGTTTCCTGTGAATGTGTTGATGTGACTTCCTACTTCCATCAAAAGATACTACTCAAAAATCTTATAAAAGCACTTGCTTTTGTTTTATATACTTTCTTTTGTTCTGAAACATATGCTCTATCCTCTGCAGGATTCTCTGCATTCACTCTATTTTCTAGGTTCTTTATTAGCCTTTGACGAAACTACTGTCATTGTTGCAAACTAATGTCATTGCTTCACATTTCCCCTTTATTATGCTAGTAGATATCTTCCGTGATTTGTAATATTTCTTTTATGAGGACATTTCTTTTTACTGTCAAGTAAACTTCACAATTTTAGATATGTGTTTTTCTGAAGGGCGGCCTTTGAGAATATGACATAAGTTCCTCTCTGACTTACAGAAATTTCGTGTTGAAAATACCATTGTCACAAAAAAATGCAAGCATTTAATTAGGATTTATAAAGTTTATATTATTGCATCTAAAGTAATATATTTCAAAATCGAAAAGAAAAATTGCATTAGAACTGTAAATGAAATTGTAATTTAATTGTTTAAATTCATCATTAATGTCAAATGTAATGTAATGTGTATTCTAAGAAGTTTATTTTTGGTGTATAGCTACCTTCACGAAAAATATTTACGTTTCTAAAAAAAAAGGTAAAGAAAAACAAAATTATTGTTTACAGTAAAATATGAAATAAACCCAAATTTCTAAAAAGGGAGACAGGAGCGATGTTTTTGCTCTTCTAATTTTAGATTCATGTATAAGATAAAGAGCTAGAAGCATATTATAATCAATTTTCAATCAGACGTATTTAAAGCATTCGGTTTACTTATTATTATTAATGAACGCTAAGCAGTACAGAACTTATGTTGTAATTATGGCAACACTATAAAGGAGTTGCCATATTCTTCTCACTTTCAAAATTGTACCTATGTAAAATTCTATGAAATCTTAAACTTTTGGTTGAAAGCATTCTCCATTTGTACCTACGTTGATTTTCTTTAAATGGGCACCACAAAATTGTTTTTAAGGCCAACCAAATACTAGAAGACCTTTTCAGTCCCTGTAAACATTTGCACTCAACATTAACAATGTCCGAATAGTAGAGTATAGTAGAAATCGAGTAGTCAAAGAGATATATAATAGAGTAGTACAAGAAGTCGTGATAGCGTCTCTCAAAGATTTTCACAATTGCACTGTAAAGTAATCAACACTGCCGCGAGCTCTTCTCGTCTAAAAAGGATTTTCCAAGAGATTCGTTTAACAAAAGGCCTTCGAAACCTCTTACATGAAGAACGGGTGAATACAAAAGTGCCTCATGGTAAAAGTAAAATCCGTGTAACTTCGCTTTCAGAGGAGACAGAATTTGGTATTTTACACAGAATCCGTTAGGGCTTCTTTTGCATGATATTCTGTGAATAGTACATCACTTCGCAAAGCCAACGAAGTATAAAATAAAAAAAAAAACTTAATTCTACGTGTCTGGGAAAAATAAAATAGGTACCTACAACAAAAGAAATGACGTACCCAAACCACTTCTGAACGCAAACGCACCTTTCATCCTGCCTCACAACGGAATTCCTTCCCAAAGGCTGTCTTTTTATACCCATCATTCCTGCTCCTGAGGAGAGCTGTTACAGCTAAGTGATTTTCAACTGGGAACAGAAATCTGAGCCAGTGGATTTTATATGAGGGATGTAGAAAGCCGTCCACATCTGAGACGTTACATTACGGTTAATAGTCCTTACAGGAAGTGGGTGCCTCAGATTGGTACAGAAGGAATGACTTTTATGTGAAAGGATACTTTTTTGAGTGTATTGTGGCTTCACGTCTTCTTCGCTGTTTGCAATCTTTTCAAGCAAGAAATGTTTCAGTGTGGAAGTGGAAGTGGCAAATCACAAATTTACTTCTAATAAAAAAGCAAAATTAAAAATTTTGAAAAAACCCACGACGGTTAAACGTAATTGAAAAAGGATAAAATAATTTAAAAACCCCCGACTTAAAGAATTTAAACCCAAGAATATCCATCCAGGCCTGCAATTAAATGAACTAGTTTTGCAGTTTTATAGTAACGTGAATAATTGGGGATATTTTTTTTCGTATTTCCATATAATAATATATTATCGCAGTCAGAGAATAAATCCAACTGACTACAATTCGTTCACAATTCACACCACAAAGCAAACGATTATTTTATCAGGGAAAGTGTAATAACCTATATAGGAATAAATATTCCGAAATTATTTCATGTCAAATCCAGCATTATTCGTATTGCAGTTATTTGTTTCTCTATCAGGGAGAAATTTATTGCTCTATTTACGATTTTATTATAATTGATATTATTTTGCTTGCTTCTGGGCATTGTTTTCGATTAAGATTTTCGCATAAATTTTCACGTCAGCTGCAAATAAAAATAATAATTTATTCACTTCATATACAAGGCACAAGTGAATATTTATTGTTCTCTCGGGTATATTCGAGATTATTTCTACTGAAGGTAATGGTAGAAAAAATATTGTGTGTATTCCAAAATATTTTGATTTTATCATCAAAAATATGAATTAAGTTTTATTAATTTCTACAATTCTTAAAACACATAATCCAAGAAGAATATTTTTCTGTTGGTCCGTTTTTCTATTTGACTTGGAAATCGGTGAGAATTATGAAGTCTTAAAAAGCTCGATTTGAAAAATTAATCAATTACGAATTTGAATTTTTTCTGTCGGAATCAACTTTTAATAGATTTCAAATTTCATCGGAAAGTGATTACAAGGAAACTCATTACATAACTTACATAACATTTATCATTAAAGTCCCAAATTTTATTGGTGCTTGAGTTTCCCAGTGACTGCCGGAAATAGGGACTTCTTGAAAAGGATTGCAATTTACTAATTCTCAAATTACTGCACTTTGAGCTTACATTGCTCTTAACTAACAAAGTAGAGTGGAAACGAAAATTTCTCTAATTTCAATGATTGAAGGAAGAGCTGAAATGCACAAAATGCATATCCTGAAGTGCTTTTAACTCCGGCAGATAGTGCAAGAAGGAGTTTGTTACACTAGACTCTACTGGAAATTGCAATAATTACTTATGCATTTGTAGAAGAAAAAATTGAATAAATAGGCTTATAATAGAAAAAATAATAGAAATAGTAATAGAATAAATAATAGGCGTTTGATTAATGTTCCAACAATAATATTTTATGAGTTCCTTTACAAACAATGAAATGGTAAATTTAATAATGTTCATCTCCAAATGTCAAAAGAAAAAAAAAGAAATTCTAACCACAATAAGCAGTTAAGGCCACAGTAGTCCTGGATCGAAATAGGGCTACGATTGAAGTGATTCATGACCTCATATAAAAGGGCTATTAATCCTCCATATGTAATATGATTGGAGTTCCCAATATTTTCCACAGGTTATCCACATATACCGGCAGCGATCCTTGCCTTCTTGTTTATGTGTATTTTAGGACTTACCTATACCAATTTTACATCGGTAAATGCTTATATCGGCATTTGGTTCAGTGTCCTCGCATTACTATTTCTGGCGAACGAAATAATTTAGATCGGTCGATTTTCCAGCGTGTCTGTCCGTGCTGATTTCATAATAGACATCGAAGGTCCTTAAACCTATTTCGAAAAAAATCATTGCCTTAAAAAGACTGGTTTATCACGCACCATCATTATTCTACATCTATTGCCGATGACGACAAACTTTTCCCCCTTATCAAAATGTGTGCTGGCGTTAAAAGCACCTCCTTTGGCTGCTATAAATTAACGGCTGCAAAGAGAAGGACTCTTCGCGGTCACATTTCTCATGACAAGCTAATGAAAATGTAATTAAGCTGACAGATTTGGTCGTTGAGCAGTTATTTTGGGTGGTGACTGCTACGGTGAGCACCTGTTTGAGTTACGGCTGGGTTATTGGAGGAATTTACTTAAGACGACAGGAGACGATGGATTAGGTATTTCTAGGTAGCAGGATAGCTTCTAATGGAGGAGTACATTTATGGGGTTGTCTTAATTTGTTACATTTAGAACGTGTTCCAAATAGGTGGACGAGATAACCAGGTTAATTCAAGGCACGAAAGAGGATTTGCATGTCTTACACAGGAAAGGATGATGCTGTAACGACTGCTTGAATAGTTGCGCAAGCAGAAGGATATGGCGTCAAATGAAGATTTTCGTTTTAGTATTTTCCAAATATATTCCCTTAGAATTTTCACACAATTAATTATATTATTTGATTTGAGATGCATTTATATTTTGAGAGATCAATAATCTGAAAAATTTGTCTTGGTGTATTTTATAATTTAAGATTTCCCAAATATTTTTATTGCAAATTAAAATCTTCATAGCATACAGATTAGGATTAGGTTTACAAAATAATAGAAATCAAAATGTGGAGCGTGACTAACAACAACGTGCGGCAATTACAGTAATTTTTATAGCCCTTGGATCCTTAACAACTGTGCTGCCATTTAAAGTTATCTTAAACATATGCTAGGATTACATGCTCATTAAAATTGGTGATACTCGTAACATTAATAATTGTGCAGCATGTGATAGTTTTTATTTTGACCGGATGTATCAATTATTATTTCTTTGTATTCCAGACTTGTACAGTACTGGAGAGCAATTAAGCAATTAATTAACTGTTATAATTATGGAATAACAAAATTGTAGTAAATTGGTCAGCAATATTTTTGTACAATATAGTTCAGAAACTTCGTTCTCTCATGTTGTTTTTTATTTTGTTCATAAATCTGGATGTTTTTTACTTAGCTATAGATCCCTTACTAACATAAAACATGGGTATATAACTATAAAGTTATTTAAAAAATAATTAGGATTAATTAATGTAAACTCATTCATTTGTCTACAAATTTGCTCTGCGAAAATATAAAAAAATTGTTTTATAGGTAAGATTAAAATATCACCTGAAAAAAACAAACTTTAGCAAACAAAGGGAACAACCCAAACACAAACTTTCTGTGTCCAATAAGGTATTCGCTTATTTCTAAGACAGAAAACCGTTTTCTCTAAACCATAGGAATACCATGCACACCCACCTTTGGTCCTTAACTTTAGTTGTATGTGTAAACAAACGTCGGAAATGGCTAAACAATCATAAAAAAAAAGAAAAGGATTCGAATTCACCATTGTTTACGATTGTTTAGCCATTTCCGACGTTTGTTTACACATAAAACCAAAGCTATAGGAATACCATACACACCCACCTTTGGTCCTTAACTTTAGTTGTATGTGTAAACAAAGCTATAGGAATACCATACACACCCACCTTTGGTCTTATAACTTTGGTTGTATGTGGAAACAAACGTCGAAAATGGCTAAACAATCATAAACAAACGAAAAGGATTCTAGTTCACTATAGTTTTTGATTATTTAGCCATTTCCGACCTTTGTTTACACATTATGTAAGTCCTTGCGACTAATTAATAAGTCAAAACTATTTTTTTTTTAAATGTCACTGCACCTTCTATACTAACAGCGTAGAATCCTCAACAGTCACAGAAACAGACGACAGGAGTTATGTACTTTGAATATATTTGTATTTGCTTTTAGCATGTTCAGTATTTAATTTTTCCCACTAAAAATATCACTAAATCATTACAAAGTCATTAATGTGAAAAGGAAAACTTTGTGAAACTTATATAAACTTTTAATGGTGCAATAATAGAAAAAAAATTGTTAAGAGTGACTGCATTATACAACAATAGTAGGTACCGTTAACCAACTGTAAAATAAATCAACATAAAAAGTTTTATAAACTTTTAATATTGCAACAAGCAACTGCTATAAAGTAATAATGAAACAGAAAGATGAACCAGCAGAAGTTTTTTTATATTATTAGAGAAATCAGGAGGAGTAACAATTTCCCTTCTTCATCGCAGCTACCTTTTGCAGAAGAAATATTTTTTTTTTTGTGCAAAGTGTTTCCAAATTCCTGAAATGAGTTCATAAAAATTAATGACTGTTTGAATGCAAAAGTTTGTTGACTTAATTCTAGAACTTCTCCCGCAACTCATTAATTCTGTTGCTTTCTTATCCTTGACTCCGTTGGATAAAGAAAAGAAAATATTGTTATAAAGAAGCCTTTACAATAATCGTGTTTGAGTTCGAAAGAGTTTTAACAAAGTTTACACATTTTTGCGTTTTTCGCAAATTATATAAATTTCTTCCGGTGCGCTCTAAGACTTTAATGATGATACTAGAAAAATATTATAGCTTTCATAAAAATTCCATTGACTTTTATGCCTAAAAATTTTACTCTAATTACATATTTATTCTAAGAAAAATATTTATGTAAAATGTACGTAGTTGTAAAAACTTTGCTCAAAGCTTTTGAGAAATTTTGTTTTCGTTCCATTCTTTCGCTATTTTACTGTAATTAATTCGTGATTTGTACTGTTACTGAGCTTTTTCTTAATTTATTTGTCTTCTCGTTATTTTCTCTCAATTATCATACTAAAAATCACTAAATAAATACAATTAACTCTAAATGACACAGAATGAATTCTATATAGGTAAATATGGGACAATTTTATGTATTGGAAAAGAAATGACTGGAAATTGTAATAATAAATTATTGAACTTAATATTTTTGGATAATCCATGTTTTACAAAAAGCAATGAAAGGGCTCTTTGATAGTATTATCTAAAAAGTTCATATTGTAAAAAAACACTTTAAAGTACACCATTCTTCAAATGTAAAAAAATCGTTGGCAGTGTTTTTGAAAACATTCTTTCAATTCCTTACTGCGAAAGTGCGTGGTGCTTATCAAAGTATTTGATCACCATTATTTTCTGTAAGTTTTCAGGGGAGAATTCGCTTGTAAACGAGTTAACAACTCAAATGATGACGTCCTGAGAAATATACTGTTCAGTAACGGTGGCAATCAGAAGAAAAAAAATGTTGAGACAAACTCGAAAACACACAGCACTTGGGTGCATTAAAAAATGAGTGACATAAGGACAATTACTGGTAAATAGGGTGGATGAAGGAAGGACGAAAACAGGAACACAATTTCCACGTGAAGTGATTTCATTGGAATTATTCATACGGAAAACAAAGTCAGGTAATTTGTTCCCTTTCGTTGTGGAAAAACAGCATTGAAATGCTTTTTAATTCGAAATATTGTCGATTTACTTCTCAGAAATGAAATCGCTCCTTCCGATGACATTAATTCGAGATTATGGGGTTTAAAATGAGTAGAGCTTTCTGAAAGTACTGGAAATAATTTGAACGATCTTATGAATGTATTAATTTTATAGTGTATTTGTTGAAAATCAACTGACAATAAATCGTTATTATATTTCCTGGTAGATTCTTCCTACGTTATTGACCAAAGGATCTAAATCTTTGCATTGGTTTCCATCATATACAAAAAATGTTTTCTTTAAACACTGTATTTTTATAAGTAGAAAATGTTGTTGAGCTAAAAGTTTCATAAATAAATGTTTTAATATGCAGAAATATATAAAAAAAAAAAGTCGAACAAATAAACCTACATTTCTTTTATTCATACCAATTTTTTTTTCAAAACCTTCAGATCGTTTTGAGGAATTCTGATTCCAAGGGCGTTCAAAAATAAAAATCGATACCACAGACGAAAAATATTTTAAAGTGTCGTGTTTATTTCGTTTTCTTAAATATAATTAATTTCTATAATGACAATGGTAGAATATGTACAAATAACAAATTCTCTCGAATGACAAAAACGTTACTCGAATAAATGTAATATGTTACTATACTTTACAAAGCAGGATCTCAACTTTCCTAAAAATATATTCGAAACAGTTGTTTTAAATTATACTTAAGCAACAAAAAGTTAAGATTCGAAGGAAAAATAAGGCAAAAAAGGAATTTACTGTCTTTTCCACGAATTTGATTGAGTGAAACTAAAATATGATTCCTGTTCTGAAAGTAAAATTCCAACAATATTACAATGAATTAGTTGCTTTTAATTTTTTTAAAATTAAGTGTACATTATTTTTGTGTTTATCAACACATTTGACTTAATTTAATTGTATAAACATTTATTTAAACTGTTGAGTGCGCTTTAGAGCCTACTGGATTATTGTACAAATTAAACAAGATTGTTATTCCCATTGAAGTAGGCAAAACAATCGAAAAGATTATGCTAAGCACAGATCTATTCTGTGCAGCCATTACTGTTGAAAAAATCAATTCGATTGGATCGCTCCTATTCCGTTCCAAATGATTTGCTGATGTAAATAAAACTCTTAATGGTTTTGGCAGGCAGCGCCTTTCTCCATTGATTTCATTCAGTTGGTCGTTTGCAGCAGTTGAAATCTATCAATAACTGCATCCACGCAAAATTAACCCGTCAGTGCCATCATCGTTCTGCCCTCCGAACCCTTTTATTGTTCGTATCCAGATAGTAAGCTTGTCTACCTACCCTGTTGGCTTTTTCATTGGCTTTTACTTGTGTTAGTATTTAGTTTTTTCTTTATTTTTTTGTTTGTTTTGTTCTCATTTAAAATTGCACCGTTTCATGTGCATTTAATGAAAATGAACATTTCATTTCTTCTTTTTTTTTTTAAATAGGAATAGAATGTTGAAATTGTTTATAAATATTACGCCCTAATAAATATTCACGGCGCATGAAAATAAGTAAGCAGCACATAAAAAATTTACCAAGAATTATTAATTTAAGAGTTTGATTTTCATTGCAGTGAAACTGCTGCAGAGGAAGAGAAATTACAGATTTACTTCAACACCATTTCTGTGTCCTGCATCGCCTCGTCCAGGATTCCTTCCAAATATGTGCATCACCGGAAGACTTAACTCTCCACCACCTACATCAATTTCCGCATTACAACTAGGAATGGAAAACTAAGCTGCAGCCATGGCGCAGGAAAGTTTATTAGGAAAACGGGGACTCTATCTGTCGTAGAGGTTGATCCGTGCCACAATGGCTGACACATCAGCCACTAGGAAGTGTGGATGCACGACGAAAAATGGCGTCACCATAACACCACATTAAAATTCATACACTTTTTCACTTTACATTATTCATGACTACCCATTTGGAACGTTTCCTTGCTACTTTTGCATTGTTCCCTTAATTAAAGAAGTAAAATATGGTTCTGCTGCTAGCGACATTTGAAGCAAATCTGTGCTGAAAACCAAATGTTTTTTGTGAGATGGTTGATAAAATTAAAGTAATTTGTTTTAAACTAGAAAATATAGATAATCTCAACTAATGATCTTGCTGAATTATTATTACCTGTTCAATGTTCATGCATTAGTGTAAACAGCTAATATAAAAGGAAAGTCAATGAAAGCTTACACCTAAAGTTACAGAGGACTCTGTAATTATGCAAGTTCAAGTTAATTTTTTATTCACATCGATTACGTTCAATAGGCAATAATCGATGAACATGCGTCCCCCATGCATGAACACTGAACAATCTTGTTGTCATTATAGAATTATTATGTTAAGTCAATTACTCTGGTTTAAGGCTCAGAATCTGTGTTCCGGGGCTGGAGTTGACGATTTCTGTTATCTCTTGACTTACACCTACCTTTGCTCCTTATTATGTAATTCTTATGTGGAACAATAAATAACAGAATTATTGCCGTAATTACGAATTATAGAATATTTCAAGCCACCAACTCCTCAAGAAGTATAGTAGCAAGGTGAACAGAAGCTTAGCAAAAACCGATAAGGGGTTGTAAGTATTATTTACGATATACTTCCTGCGAATAATTACTGAAAGTAAGGAAGTAATTGCAAATTAACGCAGATATGTACACTTTTCATGCCATCGTGCATGGAAGACATTTTTTTCAACGTTAAGATATTCCAAGCATATATTTTTGTCGTAGTTCGAACTTTTCATAGCACGAAAACTGGAGCGTGTACAAACGCTATTTGAATTTAAATGTAACTTTCAATTAGCCGTCATTTTCATTCCATTTTGAATAAGTTTTGAAGTATAATTATGCTTTAACATTGTTTTAATTCATGTAAGTTGCTGAGGTTAATTAGATACTGATTTGGATATTTTAATGGACAAATAAGCGTTAGTCAGACTATACCTGATCATGTTTTTTGAATGATTTGTTCACCCCTATTTCTACAACGCACCGAAAATGTCGTAATTGTACAAACCAGAACTAGTCAAAATCGTGGCAATGTTTCCTGCTGGTGCTGCAAAATGTCGTATTTATTCTATTGCGTAATGTTGAATATGAATTCCCTCATTAAATGGAATTTGAATGCCAATTAGTTCGATGGCACCCAAACAGACATTTTGCTAAAATGAATTTTGGTTCATTTTGATTAATGGGAAGGACTAAATGTTGGTACTTTTGTAGAAATGCCAAGATACATGTAAATAAAATAAATTGGGGGTTGAAAATATACTACAGGTATTAATTTCGCTATTTTTGCTGAATATGTGCTACGTTCATTCAAAATAATCTAGTTTAATAGTTTTGCCTATTTTAGGTTATTTAATTATCACTAAATTTCATTCAAGCACCCCACAAATAGGAATTTTCGAATAATAAAAAAATTCCGGACGCAGCAGGAAGAGTAACTAGTAAGTACATACGAACTTTAATTAAATTTAATAATTCACAGAAAATATTATCTACATTTGTAACAAGGGTAAGCTATAGCCCAGGAAAGATAGCTCCAAATTCGACGCAACTGGGAAATAAATACCACGAAAGGTTTTTTGGTTTAAACGATAGATTAGACCCATAGAAACAACATATCAATTTACGTCCTTTTACTTCCGTCCGCGTCCTTGATTTTCAGGACCTCAAAGGAGTTAAGTTCCTGGCATGGGACGTACGCTGCAGAAGTCGAAATAACTCGGCCGTTAGAGGACCGATTTCGACGAAACTCATTTCGAACGATAGGGGAAGGTCCCTAGAATTAAATTAGATAGAGTCTCCATGTATCCTGCAAGCCCCGGGTCCTGGAAATTCCTGGAACCGCTTTAATTCGGCCAAATATCGCCTGATTTGGCAGGAAATCAGTTCGCCTAGAAGGTAATCGCCTTCTGAATGTACTCCACATATTTGATACTGCTTTTATATGTAAAATTTTTATCTTTGTTTTGCAGGATCCTTAAATTTCAGGATCCTTGAACTTCAGGATCCGTGAATCTCAGTACCGGTAAATTTCAGTACCAGTAAATTTCTGTATTCTTGAGTTTCAGAACCCGTGAATTCCAAGATCCTTGAATTTCAGGATCCTTGAATTGAACGTTCCTTACAAGAAGGCGAAGAAGATCTTCCTCGAAATCGTGCAGTTGAGCAAACAGTTCGCCAAGCAACACACAGACACATTTACACCGGGATATGGCGCGTATAGATTTAACAAATTGAAGGAAGAAATTTCTGAAATTGACTGGGACAAATATTTCGGAACTGCCTTTGATAAAGAACTGGATTCTTCTGTTATATTTTTCTTCGAGGATAAAGAAATGTTGAAAAATTTGCCGAAATTCATGGAGTCACAAAATAAAAAAGTTATTGCAAATTACATGATTATCAAGTTCCTTTACACTCTTCACAATGAATTCGAGCATCCCCAGTACCACAAAGCCTTCTGTATTGATATAACACAAAATCTGATGGGAGATGTGGTGACTGCGATGTACATTAACAATCCGCACCACAAGCAGACCGTCGAGGACGAAGTTATAAGCATGGCTGCGTACATGAGAAGTGCATTCAAAGTGATCGTTACGGACATTGATTGGATGGACATGGAAACCAATGAAAGGCTCTGGTGAAACTCCGGGACATGCGGATGATAATTGGCGATGTCGAATTCACCTTGGATTTTAAAGGACTGGAGCAGCAGTACAAAGACATTCCAATAGAGCCTTACAGTAACTATTTTGAAAATAACTTAAGACTCAAAAAATACTTAATGAAAAAAAAATTCCTGGGTATGAGGAAAACGGGGATAAGTATGTAGAGAAGTATGCAGCTGATGTAAATGCCTACTATGATCCTAGGCAAAATAAAATGATCCTTCCTGCGGGGATTCTACGGAAACCGTTCTTTAATCCGAACCTCCCAAAGTCTTACAACTTCAGACCAATGGGAGCAAATATAATTGAACACGAAATGACGCACGGTTTCGATTCGAATGGACGCCATTTTGACCATAACGGTGATAGTGAAGACTGGTGGAGTCCTGAATCAGACTCTGCATTCGAGGAACGCGCCAAATGCTTCGTGGATCAATATGACTCTTACCGAATTGAAGAACGCTCGGGGAGAACATCGCGGACGCTGGAGGAGTGCGACAAGGATTCATCGCGTACCACAAATGGCTGAACGCGAATCAGAATTTCATTGATATAGCGTCTGAAACCCTTCCCGCCTTGAACCTAACCAACGACCAACTCTACTTCGTAGCCTACGCCCAAACTTACTGCAGTTCCAACAAAAGGAAGGCTTACGAGACTTTCTCCGGTGATCCTCACGCTGTAAACAAATTTCGCGTGATTGGAAGTGTCTCGAACTTCGAAGAGTTCGGAAAACAATTCAATGGTACTTTGGGATCGACAATGAATCCAGGGAAGAAATGTGTTCTATCTGAAATTCAAGGATCTTGAAATTCACGGGTTCTGAAACTCAAGAATACAGAAATTTACTGGTACTGAAATTTACCGGTACTGAGATTCACGGATCCTGAAGTTCAAGGATCCTGAAATTTAAGGATCCTGCAAAACAAGGATAAAAATTTTACATATAAAAGCACTATCAAATATGTGGAGTACATTCAGAAGGAGATTACCGAACTGATTTCCTGCCAAATCAGGCGATATTTGGCCGAATTAAAGCGGTTCCAGGAATTTCCAGGACCCGGGGCTTGCAGGATACATGGAGACTCTATCTAATTTAATTCTAGGGACCTTCCCCTATCGTTCGAAATGAGTTTCGTCGAAATCGGTCCTCTAACGGCCGAGTTATTTCGACTTCTGGAACGTACGGATCCTGAAGTTCAAGGATCCTGAAATTTAAGGATCCTGCAAAACAAGGATAAAAATTTTACATATAAAAGCACTATCAAATATGTGGAGTACATTCAGAAGGAGATTACCGAACTGATTTCCTGCCAAATCAGGCGATATTTGGCCGAATTAAAGCGGTTCCAGGAATTTCCAGGACCCGGGGCTTGCAGGATACATGGAGACTCTATCTAATTTAATTCTAGGGACCTTCCCCTATCGTTCGAAATGAGTTTCGTCGAAATCGGTCCTCTAACGGCCGAGTTATTTCGACTTCTGGAACGTACGTCCCATGCTAAGGACTTAACTCCTTTGAGGTCCTGAAAATCAAGGACGCGGACGGAAGTAAAAGGACGTAAATTGATATGTTGTTTCTATGGGTCTAATCTATCGTTTAAACCAAAAAAACCTTTCGTGGTATTTATTTCCGGGTCAAAAGCTATCTTTCCTGGGCTACTAGTTATTCAGGAAACGATGACCTCGATTTCGGGCTCACGCATCTTCTTTGCGACAGGAAAATGCTGCGTGAAAGAAAGAATGCCGCTCTGTTATCCAAGGAATATTTCCTTGCTTATCCACTTAAAGTCTGCATGCCGAATTGTGTAGAATTTAGGGCAGGTTTATATTTCTGTGACGGGATGCAAGAATGATCTTGTTGACGGTCATTCAGTGTTAAAAAGTGATCACTGATCAGTACCGACTACCGGGTGGTTAGCGAAACGGTTATACTTGTGCCAGGAAATCAAAAACAGTGAGTACTCTCACTGAATTTGCGGTATTTTTGTGTAGTTGTTTATGAGTTTGCGGTGTTATTTGTGAGTAATTAGAATTAGCTTGAATGCGTAGTGTATAGTTTAGTAGAAGCCAAGTGCACCAGGGGTGTGGTCTCCTCCCTGGTGTAACAGTTGTTGAATGCATTAGGGGTGCGGTTTCCTCCCTAATGTTCCGTAAGGAGCCAAGTCGGGTGGTGAGGTCGCCTGCAGTGGCGGAGTTCCTCAATACCTGGCGTAGTTATCCGGTTGCGGGCGGGAAAATTTGCCAAATCCACCTCACCACCGCGCCGCATAAAGCTTGGTATTCATTCATTAATTATGAATTGCAATACTGTGTGAAAGAAGAGTGCTAATAGTAGTTTTGAACCCTGGAAGTTCAATAGTGTCTCTATGTTTCTTTTACAGAACCTTGTGTGGACGGAAGTGTTTTCCTCATCGCGTCAGAGTACAGCAGCGACAATATAATAACAGCTAAATGACGATCATATCTAAATATATTTGTGTGTTGTGATTACCGGCCTTTCATTTATTTTCCATTTATTTATTTTTATTATGTTACACAGTTCATTCATAAATCAAACCGATTCACGTCAGTTTCTCTGAAAAAAGCAATTATCAACAATCCTTATCTTACCAAATTTCATTGGAAAACAAACTCAAACTACGTATATATAATTTTAAACATTAAAATCCTACAAAGTGCGTATAAAATAGTTTTGTTTATTAAAAAATAACAGATTCAATGTTGAAACAACTGTTGAACTAACAGTCACAGTACTTAAATTAAAAGTTGACTATTCTTGAATAAATCGCTGTTTTTTTTAGTTACATTTATTTTAGCAAATCGATTATAGGTACATTTACTTCAGATCACTTACTTAGAGTAAGCAATTAAGCATTTCATAACATAATTGCACTGGACTAAATGCGATATCAATTAAAATTTTTTCATAATTACAATTGTATAACTGTAATTGTTCTAAAAAAATTTATAAATAAGATTGTTAAATTTTTTTGATATTATTAATTTTAGAAATGTAAGTACTAATAAATTAAAATATTGTTATTAAATATTTTTTTGGTGTTTCTCTATAACTTTTGTAAAAATATTTTTTTTCCCATTTGTGGTATTTTATTATAGTTGCTGATGAAGAATCTATGCATGGATTCGAAACGTATAATTATCTTAATAAATAATTAAAATATAAGACGGTATTGTATTTTAACATTTAAAAATTGCATAACAGTCAACAGGAATTTATAATTTCGTAATTAATTTTCATCCAAAATAAAATTCTAATGTCAAGTATTTTTTTCGTTCATTGACAAAAAGTCGATACTAGTTCAAAAAAAAAAAAAAAAAAAAAAAGAGGAAGGAAAGCCAAATTTAGAGACAGGACTTCTTCGATTGCGTGCTTTGCTATTCATGGGAAATTGTCCTCGATTTATTCCAGATATGTTATACCAGAGCTTGAACCAGTGGGGTCGAATAATCAATAAGGAACTTCCATGGTTGCATAGAAGTAGTATGAATTCCTTGATAGTCCACTTGCTCCGTTTAGTTTCGTATTCATTTTTTAAGTTGCTGCAGTTATTGTCGACAAAAATCCGTATTGTGTACCCGCTGCCCTCCATTGCGTGCATTCAGGTCAATAGTCAATTGAACTTGCAGCAGCTTTATTTAATCACCAACCTAGGGAAATACTTATCTGCAGATTACAAGCCACAATTTTAAAATTTATTACGGGAATTAAATATTTTTTATCATTTTATTTAATGGAACTCAATTTCGAAAATTATTTTCAGGGGCATCCGTTTCAATGTTTTTCAATTTCCTTAACGACATATTTTTTTCAATTCATATAATTTTCTTTGCCGGTCGTGATTACAGACATTACAGAAATAATTGACTCCGCTCGCTGGGAGGATTCGTTTATAAATCTGTATAAAAAACTTTGATTGGGAACGTGAAGAAAGCTTAGTAACTTCCCTGATTATGTTCAAAATTTAATGTCCATCAATTTTCCTGTGGTTATCGATTACTTTTAGTGACGTTTTACTTGCTCAAAATTAATGGAAAGTAAAGTGTTCTACAAAGCCGCATTGTCATGTTGAACGTTTGGAGATCATTTATCAAATGCGTGTCGGAAGGACTTTCCTCAATGTTAATGTCTATAAAATTATCATTTGCTCCTTGCTGTGATTTGCGGTGCTTCGTGCAGAACGAAAATTAAATTTATATAGTATTTTTTACATAAACGATAATTTTATTACAATAGTTTTTATTTTACAGTAAATTCACGTCGTAAAAAAACTTTTATTTTTCTCCACCGCAATAGCGACACACTTGAAAAATAAGCAGTAATTCAGCGTGCTGCATATTAAAAGCTTTTTAAGCTCACTTTTATAACTATCCGACGAAGGAAATCAAAAAAAAAAAAAAAAACAAACAAAACGAAAAACAACGGAACCCTACATTGCGTGGGATGATATCTGAGATTGTTGTTTCATGAAACACTCTGATCGAGATGGAATCTCCCAATTCCAGGGTGACTGTCTCACAAATAAACAACACAACATACAAATGAATAGTATTATACATATACACATAAATAAGGACGCCCAGAATGCGCTGGATGCTTTCAACAGAGAAGTGAGTACACTTTATGACAATGAAGGCGCATTTGTTGCTCACCGCGCACCACTTAAAAGGAGATCCCGAAGTGAATTTTCAGCAATATTGTGAAAATTTTATAGCTACAAGGATTTAAGACCAGTCAACACTCAGCGATATTGTTCCGAATTTAAGCATTATTGCGCCTTCCACTCCCCCACCCCATGCAAACCCTTACGCTGAAAATTACTTTTCTGATAAAATTGATATTGCAAATCGTGTTTGTTGGGTTTTCAACAACAGCGATCGAAAACCATTTCCATTAATAATAATTTTTGCATCCTGGATAAACAACTCTTGAATTTCATTAAAAACATTTCTGTATAGAAGAATTATTATGATTAAATTCAGGGAGTTTCTCTCAAACAATTTTATTTTAATTTAAATTTTTTTATTTCAATTTAAAAATGAAAACTGATTGAATAAGTAAAACATTTGTATTTACATAAATCAAATGTAGCAAGGAATATTTTATGACATTGGATAAGAAATTAACTTTCAGCGTAGTTTGACGAGAAATTCAGCTAGAATCGGTGTCAACATCAATGTCAGGGCGAATTTCAAACATCAGATGAATAAGACAGCTTCATTCCAGCTGAGGTAGAGCATCTGCCACTTCAACAAGTCACATTTGATAGTCAATTCAAAGGACACAAGTTCCATCAAGCCCGTTGCCAGTGGTGACCATTGTGCTCTTCACCAAGCCGACAGTGCGACACCTGAACTTATCTGGTGTGAATATGTATAGAAATTCAAATTCACTAATAACAAGTCTTCACATACGCCTGTAGAGAATTATTCTTGTATGGGGATATCACTGATTTATATTCATCAGAATAGGTTATAGTTATAAATGCATCTGGGAATAGAAAGGGCTTTAGCTTAGTTTTATACAACTATCAACTATATGTGCATCGTGCATTTCAACAAACTTTACACATACAGATGTACACAATAACAAAATATCCGAGTCTAATACTGAGTAAGAAATTCCTTTTAACTGCTGCTTGGTGGCTGATTAGTTAGGGAACTGGAGATAGCAAAAGAGCCTGATACAAAAACAATATTGAAATACACATTGTAAAAATTTATGTGTGAGAGGGAATTCCCAAAATAACTTGGTTCAAAATTTGAAATTGCTTATAAGTTATGACATATACGTTATGATAATTAAGTGTTAAGGCTTTTAATGTCTCAAGAAATTTTTAGAATCTAATTTTACTCAAAAACCAAATTTTGTAACTTGTAAGTAAAGGATTTCATTTGATCTGCAGAGATTTTCCAGAAAGGCAGCTAATATTGGATCCATTCCTGAGACACTTTTCGGCTTTCGCATACATGCATTCATCGAACAATATCCAAATCCTTTAGTTAAGTCAATTTGAACTTCTGCTGAGAGACCAGGATCATATTCTTTGTTAATAGATTTTTGTAATTGTGAACGATTTAGCAGGGATTTTCGGGTGAAGCGAAAACACTTTATTTAACGATTCAATTAGAAAGGGTTTGTTTTCTGTAACATTCAGCAAAATTCAAGGTTTTCCTTATAAATATTGACTTAATAAAAACTTTTGATATCATCTTGTGATGCTGAATTAAAATCAAGGTTCAAATTAACGAAATTTATATTTATTTAAATCGTTATGAAATAAATCTAATAATATTAAGGTAGGTGCTAATTAGGTTTGTTTCAAAATAAAACAAATCAACAAAGTTATTTCGGTTAATCATGCATTGGTGAACTACGGTTAAATACTACACAATTTAACTCTAAAAGTTTTCCTTAAAACATTTAATAAGCAATCTTAGGTAGGTAACAATTTTATTATATCTATAGTATTGCTATAACTCAAAAGGTGCCTTAATACTTTAGAACGAACGAGATCTCGTTTTGAAAGGAGGGTCGAATAAGTTAAACCGAGCGGTAACAAGGTTCAATTCTTTTTTAGGCGAAAGCGTAGAACAATTTCACTTTCTTAACTTTATTTGAAAAATGAAAAGGGATAGAAAAGAGTGGAAAGGCTGAAGGGGTTAAATTCCTTTCTATGACTGTTTCATCTTGTGAAGGTTGCTCGATTTTCTTAGACTTGGTATTCTGGACGTGTTACGAGGGTTCCCGTTTAAAGAAATCGAATATATCTGGAAGTCCTTTGTAC
Organism: Leptogaster cylindrica; assembly: GCA_963082835.1. Taxonomy (NCBI): domain Eukaryota; kingdom Metazoa; phylum Arthropoda; class Insecta; order Diptera; family Asilidae; genus Leptogaster; species Leptogaster cylindrica. Next base: position 7,415,117 of record OY720105.1, on the reverse strand, counting down.
ACAATCTCACAATTGGGTCGTATGTGGTCTAAAAAACTAATACAGTTACACTCGAGTTATATCGTCACCCACAGCGCAACTAGGTATTACGAAAAGGATTCATTTTTGAACTCCTTCCTGCGGAAATAAGAAATATCTTGATACAGCTTTTTATGTTGATTCTTGGGAGAAATTTTGATATTCATGTGCGGAGGTCGTATCGAAAATGATTGCTTATACGACGACATCTTCTAAAAGAAAAAATTTCAATAATTATTAATTTTAACATCACATGCAATGAAACATAATAATACAACTGTAAGATAAAATGAAAATATAATAAGTGGTCTCAAAAAGAAGCAGACTGTGCTTGAAACATACGAAAAGTAAACAATTTGCATATTTTTAAGCATTACAGTAAACAATACCCAGCAAAAAAAAAAGATTTTGAGACCTAATAGTGACGATGATATTAAACAGGAAGCCGTTTAAATAATTATTGAATTAATTCAGGGGTGTATTGAAATGCCAGATGAGATTGGTTTCGGTTGCGCAGGCTGCACTCTGCATGGAGTCCCAGGCCCAGCTGAATTCCCGCGGCTTAATCCGGACCAAACACGCATGCATATTGCAGAAGAAAGGCTATTATGTTTTTATTTACGGTTCGGCTGTAGTTGGACATTTTTTCAAACTTCTACTTTATGATTTATGTGTGCGTTTTCCAAAATTTACGAATTTATTTGACATTTTACCACTGCTGGATATAACAGCAACGCAAGGGAAAAGCAATAATAACAATGTGAAATAATAAATCAAAAGGTGCAAAAGGGTTGGCAGGTTTAAAAACTAAAACACACGCGATCGAGTGCAAACCACATGCGTGAAAATTGGGGTTGGGGAATTCGCTCAAGCAATGTTGATTATTTAGTACTATCACTGAATCAGTAATATTAAAATTGGATTGATTTTTGTGTTTGTGAGAAATCAGAAATAATGGAAATTGGTTTTATTTAAACTCGTGTTTTAATATTCATAAATACGTGAGATTTTTATTCAAACTTACCAAAACCATTTTGCATTGTTTGATTTTATTCATTTGACGGGCATAATAAAGACTTACAAACAAACCACATTTTTTTTTTAAACTTACGATTCGGTTTCCACGCTAACCACGAAAAGTTTCCAAAGATAAATGTAAAGTTCCTTCGTACTAAAGTGTATCTGTGAATTTAAGTAGTAAAATTGCTTACTTCTGCAAAAAAGTAAATAAGAATAACAAAAGGAAAGTTTTTGGAGCAACTTTGCCAAATTTCCCACAAGTATCCTTAGCTTTTTAAAACTTTGGTCAATGCGGTCGTGAGCAGGAGATTCCTCGTCTCGTCGCAGGATACAGACTTGTATCAAAAGATATATACAAAAACCCGGCGAGAAGGATGCCAGGTGATTCTAATGGAATTTAAATTGGTGCGCCAAATTGACGGCCGATTAATTCCTGCTGGTAAACCGCGGTGCTCTACTTTTCCCGCGGCTTGTGCATGTATAAAAAAATACTATAAGTAGGTTTCGTTATTATTTTGAGATCCATTTTAAGCACGCACAATTAGTCTTTCTTACTGCGGAGTAAATGGAACTGGAATATTACCTTCGCCTTAATTACTCCTTGTTGATGTTAAGGATCATACTTACCTTTTATATACTGTATGAATGTTTTAAGAACGCTATATGGGAGAAATCAACGAACCTTTTGAGAGTTAGGTGACGTAAGGTACTTTAGCTGTGCGCTAACTTATGCAATATAATGGGAATGAATGCCAATAACTTTAGATCTCGAGAAGCAAATTAAGAAATTTTTAAATTTTATTAAATTAGAAAACATTTTTTATAAAAATTATTTTTTTCTTTAATTATTATCTATTCGTATAAAAGAACAAATTTTTTGGGAGCTCTTTTTGGGATTATATATATATAGACAACAAAAACAAGTAACAAAAACAAAAGTATCAAACGCAATCTGTAGAAAATCAGTAAAAAATATTTTGATGTATAAAAACTTCAGGAACTACTGCCGTTATCCTTTAATTGAAAATAAATGAACTGTGAAATAAAATTCATTTCTTTTGTTCGTAGGCCACCCGAATTGGAACACATATATATTTATTTTCAGGGTTCTGCAAATATTGGCAAAAGTTGTTGTGTGAACGGTTGATATGTTGCACAGTCATGGAGTGGAGGAGTGGAAATGAATCGGGTCAATGCAAATAGAATCGACCAGGTAAATAGTGGTGAGAAATTCAATAGAAACTTCATGGATGGAACAAGAAGAGACTGGAATCCCTTCAGAGTTGATTGATAGCTTTTGTATATTTAGGAAATTCGAGAAGAATGAACGATCTTCAATAAGCTCATCACATATATTTTGTTAGTTTAAACATTTTTTAAAAATTTCTAAAATGCTAAAAGCGTACTAAAATGTTAATCTGTATACTAATGAACAGCAAGATTTATTAGTATTACTTTTAATTATAATGGAATTGTAAATAACGTTGAGTTTCCCAATCTGCATTAATGAAATAATTTACTTTTGGAAAAAAAACCGTGTGTTAATGAATATTCCGAAAAATAAATTCATCTTTAAAAAAAAGACCAGATGATTAAAAAGGAAAGAGGAAGAAATGGGGCATTTTCATCCAAAAAAATAGAATATAGATCCTTGCTAAGATTCTAAACAAACTTTGCTACAATAAATTACAAACAAAAGAGCGTTTCTGTTTTAACGAATGGGCATGGGAAGCAATTGAACCGAAGCGTACAAACAAATGGTGTGCGGTTAGGTTAAATGTTGATGTTTTAGTATATGTGTGTTTTGAAACTTCCTTCCCAAGCCCAACAAGAGCAATAACTCTTGTAGAGCGGATTGCAAATGAACTGTGCAGTTACATTGAGTAGAGTATTTTGGTAGTAAAACATTTATTTTGCTTAAATCTTGTACCTGAGAACAAACAACTGTATTTATTAAGAAATTTTTATGCTAACTATACAATATAAACAAATCTTCAATGGATTGTTTATAAAATTTTAAATAGAAATAAAAACAGTGAAAGAAATGTAGCTAAAATAAAGCGATGATTATACTTTTATATCAATGTATATGACGCTAGAAATATGCTATATAGGATCTCTGTGTCATTATTTAAATGTCCTTAAAAATACTTTAGCTGTCCGTGAATGTCCGGTAGTTGTCTACAGCTCTCTGGAATTAGGTATAAACTAGTAAAGAAGCAATTGGTCACACCAATTACGTGATACCCTAGATGTAGAAAAATATACCCATTCTTATATCAACATTTTTGTATAAAAACGACTCATGCGTATATGGCAACACTAAGAAGGAGTTGCCCGATTTTGCTCATCTTCGAACTTGACCTTGCAATTTTAATCAAATATTATTGTACCAAATTACAAGTCTCTAGTTGCAAGCGTTCTCGAGTTATCGTCTGGACAGACAGACACACAGACAGACAGACAGACAGACAGACAGACGGACATGCATAAAACGGTTTCTTTTCACTTCCCAATCATGAATATATAGTTCTTTCTTTTCTGTGACGATTATTTCTTGGCGTTGCAAACGTTCGCTCAAAACTAATATACCCTACATCTAGGGTATAAAAAGGCAACTGCCTGCTACATGCGGCACCATTGTGTCTTTAGCAAGCATTTTCCTATTGTCTAAGCTGTGAAGTAGTTTACAACATTGATGCGGAGTAAAAACCGTTCTATGTACTTTCAGGCAAAATGGCGTCGCATGAAGTTTGCAGCAATGGAAAAGAATTAAAGGTGTTGTCCTGACGACAATGGTCACAGTCATTTCAGACTTCCCACGACTATCCTTGCTCGCTTTTCTGGAAGCACCCACATATTCCCATTAACTATATTTACTCAAAGATTTTCTCCAGACCCTTATTTTAGTTATTTTATACTTATTTTATTTTTTTATCTGGTCCTTTCTACATTCATCCTTTTTCATTTCGTGCTGTTTGCAACAGCGACTGTTAGTGTGGGTATACTCATATTTTTTGCATGCAAGGACTTCCGGAATCCTCGTTTCGTCCTTAAAGGCGCATAACGTTCATACAGAAAACAAAATAAAAATTCTGAGAAGCATGAAAGTACAGGATTACGTCAGACAGTACAGGGAACGTAAAGCAAATGATCCACATGAGGTATGAGAAACTGTAGTTGGGTAAAAATTAAACAAGTATGGTAAATATTCGAATTTTGAAATAAAACTACGATTTAAAATGGCTATTTGCAACCTTATAAAAATACAACGGAAACTTTAAAAAATATTTTAAAAATTTTTGTTATTTATGTTTTTTTTTTTTTTAATAAAAGGTCGCTGTTTTATTTTAATTCGATCCCCAGCCCCTCGTAATATTTAGTTCAGTAATTTGGAAATCAAAAGCAATCTGAAAGTTCTAGTAAAATTTTTCAAAAATTTAAATTGACATTGAATTTTGTAAGTATTAAAATTACGAATTAGGAATTATCGGTCACCTTGGAATAGTTTTTGTATAGAACTACAGAGTACGAGTAGGAGGATTCCTTGCATTCTTAAATTTAAGAGTAAAATAGTTATGTGCAATACAATACAGTACGTATAATATTGTTGGATAAAATTGCTATAAGGGTATCAGTGTCCTAAAACGGTCTTTGCAAATAAAATTTATCTAATGTTATTACTCTTTAAAAACAAAATTATATCGATTTGTAGCTTACATTTAAAAAAAGGTTTAGAATGAATACTTGTGAATACAAGGACTTATTTGGAAATACATCAAACGGCGGTTTTTGCCCAAAGTTCTTTTGGCACACATTCCTTCGGTCAGCTGCCAACATTTGTTTAGAGCGCGTTAACATCCTGTTTATATTTGTGCAATAACAAACACTTTCTCTTTGCCCATAAATTTTTTATACAGTTTTCAAGACAGACATCTGCTGTTGTTGTTTGATGAAATCCAGAATCGCGTTTCCCCCGGAAAAGCAAATGACGGGCATTAAGTGTCTGCACTGCAAAGCTTGACGGATGACATTAATCTTGCCAAAGCTTTCCAGAGATATTCTGGAAAATATGCAACTTTTATCAAGGGAACAGTATACGACTAAACTAGTGCAAAACTTTGTGGTTGCAGCTTTAACATTTCCTGACAAAGTTTTATCTTGGTTGTTTAAAAAAGAAACACATTTCTAAAACGAAAAGCTAGTGATTTGAGGCTCTCTTTAAAAACAAATATATTCGAAGTTTGGTCGAACTCGTGTTCTATGCCTCTATAATGCGTTCAACGAAGTTTAACTAATCATTGCATATTTTGTAAAATAGTACACAGACACACTACACACTTACTAATAGTTTAAAAGTAAAGTATAAATTTACAAACTGAGAGGACTCCAAAGGAAAAAACGTTCAGGCTTCATATTTTAGGAGTAATCATGTAATATTCATATTTCCGGTTTCGTGGCACTATTTCGTGGATTAAGGCTCCCATTTTCCTTCCTCGATAAAATTAACTTTTACGACATTCCAGAAATTTTGAGTCTCTTCAAAAAAATATTCTGAAAAGATCCTATAGTTTTTCAGAGTTGCTGAAGACCGTAAAGCCATCTTAATGTTTACATCTTATGTTTAAAAAGTTTTAAACTAGTGAATTAAGAAAACTTTTTAGTAGAAAAAGTAAAAAATGAATAAAGAACAAAAACACTTCCCGTTTTGCTTATTTCTGCGAAATATTTTTTTCTATTGAAGAAAGTAAAAACATTTTATTTTGTAACATAAATTATTATCGAATTGTAACCAGCCTTGTTTTTTCGTAAACAACCAAATTTATTTGAAACAATATTTTTGGTATTTCTTTTGTATCTCCTTTTTCTGGGCGTCCGATTACGTACATTCCTCTTCCGTAAACTTTTGCCTATCGTTCGGGCCTATAAAACCGTCAAATGCCAATCATTCTTCATCTTGATGACACTCTTGAGCTTTTCACGTGACAAAATTATGTTGAATTGTTGCTGTTTACGCCTTACGAAGGAAAACACATTTATATTTCAACACGCAACCATCAACAAGTGCTTGTTGACTGCCACGAAATCATGTTTTGTGGGATGGGATTATAACGAAAAAGGAATGAAAGTAAAATATAACAATATAGAACTTATATATAATTTATGTCAATTAAAGCATAATATGATCATTGAATTTAGTTTTTTCGTTAATATTGAAAAAATACATTATCAGAAATGTACACTTCAATGAATAGTCGAAGCATTTCTTCTTAAAGGTGCACAAAATTGGCTCCTCTCAAATGAGCAAACTTATGTAGAACAATGCAGACATTTAGTTGCACAAATAACGAACTGACATCAAGATAACATGTGTAAATATTTGGGCATTTGACATTTGTAACCAATTTGTAACTGTACAAATTACCATTAATGAAATGCAAATAACACTATCCAAGGTTAATTCGGAAAGGTTCCAAAGACTGAGGGAAATGTGCAAAAATATAGAAATAGTTAAAATAAAAGCAGTGTTGAAATAAAAGCATAGAAAAGAGCTGAAGAAAAACTTCGAGCTTTTATAAGGTGAAAGATATTTCACCTGATTAAAATTTGGCGTTTACATAATTTTTTATATAATCAGTTATAGTTTAATTTTGCATCTTAAATATGTAGAAAATTCTAAAGTGAAGGGAACTCCACACTTCAATGAAAAAATGATTGCCAGAAAGCTGCAACTTGGCAGTTCTTAATTGAATGCAACGAACGCCAATGAAGCGCATCAAATGTCTCTTAGTCTCTGGTCTTAATTCTCTCCCAAGTCATTAAGAAAGTTTATAGGGGTGGAACCGGCAAGATTAAGCTAAGACGTCAAGGTTGATCCATCAATATTGATTGAAGTCATCAAAGCGAGTCAACTGCGGCTGGAGTGCAGCGTGCGATCAACATCCGCAACGAAAAGGACGCTATAAGCACACGTCTGCAATAGTGAAGTCAACCGAATGAAGGCATTCCCTTGCAGAACTATTCTCTTCTGTTTGCAAATGACCTCGTAAAAAATGTAGACATTCAAAGAAATTATATCCATCATGAGTATGGAATTGCATTATGGTGTCCTTCAGAGCTTCATGCGATTACATCATGTCTTTCGTGAGCTTAGTATAGTAGTTACTTTCTACATTATGCCTAGACGACAGGTCGATTGCATTCTCTTAGGTCTGTTTGTAATTATCGCCTTTTATTGTAACTGTTTCCGAGTGAGAGTAAATCACAGGATCACCTTGACAACATCTGCAAAGGCCTTTCATTGTTAGAAGTAGTTGGGGTTCTTTGCAGCTCTGCCTGCATTGAAGTAGGAGGCGTTGAGGTTCCAAACTTTGTCGAACACTTCTGGGCACTTGGCTGCATTCTCTCGGGATTTAGAAAATTTAAACAATCTCACATATCTACGACATTCTTGTTAGATACTCTTTTCAGAGCTGAATAGAGAAGCCTAAAGTACAGGTTTAGTGTGCCATAGCAAAAGGATATTAGTGAGAGATATGAATGCGATGCCCTTAGAGTTAATGCCACCATTGCTAGTGACACATTAGTGGTGCATAGGGATGCTGGAACCAGGGATATGCGGTGGAGAATAATGTTACATTATCACCGCGGTATCATATTAAAATTCATCTAGTTTTTCACTTTTCATTAATCATGGCTGCGCATAAATATCGTGCTTCTACGGTATTGTGGTAACGTCCACCCTCACTACATGTCCTTGATGAAGTGAATAAAATAAAACAGCAACACTTGAGCCACAATTTGTGTGGCAAGGAATATTGTGTTTAATGGCGCGTGGTTTTATCCTGATGTATTCTAAACGATAAAAGACCTCCTGCAAAGTCTGTAAAATTTTATGGCATGTGCATGAGAAAGGAAATTGTCCGTAGCTGATAACAACGATAAAGTGAATATTATAAATTAAGTTGACCTTTCTGTTGCTTCATTGTAACTACAAAAAGATTAATTGATTTGGCTGAGCTGACAACAAAATGTTTTATTGATTTAACACAAATGCAACTAATGAACCATAAACACAAACAGAAAAAGGGATTAAAAGAAAATCGTAAACGCAAAATTATTAATACACATAATTTTTTCTAACCATCTGTAGGTTTTCGATTTACAAAAATTTCGTTCAAGCAAATTCTTGAATCACGCGAACCATTTTGACAATGTGAAATGTGAATAGAGATGAAGTTTTTTTTGGCAAACCCTTTTGCTCAACAAAATATCGGTTTTGAGTAAACAGAGCTTTCCAAATAGTTTCCCTTAACAACTTGTTCTGAGTGGCGTACGATGAAAAGGGTCAGTGAAGTCGGAACTAAATTGGTTTTCCAGGAGCTAGTTTTAAACAAATTGAAATAGTTTAAGTTTATAACATAGCCTGTTACTATAGTTTTGAATCAGTTACAAGTGGTTTCAGTCCTTTTGCATAAGCCAATCATTTTGGGGTGAAAATTTTGCATGCGGATTTGAAAATAAAAGCTGAACTTCATTTATACATTTAAAGGAATGTTCAGCCTGGGAACTTCGAATTCACAATAATGCCTGAGTATTTTACTTTAAAAAGAGAACATCTGTCGAATGGGCACGGCAGAAGACTTCTGTTCCAAAAGAAGTTTTGTTCATTATATTTTTGAAATATTTGCTGTATATCTTAAATTGTAATTCTTGAAAACCCAAAACATGAATATTAAAAAATAGTTTAGGTATTGCAAATGCTACTCTTCACATTGATTTGAATACTTTGTGTACATGTAACATAATTACACAACGTCGATTACAGTTCTGAAATTTAATATATTAAGTGTTACTGCATCATTAGGTGATTAGTGATAAGTTCATACATGTAAAGGACATTCTCAATTTCTTGGCTGTCCTTTGGTCACTTAAAAAGTCAATAATATACCCAGTTATTTCATTAGTGACCCACCGGAGGATATCTCGACAAATTGTTGCGATGACATTTTCGACCTCAATCATCCTTCTCCATTCTGCAAATGAACAAGACTTATTTACTTCAGGCTGTGTATTTACGTCCGTTGTGTTCCCTACTTAAATAAACCGACAATATTTAGAGTAGCTGAGTGTAAATGAAATCCCTCAACCCGCGCTTCTTCGCTTAAATATTTGGTCTAAAAACGTTCAGCCGGAAGGTCCCTCTTGGGACAGAACTTTTGTTTCAGGACACTTCTTTTCCTCTGATGATTTATTGTTTCATTTTGATGATGATGTACAGTGTTGTGTGAGTAAAGCACGTGAAAGGAAAATGTTGACTTTCAGGAAGGTTTTTGTCTTTGTGAACTCACTTCTGTTTTGTTTTTGTGAAAACGAGTCCTGAATAGAAGTTTTTTGCGGATATCACGAGAAGAGTAAAATATTGAAGGGAAAACCCAACTTGCTAGAATTAATTAAACTCAAAGCAATTTTCGGTATGAGATGAAACACGAAAGACAAAAGTTATTCTGTATGTAGAAATGTTCGTTGTACTTTGAAAAGTGCATCTTTTTTATTTTTTTAACGGCACACTTTAAAAGATACCTATATTTTAAATCAAGAGATATTTTAAATCAAATTCCTATGTGCTTATCTGAATATATCTCTCTCACACATAACCTAAGAGAGAGATACATAAATATGAAGTCTTTGCGGTTTTCCATCTGAAAAGATACGGAGAAGAATTTGAATACTTAAACAAAACTGCTGCTATTAAGATGTTATTAATTTTGCAAACTGGAACGATTTTGAGGCACCATCTGCCTAGACAGAATTTCGATGAGTGACGTTGAACGATTTAAAGCGTTTAAATCTTGATTTATAGCGTTTAAATCTTGATTTATACCCAAAATGCTAATTCTATTAGTAATTTGAAACAATTTGAAGTATTCCGGCTAAAATAAATCTATATAAATAAAACTGTAATGGGAGATTAGTTTGTCTCAGCATCACTGGAAAACGGCTGGATCGATTATTATGAAAGTTTCTACATGATTTTATATATTTCCAACTTGAACTACAGGCTACATTTTATCAGTTCACAATTCTGTTAATATATAGCTCCAGTACAATATTTCTTCAAATAATTAAATTTCCCATCTGCGCAATTATCTGGGAAATGGGCAATTATCACGGAAATTTGAAAGCACATTAGATGTTCGGTTCTGAATTTCGATATAGTTAGAAGTATGGTATAAAGTTTTTCTTTTAAAAAGGTTCTAATTTTAGATTTTTATTTACCTATATATTTTGTGTAAATTATTTCACCATGCGCAACTGACTATTATCCCAGATAAATAATTATATTTATATTTATTTATTTTATTTATTTATTTATATTATTATTATTTTTGTCGATCGTAAAAGTATGTAATCACCGAATTTCAATTATAAAGTAAATTGCACACATTTATAAAAAAAAATGTGAGGGAAATGTTTTCTGAATGGGATTTGGACTTTTTCGCATAGGAACATAAAATCATGAAGTTTAATAAAACTACGACGTTTTTCCAAATCTCTTTGATGACAAGATTTTTCCTGGTGTTTTTTTATAACGACAGATGGGTAAATTATTTCACCTTGCGCAACTGACTATTATCCCAGATAAATAATTATATGGTAAGGTGTACCATTATGATGGTGCGCATGGTAAAATTTGTTTACATATTTCTTTTTAAGTTGTGAGATTTTTGTTTCTATATTTAAATATTTTCACTATGCCCGTGTTTTAAATGTTTTACCAATCGCGTTAAAATATGTTTTGTAAAAATAAAAACTCCCCATGGAACGGTGAACAACGTTTTATCGGCAAATGACGATAGGGTCATACGAAAGTACATATTTACAAAAAAGGTTTTGGATAATAGTTTCAATGACGGTTCATCACTCCTCCTTACGTTTTTATTTGGGTTACGTCCTTCACCCTTTTTAGTAACCATATGGGGCCTTTTATCAAAATTGTTACGTTACAGGTGCTCATATGAAATTCGTTAGGAGATTTTTGCAAATTTTACAAAAAGAAATATTCTTTAGTATTATAATATAGCAAAAGTGTTTCCACACAATTACACAAATTTATTGAAAATGTAAACATTTTGTTCTTAACAGTTTCAATTCTGAATTTTTAAAATGTGATACCAACATGTCCTTTTGCAAAGGCAGAAATCTCCGCTGCGCAATTTTGTGAACTACATATTTTGGTTTGCCCAATAGAGTTTCAAGGAGATTAATTAAAATGCGTGCACATTTAAGCGATGCACTAATTTTTCATTTTTCCTTTGTATACAATTATTTTGCCTCGTCCTGTTGCAGAAGTAATTTTCCACTTCTATATTTTCCTCTAGTTTTCTTGGGCCTCAACTTTCAAGTCACGCTCATTTTTTTTTTATTTCTAATTACAGAAATCCTGCGGGAATGAATTTAAGATTCTTTCAAAGAGAACCGTGTTTATTATATCCCTTATATAAATTTCTTTTTCAAGAAATGGTCATCATACTGACTTACAGGACATTTTAAGACTTCTTATAGAGAGGAAAATTTCAGAACCAAATTTACGCGAATAAAATTGGAGGCGTCTGGACAACTTCTCTTCTTAATTTATTCGTCTGTAATTTCGGAGAGTGAAACACTCCCTCCGCATTTATTACCCGCTTTTGAGGAACTTTCTCCCTATTTAGGTTTCCTTAATGAGAGCTTTCCATTTCACCTATACTCAATAAAAATGGAATACATTTTTAAAAAATAATTTAACGGAGTTAAAACAACAAGTTCAGCACCTATTTTTCAAATTCTATAGAAAGAATTAAATGTTCATAAACTGATACCTATACACATGGCTATTTCAAGTAATAATAAAATTGTTTTCTAAGAAATTTAACAACCCCTTTTTTGTAATATTTTCATTGGAATTATTTCCATCGCTCTTATAAAAGAGGAACACATTTTAAAGCAGGCTCATAAGAGTAACCCTTTAAGCTCATTAAAATCCTGTTTCTACATCACAGTTAACCATTCTTAAATCCCTGTTAAGGACCTGTAAAGCTGTGATCTTCATATTGTACGTGCTTCTCTCACATTTCGAAGTGTCATCATCCTTAAGGTGAATGTCGTCTATCTTACTCTAAATTAGCCAAAGTTAATTAATAGGCCCACCTGCATTACCCTTTTTCAGAACGGTTAGGCCTAAGGATGTTCCTGCATTGAGTCGGAGTAATTACGTCAGAAGGACAAGGTTAAAGTACCGTTTTTCATTTTGCGAGTCTTAAAAAAGGTGCTCGTCTGGGTTTTGGGGTCGTGAAAACCTTTCAACCCTGTATGGGTGAAATAAATGTCAGCTTTCACACTTTATTCTTATAGCTAATATTTGACAGTTTTTGGAGGGTGCTTGCTGAAAACTTTGTTAATTTTAATTATTTAAGCACAAAGAGGCATTGAGTTGTTAATTAGAGTTACGTGAGTGAGTATGGAGAGTGATGTAAAGAAGCGTAATTAACTGGCGTGGTCCAAATCTGGATGATATTCCGTTTTTAATTAACCACTCTTGTGGAAAATGCTTCAAAGGATTTCAGTGAAATTATGTTTATTGTAATCATGTTTTGGAGAAAGTTGTATAATTCAATTTATATTGATCTCTGTTCTCGGAAATGATTAATTAATAATTATTATTGCCTTTCATTTTTTTCACTAAAAATTCTTCAAAAATGGCTTCCCTTTTATATACCTATAAAATACAATTTTTTCTAGAGTGCACAAGTTTTGACATGTGATCCTTGTTCACTAGAAGTGGAATTGCAAAGAGTAAGTTTAATCGAAATCAATAACAAATTTCATCCATCTGCTCGTTCTCAGCACTGTTACGTTGTTTACTGTTCAAAATCAACAAATTGAATCAGCAGAGGAAAAAATTCCTCAACAGAGTTATCTGCCGGATGTCCTGGCCTCAGGCATACGGCCAGTTTCTAAAGGCTATCACACTGCAAAGGACTCTGAATGAATTCCGCGTATACTGGCAGATGATGTTTGCATGGTTTCGAACGAACTGGAACATATTGAGCAATCTACCTTTAACAATTATCCTTGCTACGAGCTCGCGCGAAGTACATTGCAGACGAGATATTAAGTTTGTGTTGACGTTGCAGGTCCTTTCACCATTTTCAATTACATCTGTTTCATATTAGAGAGAATATCATTTTGTTCCATTCAACAGAAGGATTTAAATATTGTACTTATCACTGATAAAAAACGAAAGAAAAATAGAAAAACGATTTTGGTGATAATTTTTTTTTTTTTTAATAAAACGAAATTATTATTGGCGTGCGTGCGTCGGTGCCATAGGGAAAAGTGATGCAATTTTCTTGCGTTCGAAAGGTTTGAAAGCTTTTAGCCCACTTTGAAGTTTATTCTTGGAGAATTTTTTTATTTCGTTTTTGGTACGCCACTGTAAAATGATGTACTGGTAAGAAGGATTCAAATATCGATAACATTTCCGAAGGATACTTAGCGACGATATTTTCTTTTGAGAAAATAAAACAAATCTTAAAACATGAAATCAATGCAGATTGTATATCAACTTAACATTTACTGTAACAGTCTGAATTAGCCCAACCCCAAGAAGTGGAGTAGAGTGACAGTGATGAAAATGTTTCGAGTACCCTTCTTATGGATTACACGGCTGACTGTCGATATATTCTCTCGCGTAATCATAAGTTGTACTTGAGAAACTATAGAAGCAAGGGCTTTTATGGAAGTGGGAAGAGGAATGTGAATTACATTTCCTTGACTGATTTTTAAGATGAAAAATTGAAGAAAACTTCTCATTAATTAACTCACTTTTGTTTAATAAATACTTGTACTTTTTGATACCCATAAATGGATTTTTAATTAGGACGATTCAAATGTTCTATCAACTCACAAGACATTAACCTGATATCCTTCTGCGGAAAAACAAAAATTAATATTTATTAGTAAACCAAAACAAGTTTCTAAAATTCTCAAAACGAGCACATACCATTAAATTTCAATGAAATTCATTTTAAAATTTGCATGTGTATTCGATCGAAGCAGGACGTGTGTTCTGAGTATGAAAGAAAACAACAATTACTACGAAAAATATTGTAAAACACAATAAGTGGAAAACATTTTCATATGAACTTTCAACATCTGGCACTGGTTGGAAACAAACGTGAACATTAAAGAAAACACGGCTAAAAATGATTTCGTTAATAATTCAACATCGCATAAACATATATCGTGGTTATTCCTATTTTAAGATATGTGAATTCCTTGTATGCATGTATTTTTGCTTCAGCTCGATTGTTATTTTTACATTATACAATATAGATATAGTATATTTTGAAGAGCTCAGTTACCCCTTTTGTTGCATTTATTTTTCTTGTTCAATTTCGTGTTTAGATTATATGTACAAAAGTGTGTTTTATGTTTTCAGTATAGGTATTCGAAAATTACTCGGATATCAACGAAATCCAAAAATGACATTGTACTACAACATAAAAAAGTTAAACAGGATTTAATACCAAAATCAGTTATTGAAACTAAACAGATTTCGTGTAATTGTGCGAATAAAGTTTCCACTCGCTGTAGGTATGTTATTAAATTGAGTGCGAAAAGTGGTGCAAAGTGTTTTCGATATTCAGGAAGAAGGAATTTTATGAAAACCGAAGATTTGGAACAAATAGAGCTTACATCTTTAGGTACCTGCGTAATGTTGTGAGATGAGTTGTTATAAAAAAAAGATGCGAAATTAGAGGGAAGCTACAAAACATTCTCAAGGATGCTGACCATATTCTTCTGTATTGAAATATATTCAATGTTTTAGTTTGTTATATCCTTTTTAATATTCTCATTACATGGAATAAGGAGGACAAACCCTTCACATGTCCTTTTCGCAAATCTTTGTACATTTACTTTTAGCCACGATCCCATTTGGAATAAAACAATGCGAGATTCTTGCAGCTTCCCTTACAAAGTGGGGAACTGAGCTTCTGCTTTCTTCCAGGATATAAAAGGACTTAGGAGCACTCCAGAACTATGGGATCAGATGCGATACACGAAGGCGCGAGAAACCGTGATTGTGTGTGGCGAATGGTGTCAGCGCAGTTCTGCATTTAAATTCATGCATTATGCATTTTGCATTATTCATGGTCATTCTCACAGTTTCTGTGTAGCATTCGCAATGAACACAATAAAGTGCAACAATGGCCACCGACAACTCTCCAACACAATTTGTGTGACTGAAGTGGTTTAAGCTTCATACCTCTTTTTAGTTAATTAATAGTGGTTACGAAGCTCAGCCACTCGCAGAATGCTATTTTTAATTTCATTGAAAACTGGAGCACATAGTCTTAGCCCCAGTGGGGCTTATCAGTTATCTTCTCCGAGTACTTTAAACATGAAAATCAATTATAACTCACGCTCATTATGTGCAAATGTACCTAATTGCTTAATTAAAGAATTCCCAAACATGTACTGTACACTGTACAGGTCTTGAAGGAAGACAGTTTCAACTCCAAACTCAGTGCAGTTAATAGGTACTGAAGCTGTGTTCATTTTTACTGTGTAGCTTAATTGCAGAACATGCAATTATTTTGTGCAAGTGAATCACTTGAAGTGATTAAATACTGAATGCGAGCTTTGCCACTGAAAATACATTGTCGGTTTTGGGTCAAGCACTTCCTTGTCTACTGCCTGGAAAAACCATGAACCTCCTCAATCGATGATATGTAAAAGATTAAAAGATCCCTACGGTATTGTGGTGTGCCGCACTCTACATTCAACAGCTTCTCAAAGAAAGCCACCACAGTCCACTATAGTCTCCTTATCTTTCCGCTCCAATCGCATGTGGACACGCGATTTCCAGCAGATTTATCTACGAAATATTTTTATCGTTTGCGAGCGAGCACATTCACAACAGCCCTGGTTTGTTTTATCCCGATTAATTCCTTTCCTTTTACCCCAAATAATGGGATCCTAGATCCAACTCATCCTAGTCTGAGCACTTTGCGTGATTTTAATTAATGTGTCAAGAACCGGTTGTCTGTTGACTCACCTTTTTTTTTGTGCATTTAGACTTTTAGAGGTTTCCCAGTGTATATTATCTTATGTTCATTCGAAAAGCATCTGCAGCGCTTCAGGAGTTCACACAAAAATCTAGAAATGGTTCTCAGGCATTATTATTTACATTTGAAATGTGTGAACGCTTTTTCGGTATTATACAATTTGCTAAATAATTAAATCACATAATTAATTTAAATTATCCAAAATAAAATCAACACAGTTAAAACAATCTTTGATTCAAATTATTGAATTTTTAAATTTTAACTGCAATTTATTCCAGAACGGTTTGTTAGATTTAAGCTAGAATTCATATTCAAATTTTTACTTATTTTGGACTTTAGAGCCACATAAATATTCATTCGGTCGAAATATGCATTCTGTACATCCATTCGATATCAATGGCGACACAAACGTGAATAGTTGTGTACTCTGCCAGGAATTCTTTTCCTTTCGCTGTGTTGGAGCTAGAAGAACTTAGATCGGATATTGTTAGAATAGCATCCCTCAATTGAATGGGAAATCACCGGTCAATACATCTGAATCATGTCATTTGAGGTTACCTTCTTCGCACATGAATATTGATGTGATTTGGTCTGCATATCCTTGCATATCATCTATACTTGTATTTAAGTTGCGGCATATTCTGCGGAGAAAATAAATGGAAAAAAAAAATCTAAATAAATTTTGTAGAGGTAGATTTACATTTATGATATATTTACAGTTCAACCGTTCAACGTGTGGCCATTTGTTGGTTTGTATTTGCAATTTGCTCACGTAGAGGTTTTATGAAAGCTTTAGAAGCTTTAAATGAAAATGTGGAAAAAGGACTACAACGAATGCCTGGTTGTTGGTTCAGTAATATACAGTAGGTTTTTGTAGTTTTTGGGGTGTATTCACTTCATTGTTTCTCTTTTTCAACCGAGTTAGGTTCATCTTTATTATAAATCAAGAAAGCTAACATCTCAACTATTTTACAGATTCCATTAGGGTGAAGTAGGAAAATACTTTTACAGATTACGAATTTAGCTACTTTGGAAATCTTCAAGAAATTCAATAATATATTATAAATATTTTAACTTTAAATCTCCTTATTTTGAGCTCACTTAATTAAATAAATAAAAATAAATATTAAATTTTAATTTACTAAGTGAGCTCAAAATAAAGAGACTTAAAATAAAAATATTTATAATGTATTAAAATAGTTATAATGTTCCAGTAATAACGATTTGTTCAATTTTTTAAAAGCAATCAATCAAAAATGTACGTAAGAAATTCATACATTGGAAAAACAAAGGGATATTGATCCAAAATCCGCAATCATTTGGAAGCAAAACTTTCCCAAAGAAAAGACCATGAATTTGTATTTGAATAAGTAAAATGTTTTCATAAATTTTATATAGGATTCGAAATTACAATTCCTTTGAACACGAAAAGTTTAAAGTTTTCTGAAAAAAATGTCCTTTGTCATGTAAATGGACCGGAAAGTAGACCACAACATTTATGTATTTGAAATAATGTTTATAAAGTTGAATATGAACAGTCTTGAGAACAGATTGTTTTGGAATAACTTTCGTGACTCATAGATGTTAAATTTCGGCTTTGGTGTGTTTTACCTCACTGAAAATTTATATTTCTACATTAACAATTTATAGCTGCTTTTTCTGAGATCAGCAATAGAGTCCTTATAAAATAGTTCTCCATGCGTTCACCTTGACATTATACTTAAGAGAACAATATTGATTAGTTTACGGAACTTTAGTGTTTGCAATCAGCGCGAATCTAACAGGAAATGTGAGTTATGCACCATATTAAATACAAATAAAATAAATCATTCTAAACAAACACATTTTTATGAATTACTTTTATCGGTGTAAGTGTTGATATAATCTGCGATTGAACTTTTTTTGTTCATCTACTTTCGTTCTTATGATAAATAATTGTTGAATTCGAGCTGGGATTTTAAATTTCAATTATGTAATTTCGAAACAAAATAAGCATCTCATGTAGATTGAAATTCTTTACCTCAAAAGAAATGAAATCCTTTGACATCATAAAATTTTGTTCCACATTGAGCACGATGGGCTCTGAAGTGGACAGTGGTCAAATATAAATAAAGCTGCTCAAAAAGTTAATTTGCAGTTTATGCAGGTTGAATGTATGGTAGAATTGTACATATGCGTATGCAATACTTTGGAGTACACAGAGCAGAGCAGTACAATAAAACTCATTTAACTAACTCTCCCACGTGAATCAAAAGCAAGTGCAAAATTAAAAGGGGAAATTTGAAACAAATCCAACCGTTGTTTCTGGCATCAAATAAGAGACAAAGTAAAAGCAATTTTCTGTGCCTCTGTGTATACTTTGGTGCGACTATTTAACTTTTTGAGGAGTTTGGGAAACACAAGTGAAAATCCTGATAATTGCATTTGCTTTTTTTTTTTATTTGAAGTTACACATTTAAACTTAATATGAAGAGGATTTTATTTCTTGCGAAACTTGTCGTTGTTCTATTAATTAAAGAGAGAGAATATTTTAAACCTTTTTATAAAACATGTTTTGAAGGCAATTCAGCATTACTGAATATATTTAAATAAAATGGCGTATCAAATTGAAAGAGAGCGCAAATGTCTTTTTAAGCTTACAAGCTTCCCAAGTCCTTTTAATGCTGAAAAGTGAGCATTCCCACGAAATCAGAAAACTTTTCAACATTTCATTGGCAATTACTGAAAATTGCCTAATTTGAAACTTTCTTGACCTCGTGAAAAAGTTCTACAAATTTAAATCATAGCTTTAAGACTGCTATAGCTATAAATTGCCTAAGAGCTAATTTTTAAACATAAAAACTTTTGTAAGCGAAGATAAAATAGGCAAATACAAAAATCACGTTTTAACGACGATCCCTTTTTTCCGATGGGGAAAGTCGCGTTGTGCCAATACAAAGAGCAGACGTATTTGAGTTTATCAGTATCAAGTCAAATTCATGCTTTTATCAATAATTATACAATTTTTAGTAGAACTTATTAACAAAACAATAGAAAAATGAAAACAAGTTTAAATAACCGGAACCAAATATAATCAAAACATTTTATTGCAATGGAATGGTTGATTTTAATTCCATTAGCGTTTCAAATAGCATCACATTTTTGTAGTACTGGTTATAACAGTTATGACAATCAAAAATGAATTCAAAAATATTTTTTTGATTGCATTAATTGCTATTCCACATAAAATGTTCAAAGGAAAAAAACACTCATTAAAATTCAGTGAAATTGGTTTAAAAGAGCGTAAAAAACACGATCAAAAATTGTGTATATAATTTTGACAGAGAAAGGATTATTTCGGAAAGCAAAATTTATTTTTATTGCTTTTTGTACCGTTAACAAGAGCTCCCCAGAGAAAAACCGCAGTAATACTTCAAAAATTCATTTCACGGAAAAATCAAAGTTGAAAAATGAGCAACCCAACCTCGCATTAATATTTCATCCCAATAATCATATAAAATAAATCAGGAACCGAAAAAGGTTTGCCCGTTTTCATGTTTTTTATAGGAATTCATTTTTCGACCTACAACAACAAATGAAATCTCACCTCGTTTGTAGTTTTGCTATATTTTACTGCATGAAAAAATGTTGAGAATTTATACTTATCAATTTTATTTGAAATTTTCGCGAAAGATTTTAATGAATCATTAATAAGTTAGAAAAAAAAAAAAAATTTACAAAATGAGTACATCCAAATTTTGCTGGACAAAAATATTAAACGTAACAAATTTCCATTAATGAGTTCATAAGAAGAAATTATTCAACAATTCCACTGGAAAAAAAAATAAAAAGAATTTTTTTCGGAATCTCTGGTGAAAACGGATTTTGGGTTTTTCAATATTACATTGCAGCAGGTTTTCTGAACTCATCCCTCCTTATGGGTAAGTAAATTTTTTTCGCTGCAATAGAACTTTGTGTTTGCAATTTCACTTTAATTTAAATTTAGCAATAATCGCTTTCGCGAAAATGCATGTAAATAGGAGTTAACTGCAATATTATCATTCCTACTGAGTTACTATTAACGTCTGCAAGGACGATTATCTTCACCACCTCTTCACCTTGGCTGTTTGAAGTTTCTGAGGATATAAGATCAAACCTTCGTTCAGGGTGGTAAACTGCATTTACCTCACTTTCCCCATTTTCCCACATGCATCGCCAATATTTTCCCTCATATTTGCTGATACATTCCTCTGCTGCTTCTTAACGAGAAGCAGTTTTCTTATGTGTACAGAATATAATTGCAATTCATTTGAATTAAAAGGGTGTTCACTGTTCAGTATTCACGCCACCACGGAGCGACTAAGATGGATGTACCATTGTAATTGTACCAACTAACAATCAGACAAATGAAATTGTTTTAAATCAGCAAAATTATTTGTTTATAATCAGGAAAAACATAATCAATAATTTTAAAATGTTATGAATTGCTTTTTAAATGCAGGGGCATTAATTTATCAAAAACATTTGTGCATGTTAAAAATTAGTTTTGCTGAAATGTTTCAATGGAACGAGATATAAAAACTAATAGGATTATAACAGCAGGACGATATTTATTTCGTATATGCTTGAAGCATTTTTCAGAGGAAATGAATGAAAAATGAGGAACAAATGTATCAGTTGTTCTTCAATGAGCAACAAATAATCTGTGAAGTAAATTTATATTTCGTCTCTAGTGTGCTTGATTCTTTAAAATAAACGATATATCTCTATTCTCTTTCACAATTGGTTGAAAAACATTTTCCGCTGACTTATTTGTTACATTTTTCAGCCCCTCAGCTCCTCTTGATCCAAGGAGCTGTAGCACGAAAACCAGGATGTCCACTGCAAATAGAGAGAAATACGTAAGTAAACAGAATTTGAACTACAAAAGTAAAATTTTGCAATAAAACTAGAAATTGGAATAACAATAGGCATTGATTTGGTTCCTTTGAAATCCCAGGAGGATTCAAATATTGATATTTGTGTTGTTTGTTTGTAATCTTTTAAAAAATCAATTTATTGATCGATAAAGAATCTAAAATTATTCAATCAACTTTGTTTGCTTTGGAAATATCGTATGTAAAGCATATTCTTGTTTTGCATTTTGATTACAAATTTACTGTACGTTACGTCGTTACGGTATATTTTTACCGGTACCTGATTCGTTTAAAGTTGGTTAAAAATTTCTTAAATAATGTTCAATTAAACGAAGGTCTTCAACATGAATAGAACAAACACACATTGCTATATTCCAAATTGAAAGTCTGGCGCTTAATTAAAAACCGAAAACTAAGAATGAGAGCGATCCACAATGCACCTACTCTAAAGGGATCCTCACTCAATTACACTACCAGCCATAAAGAGTCCTCTTGAATTTTCCAATTTATTCGCAAAACCGACGAACGGAGAATCAGTATATTATAAAACTGTATTCTTGACATATTAATTAAAATCACTGGAAGTTCATGAACTCAAAAAGGATAAGTAGCTACAAATGAAAATTATTTGGGAAGTGAAAATAAATTCTGAAAATCTTGCCGAAAATATTTCTAAATCGAATTTGTTTTGCTGCCAATATGCCATGAACTAGGACAATTTTTTATCTTAGTCAAAATCTTTCAATTCAAGAAAACTTAGAAATGCATTCAAAAAAGCTAATGTAAAAAATTAATAAAACATATTCTGCCCACACTCCGCCTCTGTTTTCAAACATTTACCAAGAGCAGTCCTTAAAACCCGCTTGTTGTCTACTTAAAGGCAGGAGGTTTCCCCGAAACTAGAAAAATTCCAGCGAATTTCCGTAAATCTGCAGCTTTGCTGCCAGTTAGCATTGATCCATAGGCAGGGAAGTCGAATCGCTTTGATGGTGGTCCAATAATGAGGGCACAGGGGGCGATCCAAGTCGGTAAAAGTGGAACAGCAGTCGTAAAGAGATCCCGAGATACAAGACGAAATTCGCCCAAAGGCGCAAAGCTAAGCCAGTGTAATGGTGGCGCAGCACCCCTGAGGACATTTAGCTAAGTCAGGGATATTTAGCGAACAGAAAAATTTATTTCGATGTGAAACAAACTGCTTCGGGGGTTGGCATAAAACTGGGTTTGACTCCGGCGATAGCGATTACTGTTTCGTTTCTTTGGTTGCCAATGTTCATCCTGGAGGCATCCTCGCTATATATAGTAAAACTTCTGAGCATTCCGAGAATAGTTGTAACCATAAATCCAATAAGCGTCAGGAGGAGAGATTTTCAACTATATTAGATGGTAAATTTAAGGGCGAAAAACACAGACTTAGCTGTTTTAAAACACCCACGCTATACTGTGGTGGTACTGACAAAAAGACTCACTGCAAATTTGAAACTAACAAATAATTAATAAACTTACTAACGAAAGATTTATTTTCAATATTTAACAATCTATAACAATTATACAAATATATTTATCCAAAATTTTGGAAATGTCTGTTTGCCTATCTAAGAAATCCTTACATAAGAGCACATTAATTTCGACAACACCATGTTTACAAGTATTTCAATCCCTTAATTCCTTTAGAAATTTTAAAGAAATTTTACATTATGTTATTGCCCATGACAAATTTGAACACAAAATCGTTGACGTTCATAATTCATTCAGGGCTGCATGAAACTCTGATAAGATACAAATACAACAGTGTAACAACATCTTTTGGGTTTGAAATTATCTCCGAGAAACCCGACATTTTTATGATATTTTTACTACAAATGAATTTCAACTCCATCTCCATCTTCTCGACACAGTAAATCAGAAATAAGATCATTTTCCACCCTTGATATGAAAATTATGACCTAGTCGTAAAAAACCTTGATTTTGTTTTTCAGATTTTGCGTCAATGAAGAAGTTTTCTTACAAAAACGATTGCGGTTGGAAAATGTGGTTCCATAAATTTAAGAATTTTCCATATTTGCAACACTTGACTGAGTTAAACTATTGGCCGAAAAAATGTAGGAATTGTCGAAATTTGGAATAATATTTTGAAAAAAATCTTCTCATGACAGAATACGTAATTTTAAGATAATTGAATTTATTAAGTGAGTTCAAAATTCAACGTCTAAAAAATTGTCGTAAAAAAGAATTTAAAAGTAATAAAAAATGTATACTGTATAGCTTGTATAATGACAAATTGAAAAGTTATAGTGCAAAAATTGATACTGTGCGCTGTCCACTGTCCAGTGTCCACCAATCTATGCGCCATTTTTTCCCCTGAGTTTCACAATTGAATTTAGTTCAATTTCCTGTTCACGGCACATCCTCGATAAAGTTCTTATTTTTCTCACCGCCAGGCACTCAAAGGATTGTTGAAACCCAATACGTGGGGTGGACAGCTAGAGCTTAACAGGAAATTGACTCCTTCGGAAACAGAAATAGAGGAAGCGGTCGGTCTTGCAGAGGTTAGTTTTTATCATTTCGCCATCAGTAGGCATTGGACTGCTGCACACGATACCAACCGCATGTAGAAGCAGGGCGCGGAAACGCTTTAATGGATTGATAAATTAAATTGGAAGGTGAGAAGTGAAGCAATAACACTCTTTATGGATTTTTAATTGAATTTAGCTTTGAAGAATTGTTTGCTTTTAAAATCCGTTCGACGAAAAACCAACAATACATAAATGCATTTTTACGCATTTTGAGCAAGAACTGCAAGTAAGATCTTTTTTCACCTTTTTATTGTAGATTAAGTGACATTTTTTTACCGATTAGTAAAATAGAATACAGTTGGTATATTGGACACTATTAGAAACATTGCCCTTTCAGCTTGTCTTTTCGTCAGTTTCCAAGGTCACCTCGACGAGGTACATCGAAATTCGACAAGAACGAATAAGAATGTGTGAATGTGGTACTATAATTTAGTTTTCTTACAAACGACAACAAGTTTCCTGGTGCTTTCATACCAGACCCCTGAACTTTTATTTATTCTTTCTCAACAATAATTTCTGTGTGGAATGCGATCGATTGGACCGATGTAGAATTTATGTTAAATTAAAGCAAATATCGAACAACAATGTTTTCTATCCAATATAATTCTACGGTGGTTTCGATATTTACCATCTATGGGCAAAATTCGATGTCCCAATTCCAATCATATATAAATGAATTAGAAAATAAACAATAACACAATCCCTTCGAAATATCAGAAATAAAGTAAATAAAAGAATTTGCAAATGTCAGCATCATAAAAAACCCAAGCACGTCCGCTCCTTTAAACGGAGACAGATGTTTTCAACAATTTGGCAACATTCTCGGAATATCACGTTTATTAAGAATACAGAAAACAAGAAGGAAACAAATCTATGTGCGCTTCATGTTAAAATAAAAACAGATTCAGCAAATTGCTTAAAAAGAAAATTGCAAGTATGTGTTATTACAGCAGAATTTTTTTTAAAAAACTGTTTTTGATTTAATTACTTAACATATTTAATTTAATTAGTTACAGCCTTAACTTGAATGAGAAATAATTTCTTTGTTCACAAAATTATGATAATTTTAGGCTGTTCAAGATTATTTTAATATATGTAACTCACAATATTTGTTTATCGTGTATACCTATATACGTTTTGCTCTCTTTACATTGCGTTTCATGTCGAGTGCAATCCTTGTGCATCATTAAGTTGCATGCCATTCACTTAAGTGCACCTCTCTGAGCGAACCGCTGTCAAAGAGTGCAGGAAGCCAAGCTGATGTCGGGGGTGGTTTCAGCGGCAATCAAATTAGTTTCCATTGGCCTTTCCTACTCCTTTTCCTTCAATTAACGGGCACTCGTCATAATTGTTGAAATCCTATTCTTGTTGATTTCTGTGGATCTGTTGTGCAATTGAGTTCTCTTTAGGACGAGCGTTTGGAAAAGAGTCCACTGTTAATAATTCCTGTAATGTTCAATATTTGCCAAAATTTATCGAGTTTCAAAAACTCAATTTCTGGTGAAAATAAATGAAATGCTTAACAAATTCATTCATTTATTATATACGTTGAATTGTATTGTTGTTCAATGCTAATTACTTCTATAGAAAGAATATAAATAAATAACAAATTCAAAGGTAAATTTTTTTTTTTCATAATTTCAGTTGATTTCTATTAGATTTCATACTATTATTTCATATCTCCAACATTTTCGTAACGCAAATTAAATAAAATCATGGCCAACTATAAAGTAATGCAGAGAGGGCGTGTGGAAACCATTTGGATTCAAGCACCCCATTAATATAAAACAAAATGTGCCACACTCTAGTGGTACAATTTCCCGAAAAATATTATAGTTCCTTCTAGTCTCGAGAAGACGTAATGCTCATTAGCATAGACAAATAAAGTATTTCATGAAGTATGAAGTACTTTATTTGTCTATGTCATTAGTCATTACAAATATTCGCTTCGCAAGGAAGAACATTTAACTGAATAAATGATGTTTTTTACATCCTTACTACCACACTGTCAAAAAGCAGAGAAGCTATTGAAAACAGATGTTCGTAATTGCTCTGTGTGATGGTTCAATCCGATTCCAGGAATCATTCAGTATTTTGCCCACTTTTTACGGTCATTGAAAAAAAGTTTATTTGATAAGCATGCGGTTCGCTCTAAAGGACCTGCCATTAATTTGTGAAAAAATTTCGAGCCATTTACGTTTGCTCGCGATTTCTACTGAAAACTGTTGCAAGACATGGATAACTATAAGAATTTCATTTTCAATCATTAAATTTATTTGGTTACAAGCTCCGGAATTTTATTGCATTTTATAATACGTTGGCAAAATACTTTTCCACAATTCCTCCGAAATTGTAAACTAATTTTGAAATTGTTAAGCTTCTCTTGATTCGAAGAATTTAGTAAAAAACCATGGACTAAAGAAAAAGAACTTCACTGTAACTCTCAAATTAAGGATATTAGTAATGCTAATTGTGGACGGTTCAATAATGTTAAAAGAAACTTTAATTAAAAGTCCGTAGTGTAATTTAATAAATTCATAATCAAACTTATTTCGGTTTTGTGAAAATCTCGCAACCCAAACTTCTCCACTAATATTGTTTACTCAATAATAAATTTGATGAGTTGCAATTAGGGAAAGGAAACTTTGTACTCTATTTTGTCCGTGGCGGAAGGTGTTGTATAAGCAAATTATAATAATTGCAAGAAGACAATCAAACATAAAATTTCTGATCAGTTTTTCTTGCTTTTGCAACAATTTGTAACCGCGTCGAGTCTGCTACTGATAAATATGTTGCCTTTTTTATCTGAGAAGTCGATAAATAAATACCTAATTGAATTATTTTGAAATTTTAATATTGTCTAACTTTAACTTATTAACTTTACAAAATCATCAATTCCCAAATATAATGTTTCAAATAATTTTGCTAAATGCACTTTATGATATGTTCAAAAGGAAGAAGTTTATAATTATTAAAGTTTCCAGGAATAGTTTGTGGAAAGGAGAAATTTAATTACAGGATGAAGAAATTAAAAGGCACACAAACACTGTACAGTTTATACAGTGGTGCATATCCCCATGCGGGAACTGAGTAAAGTTTCGTCTGAACTTTGGACTGGAAAGGGTGTTACCCTGATATACCATATGTCAGCAAATTCAGGACGGCAGAAGGAGTTCTCTTACTCTAATGTTGATTTCATAAATATACGGGTTTAAACTCTATTGAGAATAACTCTAAGTAAAATTAAATTTCAAACTTAAAACACGGTTCTTAGAGAAAACTTTCGACGCGACAATGAAATAAATTTTTGAAAATAGAAAAACTTTTATTTTTAAGGAAATATAAAACTATTAACATTGCTGTTTGAATGAAATGTTTTTCATGAGATGTGTTTGATTCCCAAATTGTTTGATTACATAAAATAACTTTCAATTGAGTGTAATGGAATTTAATTCAGAATACTTCTTCCCAACATTTTGATTAGATATTGGAATTAATAATTAATTAATACATCAGCATTAGTAAAATTAATTCACTGACAGCAACAAAACTAAAAAAAATACTATAATTACGAAGGTTTATTAATATAATCAAGAACCCAAACTTGGAATTTAATAAGTAAAAAGAGACCTTTGGTAATCAAAGTTCCTTAGAAGCGCAATTGCTTTGTTCACTTCACATTGGTTGTTCTGATTTTGCTCAGGGCAGTATTAAATCAATCAGAAAAAATGTGAGTCACGTCGCATATCTTTCTGCACGATCCACTCATTAAAAGGACAACAAGAATTGTCGCCGATTGCATTTTTGATATAAACCCTGAAAAGAATAGCAATTAGATTTAAGTATTCCCTTTTCTTTTTTTAAGGAAAGATAAGAAAAGACGTTTAAATGCAGGTATTAATTAGAAAAACCGTTATTTCTAGAACAAAATTACAATTTGATAGCTTAACACACAAAATTTTGTTTTATTCCAGACATTATTTTTCAATTACTGGACGAAAGTTTCTAGATTACTAACCTTCATTTGTGTATATAAATAATTCTCGTTTAGTTGTTTATTTTTTTGTATGTCTATAACATTATATCTAACGCGTAACACTATTCAAAACACCTGCGCAATCGCACATTCAACTGTGGCGCGTAGAATGCGGCTAGATGGTGCTGCGATCCCATATTTGTGGGTATTTGGGCACTATGTGGGAAGTTCCCCCATAAAGAAAAAGATGCATCGATTTAACTAAACGAAAGAACTTTTCAATTTTTATTTCAGATGCCGGATGATTAAATTACAAATAAACTAACAATTCAGAATTATTATTTAGACCTGCCCGGGAATGAAGTGTCGAATCTTCTTCTTCTCCTTAGCGTTTGCAGCTTGTTCTCCGATGTCACCACGAAATCGATGTGGAATGAATCATATCGCTATCATTTTGGCGAATCTTACCCTGCTAATGAGCTATATTTCATTTCAAGTTTTCCCATTGCGTATTAATTTGCACCTAACACCTAACTTAAGATTATTTATTATAAATAGCTAGACATTCCCAGCTTAAAGAGTCAAATGCACTTCACTTGCAAATTTTCTAGTAAATTCTGAAGCACATTTGAAAGATAAAGACGATTGTTAGCAAGCTATATTTAATTAAGGTAAACGCAATTAAAAAGAGAAAAGAATTGATTTAATCTACAATACTTCGGTACTCCTTAAAATTCCAAACACAACTGATTGGTTTCCTTGGACCAAATTGGAAAAACGGCTAATTGTTCTTCGTCAAAGAAAGCGTGCTAAGCATGATCAACTTTAATTAGTTTCCAAAAACAATGTTTTTGCACCAAATTCGTGAATTGGGTTAACGAGATTCAAAACCTTTTCTCAATCGAATTCAATCTCTTTTTTTCAAAAAAAAAATTCTTTACTAAAACATCTTTTCTGCAATCTATAACGTGAAATGAAATTTTCAAATTAGACAAATAAATAAAATAGTTCTCTCAAAGCTAAGCAATAAATTTTTTTTATTTGGATTAATTTAAAAGTTTCTGATTCAAAGAGATAGAAACAAAAGTCGATTGGCATTAATGTAAGTGTGCGTTGCAAGAACTAAAGAGCTTTTAATTTGGCGCACAACTTGATTGGAAACCCTTTTCTAGTTAAAAGGCAATTTAGAACTTAGATGGAAAACGAAAAGTGAAGTTGCCTTAACTTTCCAGTTGTCCAGTTTCGAGCACATTTTCTTTACGTTCAAGTTTTCCAGTTACATTCGAAGCGTAAATTTTCCCATCAGAACTAGAAATTCAAAACTTAATTGCATGCCTATGCAACTAGCGCAATGGATATTGCTTTTTTGCAAACTCTTTCGCTTTTCTTTCCTGCGACATTCGAATGCAATGAGGAAACAAAGTTTTTGCGACTGACTGCAGTTTGTGAACGACTGAAGTATTTTCCCAAACATTTTCCACAATTTGTTGTCTGTAAATGGAATATAAACTATAAAGTAATATCTATGTACATTGAACATTCATGTTTTTATTGTTAATATTTGAACTTGATGATATTTTTGCAAACTTTATGTTTTGATTTGGGTTGTGTACGTACTAAATATATCCACAATATCAAAGTGTACAGTTCCATGTATATTGGACTACATCTCAAACATGTGTTCCGTCTAAAACAACCCATGTTCTGGTTCAGTTACTACTTTTTGTACCCTTCATTAAACCATTTTCCTGCCATTAGCTACATTAAATATAATAATCCACCAAAAATATGCGCAAAATTTTCCTAACTTTATTCCTGCCGTTGTCTTTATTAACAACTTTTTTTCATGATGGATGGCTTTATTGAATCACGGCAATGTGTTCCACCGCATATGTCTTAGATGAAGCAAAGTGTGGTGAAGGACATCCAACATAAGGTGGAAACGTTACAAAGAGTATACATCCCGTCTACTTTTGGAATCAGTCCCAATTGATTAATGATGATCAATATGTGATGCTTCCGCACGAATGAACCTTGAATACGGACGAATGATACACCTGTACTCCACGATGATCGATCCTCTTATATTGGTTGGTGGAATCCTTTGACTCAAGTTTCTGTTAATGATTTAACTCAATCTAAAATGGATAATGTTTATTTTTAAAAAATTAGAAATCTTGACATATAGTATAGTATTTTTACGTCAATGAACGAAAATTACTTTTACAAAATACTTAAATTTTTTATTTATCCCGAGCGGTCTTCAAAATGACTTCATATAAACTTTTCGTAACACAAATAAAAGTGTTTAGTCAACTCTATTAATTTTCTATGTAAAACAAAAAGTCTCCCATCAATACCCCGACCTCTAAGTACGCTGGAAATTACAAATTTGAGCAACACTTATACGTATGTTCAAAAATGCTGTACCCTTGTTTCTTTCTGAAATGCCATTCAAATCCCAAAATTATGGAAATAAATGACTGAAATCTATGGAATCGGTTAAATTTGTGAAATGTTTGATGATTCTGAAAGAAGTACTCAAGCGAATCGCAGTCGTCACGTGTTAGTAAAAGGTTTCGGAGGGTTTTACCTCTTGATAAATTAGTTTCCTTTTCTACCACATATGATGACATTGAAAATGTTTACTTACCCTTGAAATTGTGTTTTAAAGTTAAATGTACCGGAATAGTTCTGAACTTCAAACGGGAATTTCAAAGGAACAACCATATTGGTTTTTAAGGGTACCAATAACGACCGTAATTTATTTTGGGTCACAATTGTGGTTGATTTTTAATATGTTGAAAAATGTCTGCACTTTATGATGAAACAAATATTTTAATTTGTTCTTCCTGTTTTGTATCATTCACTCATTGCAATTTTTTTCCAGGGTACGTACTTTAAAAAATCCTACTCATGTAATATTTTTTCTGGTATACTTGTAAATGATGAAATAGAGAACGAAACTGAACCTGTAAAATGTTTATCCTACTTTTCTGTTTTTTGTCTGCAGTTTTATTGTTTTATGAATTTTCCAAATTCGAAAATATATTAACTTTTCGTTATTTGTTTTATATAAAGCTTTTATCTTCCTTTACATCTTACATATTGCAATTTAAACTGAAAGTGTTACATTATATTATTCTGAAAAGATCTCGTAATCAGAGCAAAAAGAAATCAAAACAAGAAATCTTTTTCAGCACAGACCAAAGCAAAAATATTCAATAATTCAAGAAAGGGTGGAGACACAAATTCTGCATATTTACGTTGCAATTAAAACGAAAGGAACAACAACTTCTTCGTCAATTTCAGACTTTCAGTGATATTTTTCAAAAGACTACAACCTACTTTATTTGAGTAGCAGTAGACAACAACCTTCCACTACATCAAAAATAATAATGAAACATATTCGGTGAAAATAACAGCCCTAAATTTTAAATTTTAATTTTTTTCATTTATTTCGATCCGATATGTAATAAAAATTTAATACTATTATTACTATTCTAATTTGCAATGTATGCAAAAAGGACATTAGGTAAGGTTGTTTTTATCACGTTTCCTCTTGACGGAAGAAACTTAATTCTCCAAGAACGACACATTAGCAATTACGCGGAGTGAATTGTTGATGCAGAGCAGACTAATATGATGTTAAAGAATTCGTTTGCTACGATTTAGTGTCCATATAATATTGCATTTAAATTATAATTTAATTGTCATTAAAACATGAAGGCATTTTTTGTTCAAAAGTGGAAATAAAAAATGTTTTTTTTGCTAATGAATACAATGACCCCTTAATACAAAATATTTATTTAAAATATTATTCATTTTAGATTAAAAGTTACATAAGCCGATTTGCTGGTCGCTGGAATTTTATTCGTGTTTTCTATAATCCTTTAAAAAATAGAGCACAGCTATTAATTTTAATATTTTAAGGACATAGAAACACTACCTAATTTATTTTCCATTAAAAGGTACACTCGCCTTTTATAAAACTAAATTAGGTTCTATTAATGAAATGTTCGCCTTTTTCACTAACTTTTTTGTTAGGTGATATTTTAAATAGCATTCGAAAGAACAACTTTATAGGAAAATAAATTGAAAATAAAATTATTTTTTAATGCAGTCAGAGCTTTTGAAACATTTGAAGTAGTTTGCTTAATCCTGAATTGAAGCTGAATTCATCGTAAAGCGGCACAGAGCACAACTTTCGCATATTTCAAGGCGCTTCCTGCAGCGCGCTGAAGACGTTTCTACAATAAATCTGAAATAAAGAATAAACTTGCTTTTCCTACTTAAGATGCAACAAGACTTTTTCCATATGAGTGAGTAATATGAAAGAAAAAAAGTATCAAGCGCCTGGAAGAATTTCCCGCTGTTCCATAAAACAGGAGCATTTATTGCTGGGGCGTGCAAAATGGCGATATGAACGCAAAAAGCGTAAGGATGATCCGACACAGCATTGCAGTTGTTGAGAATCCTAACAAGCAGAAATACAGAGCTTACAGATGCATCCTTGTCTGAGGAACTGAAGAAAAGTGCAAGGAGTGAAGCGTAATTGACGAAGGAACAAAGAATGCCGTGAACACATTTTTCCTAAGAACACTTACGCTCTGGAATAGCAGTAAATAGTTCCTTTTATAAATAATTATTATTGGTGCCTATTGAGTGAAATTACACATATGAATTTAGGAAATTCATTCATTGATCAGTTCTATTAGATTTCTGCCTACATTGATTGTTTACCGAACTACGTTTTCGTATTAAAGTTTTTGCCACTTTATTAAATTTTTTCACAGAGTTGTTAATTTTGCACCCTAAAAAAGACTTTGATTGCTTATTTCCTCACCTAAATTGCAGTCGTGATAAATTAGGGACATAAAACAATTTCGTTTAGTTAATCCTTTTAAAAAAAATAAAATTTAACCGTTCTTTAGAAAATTAAATAAACAAAGGTCGCGTTCTCTCTAAAAGTCTAAACCTTCGCTTTAAAAAAAAATTATTACTAACGCTTTTTCAGACTTCAGTTGCTCCGTCGCCTGGTCCAGATACCTAAATGAATTAAGGTCAGGTTGATTAGGTTCCAATTAAGAGGTAATGAAATCCGCCAAGGAGCACTGGGGCGGTCTGTGTCCATCTTTATACTTTCGGGTGTTTCAATGTAATTAAACTGCTCAAACTGCCACAAGTCCTTACCCGGAGATATTTTTAGAATAAGGATTCGGGTTAAGTGTTCAAACAATTTTGGGACGAGGAGGATGGAGGTTAATTTTCTCTGAGCAAGAAACCCAAAAGGTTAATATTGAATTAATTATGTGGCTTCTTATTTCTCCACGAGATGTGTTTTGAGAAATTGATGGATTGAAAAATTTTGTAAAAATGCAAAATATCAGTTGTAGATATTAAGTACTGGGCTACATAAATAGACACACGTTCGTGCCACTTGCGCATTTTCGAAACATGGTTATCGCAAACAAACGAAACTAAGTTCCGATTCTCGCTGCACATGCAAAAGCAAAAAAGAGCTTAACAATTTTTTCTGAAATTTTATTTTAAAGAAGAAAGAATCGATGATCTTACATTATTTCTTCTTATTGTACGCTGATTCCTTTAAAATGTCCTGCATTGTTAGCTTTGACTTAGATTTTAGTTCATATATACTTTTACATATATTACTTATTCAGGACACAATTAAGGTCCACCTGCTCAATTTGAACAACATTAAGGAACTCATGATTTACATCTTGGAGGCCCATTAATTGTCTTTGCTGTACAACTTTCTAATATATGTGTATTTACGTTGCAATTAAAACGAAAGGAACAACAACTTCTTCGTCAATTTCAGACTTTCAGTGATATTTTTCAAAAGACTACAACCTACTTTATTTGAGTAGCAGTAGACAACAACCTTCCACTACATCAAAAATAATAATGAAACATATTCGGTGAAAATAACAGCCCTAAATTTTAAATTTTAATTTTTTTCATTTATTTCGATCCGATATGTAATAAAAATTTAATACTATTATTACTATTCTAATTTGCAATGTATGCAAAAAGGACATTAGGTAAGGTTGTTTTTATCACGTTTCCTCTTGACGGAAGAAACTTAATTCTCCAAGAACGACACATTAGCAATTACGCGGAGTGAATTGTTGATGCAGAGCAGACTAATATGATGTTAAAGAATTCGTTTGCTACGATTTAGTGTCCATATAATATTGCATTTAAATTATAATTTAATTGTCATTAAAACATGAAGGCATTTTTTGTTCAAAAGTGGAAATAAAAAATGTTTTTTTTGCTAATGAATACAATGACCCCTTAATACAAAATATTTATTTAAAATATTATTCATTTTAGATTAAAAGTTACATAAGCCGATTTGCTGGTCGCTGGAATTTTATTCGTGTTTTCTATAATCCTTTAAAAAATAGAGCACAGCTATTAATTTTAATATTTTAAGGACATAGAAACACTACCTAATTTATTTTCCATTAAAAGGTACACTCGCCTTTTATAAAACTAAATTAGGTTCTATTAATGAAATGTTCGCCTTTTTCACTAACTTTTTTGTTAGGTGATATTTTAAATAGCATTCGAAAGAACAACTTTATAGGAAAATAAATTGAAAATAAAATTATTTTTTAATGCAGTCAGAGCTTTTGAAACATTTGAAGTAGTTTGCTTAATCCTGAATTGAAGCTGAATTCATCGTAAAGCGGCACAGAGCACAACTTTCGCATATTTCAAGGCGCTTCCTGCAGCGCGCTGAAGACGTTTCTACAATAAATCTGAAATAAAGAATAAACTTGCTTTTCCTACTTAAGATGCAACAAGACTTTTTCCATATGAGTGAGTAATATGAAAGAAAAAAAGTATCAAGCGCCTGGAAGAATTTCCCGCTGTTCCATAAAACAGGAGCATTTATTGCTGGGGCGTGCAAAATGGCGATATGAACGCAAAAAGCGTAAGGATGATCCGACACAGCATTGCAGTTGTTGAGAATCCTAACAAGCAGAAATACAGAGCTTACAGATGCATCCTTGTCTGAGGAACTGAAGAAAAGTGCAAGGAGTGAAGCGTAATTGACGAAGGAACAAAGAATGCCGTGAACACATTTTTCCTAAGAACACTTACGCTCTGGAATAGCAGTAAATAGTTCCTTTTATAAATAATTATTATTGGTGCCTATTGAGTGAAATTACACATATGAATTTAGGAAATTCATTCATTGATCAGTTCTATTAGATTTCTGCCTACATTGATTGTTTACCGAACTACGTTTTCGTATTAAAGTTTTTGCCACTTTATTAAATTTTTTCACAGAGTTGTTAATTTTGCACCCTAAAAAAGACTTTGATTGCTTATTTCCTCACCTAAATTGCAGTCGTGATAAATTAGGGACATAAAACAATTTCGTTTAGTTAATCCTTTTAAAAAAAATAAAATTTAACCGTTCTTTAGAAAATTAAATAAACAAAGGTCGCGTTCTCTCTAAAAGTCTAAACCTTCGCTTTAAAAAAAAATTATTACTAACGCTTTTTCAGACTTCAGTTGCTCCGTCGCCTGGTCCAGATACCTAAATGAATTAAGGTCAGGTTGATTAGGTTCCAATTAAGAGGTAATGAAATCCGCCAAGGAGCACTGGGGCGGTCTGTGTCCATCTTTATACTTTCGGGTGTTTCAATGTAATTAAACTGCTCAAACTGCCACAAGTCCTTACCCGGAGATATTTTTAGAATAAGGATTCGGGTTAAGTGTTCAAACAATTTTGGGACGAGGAGGATGGAGGTTAATTTTCTCTGAGCAAGAAACCCAAAAGGTTAATATTGAATTAATTATGTGGCTTCTTATTTCTCCACGAGATGTGTTTTGAGAAATTGATGGATTGAAAAATTTTGTAAAAATGCAAAATATCAGTTGTAGATATTAAGTACTGGGCTACATAAATAGACACACGTTCGTGCCACTTGCGCATTTTCGAAACATGGTTATCGCAAACAAACGAAACTAAGTTCCGATTCTCGCTGCACATGCAAAAGCAAAAAAGAGCTTAACAATTTTTTCTGAAATTTTATTTTAAAGAAGAAAGAATCGATGATCTTACATTATTTCTTCTTATTGTACGCTGATTCCTTTAAAATGTCCTGCATTGTTAGCTTTGACTTAGATTTTAGTTCATATATACTTTTACATATATTACTTATTCAGGACACAATTAAGGTCCACCTGCTCAATTTGAACAACATTAAGGAACTCATGATTTACATCTTGGAGGCCCATTAATTGTCTTTGCTGTACAACTTTCTAATATATGTGTATTTGAGGTTGAGAAAAATATCCTTATACTATTACCATCGATCCATTTCCGATTTGTTTTATCTTGTGATCTGATTTCGTCTTTTAAAAATAAAGTTTCACTGCTCTTGATTAAGCCCGGTCAAAACAAATCGTTTTGCAAAACTGAGCGTCTGGACCGGGCTTTAGAAGTGTCGGTTTTGGCTATCTTGAACCCTTCATGGACACTTGACAGCTTACTAATAGTTCTAGTTGTATACATTAAACAAAATTTGTTTGGTTATCATTAGAAATAAAATTCTGGATTCTATTACCGATTTAATCAAAAATATTATAAATTATTTCATCGTAAGTCGATTTATTTAAACTTTAGTAATCAAAATGCAATGTTGTCAAAATTTCACGACTCGATTAAGCAAAATGAATTGATATTTTGTTGAACATCCTCAATATCCCTCGATAATGCTTCCCTCAAGGACCATAAACGTGTCGTTCCTATATTCCCTGTATTTCAATCCCTTCGCCTTTGATGTATTCATTTCCACTTTAGCTCAAAATCGACGGAAGAGATTGAGAATTAATTTGTTATTGACTTGACAAGGATGTAACATGTTACTAAACTGCCGGTCCTTATGGTTTTTATTAATCGAAAAACGATTTAACGATATGTGATAACATGGTCACTAGCATGTAAAATAATTTCGGAGTTTCATCAACTGTTGTCTATTTTTATTATTATTTTTGCCATTAATGCGGATAAATTGATCAATTTGACCGCTGAAATGCTTCATAGAACTCGTATTAATAACATTAAGAAAAAAAACTACTCATGCTACATTTTCATATTAAAATTAATATAATACTTCTGTCCGAACCCAAATTATGCAAAATTGGTATGTATTGTTGATAAAGTATTTTCATAATTATTATTTTCACTCCATTTTTAATTGATTCACTTCAATTCAAATCAATTTCATGTTTTGACTAATATTATTCTATGACATTTAAATGAAATCATGCCTAAAATTTTAGAACCTCACAAAATCACACCCAAATTTCAAAATGTTAAATTCATTGTCAGGATTTTACAGCAGCAAATGCATATCGATTTTGGGGTAGGCGTAGGGGTAGTTTAAATAACGAAACAATTTATCCGTTTTAGGTGAATTCCATGCTAACCCCATTTTGTTCGTGCATAGTGCAATAACTCGCTGACGTTTGATATTTATTGCGCTATGGATTATAATTTGTATTCGATTTTTAAATAAAGAAAGAACTTCTGTGGAATTACAATTACAAAAGCAACACATGACTTACAAAAATACTTATGTTATACCTAGGTATGTATATTAGTTTATGAGAGCAAAATGTAAGCAACATTTATATAAATATAACCACATTTCTATTTGTACACTAGAATTTGTCAATTTTCTTTATTGAGGGCAATTCTTTGGATGAGTTTTACAGTTTCAGATGTAATAACAACCGCCAAACACTTCGGATTGACCACCACACCTCTTTGAAAGTTGTTGAAATACATGGAAGGAGACCTAAGAAAAAATTAAATGCACATTATACAGATTTCTGGCAACATTCCATTCAATTAGTCGTTTTCTTCCTGTTAATCGTTATTCCATTTAAAATGCTAAACAAGTGTAAGAACGATAAAACATTTGCTAGTTAGCAGTCATGTATTTTTTTATTTTACATCACGTGTTTCTTAAGTTTCATAACATCGTGAATGCTTGCGGTAAAAGAAAAGTATAATTCCTGCAACCGTCGCATAAAATATATTTTATCATCGACAAAACTGATTGTGAGTGGCATTAAGGATGTTTGCATAACCATTTGTCCAAGAGATATTCTAAGATCCTTTTGCTCCTCCCAATTAGCAATAGTGTACCTTTGCGTGATTTTAATTAAATTAAAAGGAATCGCTTGTTTGTAGATTCCTCATTCCGTCCCCTTTGCTTATCAAACAGCGAACAATACAAAAGATTGGGGCTGGGGTAGTTGGGGTGAAGTGAAATTTTACAATCATGGCGAGGGGAACTCTAACATTTAATTTACGTTCGTTTCAATTCCATTTTGTTTGCTTATCCATTAGCACGATTTTTCATTTCACATTTCGTAAACTGAGCGAGGGCGGTTTTGTTAATTCTTCTTTTGCAAATAAATATTTAAGCTCAAAAGAATAATTTACTGATTTTGTTTGACTTATTTGTAGTAATCAATTACAATTAGAAATTAAATTATAATATTATATTAAATTAAATTCTATACATCTATGTAGATTGTAGATACATAAAAAGAAACAAGCAGACACAAAGTCGCTGATGTGGGTAACTCAAGTACTCGCATTTTTATCATTAAAAGTGCGGTCCTTGAAGGAGTTACAAAATACATATACAATCAAAGTACAATAGTAGCACACTGTCCTAAACTGGGTTGCATGCAATTTGCATGATCAGTATGAAAAGCAAACTTTGCATAATTACCTTGAAGAAAGTAATTTAAGTTGCACTTAACCACGCAATTCCATTGCGACTGCACTTTAAAATGTTAAAAGGGGTTTTAAACTTAGGAAAAGTCGTCTCATTGTGGCGTTTAAGGTTTAAGCACTGAAAAAGGATATATTGAATTACTTCACTTTCGGAAACTGGGAGCATGACTTTGTTATGTAAGAATGGCTAGTTAAAAAGTCGTAGTATCTAATATTTATCCAATTTCAGTCCGTTGATTTTGTTAAGAATAGAAGTATAATGTATATAGACCAAACTCTATTCTAATCAAATTCAAATTTGTTGTCTGTCACTTATTCTTATTACGTCCACAAGTATTTTTCTATTGAAATGACTGAAATTTTATTGAGAAATAAATAAGGATTTATCCGTCTGGATATTTGTTTTTCCTTAAAATTCCCATTCAAAAACCATTTTGAAAATTTTTCAATAAAACTGTCATATTTCATTATAAAGAAAGTGAAATATTCAAAGGATATTATTTTCAGTTTATATTACGTAAGGACTTCACCAATTATATTTTTGTTTTTCAAAATGAATTTAGACAAAAATATTTCAAGAAGCTTCAAATTAGATATGGTGATGACACAACAAAATGTTACATTTTAAGTGTAAAAAAAATGAATTAGAACACTCGACAGCATTAATAAATACTAAAGGCTGTGACTAATATCAATTCGTCTATCTCATCAATTACCGCACCATAAAAACTTTGAGATTAAGTAAATTTGCAGGACTGAACTTTTACCGCCGGGTTTACAAAATATAGCTATCAATGTAGGTTGACGTAATTTGATGTTTTGTAAGGACATCATTTGGTCCGCCCGACTCTATTTTATATCGCAACTGTTTTATAAGTCCGTCAAACATGCTGCGTCATTAAATATCGTAATAAGTGCCAAGAGGTTTTTTTATTACCACTAACGGTAAGGAAAGGTTTATGTTTTGTGGGCGTTCAGTAATGTATTTAAAGGACTTACCCAGCACTGATGACTTGGCTTTTCTTCGATCCGGCGACGGCTGAAGGAGCTCCTCGAAATAGCGTCGTTAAACTTTGTGAATGTTAATTTTATTATATAATCCCTATAATAAGAAGAGTACGTTGCTGTTTTAGTATCTCAGCAAATGATGCTTTACTTGTTTTGTAATCCAGCATCAGGATATCTTCTTCGTGGGATCCTAAACTTCCACAGCTCCTTGGTGTCCTCCCAATTTGTTCGCCTTACGTCACAGCTGCTTAGTTTGTGCCACCTAAATGAAATGTAGATGTACATTCCACCGAAGGACTCAAACTAACTAACGAACAATGCTTTAATAAGTTAATTAAGTGATCCCGGTTTACTTAGACTTGTCTAGCTTGCACTGTCTGATGGCATAGACAGACTTAACAAACTTCAGTTTGTCTATGCTTATCGTTACATAGGAATATTTTATTTAAAACTGAAATAGATAAAAAAATCTTTATTTTTTTTTTCTAGGTTTTATAATCAAGAACATTGAACCGATGTCCTACTTGAAATATGTCCTGTTATTACCTACATAACTAGAGGAAAACGATATTTTAGACATTTTATCTTAACTACAAATCTGATATTTGAATGCTCTGAGTCCTTGAAAATAAGGTGTAATTTCAATATGTAATGCATTACAATTACAAACAACTAGGTATCGCGTAATTTTATCAAAATGACTGAAATTCCAAAATGTTATTAAATACTTAGTAGGTCTGACAAATACTTCTCTCCAGTACAGGGGTCGTAGCATTTATTTCGTATGTTATATGGAATTTCATGAAACAAAGAATACGGCGACTTGCACGTTGCACCGACGGATATTTATTCAACAAATTTCCCACGCTGCAGGTATTCAAATGCGGAAAACAAAATGTCGCCAAAAGGATACAAATAGCTTTTGTACACAAGCTCAGCTGTAATCAGGAACAGTAAAGGGCAAGTCGACAAGGATAAATGAGTCTCGAAACCCAAGGATGGAATTTGATTTGAAATTCCTTATACGAGTTTCCGGTTGTTTGAGGCGTTCAGGAAAAAGACGTATTTGTGGCGACGAAAAGTGAATTTAATTACAAACGTTCTACAGATTTACTTTATTTCATATAACTTTGGGAAAATAGCTGCTCTTAGTGTTGTAAAATTTCAGTGTAGTTACCGTTTGTTACAAAAAAATGTTCACCAAATTTTTTAAAAAAAATTAACGAAAGTCCTCGTGTTATTGATCGAGGGACTTCAGCGCATTTTTGTGTTAGCGATCAGTATTTGATTATTAAATTAGTACGTTATAATAACTAAAACCCAAAACTTCAATGATTTTACAAGTTTTTCATTTTAAAGATAAATAGAGGTAAAACAAAATTTTGGCAGGTTACACTGTACTGAAATTAAAAAAATCATTAATTATAGTATTTAGCAATGGTTTTGAGCTTTCAAACTATTCGATACGCCAATAACTCGATGTAAATGAGCTAATGCAAAAAACTAGAGCTCTCTACGATGTCTGGTTGCTTCTATCTCGTAACACAGCCGAACAGCCAGCCAGACAAAGTGCATTATTAAGCTACCTTTCTAAAACAAGTTTCAAAAATGCGCTAAAAAATATAATATATTGAGGAAAGGAATATAAACAAAGCAAACGCTATTGGAAATCTGTCTACCAAGAAAATATAGCAATAAATCACAACCCATTTCGAAATTTTCTTCGTAGATGCCATATAAAAAGAACAAATAAGCGATTAAAAAACAGTAGGTACTTTTAAAGGGTATAAAAAATGACAATAAAAAACCATAGATTACGATACTGTCATTACTTCTGCCAATAATTACTTCCGTTCACAGGAATTCAATATCTCAATGCTTAGTGTTTACTATTAATGAATTGTATTGATTTTGCAGAGAATGTAATGAATTTAATAACGTAGGATCAAAATTCTAATTCTGCAACCAAAAGCCCGCAGAAACCATATCAAAAGCAGTTCTGCATCAGTGTGGCTAGCTTGCGTTGAATATTTCCGCGAATTATGGCACAAATTAAATCCAATTCCGATCAAAACTAAAGCATTATTCAAAGGCTTGTGTGAACATGTTGTGGCGATGAAGAAAGGAGGATATGAAGAGGATAGTACAGTTCGGTGGAATGTCCAATTTGAAAATGAATTGAAATGAATTTATTATTACAAATTAATTGTACTATTTTTTACAAATATTTTAGTAGAAAGGGATTAGAATATGATTCGTTTTTTACAAGTAAACAATTTCTTAAACAATTATTTTCTAATTATTAAATGTTTTGATAAAAGTAATAGCGCAAATACGTTTTATATATTACTGGTATATTTGAAGATGCTCTTTGGAATAGGGAATTATTTCTGTAGTTGCACCGGATCATATTGCAAATGATGTCGACGATGGCAAATTTGGCTGCCACTAACTCTTTAACCGTTTGCATAACATCGAAGTAAGTTTTTGTACTTCATAAATATTCCTGAGTTGGCTAAATGTTCTCGAGGGTACCATATTATACTAGCACGAACTAAACTTTAATCCATTAAGGGTATTTTCGTCTTGTTTCCCCAAAAATCAGCAAGTCTGTTCCTCCTCCCCTACTAGTGTGCTACCCTATCTTAGACTTTATACTACCCCAAAAGTTCTGCTGGGTAAGCGATTTGCTGCTCTTGTCAATAGAAAATAAAGCTAACTCAAAGCAAAAATGCCTCTCTGGAGGACTTCAAGCGGTGTCTTGCTGCTTCGTTCGTTATATTTAATATTAATGTACGTAATTTGGTTGTTTCTAGTGATTTGTTTTATTATATATAAAATCCTCGGTTTCGCATTTATTTGTAAATATTTTCCTTTTAAAAACGAACTCTGCATATAATTTATTTTTAATTAAACTAAAGCCAAAAATTTTAAAAACCGTTTCATAAAGTGGCCAAAGTAACAGAACGACAATAAAAAAATATCAAAATATTAAGGAAAGTTACACATGAAGCGAGATGCAGAACACTGTAAAAAAAACTTTAACAAACACAAATTATCTGCAAATAAGAGAAACGAGGAAGCATTTGAAATGAGAGTAGTTAAAGTGGTAGGGGCAACAAGATATAATAAAACCTTCTCAGTACTCCTCTCGGTTGCACCCTTTTACGGTTGCATGAAACACGATATTTAAATTGCTTCAATTATTTTAAAGTATCATTCTGAAAAAAGTGCACGGTACTTCCTGAATTGAATGTACAGTTGTTAGGACGAACTTAATTAAAATTTGTAGTGAATTGATTCAAATTATTTTCGATAAAATATAAAACTAATGTTCCAATATTGTCCAATATAATATTTATTACTATTCTAATAAACGCCCAGCGAGCACGCATTCACCCACCCTAGTCAGCAATCAGCAAGTACTTTTTCATTTTGAGTCGGATTTTCCTATGAATTTATTTGTGCACACCATTTATTTGTGAAACACCTGCACTTGCCAATTTTTGATTCTCTTTGGTACTTTTGCCGTGCTGGATAATAATTTTATGCGTCGCAACAGCTTTTTACTTCTACAAATTAAACAAATTATTATTAACAGAACAGCAGGACCTACAGCCTACGCGAGGACCATGACTTTTGTGTCACTTTGCTTTTCTGTGTCCCTACTTTAAATCTGAGTTCATGCACTTTTTGGAATTTCCGCTCTTGAGATTGTTGACGGACATAAACCTTGGCGTTTTAATATAGTAGGATTTTAGAAAAGGTAGTGGGGATGTATTTTCGTAGTGTACAATAAATGCCATTCAATGAAATCATTTTACTTAATGATAAGAATTGTTTTTTTATATTAATTGTTATTTTAAGCATTGCAATCAAACATTAACTGAAGGAAAAATCAGGAGATAAAGAAGATAATAGACAAAATGTGTGGCATACCAAAAAATTAAGTAAAACAAGAAGGAATGTTCAACCCAGATTTCACGTTGTCCAGGTCTGATACGTCGGTATAATGTATATTGTACATGGCTTGTGGAATTTTATAGTTCTCGTAAAAATCCCATTCATATCATATACTCTGCCCAACTATGATAAGGATAATTACTGCATTTTTGCAGTTTTTTGTGTTTCGCTATTTAGTATTAAAATAAAGAAGTTTTGTTATCTTCCATTTTATTTCCTTTTTATTGCTCCAGTTTATGACTTCGGTTATCTATTTCGTCCTCTTATATTTATCGCCTTAGAACTGTTATATTATGTTTCTTTGTGTTCGCGGAATTTTTATAATTAAGAGCTAACTTTTTATCTATGTATTAAATATTACATATTACACAGCTACACATATATGTATATGTTCTGATAATTCAAATTTAAGCTAGGTATACAATGGCATTAGATATATACAAATATTAAATACGTAAATCGAAATCAAATAATTAGAGAAAGTTGTATTTGATACGCGGTTGTATTCTAACCCCAAGAAACATCAGTGAAAAAACCCCCGCGATTTATTCTTGGAATGGAAACAATTCTTTCAGTGGATTAACTTCGATACTATCGTTAATTGTCAATACACTCCAATTTTAATAATTAACATGAAACAAGGTTCTTTTGAACTATTTTACTTCACACTGGAAAAGATTCACTTTTTGGGTTGACGTTTCATGGCATAGATGTCCTTTTCCGCAAATAAAAATACTGCAAGCTACAGACTGATTGAAATCTGTAAACGAATTGACCCACAATATAACTCCGTTGAAAATATCGCGTATGACAACAATTGTCCTGGTGAGCGCGAAATGGGAATGAATAAAGGACAAAATTAATTTTTTATCAGTGCTAATTATGCTGATAAAGTATTAATCAAATCGAGGTTAATATTTTTCTGTTCCGGGTTGATGGCAGTGACACTTCGCCGAGCCTTTTTCAGGTAACATTCCTGGCCAGAAAAAATCGTATTCAGTAAAAAACATTTATTAAATTGATAAAGGCAGATGCAATTTAATACATAATCAGCAGCGTGAAATAACGTCATTCTGGTTAGTGCAATTATAATAATATGCATGCTAGTATGTAGGTACTACCACGATTATTTTGCTAGCAGACATTTAAAAGTACAAAAGCGAATGCAATATAATTAGTAATACTCTACATTTAACTTGTCTGCAGTTGCAGATAACCAAATTATACAAAAAAAAAATTTCAATGTTTTCCTCT
Source organism: Leptogaster cylindrica (assembly GCA_963082835.1). Lineage (NCBI taxonomy): Eukaryota > Metazoa > Arthropoda > Insecta > Diptera > Asilidae > Leptogaster > Leptogaster cylindrica. Next base: position 7,370,496 of record OY720105.1, on the reverse strand, counting down.
TGGAAAAAGGACAAATTTTATTAAATCAATGCTATACACACGCTGGCATCGTAAATCCTTTTACATTCCTTCTACTTCAATAACTCTTCTCCAATCTTATCTCACATCCAAAAATACTGTCCTATCGTATATCCTGGCCGTCTAAACATCCGCCATTAATCGTCACACTGAAAAGGGTGGACAAATTACAACCACTTTGTCCACACAAATTGTGGTTCGAGGTGCGCTGGTGTCAGAATTGTGCTTTATTGTCTTCATCTCGGCTACAATGCGAGGGCGGGGTGCATCATCACTATAGCACCATAGGGAAGAGGTGTGAATGGGTATAGTTATGACTTATGAATAATGTAAAGAGAAGAACTGTATGAATTATAATACGGGACTACAGTGACACTTGTCGTCACCGCAATACCACCGCTTCTGCACTCTGAGTCTGCAGGCATCCGGTGATCCCAACTTCTAGCTGTTGGCACCACATCGTTATACTCCACCGACATCCTTGGCAGAAAAGGCTGATTTTCAGTTACTGCGGCCTTAATCGTTCAGCGAAAGAGTTATGTTGTAAAAGTGGGTCAGCAATGAATTCGTAGAGTACGTAGACGCACATCGTTTCTTCCTGGAATCTTGATATTTTATGTTTAACTGTTTAAGAGAGATTGTGAAAACAAAAATAATTACATTACGAATAATTGAAAATATAACATTTTGTGTCGCTGTCGCTCTCATTGTATAATCAACGTAATGTTGGTTCCAGCAGAGTTCAACTTAAAGCCTTTTTCATGAAATTTTAATCACCGCAAACTCCTCCCAAACCACTATTCGTGGTAATTTGCATTACAAGGAAAAAATTGACTAATTTATTCAGGACAACCAATCTACAATAATGAAATCAAGGGTGTTTTGCATATTGATCCTGTTTTTAACCATTGCCAATCGATAGTCGCATACTCGCATGCTTCAGTAGAACAACACATTTCAGGCAGCAGCCATATTCAAATTTTCATACGTAAAATTTGCTTGTTAATTTATTTTAGTTTGAACAAAAATGTTCACGTTAACCTGACATTTTGGATGATCCTGTGGGGCGCGTAGATCCCTTCTAGGATTCTGTTAAAAAGTTAAATATACATTAAGTGTCTTTGTTTTATTTCAGTATTGTAAAACAATTACAAAAAAAAAAAACAATTTAATATTCAGGACGTTTAAATTTCAATTTTACAAAATAAATAATTGTTCATTCGAATTGAACAGAAAACTTACCAAACAAAAATATGAAACTTTTTAAACTGAAGTTGACACAAAAACAGCATTGAACAATATCGGAAAATTTTTTTTACTACTATTGAGCAAATAAACAGCTCACGCTTATTGCATTTATTCCATTGTAGTACAAAATAATAATGATATAATCAAACAAAAAAACGAAATCTAATGGTGGAAATATTTGCAGGCGACTCCTGTTACATAAAAAACAAGTGAAGCAACAATTCTTACGGAATTCACCCTTTCACATACTAAAAACTTTCTATTCTCTATATTCGGCCGATATAATTAATCAAATTCAAATATAACCGAATATCATGAAAGGACGATTAGAGTTGACCTGGTCCCACAATATATTTTTATAAACCCCCAGAAGGCGACAGTTGTTTGTTCTCTAGTTTGAAGGTTGCAGTTAGACAGAAAATGTCATCTTTCATTATTACTAATTCATTGCTGCATATCTGTGCTTTATGTATACACATAGTAATATGATACATTTAATATAATATAACAAGAAGAATTAATCACAAAAATTATCATAGGTTTACTTTTAACATGATATGAGTGGCTTGGGTGACTTCATTCAGGATCTCAACAGAAGCTGCTCAAACACTGTCCTCCGCATCGCCAATCTCTATTTCAGAAGCGTTAATGGAAAAATAATATTGAATGTTGCTGCTTCTGAAAGGAATGTTCAGTCAAGACGGCTTCCGAATACAGGTAAAAAACTTCCTGAGGATGTTTGAAGTGGCTTTAAGAGGAGAAGAAGCTCAGTGTCTATTCTGCCGAAAACACTTCATTTAGGTAAAAGGAAATGATAACGGTGACGGAGAGGTGCGGAAAATTCTGTTTGAGGAGTTATTGAGTTTTATTAAGTGGAAACAATAACACAAAGATCCCGTTAAGAGAAAACAACATTTTCATTTTAAGCGTGCGATATTTGTAGAAACCGCATTGTTTTTATTGTAGAATAATATAAAGACAAAAGCAATGATTAAGAGTTTTTTATTTCATTCTTGAATGTTTGCCCAACATCATTCTTAATTGTTCCTTATTTATATATTTGACGTATTTGAGAACCAAAAACTCTTTCACATTTTTTATTTTATTTTCATACCTTAAAAATAGCATCCGTTATAGGTTTAACTGACAAGATTATGGCAAACGCTTCCAGCTTTGTTAGTGTTCTCAAAAGAAAGACCATCCCGGCATCTCTGTATAAACAAATTCGACTGCTTATTTCAGCTCAGCATTATTTATTGCACGCTCTTCCTGCAGCCACTGTTGCGTTCTGATGAATATAGCCATAAAATCTCTGGAAATTTGCAAGTACTGCACAAATAAGGAAATGCACTATAATAAACTTGAATGTTGTCTGAAACGAATCACTCCGAGTCCATTCAAACAATCGGAGGACGTTCTCAAAAGCAACTCATAAACCAGTAAACACCAACGGGAGCAATAACGCCAACAACAAAAGCTTCAACGATAGCACTATTACGACAAGAAGGTGGTAGCTGGGATTTGTGTTTCCAAACAACGACCACGTTGCAGTATTGGAATTTTATAGTGTCTGCCAACCGAAAGAATGACCATGGACTACGGAACCCATAGAAGGATATTCGCAAACATTGTTCGTAATTATGGGGCTACAAACAAAAGGATGGTTGGGACGCGCATCATGTGCATTCTTAAAGGATTAAAGATTGAAAGTCGAAATCAAGTCTGCTAGCGATGTAATTGTGGTGCACCAAGGATTCGGCCCAGGATAACTCCAAATCGTCCCTGTTCGCGGTTCCAAATGAATAGGTTAGGTAAGGTAGACAGTGCAGCACAAATTATATTTATCCGAATGCATTCCTGCATATGTATGGAAATGGAACATAGAAAATAAAAAAACGGAAGTATGTAATTACAATATTAAAGTACACGTGAAATCTAAATGAACCAAAAAGGAAAGGAAAACATTAATGTATCTTTTATTAGTTTGTGATTTCAAAATGTCATCAAATCTCTCGTCTTGGATTCAATAAAAGTAAAATAACTCTATTTTGATAAATTACGCTGACCAGAAAATATATCGGCCAGAAATATAAATCACATTTGTATAATATATTTGCGTCGTAAGCACAGCAAGATTAGGCAAACAACATTCGAGAAGAGATTGTGAAAGATAAACGGACATTCATATTTGGGGCTGGAAAGGACACTAGTGCGATGATTTACATTCACATCCATTGGCAACTGATTCGGCATTCATCTGGAAGATGAATGCCAAGGTCCAACAATATCCTGATTGAAGTCTTTCTGCAAGGATGAGGCCTAATGGCTTGGCAAAGAATGGACAACTAATTTTTGCAGATTTCGTACCTGAAGACATGCCGCGGGCATGTTGGATGGTGTTCATGGCGGCAAATGATCGGACCAATGGTAAATGTTATTGGTTCCGAAGAAGATTCGATCCACATGAGGATAAAAGTGAGTTGTTGATGATGACAGCAGAATAGCATTTTCAGAAGAACACAGATTACAGTTCGTCCAATTTAAATATTATGTAGGTATATTATGCTTCGCCTCACAAGATATTTCGAAAAAAAATATCCCTTTTCATCGCCGGAAGTGTTTCAATAGTTCAAAAATTACTTACTCCTTAAAAATGAATTTAGTAATCCAAAAATATTAAAAAATTGAATGTTGATAAACGTTTCCTATATAATGTCCTAATATTTCCTTAATAGCGCAATGAAATATCTGCAAGTATTATTCGTACTTTTGGAATTAAATATGAATATCTGTAAATTATAACATCAGTTGTTTTTCTTTAAACATAATAAATTAGAAAGGATGGGAAGATACTAAATGAAAAATTTTATATCGTAAAAGTAAAACACTAGTTTTCTTCTGGTTTGAATAAATAAAAGAAACATAGTTTTCTTCTGCTAGCATGTTATGGACAACGTTGAAAAAAATAATAGATAAAAGCAACAAAATGGTAAGAATAATTACGTGTAAAAAGAATAAACGATTTCATTTATCCTTTCGAAAGCCTTCAGTTCTTCCAATGAATCTGCACTTGCTCAAAGCTAAATAATAATATTACTGATGCAAATTGGAGAAATGATTAGAAATGGAAGCTTTTATAAACTCCAAATATACGGATGAATGATTGATCAATAAAATTTTCATGAATGATCTCAAATTATTTCTATTGTTTTTCACAAAATAGTCCAATAATTATATTGTTCCATACATTGTTGCATATGATTGAAAATTATTTCTTTATTGTGCAATGAACTTAGAATCTCACTTGAACACGCTGATTATAATTCGCTTACGACAGTTGATTGACGCATTTCCTTGTTTCCATCACAAATTTCCTCCAAACCAAAGCTCCACATTTTTATGAACAATATTTGTTTTAACAACTGGAAAAAATCCAGCAAAGGAGTAAAGTTTTTAACATTAATATACTGATACTCATGAAACGATATTTCACTTATGCAGACTTTAATAACTAAAATTAAAATATTAAGGCCGATGAGTTGTTATCGGTTGACCAACAATCATGAACATTTCTTCTTTTGATTATTTTTCCTTACGAGCAAATTCCAGGACAAGATACAGCCGTAGGCGGTGTACACATTTCCACACAAGAAAATTTAGATTACTTGGATTAAGTATAGAAATATTAAATATTTATAGAAAAAACAATATTAGGTAATTATTGAATTTATAAGAAATTTTATTCCGATTAAATTTTTTAATAATAAATAATTAATAGTTCTTGTAGAATAGGACATCTCATTAGAATTTTTTATCTGATAATTCTGTAATAACCAAAAAGAAGTCTAATGCAAAAATAAAGAGTCGTTATGGTTTTGAAATATATCGTAACATTATTATTGAAAAACTTTAATTACTTAAACTGTAATTACATTGTTTACTTATTTACTATTTTTTCCATAATGAAATAATTTATTAATAATTGTGAATAACATAAATAAAAGCAGATATTAAGCAAACCAAAATTTTTAAATTTTATATCAAAGATCAAAATCGCTAATGTATGTATGTGTGAATGTCTTAAAGCAACTAAAAACCACAACTTCTATACAATAACTGAGATTCCCATTTCAATATATTTAGTACTTAAGTAGGTATGTTATGTATCTTTGAAAGGAGCCAACAATGTTACTTCTACAGCATAATCTGAGGATTAAAGACCAAGCAAAGGCTGCATTATAATAACCAAGTATAAGGTACATTTAATTGTTAAAAACTACCACACTTTATATTGTATTGTAATTATATAAATTCCCACACTTCCTATGATTATACATCTATTTATGTAAAATAAAAATTAGTTTCCTTCTTTCCAATTGCTCCTATCTATGAAGACAATGTTTACACTTTTCCAGACTGTCGTATGTGTGTGTGTGTGTGGGGGGGGGGGGTCGCCCCGGATACCATGACAGGGTACTCTAATTTTGGTGAGTTTTTAAACATTTTTAAATATTTAAATTTTGCTGATATCATTACAAAACTCACAGAGAAAAAAGTTAGGAAAAAGAGATTTTAGTTTTACTATATGTATTACGTTCGAAATGTTATACAGTAAATGTAAACAAATGATAACAAAAATCGTAACTGACAGTATTTATTCTTTCGAATTTTTGTGTTTTATATTTTGCGGTATCAATAATATTCCGCCCCAGGTACCATCGGGCCTTTCTACGCCACTGCATCTTCTTCAACTTTAGAACAAATTTAATAATATTTTTTCGTTTATACCTATGCATTTGAAAAACACTGTGTTGTGAATCAATTATTTAAAAACATTTCCATCGTGTGCTCTTATAAAATGTTGAGTACAAATAAAAATTAATTTGAATTTTAAGCAGAATTGAATAATGAATAAAATTTTTACGACTCCTGCTTAAGTTGGAACTGCAGGAAAATCACCAAATGAGTTACAATTGTAGAAAACATCTGAAAGAAAACAAATATTTATAAAGTTATGTTTGTCATTTATAGCATATTTGAATATAATTTTGAAGTAATTTTAAAAATGAATGGAAATCGTGTGGGTGTCAATTTTCTTGATTTTGTTTTTGAATCCTCATAACTAGAAAACTACACGACCAAGATTTTTTTTTTATTTTTCTTGTGACTGTTACCACCTAGCCTAACACCCGTTTTCAGCTTGACTTTGAGTTTCGGGACACCCTGTATATATATATACACAGTGCGACAATTATGTATTAAGACTGCCTCTAGAAAACACAATTAAAACACGATATCTGCTAATTTTTCGGTATACTTATTTGAAATATTCTCCTCCTGATTCAATACACTTGTTACATCGATTTAATAGTGATTCAAACGCGTGTTCCAGTTCATTTTTCGGAATTTCCTCCAGTGCCCTCGTCGAAGCCCGTTGTATGGGCTGAATGTCATCAAAAAAGCATCCTTTCAACTTCAATTTCAATTTCGAGAACAAGGAGAAGTCGCACGGTGCCAAATCAGGTGAATACGGCGGATGATTCAACACCGAGACCTGATTCTGAGCCAAAAATTGACGAACAATGAGTGCTGTGTAACTCGGTGCATTATCGTGCAACAGAGACCAACCTTTTGGATCGCGGTATTCTGGTCGAATACGACGGATTCTGGCCATCAAACGCTTCAAAACTTCGAGGTAATATGCGGAAGTAACTGTTTGACCAGTTCGCACAAATTATTTGTGGATAATTCCTTTGCTATCGAAGAATGTGATGAGCATTTTGATTTTTGATGGAACTTTTCGTGTTTCTTTGGCTTGTGGTGAGTTTTTTGATTTTCATTCCGCACTTTCTCGCTTTGTTTCTGGATCGTATTAGAAACACCATGTTTCATCACCCGTAACAATTGTTTTCAGGAAGTTTAGAGCATTTTCTGCGGCTGCAACGATGTCTCTAAAATGACTGACTCTCATTAATTTTTGGTTCAATTTCAACATCAAACGAACACGTGTTTTGCAAAATGAATTTCAATAAATATTAAATATCAACAAAATGTCATGAAATTTTGTCAGTTAGTAGAGGAAGGTTGAAGCTTCAAAACGTATGTGCTCACACATCCATGCGCTGCTGGGGTGCTGAGATATGGTTCGAGTCTTAATACATAATTGTCGCACTGTGTATATATATATGCCTACTGTTTATATATATATATATATAAACTTTCGAACGGGGGGTGGTTTCGTACTCAGGGAGGCATGAAACGAAAAACTATGAAAGAATTTTTCGAAAGTCGTGACATGGTATACATCTCAATAGGTAGATTTTTCTTCGAAATCCACCTAATAATAGTATTAACTCTGGCGCGTTTTGGTCTTTACACCTCCTTCGTTATCGCACAAAATCTATCAAGGGAAATTCGAACTTACTTCCGTAAACCACGAAAAAGCTAAACTGTACGTCTGTACTCACCTTCAATATCAAAGAATTATCAATGTTGAAGAACTGGGCCGCAGTGCACTTCAATTCAAATACGTAAAGTCTATCCAAAGGACATCCGAACAAAATCTGCTTTTCTCTCCCCATGAATTTGCTGTTGGCGTTATTCCAAATGGCTTTGTTGGTTTCTGGAATCTGAAGAACGTCCAAAAATGTTTGGCACTTGTTACAAACGATAGTTCAGTCAAATACCTGATTTTTTAAACATTCCCCTTTGAAACAAGTATAAAACAATTTGGCGGTGTAAATTGGTACAAAAAATAGACATCCAAAAATGCTAAAATAATGAAACTTTTCGCCACGCGAAGCAAAGAGAGCAAACAGCATGAAAAATATCCAAACTGTTATAACCATAGCATCGTTCAACAAATTAAACAATTGAATAACTCCGAAGCCATCGTTTAAGTCCTCGACACATTTTCGAACTCCTTGGTTAACCTCGATTAAAATTTTGAATTGAGTGTTCGTTAATGGGGATTTAAACAAATCGCGGAGGATTTTAAACCGAAATGTAATCATTTCACAAAGCATTCCATAGTGAAAAGTGATCTGCGGAGCGTATAGTAAGTTGAAGCCATACATTAAAACCGAAGTGTTGTCTATTAAATAGTTTTCCATAAGAGCAAAGTAAGTTAAAAGGAGTTGGATTCCGGTGAAAATGTAAGTCACCATTGCAATGGCATAGAATCGATAATAACTTTCGTACTCCTCGTACTTGAAGTCTACTTTAAAAATGCTCTGAATCTTTCGATCAAGATGAAAGAAACGACGAACGATTGACATCTGCGGCTTTGTTTTACATGCACAAAATACTATAATGACGATATAAGAAGCTAGACTGAAGGTTAGTGCTATTAATCGGCAGTTGTTGTAGACTGGTCCAGCATCTTCAGGCGTCACTTTAGTTTCAATGTAGAAATATACTGCGACGGCTGGTTTTATCACTAATGCTGCACTGTACATAATGGAAACCAAAACCATACCCATTAAGATATTCAACTTGTAGATGGGCTTGGTTTTATAAACCTCATCACCTGAAGCCCGTCTGTAGTGGGCTATGCCAAATGCGAACCAATATCGTCTGTGGACTTCGAATACGTCTGCTATATTCATTGTTGAACGCGGACCACAAACTTGTAACAGTTAAAACAACGGTTTCTAGACAACTGCGAAAGCCAATAAATCAGAGTTCAATTCGTAGGGGAAGTAAAATGTAATTAAGAAAATTGATCGGTGGATGCATCTAAAATTAGACGTAATATCCGAAGAAATATTATTGCTATTGTTTTATCATTATGTTTTCATTTGTACGTTTCACAAATTACTGACGCATATGTTTGACCATTTTAATGTGGCGCGTGCGCAGAAAATTATTTTATAATAAAAAAAAACAAACCCGTAAAAACCATGGTTTTTACTAAAATTCGTCTATATGTAATAGTTAGTAGATATTGTCCAAATGGTGACAATTAAAACTATTTAAAAAATTTAAAATATGACTTGATTTTATGATAATTTTTTTTATACACAGTGTAAAACGCTGTCATTTTTGCATTATTATTGAAGATTTTATCCGGTTTCTTCTGTGATAACGATATAAACCTTTGATAGAATGCATTCTCATCGACAGCGAGCCTATATGCAAAGTTTTAGATCGATTGGATGACGGGAAGTGTGTTAATTAGCCGTCAAAAGGTATTTTCTTAAAATAGCACAAATACACAAACAAGCAAGTTTTCGCGATGTTAATATAGATGAATTAAAAAAAGACGTTTCATGACGACAAAATAAAATGTAGTTCAAATGCTTGAGAAAATGACTTGACCTTTAATTTCAAAGAGTTGTCTATATCAAAGAAATCGCCCGCAGTGCACTTCATTCAAATCCGTAGAGTCTATCGAAAAGACATCCGAACAAAATCTGCTGTTCGCGGCCCATGAAGTTGCTGCAGGTGTTTTCACAAATGATTTTACTGGTTCGTGCGACCTATAGAAAACTTCAATGTTTTCAATAATTTATTGAAATGAAGTTTGTTGCAGTACTCAATTGATTTTTTAAGGTGCATTGTCACTGGTGCGGCTGAAACGATAATCGTCATTTTGAGACTGAAAAAGTATACTTTTCACTCGCAAAAGTATTGTTGGATGGAAGAAATCTGTTCTCCATGCAAAAATCAAAAAAAAAAAAAATTTCGCTGATTGAAAAAAAGTTTCAAGTAAAAGTTACTTCTTTTTTAACGTACTATCACAATATGCCAAGAAAATTGGGCGTTCTAATTCCAATTTTAAAGTAACCAACACTTCATCCACAAAGAGGGGTTAAGGGTGGCTAATGATAACAAAGACTTGTGCCCCCTGGAAAAATTAACTTCACATAGCATACATTTTTCTCGCATCTCGCATCTAATTGTCTCAGCTTAAAAAAAACACAAAGTATAGTGAAGCACATACTAAAATTCTGCAAGATTCAAAGAACATGTGGGAATTTAATGATTTTCGCGTATTACATTGTTTCACTGGATGTATATTTAATGTGAATTTCAGGAAAACTATTGCCTTTTCACCAAATTAAGCATACTTTTCCTGTTTCCCTCAGACCGAGCTGAGCTCTCGGGACCCACAGCAACACCAACTAGAAACAGTAATGAAGAAAAATCGGCGCGAAAGTGTTGGTAAAATTTTCCCATTTTCATTCAAACATGGATGGAGCTCAACAACGAAAGCAGCGATCTAAGCAAATTTACCTTCGCCGGAGCAGGATGTGTGCGCAAGGTAATGGAAGCATTATGAGATCCTTGAAGCGCCCGTGCACCCGCAGTGGACATGCTAGCCATCTCTTCCCCTCAAGTTTTCACAATCTGGATTTAAGCTAACTGGAAATGAACCTTTCCGTAGTTCTATTTCCGCTTTCGAAGATATCTGCCTCGAGCACCTCGCCAGCTTTGACGGTAAGCTGAATTGTCCTTACGAGAAGATTCAGTATTCAACTCTTCTGTTTACGTCATTTTCAGTTAATACCATAATATTAATATATTTCGAGAACTACCGATGGATATATTTCTACATATTAAAAAAAAAAGATGAAAAATAATTTCGTTGAAAGTACAGTGTCCTACGCTAAATAACAATTATAAAAAACTTTGATTCATTTGGAGATTTTATTGATATATAGTATTTATTAAGAATTATTTCTTTATTTCAGGCTATACTTCGTCTGTTTAATTTTTGAGCCGATATAATCAATGAGCAGAATATTGGCAATAATCACTGGCATCTCTATACCCTTAATATATCTAATTTCCCGGTCCCCTTTCTCATTAGGCTTTCAACATTCACACACATATGTGTGCGTCTGAAACTATCCGTGTTCCGGTAGAGACGTAAAACAGTCCTCATAATGCCGCCTCTCTTATTAACGATTTCGAATTACCCCTTTTCGAATCGACTAGAACTTTATAAATTCCAGAGCGCTGAGTTGGAAAACCTATTACAATTAAGGCGTCGAGAATCGACTCCATGTGGAATGGGGAAAGGTTGACTATTCACTGTCAATTGTCGTATGCCACGTCGTGACTGCAAAACTGTCTATATAAGTTTCTGTTTCCCGGGTTCCGTCACAAGTCGATAGTTTCCGAACACAAAGTTTTTTGAGAGTTGGCGCTTTTTACTCCAAAGGCAAAGCCGCTGCATAGGATTTGTCTAAGGTTTTTGTTATTGCTTGAAACCCACCCCTGCCCTGCAAGGTTGGTGGTTGCAACCAATTTCGATATTCATGCTCTTATTTGCGGAATGCGAGGGACACCATTGTGTGGCCAGAAAGTACAACTCCCAACGTGCTTTGTTGGTGTCGTTAAAGGATGGAAAATGAAATTAAATGAAATGTTCTAGAAGGGCCTCATTACAAGATCCTTGCCACAACGACTGCAATGTTGTTGAAAACTGCGATGAAGGTTTTTGGTTTAATGCTTGTTGACCACGGTAATTTCCCATTTAAATTTTATTTAAATAATTAATTTGAAAACTTAATTTGCGGTCTTTTCGCAGTCATACTGTTCTGTTTTTCGTTTTAAATTTAAAACGGCTTTAATGATTATTATTTGTTTAACGTAAATTGCTCGTTAAAGCATGAGAACAATGATTAAAAATTGCTTCTAAATAACAAAGAATAATTTTTATGTTTTTTTTTATAAGAAAAGTGTTCAAAGTAATTTCAAATATAAATCCGCCATTTATGGACTCCATTATCCAATGAAACGCTGCTAAAGTGAATTAAGTAAGGTGAATGACTCCCAAAATACTTCAGCCAACACAATATTATAAAATTCCAAACGAATTTATTCGGCACGCTATGGATAAAAGGATTCAATTATGTAGAAAAGAGCACGCATACGATATTCTCCCTGTGGCGTGCTCAGCTTTATTCTTGTACAACAAATCTATAACGGCTTGTTATTTGTTTTTCAAATCTGTCCTTCTAATCTAATTTAACGTAAGTAAATGGATCTGCATATATTTAGTATCTTCAAGTCGGTGTCGCGGGAACGTTTCAAAGTAGACGAATCGAGATTTGAAGATTTCAAAACTTCCTAATTTAATTCAGCTTTTTAATATTGTACAAAGAGTAACTTTCAAAGACAGGATTCGCTAATCCCTAAGGATAAAGTCTTCTCTATAGGCTATAGCCCAAAGATTGCGGAAGTCTTCCTTAAATGACTGTGACAGCGTGTGGCGAATAATTCACAAGGATACATTACACTTTACACAGGGTGGAAATTGAGCTTTATGTACCGTACACTTTCAATGTTGTCATGCTCTGCATCCATCCTTTGCGTTTGGTTCCATTTTAGAATCTTATCTTGATTACAATTATTCTGTACACATAACACACATATAATAACTTTTGTTACATTACAGAAAAGTATAGTTCAAAAGTTATAAGTTCCAGAGTTTGTAAGGTAACTATACTGTAAGGTTGCGTTGATGTTAAGGACATGAGCAGAAAGGATTATTTAAGAGCAAACCATACAAGTAGAAATTAAGAACTGAGCCGATTTGTGTAGTCAGGAAGACAAGACTTACAGTTAATTATATTATTGTAAAAAAGTGGAAGATCTTTCAACAGAAGGGTTTTCAAGTTAATGCCATCACTTTTGATGCTAAATGAAAAAACGCTGCAATGTCTGCACATGGGTTTATTATTTCTGACTGAATACAATAACATTGGTAATCCTCCCAAACAGCATTTAAATTATTAAAAAAAAAAAATTCATTTTAAAAAAAAAATTAACAATTTTTTTCATTTTTTTTTTTGTTCTTCACTCTTTCGTCAAAATCGACTTCATATTCGATATCCTCACCCTAAAAAAACATAAAGAACGATACCCCACATGTCGAAGTTCACAAAAACTTTAAAAATGCGTCATTTTACCCCTCTTTTTCACCTCTGAAACCACAGGGTGTATTCCGACCAAGCTGCCAAGCTTCGGGACACAACTAGGGCCCAAATGTAGCCTATATGCGAAAGAACGATTTTTTTCAACCGGTAATTAAGGTAGATATCGCTGACACTGCGGACAGACATTGCATTTTTGAACTCTATACACATCTTGAAACGTAAAAGAAAAAAATTTGAGGGGTCTTAAAAAAAATTTTTCCGAACCGATTATAAAGAAGTACCTATTATTCAGAAAATAATAAAACAAAAAGTTACACTAACTAACTTTTTACCACTTAATTATTCTATAATACAAAGGTAAGTACTACAAAATTCGAAAATTTATGACTCATTGTCAGTAATTTTTTCCAAGGAATATTTTGTTTAGTTTAATTAAAATGTGATTAATACAATTTCAACAAACTTTTACAAACCATTTTACAAAAACAATTGCATTTCAGTCTACGACGGAAAAATAAGAATTTATTCCTACTCTTTATTCAATTTCATTAATTTTCCACAAGAACAATCTTTTGAGATTCGCGTAAAGTACATAACTCTATCCTTACGGAATAGTTTCGGATTCATCGTTGTATTGTAAATTTGTTTGCCGAAGAAATCGAAGCAAATTTGAAGCTTTATTTAAAATATTTCCGTAAACATCTCGAGTTATTTGCAATATGTCGGAAAAGTATGAAAAATTCTAATTGAACCAAAAAGAAATTTAAGTAAAGTAAATCCTTTCCGCAAAAATTTATCAAAGATCCATTAGACATTTTATTTCCTTGATAAAGTAGATTACACAGAAATAGCATTAAGGATATTAATCATCTTTCCACTTAAGTAAGGATTAAGGTTCTTTCGTTTCTTCCTCACTTGGCTATCGTAATATTGCAATAAAACTTGACTTGATATAGTATCCCACATCATTTTTTAAATTTTAAATATTCTTAGTCACGAATAAATAATATACTAAATGTACCCTTTTTATAAATCATTATACTGCAGCTTTATACCTAGTAGTTGAAAATTCCATTTACATAATATTGGGAGAACGGATAATATTTGCTTAAAATAAGGGTGTAAGAATAAAAGCAAATAAAACTCCGGTTACCATCGAACATCCTTACCCATTCAATATAATCTGACCGATTAGTATGCCCCGCAAATCGTCCAATCCAGTGCAATTAAACTGCCTTAAACGGCAGTAACTTTTCTCATCATTTCTACTACTGCTACCTCACCAAGATCTGAATGCCATCGTAAATATTCCTCTATAAATAGGAGTCCTCCCCCAACCACAGCATAAGAGTGCGGCAGGTACACAAATAATCGAAACGTTTGGTTGGGCTCAAGTTGCTCCTCCCCCTGTCACCTACCAACAATAGTCCTGTTCGGAAATAGACTTTCACTTGTCAGTTCAGTTATGTGTGTTCCAAATTTTAGTTTTTTTTTCGCAATTTCGGTGCTGCTCTGTTGTTCCCCTGTGCTCTTTGTCAGTGGGGAGTAGTCCAGTTAGTAGTAGTCGCGTTTGCACCGGTCTTAACCCTTGTCATTTCAGACACCATAAATCTTGATTCGAATTTACTTGACGTCCTTGATATCGTAGGGCTTTGTTATGAAACGTTTACAAAAACATTTTTATGGGCAGCACAGCAACAGTAAATTTAATAAACTTATTGAATGGGATGTTTTTATGAGATTGTGTTACTTTTCTGTTGAAAAGGGTTTTGGGAAAGAATTTGACATATTATTCAATTTTATACATAATAAGCGTTAATAATTATTTACAGATAATTTATATTTATTACAGGAAGTATTCTAAAGTATTTAAAATTCTTTAAGACAAAAACTTTCTTTGAACTATTTTTTGGACTGAGATATTTTAAAAATAATGGTAGCGAATTGTTACCTTACCCTTACGATTCGGGCGTGAGTTGATTTTGAGAAATTCCAAAAATAATACCTTGAAAGTTGAAAGCTTCATCCTTCGTACAATTTAATTTGCAAGAACTTCTATATTTGGACTGCTGCGTGACACTTTAGACTGCATCAGAAAAGTGCAAATTGTTTTTATTCATTTTAAGAGTCTCTTCTGATGTACAAGCAACTAATTTTCGGGTGAAATTAATTTATCATATATTGAGGCAAACTTAATTACATCACAGTTCTGCACATTCCCCCCGCCCGCCATGTTTATAATAATGTGTCGAACTCTGCCGGGACTGAAATTGTGTTTTCCTAGCTCGAGTTTTTAAAAGCATCAACGGGAGTGGACAGTGGCTGACCGCCCAGCTGAACCATATGCAACTTCTACCACCACAGGAGCTACGCTTCGGCGTGAACTGAAAAAGGAAAACTGCCGCTGATCCTGCCAGGCCCACCGACCGCTGGCCTCAGTTCCAGCGACAGTCCAAAATTTATATTCTTCTTATGGAAGAAATTTAAATTTATTAGAAACACGGTCCTACACAGGAACAAGCTTAAGTACGAGTGCACAGGAAGCTCCAACTGTTTTATATTCATGAGTGTGGTGTGGGTTTCCAAATGGGGCTGATTATGGACAGAGAACGATGCCAGGTTTCTGACAGCCATCAACTATCCATCCATTGTGCTCCCCAGCTACAATCGTTCGTCCATCCACCAGGACAGTAGTGTGTATATAATTTCGAATAAGAAATTCGGTACAATTTGGTGTGAATAGTAATTAATTGCTGTTGCAAGTGCAGCTATAAAGTAGACATTATCTTTTGTCAAGGCAATCCATGATAGGGGTGATGAATTCCCATACATACACAAAATGAAAGCTTTGGGAAGGTATACAGACAAAAATTATATTTAAAATTGTATATTCAAATTTAGTTAATATTATTACTTGCACAGTGTAAGTATCCACCTGTTTTGACAGGAAGATTTAAGAATGAAGAGCAGGTTTTAATTTTCACAAAATTAAATTTCCTCAAAAATAAAATTAAAATCGATTCTTCCTTGCAAAAATCAATAACAAACAATCAAAAGTCTCCGAAAGAACAGTATCTACTTCTCCTTTTTAGAGACCTTTTCAGCGCAGTTTTGGAAACTTGTTTTCAAAAACGGAGCTTAATAATAGGTACACTTTGTCCGTTCATTCGGTCGTTCGGGTGGATAGAAAAACTTTTGATCTAGACATCGTAGAGAGCTCTGGTTTGTTGCATTAGCTCGGTCCGGTGCTATCGAGTTATTGCGGCGACGAATATTTTTGAAGCGCCCAGAAATCGCTAAACTCGAGAATTAATGAATTAAATGTTTCTTCTCAACTAAACTTTTATATGCGATTAATTGCACTAAATATTTTCGTTGCTATTATGTTTAAGTTTTTATGGTAACAATTGAAAATTGATTGTAAATATTGTATTATTACTTACACACATAAATTTGTGTTAATACAAAAAAGAAATCACTATCAATTTTGCTTAGAGTCAATAAAAACACCGTGATCGGAATGTTTTTCTATCAGTCCAAAATATTAAAACTTTCATGACAACTGTTCAGGTTCACTCTGTATGTCGATGGTCGATCGCATGTGAGTTGAGGTCGCCCTGTGACAGGCATGGTGGCTCTATGAATATGCAAGTGTAAGCAAAACTTAAACATTTGAATATGCACAGTTCCATTAATTTGTCAGCTAATCGAGCAACCCTTAGTGCAGCAGATATTTCAACTTTCACCCCTGACATGAGTGAGGTCGAACTCGATGCAATGCTAAACTGCACACTGCAATGCCAGCTAGTATCATTTGTTTTCGCCGACAATAGGATGGATGATGCTTTTTGTGAAATGACTCCTTCGAAACGTGCTGACGTAGTTTACACGAAGTGCAAAAATCGGCGTATAACGGTAACGGTGAGCTGAGTACGTCGCATTATTTTGAGCAATCTCAACTGCATGCGCATTTTTAACCCCTTGTGTAAATAATCCGTGACTTGGATTCACTTTTGGTATCTGCGAAATTCGGGTATTACTGAGAAATGGAACACTTGGAACAGGATTTGAATACTGCAGAGAGGACAACTAGTTGCTGGTGTTGGTGGTGAAAACCGGAAGCAAAGGACCTCGTTTCAGGCTGATAGCAGATATGCATTTACGATCGAATTGTAATTTCGTTTCTGATTTGATTACTGGCGAATTGATATTAAATTATTGGGGTTCACTTCTCACTGAATGGCATTTTCTGAATATATTGTGCAGACCAACATATTGCAACGAATCGTACTGTGTGTTCTAAGGAATGTTAACGGAGGGGAATGGTGCTCACAGCTCAGTAAGTACTGAGTAAGTACTGTACTTACAATTATATCATCAAAATTTCAGGAAGTTTTTAATTCATCTATATTAACTTCGCGAAAACTTGCTTGTTTGTTTATTTGTGTATTTGTGGATTTGTGCCGTTTTAAGAAAAGCCTTTCGATGGCTAAAGCTAATTAACACCCTTCCCGTCATCCAATCGAGTTAAAACTTGATAAATAGGCTCGCTGTCGGTGGCAATGCATTCCTTCAAAGTTTTATGCCGTTATCACAGAAGGAATGGATAAAATCTTTAATAATAATGAAAAATGACAGCGTGTTGAACTGTGCATAAAGAAAATTATCATAAAAAGTCATGTTTTCTTTTCTAATTAATTTTAATTGTCACTATTTTGGAAATAACTACTATGTTTCACATGAATTTTAGTAAAAAACACTGTTTTTACGGGTTGGTTTTTTAATAAGTACGTTCCAAAAACTTACGAGGATTAACATCAAATGCATTGCCACAGTTAAAATTCATTTCTTCACCTCAGGCCAGCCTTTCAGTAACTGCTTTTTTCTGATCAGATAGAGAGACGAAAAAAGGACTTTTAGCCTTGTATAGTTGTTCCTTCATCATTTCAATACCGGTGAAAAGTCTCCTCCGCTCACCGTTTTGCTAGAAGAGGGCGGTGAATGGGTCTATTTATTAACTTCGCCTAATTTTGTCTGAGAGAGACGAGCTAACTTCACGGATGATGCCACTTGGACTTGAGGAGCGAAACGAGCTCAAGATGAAGGATTTTTCCTGGCTTAGAGCTGTTTCGGGAGAAACTTGAATCGATAAAAACACCAAAAACGTATGTAGTATCATCAAAATTTTCAAAATAAACCTGCAATTTTGCAAAAGACTGCATGTCGTCTTAAAGTTAAATATTTTAAATTATTAGGTGAGGGTAATTTTGTGGAAATGGGCGAGGTATATCGAATAGAGCGTGCATGGAACGCACTTCGACGAGGAAACATCACTAATTTTTCTGCATCATAGAAGGAGTCCCTCAACCCATTTTATCCTTCGTCAGAAGTTCGTACACTTGGGACTATATTCAATAACAATTTTCTTCTTCTGTAAGTTTTTCACGGAGTATTTTCGTGTCCTGCTTCCGTTGTTGTTTCGTATTGAATGCTGTGCCATTGAGCGATTCCTCCAATAAGAAAATATAATTAGAAAAACTGTTTTTTATGCAACTTTGCTTTCAGCAGCAATAGCATATATTAAACCCGAAAACATTTTCCCACAATTCATGCAGCTAAATTAAAAATACGACATAAATTTCCAGGCTCTTTATTAGCACCAATTTTCCCTGTTGTAATCTCAACTCCTTCAAAACTTCCATATTTTTGCTTGGCTGCAGCTTTATGGCAATCCAGAACGAGTTATATGGTAACTAAATAGGGGAGACAGGTGAAACTCATTACTTTTGTAATACATCCTAGAAGAATAGCGTCTAGAGGAATATTGACGCCGTCCTGGCTTACCTCAGGGAAAGCATCTACAGATTAACGGAATGTTTACGAGCTTTTGAGTGAAATTTTATTACCACCTGGTATGGATGAGACGAAATAAGTCGGATGGGATGGCATGAGCCAGAAAAGGACATGAAGTTGAAGGAAATTGCAGGATCCTCGTTGGTAAGCTAACTTGCGTTTATGTTACAGCAACTTTACGGTCGTGGAAACTTGCTGTGTCATTAGAGATCCCAATAATTCTCAAGTGGAAGTATTCTTGTTTTCCTTTTTTTTTAAAAAAAAAAAAATTACGACTTTTGGACACATTGCAATGTATTTTAATGATTATGTAACTTTCCCTGGATAGAACCTGCACAATTTTACATATATATCATATGATCGAAAATAAACGTGAAATTGCAAAAAAACGTAAAGTTTTAATTTTCAGTAAATTTCTTTATTATCCCCTTCAAAAGACTGTCCAGCTGCGACTAGGTATACTTTGATGCCAAGGTTTAATCCAATTGTCCATGCACTTTACATAGACCTTCAAAGTTATGGCCTTTATTTGTCGCAGTGAATTCTCTTTTGTGGCATCATTACTCACAAAGTGCGTTCCTCTTAGTTGCAATTTGAGTCTTGGAAAAAGGAAAAAGGCACACGGGGCCTGGTCTGAAGAATACCAATGTTTTGACCAAAAACTCCGAAATAATCAACGCTGCACGAGATGGCACACTCGTTGTTCTAATTTTTCTTCCATTGTAAAAATCGCCACATAAAAATTTTGCTATAATTTTGCTAAAACAGACGCTGACAGAATATTAAACATCCGATCGCCGTCAAACTTTGACAGATTTTCAAAAACACTATCACCTACATGATTATTTACGTATTAGTGCATCGATGGTTTTTGAAATTAAAAATTCTCGTTTATTTTTGATCATAAGGTACTTTTAAAACATTTCACACTAATCGAATGAATTTAGAACAATTGTTATTCGTCTCAGTACAGTTATTTGTTTATTCATGCAAGTACAGTTTTTTCCGTTTTTTTGTGACAATTCTACTTAAAGAAAATAAAGGACTCTGCACCTCATGTTCTATATTTATCCTACTTACATGGAAGCAAAGGGATTTGGTCAGCACTTAAGGGAATTACCAAACATATCCGGTTAGCAAATGTCAGTTTAAGTATCTCTCAACTAAGATCCTTTTACGTCTAACAAAGGACTTTGTGGCAACCGAAAGCTTTCCCTTTCTCCATAAATGTTCCATACTTTCCTCCTTTCAAGAGGTTTATAACTCCTTCGGGATATTTAGTGACTAATGCCGTTTCTCATAGTCACATTAGTAGGGATAAAAGGAAATTTTTCATCGTATTAGAAAACCTTCAACAACAACACAAAAATTGTGAACATTTGAAAGACTAATAATTATATTTTCCTTTTTTCATTAGAATCATCAAATTTTTATAAATTGTAAATAATTCAATACGTTTTGCGTTTATAAAGTTTTTATCAACTGATTGTGAGAGTTATCTTGAAAAAAAAACACTAAAGTGAATGGAACAAAAGTCAGTGTTGTGTCAATCAGTGTCAGTCAATTTAGGATATGGTCCATTCGATTTTTAAACGATAGATACGTTCCGGAAGAATATGTTTCAAAAATCTATTCTATTGATGGAAAAGTAAAATATTGGATCCAACCTTCAGAACTCAGCAAAAATTATACATAATAGTTAACGGCAATAAGTTAATTAAGTGGAACATTAAGGACCTGGGACTTCAGAATGTAGTGCGAAGGTAGAATACATATATATATATGGAACAAATACAGTGTCAAGTCAATTTTGAGTGCTATCAGACAACGGAAAGTACGAAATTCGGAATCGCAAATTTTAACTCTGTTGTAATTGGAAATTAAGGCTCTTGGCGTAGTTAAAAAAGAAATATCTTTCGCCCTTTGAACACAAAAATCAAAATGCGAAAACCCAATTCCCTAGTTGTTATTTAAATTCCGGGTGTTTCCAAAAAGTGAAATTGCGAATATAAATCAAAGAGCACCACACTAAGTTGCACGGGAAGAAGTTGAAAATTTATATAAAGCGGAAAAGTAATTGGTTTTCTAAATAATATCATCTAAATAAAATTCGTGTGAAACAGAATTTCAACAATTTGGAAATATTTCTTTGCAAAACCAGAAACGCAAGCATTAAATAATAACGAGTTTCAAAAAATCAAAATTATTTTGATGTGAAAAAAGCCGAAATCGAAAGATGAATTGATTATATTGAATAGTTCGCCGATTTTTTTTTTCAATTATTATTTTTTGTATTTTTCTGGATGGCATTATATCAATAAGTATCAGTTCATTTTTCTATAAGCATCGATTCCAAATAGTAGACATTATTTTGTATAAAGTTGTTTGACAGTTTTTAAAATAAGTTGAATCATATCGAAGTCCTTGTTGCTTTTGGGCCAATGAGACTATGAGTGAAGACCAATTTCCATTTGCACTAATGAAAGGTCAGCTCGTGACACTCTCTAGTTTTAATTACTGCGATGGCCTTTCTGATGACTAATGAGGTTTATTGTACACATTTGCTCATTAAACAGAAGTCGGCTTAAATTAACGCAATTATATTGAATTGTGACTGCAAGAGCTTTGTCATTTGGGATTCCCACAATAGAGTAATTTGCTCGAAAAGTTCTTTGATCGAGATTGAGTAGGCGTTTGATTCTAATTAGTAGTCCTAGTGAAGTAACATTTTCGTATCAAGGTAGTAACAGGTTTTCAGATTTTCTCTTCGTCTGAAAATGTAATTAGTAAAATGCAACTAATTACTCATCCTGTGCAGCGCTCCCAATTACATTCTTTATTTATTGAATATTTTACACAAATTATCCAGCTTCAGGCCAGGGAAGAAACTTGTCACCTCATTTTCTAGCATAAAACCATGACTTTCTTGTTAATATGCAAAATAAAAAATTAATAATTAATAATTAAATTATAATGAGACATAAATATATTCGCTTAATTATTTATTAATATTGCTTCAATATTTCGAAAAGTTCTTTAAAGTTTAAAAAAATTCCATGCAACTTTCAGAATATCAGGATATCGCGACTCGCGAGGAAAGAATTTATATTTTTGTAAGTGCACCCATTAAAAAGATATAATGATTTCATGCCGTGCGTTTTACAATACGTAATTAACCAATTTACATATTATATTGCTGATTGTACTAAAGGAGTAACATCGGAGGTACTTAATTATAATAGTTCACGTAAGCTATTGCATTAATATCGCAATTGGTTTGTTTTCAGAATTATATATTCTCATTTTCGTATCCTTTGACTAAATATTTACTGAAAAGCTGAAAATAATGCAGAAAGTTAAAAGAAATACAACAAACAAATTTTTTGTTTACTATTTGAACTTTTAGAAGAAATTAAATGTAAATTTATGTAATTTTTTCATTTCACCAAAATAAAGAAATTTTTAAGGAAAGAAATCCCCTTGACATGACATGAAATAAAAGCAGCTTCGCAAGAAAAAAAACACCACTACATATAATAAGGGTCCTTCAAGAACGGTTGTTCTTTCCGGGCTCAACTCTATTCTGTATCTCGCTGTGGGGAAATTTGTACTTAAGGTGGCTGTTGGACCTTTTTTTAAATCTTTTTACTTATGACTTTTTCAATTCAATTCCCGGCCGCTGTCCCATTCTATCCAATGCCTTCTCAACATGCTTTTTGAAGGTTTTATTTTTAAAATTATTTCTGCCTGGTTCCTTCAAACACAGGAACATTATTTCTTCATTTTAACTGGAAAACTTCCAAGATTCTATGCTTTCAGTCTCTACAACCCTTTCAAAGCACAAACCGTTTTCGTTTTCTTTGCATTCCTTGTAACAAGAATTTTTTTTTTTCAGAGCATACTTGGAATTATAAAATGGCTGCCATTCTGCTGCCAAGATATAAACAAGAGAAAGTGTTGCTCGGGGACTGACATAATTTTATATGTTCGTAAAAGATAGTATTCAAAAAAACTTTATTTTTGTCTTTTTGATGGACTGGAAGTAAAAGCGTTTTTTAAAAATTGTTTTTATATATTATTTTATTTTAGTCTATGTATTGTATACACTGGCGAACTATGGATTTTATTTTGAAGGAGGTTATTACTTGGTCTCGATTTTAATGTCGTAACAGCAAAAAAATTCAAACAACCAAAAAGAAATACATAATGTATTTAATTCAAAATGATTCGAAATAGATAACTTCAATGTTATAAGGAAATGTACATAGGCTTATGACACATGTAGGATATGCCAAAAATTTTATTTTAAGTAAATTCGTTGTTCCAAATTAGTTAGTTTTTAAAACAATTTCTACTTTTTGTAGAAGTTTTTCAACCAAGAAGCTTTTTAATACAAGAATAATTTTCGATAGGAGCATACAAAAAAGTTTCCTCAAAGATTCTCCCAACAAAAGAATTTTATCCAAAGATGAATATCTTTGAAAAGGAAAACTTCCTGATAATGGAAGTGATAAATGTGTAACCTCGCCCCTGCAGCAGACTTTGACAAAAACAAGAGTTGATTGCTTTCCATAGCTTTATCACTTTTTTCAACGTATATGCAATGAGAGTGTATAACGGTACCCAAAATCAATGGAATAAAAATTCTATATGTTTAGGTAAAAGAATTATAAACAATAAATGGCTCTTAATACTCAAACCACTTTTCAACTCACACGAATCTCATCTTTTATATCTCTTCAAAAAAGGCTTTTTTCCTAAGGGTTGCCTTTATCTATAGCTATACATCATCCCTGCTTCAGAGAAGAGCTGTAACAGCTAAGTGATTTTTATATGAGAACATAAAAAAGCTTGAGCCAATGTTATAGCGATTTGTAGAAGCCGAAGAAACACTTTAGATCTGAAACGCTACATGATAGTTAATAATACTTACAAGAAGTGAGTGACTCAGATTGGCAGTCAAGAAAGGGATGTCAAGTGAAGGGAAACTTTTCTTCGCTGGATCTGGAATGCGCATCTCTTTTAAACTGAAGCAGTGCAGCTTTCCAGTGAGGATTGAAGTCCTTTTAAAAGGACACTTATTATCGGTAGGTAAATTTATTTGAATAAGGGTTATTCAAAAAATTAGAATGATTACTTCCCAATTGTTTTAGGCAAACGTCTTCTCTTCAAATAATATTTTAATTGAAAATAGGATTTATTTAAAATAAAGTTTCACTTTCCTGTTTACAATGATTCAACAGTTATCAAATTCTTGTTAAAAACAATATGTTGTTGTGATGTGGGGAAAAATTAAATAAAAAAATGTTAAAATACTTGCAAATCTTGAAAAATATTTAAAGCTTTAATAGTGAAATTGGATAAAATTATTTAATTGTAATTTCCAGCACAACAACAAAATCTGCTCTATAATTCTCCCCAGGAGCCTCCTGATTGTAAATTTCCAATCAAATGCGGTCAGATAGATTAACAAAGAACGGAGAAGTAATTTTTTGCTTTAGCGACAGGACCCGCAGGAGGCAGGACATCCTTCTGAATACCAATTAGCATTGGAAATTGTCCAGATGGAAAATAATTTGCGGAGGCAAACCGTTCATACAGCTTTAGTAAACTTATTCCCAGATTGGATAAAGATGAATGCGAAAGAATTCTCTGCAATTTGAGGTCAATTTACCTCAATTTTTAGGTTGAATTGATTTTTGGTCTTCTCCTCCAGCCATTTACCTAATCGATTTTTAGACGAAATTGCTTTTGTTCCTCGATATATATTCTTTATTTTGAAATTTTCCCTGTAATTTTAAGTAGTTACTTTTTATTGAAAATTCTAAAATTTTGAATTTCATAGCAAAGTTTTTGCCTTTTTGAAATTGCCAAAAGTAAAAAGAAAATTGCAATATTTATAATGTACTGAATTATTATCGATGTATTTCTTTGATGTTGTCTTCGGTGCTTTTAGTAAATTTTAAAAAAAGAACAAAAAAAAGTGAAGTTACGTGGAATATTTCTGTTGAAAATAATTCACCATCCGATGTAGATAACTTTGCGAAATTTAAAAGCAATTGTGATAATTGCATCATAAATAAAATATGCGAGGTCCTGTGGACAACAAATGGAATAAGAATTGCTGGCATGGAATGCTTTACACAACATAAAGTACCTTTTTGAACGGTAAGCAATCACATGATTTTCTAGTTGATTTAGGGACATATCCCTTTTTTAAAAATATTATCATTATTTTTTGTATTAGAGAGACATGAATTTAGAAAATAAGATAATTGTAGCAAAATTGCCAATTCCAATGTAATTTGTGCTTCGGATCATACGAAAACTTCAATTAGGTACTTCTGTGTTGCTTTTTCTTTTTTGTTCCATGTTGTGTTGCGTTCAAAATCAAAGGAAGTTCATCATAATTTCAAATCCTGAAATGCATTTCAATGACAGGCATTTATGGAAAGGCAAACCTACCATTAATGCCAACATTCCAACAATTCACTTCCTGTAAAGTTAACATTCCAATTAAGAAACTATTAATTTGACCGACCGACGTCAGGATTTCATATCCTTCGCTTGGAAGGAGCTCAGCAAATTGACGGTGTACGCTGGCATCCGATTTCAGTTGCTAACAACGAAGGTGAAGTTTGTTCGTTGAGAGTTTCAGATTTCCGTGATACGTATTACGTCACAAAGAACCGTGATTTCTGTTGTTGAGACGTTATTTTGGAAGTAATCAGATACAAGTAGTTCCGACTCCGGTATCCTTTGGTTGCCTGAAATTGCAATTTGCAGCTGGATATCCTTCAGTTAGTCACTAAAGTTTTAGTTAAACCGTTGAAAGGAAATTCTGGACGGGTTTTCAATAACATTACGGTCTTTGATGCTCAAATCGGTTGTTAAGGAGAAAAATGCATGACAAATATTAATTACGCCGTAATAAATACTTGGAATTAATATGCACCGCCGTAAATAAACTTAGGAGAAAGATGAACAGTTGTATTCCATGGCTTACCTCTAAGTATCCTCTGATTACTTTATTGTAATTAGCTAATATTTAAAATGTTTCGTGTTAATGCCATATCATTTATTTCTGCGAATTGATGGAGAAATTTGCTTCGTTGAAGGTTTTTGCACTGTCCTTGAAGTGGAGGGTATGAGGATACCATTTTATTACTTCCGGACAGCGGTCATCAGAGGACTTCCGAGTATTCCTTGATAACGTTATGCACAAGTGCAAAATGCAGAGCATGGTCTGATGGAATGAAAATAGCCACGAAAAAGTGTCAGTAAACGAATGTAAGTTCGAGTAACATCTCTTGGGATGAATTTTATAACGCTAGTTGCTATTTTGTTTTTTTACAATTCTGCGAATTCAAGTATGCAGTATTTCAGCTGAGTAGATGTTGAAGGTATTTGCATTAATAAATAGTCGTTATCCCTGTCCAATTATGTAATATTTTGTAGTAAATGATGTGCAATGATTTCAACTGATTTGATTCCAACAATATAACTGTTTAATTTGTTTACTTTCTGAAGAAGACGCAAGTTTTTCTAAAAAGAACAAGATTAAAAACTTCCATCCAACCAGGAGCAATACTTCGTTCGTCACCACCAGTCACCGATTGAAAGGTTTGCATATTGCATAACTTTCAACAAACGAAGCCATAAAATGCCACGACCCCATGAAAAGGGGTTGCAGTTGCAATTTTAAAGTTTTGGGAACTCGTTTTTTCCATCAATTTGAAATCCGTAGGTAAACTAATTGTGTTTTTTCTACTTGAAGTAAATAGTTATTGCGTTGTGATGAATTTTATATTACATGATGAACAATATTATATTATATATACTTTGTGCTTATGGCTTCTACGTATTCATTTGTCCGGGAGTAAAAGATTTTTTCAAATAATAGCTATTGTATTGAGAAATAATTAAAATTTAAATATCAATGAAATCTAAATTGTATTATTGTAGAGAACGTATTTCATTTTCGCTGTTCAACGATGCAATCCAATTGTTCTCTGTCACTTGATTTAATCATCCTAAATTTAATTAGTCATCTTGGCAACGGGTTGTCGTAAAATTGTAAACGGTCGATTAAACTTTTAAATCGTGATTGCATTTTAAGCAAAAAGCGAATAACTCCACAAAAACGGATGAAAACGACATTACTACGCGATCACGAATTAAAATCTCTGGCCCTCATTGCACCGATTTTTCATTCGAACAAATCCATTGTAGCGTAGAGACC
This sequence comes from Leptogaster cylindrica, assembly GCA_963082835.1. Classification (NCBI taxonomy): domain Eukaryota; kingdom Metazoa; phylum Arthropoda; class Insecta; order Diptera; family Asilidae; genus Leptogaster; species Leptogaster cylindrica. The sequence continues at coordinate 7,343,247 of OY720105.1, read as the reverse complement.
TTAATTGAAACGTGTTCAAAGGCACTCGAAGCTTTTCACAATTGAATAAAACTCGCAGGTGTGAAAGTGGAGTGAAAATCAAGAGGAAGCACTTCAGAAAAAAAATCTTTATGGTATGAGGAAACTGTAAAAACCATTAGAAAGGAGTAGTCAAATTCAAAATTAAATATGGCCCCCATTAAACTACCAAAAAAAGAGATTATTTTTTAAGTGAATGCTTGGAAGTCTTCAACTAATATTAAGTATATTTTAGTATTTCTCAGTGTTTTTGTTATATTTTGTGTTTCTCATCGTTAGTATTTTTTGTAATGAACACCCCGGGAAATTGTCACCGATAGCTACCATTCGCATCCCCTGAAAGAGTTGAGCGGTTAGTGTTAGTGGTCCTGGAACTGTAGTTTATTATAAATCTTAATAACCTGAATTTCCCTTTTACTGGGGTTGCACAGCTCACCCTTCAGTCGAGTTAATTTCAAATCAATTCCCACTAGGACTAAAGCTGTTCGCAATTTCATTAATTCCAAGAGTGGTTTTGGTCACCCATTTTACATGCATCAATTTCAACTAAGCAGAAATGCGTTCCAGAACTGTCTTTGTAAGAAAGTTAGGCTTGCACCACCAACATTCACAAGAGAATTATTAATATATTAAAATTGATACACAAATGCAATGGAATAATAAATTGTGGAAACTTTCTCTGAATGTAAAGCATAATTGCCCGCAAATATTTCAATTTGAAAACCTCAAAATATAGATTGATATCTAATATTTATATATGTCCATTCACGACGCTGCACACTGGAATAATGTTCATTTCAGGTGCGCATCTTGAAAGTGGTAACAACAAATGAGAGTTCGAATTAATCCCTCTTCTGCTTCATAAGATCCCAAGAGATTTATCATTACTATTAGTTCAGACGATCTCGGATGCAATCAGATATTATTAACTCTGCTTGGAATAAATTAGATAATGTTGGTATCTGCATTAAATTAACACCTAATTGGATTAGATTGTTGCTAATGCTTTGGTCCCTATCCGGAATAATACAATCGAATGATTTGCTAAGAAATTGCTCACAAATGTTAATACTGTTATAAGTCATGCTTTCAGTACATTTAATGGAAATGTGCATGTTTGTAAATTTCCTTTTGCAAAAGGTAAATACACCTGATCAACATATTTTTTTCATTGACAATTGTAAAAGTACTTGATCAATCAACCTTGTCACCGAAATTGCTCTAAGAAAGAATTCATCCGTAGTTTGACCCTGCTAAAAATTAGATTTCCCAATGACTCTACCTTCTCTTGACCAGCACATCATTTACATATTAACAAAACCTCTTCATATCTTCGTTATCTTCTCTACAATCGACATTCGCCTTGTTATTTAACTGGCGAATCAAAGGACTTATTTGCTTTTATTTGCCTCATTGGTTTTTGTATTTACCTAATTAATAATTAATTGGCTTTTGTAATTACCTAATTTATCTAATTAATTGGTTTTTGTATTTACCTATTTTTAACATATTTCATATTATGTAACACATTGTGTACTGAGTAGTGATTAGGTACTACATAGTAACAAAATAATATAGGAGCATAAGTAGGTTGCGTTTCCGAAAAAAACAATAAAAAGCAAGGTAAAAATTGATTCAGAGGCAAATTTTTTGTAAAAAACCCCTCTGACTAGGGTTGATATAACAATGAATACTTCTTTTAAATTTTACTTTACTTGCATGGTTTTAAACATTTACCAATTAATTATTTATTCCACGAATCAACGACTTCCATTATATATAAAGAAAATGGTAAAACACCAGAAGAGCTTAAAACATTAACATGAAAATAATATTTGTCTCCAAAGTATAGAAATGTCATGTGTGTATGTGCATAACAAGTGGCATCATTTTGTGCTGGTTTTAATAGCTTACCCTTTTGACGAAGGTCTAATGTTAAGACATACCTATAAACAATTTTGTGTATTTTTGCTTTTCATGGCTGGAAGTTCTCTGGAAATTTTAAAGCTACAATTTACAAGAGAAATTGTGGAGCGACATTTTATTTTATGACCAACGCAGAACATGTCAGCAGCGTAATTATGGGCGATTCAATTAAAAACAGGAGTAAGCGAAAGAGATATTAGGGTTCACCGCATTCCCATTTGTTTCCTTGCCTCCTGACATGCGAAATACCAGAAGAGAAAGTTCTATAAATCAGCACGACATGAAAATGTCCTTTATAACCGGATACGAAATAATTTTAGGTTCTCTGAAATATTTTAAAAACAACCTTTTAAGCGTTTTTTTTTAACATTTCGTAGAAACGTATGCGTTTAAGACTTTTTTATTTAAATCAAATAAAATACAATGAAATATTTTCATAAATGTTCAATTCAACTTTGTACAAACTATTTTCTCATAAGTATGTCGACAGTATTTTCATATATCTACTAATTAAATATAAATTATTATCTTTTATTACATTATTACATTATTATCATTTATTACTGATTTTAAATAGTTTTTTATTGATTTACCTACATTTATAAAAAAAAGTTAATCCTTTTGTCGAAGAATGAGTGGTAAATTTTACAATAATGAACAAATAACTCAATTAAATGAGAATAAATTTCGATCATTTTAATTAATTTATTATTACAATGTTTTCCATGCGAAATCAATAATAATTACTACTGCAGTCGGTTAAAATCATGTTAACAATAATTGCCGTAAAATTAAATAAATTTAGTGACGTTCGTCACATACGGATGATGGAAATAATCAAATACCTTGAGTATGTTTTTTTCAAATTTCAATGATTGAAAAGGATTCTTTTAATTGTTTACAACGTCAACAATTAAGGATTTTTGTAAACAAAATATTTTTCAAATAAAACAAAATTACTACAAATATGAATATAATGCCTACTAACCAATGGCACGGAGAGTAAAGAGAACTGAGAAAGTATTAATGTCAGCGAACACAGGTAAATTTCAATTACCCACAAAATTTGTTGCTATCAACCATTATAATCGTTTTCACGCGGTCCTCGTTGTTTTTTACAAAGTAAACCATAATTACATTTTATAGTAGGATTTTAATTTCAAATGAAATTCAAATAATTAATTAATGTGGGTATTACCCATATTTTTTAAAGAATTGCTATCAATTTTATAAATATATGATGTGCAACTATCGAAATTATTCTTAAAAAACAACTATTACTGGAAAGACCTAAAGCCAAAGGTACGCGATTTGCAAGCTCATTTTGGTCGTTAATTGTCACATAATATATTTGAAAGACGGTTGAAGTACTTATGTTACGATATGGAAATTTTTTTTTCTTCAAAATTGGATAGTAAATGTTATATTTTATCAACAATGCGGAAGTATAAAAAACAAGATATTGCAATATTTAAATGGTCTTTATAAGGGATGTAAAACATTTGGAAAGGTGTTGTCGACAATAACTCAAAATCAGGCAATTACTTGAAAGAAAAATACGGTAAAATACTATTATTTTAATATAATTTGTATAGCTAAGTGTGTTGCAGTTTATTAAATGTCTCAGATCCTACTAGACTTGTATTTGGTGGATAACTTTGGTTGTAGGTCTAAACAAACGTCGAAATGGCTAAACAATCAAAAACAAACGAAAAGCATTCGATTTAACTATAGTTTATGATTGTTTAGCCATTTCCAACGTTTGCATACACCTATAACCAAAGTTATATAGGAATTCTATACACACCCACCTTTGCTCCTATAATTTTGGCTGTAGGTCTAAACAAACGTCGAAATGGCTAAACAATCAAAAACGAACGAAAAGCATTCGATTTAACTATAGTTTATGATTGTTTAGCCATTTCCAACGTTTGCATACACCTACAACCAAAGTTATATAGGAATTCCATAGACACCCACTTTTGGTCCTATAACTTTGGATAACTTTGGTTGTAGGTCTAAACAAACGTCGAAATGGCTAAACAATCAAAAACAAACGAAAACCATTCGATTTAACTATAGTTTATGATTGTTTAGCCATTTCCAACGTTTGCATACACCTATAACCAAAATTATATAGGAATTCCATACACACCCACCTTTGCTCCTATAATTTTGGCTGTAGGTCTAAACAAACGTCGAAATGGCTAAACAATCAAAAACGAACGAAAAGCATTCGATTTAACTATAGTTTATGATTGTTTAGCCATTTCCAACGTTTGCATACACCTACAACCAAAGTTATATAGGAATTCCATACAAACCCACCTTTGTTCATATAACTTTGGATAACTTTGGTTGTAGGTCTTAACAAACGTCGAAATGGCTAAACAATCATAAACAAACGAAAAGCATTCGATTTAACTATAGTTTATGATTGTTTAGCCATTTCCAACGTTTGCATACACCTACAACCAAAGTTATATAGGAATTCCATACAAACCCACCTTTGTTCATATAACTTTGGATAACTTTGGTTGTAGGTCTAAACAAACGTCGAAATGGCTAAACAATCATAAACAAACGAAAAGCATTCGATTTAACTATAGTTTATGATTGTTTAGCCATTTCCAACGTTTGCATACACCTACAACTAAAGTTATATAGGAATTCCATACAAACCCACCTTTGTTCATATAACTTTGGATAACTTTGGTTGTAGGTCTTAACAAACGTCGAAATGGCTAAACAATCATAAACAAACGAAAAGCATTCGATTTAACTATAGTTTATGATTGTTTAGCCATTTCCAACGTTTGCATACACCTACAACCAAAGTTATATAGGAATTCCATACAAACCCACCTTTGTTCATATAACTTTGGATAACTTTTGTTGTAGGTCTAAACAAACGTCGAAATGGCTAAACAATCATAAACAAACGAAAAGCATTCGATTTAACTATAGTTTATGATTGTTTAGCCATTTCCAACGTTTGCATACACCTACAACCAAAGTTATATAGGAATTCCATACAAACCCACCTTTGTTCATATAACTTTGGATAACTTTGGTTGTAGGTCTAAACAAACGTCGAAATGGCTAAACAATCATAAACAAACGAAAAGCATTCGATTTAACTATAGTTTATGGTTGTTTAGCCATTTCCAACGTTTGCATACACCTACAACCAAAGTTATATAGGAATTCCATACAAACCCACCTTTGTTCATATAACTTTGGATAACTTTGGTTGTAGGTCTAAACAAACGTCGAAATGGCTAAACAATCATAAACAAACGAAAAGCATTCGATTTAACTATAGTTTATGATTGTTTAGCCATTTCCAACGTTTGCATACACCTATAACCAAAGTTATATAGGAATTCCATACAAACCCACCTTTGTTCATATAACTTTGGATAACTTTGGGTGTAGGTCTAAACAAACGTCGAAATGGCTAAACAATCATAAACAAACGAAAAGCATTCGATTTAACTATAGTTTATGATTGTTTAGCCATTTCCAACGTTTGCATACACCTACAACCAAAGTTATATAGGAATTCCATACAAACCCACCTTTGTTCATATAACTTTGGATAACTTTGGTTGTAGGTCTAAACAAACGTCGAAATGGCTAAACAATCATAAACAAACGAAAAGCATTCGATTTAACTATAGTTTATGATTGTTTAGCCATTTCCAACGTTTGCATACACCTACAACCAAAGTTATATAGGAATTCCATACAAACCCACCTTTGTTCATATAACTTTGGATAACTTTTGTTGTAGGTCTAAACAAACGTCGAAATGGCTAAACA